>CM031234.1:6467340-7753174 GCA_018340775.1 Taxus wallichiana var. yunnanensis
CTTAATTCCATTCCTAAGGAATGTGAAAGGTCACAAGTGGTGGTGAGATGAAAATTCACATGGGGGAGAGGAAGAGACATTTTGTAAGCTATAAATTGGAATGGCCTCTCCATTCTAAAGGTTATCATTTGTTGATTGTTGTTAGTTATTGGCATTTGTATCACCACTACTACAAGAAATAAGCTACATTATTCTATCTCCTTTCTTATGTTCTACTCTCTCTCTACTTTCAAACTTTTCAAGCATTGTAATCTTGTACAACCAAGAAGTAACTTTTTGTCTTTGATTTTGAATCCATAGAACTTTGTGTCTCTAATTTATTAGTCTTGTTATTGCTTACATGGTTGATTTATTCTTATTTAATATAGACCTACTCTAGAAAATGTGTGTGAAATATGTAAGTATTCTCATAACGTTAACCTCCTCTCTCCATTTCCCCACCTCTTTTTTACGTCTCTTAAAATCAAATTCCTCCCTTATACACTATACGAGCACTTTTCCACAATTTTAGTGGAGTATTCCTGTGTGATCCTCAATCTAAAAACCACCCCATAGTTTAATTTTTGTACATTTAATAAATGGGAGGCTCCCATACCAAAGAAGAAGGGTCCTCTCCCCATGACCATTGGTGGAAACCAATAATTTTCACTAAAAATTTATTTCACCAATAGTATGGTCTTGTAGTTATATTATTTCCAACAACATTGTGAAAATTAAATATTTATTTGGGTCTTACACTTCATTTGGGGTGGCCATTCTTAGATAAATCATCTACAAAAATCTATATAAGAAAGTAAACACTATCCCCTTTTCTAACTTGGAACTCCTAAGGAAATGTACTAGAGAACTCACTTCATACACTTGAAAAATACATTTAAACTCCTTAAATCTTGAAATTTCATATCTAAATTCATTAGGAAAGTACTCACATAAATTATGAAGCTCAAAACTAGGTCCAGGAATCCATCTCTCTCTTCTAGAAGCTTATAACCATCATATTTATAGGTTTAATGAAAAGATCCAAGTCAAAGCAAGCATGGTCAAAGAAATTACCAAATCTGATTGATCTATCTAGATATCACATAATAGGTGGAGAATGACATGTATTTTGAGGCCTCTTTAGAGTAGTGTGAACATCGGTAGTGCACAAGGGTTCTCATAACCATTCTAATGTTTGTTTTACATGAATATTCATCTATGGTTAGGGTTTAAGATGATGATTGGTCTATTTAGATAGTTTTATTGTATGTACAAAAATAGCATTAGACAAAGTGTGAAAAATTCTAGGAAATCATTCAACCAAAAAATACGGATCAATCTTAGAGTAGTTCTAAGACCATACAATACAGTAATGTATATGTGGTATTGTCCTAATCCAAGTAGATTTATAGTTCCAGTTCCATTTGTGAGGGTTTCCCATGTTCCTAGATTTTTCCAAAATCCAAATATGGTAAGTTAATTGCCTTTATTCCTCTCTTTTTGTTTCTAATTACATGTTAGGTTAAGTGGTTTGTTCTGATCTTGTTACAATATTTATTATCTTATCTAAGTTGTAAATATGACTATTTATTATATTTTTATATCTTTCTTAAATCAGTAATCAACTCTTATATATCATACAACTAGTTAAATCAATAAGGATATTTAATTTAGTGTTAAACAACTCCCTAATTAACCTAACTTACTCAAATATTTTTGTTTTATTTTATTATATATCGAACATTTTCTCACATTAATTTCCATCTATGGAGTAGCCATAAATTTTTAGTATCCACTTACCACAAGGATTATTACATGAATTTCTATGACCTCCTCCCTTTCTAAGGAAATCATTAACTAGTCTCCACTTAAAGTGGGTGTATTATTTTTCTCTAATTTTTGATTATATGTTAATTCTCCTTTTTCTTTATTTTATTTTAATTTCTTATTCCTCTCTTATTTTTCCAACCTCTATCTTTCCATATTTTACTCTAACTCCATTTTTGTGGCTAACCTAGATTCCTCTTTTGCCTTCCTCATTTTCCTTAGTATACTTTGACTTCTATTACTAATCTTTCTTATTGTTTTAACTGGATACATAATATTTTTATTAAGTTTTTTCATCCTTCACATCCTCCTATTTCTTTGACCCCAACAATCACCCTAGAACATTATAATAGTTACATATTTTAGATCACCCCTAGTTTTCTCATCACCCCATGGTTCCCTTCCCTACAATAAATTATTCACACTTTTAATCATTAGTATTTGTTATCCAAATAACTCTCCTAGTTATTTTGATAACTTGTATACACTTTCTGACTCTAATTTCTTCATTGTATGGTCATGCGCGCTCAAAGTTCACTTGGCACATTCCTTGGGTGTAGTTTCCTCGCACACCCCCTTATTTTCCTCACCTTCCTTGCACACCTCCCCTTCTCCCCTTCATTTTCCTTTCTTCTTTATTTCACTCCTCCCTTGTGTGCATCTCCTATGCGTCTGCCTTCTTCCTAGCATCTTTTCACCCTACGTGTGTGCCTTGCACTTTCTTCAATCATCCAAGTCCTTCACACTCGTGCATACCCACACATTATCTTGTAATTATTTCTCCTTGACCATGTGTTACTGTACTCACCCGTTTTCCTCATTTCCTTATGTGTGTTGCACGTGTCCCCCTTCTCGGTTTCTTACGCATGCATACCTTTTCGCCCTCCTCTTTTCCATTCTGTGTTATGTCATTATGACATACTTGAGTGTTCCAGATGTGACTAGTCAAATCACACCAATAGGGCATCGAGATCCTTACAACAAATCAATGAGTGACACATGGATGAAATGAAAAAACATTTGCACTTTATTGGCCATCCTTTCAAATGATCTGCATGCACCACATTTTTTGCGTGCACCGACGACTCTAAAAATTTTTAGACAACCGTATATTTTACTACGAGCTTTGATTGGCATGTTCCTAAACTTGTCGGATAGCTACGATGTAGGCTAAAGTGCTAGAGATTCAAATTCAAATTCTTAGCGAACCTAGTAGGTGAGAAATAGGTAAACATATTTCTGAGCATTAATGAGAAAATATAATTTCTCCAACCACCTAATTTGATATGATTCACCCTCCTTCCTTCTCCTAGGGAAGTGCATTTGACATATTCTCGAGTGGATTTATAGGCATTGAATGCTTCTTATTGGTGGTTGCATTTCAAATTTGGATTTTCCCTCCTTCTTCTCTTCTTCTTCCATGGATTCATCTATAAATGTAAGAGTTGGGATCATTATTAATGTTGGACACTTTGGATCCTTACACACTTTGCTAAGGACTTCATATTTCTATATTTTGAGTTGCAGACCTCTAGATCTAGCTCTTACATGTGGATATCAACCTCTTTCTCCATTGTAACATCTCTATGCATTTCTTGAAGAAATAGAAGCATCATTTTGTGGCTATTATTAGTCCTAACATGTTTGCATTCCTTCTTCTTTCCTTTTCTTTTACATTTTGTACCTGTTGTGCCATTTCACGTCCCTTGCAGCTCCTTATTTAGTTTTGTTCCATGAAATTAATCTTGTAAATATGTTTTAAGTTGTGCTATGCATGCCTAGCCTTCTTTTATGCATTTCCTTTCATTTTCAGTTATAACAGATAGTGTTCATCCCTATTTTCTAGTGTTATCACCTTTTAGTGTAGTTTCCTTTCATGTTATCCTTCTATCCATGGTCCCTTGGCATTATTATCTTAGTTTCCTTTCTCCACTAGGAGTAGCAGATGAGCAATATAACTAGATAGAGGAACCAACCTTCTCCTGGAGACAAGTCCCAGCTTGCGAGGTCCTGACTTGGGGACAATTCCAATGTTATCGCAAATAACTCGGTTCTTCCGGATCTAATACATGGGTGCAAGTTTTATGACCAAAAGTATTCATAGGGGAATGTATAATTAAGAAATTATAAATCCACAAAATAAATTTATGAAGATTATAAATTATGATGTGAAGCTAGATTAAAAACAAATCACTTGATGTTTATATATATTGCGGATTAACAAATGTAATAACAAGAGCTGAAAGAAAATAATAGTAAAGTAAATGAGATAGAGAAAACTAGATTTATAGTGTGGAAACCTGAAGGAAAAAAACCCCACTAGAATAAAACATTGCATGTGTTAATATTTTGACATAAGCTTTAACCCAACACTTCCACTTCTCTCCTTTGTCTCACAGAAACAATTTTAGACCAATGTCTTATAATTTTATAGTTCACATATATATGAAATAGCTTGAGCATATATCACTATTTTTGTGATTAATTTTTCCTTACCAATCACATGAGGTATCATCTTATATATATAGGATGGGTGAACAGTCACACTATCTCACTCTTTTAGCTATGAAAGACCGACTCATAAATTTTATTAAAATAAAATTTAAGACAAGGGGTTCATGAAGTGGTGGTCCACCAAATGGTATCCCCACTTGACATTATCACCCCAACACTCCCCCTTAATTTTAAGTGGGGAAAACAAAACAAGACATGCCAAATTTACCTTTTTCTACAAAAGGATTTACAAATCCATAAATCAACAGTAGTGATTTAGGCTAGCATGCAAACAAATGAAATCTTACATATCTTCCCATATAGAAATTATTAAGACAAGTGCTTTATATATGAAGACTTATATTAGATTATGGAGCCTTTTATAAACCAAGGAATACCCATAACTAATGTTTCATGGAATTTACAAGTAAACTCACATACTGTGACTATTTACTTATTACAAAATGGAGGAAGTATTGGAAGTTTACAACATCCATTAAGAGGTGGCATTGTCAAGCATATTCCCCCTCAATGGAAAATATAAAAGGCCCAACAAGGCACAAAACTTGCAAAACTTCATAGCACATCTTGGATTTGTAAAGATATATGTAACTTGATCTTCAGTCAAACAGAACTTGAGATCAATATCACCATTCAAGATTTTTCTTGAATAAAGTGCATATGAACTTCGATATGATTTGTCCTTTGATGATGATCTGGATTGTTTGCAAGATAAATGCAACTTTGGTTGTCACATAGAAGAGTAGTGCTCCCTTTGATTCACATGTACAGTTCATCCAACAATCTTTTTAGCCACATATCTTCCTGTAGCTTCCATAACACTTCTACATTTTACTTCAGTACATTAGAGACATTTTTGGTTGCTTCTTTCTACTCTAAGTGATGGAACATGTACCCAAATTTAAAACATACCCAGAAGTATACTTTCTATCTATAGCATCACGAACATGGTCAAAATCACAATATCTAAGTAATTCGCATTATTACAAGAAGAATAAAATAGGCCATAATTAACCATTCCTTTAACATATTTCAGAATTCTTTTTGCCATTTTACAATGATCCTCATAAGGATCCTACACCAATCTAGAAACAAATCCTACTGCATATGAAATGTAAAAACCTAGTAATAGTCAAATAAATTACACTACCAACTAGCTACCTATATAGAATAGGATCAAAGTTAGCACAAACAAGTTTAAGATCTAATTTAACAAAAACTTCAATAGGAATGGAAATAGGTTTACAGTCAATCATGTTAAATATTCTAAGTAAATTCACAACATACATGGATTGAGATGCAACAATAGATTTATGATCTTGAAATATAACCATGCCTAGAAAATGATTTAGCAGACCTAAATTATACATTTCAAAATGTTGTTTTAATCTTTATTTGTTTCTAGAAATTAATTTTTATCGCTGCTAGTAATTAAAATATCATCAACATATAAGACAATAATGATAATATGAATATTTTCAAACTTAAAAAATAAATCATTATCATAACATCAATTATAGAAACTAAGATCCTGAAAGAAACTATTAATTTTAGCATACGAAGCTCTAGGAGCTTGTTTAAGACCATACAAAGAATTTTTCATCTTACAAACATATAGTTCCTTACCAGGGTCTTCAAAACCTTTAGGTGGCATATGTAGATTTCTTATTTTAATTCTCCATTAATAAATGCATTTTTAATACCCATTTGGTGAATCTCCCAGCCATATTTAATATCCAAAGCAAGAATAATTCTGACAGTGCTTATTTTAGCTACAAGAAAAATTATCAACATAGTCAAGACCATGTTTCTAAGTGAAACCATGAGCTACCAACCTTGCCTTTAATTTTTCAATTTCTCCTACAGAGTTATATTTGATTTTATACAACCACCTAGATCCTACAATGCTTCACTTAGAAGGAGGAGGGACTAGTTCCCAAGTGTTATTTTTAATCAAAGCATTGTATTCATCTTTCATAGCCTAAATCCATCTATCATCTTGACAGGATTCTTCAAAATATTGTGGTTCAAAATCATAGATGGTCATCAAGGCATGATAATAATTATGATTACGAGTTACCTTTGTAAGATTAACAGGATGAGAAACCTTAACAAAATTTTGATTCCATTTAGGAATCTTGGGATGTAAGAAATTTTGAGATGACTCACCCTCAATATCCATCATATTTGGATAAGGATAATCATCCTCTTGAAAAAAATTCTATATTGTTAGGATAAGTATTGTCGGGCTCTATTTCAAGAAAAATAGAGGGTTCATAAGAAACATCACAGATGTCTTTTCTAAGACATGAACATTCCTATTTTCAACTATGTCATGCTTGAAAGGGTCATAGAATCTTAAACCTTTAGTTTGAAAACCATAACAAAAAAAAATACAAGAATAAGAGGTTGGGTCAAGCTTCTTCCTTTTAACTTTTGGAATGAAGATGGAAGTAGGACTACCAAATATTATTAAGTGAGAGATATCTGGTTTTTGTTTTTCCATACTTCATGAGGAATAACTTGATGAAGATATTTTGTAGGAACTCTATTAAGGATATAGACCATGGATTATGCCCATAAAAAATTAGGAACATTTACATAATGAATCATATTCTTGACCATTTCTAAAACAAACATATTTTTCCTTTCTGCAATGCCATTTTGTTGTGGGGAATAGGGAGTAGTCAACTCTCTTTGAATCCCACATGACACACAGAACTCATCAAACATTTTGCTAACATATTCACCTCCATTATCAGTTCTAATTATTTTAATTTTCATATTAGAATCATTTTCAACAAAGGCTTTAAATTATTGAAACTTATACAAGACATTAGACTTTTTCTTAATGAAATAATACCAAGTCATCTTAGAGAATTCATTAATAAAGCATAAAACATACAAAGCTTCACTGAGAGAAGGAACTTAAAGTGGACCTCTCACATCACTATGAATCAAATCTAATAATTCAGAGGAATTTGGATCATGATGTTTGTGAAATGGTTTAGCATGTTTCTTACCACACAAGTAACTTTCACATGTTTCATGATCAGATTTCATCTTAGGGAGACCAACTACAAGATTTAGGCGAGACATTTCATACAAACTTATGAAATTCACATGACCTAATATTTCATGCCAAAGTTGAATATCATTCCTATAAGAGGAATAAAATAAAGATTCAGACACAAATCCATAAAAAATATAAGCCATTTTTCTAAATACCAGAAGAAATAACATTATTGAGATTATCTTTTACATACCATTTATCTTACAACAATACAACTTTATAGTTTTCTTTAGTTAATTGAGAGCAAGATAAAAGATTATTTTTCAACTGAGGAACATACAAGACATTCCTAATTATTCCATTTTCCAATTTAACATTCCCACAAGCTTTAGATATAATGATAGAATTATCTCCTAGATATATATTTTCTTCACATTTAACAACATTTGAGAGGATATCATAAATACAGGTCATGTTCCTAGAGGCACCATTATCTAGGATCCATTCATTGTCATTTGAGGCTGAGAGAGAAGTATACAAGGCAATAGAATGCTCAACAATATTTGCATGATTTTTCTTTTGACTATTAGGATTACTATTTCTAGTATTCTTACCAGATTTGTTAGTTTTCACATGACAATAAGACTTCTTATGACCAAATTTTCCACATTTGTTACACATGCCATTGAATTTGAATTTAAAGTTATGACAGTTTTAATAGAATTAGACTTAGGATTGGATTTAAATTTTGATCTAATATTAGACTTCTGATTAGGATTACTATTATTCTTTTTTTAGAAGGTTTATAATTCTGAGAAAACAATGCCTGAGAGATAGTCTCTTTTGAATCAAAATTCTCCATTACATGTTCTTCTTGAATTAACAGAGAAGACAAAGTATCCAAATCAGAGCAAATCATTTTCATTCTAATATTTAGAGTTAAGAATGGAGATATAGTTTCTAAACTTTTCATGAATATTTATCTGAATAATGAAATACAAAATCTTATCTTGAAATAGTTCACAATTACAGCCATCCAACTGATCTTTAATATTCTTAATTTTAGCTAGGTAATTAACTATTTTCTCATCCCCCTTCATGGGAGTTGTAAAATATTATAAAATTAGCTTGATTCTCTTGGATAGATGATTTCCTTCATGCATAGGCTCTAATTATTTACAATCATCAACATGAGAATCCATATAACTTATATGCATTAAAAATTCATCTCTTATGCTTTGCAAAAGGATGGATAAAGCTTCTTATGATATTTGAGAGAAAGAGATAAGACTAGCTAGATTTTCTTTCCTACTGGTGGGTCATTTTTCCACACCAACTACAAGATCCCATAGCTTTCTATCCATAAAATAGACTTTTAAACGAACTCTCCAAATATTGTAATTATTTTAATTTAATATTTGAGATTCATCCATTGAATAACTAGCATTACCAGCCATTTCTAATGCTCATATAGCTTATGAATACAAATATAGCTAAAAAATGAATCAACTCTTTACATAAGATCCAAATAAAGACTTTAAAAAGCTACAAAATTTTATTTTTCCGAATACGCACCCAAAACAACTATGAAACACAAATTTGACTTAAAAAGAACAAACTCCTATAGGAGAGTAATTCTAAGTCAATATTGAGCTCTTTTATTATGAGCTACAAAACTAACTCGGCACATAAGACACACAACTCGATAGTATTAAAAAAACATCAACTCACTTTGGTCAAGTTTACAAGTGAGATAACCGATCTCGAGACTAAGTCAAGCTACTTAAATGAGAACCAAAAATTGAAAAATAAAGGGCACGTGGCCAACGCATGATTGAAGAAACATGAAAAAGATCAAGACAATCAAAAGGGGCACATGTCGGATTTCTAGAAAATTCCAAAGTAAATCCCCTAGTGGACATGAATTCCCCATAATTTAATAAAAATAAATAGATTATTGGATGTCAGTAACAAGGTGACAAGTCAACCAAATATGGGAAAACAAACAAAGATAAATGTGACAAAAGAAAAAAATGATCTTTGTAAAAATCAAAAGACACGAGGTGCTTTTCTATTATATCACCCTTCATAGTGCAATAATCAAGTCGGAAGACAATTAAAGGTCAAAACATATTGATAAACTATGCACACGTGTCAAAAAATTATTGGATCACTTTTTCGCACTCTAAAACAAATGAAAAACCAAATACAAAAGAATGTTAACACATTTTATTAGTTCATAACTAATAAATACTAAAAAAATCTTAAAAGGGTGAAAAGTGGTGGCTTAATCTTATTGGATAGCCAGCGACATAATTAAAAAAGATTGACAATGTAAAAAATGTGGTTAATTCCTATTAGATAACCACTACCACAGTGACAATTATGAAATTCTATTGGCCCAACTTTCAAAAATGACAAAAGTAAGCTAACACAAGACTAACTATGTGAAATACAGAGCTACTTGGAGAAATTCTATTAGCTTAGATTTCACATAAACGAAGCAAGAAAATAAAATACGATGATATGCAATTCTATAGAATTACAAAAATTAGGAAGTGATGGAAGCCCTAATCCTAGAAGTGATGGAATCCCTAATCTCAACCATGGATGAGGTGATGCTCCAAGTTTTAGTAGGGGGCATGATGGAAAACCTTCTAGATGCTAGGGTGATAAAGTGGGCTCATGCCACAGTGCTTGTGTGTAATGTTTAAAGTTTTTGACTCTACCGTAGTTGTTTCATTGGACATGCTTGAAGCTCTTCTAAAGAAACTTTACCATGAGGATCTTGAAGAGGATGGGATTTTTACCCAGAAGGTGTGAATATTACGAGGATCTAATTCAGCTAGGCGAAAAAATGTTCGGGCCTTAGCCCCACCCCATCAAAAGCAGTCGATGCCTATTTCAATGGCCAATTCCTATAGTTTTGGAGTGAATAAGGGGGTTAAAAATATTGGAAGAGATTTTATTTCGACCCCGAGCTCGAGGGACCCTCGGAGAGGGTAATTTAACCCAGTGTGACTTTACTTTGGTTTTGGTGAACCCCTACCTTTAAAACTAGTTCATATTTCTAGTGCACCGGTTCACGGAAGCTCAATGGTGTATGAGTTGTTACCTTGGGTTGGTTCTTGGCCTTTACAAAAAAATTGTTAGGAAATTAATATTTAGTGCTCACATGTTTAATATAATATTGTTAGTGAGTTTGTTTATGGGGCTATAACAACCCATGCAAATAATTTTGGAGAAATATTAGGTGGTTGTGAGAACATCCAGTAGGATAGTGTGTTGGAGAAATTTGTGGAGTTTGTTCTCCTTGAATGTAGGAAAAACTCCTATATATTTGTATATTGCTAGTTAAATTTAATATAGAAGAAATTTATTTGTTTATTGTCTACAAATCTACTTGTACCTTTTCACAATTCCCTTGCCGAGTCTTAGCTAAGTCATAGATTAATCATCCCCCGATCGGGCATATTTCACGGATGTGGTGGGGGTTTGGTAATAATAACAATAGTTTGCAGGTTTTCAAGTAGTACATACCAATGAATTATCCTAAATACCCCATTAGTTCATTTTGGTGAAGAGGTGGTACAATATGAATCTGTATTCAGAGGAAGGATTGATTTGCAGATTCAACAACTTTGTCCAGGTCTACCAACGCTTCATTCCTAGATTTCGAGGCAATGGGGTCCATTATTTGAAGGTATGATGGATATCTTTCCAAGTGCTCGTATTTTTTTCATTATTGCATTTGTTAATGCTTTAGATAGGGATATTATTTTTGGGAAAGTTTGGGAATTTGAATCCCATATGTTATTGATGAAATTGTGGTTCCCTTTGTTTAACATGGTTTTTGATACTTTCCAAGTTAAACTAGTGTGGAGTTTTCTACCTTACTTTCCCCTAAAATTTTTGTTAGAAATTTACATAACTGCTATTGGTAACACTTTAGGAAATGTTTAGCTATTGACCCAAAAACTGAAGATTTTGAGCACACAACGTATGCTAGAATCTTGGTTGATATGGATACTTCTATTGATTTCCAGCAACTATTGAAATTAAAGTTGAGGATAAAAATTGGATACAAAATCTTGACTATTAAAGGTTTCCCTTTAGGTGCAAAACATGCTTTTAGATTGGCCATTTTGCATAAAATTGTCAATTAGTAAGAAAACATGCTAAAGATAGAAGATCTTGGTGGAAGTACTCTAATTCTAGTCATCTTTTTGTGAATGGCCCATCATATTGTGAATTTGACTCGATTCAAAAGCAGTTGACCCATAAGAGGTGGATGAGAAACAAGTTAGAAAGAATGTTATAGAATCTTTATCAAGATCTCATGACCTTGAAGAGCACATAGAAGTTTTGATTCCAATCCATAACATTGAAAATGTAAATCCAAATGTAGAAGAGGAATGGAAATTTGTAATCACGGGTAATAACAACTAACAAATTATAACATATATATATATATACGAATACAAGTATAGATTACTAACCACCTACTAAACATTACATTACCATATTTAATTTTACTATATAATAGATAACATAGTAATGGCATATTTACCATAGGGTAAATCCCATGTAAATACTAATATTCCTAACATTCCCCCTTATTGTTTACATGGTAGAAAAACATTCGGACTTCCTCTGAAGATTTCCGCACATGTGCGCTCATGATCTTGGTACACACTCAAACTTAAGGTAGAAGAAGGAACACGTCGACTTCTTATCAACCAAGCAACTTTATCGGGAACACATTTGGTGAACTAGTGTGGGAACATGTACAAGAACCATTTTCTTATCAACCAATCACATTAGGGAATACATTTAATCTACTCAAAGTGGTAACTCAACAAAGAGCCATCTACACATCCTTGAATGATTTTACAAAGGTTTACAAACACTTAGGTATGAATAGGAACATATCTGCATGCATTCAACCTCTTCAAGAATCATGATGTTTTATTTCACTCTGTTATATGTTCTTCACTATGTTATTACATTGGGAATTATGTGGGAGTAACCACATACACATGTGAATAGGAATGGACCTTTTTCTTATTTTTCACGCCACACTAATAAACTAAAAACTAAAATCCACACCACACAACTGAAAAAACAATTCACCATACCAGAAGTGTGGCCTCGTCATTAGCTGAATCGAAAAGATATTATTGATTCACCTCTAGAATATGATGCCTTCATCCTCCATTATCATGTTGTTAGTTTAGTTGGATGTGATCATAAAGCTCAACAATTTCCACATTGTGTTTATTTGTATACCCCCCCACGCAATGTGAAATAGTTTATTTTCTGAATTTCAAGTAACACTACAAATGTGTCCATAAGACAATTTTTTTAATTTTTAGGACTTTAACAATGACATGACTTTTTAAAACTCATAAATTTGATAATGACACTTGAAAATGATACGGAGTTAGACATGGTGATAATGAATCATATGAATTTTAATGTTAACAAGAAAATGACATGACTTTACAATTTGAAAACAAGACAATAATAATCACACTTATAACAATGATAAAATTAATTAAATAAAGTATGGTTTGCTTATAGAAAAATTTTGGTAAGACTATGACAAACTTTACTAACAAAAATAAGACGTGATACAAATTTATTAAACAATACTTGACTATACTAAACATTTGAAACTATAATAAACCATGAATATAATAATTGACTCACTTTTCTTGCATGACATGTAGACATGACTAGACACACAAATATTAACTAAATTTTACAAAATATAAATTGACTTAATCTGTGACACTTAATTTAATTCGAAAAAGAAACCAAAACACAACTAACTACCAATTTTCTTGGAGGAAATCACAAATCTAATGCATAAAAGGATGTTACATGATATTTGGGCTAAGTTGATCAAACTGCTTGAGATTTCCTCATAAAAATACAATACCATGGTCCATGAAAAAAAAATAGGGTGACTGAGACGCACATTGATAGATTTGAATGGAGATTTGGAGCATCAATTTTAAAGATGTAGACAATGGAGGAGAATAACTATCAAGATCTTATGTGGACTGTCAAAGTATAGAGGTGAAATAGTCCCTTTCTATGGACTCTTCAAAGGTGATAATGTTATTAAAATATTATTTTGAGACAACATAGATCATATCATATGAACTATGCATGAATCAAGTGGATTTATTGATAGTTACGTAGTTCTAAAAATTTGAATATATACATGCCCCTCAATGGGAGTCTAGGTCTTCAAAGTATATGTAGACAACACATGCACATGAACGTAATAAAGATAACATAAAACCGACACAAATCTGATGATGATGTGGGTACAAGTCTCATTATATTAGTATATGCACTTTTAACCTCTGTCAAACTCTTCTTCAAGGTAAACGACATGCATCTAATAGACCCAATGCATGAGATGATTACTTCTATCAAGTAGATGTGAAATGGATATAATTTCCCAACATTGTTATGGAACATGGGTTTGTATTATAATTTCATTCAAAGAGGGCTGATCGACACTACCCACAAAAACTTGATGACAAAATGTTTCATACATGATGGTTTCATACATAGGCAATGACAACAATTATAGAGCTTCCATGTTCAATACAAATCATTGATTCATCATAATATTCTCCTCCTCTGAGGCTGATACCAAATATTAAATTTAGTTAGAGTCTATGCAAGAGATACTAAATAATACAATAGAATAATATATTTAGGATACATTATGGAGAACATTACATAGGATATTACATAGCCATAAAGGTCATGTATATTAGTATATTTAATTTCAACCTCTATCATACTATTCTCCAAGGTGCACGACATGACAACTAACAAACCCAGTGCGATATGATTACTTCTATCAAGTAGATGTGCAAGGTATAGAATTTCCCAACAATGTGCTGTAATATGGGTTTGTATTATAATTACATTCAAAGAGGGCTGATCGACACTTTGCACACAAAACTAGAACTTAAATAATGCAAAAAATTGATGACATAATGTTTCATACATAGGAAAATGACAGTAATTCTAGAGCTTCCTTGTTCAATACAAATAATTGAATCATCATAATATTCTCCTGCTATGAGAAATAATTGTCTATGATACCAAATATTAAATTTAGTCGAGTCTATGCACCAGAGATACTAAACAATACAATCTAATAATATATTCAAGATATATTATGGAGAACATTACAAAGGCTATTATATATCCATAAAGGTAGCCAAACAACCTTCCGAAAAATAAAATCTAATAACTTGGGATAATCACGAGGTAATAACAACTAAAAATTATAATTCATTTAAATATATATACATGTATAACTTACTAACCATTACATTAGCATATTTAATTTTACCATATAATAACTACCATAGTAATGATATATTTACCATATGGTAAATCCCATGTAAATACTAATATTCCTAACGAAACACGAATCTTATGCATGTAAATGCTCAAACAAGATCTAAATAGCCAATTTAACCAATAATTCACAAATATTTTGGCGAATTGGATTTTTCACCTAATTAGCTTGAATTCGATGGTGGAACAACTAGGGTTTCACAGATCGAAAAATAAACTTCAAGCTTCTTCACTCCTACAAATCAAAAGCATCCAGATTGATCCTACACATGCATAATCACCAGCTCTAATACCATGTTAGGATTTATAAGGAATGCATAATTAACAAATTATAAATCCACAAAATAAATTACCAAAGATTATAGATTATGATGTGTAATTAAATTAAGAATATATCAAGATGTTTTTATATATAATGGATTACGAATGTAATAACAAGAGCTAAAAGTAAATAACAATAAAGTAAATGAGACAAAGAACACTAAATTTATAGTGGGGAAACCTGAAGGATAAAAAACCCCACTAGAATAAAGTGTTTCATGTATTAATAATTTCACATAAGATTTAACCCAACACTTCCACTTCACTCCTCGGTCTCATAGAAACAATCAGTAGACTAATGGTTCACAATTTTATAGTTCACATATATATATGAAATAGTTTGAGCATATATCACTATTATTGTGATTACTTTTTCCTTACCAATCCCATGAGGGAATATCCTATATATATATATATAGAATGGGTGAATGGTCACACCATCTCACTCTTCTAGCTTTGAAATACCGACTCATAAATTTTATTAAAATAAAATTTAAGAAAATGTGTTTGTGATGTGGTGGTCCACCAAAATGGATACCCACTTGACATTATCACATAACATAACCAACTCTTTCTCTTCCAAAAGGATACAAATTAGAAATGGAACCTTTCTAATAAATATCCCTTAGGATATTTCAAAGAAATTTTCCTTATTGTGATTGAAATTGGTCCAACTTTGAATTTCCCAAGTGATAATAAAAGAGTATATTGTTATCTTAAAACAATAATCAAGTACTTGATTCCATGTCTAATATAATTCTTCAATATTTTATAACTTCTCTTTTGTCCAGAGTTAAATGGTTTCTTCGGTAGGAGCTACATCCACTCATTTCTCTTAGCAACTCTTAGAAGCCAAGACCATAGTAAGTGTGAAAGGAGTGACCATAACTCTTCTCCAAAATATCTGAAGAATTGGTTTTAATCCTCTTATAAGGTTTTTCCAATTGTTTTACTTTTTTGCAAAATTTCTTAATCTTTACCTCCCACCAATGTTCAATCTCATTCAGTACAGATTTCCAATACCTTGGTGATGTTATTTATCTAGACATACAATTTATGAAATACCTAGGCTCATAAACCAAATTTTGACATTAAACCTTGATGAGGTTGTGACATTTAAATACTAATTTATTTAGTAAGGGATGTGGGTAGAGGATAGGTACAACATAATTCAATAATAGACCATAAAATAACATGTAAATCAGAAATCATAATTAAATACACATTGGATAAAATGTGGTTATTTTATTAATCTTCCTCATCAATTGTAATTTTAATTTCAGTCTTTCACATATCTAACCATTCCTCCTCTACTTACTTCTTAATCTAAATCTTACATACTTCTTCTCTATACAGTCATTCTATACCTATATCATTACAATGATTACAATGAGTATATAACCTAGAATTAACCAATACTCACCCCTTTTGATAATGACTCTATATATTTTTTCAGGGCATTTGTCTTCATCTTGTGGCTTCCCTATTATTCCATAGATCCTTATGGTGTTTTATGGATTTCTAATGTTCCACATCTTTTCCAGTGTCTCATGGTTTTTTCCTTTATTGTGGCTTATCTCCTTTGATGGTGGATTTTAGTGATCTATATATTTTATATTTCTTTAATTCCACTTTATCATAATTGATGAAGAACCCTGTCAACATTGTTTAGTTAATTAATTTTTACAAAGTTCAATAAAGAATTATTTATATGGTGAATGACTTATACTAAGCACTAGGCACATAGTGAACATGCTTAGAAGTCAAAGATCCTACAATATTTCTCAATGCACTAAAAATGTGTGTTATGCCTAGAGAATCCTGTAGCACATTACAAAAATGGAGAGATAAAATTCAAAGACAATCATGGTTGAGATAATACTTCACATTAAATAATTTAATTGCATTGTGGAGGACCACTCACTTATAAGAAAGGGGAGAAAAGGTGATGAAGGCATCAATAGTTGACTTTAGAACATATAGTTTGAAGGAAAACTACACACAAGGAAGTACATGCATGACCTTAGAATGTTAGTGAGTTAGGAAGGGGAGGAGAGGTGATGAAGGCATCAAAATTTTAGTTTAGAATGTATAATATAAAGGAAAGCTACAAACAAGGAAGTGCATGCATGACCTTTGAATGCTAGCGAGTTAAGAAGTTGTGTGGATGTTGATCTTATCTATATATGAGAAAGAGGTGGAAAAACCAACAATAATTCCCCCGATGTTAAAGTTTTTGGCACAATTCCATAGTCATTTTTCCATACACGAATGGATGATGTGGTGCTTGACATGTTACGAACAAACACATTAAATACCTCTCGGCATGAAAATAATCATTCATTATGAAAATTCAATCTTAAAGAAACTAAAGAAGTGGATGAGACTTTACACAACTTACACACTCAAGCTTCAACCAAAGAAAAACTAGTACCTTTGAATAGATCAAGGTGATTAGAAACTATAAAGGATAGTTTGGAAAATGTCGGAGGATTTAGAGCAAAGAAAATGTAATGTTTTCATTCAATTGAACCAATCATCTATTAAAGAGTAGTAAAGCTCAAATATCAAAATGAGGGATCCATCTCCCCACCATCAAGGCTATCATATATCCTCCATCTATGGGGAAGAGAAATGAAACAAAATATCACCCAATATATCGAAAGAAAATAATGTATGGAAATGACATGTTTGCACTTGAAGAGTAAGAGGATAAAGGTCCAATACAAGAAATGAAATTAGGCATCCTTGAGATGTAATTTTTTAAAAAAATGCATAGTTAGGGAGGCCTACAAGATAAAATTATATAAGTTGGAGATGAATGATTTTAACCACCATAATAATTTCTTAAATTTGGAGGATGAATATATCATTAAAGGAAAGGTAGGTATATATGGAAGGATAGAGCTAGATATCAAGTGGTGATTGGAGCAAGAGGACCTCATATTTTTTTAATAGTTAAATTTAATTTACTTTGGAAAGGACACTTCCCTAGTGTATTTTCTACTCATGTTCATTCATATGAATTGGATATACTTTGTAGGAATGCACAATAATAAATTAGAAAATTTTATCCACATGTTCACGAGGGATCTCCAAGGAACAAACAAACATCCAAAAGGCTCTTGATGAAAATTTTATTGTAGACAACCTTGACAAAATGTTAAAATATTAAAGGTAAAAATATGCCATTTATATTTTTGACATCCCAAATCCTTAAATGAGCATTAGCATACACTTTTGAGATAAAATATATTTCATTCGACATATGGGAGAACATGAACCAAAAATTATTATATCTATAACATAAGATCGATGTCCAAAATATTAAGTATAACCTTGCATAATACATCATAGAAAGCATCATTGATATCTCATATGGATCAACACAAGGTGGATCTATTCATATTCAATGCAATCTTGATGATGATTGTGTGCAAGTGTTTGTTTCTAACTAATGCTAAATATGAATGGAAGACTAACACCTAAATAGTCTTGATTAGCAATAATTAAACAAACATTCTAAGCACCATCATGATAAGAATTAATCAAGGGTTAGATGCTAACATTTATCAATAAAACTATGAAATCAACAATGTTAAGTATCTAAATAACCTCTATTATTTAACAACATGTAAATGAAAGAACCTAGGTAGGTTCCATGGCTATCAAAAACAGTTGTCCTTATTGTTCCAAGAACCTAGGAATGGGGGCTAGTCAAAGTTGGGCAACAAGAACCTTTTGACGCCTCTAATATGACCTAAGAACTTTAATAAAGAGGCTTAAATATTCAAGCTGATGAACTCTCAAGAGGACAAGGTGCAAGCTCTTAGTCTCTTTGCTATATGCTTTGCATTTGCTCTCTTAAGGAGTTTAGGTGTAAGTAAAAAGGTAGGTGGAGGGATCTTTATATAGCCCAAAGGATAAAGGATTCAACACATCCTCATGAATGTGGGATAAAGGTAAAACATGATTAGGAATGGATAAGGTTGCTTTATTAAAGGTAACCTTACTTTAGAAGGGTTTAATACATGTTTAGAAAGTCATGGGAGTTGGGGGTATTTTAATTAATCAAAGGTGATTAATTAATAGGTAGGTGTAAGCTTATAGAATCCATTTAAAAGAATATTAGTGTGATTTAGGCTATTAGAAAGGGATTAAATCAATTAAATATTGATTTACTAGTTAAATGAAGAGGAAGACTAATTAATTAATCTAGATAGAAGAGGTGATTTATTAATGGAAGGTCATTAATTAGGTTGTTAGTTGGATAGGTGACTTAATCAATTAGCTTATTGTAATTAATTGACGACAATAAGAGAGAATATGAGAAATTTTGATGATATGCCATCTATTTGTGGGAAAGGAGATAATTAGAGCAATTTAAACATTTAAATTGCTTAGGTGTAATTATAGGTGTCTACATTTGCCCCTCTTTGGGGTGGCGTAAGTGACGTCACTTAAAACATAGTAGATGGAAGAAAACTTTTGAAGGGATAGAAGAAAAATTAGTAGGAGGGAGAGATGCCCCCTCAAGTGTCAATGGGGTGATGAAAGAAGTTGATCGAAGATCGAAAAGGTGAGATATAGATAGAAAAATGGGGAAAAGGCAGGATGCCCCGATGAGAGGGAAAATTAGGGGTGAAAAGGGAAGTGGTGTAGAAGAAATATGGACAAGGGGAGAGAAGAGCTTAGCCTCTACCCATTTATTTGTTTGGAACAAATTTTATGTCATCATATTGCCATAGGAACTACATCATCAATCCGTATGAAAAATATAAGCATACGACAAAGGTAGAATGACATGAAAATCCATAGTATGAATGATTATCCATTGCTAAAAAGTACCAACTCCACGCAACATATAAATAATGCAATGCAATAAGAGAAGGAAACAAGCTCATTTAACGGGGAAAACAAGTACGAGTGCACATATCTAACCCAACAACAACATCAAGACAATCGTACAAATGTTTTGTTATCGTGTTGAAGAGATCCACAAGTTTGTGATTGACGAAAAGGGTTAAAAATGATGCCCCAAGCAAGGATACATGTAAGGGGAATTGACAATGGACACGGGTCCATGAAAAGTGTTTGTCAGAAACAAACAACACACCGACAACCAAAAGTGCCCCATAGTACAAATGAAGCAAGCGGCTAGCTTTTGTGAATGGTTGTACATCCGGTGATTTGAGTCATATTAATCGAGAGAAGATGTGAGACAAACCAATAGGATATGGAGAAAATACCATGCGCAAGACACAAGTTTCAGCCATAAGAAGCAAGTTACCATTTTGTAGGGTTTTTACTTTTTAGGAATTTTTCGAAAAATTTTGCCTTGTTTTTGGATTTTTTGATAGATTAAGTGTTTGTATTGTTTTGGCTTTCTGAAGAAAACAATAGAAGAAAGGAGAAGAAGAAAGTGAAGGGCCTAGGGGCAACAAAAAGTGCCCTAGGTGGAAGAAAGGAGAAACAAATGACAAATAATGTCCTTGTTTAGTGGAAAAATTAAGAAAAAAATAATTATTTGAAAAATAATTATTTACGAGAGTGTGAAGAAGAATAAAAATTGCCAGGGAGCAATAAAATTGTCCAGGGGAGAAGAAAGGGGTATTGGACAAAAAATTCCCCAATACGGTGAAAAAGAAGAGAAAAATAATTATTTAATAAAAATAATTATTCCACAATGACAGAGGAGAAAACGGTGATCGAAACGGGTTTCCCGGCCTTCCGAACGGTGAAAAAAAGGTTAATATACCCCAGGAGGGTGGTAAAAACATCCCAATCAGTTCGAAAAACTTACCATGAGGCTTTGATACTCAAGAGAGATGGTAATCACACGAGACCGTTTGAGGCGTCTTGGTGACGCAGTCTGGGGGTACCAGAGGCACGTGGAGGAGGGCCCATTTATGTGTATCGCAACCTTTCCTTTAAAATTTTGTCATTAATGCATTAATTAGGGTATTTAGGAGTAGAAAAAGCATAGGCACACCTGCGCGTAGGCGCAGGCGTGGGTTAGGGCGTGCATGTGCCACTTTGGAGGTGCAGGCGTCCGTTTAAGGGTGTAGGCACCAAGGCTATGCACGCATACGTGTGGTTAAAAAATGCACTCACACACACATGCATGCACACACACAAGCACATATGCGCGCATGCACATACACCAGGAAAGGGGCGTACACGTGAAAAGCATGGTGCAGGCATGGGTAGTTAAGCGCACACAGGCAGAAGCACACATATGCATGTGCAAGCACCAATTAGATGGCACACACACCAAAAATGGTGGCATGCACCCGAAAGAAGGTACACGCACCAAAAACATATGCACACACGCGCGAGTGCAGAAGCGTGGCACACACGCTTATTTGAAAAGGGCGCGTAGGTGCCAAAGATAAGTAGAAAAAGATAGGAAAGTGTCCAAAAATGTGACACTTAGAAGAATTTTTAGGATTTTTGGGTTAACCCTAAAAAAGAGATAGATTTTTAGATGAAATGCTAGAAACTAATGAGTGGCGTGTGATTTTGCAGAGATGATTACCAGTGTTGCAGACACGGGAGCATCACTCTCAGATTACCAAGTTAGAGGGCAGCATGCACCATTTTGACCGCCAAGAGATGGTTGTATTACTAGAGGCAGTGGGGTTGGGCCCCATGGTTCAGATGCCATCCTTTGTACTAGATCACGGCGTCCTGACTGCGCTTGCCGAGTGATGGCACAATGAGAGTCAGTGCTTTAGACTGCCCACAAGCGAGATGACAGTGACGATAGAGGATGTGTGGCGATTCTGTGCATGCCCATGATGGGTACATTGATCGAGTATAGCTCAGATGTAGGGTTGATCAGAGTAGCATGCAGTGCGTTATTCGGTGTTGATGACATCCCACATGATGGGATGATTGTGGCCCTACATGATTGCATCTCGGACCTGACATTGCATTGGGGGCCACTTTATATCATGGCACTTATCAGTGGGTTCCTACTCACTGATAAGACAGGGACTTCATTCCCGAGAGGATTGCTACCATTAGTGCACGGATTTATAGTGGTGAGAGGTATTATTGGGGTCAGTGTATACTGGCCCATTTATACTGGGATTTACATCTTATCACATACCACGGTCAGAAGACCGTGGGGCCAACATCATTATTACAGATATGGTCATGGGATCATATAGCCATTGGACGCCCTGTTGGCCCATTCCGAGTTCGAGACCCCAAGGAGCCATCATACATGGCTTGGATAGTAGTTGGTGGAGACATCTATGGTCACCTTGGTAGCCTATTCAGATATAGGTGGGAGTTTGATGAGCTAACAATGATAGACGTCATTTGGCATCCATATAGACACTTCCAGTGGCCATAGGATGCCACAGAGCTTAGCATGTGCTTGGTGGAGCACTTCTTGATTGGCAGCCGCAGCTACATCATGGAGCTATATCATGTTGACAGGTGCCAGTGGCAGCTAGGCCGAGTATAGGGCGTCCCGCAACTAGATATCTGGCATGCTCACGGAGACTACGAAAGGTAGACAATGGGACCTCGTTGTAGTAGCCTGAGCCGAGCCGATTTTCTATAGGTAGTCCCCGGCATGGGATCCATTGCGACAGATTAGAGATCCGGGGACCACAGCTGATTATGCAGCGTGGTATGCTATAGTGTTACCCCGGTGACTTACCATTCCAGAGGTAGCATGGGTAGCAAGTATTTTCCCTCATATGGAGGTATGGCACGGATCAAAACGCAGGGCCAGAGCAGTAGTATTGGGGCCAGACCCCGAGGATCCTTTTGATAGGATCCCTCATGATGGGCAGTGCCGCACATGCACACACGAGGCCAGAGGCCACGGGCCCACCACATGTAGCCATGCCGCTACCTCAGGTAGAGTTTTTGAGTAGGAGTAGTCTTCCCGGAGCACCGTAAGGACCGGTGCCACAAACAATGATAAGCATAGCGTAGCAGTGCGGTGAGCTCTTAGCCAAGAGAGATGCGGTGAGAGTAGAGAGAGATGAGGCTCAAGGCTGGTGTGTAATAGCCATAGTAGAGAGAGACGAGGCCTGAGCCCATATTGTTACGTTACTTTCAGGGCAAGATTAGGCTCAGGCCCAGGTTGGGCTAGGAGATGATAGAGCAGCATGGCAGATCCGGATCCGAGAGACAACTGCACGAAGTGCACAGATTCTAAGTCTTTTACATCGGTCTCGATCATAGCTGCACATGGTCATGGTATAGAGAGACCACGTGTATACGTGTTATCAGCGATAGTAGCCCGGAGGGACTAGGCTCGTGCCGAGTTGTAGGTGATGACAACAGAGAGAGATCAAGAGGCTACCACCTCTAGACAGGCCGAGGCGGACTGGAGTCAGTTACGAGTGAGTGAGACACGCCCTTGAGCGGCGCTCACCTCAGGAGATGTTGATCTGATTCGTGATGCCACCAGGCTTGGTGGGGAGGCACTTTTTATAGTTACGCATACTACAGGCCGTGCCGCTAGAGCGAGAGAGTGGCTTTGCCACGATTATCAAGATTAAGTGTATCGGGGTCTTGCTCATGGAGGTCTGGTCATTCCACCAGATCAGTCAGACAACCCCTTCCAGATCAGCCGGTGAGACCAGCGCCCAGCCAAGCCTACGAGATATCCGGTGTAGAGAGGACCGACACAGGAGCCCCAGTGAGGGTGAGAGCTATGGTTGATAGCCACTTTTGTATTGTATAGATTCTATTTGTATGTATGCCTCTTATGAAGGCTGATTTTGATGTACAATGATTATAGACATGTATTATTGATGATGCCTCATGATGAAGGCTTGATTCTTTCAGATACATGCCCCTTTTTGATGGCATTGTGTATTGCCGATGTATTTGTATTTAGCATTGATTAGGACATTGTATATATGTATACAAACATTTTTGATATATCCTTGTTGTACACCTCAGCTGAAGGCATTTTTGATATAGAGCACAGATTTGTATGTATCCATTTTTGATACAGATGTATATTTGACACACATGCATATATATATGAGGAGTACTTTGTTTTGGCTCAGATTCACATGATTATGATATGATGTATATCTTTGTTTTTGATACACGTATATAGATGGTTTTCACATTGTCTATAAATATATGGGGAGCTAATTGATGACGGGACATGAATCATGTTTATGTATCTTGAGCGGGCTTGTTGCCTGCATTGGATTCGATGCATGTTATTGTCTTGATTCAACATTTTTGGATATTGTTATGATGTTTTCATATGATGCATTGTATTGTTGTTGTACTTTGATGCATGTGGCATGAGTGGGCATAATTCTATGATGTGAAATACCCCTTTCTAGAAATTACTATATGTTGATTCTCATTGCATGTTGCGTTTGTTTAATTCAGCATGTATGGAGGCATTGTGACACGAGTGGGCATACATTGATTCTCGTTGCATGCCACATGTTTTGATTCAGCACTTATGGATGTATTATCTGATTTTGTACTTTGTATGTATCTGATTCCGATGTATTGATGTATACATGTGTTGTAGATTGTAGATGATATCAAATGTTGTTTTCATGTGTTACATTTATGTATATGGACGGGATGATATGATGATATTGGTGCGGGGGATAGATTTTTATTATGCACAACACCTCTTTCCCCATTGATAATACGATAAGTGATGATTAGCTTAGCATACATGCATGATGTAAAACTTAGCATTTTGTTTATATATGATGTATATGATGCTAGATGTGATGATAGTGATGGTAATGATAACAAAACAGAGCACATGCAAGAAACATAATCTAACAACGAACACCATGAATTAATGTAATACATCATGAATCACCATGTCTTATTAACAAGTAACAAACACAAACAAATTCTTAAGAAAGAACATAATGAATTAACACACTAGGATGTCGAAACTCACCACAATATGTAAAAGTAAGAATGAATCTAATTTAGCAAGAAAAGATGAACTATGACAAAGTACACCCGAGCAACAAACAACTCAAAAGAAAACACGCAAAACACTATACAATCAACAAGAAAAGCAAGGAAACAAGACAATGCAAGTAAATGTTTTTGTAAGATATGTTTTCATGCACCGATTTTCTATTTTTTAGGTTTTTGTCAAACAATTTTCTAATATTTTTCTGTTTTCTTGAAACAATTTTCTATTGTTTTTGTGTTTTCTCGAAACAATTTTCTATTCTTTTTGTGTTTTCTAACGGTTTTCAAAGCTATGTGTAGGTAACCAAGAAAGTATGGATGCCCCCAGCATTAGGTGGGGAATATATAAGGGTAGAAGCCATGCACTTATGAACAAGAAGGTGAAGTCGTTGAGTTTCCCCTAGCGTAAGATGGGAAATAACGAAAGACCACATCCCTCACAGAAGAATAGAAGAAGGCAAAGCCGGATCAAGGCTGGACAAAATAGTGTGCACAAGGAAACTTGGAGGTAGAACCAAGTCCAAGACAACTACCCTTCTAATATAGAATGCTTGCAAACAACGAATTCTCCTGAGGTGCCGGAAACTAGTTTTCACCCAAGGACTTGTCCAAAGTGCCACAATTGCATGGTATTCACTAGTGGACAACCTATTTTTTTTCTTTTTCTGAATTGTTTGATTTTTTTTTTGTTTTTTTATTTTTATAACTTCCCTGCACCATGGTTAGGCATAGAACCTCTTAAGATGCATGGCGTTCATGGGCTCTCGAGCTCATCACCATTGGGGTGAGCCAATTTGTATGCCCGGTGTCGTATTTGGAAACTATGACATAGGGTCCCAACCAATGTGGTTTGAACTTCCCTTTCTTTTCTCGCTCTACTCTAGTGTTGAACTGGTTCTCCTTCATGACTAAATCACCAACCTCAAACTGACGAGGGATGATTCTCTTGTTATAGTTTTTGGAGACTCTGTGTTGATATACTTTCAGGTGATTAAGAGTGTGAATGTGCCTCTCATCCAGTAGTTCTAACTCAGCCAACCTTGCCACTCGATAATCTTCATCCTTATCCAGATAGTCTCAAAGAGAGATCCTTAGGGATGGAAGTTCAATCTCTAAGGGGATGATAGATTCTATCCCGAACACTAGGGAATATGGTGTCGCACCTGTAGGGGTGCAAATGGATGTTTGGTAAGCCCAAAGGGCTAGATGAATTTGTAGGTGCCAGTTGCGACCTGTTTTGCTGACCATCTTCTCCATTATCCTGACCAAAATCTTGTTTGTTGCCTCAGCTTGTCCATTACCTTGAGGGTAATATGGCATGGACCATTTTAATCTGATTTGGAACCGTTGGCAAAGGATTTTCACAGTTTTGTTCTTAAATGACTTCCCATTATCTGTAACAATGGCTACAGGAATGCCATACTAACAAATAATGTGATTCATGATGAATTTAGAAATTTGTGCTCCTGTGACATAGGTTAATGGGATGGCCTCCACTTATTTTGTAAAATATTCTATGGCTGTGATAATATGTGTATGACCATTAGACGAGGTAGGAGTAAGTTTCCCTATTAGATCAAGTCCCCTTTTGGAGAATGGCCATGGGGTAGTAATTGGTTGCAATGGATGTGACAGAGCATGGATAAAATTTCCATACTTTTGACAAAGCACACATTTTCTAACATAATTGCAAAAATCATTTTCCATGGTAGGCCAATAGTAACCTACTCTCAACAATTTCTTAGCCAAGACCATCCTATTTGTATGTGCTCCACATACTCCTTTCGTGCACTTCTTTGATTTCTGGCTTGACTCCGTCACATTCGGACATGAAGCAGATTCCCGTCGTAGCCATGATGATAAAGTGTACCTCTTAAAAGGGTGTAATGAGCTATCTGGAAAATTAGGCTTTGCTTTTCAGAGTGGTAGATATTAGGAGGGAATGTGTTGTCCTTAAGATAGGTGAAAATTGGTTCATACCATGTTGAATGGGGACCAACAACCTCACAAGCCAGGCAAGATTCTGGCATGTCATATGTGGGTTGGCATAGATTTTATATGAAGAATGGCATATCATTGTTCCCTAGTAGAATATGAAGCATAGATCCCATCGTTTCCATAGCATCCACTGATCTTTTATGTGCTCTTGGGATCTGCTCAAAGGTGATGCGCACAAAATACTCCTTTAGAGTTTCCACTAACTTTTTGTAAGGTACGAGTTTTCATCCTTAACCTTATACTCATCATTAACTTGTTTAATGATTAACTACGAATCACCTACAACCTTAACATGATGAATATTCCACTTGATGGCCAGCTTCATCCTTGCAATGAGTGCTTCATACTCTGTAATGTTGTTCGTGCAAGGGAAGGCCAAGCGGAAATCCTGTGGTATAGGATCACCCGAAGGAGTAATAAGGACCACTCCTGCACCTGAACCATGAAACATAAAAGATCCATCAAAATGTATCTTCCATACGATAGATTCTTCAATGTAGAGCAAAGAGGTGTCTGGTAGCTCCAGACTCAAAGGCTCCGTGCTTTGCAAAGGTGCTTCTGCTAGCTGATCTACAAGTACTTGTCCTTTAACTAATTTTTGATGGACAAATTCTATATCAAAATCACTAAGTAGAATGACCCAATTAGCCATTCTACCTGTAAGGACAGGTTTGGACAACAAATACTTGAGTGGGTCAACCTTCGATATGAGCTTGGTCTTAGTATTCAGTAGGTAATGGCCAAGCAATCCTTTTCAATCTGAGGATAATTAAGTTCATAGGAAATGAGGGTGTGACTCAGATAGTACACCGCTTTCTCCTTATGGTTAATGTCATCTTAGGTGAGAAACACACCAATAGTGTATTATGTAGCGGAAATATAGAGCAAAGTGGTTCTCCCAAAGTAGGAGGCATGAGGACAGGTGGATTAGCCAGGTACTATTTAAGCAAAGCAAAGGCTTGTTGTTGCTCAGGTCCCTAGATGAAAGTGACATCCTTTTTAAGAAAATGGGTGAATGAGTGATATTTATCTGCAAGCTATGAGATAAAGTGGTGAATGGCTTGAATTTTCCCTATGAGCTATGCATTGCTTGATACTTTCGGTGGAGGCATTTCAATGATGGCAGAAACTTTAGCAAGGTCTACCTCAATACCTCGTCTTGACACAATGAAGCCCAATAATTTCCCTCATAGCACTCCGAAGACACATTGACTTTGTATTCTTGTAGGAACTCAAAGATACACCATAAAATGATAGGATGATCCTCTCTTGTTTTGGACTTTCCCGGATATCGTCTCGTAGTCTTCCATGATGTCATGAATCATATCATGAAATATTACTGTCATGGCCTGGCCCAGATAAGTTTCTCCTACATTCTTAAGGCCAAATGGCATTACACGATAGCAAAGGTACCCCAAGGAGTTATAAAAGTTTTTTTGTGTTGGTCTTCCTCGGTGATTTTAATCTAATTATAAACTAAAAAGCCATCCATGAGTGATAGCATTTCTTATCCTACTATTGAGTCAACAATCATATCAATGTTGGGTAATCGAAAGTCATCTTCAGGGAAATCTTTATTGATGTCCCTAAAATCCGTACAGATTCGAATACCAACAGGTTTCTTCTGGATAGGAACAATGTTCAATATCCATTCAGAATAGGCAATTGGTTGGATGAATCCTACTGCAACCAACCTTTCCAACTCTTCCTTGACCAACAAGGCCACTCTTGGATGCATCTTTGAGTTTCTATTTGATAGGCTTGGCATCTGTGTGCATGACTAGGTTGTGCATGACCAAAGTTGGATCTAGGTCGGGCATGTCTTTGTAAGACCATGCAAACACATCAATGAACTCTCACAACAACATAGTGAACATCTTTTGTTCTCTAGCTGAGAGTGATGCCCCCAATTTTACTATCTTGGGATCTTCTTTGGTACCAATATTGACATCAATGGTTTCTTCGACTAACAATTTTGATAAATCCTCCATATGCATAGGATCAGGAGGAAGGTTGAGATCTTCATCTAAGGATGTCTCCATGAGATTTTCATCCTTGGCATGGTCACTTTGTTTGTCCTTTGATTTTCTTATTTGTTTGTCAGCCAGTGCCTCAAAGAGGTTTTCACTATGTGACTTGGACTTCAATTTTTGCTGAGGCTTTTCTTTAGAACTTTTTCCCTCACTTTTCTTTAAATTTTTCTAACCACGAAGTTCAGCCTCCTTGCTGAAGTAGGCGCAGGTGTCTAAGTCGATAGAGAAATCCTTCTTGTGATCTCCAATGGGGATTGTATCCCTTATGCCCATGAATTATGCAATAGCCTCGTCGTTCTCAAATAAATCTAGTGGCACATGACGTTGTTGGTCCCATTCAATAAGGGAAGGGTATAAAAGGTCAAGGATTGGTTCAGTGGGGGTAATGGTTAGGACAACGTTATTCATGAAAAGGTTCGTGGAGGCCAGATCCTCATATTGGCTACAACAGAATCAGATCGTTGTCTAGGTAATCATAACTATCCTCACACTCGGAACAAGTTGTGTCTTAATCATTGGGTGCGCTCCATAAGGATGAATCCCGATGTCGTATCTTTCTATTTTGAAATGTTGAAGAGGGACTGGTTCTTGTTGTCCTTGTTCATTCCTCCCACATCCTAGGCCTTTGTAGCCCATGGAGTACATCATTTTTCTAGACTTTTCATATTTTGGGGTCCAATAACAGGATGGCTAAGTGTCCTTAGGGACCCAAGTAGTAGGTGGATCAAGCAATTTCTCTTCAGCTAACAAGCCTCCCAGTAGGAACGACCCAATAGTGTGTTCTTCTCTAGGCCTCCTAAAGTAGTAGTTGGGTTGACCTCTAGTCTTGGGTGACAGAGAGATATGACACCAAGAGCGCTTGTTGTACATTATACTCCCCACAACCATCTAGGATTTTCATCTCCCATGAATCAAATGGAGATGTTGAAGTAGACACCCCATGAGTATAAGAACTAAGTGAATCCAAATCCACGTGGGATTCCATAGCCTCATACTGGAGCGAAACAGGCTATATCTACGAGAGGGACATGCATATGTACCCTTTCGTGTAAAGCTATTGAGAGCTCTACAATGAGCAAAGGGATCTGAATCTCCTGGTATTATTATTGTATGTCCCTCATGCTTCAACTTGATGCATTGATGAAATGTTGATGACACGGCCTGCATGACATGAATCCATGGTTGGCCTAGAAGCATATTATATGGAATTTCCAAGTCTAGGAAGTGAAACTTCGTCTGATGAAAAGTGGGGCCCACCTCCATGGGAATCATGATGGTGCCTGCTGACTCTCATTCTGCATTGTCGTATATGGTGATAGTGATAATATGGGACTCAATATCTTCCTCCATATGTCCCAATTGTTTGACCAACTTAAGCATGCAGATTTTCAATCTCGATCCGTTGTCCACAAGCACTCGTTTGATTTTCTTGTGGTGACAACTACCTCAATGTACAAGGGAATATTATGTGTGGGATTCTCGATAGGGATCTCCCTATGGTTGAAAGTGAGATGCTCACTTGGCGCAATGTTTGCTACTGCAACTTGAAGGTGTGCAAGATCAACTTCTAAAGGCACTCCCAACCCCTGAAGAGTTTGATACAGAATGTCCTTATGCACATTGGATATCTTGAGGAGATCTAAGATCGAAATCTTAGCAGATGTCTTCTCAAGTTGTTCTAGAAGGTTATACTTACCAGTATGCGGGGTCAACAGAGAGGGTTCTAGAATCATGAGACGGGCACGCCTTATTACCGCAGTGCGCAGATATTTTCCCTTAATCAAAATAGTATTGACACGATCAGCAAGAGAGTGAATACATCCGATAAGAAAATCATAATGATTGTTATCTCTCTTGGTATACAAGTAATTCGTGGCTTTATAAGTTTTGGAAGAATCTCCCGATCTGGTTTTTCCTTTTCGACTTATCATGCTTAGGGAATGGTTCCTATAAATCCCCATTTTCTCGTTAGGTGTTTGCATGTGGCGAGTTATCCACCTCTATCTCCTGTTGTCAATGAGGTCTTGAATATAGTGGCAAATTCACAAACATTTGTCTATTTTATGACCTTTAACGCAATGCATTTCACAATATTCATGCTCCTTATACCATGAAGGTTTAGGAGTGTTGTCATCAAACGGTTGTGTTGTAGGATAGGTCATCATGTGGGCCACATCCAACTGTTTTAGTATGACTGACAATGGTTCATTGAGAGAGGTGAATGTTTGTGACTTTGGTGGTGGTTGAATTGGGCCCTTGGTTAGTTTAAAAGGTTGACCAGTTTGGACCGTTTGAACGTGTTTGGAATCGATTATTCTATCTCCCACCACTTTTTTTTAATATCTTGGGCTTTTCTGCGGGTTTGACACTTTGGTTGTCTTTAGATTGGTTTTTAAGGGTGCCTTTGGCAATGAGAGCCTTTTCTATCTAAATCCCTTTCTTGATAACCTCCTCAAAAGTACGGACATAATGCATTTGGAGGTGGAAGGTGATATCTGGGTTGAGATTGGGAACAAAGATACTGACCAACTACTTTTCAGGGAAAGCACAAGGGAAGCGACTGACTATCCCTCTCCATCATTGGAGGAAGCTAACAAAGGTCTCATTTGGGAATTGTTTTGCACCACACAAGTCTGCCATGGTGACATTACTCTCTATATTATACGAGAAGTGATGCATGAATCTTTCTACAAATTCTGGCTAGGTGGAAATTGATCCTCATGCTAAGCATGTAAACCATTCCAATGCTTGACCTCCAAGACTCTTGGGAAAAATTCGGATGAGATAATTATCACTATAAGACACCTCTTGACATGCCATGTAAAAATCTTTGACATGATCCCTTGGGTCTCCCTTTCCTTTGTATTTGTCAAAATTCGGCATATCAAATTTCTTTGGAAAGGGTTGAAGGGTCATTGTCTTGTCAAAAGAATAGGGGCACAACTCTTCATATTGATATTTGTTGATGCTCCTACATTTCTCTCTTGTAATCTCACAAGTTTCACTTTCATAGGCGCACTTCCTGTGCGAGAAATTGTTCTTTAGTGGGAGAAGCAGGGATGTAAACATGATGGTACCCTATGTCTTCTTCTCCTTGTTTTTCCCGATGGAGTTCGTTGATCTTAACCTTAGGCCTCACCTTTTGAATGTTCCTGTTTGCATCTTTACTCGTGCAGGTGAAGTAAGCAAAGCAAGTTATCGATTGAGGTTGCTGATTTTTATTGGATTGTGGCTTGGTTTATAGCCTCTTCTTCTAAAGGTTCCTCCTCTTCGTACTGTGGAGGTTCTTCCTCTATCTAAAGTTCTATTTTGTTTCTTCATGGCACTTTGATGAGGGGTATTCTATGCCCTACCACTTTATCATTTTCTACGTAAGAAGTGGAAGCATGCCCGCCTATTAAAATATCTTCCATATTGATAAGGGGGCATTCTTCCTCAGTAGTGTCATTTGTTTATAGTATTGGTTCATTCTCAATGGGAAATTTGGCCCCTAATTCGATGACCCGAGCTAACACTCTGTCTTTATTTCTAAGAAGAAATTCATCTAGTAGAGTAGGGTCAAAATCAAAGTCCACACGTGGTGACTCTAATTCATTTCCACTATGGTCGACCATTTCTTCTATTTCCTTTTTTATAGAAAATAGTGGTCCTAGATCGTGTTTGATGAATGGGTTTGACCCTTGTCTGTTAGAGGTTTCCCAAGCTTGCACTGTTGTTCCTCATATGTTTGTTTCTTTAGCCCTAGACGCATCTTGGGAGCCATGTTTTCGTGAAGGTTTCACTAGGGTGAGTTTGTAGATTTGTTCAAAGTTTAATGACTACCCCTAAGTGAAATGCAAGATGTACATGTTAAGAGTAAATTAACAGTGTGAGAATACCAATGTGATAGAGTGATAAAATCACCAATGAAGCAATCGTTTGGTATCGAAACTTGATCAAATGAAGTATTTCCTAGACTACGTTTCAAAGTAATTTGCAACGCCAGATGTTTAACAAGATGTCTCCACTTATGCCAAGTTCAAGGGAATGAACAAGATGTAAGTAAATACATGAAGTTAAATGTGATCTCCCAATCAAGATATACGATGAGAAAGATCAAATTTTATTAAGACCTATATCTAAAAAAGTTCCAATTACGTTTTACGAATGACACAACAATATCACCAAGATATGTTAACCCACTTTGCAAGAAAGTGAAGTATTGATATCAAGGTGTTATTGATATAACACACACAAATGGTAATGCCTAGCACTTTTTAAAATTTAGGTAATAATAGAACCGAACCAAAAATCTCAAAGTGTAGCTAGGAATAGTTAAGAATGTGTGCAGAGTAACCATACAATATAGGTATTTACGTCAAGTTTATAACAAACAAGACATAAATATCAAAATTGTAATGATACGAGACAAACAAGCTAACTCCTCTAAGGAAGTCCACAGTGATGAACCACGCCTAACTACGATGACGATCTTGACGTGGGTATCAAGATCACAATGGCTACTAAATAACATGAAAATACCTCCACTCACTTTAGACATTTAACTAATCCATCTGCAAACATGGATGGGCATAAACAGACATAAAAGTGAGAGAAACAGTCGAATGGAAACACAAAGGTAATCACACCTCTTTTGATCAACTAAGTTTCATAAGAATATGAAGGAAATATATCAAGAAAAATGATGAAAAATGCTAGCCTCACTTCAGCAGAGTTTCACCTCGCCCTAAGGCAAGTAAAAACTAGGCAAAAGTAACACATCACACGTTTCTACAAAAAAATGGTTCACAACTCAACACTTTGTTTTAAAATGGTCAAAAGTGGGCTCTGGCCAAATTATATTCTCTAGGTGGTTCTCTCATCCTAGGTGTTACCAAGTTGCCTTGAGCAAGCATGATTTACCCAAAAGTCACACCGACTAGTTTGGGAGTATCTCAACTTTACTTTACCCCTTTAAGAACAGGTAGGCAACTAGTGCATCTACATGTACTATCACCGGGGTCGCCAAAATGAACAACCTGTAATGCTATCTCACAAAGGAATCACTAGTCAAGTAGGTAGTGTGGAGCACTTCCCGTTTCGTCCACAAGGTTCCCTCTTGCATGGACTACTTTGGGGTTCCTAGAACCACCCCCATTGTTGTAGCTTAAGGAGTTATGCCAAAGGGGTTATGTTCCAGTTAAGCAGAGAGGGACGTACCCTTTTCTGAAACCTACAATACAAGTGTTTTGAATATGTTGTTATTTTTATCTTTTTTAATTTAGATGTGGTTTTCTTGAACAACGTTTGGCAACCTACAAGAACACGTGTATTAGAAGTTTTTTGACTTTTGTTTTGTTTCCTTCATTCTTTGACAAGCGTTTTGGTCCTGAATGACGATGATTAGTAATTGTCCATCAAAAGAGAAGGCACCATTTCTGATTCTCTAGATCATCCAAGGATGCAAGAGAAGAGCATACGTGATGTCGTCACAAATCTCAAAAGATAACCAAATGGAACAATACTTTAATTTCAACAAATGCCAAATTGACCAATTCTAACTAAAATACTCTTAACAATCTTAAAGTGGAAAAAGGTTTTAAGAATCATTTCTGATTCCCAAGGTCACCCCAAGGGACGTGAGGGAAGAGCATACGCGATCTCAATCCCATTAGTAAACAATGCAAAATACTACCTAATCAAATACCAACATGTAAAAACAGCCTGTAAAGATGAATATGTGATTAGATAAACTTGCAAAAAAAGTTAGCACGTCAACCCTTTAAATCCAAAAAATGTAAAAGGATGCTTGCACCCCTTTTTATGTGCTGCGTGTGGGTTAGGGCATATGCGCCACCAAAGGCTATTTTTCGGCACACAGTGTACCTACGCCACCCGAGAGATGTGTGCGCCCCTAAAACAACACCTGCACCCCTAAAATAGCACTTGCACCACTCTGTGGATTTTTCATATCAATTAAATGTCATGCCACCCGAGAGGTGTATGCGCCATGAAAACAACATATGCGCTACTCTGAGAAAACAGACAGGAAAAATAGATAAAATAACCGTATTACTAGAAAAATATACCTGCGCCACTAAAACCGCATGTGTGCCCTGGTTAGGGCGTGTGCATCGTTCGATAGGTTTTCAACTTGCAGCAAAGTACAGTATGAAACTATATGTGCACCCGGGTTAGTGCACCTGTGCGCGGGTTAGGGTGGATGCGCCAGGGTTAGTGCGCTGCGCGGGAGTCGGCGAAAGAATGACAGAGTTTAACAGCATGTCTACACCACTAGAGAGATGTGTGTGCCCCTAAAATTGTGTCTGTGCCCCGAAAATCACGTCTGCACTCCTAAAATTGTGTCTGTGCCAGACCTGTAACCATAGTATGGAAAAGACGCAAAAAACTTCACAATACTCTAAATTTTGACAAGTTAGTTCAAAAATGGCAATGACCCATTAAAATTAAGGCTATAAACATGAAGTAACACATATTAAATGAGCAAAAACTCCAAAAAATGGAAATTAATTACTACATGTGCATATCAAAAGTTAGCCAAAATAATGAAATTTAAACTAAAATGCCATGGGACTAAGGCGTCCCACCAGGGCGTGCCAAATGTGTGCATGGTTTTGTGCTTTTTAGCTAAGTTAGATGAATGAGAACTAACACCTAAATAGTTCTATAACAAAGCTAATGACAAAATATAAACACCATCAAAGATGAGAGCTAAACAAGATTAATACCTAGCATAATGCATTTAACTTTGAATTAAACAATGCTAAAGTATTTAAAATCTCTACTTCTCTAGACTACCAAAAAACAAGTAAATGGACCTAAATAAGCTCCATGGCAATCAATATTTGGTTTTCCTTGAAATCTCTAAGAACCTAGGAATGGGGCTTATCAAAATTGGGCTCTGAAGACCCTTTTTACACCTCCCATATGACCTAAGCAATTTTAGGCTAGAATAGGAAACTTAGCTCTTCAAGATGATGAACTCTCAAGAGGACAAGGTGCAAGCTCTTAGTCTCTTTGCTATATGTTTTGCATTTTCTCTCTTAAGGAGTTTAGGTGTAAGTAAAAAGGTAGGTGGAGGGATCTTTATATAGCCCAAAGGATAAATGATTCAACACATCCTCATGAATGTGGGATAAAGGTAAAACATGATTAGGAATGGATAAGGTTTCTTTATTAAAGGTAACCTTACTTTAGAAGGGTTTAATACATGTTTAGCAAGTCATGGGAGTTGGGGGGTATTTTAATTAATCAAAGGTGATTAATTAATAGGTAGGTGTAAGCTTATAGAAGCCATTTAGAAGAATATTAGTGTGATTTAGGCTATTAGAAAGGGATTAAATCAATTAAATATTGATTTACTAGTTAAATGAAGGGGAAGACTAATTAATTAATAATAATTAATTAATCTAGATAGAAGAGGTGATTTATTAACGAAGGTCGTTAATTAGGGTGTTAGTTGGATAGGTGACTTAATCAATTAGCGTATTGTAATTAATTGACTATAATAAGAGGGAATATGAGCACTTTTGACGATATGTTGTCTATTTGTGGGAAATGAGATAATTAGCTCAATTTAAGTATTTAAATTGCTTAGGAATAATTATATGTGTCTACAATGATCATGCTAAGTGATATTGGTATTTTTAGGGATAAAAACTCCAAGCGTTTGAGTATTTAGAATAGAAGAATTCATCTATGATGTGCTTCAAGAAATATATGTATTGGGGGATGACAAGAAATAAAATCATATAAAAATTATTTTTTTGGTACGAGGATTTCATAAGGACATTTTGGGAAGAAAGGACTATTCTAAATAAACTCCCAAGTCTGTGCATGGATAATGTATGGTTTGGCATGATGCGACATTTTTATATATCTAATAAAAACTAAAGGAAAATTCATGGACCATATGGTGTTTTCTACCATACATTATCTCAAGTGCATATTTCCATGTGTTCCTCATCCACCTCAATGATATTAACTTTGATAGCACAATCAATGATGATGATTACATTCATTCCTTGAATCTCATTTATAATTACCTTGGAGATGGTGGAAGATAGTGAGATATATAATTTGCATGAAGTACCGAGTCATACACCTTTCGATATAATAATGCTACTATCTAGAAAATGAGATAGGCTATCTTCCATGCACTAAAGAAAGTAATAAGAAGGAATAAACCCTAATTTCTTACCTTCTAAAGACTAAGTAAAATATCAAGGCTTATGTAACCTTCTACGACTTGGAGAAAGAGGATGACCAATCCTCCTAACTATATTAGAAGTGACAGGCAAGTTAGATTAGTCGGAAATCAAGAATTACTAAGGGAGGTCAATCAAAAACATAGGGTCCCTACTAGACCAATAAAAATAAGGGGATGAATTCCCTGAGGATCCACCAATAAGGCCAACACCTATCCTACATCCATTACCACCTCCCCTTCATTTTTTAAGCCAATCATCCTAGGAATCAAGAGGCTACTCATAGATATGATAGCCAATTAGGTTTCACCAACACCGGTACCCCTCTAACTTCCCCTTCATCCTAGAATCCTCCTAGAATAGGATATATGTATGGATTAAATGTATATGAATCAGATGAAGGGGAAGCGAGGATTCGTAAATAGACAATTTTAGGTAAGTACATAGTGGGAAACATGAGGGTGTTTTAGGGAATAAGCACCTTAACTTTAAATAAGTGATTAAGGATGTGATAATTTATGAAGTGAAGAACCCACATGTATAAAAAATAGGTCATAATTTGACCCCCTCTCATGAGGAGGATATTACATAGAGAGACTAGATCATAGAGAGAAGCGGGGGACCACCGAAAAAACCTATTTATCTAAGAGGTTATGACTTTGAGAAATGGTTTTAGAGGCCTAAAGATGAATGGTGAGTAGAATAAGAGTTATAATGCAATGTGAAGCATGTAACTTTTGAGACCACTTCAATGAGCCTCGACTAAAATAACCCGAGATGTCATGGGTTATGTAAAAAAATTAAAATGACATGAATGCATTGTTTATGTGAAATTATATGTTCCAATATAGATCTTCTGGTTGGATTCAAGATTAGGTATCCTTCTAGGTTAAAGGGATGGTGAATGATCCTCACTTCAAGGTTTTTGATATGGCACTAGAGGATGTTGGTGTGGGGTACTTTCCTTGTCATCTCAAGCAATTTTCCACATCAATTGGTGAGTCATCTCATTTAGGTAAGATCGTAGGTCATAGGTTTCTTAGGAGTTATGATAGCTTTCATCATAGAATATTTCATACACATTAGTTTGTTTCAGTGCGGCATATAAGAGTTACTTTCTATTTTTGTAACATAACTCTTTTCTCCCTTATGGAGGTATGATTGGTCTTGCATTGGGAGTTACAAAGCACTCCTATTTGTACTTTATTGATCTATGAGAATGAGTAGACCCTTTTATTTTGCATGCACATTTCATGGTGGTTAAATGCTTTATTACTACAGGAACTATGGCATGCTACCATTCAAGTGTAACTTAGTTGATGTGTAAAACATACCAATTGATCCTCGATGTGACATGGTATTAAAGCTCATTTTTGTTATTCATGTTAGTCATTGTCATATGTTGCCTACTACTCTCAGTTTCATGTTCTTACTAGTTTTTTGTGCAAAACTTCATTTTTGTTTTCTATTTGTGCTTTTACATCAAGTGGGTTCATATAAGTTTTCATGGATTTTTGTTGGTTATGGATTGCTTTCGGTGCATGTGTAGGTATTTTTTTAGATTTTGGAGTTTCATGTGTTTTCCCACTAGATTTGGTTGTCGAATCCAAACTTGGTGGAAAAGAATCTTAGGAGGTATTTTAAAATTGTTGGTTTATTATATTTTTAATTAAAATTTAGTTTTTAAAAATATTTATTTTGGCTTTAACCCTCCTACTCTATCCTACTCCCTACCTACCCCTACCTACCTCTCTCTTCACCCATCTTGTTCATCCCCATTGATCTCCTTCCATCTCGTTCGTGCCCATTCTTGGCTTGGTCTCTCGAGAAAGTTAGTCTCTTGTGGAAATTTGGTTTTTCTCCGCTTATTCTTCACCTTGGATTTTGGGCCTTTTCTTTGGATTTTTGGGGTTACTCAGCCCATGGATATTTTCTTTTGATATGGATCCTTGTCGACGCTACCTTCCTTTGCTTGTGTGTTATCTCACTAGTTTTGGATCCTATCTTGGTTCTAGTTTCCTAAACCCATATTGTCCCTTCTCATCTGTTTCCCCTCATCCTTAAGTTTTGAACCCTATTGAGCCATTTTTTCCATGTCTAAATTTAATTTTCTTTTCATGTGTTTGGTTCTTACTTGGTTATGGTTCATTGACTTTGTATTACTCATTTTGAACCATTTGTGTTGTATTTTCACCATATATGTTTCCCTCAAGCTTGACCTTCCTTGGTTTCCTTATATTGGAATCATTTCTCCTTGCAATCCCTACCTCCAAAAAATTTGGCCCTACCTTCACTCCCACCTTGGATTACCCTACCCTATGTGTTATCTTCTACCCCATGCGGTCATATCAAACCCATCTCTTCTACCCATCTTGTAACGATCCTTGGCTCTTTCTCACATTACCCTTGTTTCTAATGCTTACCTCAAGCGTTTAACTATCTCCACCCTGTCTCACTCCCTCCACTTGGAGCTCACTCCATGATATCCTCATCAACTTCCCCCATTGAGTCAGGTTGGCTTAGATGTTTATTTCACACCTACCAACTTTCCACATGGTGCCACCTCCTTTAATTTTGAACATCCACCAATATTTTCCCTCTGAATTTTAAATTCAACCCACCTTTTAATATAGGCCATTCAACTTAGGTTTAATGCCTTTTTAAAAGTTTATATTAAAAAATAAAACTTAGATTAATGTTTTACATCTTATTCTTAATTAATCTAAGAATGGTTTTATTAAAGGAGGAAATTAATTCAAGGTTGGTATTTTTTAATAGGAATTTTAATCGATAAGCCTAGTTTTTAATTTCTAACCACTTTTTATTTTTTCCTTTTCTGAAACTTAACTAAATTAGGTGACAATTATTCCAAAACTAGGGTTAATAGGATTTTTGTTGACATTTTATGGGAGTGTGTAGCATAATTTTTGGCTTGTCGGTTCTATTCGAGGGTATTTTGGCATTTCCAGGATGGTTGTTGGGTGTTTTGGAGGTTGTTTTTGGATTTTAGGAGCTCTTTTGGCCTTTTAGGGCCTTTTGAATCATTTTGGAGTCATTTTCATTATAGTTCTCTTCTTCACTTCTAGGCTAGTGAGCATATCTGCCAAAACCTTATGGAAATGGAGCTCCTTATGCGATGTGAGACACTTTTTATCACACCCAACTTTGTTTTGTCCCCTGTTGTTCTTTGTTTTCACACTTGTGTGCTTGTTTATGTATTTTTCATCTGCTTCTAATTTGAACTTACTATGGCAGTAACTCTTAGGTGATTTTTCACCTATTACAAGGTGATTTGTCAAGCTGTTTCACATCACATGAACACACCTTCTTTACATGTAACAAACACATTGTTTATAAAGTTCCACAAATAGAGGGTTGTCATTGTTCTTTATTGTTATAATTGCATGAAGACACATTCTCAATTGAGTATGATGTCTTACAAGCTTGTGTGTATTTTCACACCCTTCATTTTAACATTCAAGATGCATTTTCTACTAATTCGATTGCGTCTATTTGAGCATGTATTTTTCGTCCATGACTCTTATACATTGATTTCTATTTTCATGAATGCACCATTGAGGATCTTCTTACCAAACTTAATATTTACAGGATTAATTCTTATCCTACATCTCTTCTTCATGGTATAAATAAATATAAATCATGGTATACTTATATGGAAGATTACCTTACTCAAAAATCATTTATCCCTTTCTATATCGGTAAGTTCATTCACCCATTGATACTAATCTTCTTGAAGACTAGCTAAAAACTTGTGAGCATTTTTATGGTTACTTGTTGACTCATGTTTTCAGGCCTCTCCACCATCATGTGGTGCACAAGGAGTGTCCTTACACTATTTTGAGCATTCTTCAATCCTTATTTGGAAACCCTTCGATATTTCCATTTTTTCTTCTTCTTTTGATATAGTTGTTTCCTCTCCTTATTCATGTGATGATAGTTCTACTAACATAGATTTTTTCTATTCCTATTTGTGATGTTGAGGTGTTTTCTTCTAGTTCTAATGATGAGAGTACTAATGAGGATTCATCTCCTCCTTCTCTCGGCCACCTTTTAGAGAATTTTGAACCTCCTCCCTTCCCATTAGACATCATACATTCATGTTCCCAACCTCATTATTTCATTACATCTACCTTCATTGCATAATAGGTGTGTGAGGATTCTTCCACTCCTCCTCCTTCTTCTAATGATGATTCCTACATGTCAAAAATTTCTCTTTTGTTTATAGAGCAACCATTTTGGAATGAGTATCTTTTGGAACTCATTTTTTCTTTACATTTCCTATTTGTGTTGAAGTAAAGGGAGTTTCTCTTCCTTACGTATGTGTTTCAAGGTATTCCTTCATCTCCTTTGTTAGGAGTGCACCTTTTTATAATTTCATCATTTTCACTATTTCAAATACCATCATTGATCCACCTCTTCTTGTGGATCATCTTTCTACTATTTTGGGGATTTTTATTTTCCTTCACTTAATATGGACATTCTTTTGGAAAAATTTCCCTTCTCACACTCGATAGTTCTAATTTTGTGGAATTACCTACGAGTTATCAAGAACTTATTTTCCTTATCTATGTCACACTCTAGTGGACCACATTTAGTTTCCTTCGTGGAGTGGGTGGAATTCTAGTGATCCTTTTTGTCCTTCATAAGGGTAGAAATATTTTCTGATATGGATGGACCTTATTTAGTCTACAAGCAGAAGACCACATCATCAAAACTCTTCTTAGAGACTTCATAGAGTTACAAATTGTAGATCTAGTTGTAAGCTTCTTCACAAAACCATTCATTGAGGCCAATTATCCTTACTTGTGCTCTTGTCCTAAGTGAGGTCCATTGTATCTTCACGTATTCTTTAGTATCTCTTATCTCCTTCATCTATTTTATTCTTCTTCTTCTAGAAATATTGTAGTTTTTACACAGGAACCTCATCGGGCATTTAGTTGGCGAGACCCATTTGACACACAGGTTTTCTTAGGTTTTTAGCGAAGTCTTTTATCTCTTATATGTGTATGTTTTTCCTATTTGGTTTTCCTCCATTAAGTGAAATCCTTATTATAAATGGGTACTATACGGATGAAAATTGACATGAAACCTTCAACCACAATCAACCCCTTGAGGTCGTGCCAGAGCAACCGATGTTGAATGTGTGTTGCTAACTATAGGAGGATCGGTGAATGAGATGCGGTAGTGTGATATCCTGGTAGTTGAGTTGGAAAAGGTGATATTTAGAGGTTATGAACATGTAGCATAAATTCCCTATGGTTTGTTTTCCTAATTGGATCTCAATGTTGAACTAGTTTGAAGTGTTCAAATTAACTAAGATGAAACTAACAATCTATGATACTATTGAAAGGAAACTAATCTAAACAAATCAAAAAAACTAAAATATTACAATCACAAACAACAATTTTCTTCTATTCTAAATAATTAAAATATTTCTACACTAAAACTAAACAAGTGAGATAACCCGGTGTGGTTATTCACTTATGCTAAGTGCATTGAAACTAAACTAGCTTAAAACAAGAACTTTTCCAAATGATCTATGATATGAAGAAAACCTATTACAAATATTCTCTCCTTCAGATCCACAGGAATGGGAAGAAGAGGATCCATCACCGAGAGCTGCTATTAACGATTTATACCCTCTTGGAAATTAACTAATTACTTACAAATGAAAGAAAAATGATTTATAATCTATTTGATATGATGTACAATGATAAATTGCAGCAATGAAGGAAATCAGAATACAAATCCAACCTAGAATTCACAGAACAGATGTGAATCTAGCTGTGTGATGAAGTTTCCCCTCAATTTATCCTTTCTTTCTCTCTGTGTCCATATGAGTCCATAGAACTAGGAATGCAAAGGAAGTAACAGGGGAATGCACTTGAGAAATGGAAACTCGAAGGTAGTCTGTTACAATGTAATTAGAAGATAGATAGCACAAGATATCTGAGCTTGGATATGTAATTTTTAGCAGGATTATTGCAGTAATACTATGTAAAATACACACAATTAAGTAGGCCATTTACTTGAATACAAGAATTGAATATATAGGGATTGGCTGGAATGTATGCCTTCATGCATAAGGAAGCCTTGAAGTGCCAAATAATTAGGTGAAGAGGAAGTTCAAACTAATTAAATCCATTTTAAAATAGAAGAGGGAAGGAATACCATGCAATCAAGACTATTTTTAGGCACTTTGGTTCACAAGTGTGTCTTCAAAATCAAGTTAAGTGAAATCATGCATCTTAAAACCATGCATGCAGAGTTATGGAAAAAACATGTAGGACCACCACCTGCGCGCAGGGTGGTGGTCATGGATCGCCACTCAGGCGAGACAGCGTTCATGACACTAAAGGCCAAAACATGCACAAAAATGAGCGGGAAGTTGGAAGAAAGCATGGAAAAGCTAAGTAAGGATGTCTAGGCTACAAATATGTACTACAAATGGGTTTAGGAACTCAAACACCTTCTAAAAGGACATGAATCATCATTGGGGACTTTTATAACCATTTTTTGACAATGTAGCACATGTAATTTTGGGTGCATATAGATTGTCCCCTCGGAGAAGCATTTCAGCCATGAAAAGGTGTAAAACATAAAGTCCGAGTATGGAATTCCTGAAATGGGTAGTTAGAAGCTATACCTAACACGCCTATGTGTCAACATGTTTCCATCAAAACTCTTGCTACCTACAAAATGAAGAGAGGACTCAAGTGCAAATACATAAAATATCAAAAAAATAAACACTAAGTTAAAATGACAAGAGGACTTACCATTTTTGTGGGGATAAGAACTTACCTCCACCAAAGGTGCTCTATCCCTATAAACATATGCACTCACAATGAATTTATAACAACATATATATATCAAAACAAATTCATTTTATAATTCATTTGCAAGTATTAACTTGGTGATTTTTGAGCTCTAGGCTCACGGTGACCACTTCATTTTTTAGTATGGTTGAATTGGAATGGATCTAACAATGATATTTTGTGTTAGGCTTGGCCCTTTGATGTTTGAATTCTTTTTAGAAGAACTCATAAGAAATTCATAACTAGAGCAGTCATAAGGGGCCTCAAAGAGGTGGATAGGCAGAATTCCTTTATTGCTTAGTCTCCATTTTATGAGGCATATATGATGTTTTGGTATTTCATGCTCATTTTGAGTGTTTTAACCACACCTAGTGTGTGATGGCATTGTAAAAAACTATGACATGCCATGATATGTACATATATATCTTTTTGGATTGGTTATTCCTTGCATAGATTTGACTTCCATTTATGATTTGATTCACGTGTGTACTCTTAGATGTTTAGAATTTTTGTTTAGAATTCTTACAGAATGATTTTTGTTTTTTTAATGTTGATATATGATAATGCAATCAAATTTTAATGTTGAAATTTAGTTTCTCTAATCAATTTTTGATACTTCGTATTATTTTGGCAAGACATGATGAAAAATTGATATGATAAGTGACCAAACTTGCCCCACTCCTAACTCCACACAACCGTTAAGATGTGAGGGCTCAACACCAAGAGCCAAAAGGGCACAAGCTATATAAATTTTTTGAATATGGTAATGATGAGAGAAAGAAAAGGATTTGGAAAAACCAAATTGAGACCCTACAACCTCATTCTACTCAATTTTTCTTCATAGTTTAAAATGTGAATTGATTTCTAGTTTATCTAGACTTAGATCCGTAGATGGCCACTTGGTTGACAAAATCAGGTTTAAGGTTTTAAACTCTCTTAGAATTTGAACATTTAACTCACTTTGTTCTAATTTATGATTTCACAGTATTTGAATGAATTGTTTCTAACTTTCAAATTTTTCAAAGAGACCCCCTACACCTTGCCCCATGCTACCAGTAGGAAGTATGGGCTCATCACCATGGACAAGGCATAGGCGAGTAAGGGAACTTCTCTCCTTTCCCAACCCTACATCACTAGTAAGAGATGCAAGCTCAACACCGAAGGTTGGTAGGGAAAAGAAATGTGTAAAATAAAATTTCTGTGGATTTACATTTGACTTATTTATCTAGGAAAAATGTCTAGAATGTTCTTATTTCCAAAGAGATGTATATGGGATAGATGTGACACCATGAAGCTTTTAGAACAAACTATAAGAAAAAACACCTAATCTAGAAGAAACTATGAGTAGAACCAAGTATGCAGGCCTTGGTATGGTTATTGTCAAAGCTTTGTCTTATCTTGCTTAAATTGATGAAATGATTTGGAAACAATTAATGATACCATGAGGATTTGAAGAGATGTGATTTGAATGTTTTTCCAATGTTTTCAGAATTTTTAGGAATTTATATAAGAATAATTCCCTTGATCACAAATTTACAAAATGAACCGGTGGATGAAAATGCAATGCGGATGTAGTAATGTGTATGTGGAAATGCAAGTGAAACTACATGTCATGATAGATAAGGGGTGAATAAAGTTGTTGAATATCAAATTCTTCACCCCTAAAAGTACATAATGGAGAACCATGATCCTCAAAATTTCCATTCTCTTGAAAAGGGCCTACCATTCTGGGTTTAAACTTACAACCCTTTCCCATAAGTGTATATTTCTAATCATTAAAATCATTTTTCTAAAAGAGGAATTCGTGAACCTCTTTGTCACGTTATTAAGACATGGTGTGTGGGTGAGCATGATTATGCTATTTGGCCTTGTTTCCTATGTAGATCATTGTTTTTACTGTGACACTTGCTAAATGATGAGGCCTTTCCCCATGGATATGAAAAGCTTAGTTTTAGATGCACATGGGTTAAAACCGGGGTTTAGAATAGAACAACCCTCAGATATGGTTTTGATGGGCATCATTTTAATCTCAAATTATCCTTCTTCATTTGTTAATTCTATCATGTTTACACCTAGACCTAGGTCATCGGAGGGAAGAGATGCTAAACCGAGAAGACTACCCATCCCCTATGGTTCAAACAGGAGGAAGATTGGATCGTCACTCTCTAAGAGTTTCATATTTTTGTTGTGGTTTTAGTGGAAACTATTTCCATAGATATTTATTTATCCTTATCTATTTTTGCCACCTCAAATGATTTTAGGTCAATGACTTTAGGCTTGAGAATGCTCGAGGTGATCGGGAATAACTCTTTTGATGGAGGTGGTTTTTAATTGATTGGTAGGAATTTCATAATCTATATGGACTCATTTCTTCATCTTGAGGTTTTCTAAGTGTATATCAAAGGGCTTAAGATCCCTTTAAGAAATGAATACCTTCCCCAAATGGAGGAATCTAATCTCCTATAATAGGGTAGAAGGGATAACCTTCATTTGATGAATCCAGGGTCTCCTAAGGATCATGTTATAACATGTTTCCCTATCGATAATGTAAAACTCCATCAAGATGGTTTTTGGACCAAGCGTGACTAGAAGAACTATGGTCCCAATTGAGGTTGTTTTAAGAATTTCATACCCTCATAACATGTTTCTTGTAGAGGAACAATTTTTCTCACCATATCCCAACTTATGCAAGAAAGAGAAGGGAACCACATTTACAGCAGCCCCATCATCAATCATGGCTCTCTTAATGTAATTTTTATAAACCCAGACTTTTAAAAATAAGGTAATATCACCTCTTCAGAAATTTTAGCGTCAAATGACATCTTGTCTATATAAAAAAAAACCTAGTATCCCTATCATTCTATCCAAAGGATGTATGTCAAATTCAATATGATTTATTTGAGTACTAGGAGGTGGCATAACATGGATTCGTTGTTCAAGATCTAGTGCATTGAGGAACAAATAATGATGCACGGTGAATTCTTCAGAAAATCTAGAAATGAAATGTGAGAAAAGGTCTTACACAAATTTGATATTAAATCATAGGCTCCTACTGGTTTTGAGATTGTGGGAACATCATCTTGCGGGAAGGAAAGAGTGGGTAAGGGTTGTGAAATGTAATCCTTCATCTGATTTGTTGCATTAATTTTTGGCTCGACCTCTAGCTTGACTAATCCCAAGATTTTTGTATTATCGTTTGAACCTAGGTTAGGAGAAACTCGGTAGATTTCAGAAGTTGAGGCTTCATGATCATTGGTTCCTATAGGAATAAACTTGTCTATATTTTGAGGATTCACTTGGGAGTCCCCGTGATGTTTAGGGTTTTCATTTTGAGGTGTGAAAGGTCTGGTATGACTAGGCTACATGTTTATTTCAGGATTTTCTAGGAACATGTCTACAAACATCTACCTTTGGTTTTCGGGAAGTCTTTCCAAAAAATTGTTGAAATCATGGAAATTCCTATCATCATGACCTCAAACCTTATGGAAACCACAATATAGGTTAGGGTCATAATATCTTTTCCTTTGATAAGATTATTTTTGTTGTTGATTATAACCTCAATTATAATTTTGAAATTGATTGTTATAACCATGATTTGTTGCCCCTTGGCCAAAGTTTTGATATTGGTTTGGGCCTTGGGTTTGATTTTTATTTTGAGAGGGATGGTTTACTTCAACTATGTTGACTAAGGAGACAATTTTAGGGGATCTTTTATTTCCCGTGTTTTTTATTGTTAGTGTTAATGTTGCTTGGAAAACCAATGTTCTTGGCTTGATCGAGCACTATTCATCATAGCACCATGATTGTGATTCACACCCTTAGGTCCTTGGTTGTTGGCACCATTTTTTTGATCATTTTCATTATTTTTATTTCGGGATACAAATTTCCCAATGGGACCATAGATCTTACACCCACTATGTATAGAAGCTTTGTCAATCTAAAGCACACCTTCCAAAACTTCCTCATAACTACAAAGGAAACTTATGGACTTCCTCTTTAGTATCTTGATTAATTGAGTGAAGGAAAAGATTGCAAAGTTCCATCTAGTCCATGTCGGGTGCACTTGCAGAGGAATAGAGAAATTGGTGCAATATCTTGATGAAATGGGTGGCATATTCATTTTTCTCTTGTCTAATATGCAGGAACTCCCTAAGCCCTGTATGCAACAACTTGTTCATGTCAATTACTTTTACGAAATCAAAAACAAGTTATTTAAAGGAATGTATAGAAACATCCAGAATATGGTAATACCAATCCAATGTGATTCCTTTGAGATTATTTGGAAATATATTAGCCACTACAATATCCCAAGGAAGTAATTCCCTAATAGTAGTAGCATAGGCCTTGATATGAGTGTTCGGTCTCCCTCTCCCTTAAATTTTGGAAGATCCAATTATGGGTGTGAAAGCATGACACCACATATGGTGAATTCAAGAGGATCCTTTAAGTACTCAACATATGTACCCATTGCATAATATTCCACCATTGAAGATCCTTGATGAGGAGGTGGAGGAAGATGATTTGGATAAGATGCGTTATAATCTTCTATGGGAACGTATGGGGTCCCTTGATATGGTATGTAGGGAGTGAGAATCACATATGGGTCCATCTGGGGATTTTTTTGATACGTGTGCATGTAAGGTGGGATAGTAATAGGATATGGACTAGTAGGTGTAAAACCGGGGAACATCGCATTGCTTATTATGGTGGCATTTGAGAATGGACTTCTGGCCATTCCTTGCATGGGATAAGTTTAAGAAGTATGAGGATCCATCCCTAGTGTGTCTAATCCTGTGAGAAGATCACCTAACTTTAAATGAACTGGATAACCTTATTTTATAATATATTTCATTTTTTGCTCATTGGAAGGGATGTATCATTTGTTATCAACTAGATACCCCATGTTCTTCCCTACTACATGTGTTGGTTGTGAAGTCTGGGAACTTTCTAGTTCTCTAATCCTCCCTACTAAAGTATAAATAATATCATTGGGAGAGGATTGAGTCCCTTTTTGGGGTTCTGTGGCGTAGGGTTTGATTGAGTAGGCTCATGATACCCTATCATGAATTATTCATTTTATAATTCTTGTCTTCCTAAGAAGTAAGAATCTTAGGATAGGCATTCAAAATATCGAGTTTTAGCCTTCATTATATCTAAAGAATCATCTATCTGACAAAGAGGATTAGCTATTTATGTAAATATATCATCTTCTATTGATTACATGGTGATGTGAGGTCTTGACAAGACTCTATAGTAAGAATATGTTTCATTTTTTATAACAACGTGGTTTACATTGGGTTGACTATATTACATGTTTAATGGTTGATCAACCTCCTTCATTCTTACATAGTGAATAGGGTTTTAAGTGTAACTAGGGGAGGTTTGGATGTTGTTTGTGTAATTATCACCCCGCCTCGAAAGAGAAGGGGACTGTTATGGTTAAACATTGGTGTAATATCTATTAGAGCCAAATAGCCCACCAATCTCTCTTCCATACATATTTTAGAAATTATAAAATACCTATCAAAATAGGGGAAGAAATGGAAATATGAGGTAATAAAAATGAAAATAAAGGAAACAAGAAGGAATTAATCCTTCACATCAGGTTAACCAATTTGTACTTATTAAAATTAACATGCAACCTTCGACTGCACTTCACACCCCGAGTTCATGCCAGAGTAGCCGATGTTGAATGTGTGTGGCTAACTATAGGAGGATCAATGACTAAGATCTGGTAGTGTGATCTCCTAGTAGCTGAGTTTTAAAGGGGAGATTTAGAGGCTATGAATGGGTAGCATAAATTCCCTATGGTTTGTTTTCCTAACTGGATCTCAATGTTGAACTAGTTTGAAGTGTCCAAATTAACTAAGATGAAACTAACAATCTATGCTACTACTGAAAGGAAACTAATCTAAAAAAATCACAAAAATTGAAATATTACAATCACAAACAACAATTTGCTTCTATTCTAAATAATTAAAATATTTCTACACTAAAACTAAAAAAGGCGATAACCTAATGTGGTTATTCACCTATGTTGAGTGTATTGAAACTAAACTAACTTAAAACAAGAACTTTTCCAAATGATCTATGATATGTAGAAAACCTCCTATAGATATTCTCTCCTTCAAATCCACAAGGATGGAAAGAAAAGGATCCATCATTGGGAGATATTATTAATGATTTAAACCCTCTTGTAAATTAACTAATTACTTGAAAATGAAATAAAATTGATTTCTACTCTATTTGATATGATGTGACAATGATAAATTTTAGCAATGAAGGAAATCAAACAATAACTCCAACTTGGAATTCATAGAATAGAGGTAAATCCATCTGTGTGATGACTTATCCCCTCAGTTTATCCTTTCTTTCTCTATGTGTCCATATGAGTCCAAGGAATTGGGAATGTAAAGGTAGTAGCAGGATAAGGTGCTTGAGAAATGACATCTTAAAACTAGTCTCGGTTGCAATACAAGTAGAAGAGAGATAACATAAGATATCTAAGCTTGGTTATGCAATTTCTAGTAGGATTTTTGTGGCAATACTATGTAAGATACACAAAATTATCAAGCTATTTTCTTGAATACAAGCATTGAATATATAGGGATTGGTTGGGATGTGCCTTCATGCACAAGGCAGCCTTAGAGTGCCAAATCATTGGGTGAAGAGGAATTTCAAACTAATCAAATCTATTTAAAAATATAAGAGGAAGGAATACCATGCAATCAAGACTATTATTAGGCAATTTGGTTAACAAATACACCTTGGAATTCAAGTTAAGTGAAAGCACGTGTGTTAAAACCACACATGAAGAGTTATAGGAAAACCATGTAGGACCACCTCCTTATACGGGGTGGTCGTCACAGGACCGCCGTCCTACTCGGCGGTGGTTTGAACTGCCGCCTAGGAAGGGTGGCGGTCCTGATACTAAAGGATAAAACATGCACAGAAATGAGTGGAAAGATGGAAGAAAGTATGTAAAAACTAAGTAAGGATGTCTAGGCTACAAATATGTACTAGGAATGGGTTTAGGAACTCAAACACCTTCTTAAAGGACATGAATCATCATTGGGTACTTTTGTAACCATTTTCCGATAATGTAGCACATGTAATTTTGGGTACGTACATATACCTCATCGGTATAGCTATCATGGCCCATTTCTCTTCTAACTTTCCATATTTCATCTTAAGTTATGATGAAGGGGATGTTCATTTGGGTACTTTCCTTATCATCTCGGGGCATTTTCAACATCACTTAATGAGTCATCTCACTTAGGTGGGATCATAGGTCATAGGTGTCTTAGGAGTTATGAAAAATTATTTCATAGAATCTATCATACACTTCAATGTGCATCATTACATCATTTAGGAGTTACTTTCCATTTCTGGAACATAACTTAGTTCTCCCTTATGGAGGTATGATTATTCTTGCATTTTGAGTTACACATAACTCCTATTTGTACTTCTTTTTGTATACATGAGAATAAGTAGATCTATTTCTGTTATATGCACATTTCATGATGGTTGAATGCTTTCTTACTACATGGAACTACGTCACATTTCCATTTGAGTGGAACTTGGTTGATGTGCGCGTCATCCCGCTTGATCCTCATTCTCACATTCTCTCACAAAGGAGAGTGAATTGATAAAATTAGTATGTGACAATCTTATCACCTACATAAATTCCCATCACCTACGTGAAAATTAGGCATCTAATGCCTTAATGAAATTAATGGGTGAGGTTTCCTAACAAAACCTCAAGAATAACTAAATGGCATAAAATTATGTGCATGATCTCTAGTTGGAAAATAATGATAAGAAAGCCATTATTGAGAAGAAAAATTCATTAGAATTATGTGCATAAAACATGTACACAAACATCATGGAAAATGGTTTCATCTCCATCAAAGTGATATTTGTACATGACCCCATGACAAAGCTTGATTTATTGCTTTATGAAGTCCTTATAAGTGTAATATCCAAATAGAAAGACTACCATGTGGATATTATAAGCAAATAGGTAGAATCCTAGTTACTTGTGTGTAATGAGACCCTCACAAAACTAAGGCGAAGGTAATAGTAGAGAGAAAGGTTCTAATGGAATTTTAGGCTATTGATGATCTAATTATGGATATTTTAAAAGGATGCATCTAGTAAAAGAAGGCCTTGGAGAAATAAGTAGTTGGAATTTGATATGACGTTGAGAATAATAAAAATTGATGAATTCAAGACTCTTTCCGACCATATCACGACAAAGGAGACCGCCTATAAGGATATTTTCAATGTCCTCCTATTAAAATCCATTTAGGTAAAATAATATTTGAAGGACATCGAGGGAATGTTCTTAGAAAAAATCTATTTGGTGGATGAGGTCATAGAGAATGGAGGATAGGATGAAACTCTAGGCATTTGTTCCCATATATAGTTGATGGAATGAAGATCATGCTCCTTAAGTGGAGAATGTTTGAATTTCATGTATAGAAAACATACCAAAGCTCATGAAATATTTAAACAACGGTTTTTTAAGGGACTGACAAATAATTTAATCTTGGGAGATGTTTAACAAATAATTTTAGTAGGATTGCATCATAATAATATGGATAAGGATTTATTAGAGCCTATGCAAGTATGTTTATTAGGTATATGTGTAGTAGTTTTGAAAGGGGCACACACAAACTGATTTTTAGTTAAGTGTGCATGAAAGAAATTGATAAGGTGCATTTTTAAAGAAAAAGTAGAAAAATGATAAGGTGTGAGAATAATGAAGGAAGAGAGGATTTCTATATCGAATTTGCATGACCAGCTAGGTTAGTAGAAATGATAAGGGTAGAAGAGTAAAAAGTTACAAAAATATAAGGAATGTGACAACATGATATGGGAGGAATTTTAATCTAGAGATACTAATAAATCTTTTTTATTTTTCAGTATAAATCATGGGATATATAGTCCAATATTCCCATCAAATTGAGTAGGTATTAGTTGTCATCTTTAAATTTTATATTTTTCCTATCTCATAGCTTTGATGGCATTCTCTAACTACCTCAATAATGGAAACCACCTACTTTAGGTGGGAGAATATGCACATTTGAAATACTTTGAATGTATAAATGATTAATTAGAACCTATTCAAAAGGGTTATGAGGTTTTAATAAAACTTGCAAGATAGTGAGTAACATAAATTCAAGTTTGGCACCTAATACCTACTAAATTTTATGAGAATATTGGACTCCATATCTTGTGTTTTACATTGATAAATCAGAAGATTTTTCAGAATCTGCAAATTTATATTCCTCCCATCTCACGTTACCACATTCCTTGCATCGTTGTAACTTTGTTTCTTCTTATTCCTTTTCATTTATGTTAACTGGCTGATTTTGTGAATTCCTTGTGGAAATCCTCTCTTCCTTCCTTCTACTCATTCCTTAGCCTTTTTATCCCTTTTTCTTATAGCATGCACCATATCGATTTCCTCCATGTATGATTAACTAAAACTCAATGTGTATGCTCCCCTTTAAAAAAATTCACCTTCTTAACAAAACCCACTTACATATGCTCCACTCAATCCTTGTCCATATTATTTGCACAAAATCCAACAAAAAATTGGGGTCAATGCAACTCTCCCTTGTGTCAAAATGGGGAATTCCATTTTATCTCATAGTCATTGGGAAGTTGAGGTCTAAAGACTAACTACAAAATCTGAGAATTCATTAGTGTTTTGAGTGGGCAATTTGATTAATTTCAATGCTTTTATAAGGACTTCAAGATGGTTGGACAATTGTACTATGATATCATATAGTGAGATATTTTTGGGGGTGATTTTGAGTTGTTTATGAGGTTATTTTTAGGGTTATGACAAGTTGTGGGTATGGATTCATGTTGGAAGATGATGTAGGCATATGTGTGGAATTACATGTTAGTTGGAATTTTAATTTTATGACACAATGTGAATCATTGTTATGAATAATATGATGTGTCGTGGATTTTGGTTCGAAAAAGTATTATTAGAGCGCAAAGGTAATGGATTCTTAAATACATCTAGGCCTTTGTTTTGTGGATCTATTGCATTGTAGACTTTGATCACACCTTTTCACGTGATGTATTTTATGGAATTTTATATTTGATATAATTTATCTATTAAGTGACCTATGATTCAATGATAATATCACTTGTCATTGGATTTCTATCTACATAGGTATTTTATTACATTTGAATCCTTGGGTCAAATGAGTATAAGCACAACTAATTGAGCTTAGAACCCCAACAAGTTTATACATGAGATCCAACTTTGTTTATAAATATTAGCATCAAAACAAAATCATTAATGCATTTCCTCATTGACAATGGTTTTTGTGTCAATATCATATCATCTACAACTCTTTGTCACCTCAATATTCTATTGTTGTACATCTTCATTGTAATTGGTGGGCTTCAATGACACCCCTTATGTAGCATTTTTTATTAGATAGGGTAAAAATAGGGATCGGCTCCTAGAGGCTAGTACATGAAAGATAACATCGTGAAATCTCACAGATAGAAACAAAAAGAGAAACAGGACCAAAAGAGGTTAAACAAGGTCCAGAAACCCAACCAACGAGAGAAACATAAACTACATAACTAAACCAAAAAAATAGAGACAGTTCACCAAAAAACCTCCTAAAGTTCAGGAACAACACCATTATTTTTTTTTATTCTTAGGTTTTTCCTCCATGGTATCATTCTCTTTGTTGTGCTCAAGTTGTAGCTTCTTCTGAGGTGGTTCCTCCTCTTCTTCTAAGGTATCTCTTATGTAGCATTGGGTGTCATTGTTTTTCCTCTTAAGTTTGGGTCTAAGATGCTCCACACCCTCCTATATTTCATTAAGGGAGGAATTAAATATAGCAACTTTTTGGGATGTCATTGGATTCATAAAATGAATTATATCCCATCAACCCTTCATAAATTTATTAAATACCAACAATCTAGAGTTAACCATTACATTTTTAGATATCATATTCCATTTAAATACTACAACAATGTAATGTTTTTATTTGATTGGAAAGTTACTTCTAATTTATTTATATTGTTTTCTACATATCTCACATACATATCCAATGCATCAATACATTCTCTTTCATATTATCATTTTCCACATTCTTCTAATTCAACCAATCCATCATCTTTGACTCATCTCCTATCCTCTTCTTCTTCATCACCTAAATCCTCAAAACCACATGAACTATCATTCTCATCAACCCAAGAGAAACCATCCTCAAATATTATTGAGGTCAAAAATAATTCCTTACACTTATTTACTATTATCACCCTCTCTTCTATCTAATCTAGTTCATATTCCTCCTATTAAGAAGTCCACAAATACCAATCCATCCTAAGATCGTGAAAACTCTCATATGACTAATGATTTGTCATTTACATGAGTTTAGGAATATAAACTCCCTATTCTAATCTATCATTTCTAAAAATACCAACCATCTAATATATCATCCGACCATCTTCCACCAATCTTGAATAATGATCCCTAGTCTCATTTAGCATATATCCAAATAATACATAATTTTTATATGGGGGATATGATAAAGTTTCCACCTCTACAATCGAAAATTTTTCCATATAAAAACCCAATCTCAATGAAAATATATCTTATCTTTCTAACCTTGATTATGAAATGTGTTCTTCACTCTAACAAGGGTAGAAATGATATGGATTAGTGAATTTCAAGTAAGGTATTAATAACCCAATACAACCTCATTATAGACTATCCACTAACAAATATTGATTGGGATACATCTACTTAAATTATAACATAGAAAAATTGATATCCATAGTCACCAACATGAGTTATCATCCCAAGCTACAAGAACATTTCATTTGTATTCATGTTATTCTTACACACTCACTCACATGTTCTTGAATGAAGTGGCTTTCTTACATTTATCATAATTATTTCATGAGTTTCAGCCCAATATTGATTATTACTTTAATGAACTCTCCTCCATTGCATTAACCATAGACTACAATGATTTTTATTTCAACCCCATATTTCCACCAACCAATAGTATCATTATAAATAATAATTTCACCATAAATTAGGTAGAGACTTTTCCTATTGACTATCGCCTTTCCAAATCACTAGTGTCCCTTGATATTTATCCATGAAAGAATATATATAATGTCATATAGGTTTTATGGGAAAATAACCATAAAATTCCATAAAACCCTCCACTCAACTCCATGGTGATTCTACTACCAATTCCTAACCTGGTGATGTATCACATATTATAAGTAAAGAAACTATTGAAGTTAATATTAGGACCCATGAAGTACATTATATCCTACTACTAAGAAAATTATATATGAAGAAAAAAATGATTATACAATGTTTTATCATGAATTTTCCAACATATTTTCTTATTATTACACTTACATGTTTGGGATGGATTTTGATACCATTTTGCATAATATCATCCTTAAAAAAATCCAATCCTATCAAATAAATGATATGAAATCTACATCCAAACTTTCTTTTTGAGTTAAGGAGGAATATAAAAACTAATTAATATATGATTCATTCAACTTATTGATTACCTTAAGTGGGTATTCAATATGATCACTATAGATAAGAAAACTAGTGGTATGAATATTTGCATTGAATTTTGTGATGTTAATAAAGCTTTCCCAAAATATGACTTCCATCTACCCAATATTAACACTATTTTCAATAAACATATGGGTCATGACATGATCTCATTTATGGATAGTTATTTAGGTTCTAATCAAATTAAAATTACACCTAAAGACAAACACAATACCAAATTCACTACACAAAGGGAGTATATTTTGTTACAAGGTTATTCCTTTCAACCTCAAAACTTCTAGTGTCACTTATCAACATGTGATGAATTACATTTTCCATTATTACATTCATTAATTTTTTGAGGAATATACGAGATGACCTCATATAAAATTCTAAACTACATGCAAACCACTTAAGTTTCCCTCACACAATATTTATTTTCCTACTTAATTATTAACTTTATCTAAATCCGAAGAAATGCATCTTTATATTTATATCTGGTCAATTTATTAAATGTATTGCATCACACCACAATATTTAAGTACGTACAGAAAATTTTAAGGTCATTATCAAAATTTCCCAACCTAACAACCTTAATAAATTATATATCCTCTAAGGTAAAATCTAGGTCATCAAACATTTCATTTCACAATTAGTAGATATTACATAAATTTCAACAAATGTTTTAGGAAAGGTGCTACCTTTAAGCGGGAGGAGTATCATACTAAATTTTATAATCTCAAATTATACTTACTCACACCCCCTATTATCTCCCCAACCAAACCATATTTTCTATTTTACCTCTAAAATTCTTCCACTAATTTTACTCATGGGAGCTTTCCTTCATAATACAATGTAAAAAATTTATATTTTTTCATTTATTACATCAATCATATGTTTGTTACATACAATATAAATCATGCCCACATAAAATAGATTACCTAACCATCTTATTTTCTACTCAAAATATACAACACTATATGTTTAACCATATAATTTACATCATTTCTAAAACTAATCCCCTTAATTATATGATGAAGAAATCCTATTACCAAAACTACATGGCTAATTGGATGATTCTTCTCACCAAGTTTGTATTTGATTTTATCTCACAATGAGCTATAAAAGGTCAATTCATAAAAATTAAATTTTTAATGCACCAACATTAGATACACATCCATTGAATCTTGAACTTTCATATGTTTCCATCTTCTTCATCTTTGAGAACAAAGACCATGTGGATGTCAATGATTAATTTGATATGATATTACACTTTTATGGATCCCAAATAGAGAAAAGGGATGGTGGAGGCATCATTTTTGTGACCCCTCAAGTTACCTCATTCTAACCTCATTAAAATTATATTTTCTATGTACCAATAATATGGCAAAGTAGGAAGTACTTTTATTGGCCTTCATGTGGCCCTTTCTCTCAAAATCACAAGATTTCACATCGTTGATGATTCCCAACTAGTTGTTAACAGTTGGCATTGTGTTTTAATTGATGTAAAAGTTTTTGATGTCATTGATTTATGGAATTTCATTGATTTAAAATGAATTAAGAAGCATGAATTTCTATTGGTAGTGTCTTGTATTTTTGACATGTCATGATGTCTTAAGTTGTCTTTGGCGGTATGATGGATTGTAGGAATTTTGTAGTGAATTACATAGGTATAGTGATGTTTTCATGATTTCATGAAGTTTGTTTAAGGTACTCTAAGGTGTGCAAGTGTGGAAAATTCATGAGGATGTTAGTATGGTTGGTGCAAGCATGTTTGAGATACTTGGTTTTGAGGCCTTGTCGGTAGGTTGAGGTATGGCATGATGGTTCATGACATTAATTATCTATATGAGAATGTTCAATGCATGGAAAGAATGAGGATGAAGTGTGGAGACACACACAAGTGTCTCAGTGTTAGTTCAATGTTTAGTTATATTTTATAGGTCTCTATTAGACCTATTCTTAATCCTCGATGGAAAAATGAGATTGGTTGGGCATATTTCAGCATGTGATGCAAATTTTAGCATTGCATAAAGTTTGATAGGTTGTTATTGAGGTGTGGTTTAAGTTTCAGGTCCTTAGTTGCATGTTTGAGTAAGATATTACATTTTTCTCCTCTCGAGTTCACAAAATTTATAAACCAATTTTGAGGTGGTCTGCTTGATGCTCATTGGCATGTGTGAATTCTACGTGAGAGGATAATATCTTCATGGTATTTTGGTAAGGGTTTTATATCAATGTTACGAGCATTATTTTTTGGAATGAGGGGCAAAGCTTTATGTACATGTGTGTTTTTCAGCTCCATGAGCAAGTTGTAGTGCCAAGATGGCACATAGATTCAAAAAGTACATGTGAATTGTGGTGATAGTACTATTGAAGAGGTAAGTAAATAGTTTATTGTTTCTTCTTGATATTGGTATCAGTTGTGTGTTTAAGGTTTTTTATCAAGGATGAGTTGGATTATTTCTTTGAAGGTATGCATCTGCTAAGGGGGATTTTTGTTGCTCAAATGATTAAAAATAGAGTTAAAGAGGTCAAATGGACTCTGTTATATTTGGTTGATGCCTCCAACCAAATGGTGTACCTAATGTGATGTCATATTTAAGAAATTATGTGTATGTATATTTGTCATTAATTTCAAACGAGAGAAATTAGTTGATATTGCATGTGAGTACCTTATGGGGATTAGTTATTTATGTTTTCCATCAATGAAAAAGGGCTATATTTTTGGAATTTGGTTTTCATTGATGTCAAAGTGTGTTGATTTAATTTTTTCTAAGGTGTTATTAATGTCAAATGAATAAAGAAGCATGAAGGCTTATTAGTAGTGTCTTTCATTGTTGACATGTCATGTTTAAATGGCATGATGTCTTGAGCTGTCTTGGGTAGGTATGATGGATTGTAGGAGTGTTGTTGATCGGGGATATTTTTGAAGTTCTGAAACATCCCTAAATGGTTTTAGTGTAGAATATAGTTTCAATATCTTTCCATCTACTGTGAGAACGTGACAAATAGACATTAGGAGCTCTAGATATGTCCAGTCAAAGTTCAGTCAACAAGAAAGTCAACTCTGGTCAACATGTCAATATTGGACCAATGGAATTGTGACACGTGGTGAAAAGGAAAAGGGATTCATTTGTTGGTTTTTGATCTCCGGTCTTTGACGGTCGTAGAAGATTTCTCGTCGAAACAAGAGGCTCAACTTTTGTTATGAAGGGGAGCTCGACCACCGTGTGGACTATGGTATTATCGCCGATGTGGTGGGTCCACAAGCCACCATGTGGCTTGCCACCACGAATCAAATTCACTCGATTTTCCTATCAAGAGACGATAAGTGGACTATATGCTATTGACCGAGTTAATTATTTTCTATACCATATTGTATGGGTCAAATTTATATTATCTTGGTAAGTCCACTTATAACTCATTTTACATGCCACATGTCTAAGTGGGTGGGTTTGATTTGTAACAGCCATGTATTAATGGTAAGTATTAAACCATGAAAATCTGCCAACCTCCACTTAGCCCACATAAGTCACCAACTATCTATTTACCAAGTCCATGTGGTGAAGGAGGTGAAGCGGTGGTAGGGGGTATGCTAAGTCCGTGGTGGAAGCTTCCACATGAGGAGAAGGATGGGGCTGGTTAAGCTCTAGTGGTACTTTGACCAATTTAAACATGTGTGGAAAGGCTTTATTAAGCCTAAAACCTTATCCCACCACCAAATGTGGTATTTAACACACTTCATCTTATCCACCCAACATGGGATTTAACCCATCCAAAATGCTACGGGCTAAGGTTTAAAAATAAACTATAGATAATTGTTAATGCATTGTTTAAGGGCCCTAATTTTTTATAAATAGGGAACCCAATTTCATTGTACACACACATTAGCCCGAGAAGCTTATTATTTTTTAAGCTTATTTGTGGGATGTGTCAGAATTAGTAATAGGGAAATTTTAATATAGTGTTGTAAACTATATTAAATTCCTAAAAATTACTATAGAAAAATATTGTCTATTGGCCTATTATTTTAGGCAATATTAGATGGAATATTTGTGATTGGTAATAAAATGTAAACTACCCAATAGGCCCATTGAGCCACACTAAATAACTTGCAAATCTGGATTGTCGATCGAGTACGGGAGGGCACATTGATAGCGTCGGGAAGGCTGATTAAATCCGAAGGAGATTGTACATCGGAAGGTGAAGAATGCTTTGACCGATCATCGAAATTCTTTGAAAAAATAGAGCACTGATAGGAAAGTGAAATTCCATTAGGTTTTCTTATAAAATTACTGTTGTAACTTACAAGTTTTGACTAGTGGAACGGTTCGAAAGAACCCGGAGACATAGGCAATTGTCGAACTCCGTAATCAATCTTTGTGCAATTGTCTTTATTGTCTTGCATTAATTTTAAATTGATTACTTAAAAGGAGAAAATTGTTGGCAAATAATTAAAGCCTACAAGGGTCCAAGATCAGGTAGATAAAAACTTGATTATTTTCATATCAAGTTTGGTATCAAAGCAGGTGATCGTGTTTACAAATTGATAATCTTCAAAGAAATTTTGGTATTAGAGCTGGTTTAGCTCCATATTTGCTTCAGTAAATCTGATTAACAAAGTGATTTCTTCAAGATTGGTGCAGTTGGTTCAGTTTGTGTGAACATGGTACAAGTGCACTATGGGTAAGATGTCTAAACAGGCAAACCTCAAGGAAATTGAAGCTAATAATCACCGGAGATCTAAGAAGATAGATCTCTCCTGTGATCAATGTATTACTCCTTGGAAGAGGATAATTCTCACTTAAAATTAGAATTACAAACCAAGGATGAGCTTTTGGAAAGGTTGCAATGTGGTGATCAGAGAAAGGAAATACCTTCAACTCTAGATGCAATGACCATGGCAGATGATTGCACTGTAAGTTATTCACCACTGGAATCTTCTTCTTCCTCCCATTTGGTTTCAGATTTAGGTAATGAAGTCTTTGGTTTGTTTGAATTGGATCCAAGTTACTATATAAAATTGGATTTGATGGAAGAGGCCTTGGTAAAAATGGCCAAGTTATTGCTAACCCAATACAGGTCAAGGATCGTCCTCATTTTGTAGGTTTTGGTTATCCTAGTGTGGGGATGGAAATTGGAGAATGCTCCAAGAACGTTGATGAGAGACAAGCTTCCGAAAGTAAAGTGATTACCCCACTAGTCCTGCAAGAAGATTCTGAGAAGGAAAGTTGTGCTTCGTCATCACAGGCAGGATGTGGTAAGAGAAATCAGTGAAGAGGTAATGAGATTCCACCTCCAGTTTCTTACCATAAGCAAAGAAAACTTTTGATCCACTTTTTCAGCTTAAGAAGTATGGTTATGATTTTTAGAAGATGTGGAATTCCTTTCCATGTAATTTTTGTGGATTGCATAATCATTTTGTGGCCAGATGTTGGAAAAGAAGGACATTGATGAAGAATTTGATGTCATTCATCAGGAACAAGGCAAACCAGAAAGACCAATCTCATCATGCAGAGTCGAGAAATGGTAGAAAGAGTTCCTCATCCTAGAAGAAGGAGATTAAGAGGAATTTTTGTGCTTATTTCCAGAGGAATGGGCATCGGTGGAAAATTGTTGGAAACGACATCCATCTCGCCATCAGAGTAATGACAAGCCAAAGATGGAATGGAGGCCTATTGTAAAGGCAAGGGAAGTTTCTACTCCACCACCAGTTCAAAATTCAACCCAGGACTAGGTAATACTTGAAAATGAAATTCCTTTACAATGGGTAAGTCAAAATTGTTCATTATATATTGCATAATTCAAATTGATGAATAGTATGCGATTTGTTTGCAGATCAGATTTTGTGAGAAAATGCTGAGAGAAAGGTTTACCATACTCGGTGGATTTTCTTACCTAGAAAATTTGATTAATGCTCCAAACATATATCCTAATCAGCGTGTGAGTACCTATTATAGCTTGGATACAGGAATTAACTCATATAAAGCTTGGATATTGATCTGTCATTTGTGTAAACAATAGAGTTCACAGAGTTAGCTCGAACTTCGTTATGTGTAGAGGCATTATGACCGTGTAGAAGAATGGTAGTTGAATCACTGTTGGCATTAATGTCAGTCAAAACTCCATCCTTCAAACCAATTTGGATTCTACCGAATCAACTCGAGCTAAGAGTCATGTTATAGAGTAAAAGAAGATCCTTGTTGTCAGATATCAGGAAGCTTAGCACCACATAGTAGAAGCATTGAGGTTTCATGCAGAAACTTAGCACCATATAGTAGAGGTGTGGAGGTCTTCTTCAGATATCACAATGGTGCAGCAGAAGCATCACGGGCCCATAACCCATAGGTCCCAGGATCAAAGAAAATTTGTCAAAGTGAGAAGGTTGCAGAGGAGAAGACCTAAGGTTCTACTATAGTAACACTTCCGAGGTGGTAGCAGAGTTTCTAGATTCAAGATGGGATGGCAAAATGTTCCAATATAAGATTTTTGGACAAAAAGCCTTTCTCATTAGGGAGGTGTGACCATGGGATCATTTTTGAAGTTTTTTAAACATCCCTAAATGGTATCAGTGTAGAAGATCATTTCAAGAGCTTTCCATTGACTATGAGAACGCGACAAAAGACATCGAGAGCTCTATATATGTCCGGTCAAAGTTCAATCAACAGAAAGTCAACTTTGATCAATAGGTCAATATTGGACCAATGGCACTGTGACATGTGGCGAAAAGGAAAAGGGATTCATTTGTTGGTTTTTGATCTCTGGTCATTGACAGTCATACAACATTGCTCTCCGGAACAAGAGGCTCAACTTTTGTTACGGAGGGGAGCCCGGCCGCCGTGTGGACTATGGTATTATCGCTAACATGGTGGGTCCACAAGCCACCATGTGGCTTGCCACCACGAATCGAATTATCTCAATTTTCCTATCGAGAGATGACAAGTGGATAATATGTTATTGACTGAGTTAATTATTTTCTATACCATATTGTATGGGTCAAATTTATATTATCTTGGTAAGTCCACTTATAACTCATTTTACATGCCACATGTCTAAGTGGGTGGGTTTAATTTATAAAATCCATTTATTAGTGGTAAGTATTAAACCATGAAAATCTTCCAACCTCTACTTAGCCCACATAATCCTTCAACTATCTATTTACCAAGTCCACGTGGTGAAGGAGGTGAAGCAGTGGTGAGGGGGCATGCTAAGTCCATGGTAGAAGCTTCCACGTGAGGAGAAGGATGGGGGTAGTTAAGCTCTAGTGGTCCTTTGACCACTTTAAACATGCATGGAAAGGCTTTACTAAGCCTTAAACAATTACTTCTCCCCCAAATGTGGGATTTAACCCACTTCATCTTATCCGCCCAACATGGGATTTAACCCATCCAAAATGCTACGGCTAAGGTTTAAAAATAGCCTATAGATAATTGTTAATGCATTGTTTAAGGGCCCTAATTTTTTATAAATAGGAACCCAATTTCATTGTACACACACATTAGCCCGAGAAGCTTATTATTTTTAAGCTTATTTGTGGGATGTGTCAAAATTAGTAATAGGGAAATTTTAATATAGTGTTGTAAACTATATTAAATTCCTAAAAATTACTATAGACAAATATTGTCTATTGGCCTATTATTTTTAAGCAATATTAGATGGAATATTTGTGATTGGGAGTAAAATGTAAACTACCCAATAGGCCCATTGAGCCACACTAAATCACTTGCAAAGCCTAGATTGTTGACCAGAGTGCTGGAGGGTGCATTGATAGCGTCGGAAGGCCGATCGAAGCTAAAGGAGATTGTGCATCAGGAAGGTGAAGAACGATTCGACTGATCATTAGAAATTCTTTGAAGAACTGGAGCATTGATAGGCAAGTGAAATTCCATTAGGTTTTCTTGTAAAAGTATTATTGTAACTTACAAGTTTTGACTAGTGAAGCGGGTCGAAAGAACCCGAGACGAGGCGTAGGCATTGCTGAACTCCGTAATCAATATGTGTGCAATTGTCTTTATTGTCTTGCATTAATTTTAAATTGATTACATAAAAGGAGCAAATTATCGGAAAATAATTAAAGCCTACAAGGGCCCAAGATCGTAGATAAAAATCGATCATTTTCATATCGGTTATAGTGACTTACATAGGTGGAGTTTTGTTGTGATGATTTGATGAAGTGTGTTGAAGGTCTTTAATGGTGTGCAAGTGTGTAAAAATAATAAGGACAATATATTTGGTGAAAGCATGTTTGAGATACTTTGTTTTGAGGCCTTTTCGGTAGGTTGAGGTATGGAATTTTGGTTCATGGTATGTAGTAGTTGGATGAGCATGGTCAAAGCATGGAAAGCATGAAGATGAAGTTTACTGACACTCACAGTCTTGTAGTGTTTTGGTTCATGGTTTATTCATGTTTTATAGGTTTTCACTAGACCTATTCTTAATCCCTAGGTGGAGAAATGAGACTTGTTGGGTAGATTTCATCATAATGATGCAAATTTGATCATTGGAGATTGTTTTGTAGGTTTTTATTGAGGTGTGGTCCAAGTTTCATGCCCTAAATTACATGTTTAAGGAAGATATTCCATTTTTCTCCTACCGAGCTCACAAAATTGAGAAATCAAGCTCGAGATGGTTTGTTTGATGCTCATTAGCATGTTTTAAGTCCGTATGGGAGGCTAATATCTTCATGGTAGTTGGGTAAGGGTCCTACCTTAAATTTTTGGAATTAGTTTGTGGATTGACGTGTAGAGATTTATAAACAATCATTAGGAATATAATGATGTCTAAAACCCTTCTTAAACCCTAAGTGAAAAGCGATGGATAATATATTGTTCAAAATGGCCTAGTATATGTTTTTTTCTTTGTTAGTGGTTGGAAATTTTAGAGGACTCTCTTAGGTTTCTCTGGGTGTAATTTAGGTTTCATGGATGTGTGTGGATCCCACAAGTAAATACAAGTTTTTGAAGAAGTTATTTTTCCCCAAGTTATGCACTAGACATGTTTACTAAATTGGTGTTTGAGGAAGTATGGAAGCTATACTTCATGTCAGTTAGTTTTTCATAAAATGGAAGTTTTGGTGGTCTTGGTTGTTAAGGTGATTTGATGATGTTTCATACTGACTTGTGGTGTTGTGATAATTTATTGATGACCCTGATTTCATGAGATTTCTATTGACATATAACACTTACATGGTTGAGGTGATTTGATGAGGGTTTTAACTTCATCTTTGAAGACTAGTTTTGTAGATCATAGACCTAGTGAGGTTGGTTTCTCCTAAAGGTAGTTTTATTGCATGAGATGATGGTGAAAAGGTGCAAAAGCTTGTATGAGGTATATATGATGTTTAAAAAAATTCTAAGTGGTTTCTATAGTTTTGTGATGGACATTTTGGCTCAAGAACATTCAGCTTTGGCGAGTGGTTAGATTTAGTTCTTTAGGGATTATTGTGTCATGATGAAGGATTTAAGTGTGAAGAAGCTATTGTTGACCTATATGATCCTTTGTATGAATTTTTAGGATGTTATTAATTTTTTCAAGGTTATTTTTCCTATGATGGCTGACCCAAATGGATTAAATTCATAATTCATGTATATAAGCATGTGTTAGTGGCATATTTGAGTGGTTGAGAGGGTATGGAAAAGTGTGAGCTATAAGGATGTTTGAAGGAGTGAAGGAGTTATTTGTGACCATCAAGAGATGGTAGAGAATATTTTATGATGTTATAGAGTGTGGGTTTCTATTAGGTAGATAGGTCATTATACCTAATCATCTTGAAGAAGAAGTGTTTGAGTGAGTTAGCAAGAAGGGGCGTTTTGGAGAAGATAGAAGGAAAGAGATCCTCATAGGTTTCATCATCAGTTGATTGTGTAACATTCCAAAGGTGAAAAATAGATCATGTGGCTTTATTTTGTGCTGATTCCTCTAGGGGTTATTTCTCCTTGTAGGTTTTTTTCTCTACTAAATCTATGGTTTGGTACTCCTTGTGGGGTTGACACCTCACTAAATGTAGGGGTTGGTGATCCTTTTTAGGCTGGTTCTCAACTAAATTTGAATCATTACTCTAATAAAAAATTGTTTCAATGGTTTTTCTTCCCCTTGAGGTTTTCCCACTTATATTGTATGTTCATGTGTTTTTATGGTGCATGCACATATGTTTGGTTAATCATGGTTTATTTTATATGTTGATGAAGGGTTAAAGAGATGAGTGAAAAAAATATTCCCATTGATTCACCCCCCTCAATGGTTTTTATTCCAACATTAAATATATTCAATTATCCTTTCAATGTAAAAATGAAACCCTAAAAATGTAATAACCTTTCCAATACCTTGATTTCATGATTCACATGTTATGAAATCAAGTTGGCCTCATGATTCTTAAATTGGTTCACAAATAATGTGGCTTCATCATGATCCTATATACCACTAGAGAAAAAAATTGAGACATATATCTTATACTAAAATATTTAATTCTTATCTCAACTATAATGTGATCATATAGACAATCTTAAAATTTATGCCTCACCTCCTCCTACCTAGTATTAGGAGCTTGTTTCATAGATAAAGTTTAATATATTATCACCGGCCTTTAAAAATTTGGGAGTTCCACATATTGACAAAGGGCTTATCATTTCAATATTTTTGGGTATCTCCTCTACTAGAGATGATTTTATCTCATTCTCTTGTGTGGTATCCTTACCAAATATTCATTCATTACACATGAGGAAGCTCATGAAAGTATGTGTGGTGACCACTTTAGTGGTATAGCCATTAAAAGATGCATCGCGTATTTGGGTTACTTTTTCCCCTCATTATAAAAATATTTTTTTGCTTATCTTAAGTTATATGATAAGTTCAAACATTTTTCCAATCTTTCACATGTCTCCACTTAATATGTATATCCCCTTAGATCCATACAGCCATTTTTCTAATGGGGGTTTGTTTTTATTGGAATTTGTTTCGTGTTTTCCTATGATAGTCACACTTTCATCATCACTTCCATAGAATATTTTATAAAATGGGTTGATGAATTATCTCAAACAATATGTGCTCAAACTATTAAATTTATCATGCAAAACATTATTTTTCACTTTGTTATTCCTACCAGATATGATAATAAAATATCATTTAAAAATAAGGACTTGAAACACTTGTGTGCTAAATATAAAATTTAACCACCTTTTCCACCCCATACTACCCAAAATCCAACTTATATGCGGTGGCCCTAAATTAAACCATCAATAAGATCCTACAAAAGGTATTCAAATCCTTACACTGATATTTGCACACATAATTTCCCCATTCCATATGGGCTTACCATAATATCATCCAAAACACCCAATAGGGCCACTCCATTTTCACTTGTCTATGGGGAAATTTTTTTCATTCTTTATAGCATGAAATCGCATCACTTTTAATTACCCTAGTGGAGTTCATCATTGATGATGAATATCATCATCAGCATCTTACATAACTCGATCTACTTGATTAGTGGTGTATTCATGCAATAGAAAATTTACATCTCTATTAAGATTGTATCTCACATATTTATCATAAGAAGGTACACATCCATGAGTTTTAAATAGTTTATCTAATCTTAAAATATAACCAACATGAATTCTTCTAAAGCACTAGAATAATTATACAAGTTTTCTTCCAACTATTTGGACCCTACATCATAATTCAAAAATATGGGTCTAATGCCTATAAACTCATGTTCTTGATGGTAATGAAGAACTTGAGCCACTCAATATAATGCATTTTCTATAGTTTCATGTATGATTTCAAAAATTTATATATTTATGTATGTATAAGGGAAAAATCCAAAATGATATAATTTTAAAAAAAAAAAATACAAGAATTATATTAAATTTTGAAAAAATCTCAAAAAACAACTAAAAATCAAATACAAAATAAAACTTTCAAAAATACAAAAATAATATAAACTCAATTCTATGACTTCTTATTCTTTCACACATCTTCCTTTCATAATTAATTCACATTTCATTTACATACTTGGACAATTTGTTTCTTCACTATATCAAATATCATACTACGATATACATGTCTCAATGATTTTGGCTAAGTTGCAGTACCGATTGAATCACACATTTTGATCAAGTTATGGATGACTCCAACCTTTTTAACTTGTTATTCCCATACTTAGGGAATTGAAGAATGAATATTCTTTTATATATCCAAGAAATAAACACTTATTTCACTAAATTTGGACATATTCCAGTAAATCTAGACTCCAGTATTTCAAGTATTGGAATAAATCCATCTCCATTTTTGCGTATATTGGATTCCATTTTTATCTATAATGGATTCCATTATTACTATCATTGGAATCCATTAGTAGCAATATTTTAGTCTAATATTTTCATTATTGGACTTATTCTAGTTCCAATTTCACTATTATTGGATTCCAATCTCGCTATTATTGGATTCCAATATCGTTATTATTGGATTCCAATTTGGCTAATATTGGATTCTAATAGTAATATTATTGGATTCCAATTTCACCACTATTGTAATCCAATTTATAAATCCTGATTTTTTGATTTTATTTTTGCTACTTTAGGATTTATATTTTTTTATTATTTGAATCCTCCACATAAGCCAAACAACCGTTATCTTACGTAAGTCTTGTGGCTGCTATCTTTACTAAGCCTAGCGTTTATAACTTGCATGATGAAAGCACATGTTAGGTGAAATCAACCTAGCAGGTTCAAAGTTACATCTACCTTGTGGCCACTAAGTTACATTTGTCTTGCAGCCACTAAGTTACATAAGCCTTATGACCTCTAAGTTACAAAAAGGACGATAAGCCTAGTGGTTGTTATCTTACATAAACATATAGGTTGTTAACTTACATAATCCTAGCAGCCACTATCTTACATAAGCGTATAGGTTGTTAACTTACATAAGCCTAGTGGCCACTAATTTACATAAGAGTAGATTCATCTAGGTGAAATAATCCTAGCAGCTAGAAATTTACACCAACCTACTTGGTAGCAGTTTCATAAGCCTACCCACCGCTAAGCTACATAAACCTAGCACTAAGTTACATAAGCCTAGGTGCCACAAAGTTACATCAGCCTAGGGGTTAAATTTGACAGCCACTTGTGCATGTCAAACAATTTTTAGATGACAATAATTTTACAATATTTCCCTTTAAAAATACAAAATAGTAGTTATTCAATTACTTCAAATTTATATTTATTTAATAGCTTATGTATATTATATATTGATATAAGTTTTATATAAATGTATATAAAAAAATGACCATGATATTGTAAATATGCAAGTTACGTGTGATAAAGTGATATAATTTTATGCTTTTCCATTGTGTAAATCATAATGAACAACAAAGAGTTAAGAATTACATTAAACAATTTGTTTTGAGGAAATGGATTTTAAAATGTATTTCCATAGGAAATCAAACCTTTGAGAAAATTACATAAGTATTGATCCCTCACAAGGGTATTAATTATTGTTCTTGAATTTTTGCAAGGTATTTCTGGATAGCTTTGTGACCTTGATTCGGTATTTTAATTTGATCTCATTTCCATATTTTATTTGGAATCCATGCCCGATGATGTTGTCTAAATCAATATCTGATGTGTCCCTTGATTTTTTCCACCATTTCTTTTTCTTTAATCATTCTCGGTACCTTTATTTTTTTGTATTTCCTTTTCTTGTGGGTTCCCACCAGCATACCCTTATCTTTTGAGTGTTTTTGTGAACAAAATTTATTATTTTTAGTTCTACCTTGCCCGTCCAATATAGGAACATTATCATCATTTGGTCTTACTAGTATCATTTTTCCAACATCCACATCCAATATTGGGTTGAATTCCTCTTGAGGTCTATCTAGGCCTAGCATATATATCCTTATTTGAAAGGATATTTTGATTATAGTAGTTATCCATGTCAAGATGCGGTGTACCCACTATCTCGATCATGCATTACATTATCCTAAATTGGTTTTGGCCAAAAAAATCTCTTCTCATCATGCTATAATTGAAAAATGGATTCTCCAGGGCACATAGAACATTTTTCCAATATAATATTTTGAACATAGTATGCTTCTCCACCATCTGTTGAACTCTTTTCCCAGTGTGTGATGTATGTTTGAGTGCCTCTCTGTATGTTTTTCATCTCTTTGGGTTCTTTGAAGGGTGCCAATGGAGGATCCCCTTCTAGTAAGAAAGGTTTCCCATCCACTATTTTCCAAATCTCAATTGAGTGCAACCAGACTCCATGATTGATGCTTTGAACTCCATGATGGGCTTATTATCTTTGAAATAGAATTTAAACATCTTTGGTTTGCTGATACCCATGATCTTGTGGTTACCATCTAGTAGGTGTGGTTCCACAAAGGCCTTAAAGTCATAGAATTCCTCAATAAGGTACAAAGTGAATGTGTTGGACTCCTCTTGGCATGTTCTATAAGTGTCCATTATTTATGGCAAAGAGAATGTATCCAATTTGTACAATGTTGTTGATAATTAGATGAATGTCCCATCTATGTCTTCATGTGTGTGACCCACTAGAAGGAAACTCACATAAACTGTGTTGAAAACTATTCTAGTTGTCAGCATGGATGCAAACACAAACAATTTCCAATTTTTTTGTCACTTACAGCATTATCTAGTTGCAAGTAGAGAGTTGGTGGTTGTTTTCTAAATTAATTTAAATGTCTTCTTATAGTATTAGTTGTATGAGCACCATCATTTTTCTTCTTGTATTCCTTTCACTTGTCATATGCATCATTTTATAAGAGTGCATCATGTAATGGGTGTTTTGATGTCCCACTACTATATAACAAACCACCATACTGATCTATCAAAGGTTATTCTAGCTTCCAGATACATAGTGCCAATATCTTGTTGTGAATTTTACCAAAGTTCCTGAAACCCCCATTTTGTGCCCATGTGTCAGCATACCAATCAAGGTGATGGGGAGATGAATAGAATTGCTTATTGATTTTACTTTTTTTCCCATCCTTGGTATTGTAGTTTTAATCTTGTCTATTTTTTCATGCATAATGCTCAAATAGCTATTAGGATTTTGTTTTGATTGAACTCTATGTGCATAGTAAGCTACACGACAACTTTGAATGTAATCATTATGCCATTTCTAGCATTGATCTATTTTTTTCAAAGGTTTTTGGACATTAGGTCATTCCACGTTTGTTCTTAAGATATGTGCACTCGTCACATTTGGCAAAGAAGTTGTTCTTGGTGATTGAAACATGGGAGAAATGTTCTTTCCATATTTTGGTGATATTTTACTATGAAGTTGGAGGAAGGTTCAATAGTGAAAGGGCCATGTTACACTTTTTTAGTATGCAAGAAAAATTATAACATGTAGGAAATATTTGCATTATTACTTCAATACCATCTTATCCCACTAAATGAGACATGTGTGGGGATATCAGAATTATTCTCCACCATTTTGGAGATCAATTCAATAGTTACAACAGTGTTTGGCATTTATTTTTGGTTTCCTATATTTCCATTTACTGCCCTTCTCTCGCCATTAATCCAAGATTGTTTGTATCTGTAATAGGTTCTTTTTGGGATTCTATGACATATGTACCATGCATTATGAAATACATCCCTTACACATTACTTCAATTTATCTATAGTATGTTCTAAAGTTTGACCTTGATCACAATTGATAGAATTTGCAGTGAATGTATTAAGTACAATTTTTTTGATGGTAAGTTCATTCATACCTAGAGTTAAATTCCAACTATGATTGAAAGCACTTAGAGATAGATTGGAGAGACATCCTTCCTTGCAACAAGGTTTTTATAAACTTCAGAAAAAAATTGTTCTCTTCATTTTTCATCATTTTTCCTTGCCTTTGTTGTACTAGATGGAGTATAATTTACCTTTTGGCATTTGCAAGTGTTATAAGGTATTTTTATCAAGTTTTCATTACTAATACATATGGAGGATTCATATGAAGTTGGGTATACCAGTTGAGGAAATGGATCTTCAAATGCACTCCACATTTTTATTGGTAACTCTTCTGAATTTCTTTTAGCCTTACTTCCATAACGGAACCATCTTGATGGGCCAACTAGCTGAAGGCCATTAGATGAGAGATCCTTCTGATATGGAGCAACCCTTGCAAAAAGGCATGATTAATTTATCAACATGCACCCCAAATGTATTTTCATCTAATTTTTTAAAGTGCACCATGTCTCCTTCACAGACATTTGTAATTGTTTCTTCTAAAAAAATTGTGTTCTTTTGAACAAAAATGTATCAAATTGAAGTAAACCCTTGAACTTCAAATTGAAGTCATTGTTTGATGTGGTAGTTGTTTCTTGGAGTTTAGAATTTCCATTCACATGAAGTACAGTTCTTATTTCTAGATAAACTAAGTTTTTGATTGTTGAAATCACATGCTTAATCATTTACTTCCTTTCCCATGGGATAAAGTATACCTTGTTTTCAATTTCTGCCATGGTTTCACAATCATCAATTGTGTATGGTAATCTCACTCTGTTGTTGAATACAATACTTATTGTGACAATGAATAAGCTAGACCCCACGTCTCTACAATGGAGTGTATCTTTGGATGGATAAACTAGTCCCTTCGTAAATTTCACACATTTGGATAGTAAATCCACATGCGCTCCATATTCAAAAATAGATTTCATTTTCAATTGTATCCACAAATAAAAAGATAAAATTAGTACTAAGGACACTTAAATCTTTAACATTAGTATGGAGAATTGAAATCACAATGAGAAAATAAAAATATACATCTTATATGAACATCTTTAAAACCTCATTTAATCCAAATATTTAAACATATAACAAATTGTATTACACCCTTAGATCCCGCTATTGTGTGTATAATTTTATCCATAAACCACATAGTGTAGGGGAAAGATTAAGATTTTTATAATGCACACATTTTCTTTTGTGCATTTAAATTTTGTTTAAAAAGTATTTCTAAGGGATTTAAAATAGGTAATTTTTAGTACAAAAAAATTAATATTGTCCCTTTCTTGTGAATAAAATCACCTTTTTGGGACAACTGATGTGTCACCTTTTATTGGCTGATTTATACATGTGACTTGATTTTACTTGTGTTATTGGCTACCTTTTTCTAAATTCTTAGTATAAAAGTTATAAATGTTGACTTCGATTTTTACAACTAGTGGTACTATACTACACATTACCACTCACAATCATTGGCTTATGCACAGTCATTGGCTTCTTTCCCCTATGGCTTTAAATAGTTGTATAGCCTAGCGGCTGTTGTGACGTAATTTTTTTTTACATGCTAAAATTCAAATATTGACTAGAATGGGAGGCCAAAAGTTGGTGATCACACTTTAATGTTCAAGAAATCATAATTCCAAGTTCAAAAACTCACACTTGGACGTGACATTGATAGCTCATCGTAGAGCAAGAGAGTCGTGGCCTCGTACATCTACCAAGTACAATTCCTAGCACGAAAAAGTGTGATCCCTCACATGATGAAGTGTGATCTCCCTCACACATCAAAGTGTGATACCTCACACATAAATGTGTGATACCTTACATGAAAAAGTACGTGCATTTTCAAGATGAAGTGTAAATTCACACTTGGAATAACAATCACTCGCATATCGAAGGGCATATTTTCACTTGTCATTCTAGTCAAAAAAATTCTATAGCCTAGTAGCCTCTTGGAATTAAATTTAGGGCCATCAATATTGTGTTGAATTAAATCATTTATGTATTTAATTCTCTAATTGTATAACTATGCTTATTTTATGGTATAGAGTTCAAGTTTAGTCTTTATTTGATTAACGATGGTGGTATATTCTTTGATTAAATTATGTGTATTAATTGTTTCTAAGTTTTTATATCTTATGTAATCTTTAAACAATATAAGTTTATTTTTAATAATTGTATATAATATTGAGTAGAAGTAACACATGCTACGTAGTTTTTTATTTATAATTGTCAATATTAAATACTTAATTTCAATTGAATATATGTATGTCAAATTTAAGTTTCAAACAATGTCAAATTTTAGTTTTCATACATTAAAAATTATGTTATAAAAATGTTACCTTAATTTTAGATCACGTTGTTGTGTGTATAATTTTATCCATAAACCACATAGTGTAGGGGAAAGATTAATATTTTATAATACAATAACAATTACACTTTTTGTAAGGTCAAATGTTACATAATTAATATTTTGCTTCCCTAAACATTAAATGGCCATTAAACCATATAATGTAAAATCCGCCACTTGAGAGTATGTTTTATTTTTTCATATTACATTTAATATTAAGTGGTACAATATTAAATTTTAATCCACACAAACTTTGTTAATGTCTATATTTAATGCAATAAAATGGAAAATTGTATACTCATTTTGAAGGTAAAAACACCAAAACAAGGAGCACATATACAAATGGGGAAGTATTATCACCAAATTACAACAACCCCAAATGAGACAATTTGATGGATCAGGGCATTCGGTTTAATTTGTGTAACATTGACCTATCCTAAAGTTTGGGACTTTGATAATGGGATAGCTCTCCAGAGAAAGTTGGTTCTTACTCCTAAACCTACCTGCCATAATTTACTCCTAATGTAGGCAAGAAAAATACCTTGTCTTATTTTAAATTTCCAAGGAGACATGGAGGAAGATGTATGAAAGTAAACCTACACTAAGAGTGGTGATGCACCAAGAAAATGAGTTGTTAGAAACAATCTAATTGCCTAAAATGGAGAGAGGTGAGTAATGGAGAGGGTGGATAAGATGAACCATAGAATAAATAGGGATTCACACACAAAACCATTTGTTTCCCCTTAAACACAGCTCCCACAATCTACAATAAACCTCAATAATATGCACATTATACCCTACAACAAAGAGAGGAAAGTAGAGACAACAAAACATGCCGAGGATGGACAAAATGCATCATAAAACACAGTTTATTGCTCCATTGAAAGTTTGCACAATACATCATTATTGAGAAAGAGGAAAGAAAATTCTATTACAGGGGCTTATAAAGGAGGATTAAATCTCAACATTCAACCCAAAGCGAGAGAAGAAAGAGAGAGGGGTACAAGAGAAAATGACTATTTCTGTTTTACAATGAGCCCATGTTACAATTTATAGAATCGAAAGAGAGAGAAAATTGAAATATTGAAATACACTTTCCATCCACTTTCAGGGCTCTATGATTGTGTAAATGATTATACATGACTTGAAAAATACATCACATGTTGTCCCGTGACTTGCAAAGAATGAGAAAAGAATGATTTCCCATGCCCATTTAATGTTCTCTCAACCACTTTGGAATCATTGTTCTTAATTGGGATTGTTTTCTAAAAAATCACCATCAAACCTTCACCAATTCCTAAATTTCTTTCTCTATGTGTGTAGGTATCAAAAATATGATTCCAACGAGACCAATTTTGTGAAAATCCATTGAGAAACACTCAAGTTATGAGCTTCTAAGAAGAGGAAGTTGTTTTGAAAAATTGTTGGGCTTTCTTGCATTTCATAGAATTAAACAATTAAAATTTTGGTTAGAAATCATAATTTTAAATATTTCTCTCCTTCACCTAATGTTTTGACATAATTTAAATATTTTTGTGCATTTAAAATACTTGGGGGCCCACCGTTGATTTTCATACTTTTATATGGAGGGGGATGTTGTTTTAGAATATTACATTGCCAGACTTGGTTGAGCTAGCTATTTCTTTGCTTCCATATCGTGCTCCACTCCCAAATATTGGGTCAACTCACCTAATGATACACTTCCGATCCTTTATTCCTCTATCTTGTAATACATTAAATTCCCCATGTTGTATTGACCTCATGCATTGGGATATGTTTCTAAGTTGTATACCACTATATTGTTGCTTTTGTTGCCATGCATTGACCTTTCTAACCCCTAGCTTAGCGGGGTATCATTTTTGACCTGTACCATATCATATTATACATTGGATGTGAGAGTAAAAGAGACATGGGGAACCCTTTTGACATAGATCTATTCCACAAAATCCCCTCGGTCTTGACGTGTTCCTCGTGCCCATTACAGATCTACAAAGTTGTTTTGTCCCGCTATTTGGTACTTGCACCACCCCACGCATTCACATTGGGCTCCTCATTCACTCTTACAGATGAAAGGTATTATTTTTGGCCCATTTACCTCCATGAATGCCATTTACCTTTCTCATCACCCGCATCCCTTTCCATTTCGTAAAAGTTGGGTTTTTGTCGCCTGCATGTCCCATGGGCCATTTCAACCCTCCAACTCATTTTTCACACAACTCGCCTACATTTTTTTGGGTTTTCATAGCACACTCATCTCTTGGGATCTACAGGACATGATTTCCTACCTCATCCACAAAGGTCCCTCCATGAACTCAGTTTTTATCTAAGGGTTATGTTTCCCAACTCATCATGTTTTTTCTTTGTCTAACTCGTGCACACCTTAGTGAGGATTTTGGTTTCATTAAAACTGTTTAGCTTTCATTGATGAGATCTCTCCTTATTTCTCCTCTTCTAAGGCCCCATGGCCATGGTCCTAATTCACCACACTTCAACCTAAGTCGAATGTAGCTTATTTTCTCTATACTGAGCTTAGTTTTACATGAAATGTGTTCGAATGACATGGGAACAAAGGAACCATTTTAGATGGACGTTGATGGAATCGTCAATGGCTTGATCCTGCGTGCACAACTTGGCTAGTGTGAATTAACCCATAAATCCTCTTTCTTGATACTAGGTCAATCCCCATAGGATGAAATTGACTTGATATTCCCAATGCATGCATTAAAACTGAGATTGCCATCAACTGGCTTGACACATATCTCTCCAAAACTCTTCAAGTAGTGGACTAACCATAGTCAAGTTGTTTCATCTCATGTGAGCTTTTTGTGTTTGCAAATGTTCCTATTCTTTGGGCTCCGACTCCTCGAACTATATTGTCTTCAAACAAGAACCCAAGTATGTTTGAACTTAGTTACTCACCTCACACTGCGTTATGTTCTCACATCTACAATGAATTACCACATTTATACCAATTTATCATGCCCATCCTATTCATGAACTCGACTCTCAGTTCACGAGATTGATGAGCCTTCCTAACTTGAAACTCGGTAGAGATATCTCGTCCCCTTTTACAATTTATCATCTTGCTTTCTTGGTGATAAATGGTTTGGCCCTTCACTGTATATCTTGACTTATTTGAGAATTCATCATCCTGCGGTGTTTGGATTTGGTGATTCAAATAACTCAACCCCATCCAAATGAGCTAAATATTTGCAAGGGTGAGATTGATCTTGGTTAGATAAGCCCACTCTAGACTTATGAAACAACTCGACCTAATTCTTGCATAAAAGAACTCAACCATGATTTATAAAACTCATTGACCATATAACATGTAATTAGATTGCTTAAATGAGACACTATTCGAGTATATGAAGACAAACGACTACCATGTGAGACACTTAGGGAGCTCAGTTCCCTCTTCTTCGATTCACTTTTGCGAGAATAGGGCTCGACCTCCTTTATGTGATTCAACTTGCCCAATTCCTTCATTGATAGCTCATCGGGGCCCTTTTAGAGCTTGACCCATCATGACAACTCTCAACTCATTCCGTCATGATGTAGCTTGGTTCCAATGCAAAAGTGCACTCGAGTAGCTTTCCAATGCTAGGGTAGCTCACCTATGAGATCAATGAGCTAGCCTTAGAGCTAGGAGTTATTCCTGTAGAATCTACACCTTCCTTGTGTAATTTTTGGATTTTTAATGCTATAGGGGTATGTGAAGGTGCTAATAGTTCCTGTACCCCAACACTAACATTTTCCAATTTTTTTGCTACTTGCCCCACCTTGCTTGTTATTTAATCCTTTCCAAAACTTGATCTTTTTAAGACCAAGAAGAGAAAAAATCCACTTTTAACCTTCAACTCTCTCAAAGACCTTGTTCCTCTCCTAAATACTAAAATCTTCCCGTATCCTATGAATTGGCTATGAGAGTCCCTAAGTGTAAGTCTACTCTATTGTCCAATTTCACCCGAGGGGTGGAATTGGATAACAATTTGGTGACTCACGGGGTCATCTACTTGCTAGATGAGGTATGACCAACTACCTGTAGATATCCATTGGGCATGGAGTCTATGTGACTAACACAATTGCATGGTACACATTGAAAACCTTGACCTTGAAATGCTTGAGATGTTGTTGCTCGCATCCGGAACTACCTTTTCTGCTAGTGCTTTCCAACTCTTGTAAGAAAATATTGGAATTTGTTTTGTGAGAGTATTAAATTTTCCTAAAACTTAAACTCGCCTTTCCTCAACTCGATTCATGAGGCTAAATGATTAACACTGTAACTACTACTCGAACATGTGATTGTTTTACAACTATGGCACATCGTTGAGTTTGGAGTAAACAAATACTAGTTTAGACATCATGGAACTCTATTAAGTTCCTATTTTCTTTCTTCTTCTGAATGTTCCATCTCTGGCATGTTGCAAGAAGGGTGCTTGTTGGGTGATCCTTTGATTACTTGCAAGTGCACCGGAAGCTATTTGTGGTTATTCTCAAAGGGAATCATTAAAATCTCCTCCTTAACTAATTTTAGCTACTCTACATTTGTTTTGATTTGAGGATGGAAACTATCTTTTGCATCTCTGAGTTTCTTTGCTGCAAATTCTCTTCCAAAAGCATGTTGAACTATGTAAGAATAGACACTAGATTAATAGAATATGTGCCCAAGGCACTTAGGGAAAATAAAACTACACTAACAACATAACAATTTGTATAAGCACTTAGAGGAATGAATCTCCTACTCCTACTCCCGTACTAACTAGAGAAATGGGAAACTAAATGAAACCTAACACACGTGAAGAGGAGTAGCTTCCCTTTCTCCCAATTAGAATCCATGTGGATGATCTAGTACTAATCACAGCTATTATTAGGAGTGAAAGACTCGCCTACAAATTGGCTCTTCGCCCCTTTATCAAGGCATCAACCAGAAGCAATATAAACACCTCTTCTAACTATTGTTCATTTTTTTCAAGAGGCATAACGCTTAATCCTTAGCATGTTGATGCTCTTCATCATGCTCCAAATTAATCATGATAGGTCATGTCTCCTCCCTTGGCCCTAATGAAACCAAGTATCTAATTGGGCAAGGTCTGGTCCATTGAATTTTCCCATTGCTCTGAACTCCAACTTTAATAAGAAAGTCTTCATACAAACTTTCTTAGAAAAGGTGACTTTCTGTGAATTTTTCTCTTCTTGTTACACATCTACAGACAACTGATGTGTCACCTTAGTGGATGGTATGGGAGAGGTGACATATTATTTATCTTTTCTCTTTGTAGTATCGTGGAACTCCTCCTCAATATTAAACTCATTAGTTAAATCAGATTTTTCAAATGAAAGTAATTTTTTTAATGATTTCCTCTTCATTCAATGTCTTTAAATCTGATTTATTTTCCTTCGTGTACTCTGTTTTAATAGCATGTTCTTATGGTTGAAGTATGTACAATGGAACAACCAAGGTAGTGATTTCCACATGCTCTTCTTCATCAAATCATTCTTCCAAGTCGGATAGGCAAGAAAGTTACTCATTGTCCCCTTGTCTTGAAGGTTCTTATTCTTCCATTATGACCTTCACATTTGTAGTTTACTCCTCATGGTTCCCTTCTTCCTCAAAAATAAAGCTAGTGAGTTCAAAACTATCTTCAAAATAAATTATTTGGGAAGATGGAAGGGAAGAAAGGATTGAGACTTCTTGTATGCTTTGTTATGCACTCAAGGACTTTGAACCTACATGATTCCTTTCAATGTTACAAGGCTCTTTGTGCTTAGTTGCAATGCTTGAAGATGACTTCGGTGGACTGTTGCAACCTTCTAAGAGTGTTGTGGTATCTTGGCATGCTAGGAAATGAGGGTCATTGCATTTACTTAAAACACCTTGCACATGTGGAAATTTTTCCTCACTTATTTGCACATAATTTTCTTCTTGTTTTACTGCTGATTTTACAGCTGGTAATGGATCAACAATCTTTGAAAATAAAGTGCTATTCTGGCACCTACATTCGGAGCACACTGATTATTGATCATCATCAATCTATTATTTTCCTATTACTACAATAAAATTAGACTTTACCTATTGTTTTAAGATCTCACCCTCCACCAGAGGCTTAACCATCAGTGGTATTTTCTTGATATTAAATTTGGCAACCCACTATTTCAATTTTCTTACCAAATCTTCCTTGTTATGCTCTTCATTCTTCTCTTCTTCTCCATTATTGGTTTAATAATTAAGGGCATTTTTCAATCCCAAATTTCAGATCCAAACTTCTCAAGTCCTTTGGTATTTCTTCTTCATTGGTCTTTTCTTCTTGCTACCCTTGGATGGTTTTTTTATCCTCATTTCCCCAACATGAACTTGTAAGAGGAGGGGTGGGTTGGGTTATAATCTATCCTTCTATCATTTTGGTGGTGGAAGGAATGAAACTTCTTTTCATTGTGGAGGGGAAGGCTTATTTGGAGGGAAAAGGGTAGAAAATTGGAGATGGGATGGGAGACTAGGAGGTGAAGAATGGGATTCCAAAATTGGGGAAGTAGTTGGAAGGTTAAGAGAATGAGGCTCAAGTGGATATTGCATGGTTGGAGGCATAGGAAAGCCATAATATGGTGATGAAATTTCCTCCCATTGACAATTTTGACCAACATTAGATTCATAAGCTTCCCTTTCTTTGATCCATTCCCCAACTTGAGTCAATATCTTAATTATAAATTGAAGTTTTTGTTGGGGATTTAACTTACTTGGAAAAGATCCAGTCCATGGATATGGGATGTTGAAACCAATTTCATCTTCTCTCTTCACCTATTTAGGTCCGATCAACACCATGCTATGCTCCATCTCTTCACCTTGTTCTGCAAGTAATCATCTTCGGATGTATAATAACCTCCTAGATTTGAATATTATTATTTTTGAACTATTGCATACTTTAGTTAAAAAAAAAAAAAAAAATTGTTTCTGTTCTTGTGAGTACATATAGTCAAACCGATTGTCATCATAGAATTGGGTTTGAGGCGTGATAGTAACCTGAGAATGAATCTTGCAAGCTTGGAGATGGTTGCATTAATATGGTTGCTGCTGAAAATATGAATTCCATGTGGGAAATGAAGCCATGATAACACAACTTCATGAATGAGAGAAGATGGAAAGGTGTAGAAATAAATACGAATGAGAAATGAGTGGAAATTGGATGGAAATGGAAGGTCTGTGACTTCATAGAATGGGTTGTTTGGACCAAATAGAGTCATCATGTATGTTTTACATGTCTATAAAGACTAGAATCTTAACAAGAACACATGAACCTATTAAAATGAAATCTTCTCTAAATATTGAACTACATTCCAACTAATGATCTTGACTTCTTTGTCCCACCAGGCATGCTAGAAATTTTATCAAGCGGTGAAGGTCACATGGTGGCTAATGATTTGTTGCTTGAATTGGAACACCAATGAAAGATGAAACTATAACTTCCATTATGTCCCATTGGGAGTGCCATAACTATTGTCACCAAATTATAGCACCCCCCAAATGATAAATTTTGATGGATTGGGGCATTGGGTGTAATTTGTGTAACATTGAGCTATCCTAAAATGTGGGACTTTGACAATGGGATAGCTCTCTAGATAAAGTTAGTTCTTACTCCTAAACCTGCCTACCACAATCTACTCCTAATGTAGGTAATCAAACTACTTAGTCCTATTCTAAATTTCAAAGGAGACAAGGAGAAAGATGCATGAAAGTAAACCTACACTAAGAGCGGTGACACACCAAGAAAAGGAGGTGTTAGACACAATCCAACTTCTTGAAATAGAGAGAGGTGAGGAATGGAGAGGGTGGAAAATATGCACCACAAACGAAAGATGGATTCACATAGAAGACCATTTTTCCCCTTAAACACATCTCCTAAAACCTACAATAAACATCAAGAATAGGCACAATATACCCTGCAATGAAGAGAGAAAGTAGAGACAAAAAAACATGCCAAGGATGGAAAAAATGCATCACAAAACATAGCCTATTGCTTCATTAAAAAATTTCACATTACATCATTAGTCAGAAAGAGGCAAGAAAATTCCATTACAGAGCTTGGAAAGGAGGCTTAAAACTTCAAATTTAACCCAACAGAGAAGAAAGAGAGAGGGGTAGAAGAGAAAATGACTAACTCGGTTTTACAATGAGCCCATGTTACAATTTATAGAATTAGAAAGAAAGAGAAAAGTGTAATCTCGAGATCCAATTTCCATCCACTTGTAAGGTTTCATAATTGTGTGAAAATGATGATATATGACCTAAAAAATACATCCCACATTGTCCCATGACTTGCAGTAGAGAAAGAATTATTGCTCATGCCCATTTAATGCTCTCTCAACCACTTTGGAATCACCGTCTCGACATGGGTTTTTTTCCTACAAACATCACCATCAAATATTCATTAATTCCCTAATTTATTGATTTTTATGTGTAGGTCTCAAGTACCACGATTTCAATGAGACCAATTTTGTGAAAATCCATTGATAAATGCTTAAGTTATGATCTTATGAGCGAGGGGCAATTGTTTTGAGATTTTGTCGGGCTTACTTGCATTTCACACGACCGAGCAATTAAAATTTTGGTTGAAATCATAATTTTAAATATTTCTCTCCTTCACCTACTATTTTGACATCATTTAAATATTTTGGTGAATTTAAAATACTTGGGGGGCCAACCATTGATTTTCATACTTTTATATGGAGGGGTATGTTGTTTTAGAATATTACATTGCTAGCTTGGTCAAGCTGGCTACTTATTAACTTCTACATCATGCTCTGCTCCCAAATCTCAATCTAAATTACCTAATGATACACCACTGACCCCTTATTCCTTCAACTTGATAGGAATTAAATGGCCCATATTGCATTGACCTCGTACGTTAGGCTATGTTTCCATGTTGTATGCCACTATATTGACAACCGACTATATTTGCTTTTATTGCCACGCACTAACCTTTCCAACCCCGGCTTAGAACTTTACCAACTATGTGGGGTATCTTTTATTAACCCAAAGATGCCACATCATATTATTCATTAGATGCAGAATTCAAAGTGACGCGGGAACCCTTTTGACCCGGTTCCGTTCCACAAAATATCCTCGGTCTGACGTGTTCCTCGTGCCCATTGTGGATCCGTGAAGTCGTTCTATCCCACCGTTTGGTACCCACACCACCCCACGCATTCACATTGGGCTCCTCATTCACTCTCGTAGCATTCTTGTTGGCCCATTGACCTCCATGAGGGCCATTGACCCGGCTCATCACCCGTATCCCTTTCCATTTTGGTGAAGTCAAGTTTTGTTGCCCAAATGTCCCATGGGTCATTTGGGCCCTCCAACTTTTCCTTTTCCACATAACTCTCCCATGGTAGGTAATTTTGGGTTTTTATGGAATGCTCATCCATTGGACTCCCCAGAAATGATTTCTCACCTCGACCGCAAAGTTCCCTCCATGAACTCAATTTTTCACTAAGTATTTTTCCACTCACCTCACCATGCTTTTGTCTTGGCTTGAATCATGCATGACCTAGTGAGGAGCTTGTTTCCATTGAAATGTTTTGGCTTTCATTGATGATATCTTACCTTGTTTCTCCTCTACTAAGGCCGGATGGCCATGGGACTAATTTGTCATGCTTTAACCTAAGTCAAATATGGATTTTTTTCTCTGCATAGAGCTCGGTTTTGTGAGAAATGTGTTTGAATTCTATGGGAACATTGAACCATTTTAGATGGACATTGATGGACTCGTCAATGGCTTGATCCTCGCATGCATAGCTCAACTTGTGTGAAGTAACTCAAAACTCCTTTTTCTTGATACCAGGTTGATCCCCATACGATGAAATCAACTTGACCTTTCCAGTGTGTGCTTTGACTGAGCTCGCCATTAACTAGCTTGATGCATATCTCTATAACTCTCTTCAAATGGTGGACTAGCCCTAACCAAGTCATTTCATCTCATCCGAGCTTGTTGTGTTTACAAATCTTCCTAGTCTTCGGCTCCGATTCCTTCATAACTATATTGTCTTCAAATAATTGACCAAGTGTTTTTGTACTCACCTCACACTGCTTGTGCCATATTCCCACATCTGAGATGAATTTCCACCTTTAAACCAATTTATCTTTCCCATCCTATTGATCAATGTGAATCTCATTTCAGAGCTCAATGAGCCTACCCAACGTGTAACTCGGTAGAGATATCTTGTCCCCTTTTACAATTTATCACCTCACTTTTGTGGTGATAAATGGCTCAACCCTTCATTGTATAGCTTGAATTATTTGAGCATTCATTATCCTTCATTTTTTGGATTTGGTGATTTAAATAACTCAAACCCATCCGAATGATCTCGATATTTTCAAATCGAGCTTGGTCTAGGTTAAATGAGCCCACTCGGCTTTATGAAACTTGACCTAATTCTTGCATAGATGAACTCACCGAGGATTTATAAAAATCGGTGACCATATAACATGTAATTAGCTTGCTTGAATGAGACACAATTCAAAACATATGAAGACATCTTGACTACCATGTGAGACACCTAGGGATCTTGGTTTCCTCTTCTTTAGTTTACCTTTATAGAATAGGGCTCAACCTCCTTTACGTGATTTGACTTTTTTGATTCCTTCATTAACATTTTATCAAGTCCCTTTTGGAGTTCAACCCATCGCGAAAATGCTCAACTCGTCATGTCATGATGTAATTCAGTTATAATGCAAGAGTGCACCTGGTAGCTCACCAATGTTAGGGTAGCTTGTATATGAGCTCAATGAGCTAGCCTTAGATATGGGAGTTATTCCTTCAGAATCTACACCTTTCTCATGTAATTTTAAGATTTTTCAATTCCATAGGGGTGTGTGAAGGTGTTGAGATTGCCACAGACTCCCAACACTAACTTTTTCCAATTTTGCTACTAGTGGGTTCACCTTCCTCATTACTTCTTCCTTGCGAAAACTTGAACTTTATGAAGACCAACAAGAATAAAAATTCCTCTTGTAATCTGCAACTCTCTCAAAGAGCTTTTTCCTTACACGAATACTTGAAATCTACTTGTATCCTCTAAATTGGCTATGAAAGTCCCTAAGTGCAAGCATGCTTGTTTTCCAATTTCACCCGAGGGGTGGAATTGGATAAGAGGAAGAACAGAGTTATAGAAAAATAAAAGAGGTAAAGCATTGTTATTTTATTTTAAATAATTTCAGTTTATACACTCATTTCACAATGATTATAAATATTGCATTTGTTAGTAGGTAATCAACCAATTTTAATGTTTCTCCACATGTTTTGATTCTGATAATTTATATAGCTTAGGACCCTTGTATATTTATTTTTAGAAAATAAAAAATGAAATAAAATTTAGAAAAAATATGGAGTGCATAAATTGTTTAATTTTTTTACTGTTTATAGTAACATATAAATTTGTAGGACATGGAAATATCACCATTTTCCTTTTTCACATTTTGAATACCATGTTTTTAATCTAACTCAAAGAAATTGTGCATAAAATATGGTTTTTTCAACACGCTTAAGCAACCGCTGCCGTGTGAAGGACTTCTGCATGCAAAATTTAGATGGAAATAGTGTTTCAAATTTACAAGAGAATACAAGTGGCATACAAAAATTGGTTCCTTGCATTCCACATTCACAAAATCAATCTAAATTCTCCATATATTTTTGATGATGTTGATGATTCAAACTTAGAAGAAAATTTTTCAATAACCCATGCATATGGAAAGAGATAGAAATAACGAGGAGTTGATGAAACATTACAAAGAAAAAAATTGGTCAAAATATGATGTGAAAACATTTATTTCAAAATATGAAGAGGTTTACAAACATTTAAACCGTGGAAAAATCATAAAGAAACATTAGGATAATATAGCAGATGCTTTGAATCAAGTATGTGGAAAAACATTCACTGGTATGTGATGAAAATACAAGATGAACAAGTTGAAGAAAACCTTCAAGAAGGAGAAACAATTGGATAATACAACATTGGCAACACATTTGACATGGACTTTCTATGAAGATATGGATCACATCACATAGAAAACACACAAGGTTATTGGTTTTAATGGAAAAGAGAGGGTTAACATAACCACTTCTAAATCTAAAAAAGATAGGGCAATCATAAATCTCTTCTACGAACATTGAAAATTTGGAAGGAGCAAAGATAGAAATCCCTTTGAATAAAAATGGAATTTAGAGCAAAGGTGTGAAGAGAAAAAGAAACTCTTATGGATATTTGAAAGAGGTAATCAAAAATAGCATGCATCTATTGTGTCAAACATTGAAATAAATTGAGCAGGGAAGGCTTCAACATGAGCGTGAAAGAATGGAACAAGAGAGAAAGCTAATGGAGAAAATATTGGATGTATAACTTCAAGTCGCAAGTCTTTTTACCCAGGTAAATTACAGTTTTTTTAACCATAGTAATATAGTATTACATCATTAATTCCATCTTAAAAGATGGTATACATTGTGTAAGAAAAAATATCATGCATTGGAGTTAGCTAATACTTATCTATTTTGCATTCTTCTTTTTTATTTCAAAAAAATTATAATGATCAACATCATGGGTGCCACCAAGATCATTAACACACAAATCCGAAGAAAATTTTTATTTAACAAAACAATGTTGGTAAACATGTATATTTTTGTTGAGGACAATATGATAATTCAATATGTGATACATCAATTGAACCACATATCATTGGTAGTATATTCAAAGCATAGAATACTCGTATACTCTCTATGTAATTTATAAACGATAATATTGCTAATGAGCATGGTGTTCTTTTGTTGATAATTTGGATAATATTTGTGTGTGGCATATATGGTTAATATTTGTGAGTTTTATTAAACTGAACAATGTAAAGTTCGTGCGATATTCGAAATATGATAATTCAATATGTGAGACATCAATTGAACCACATATCATTGGTAGTATAGTCAAAGTATGGAATACTTATATACTCACTATGTAATTTAAATATGATAAAATTGACAATGAGAATGGTGTTCTTTTAATGATATTGTTGTTAATATTTATAATTTTTGTGTGTGGCATGTATGGTTAATATTTTGGTTAGTCTAAAATTAATTTCCCACTAACCAAACAAAGTAAAGTTCACATGATATTCAAAATATGTGTGTCATTTGATAGCCATTAATTATCCATTAAATATAAATAAAATTAACGGTAGCCACATGTCTTTTGTAATTCATGTATTGAAGGAAGTGTTAGTTGGAAGTGTCGGTTCCATGTAATTATATATTGTCATTTATTAGTATATTTCAAAGACACTTAAATTTCCGAGGCTTATGGCAAAAACATTGGTGTAAGGGAAAAACTCCGTAAGTGTAATAATTCATTGGAAAATATGATCACGGTTTGATTTCCAAAATTTTTAGTACGGTTTGTTTTCATGAAGGATTCAAAATCGTATGCATTCTCACCTTTATTCCTTCCAAAATTTTGAAATTCTATGAATGTAGAATTTTCCATAGCCTTTTCAACAAAACCCTATTTTCTCTGCTTTTAGTAGTCAAATATATCTATTCTTTAATGCTCTTTGACAAACACTTCTCAACTAATAGGGTTTGACATCATTTTGTCATTATTTTTGCTGATCCCTAAATGATTTGCTAAATATGTGTGTACCCCACTTGTGAGTAATGTAAAACATGTTATGGGTATTTTTTTCAAGAGGACTAAGAAATGATTCGTAAAATACCTGACATGGACATCAATGATTACTAGAAGTGAACAAAATGGGTGTTGCTGAAAAGGCTAAGGAAAATAGATTTTGTTCAATTAGGGTTGTTAATCATTTAGGGATTTTGGACCATTAGCGGCTAGTTTCTATAGACATTTCATTTTAAATTAAATTGTAGTAATGAAATAATGATAGTAACTTCCAATAGATGAAATAGTAATAGTAACACAAATAATTGTTTGCTTGTTTACAATAATTATTTGATTACATAAGGAAATTGTTGGAAATTAAATTTTTAAAAACATATATGTGATTGCCAAAGCAAAAATGAAAAGAGTTTCGTCTATGTAGGTTCCTCTTTGAAAATGGTGAATCGAAGAACTATAAAACCTACTATTTGAGAAGTTAGGCTAAACAAGATTTTGAATAATTTTTCACTTAATTGATAGTTCTGGAAAGACATATACAACATTTAGAGATTAAAATTACAGGCTCTGGTTGTTTTAGTTGAATTAGCTAATGATATATGAACACTAAAAATTATAAGATGGCATGGATTTTCTTTCTTAATGTGACAATAAGTATATGGAAATAGGGAGATGTGATATCATGAAAAATTATGATTTTTAATAATAAGGGAGATTATACATAGGGTTAAGAGTCTTTGTTTTCATACTAACACTACAAAGAGTGTGTTCATTATATTTATTAGAATTATACCATGGCCTTTGAGACTTCATTTACAAAATAATTATAGATCACCATTTCTTTTGAGATTTAATTTATAATGAAAATGTGGAATTTTTAACTTCCTTTTAATAACTTATAGTAAATAGTATGAGAACTAGTTAACACTCGATCCCTCACGAGGGTATCTAGTACAACACTTGACTCAAACAAATTCATGGAAAAAACTAATGAGAGAAAATCAATGCATGACCCCCACAGAAGAAAACATGTAAAGCAACTCTTTTCTTAGTTCAATAATAGATTTCAAGTGAACAATGTCTAGGAAACACTAAGTTTAAAATATTTTGTCGATGTTGATCATAGTATTGCTAAGCTTGTAAATATTTTTGTGGCTGGCCTAAGAGACCACTATGAACATAATTTTCTATGTGTTGGCTACTCATTGTGATATTTAATTACCTAGGAGATTATACAATTATAATTAATTAAAGAGACATCCATTGAATGGTGTTTTGCTAACACTAAGTTCAAAATATTTTATCGAGGCGGATGTTATTGACCACTAAGATTTATATATTTTCTTGTTAATGCATTAGTAGTTTTCCTGTTAATGATGCCTAGTGACTACTAAGATATAGGTATATCCTTGTGGTTGATCGTAGTAACAGGAAGGATAAGAAGCACGTATTTATTTTTAATGATTCTTATACACCATTAAGCTCCAAAAATATATTGTGGCTGACCCTAGGACAACTAGGATAATAAATACTTATGTTTGTACCCCTCAGTAGTGATCGGATTGGTGTTCTTTTGGTCATTGCAATAATTGTTGTGCTTTGAAATAAGCCTAGATACGAGAGAAGGTTTTAATAGTTCATTGTGGCTAAACTTAGCAACCACTAAGATCAACACTACGTATATCTTGACCCCCACCAGTTCAAATAATGTAGAAATTTTTCTCATTCTAATAATATTTGTCATGTGAATAAAATTCTAGATACGGACCAATCTCTAAATATTTCATTGTTGATCAACTTAGTGATTGTTAGGATCTGAACTACATAAGACTTGAAGCCTCAAGAGTGTTTATATTGACAGAATTTTCTCGTTACATTAATATTTTTACTAGAGTGACACCTAGTGAATTCCATGGTTAAAAAAACATATATCTTGACCCCTCAGTGGTGCATGGATAGCAGATCTTTGGTCATTCCATTAATATTAAGTCTATTAATGATGCCTAGCAATGAGACATATTCATGATCTTGCAACGAACTAATCGGACATAAGTAAATGTTGATCCCTTAAGAATACATGCACCACAACAATTTTTTTAATTAAATGATAGATGTCCATTGAATGGTGTTTAGATAACACTAAGTTCAAAATATTTTGTTGAGGTGAATGTTATTAACCATTAATCTTTATATATTTTCTTGTTAATGCATTAGTAGTTTTCCTATTAATGATGCCTAATGACTACTAAGCTATAGGTATATCGTTGCGGCTGATCGTAGTAACAACTATGATAAGAAGTATGAATTTATTTGTTAATGATTCTTATAAACCATTAATCTCTAAAAAATATGTTGTGGCTGACCCTAGCGATCGCTAGGATTATAAATAATTGTGTATGTACCCCTCAGTAGTGTAAGGATTCATGTTCTATTGTTCATTGCAATAATAGTTGGGCTTTAAAATAAGCCTAGATATGGCAAATCTCTAAATAATTCATTGTGGTTGAACATAGTGATCTGCTAAGATCAACACTACGTATATCTTGACACCCCACCAATTCAAATATTGGAGAAATTTTTCTCATTCTAATAATATTTTTCTGGTGGATAATACATAGATACAACCAATCTCTAAATATTTTGTTGTGGCTAAACATAGCCATCGCTAGGATCTGAACTACGTAAGTCCTGAAGCCTCAATATTTCTTGTATTGAAAGACTTAGATCAGACTTAGATCTACATAATGTGGATGGTTGTCATACAATGGATAATCCTTTCAAAATATGTTGTGTGTGAATTTTCAAGAAAATTTTTACATAGTTTCTAAACTTAGTGATCTACAGTTGAATAAATAGTGATTATAATGGAAAATGGTAATGATAGGATCCCAACGCCGCTAAGCTAGACTAGTAATGGAGCTTAGTGGTCGCTAAGCATTTTCTTTGATATGAAGAGAAATTATTGATCCCTCTCAATGGAAAGTAGTGTATAAATTGGCTCCATTAGGTAACGTGCAGCTAATTTGATACAATTATAGTCATTGAAAATTACAATAGTTCTAAAGCTATATATAGCCGGTGATTGCTATGACAAGAGGTAATGAAAGTTTGGTAGTGGCCGCTAAGCTAGACCATGATTTTTTATTCAATATTTATTTTGAAATTAATAAATTTTAGTGTTCGCTAGGATTTTTATTCAATTCAAAATTGTAGAGATAGTGGTTAAAACCACAAGATGTAATGTTAGGAACCTAGAGGCCAATAGGCTGGACAATGATTTTCTAATTTATCTCTTTTTAAATTAAGAACCAGAAATTCGAAACGGTATTTATGTTGTTCCTTTCAATTAGTAATGGAGCTTCATGGCTGTGAATCATTTTCTTTGATATGAACGGATGTGAATTACGGCATACTCCAATGCTCGATTTCAAATAAAACTCATTAGGTCTTTAGGGGGCCTACATTATTCTTTGCAAAATGTGTTATGGGACAACTAAACATTTTTTGTTTAAAAATTATGCTTAACGACCGCTCGAACCATTATTGTGTTTTTTTCTCACACACTCTGCTCAAAATTATAAAAAAATAAATCTTAATGGTTTTTACGCTAGTCCATTATATTGGTGTTAATTACCAACAAGTAATGTTAATAATTATCCATTCATATGTCGACTTAAATCCTCTCTCTTACATCTATGTTTTTAAAATTTCCTTTCATGTTATCTACACAATGTGGATTGTTGTCAGACAATGGATAATCCTTAGAAAATATGTTACGTGTTAATTTTCATGAAATTTTTTGCATGGTTTCTAAACTTAGCAATTGCTAGGGTCTAAACAATGTAAGTGTTGAAGCCTAAATAGTGCTTGTATTGATAGAATTAGATCATTGCATTAATAATTTTTACTGGAGTGACACCTAATGAATGCCATGGTTAAAAATACAAGTACCTTGACCCCACAGTGGTGCATGTAAATTCATGCTTTTCTCATTCCATTAATAGTAAGTCTGTGAATAATCCCTAGTTACTGCTAAGTTCTAAATATTTAGTAATTGCTGACCCTAACGACTGCTAGGATCAACACTTCTATCTTTTATGTGGAAATTATTTTCTAAGATTACCTAATATTCATAGTAAGGGACATATGAATGTTTTCGTAAAATCAATTACATCATTTTTTTAGTAGTTGTTTCGTTGATGATGTATGCAACATTCATGACCCTTTTTATTTTTCAACATGGAAAGAGAGTGGTAAATTTTGATGGTAGATACTTATTGATATTCTAATGAGTAAAACACGGTAATAAGAGATACCATGTTTTATCTAGTTGCCTGACATGATGAATTTCAGCATTACTCAGCTCTATATTTCACAGTTTAGAATGAAATTGTTGATGTTGATGTCATACACATTATGGGTATACCAAAAGAGCAATATCTATGATTACGAGACATAAGAATGATTAAAATAGATGGTCTCAATTTAATTACTACTAAACCAGAGGTGCTTCCATTTCTGTAAGTGATTTCTTCCTATCTACTTCATGCCAAGTCCAAGGATTTGTCATTATTTTCTAAATCAGGGAAAAAGAGAATAGGTTTGTTTACTAGGAATGCATACAAAAGTTATTATAAACTTCCAGAGCCATACTGCTTGTACAACTCAAACACAATTCAGTCCTGGATGGCCCAAAGGAGAGTAAGAGATGTTTTGCAAAGTTGGGCATTCGACCCATTAGATAATATGGATGATTCTAATCATCTAATATCCTTATTAAAAGGTTTAGACCAGGAGTCTGTATTGGAATGACACTCATGAATAAGCTATATGGAAATTCTTCAATATCTAAGGTGGATGTTTCTAGTATCCTGCTACTTTCTTTTATTATTGATGAAGACAAGATTCCCTCCTTAGGTCAGGTTCTCTATCTTAATTTAGTGAGATAAAGAAATAATTTTGTCGACAAAGGGAAATCATTTTACATGGCTTCCTATCTTCTTAATGTTGTCTTTGGTGTTCTTGAATGTCTGGATTTCTATCAAATGTCCTTCGAGCCATTTAAAGGTAAATGAGAAATATTCATACTTGCATGCCCATCTTTTCATATCACATATTCAAGATATATGCACTTATTTGTATCTTTCTCTCTACCAAAAATTACATTAAACATCGACACCAATAATATTTGATGTCATCCTCACTTCCATAAGGATAATTGGTGTCATATTATTCTATCCAAAATATATAGTTATCATGATTGAGGGGCTCCATACACCTCCTTTTCAGTTGTCATATTATGTGCAAAAAAATTGGTAGAACAAGAGGTTGCATATCATATTTGCAATGGTATTGTTTTAAAGTGTAAGGAGAAGAAGCTTAAAATGCATCCCTCCTTCCTAGTCTATGTGGGATGCAGAATTTTAATAGGTGGCCCAATTTTAAGGCTGCCTCGCCGATAGAAATTCATTTCATCTCCCTAAAACTCTTTAAAGAAATATGACAAAAGTAAAATGGTTTCCGAGTACCTTAATTTTCTTAAAAGGACAGATTAACTATATTGTATGCTCATGTGCATGATGATAATGATTGGGTATAGATTATCCAAATACAAGATATCCTTATTCAAAGAGAATATGATGGAAACAGGGGAGGTTCCACCTCCGAGATCAATTATTAAAAAGGCGGTTATAAAGATAAAGAAAGCTTTGTATTCAAAACATTCACAACAACCCTATGCTCCCTTCACTTCACCAAATTAATCTCAATATGAGTTTCAAGAAGTCTTGTCTGAACCAAATAAAGCTCCAAATTTGGTTGCATATTCCATAAATTCATTAATTAAATAAGAGGATACTACACAAACTGAAATTCCAACTAGCGAAGCCCCATTGCAACCCTCTCAATCTTCTCCCTCCACTTCACAAAAAGTGAGAAATGATTGGGTAGAGAAATTCGTAATTGCCTATAATGAACATCCATATTGGGAGGAACAAAAGGATCCCTTAGTGAACATTAAATTCAATACAAGGATGGGAACCATGAAAATGGTAGCCAAAAAGAATATGTCAACACAACAAGCCATTATTTGAAATGGAACTTGAGAATCTTGCTTCACTCTTACAAAGAAAAGGAAAGCCAAAGGATCCCAAGTGGTGCAATATGAGGAAGATTCATGATACTTGATAAGGGATATAATAGAAGCAACCATAGAAGTAGTGAGGGAATTACGTGCTAGAAATAAAGAGCTTGAAACTCGATTAAATGCCACATTTCCTCCCAGCACAGCTTCTCGATGTAGAAGAGGACTTACATGTCTTGTACAATAATATAAATAATTGCAACGTGCAAAGGAGTAGGCAAAAATATTCTTGAAAAAATTTAAAAAATCATTATAGGAATGACATCATTGTAGAAAACATTAACACATATGGGACAGGTCATTGAAAAAGGCATTTGTAAAAGCCCTACAATTTTGACCATGGATGATATTGGTATATGCTAGACCTATGCTAATTATACAAGGAAAAGGATAAGGGAATGGAATGAACATGTAAGAAAATTTTCTTTACAGTTTGATGACATTATTTCTAGAGGAAATCATGTTTTCATAGAAGCTTCGGTCATGGAAATATTTAAAGGAAACCATGCATTTGTTTCTAATGAAGAGTTCATGACATCCCTTCAGCAATTCATGGTTAATTTTCAAAGGAGAATAGTTGAGGTGAATGAAGGATAAACTTTTCATTTCATTGAGATTGTTTCCAAAACAAGGGAAAAATTAAAAACAAAAATAGAGACTCTGAAGGAAATTTCCAAAAAGAATGTGGTATTCAAAAGGATTTTCTTGACAAGTTTGTTGTGTTATATAGAAGCATGATTCTGGATATGGAAAAGATAAAAAGAGATTCTCATATTTGAAAAAATATTTTGAGGAGGCATGACAATGAGATGATAAAACAAGTCCTAAATGAGAGAAACAAACCTAGGAAGCAACCGTGCCCATGGTCTCAGATCAACAACACCCCATAGTTAAGGAAGAACCATAGTGAATCATAAATTGTAGTATCTGAGATAGGTGGGAAAACACTGTGATATGTATGACATGTTAATAGATAAATATTTATAATTGATACAATGATTGTGTATATATTCTAAATGTTATATGTATCTAAACATGCATTTTTTGTTTTGATACGCTAAGCTCCAAATTTATCATTTTGGCATAAATTACAAATAATATGTTACGGAAATACCTAGCACATGGTAGACTCGAAATATATTTCTTTATTTTGTAAAATCCTGATGGTCACTATGTTCCAATTATTATGATGGGGCAGTGTCTTAATAGCCTAGGAATTCATAATATCCTAGCAACAACATATCTTCAAATAATATATTGCAAAATAAATTTGTAGACATCAAGCTTAAAATTTCACTCTTTGTCTTGTTAAATGTTTGAGACATCTAAGAATGAAATATTCTATTGTGGAAGCACCTAGATGTTGTGTAGCTCAAAATTCTAGCCTCCTAGAATCTTAATGTAATGTGTTTAATCCTTTCGACCGCTATGCTCCAAATTATGCGTTAAATCCTAACAAATGTTAAGTGTAACTTATTACATTGAGGTAGTACATAGAGGCCACTAATTTCATACTACCTTAATTAAATGTGTGAAATCCTAGCAACCGCTAAGATCCAAATAATATTTTGCGACAATACCTAGCAGACTCTAATTTTGAAATATCTTACTATATTTTGTTAAATCCTAGCGATTGTTATGTTCCAAATATTATGATGCGGTAGTGTCTTAGTGGCATATCACTTCATGATATCCATTATTGAGAACCGAATGCTAAGCTCATAAAATGTTTTCGAGGCATAACCTATCGTCATTAACCTCGCAATATCCTACTTGTTTTTAGTTGAATCCTAGTGATAACATATCTTCAAATAATATGTTACAACATAAGATAGTGGATGCTAAGCTAAAAATGTAGCTCAAAAGTTTTTAATTTGATTTGTTAAATCATATTGCCAACAACTTGCAAACATTATGAGTATGCATATTCTAGCAGACGCTAGCCTCCTAGAATCTTAATTTAATGTGTTAAATTCTTGTAACCGCTATGCCCTAAATATTATGTGTTAAATCATAACGAATGCTAAGCTTAAATTATTACATCGTTGTAAAGGCTAGTGGCCACTAAGCTCAAATCAATTTCATTTAAAATTTTAAATCATGTAGAAAGATTTTTTAATATTATGTTGTTGTAATATGTAGGGGCCACTAATTTCATACTATCTTAATTTAATTTGTGAAATCCTAGTGACCACTAAGGTACAAATAAAATGTTTTGGAAATACCTAGCGGATGCTAGACTCATAATATCTTTCTTTATTTTGTTAAATCCTAGCGACCTCTATGTTCCAAATAATATTTTACGACGTGTCTTAACAGTTTATAATTTCATGATATCCATTGTTGAGTACCAATCTCTAAGCTCAGAAAATGTTTTCGAGGCATAACCTAGCGGTCACTAAGCTTGCAATATATGACATGTTTTTAGTTGAATCCTAACGACATCATATCTTCAAATAATATGTTATAACATAAGATAATGAACATCAAGCTAAAAAATTTCATACTTCATCTTGTTAAATGCTCGAGACATCCAAATCTCAAAATATTCTATTGTGGAAGCAACTAGATGCCATGTAGCTCAAAATTTGTTAATTTGATTTGTTAAAGCATACCGCCCAACAACTTGCAAACATTATGAGTACACATATTCTAGTAGATGCTAGCCTCCTAGAATCTTAATTTAATATGTTAAATTCTTGTGACCTCTATGCCCCAAATATTATGTGTTAAATCCTAACGAATGCTAATCCTAAATTATTACATCATTGTAAAGGCTAGCAGCCACTAAGCTCAAATCAATTTCATTTAAAATTTTAAATCATGTAAAAATATTTTTAAAATATTATGTTGTTGCAGTACATAGTTTCCACTAATTTCATACTACTTTAATTTAATTTGTGAAATCCTAGCGAATGCTAAGGTACAAATACCTAGTGGATGTTAGATTTACAATACATTTATTTATTTTGTGAAATCTAATGATGCTAAGCTCCAAATAATATGTTGTAGCAGTGTCTTAGCGGCGTATAAATTCATGAAAGCCATTGTTGAGTACCGATCTCTAAGCTCAGAAATTGTTTTCAAGGCATAATCTAGCAACCTCTAAGCTTGCAATATCTTACATGTTTTTAGTTGAATCCTAGTGATAACATATCTTTAAATAATATGTTGTAACATAAGATAGTGGACCTTGAGCTAAAAATATTATACTTCATCTTGTTAAATTCTTAAGACATCCAAGCTTGAAATATTCTCTTTTGGAAGCAACTATTTTCCATGTAGCTCAAAAAAAATTAATTTGATTTGTTAAAGCATACCACCAAAAAATTGAAAAAATTATGAGTACACATATTCTAGTGGACGTGAGCCTCCTGGAATCTTAATTTAATGTGTTAAATTCTAGTGACTGCTATGCCCCAAATATTATGTGTTAAATCCTAATGAACGCTAAGCTTAAATTATTACATGATTGTAAAGGCTAGCGGCCGCTAAGCTCAAATCAATTTAATTTAAAAAGTTAAATCCTTTTGAAATGTTTGATTTAAATATTATGTTTTGTAAGTAGGTAGTGGCCACTAATTTCATACTTTGCCTTGATATAATTTCTGAAATCCTAACAACTGTTAAGCTTCAAATAATATGTTGCAACAATACCTAGCAGACGCTAGACTCGAAATATCTTTCTTTATTTTGTTAAATCCTAGTGACAATTATGTTCCAAATATTATGATGTGGCAGTTTCTTAACAATATATAACATCATGATATTTTTATTGAGTACCGATCGCTAAGCTCAGAAAATTTTTTTGAGGCATAACCTGGTTGCTGCTAAACTCGCAATATATTACTTTTTTTTGAATCCTAGTGACAAAATATCTTCAAATAAAATGTTACAACATAAGTTAGTGGACGCTAAGCTAAAAAATTCATTCTTCATCTTGTTAAATGCACAACACATTTAAGCTTGAAATATTCTATTATAGAAGCACCTAGATGTCGTGTTTCTCAAAATTTGTTAACACATACTGCCGAAAACTTGCAAACATTATGAGTATGCATATTATAGCAGATGTTAGCCTCCTAAAATATTAATTTAATGTGTTAAATATTTGTGACTTTATGCTCCAAATATTATGGGTTAAATCCTAACGAACACTAAGCTTAAATTATTACATTATTGTAAAGGCTACTCAAATCAATTACATTTAAAATGTTTAATCTTGTCAAAAGATTTGTTTTAATTATTATGTTATGGCAGTACGTAGCGACAAACTAATTTCATACTACCTTAATTTAATTTTTGAAATCCTAGCGACCGCTAAGCTCCAAATAATATGTTGCGGTAATACCTAGCGGATGCTAGACTCAAAATATATTTCTTTATTTTGTTAAATCCTAGTGATAGCTATGTTCCAAATATTATGATGTGGTAGTGTCTTAATGGCGTATAACATCATGATATTTGTTATTGAGTACTGATCGCTAAGCTCAGAAAATGTTTTTGAGGCATAACCTAGTGGTCACTAATTTCATACTACCTTAATTTAATTTGTGAAATCCTAGCGACCGCTAAGGTACAAATAATATGTTGTGGAAATACCTAGTGGGCGCTATAATTACAATATCTTTATTTATTTTGTGAAACCCTAGTGACTACTAAACTCCAAATAATATGTTGCGAAATACCTAGCGGATGCTTTAGACTCACAATATCTTTCTTTATTTTGTTAAATTCTAGTGACTGATTATGTTCCAAATATTACGATGTGGCAGTGTCTTAGTAGCGTATAACTTCATGATATGCGTTATTGAGTATCGATCACTAAGCTACAAATATGGTATTATGTTATACCCTAGCGACCACTAAGCTTGCAATAGTTTTCTTGTTTTTGTAAAATCTTAGCAACAACTAATATCCAAATAATATTAGTTTGTGGCCTTCCAAAGAGACTAATAATATTATGGCCTTCCACAACAACCCTAATGAATTAATATATATGTCAACACTCTATCTTCCGCCAATAATACATGGCCTACTGATAATATTATTTTAAAAGAATTATATCGTCATGACTAACATACATAGATACATAGTGATTGAAATATTTAATATATAAATTTAAATACATAGTGATTATAATATTTTATATATAAAATTTAGGCGTATATATAATATGTTTAACCTTCCATTGCACAAAAAATTATCTCACAATTGAAAACCTAATATGATTTTATAGTTTTAAACCATTTTGTTAACCTCGAATATCTTCTCACAAAGTCAACGCAGAAACCATATAAACAATGTAAAATGAAATATTTACCTCGGGTTATTTCTATCATCATATTAAAAGGAAAAAAGGAAAATGTAATGAATACCAAAAATATTTTGAGTCTCATTAAACATTACAATTTTAAAAACTAGTGATTATGCGACTAACCATCATTATTAGGAGAAACAATCTAGAGGAGGACATAGATCGGGAAAACTTGAAAGAGTTCAAATGAAATAAAAACCAGATTTGAAAAGGGATTAAATTTTCTTCATTTGGGGCCCTACATATTCTTGTTTTCTTTAAGAACAAGGCAGTGTGACAAAAATATCGGAAGGAACCAAGAAGCGAGTTGGGTCGTAGATCACGTTTTTGTAGGGAAAAGTAGGGCTGGACTTGTATGAAAAAGATATGAACTAGTAAGCACAAGGCGGTTTGAAAAAATGATCAAAAGGGACTAGTAAGAAGAGTTGGGCCTTGAAGTATGTTTTTGTAGGGAAAAGTAGGGATAGATTGACATTAAAAAGACAAGATATGGTCGAAGAAAAATGATTAAATAAGCCTCGCAATCAAAAATATGCACATTTAGTATAGTATACATTTTTATAAATACCTTATTTAGATCTGAGATTATTTTGTGTTTGGTGATGTCGTTTAAACCACCGAATGTTGCATCAAACTAACTATCTACACTATTTTTCCGCAACCCCTTTTTCTTCCCCAGTGTGTGAGCTCCATTTTTTTATTACTTGATTGTTCCCTTTTTGTTAATCCATGAACAAGATTATAATTACTTCATAATTGTTCCCTAGCCAAAATGACCGAGATTCTTGCATTTGGCCCTACAATCTTTGGCTTTCTTGTATTGTTTTATGATTTCATGAGTTGCTGTTCTGCAAGACCGAAAAAACAAAAACCCTAAAAACTAGTTCTCCGAGGTATTTAATTTTTTTTACATTCCACGTTAGAAATTTTGAAAATATAAAAAGTGTGGGATATGGAAATTTGAAAATTAGAGTGGGGAATTTGTGTTAATATTGAAATTTTAAATTCTCAAAAATGCGGGGGAATTCACAATTCAAATTTTGAATTTACCACTCATTGAGAAAAGGTGTGGGATATCAAAAAAATAAACAATATTGAAAACAATACCTTTTGTTTTTGGCTATAGCTTAAAATAGTAATAAAAATTATAATATTATAATAAATCAAGTAAAAATAAATTATATCAATTATAAGCACTTTTTTTTTTTAATCAAAATTTTCCTAGACAATGTTAGATGTAGTTTTCTAATGAAATATAATTATCCAATCACTTTTTGCCACGTTGTAAGTTTGAACTTGATAGTTAGAAAACATTATAATTGACACATTTATTATAAAATTAAAATGTAAAGAAAAGAGTATAATATGAAACCATGATATTGTAATATAAATAATAACCAAGAAAAACGATGACACATGGCTACAACTTAAAATAGTTGAAACACAATAAAAATATATAATATTATAATAAAACAAATGAAATAAAGTGTACAAATGTATAGGCACATTTTTTTATTTTATAAAATTGACCTATACAATGTTAGATGTAGTGCGCAAATGAAAAATAATTATCCAATTATATTGTGCCATGTGGCATGTTTTGAACCTAATAGTTAGAAAACATTATAATTGACACATTTATTATGAAATTTAAATGTAAATAAATGAATATAAAATATTTTGAAACTATATGAAATCATGATATTATAATATAAATAGCTACCAATAAAATGATGATGCGTGGCATGAAAATTTGGAATCCCAGTTTGTGTTTTTGCATTAAAACAATGAAAAACACTAGCACCTCAAAGTTGTAAAGATAGTTTTTATAGTGATAAGAGGTATTGGTATATAGTTAGTGGCTTCTAGGCTATATCATGATTTTTTCTTCTATCGCTATTTCCAAATTAAGTAATTGTTGTGCACAATGTACCATATGTCATTTCAATCAAGAAATAAAGTAGCTTAGAGGTCACTATGCATTTTCTTGGATAAGAACTGATGTGAATTATATATTGCAATGATTTATCTTATAAAAACTAAAACAAATATCACTTACTCTTAGGGGTATATATGTATTCCAATTTACAAAGATATATCTTATATGAGATAATATTTAGTGCAAGTAATTCAAGTTGTCATGTAAAGTCCACCCAAAATGATACAATTACAATGACAGTGATAATGATAGAAGCCTAGTGGTTGCTAAGTTATACCATTGTTTTTATAATATAGTTATTCACAAATTATAAATTATTGATCCTAGCAGCCACTATGTTATTCTTGTCAAATAGTAATGGAGCTTAGTGGTTGTTAAGCCTTTATTTGATATGAACTGAAAGTCTTGATCCCTCTCGGCGTAATGTAGTGCGAAATTGGATCCACTAGGTAACTTGCAGCTAATTTGAAACAATTATAGTCACTAAAAATTACAATCGATCTAAATATGTAAAGATGGTGATTACTACGATAAGAGGTAATGAAAGGATCCTGAAACCTCTAAGCTATATCATGAGTTGTTAATCAATAGCTACTTGGAAATTGAGATATTGTTAAGCCTAGCGGCCACTAGGATTTTTCTTTCATACAAATGAATATGGATTATAATTTAAAAATATATATCTTAGGAGAAATAAATAAGTCTTGAATCCTCTCAAAATTAAAATTGTTGAGCCTAGCAGCCACTGCGTTATTCATTTCAATGAGTAATCAAGGCTAGTGGTTGCTAAGCATTTTCTTTGATAAGAATCAAATGTCTTGATCCCTCTTGATGGAAAGCATTGTAGGAATAGGCTCCATCAAGTAACACACAAATAATTTGTTAACATTATAATTATTTATAATTACAATTGATCTAAAGTTGTACAGATAGTGAGTGTTATGACAAGAGGTAATGATATGATCGTAGCGACTCCTAAGCTAGTCCATGATTTGTTATTCAATGGCAATTTTAAAATTAATAAATTCTTGAGTGTAGAATTGATACTCTTTTTATCTTATACTAATTAATATGGAATACAATTTTCAAAGATATGTCTTAGGAGAAATAAATAATACTAGATGCCTCTCAATGGAATGTAGTGCGAAAGTAATTTGTCCGGCATATGCTACACTTACAATCAATGAAAAAAACTAACCATCCAAATTTGAATGACGGTGACTACAATGGAAAATGGCAATGATAGAGCCTAAGCGGCCATTAAGTTAGACCATTTTTGTTATTATTATGTATCTATTCTCAAATTTATAAATTGTTGTTCTATCGTGTTATCCAATTTTTCACACTTTGGAAAAATTAGAAAATAGGGTCTATTGTACCCTAGGACGAGAAAGGTCATCATGAGACGTTTTGGGGAAATTTGGGTTAATTTTGTGTCTAGAGAATGTTTATGATGTTTTGAGAAGATTTAGGATCTTTTTGAATTACTTTCTCCTTCTTGGGTCTTGGATAAAAGGGTTTTCCCAGTACGAAAACAACTTTTGATGGGCCCACATCCACTCAAAATGAGAAAAAATGGAAAAAAGTGTGTAACTATCCCCAAGAACTACATTCAATTCCCCATGGTTGATTAATTTTGAAAATTATAAGGAAATTCAAAAAAATGGGGAAAATTATACAAAAAGGGCCCAAAAAAAAAGTCGAGCTAAGTATCTTTCCCACCATCTCGTCAAAAAATGTGAGAAAAAACAGGTTGATGATTACGGTGCAAATGGAGGTTGAGTTATTCAAATAGCTCATTAATTACTTAGAAAGTCAAGGTCAACATAATCCGGGAGTGCAAAGGGGATCCCTAGCTTGGTGGTTCACGATGAAATAGCTTGGGGTAGATGTTAAGAGCTCATTGGTGTGTGTCTCAATGAGCTCGATGCATTCAATCTCAACATGAAAGAAAATCAATGCACAAAGAAGACAACTAGGGATGAGTTTTTCATCAAAGAATTTTGAAATGTATGGCTCATAATACTCATTGGATACTCATGGGGAAAACTTGGTGCATCGAGCTCTAAGGGGTTAGATGGTTAAAAACTCAACACATAAGGAGAAGTCGCTTGAGCAAGTGAGAGCTTGATACTCAACTCGGTGAGTCACTCATTAGATGAATAGGAAATGGTAAAGGCTCATCATTAAGCACAATAACACGAGCTCTACACACATACATGTGTAAGGCCGGGGTATTTTCAATGCATGGCAAGATGTGGATGTGGATAACATGGTAGTCGAGCCACTTACTCGTAGATGGGAAGAAAGTTCTAGTAGTATTGATCGAGCTCTTACGTGGCTCAAGGAGTCATGTAGGTGGTCAAGCACAAATTACTCAAAGAACGAGTTAGAAGGTCCCAAAGTAGAATAGCTCATGATCAAGCTTGAGATTTCAAAGGTGATGTGCACAGTTGGTCCAAGTCAGCTAAGTGGCATAATAATCAAACAGATGCTTAACAATGTTTATGAAGTGAAATTCAACTTGTGAAGGGCTCTATATAGTTGTGCATAGATATGAAAGGTTAGAGCTCATGAGAATATGGTCGACACGACAAAGGGAATGGAAAGGAGCTAGGCCGGAAGAGTGGTCAGTCTTTGCCAAATTGGAAGGAGTGTGACCCAAGACATGAATGGATAATGTGGCTCGATCTCAAGCTTGCCGAAAAGAGACACAAAGGATGAGCTCATGTTCATCTTAGAGGTTTAATAGTTTTTTTGGGTGAGTAGACTTGGTCCCATTGAATGGATCGGGTAGAAAGGTGAGGTGCTCTCCAAGAAAAGATCGTTCACTCGAGATGGAGCCAAGTTGAACAAGAAACCCAAGCTTGTGAAGCAAATTTTGAGGAAGCTCAAGAAGGTTGAGCCATGACAAAGTGTGCATGAAGACGAGCTCGTAAAATGGATAGTGCAAAGGATGGGCTCAATGTGGAAGGATTAGGGTCGAGCTAAGTCCAATGGAATGATCTTGGTTATGAGTCGCAATTCATCTTGGCAGGAAACTTCAAGGTGAATCCAAGTTCGGGATTTTAGTACTAGTGAGCTAGGATTAATTCCACGCATGACTCGAAGTCGGCTCATCGAGAGAATCCTAAAGGAAAGCCTAATTTGGGGAGTTTTAGGTACCTCGGACTTTGAAAATAAAATTTCCAGAGAAATTAGTTTTGAATTCGATATCATGCCCGCCGAGGTATGATGTCACCCATGACGATGGCGATCACATCAAACATGGGCTGGTTTTTGGAGTTGGCAAGCCAAGGTAAAATTTCTACACTCAAGGAGTTTTTAGGGTTTGTTTCTATAGGGAAATTTGAAGCAATCGACTAGGGAAACTTAGAATCCTTTTCCATGAGAGTTCGGACTAGGCTGGGGTAACTCGTCATGATAAGAGTGGTCGACATACTTAATAAGGGAGACCCGATCAACATGTTACGTGGTGACCACAGTCACTTGAAAAGTAAGTAGGTAGAAATTAAATAGTTGAGGCATCTAAAAATATGGGTACAACATGGCAGTTGGCTTTGAGGTCTACATTGAATTTCGAGACTATGTCAAGGGCAATACTATTGAATTGGTCAAGAAATGAGGAAAATGTGGTAAGTGAAGTTCATATGGGTGAGATACATTGGTCAAAGTAGTAAGAGGTGGCGGGAGAATAGGATATGACTCAACCAAGCCACTTCAATTAAAATAACCAATTGAATTACAAAATAAGAACCCCATTCCACATAAACCAACCTTGTGGGGCCCATCAAAGGCCAAGATGCCTTAGGATCATTTTAAGAATATTTAATATATTTTTAATTAAATGGTCAATAAATTCAAATATTTGAATTTATGGGGCATGATGGGTGAATACAATTAATAATGTAATTAAATATGTAGGCCATCATGTGCTACATTATTTCCCAAAATTTAGGATTTCTATTTCTTTCTCTCACAGCTCAGATTTTCTATAAATGTAAATGAGGAACTCATTCCAAAGGGTTGGAAATTTTTCAATTTCTCTATCTCTCTCTTTTCACAAGATTTGGGAACTCTCAAACATTTTTACAATATTGTAATGGCACCCATTACCTCTTCCTATGTAATGATGCATTGTACATGATATTGAAGTAATAAAAATTGTGTTCTGTGACTAAGTATTCATCATTTCATAGTTTTTGCTACGTCCTTGTGCCTTTCTCATGTTTTAGTAGGTATACTGTTGAATTTCAAGTTTCCATTACATATTTTGGGAGTTTGTGCTTGTCTGGGAGTGAAGCTTTGTATCTGGTTAGGTTGTGGTGTTTGTTCATCCTTCTCACTTTCATCCTTCTTCACTAGAAAACTAAAAAAATTGTCTAGCAAAACCCTTTCTTGGTGCATCACCACTTCTAGTATAGGTTTTACTTCTTTCAAATATCTCTCTATGAATCCCATGAAAATGTTAATCTAGGTCTAGTTAGCTATTTTATTGCATTAGAAGTGGTGTTGTGTTTAGTTTAGGAAGAGGAATCCCTTCTCCAAAGGTTCACCTCAAGCCGCAAGTCCCATAGCTTGCGAGGTGATCCCATGTTACCCAATCACACCAAATGCCCTATTCATCACTTGGTCATTTGGAGGGTGCAGTGATTTAGTGATAACATATCGGCACTCGCTCGTGTTATTCCTTTAATAAGAAGAGAAATTTTTGATCCCTCTCGATGGAAAGTAGTTTAGTAATTGGCTCCACCATGTAACTTACAACTAATTTGATACAATTGTAGTCATTGACGATAACAATCATTCTAAATTTGTACTTATAGTGATTTTTATGACTAGAGGTAATGAAATTATCGTAGTGGCCACTAAGATAGACCGTGATTTGTTATTCAATAGTTATTTCAAAATTAAGGAATTTTAATGGTTGTTAGGATTTTTCTTTGATAAAAACGAATATGGATTTTAATTTACAAAGATATATTTTAGGAAAAATATATAAGTCTTTATCCATCTTGTTGAAATGTAGTGTTGTAATTGGGTTTGACATGCAAAGTCCATCCAATATGATATAATTACTATCATTGAAAAACAATATTGGTCCACAGCTGAACATATAGTGCTTATAATGACAATTGGTAATCATAGGAGCTTAGTGGCTGCTAATCTTGACCATTGTTTGTTATTATATAGTTATTTTCAAATAAATACATTCTTGAGCCTAACATCCGCTACATTATTTTTTTCTACTAGTTATGGAGATTGAACCTTGATGGCCTTTAAGAGATTCCATTCAATTGGCATAAATTACCAACAAGTAATATTAAAAACTTTCCATTCATATGTCGAATTAAATCCTCTCTCTCACTAACATATATGTTTTCAAACATTCCTTTCATGCAATCTACACAATGTGGATGGTTGTCAGATAATGGATAATCCTTCCAAAATATGTTGCTTGTTAATTTTTAAGAACAATTTTGCATAGTTTCTGGTATTAATGATGTGATCCAAAAATATGATTTACAGTAACCAATTGAATGTTAGATATCATGTTCAGTCGAAGCCTAATAGTAGCTAAAATTTATATTGATTTCTCACCAATGATAAAAAGTATTGTATTATAGATATTGGTGATCACAAAGGCTAATACTTACATTCATTAGCATATGATGGGAACAAAAATTGCTCCATATGTGAAGTAATTTTTAATATATTCTACTCCAATTGTAGGTACAATGTCTTCCATTGGTCACAATCCATTCTTGGCAATTCCATTCATTAAAGGTCTTTGAGTGCTAGAAGAAAAGAGATGAGGAATGGTTTTTTGAAATCCATGGCCCTGACAACTACTATAACAACATGTGGTTGTTTTTTTTTATAGATGACAAACATGAGGAAATCATAATGGTTATATCTCTGTAGTTGTTGATTTGAGTACACTGCATGTTTCAAGTCAAACACATTGACTATGAAAATAATAAGTGTCTTATTTTGGATATGGAGTTGGATGTTTCTTTATTCAGAAACAAGAGATGAAAGCCTCATAAGACAAAACACAATGTTCTTGTTCAATATATGGTTGGGATTTGGGGTTGTTAGTAGATAAAGACAAAACTAGTTGTTCAAATGTAGAAGACATTCACAATGGCATGCTTGCAATACTTAGAAAATTGTATAGAGGTGATATAACCTCTTTTATTTGTCATTTTTTTAATAGAAAAGGTTCACTTTCACCACCTAAACATGCCAAGTTATTTACTATGCTAAGGATAACATATTTGGCTAAATTAGAGCTTGATCCATCCATATCAAAGTTGTATGGGTTGAAAAATAATACTTGCTGAAGAAAGAAACCACTATATTCACAAAAATAGAACCTTCAATTATTCAGCAATTTGATTACTTTTTGTTCAATGGTGAATTATTTTCAATTGATGTTTCCAAGTTCCATGTAGAACCTTTAGAGTATTGATATCATCTTTTAGATGATTAGAATGTTTATCTTCTTATGCACTCCATGTTGATAAATGTTATTCCTACATAGAGGGATGAAATTATTATTCCCTTCTTAGATTCTACAAATAAAGTTGTGGTGCTCCAAGATCCAAAAGACTTGGAAAGGGATGACGTTAAATTTTATATACTTGACAGATAGCATACAATATGTGCACAAAAAAATATTTTGGGCTCATATACTTACAAGTCTTTACATAAGAGGCTACAGTTTTGAAGGGCTCACATTCTTTCTGCAAATGCAACTAACGAATCCATTACTAATATTTGCAAACAACATAATGAAGTAAAAAAACTTGGATAGAAACCAAGTTTATTGATTTGTTTTACAAAGCTAGATTAGTTTGGAAATCACTTGGATGTCCTCAACATCCTAGATTGGCAAAAACAAAACAGAGGAATGGAGGGTAATGTATCTCATTTGTTATTAACTTTTATCTTCCTTATATAAAAAGATAAAATATATAATTTTTCTTTGAATGCATAACTTTGAGAATCAATGCCTTTTGATTTTCAAAATGGACACAACCAACAATCTATATGAAAAATGGACTTTTCTATTATTGTTGGATGATATACAAACTAAATGGACTACAAAATTTGAGTTGTTTAGATCTGGTGGTCGTTCTTGTTCACATATTAAATATAATCAGGATAAATTTCATCTTGATTCGATTGGAAATATTTGCAGGAAAAGGAACAACAAAAAAATATCGGTACTAGTAGATAAAGTACAATCAAGGGATTTACAGTTAATTGGTCCTATTCGGGAAGGCGTAATAGTAAAGACATTTGATTATTACTTACGGAGAATAAAAGGAGACAGAAAAATGAGAGAAAAAGTTCTAAAACATTTTAAAGACAAACATCCATACATTGATCTATTGGCATCCTATAGTGAAGTGAATGTAATTGAAAAATTTAAATTTCATAAATCACACAACCACCATTTTTCTGTACTATTGGGTGAAGAGAGGAAAGGAAAGAGAAAATTTTATTCCCGCATATGGGAAAAAAGCTAAACGAAAAAATGATCAGGTGGTGGAAGAAGTTCTTACCATCTAGGCTCAAACAATATTAGACAACTATGTGGTGTCAATGGAATAAAATATACCGAAAAGGATGGAGGACATAGAAGAATTTACTTGTCAATGTGCATACCCATTCCAACTTTCATCAACTCTAGTAGCTATTCCTGCCACCAATCTTTTTAATGTAGAATGTGTTATCATTGATTTTTGTAATTTATCTAGCGATATTTGTTCTAAAGAAATGATGGAGGTGATAATAGTTATTGGAACCAGTGAGTGGAATGTATTATTATTGTTCTCATACTAATTGAATATTCAAAAATGTTAAGAGAAATAGTAAAAAATACATGGAAAAGGTTAAAGACAGTGAAGAATCAATTCTAGATGGATGTTATAGACTCTATGATAGTAGTGGGCAATTTAAAATTTTGTCTTATGTAAACAATAACTAGAGTGCACAATGCGATGATAGCAATGATGAAAGAGAAGAATTCGTTAGGGATTAGATGGGAAAAGTACCACATAAATTGATAATTGCAAGTGAAATTAGCCTAAAAGGAAACAAACATCCTTTTCCTTGTGAGCGATCATATGAGTTATGGTCTAAGATGTTCACTTGATGTTGTTCCCAAGATTCTATAGTATTAGTGTTATACGGTGGCAGTGTCGCACTACGTGCATTAATTGAATTTAATCAATCTGTTGTTTTTATTGTTGATACATATAGTCAGGAAATGTTTTTGAAACATTACTATTCTAATTTGAAAAAAGTTTTATCTTGGAATAGAAATTGAACATGTGATTATGTTAAAATTATTTCAACTCAAAAAACTACTTACACAATTCTTATTTATGTAGACATCCAAATAATAATAGGAATCAATGTATAAACCTCTCAACTTGACACTACACAACCAACTCATCATGGTGATTGACCTTCAATCACTTTATAAATATGTTTAATGAGCTCGGTTTTCAATTTCTATTGTTCTTATTTTTTATAATACTCTGTACCCACTAGCTCTAACCACGTATGAGGATAACTCAACCACATCATCCATGAATGTGTAAGAAAACCCCAATATGTTATTCATGTGTATTTATAAATAAGAACCTATCAAGCCCCACAAATTTATAAAAAAATTAATGGTTTATGTAGATGACCAACACCTAGAGAAAGAAATAGTGGAGTGCGTGGTGGTAGCTAGCATGACTATGCAGATAGAACCATGTATGTTAGTCGTGCATATTTTTAAACAGCACCACCTCTAAGGCTTACAAAGTTATAGAAAATGATTTCAACTAATTATAGAAGCATGACCATTTTCAAAGAAGGAATTACCAAATAGCCTAATTAAAAATTTCATGGTAGCATCTAACACTACATAATTTGTAGTTTCGAGGTTGCTTGGTTTTTTTCATAAACCATTAGTATCAACATAATGATACAGACATTAGAATATATGCTTATTCCAACCAATGATGGCATAGCCTAGTGGTTGCTAATCCACATCAATATCTCAAAAGTGTTTTCCACCAATGGGTGGTTCAACGAATATAAACAAACCCTAGTGGGTGCTACAATTCATTTAGAAGATATAGATCATTTTGATTTGTACTTACCATATTACCATGGAGACCAGTGCTTTTTAATTATGTTTTCATTTGTGATAGCATGAAATCAATTTTGAATTGATTAGTGTTGTTTATAATAAAACTTACATCAAAAAACAAGCAGCTAGTAAGGTCTATGCAAGCCAAGATGGAATCTCAGTCGGTAAGTGGTAGCTACCTAAAGTGCTAATATTGAATTTACCATTTTACCATGTAGTTCACTATGTTTTTTTCAAATACACTTTCATTTTCCATAGAAATAGCTATATTAATAATGAATAGATTGATTTTTTTTTGAAAAAATCTTTCATCAAAGGATCTAGTTGCGGGTAAAGAAGATGTAATCCTACACATAAGGCCCACCAATAAGTGGTAGCTACAAGCTAAAATGTTGATTTTTTTCCATTGGTTAGAATTGATATGAGACCAATTAAATAAATTATTTACTTCCCTACAGTTAGCCACAAGAATTACTTTTTTATTTTAGATTTGGAGGGCTTGCTGTATGAGAAAAACCAATCGCCCTTTGGGGACATCACATTCAAGTTCCACATGGAGACTATAAACATACGAGGTGGCATGAAAGAGTTTATAAATTCATGATCAACAAAATTTTTAATGGGATTCTGGTCATAAAAAAATCACTTCAGATGATGTTGAAAAGATGATAAAGGCCTTCAATAAAAATTATCGATTGACTTGAATCTAGTAATCACTGGGGAAAATAACATTGCAAAATAGTCGATGGAATTACAATAAAATATATAGAAAAGGTTTGGAGTAGAAACAATGTCCCCTACAATTAAGACACACAATGTGTATTACATTAGGTGCAAAGGGAAACCATCCAACAAATTTTATGGTTGGGATGACAAGAAGAGGAGAAAATTGCTCAAAATATAGGTGGTTGATGACCAATTTGTATAAAGACTTATCACTAATAGTGTCAAAGGGATTGAATGTGGTAGAGGGCATAAAATATTTGGAGCAAGTAAATGTTAAATAAAAATTTATCATTTCAAAATGTTATTGTGATGATACAACTTAACATTGTAAATAAAATACATTCATATGTTTTAGTGATGGTTCTGCGTAACTATTTAAATTACGATTGTACGATTATAAGTTGGGATAATTTAAATCTTCCCTGATTATAAGTTCAGAGTGTGAGTGTATAAGTTGCGAATGTGAATTAATAGAAAATATTTAATGTAACAAATATTTGAGAAGTTTTTATTAATGAAATATGTATTCCTAAATTAATTCTAAGCATGCTTAAATACTAGTTTTTCTTTGATATTAGAAAATGTATACCAATTTCTAATGCAATGAAATAACTACAATACGGTATGTAAAGACTTGTCATGCTTTGAAACATTACATTCTATTCAAATAAATTCTTCACAAAAAAATATTCCTAGTATAACAATAAGAAATGAGGAACACCCTTAGATTTTACCTTTGTCACCACCTACAACCATTTGATTTTTGATATAACAATATCGAAAGGGACTTGTTTTTATTTTTTAATTGATTCACCTCCCTCAACCATTTGATTTTGTTTTTTTCATTTGTAGATATGAACACATGCAACATGAAATTGATCATATTTTATATAAATGGTGTTTTGGCACACACCCTCCACAAGGCATCTTCAACATTTAAATAGTTAAAAAAATTGGCGGCATTGAGCTAAAAAAATATTATTTTCTCATACCTAATGTGAAATATTTCTTGCAATGGTGCAAAAACATTTCAACATAGCAATATGGACATCAGCGAGAAATTCAAATGTTGATGACATGATGCCTTCATTCCTTCAAAACATTGGCTTGGAGGTTGCAAGCTTCAAGTTCATATTTACATAGGAAGATTGCATCAAGACCAAACACTCCGATTATGAAGGTTCTAGGAATCCCAAATTATATCTCAAGAATCTTAACTCTGTTTGGTCACGGTTTAATGCATCGTACAATTGTAAAAATACAATTCTTGTAGATGACTCTTTAGAGAAAAACAAGTTCAATGATGTTGCGAACTACATAATTGTTGAAACATTTAACATAGATTCTAAGTCATAAGACACATACTTGTTAGATTTGTTTTGGCCTTTGTTGCAACCATTAAAGGATGTCGAAGATGTTTGGGATTATATTAGATCACAAAAATTATAGGGAGATTTACTATGTTTTGTATTGTTAATCTGAAGCCCATCTTTGGGAATAGTGTTACATTATAAATTCAAATTATTAATCAAATGTTTTACTATAATTCTACCTATCTTTAGTAAAGTAATTTCAATTTATTTCATAGCTATATTTAAATACTAAAATATATATGGGATAGTTTTACAGTTAATTTTAAATAAGTTCATATCCATATTTGAATATGAAAAATTTTATGCCATGTTTCTTACAGTTGATTTTATATCTAAATTTAAATATGAAAATATATTTGGTATGGTTTTACAATTAATTACATTCTCCTACACTGGATCGTCACCCTCTGCTAATTTCTTCATAACATCTTCATAAATTCTCTGGTTGTGTTGAGGTTCAATCACACCATAATAAATGAAGTAAATATGAGATCTAACTTTAAATATGAAAATATATCTGGAATGGTTTTACAGTTAATTACATTCTCCTAAATTGAATCATCACCCTCTTTAAGTTTCTTCATAACATCTTCATAATTATCTAGTTTCCCCAAGGTTCAATCGAACCATAGTAATTGAATCTGGAAGTGTCTCACATATCGTAAATATTATTATCCTAGTGGATACTTTCTCAATGGAATTTGAAATATTCAAATTTACATAGTTTAATCTTAAAAGCATCTTTAAAATGATACAAGAATTATTCTAAAGAAATCTTTAAGCCTAAGCACTGCAAATTTAGCCCTTATAAAATAGAACATGAGGCTAGCATTTCTTAGGAATTATTTCTTAGATCAATGTTAGACTCGAAATCATTAAACATTTTTTCAAAGATTCATAAATTTAAATCGTGACCAGATATATTGGACTTTGGAAGGAGAATTAACGAATTCCAATATATGTGATTTTGGACTATAGTTAATTCCAATATATGTGATTTTAGATTCCAATATATGTGATTCTGGATTCCAATATATGTGATTTTGGAATCTAATATGTGTAATTTTGGAATCCAATATGTGAGATTTTAGAGTGCAGATAATTCCAATATTTAACATTTTAGAATCCAAAAATAGTAATATTGGTTATATTTTTTAGCTGCTCAAACTAGAATAAGTCCCTATTTAATGAAATAAGTGTTAATATAACATATTTAAAATATTATCACAAAGATCACAAGGCTTTATCTATTGCATACTAGCTATGGTCATCTCCACACCCACTTTCACACCCTTCCATCAAGACACTTATGGTTCTAAACCCCTTAAATAAATTAGAGAGTTTAATATCCTTTCAAAAATAATCAAAAATAAAAATAAGGTCAAAATCAAAATTAATTTCAACAATATCTCTCATAGGGTATTTCTAGTATCTCTATTGAAGATATGAACATATTTCTAGCATAAAAGCAATGTTATGAATAAAACCAAATGCATTTCAATTGCAGCTATATATGCCTCTCCAAAACTTAATTCATGCAAGGCTTACATTTACCTTTCTACATTCCATCCTCCACAATAAACTATCACTCTAGATCCTAAATATTGTCTCATCTATGTTCACTTATTATCTTGCTAAGTCTTCATTTCAAGAATACAAATCATACACATCAAAAATAATCAAAAATAAAAAATAAGGTCAAAATCAAAATTAATTTCAACAATATCTCTCATAGGGTATTTCTAGTATCTCTATTGAAGATATGAACATATTTCTAGCATAAAAGCAATGTTATGAATAAAACCAAATGCATTTCTATTGCAGCTATATATGCCTCTCCAAAACTTAATTAATGCAAGGCTTACATTTACCTTTCTACATTCCATCCTCCACAATAAACTATCACTCTAGATCCTAAATATTGTCTCATCTATGTTCACTTATTACCTTGCTAAGTCTTCATTTCAAGAATACAAATCATACACATGCACACATACTAGATCTCAACAAGATAAAGGGATGGTATGCCACCTAGTGGCCAATTATACCTTCTTTAAATCATTGGTTTTTTCCCAATTTTAGCTTCAAACACACAATTTTTTCCTCTCTAACATGTATTAAACATGAAATAATTCTGCCATACCTATCTCATTCATACAACAATCATTATTTTCATCTCATTATTTATAAATTTTTCTGATAAATATCTATACTCATGTGACTTATCAAAACAAAAAAACTACTTATTGTCTTCCTGATTTATCCCATTATACTTATTATTTTAACACAATTATCTTTTATGTTAACTATATCAATCATTAAACTTAGTTTATGTGATGGAAATTTTTTTGACAGTAGTTAGTCAACTTAGGAAAAAAATGAAAATGAGGAGTGAGAGGAGAAAGGAAAGGATCGTAAGTGTGAAAATGATTTTAAACCAAGTAGAATCATGGATTTGATCATCAAATATATATATATATATATATATATATATATATATATATATATATATATATATATATATATCCTAAGAGGATAGGTACCTATTGGTGACAAAAGTGATATTTTTGGGTCCCTCTAGATGTGGTGTAAGGCCCTAAAATGATTGGGGTTATATAATTAGGTCTATAAAGTTCCCTAGGGAAGTAAGAAACATGACGTGGGTTGAGTAGGTAATAGGGATCTAAGGTAATGTTTATCTGAGAAAATATAAGAGTTACTCGATCATTTATGTGAATGTATTCTCTCTAGAGATCCCTAATGGAATAATGAATTGTTCTGAGCTAAGTTAAAATAGAACCTTAAGGTGTCAATAGAGATTGCATCTATGGTCAAAGGTTTCTTCTCGATATCCTTATCTTGTCATGATGATTATGTAGGAGTGTTGTATGATTTCCCTAGTTATTGGACATATATAGGCTATACCTTAGGAATTTGAGACCTATATTTGATCCGGACACTTTGAGAATATCAATAGGATTTTTGTTTGTATAAGGCTTACAAGGATTTATTTGGAATACTTGGAGGACAAATTTATGATTGGAATAGCTAACTCCTTTGAACAACTTATAGAAATTTATAATGTCACTAAATCCATAAAATGTTTGATCTTTACAAGGTTTTGCATAAGTTTCCAAGTATGAAATTAACTACTATCTTTAATAAGGTTAGTCTTGAAATGTGGAGGACGGAGGAAACCTATATAATTCAAATACAACCAGATCAAATGCAATATATTTAGAATAATTGGGAACTCTCAAGGAAAATATTTGAACAAGAAAAGGGAAGAAAAATAGTCCTATAAGAGAGAATTATATTCAATACCCAATAGATATAGTACCAAAAAGGGTGGGGGAAATTAGCAAGGCCTTAGAAGTAACATGGAAGAATCAAATTGGGAGAAGATTAAAAATTCCCATTACAAATTCTTCTTCTAATGATGTCATCTATAAAAAATAAGATTAAAAAGGGAATGACTTAACTACTAATGTACAAGATTATATCTCAAAGAAGAAAATTATGGTGTAATAATAGTTCCTCCAAATCACATAATATATCATTTATTTACTAGTGTAAGAATGTATTGATCTGGTGGTGGAAGAAGAGCAGCTGAAGTTCGATGAATAACCCATCATGGGAGTTCTTAACCCCAAAATAGAATGGATAAGTAAAAGGTAAAGCTTGTAACTCTCAAAAAGAATAGAATTTAGTGAGAATATGGACATTAAGAAACATAGAGAATAGATCAAAGTGAAGTCTCAAATATCGGGAAAGAACAAAGTGTTAAATGTCGGTTGGAAAACTATTTTGACTCCCTAAGGATCAACCTTGGATTAGAATCACAAGAAATAATAAATTCAAAAGAGACACTGGAGAGGATGATAAAGAGGGAAACCAAGCCAAAAGGAGTCCAAAAAGAGAGAAAAAATGAATAAATTTGAAAGTGTGGAATGCAATTTGATCCCAATTGTGGCCTCAAATTCCCCAAAAAAATTTCATAAATGTTATCTCTTGCAATATAATAAGATTTAACAATCCTAAAAACAAATATTATTCATTATTATTAGGAAAGATCAAAAGGTTTGTACATTATCTCTCTAAGAAACAAAAATTAATGAAGATATAGTTTTGAGAATAAAGGATAAGATGTGGAAAGGAGTTGAGATTTTTTTGATCATCTATGTTAGGGAGGTTGGTGATTTGGTTACTCTCTGGAACCTAAAGGAACTTGAAGGGAAGTAATATTAAAACAACATAGCCACCTAGCCATATTGTTTAAGTGTAATCACTATACATCCATTTTCATTCATTCTAATTTGTATGCCCCTAATAGTAGGAATGATATAAAAATCCTTATGGATAGTGTTTCTACTTTCAAAATAGGTTGTGGTACCTTTAGCTAGATTATTATGGGGGATTTTAATTATCCTATTACCCTAAAGGAAAAAAAAGGGGTTTCTTAGAATAAAATGAAAGCATGGAGGATGGCATAATTTATAGCTAATAATGATCCCTTGGATGTTGAGTTGGGTGGAAAAAGTATACCTAGACAAATACGAGGCTCGGGATAACCTTATTCAATTTAAACTAGATAGATGTATTATATCCCTTGATTTAATAGATCATTCCTCTTTTATCATGTAAATTCTCTCGGGGTTAGGTCTCATCATTACTCCATCATGCTTGATATCGAGAAGGATAAAAAAATTCAAACCCTCATTTGTATTTGATAACATGTGGCTCAATTATGTGGGTTTATAATATCTAGTAAAAGAATGTTTGAGAACAAAATTTACAGGCACAAATATGTATATAACTTCCAAAAATTAAAGAATGTCAAAAAGATAGATTAGAATTTGGAACAAGGATGTATTTGGAAATATTTTAAATGAAAATAATAGATTTTTATGGAACAAACATAGCTAGAGGAGGAAATATAGTAGCCTTTTTTGGACAAAGAGTGAAACCTCGAGAGAGAAATATATTATGAGTAACCTTCATTCCTTAATTTCTATGGAGTAAATGTTATGGAGGTATAAATATTGATAAATATAGATCAAGCAAGGTGATTGAAATTCCAAATTATTATACATCTCCACCCTCATCCACAAGAACTCCAGCAAAATCAAGGAAATCAAGAATGAAATAGAGGTTTCCTTTTCTAAAATATAGGATATTTGAGGTGAGGTAGTTGTTTATTTTAATAAAATTCATAATTCCCCATCTATAACTTATACGTACAAAACTTTATTGATGTTGGAGGCCATTCTAAGTTATATTATTCAAAGGGATAATGAATATATAATAAAAATATTGTCCGTGGAGGAAATTAAATTTGCGGTGTTTTCTATGGAAAGAGAAAAATATCCTCGTCTATATGGTTTCCCCTATCTTTCTTCTAACATTTTTGGGAGGATATTAAGAAGGGTATCCACATGACATTGGTGGAATTTTTCAAATGGGGAAAAATTCTTAGATAAATTAATAATACCTTTCTTATCCTTTTAGTAGACAAGAATGGGGCTAAAATATTTAAGGATTTCACACCTATCCATATTTGTAACATGTTATAAAACTATTTTGCTAAAAATTTGGCTCTAAGACTCCAATGGATTCCTCCCGATGTTGATTTTAAATCAACAAGGTGAGTTTATTCAAGACGGATGGATTACGAGATAGCATTATTGTGGTGCATAAGACTATTCATCGGAGTGGAGAAAAAAATAATTAATTCTTATTAAACTCAACATGAAAAAATCTTATAATATAGCTAATTAGGAATTTTTAGACAAATTTCTCAAGAAATATGGTTTTAACTAAAAAATCACAAATATCATTCAAATGATGATCACTTATCCCATGGATTATTTAATCATTAATGTTTATCTGTATGGATTCTTTCCATCTTCAAGAGGATTAAGAAAAGGATATATCCTTTCTTCTTACCATTTTATTATGATGGAGGAGGTACTTGGGAGAAATATCATCCAATCTAGCTTGATGTGAAAAAAAAGGATGTTTTCCTTCCTCCACCAACATCCCCGTGACTCACCAACAAGTTTTGGATGATACCTACACTGGAAGAGGTTTATATCCTTCAAGCTAAAGAAAAAATGATCTTACAAGACTATGAAGATGTTTACGAGAAAGTCAATAAACCTAGAAAAGTGTGATATTTTCATCTAGATACTTTTAAACCCAATTAGGAAATGATAGCTAAAATATTATGGTGTCATATCGTAGAACTCATTTTTTTATTATTGGTAAATAGTTTTGAAGGGACTATACCCTGATTACAATGATGGCCTAAAAGCTAGATAATATACTAAGAAGTTCCACAAAATAGAAGGATCAGAATCTAGAAAAGACATTGAATCCCAGGTAACCAAAAAAGAGTTACTACAAAATAGCAAAAAAATAGAGCTAACGCTGCAACAAAGTAGCCAAAAAACAACAACAAAATAACAAAAACAGCAAAGAACCCGATGAAAGTCAACATCTGTAGTGAAGAACATCCCTACTTCTTGGCGGCTCTATTGATTCTGGATTTGATAGTTTGTAAAGAGGTAAATAGAGACAACGCCATCATGTGAGTGGGATCCTTAGCATCCAGCTTTTGATGGTCTGACTTCTTTCTTTATCCGTACCCCACAGAGTTTTCGGGATCTCACTAAGGACAGAGACACTGCGAACATGTTGTTCAAGGAAGTCACCAATTGCATTAAAAATTGCCATGTTGTGATCATGGCGATCCTTAGCTTTCCCCAGATAGTTGTCCAGGGAGTTTAAATTTTTATAGATATCCTCAATTTGTGTATTGTCAAGATCAAAATCCTCATCCCTCTTCCTTTTACCTTTTTGCTTAGTCAAATTCTGAACTTCTTCTTTCAGGCTGAACATATCTTTTTCTAAGGCTTCCAGCCTTTGAGTAGTACTCTCTGTGTGTGAAGCCTCTTGATGACCTACTCTACTAATATGAAGGAGGTTTTGCACATCCTCTAATTCTTGAGTGTTGCGAAGAGTTCTCCCCGAAACAGGGATATCCAGCTTGGGTGTTTTTTGAGACCTAGTTTTAGGTTTGGCCATGGTAGAGGTGATGGGGGTGGGAGCCATGATGGAAGGGATGGGAGTGGGGGTGGGAGCCATGATGGAAGGGATGGGGGTGTGAGCGGGGGTATTGGTGGTGGGATGCAAAGGAGGAGAGCTGGGGGAAGAAGGGAGGCTAGGAAACTTCAAGACACAAAGCTTGTGCAACAATAAAATTAAACCTTGATGTGGGGGACCGCATGGGTGTGTTTTTGGAACTCCAGAATGGAGAATTTGAGAGAGAAAAGAAGGTAATGTGGGAAACAAACTATGATATTCTTGTGGAAACGGTTGAGGAACACCAGATGTTTTATGGGAATAGTTACATATCTCCCCTCCAAAGAGATGTAATGAACCATCATGTGGGTTATTTCATCAAATGGCAAGGGTATGGAGCTTACCTTCAAACCTACAGTAACGAAGATCAACTCCTCATTGCCAGCAACAAACTTATTTTCCTCTGCCACTTTATCGATCCTCTTGTTGAAAAAATGGAATCCATCCATCCCAAGGCCTGTAGCTTCAGCGATGAGTTCCTCATTAACAGAGATTTTTTACCCACCATATTCAACTTTCTAATCCTTCCACTTCATCGCAAACTACATAGATATGTTCTGATCGTGTCCCTGGACCCTATCAATAAAGTGTGTGATTCCTCCTTGCTTAACCAGATTCTAAAGCACCTTGTTAATCTTCCAATCAGGGTCTCTGCTAGGCTCAATCTGACAAGGCGCTCCTCCCATTTTATCCTTTCTAGAATGCTTGATACTACTTTCTTCTAAACCCTTTTGCGAACTGCTGGATGAAATGTAGTTAACAATCTATCTTTCTCTATTTTAAGGAGTCCTCTCACATGATGGGAGTAATGATAATTAATGCAGTCGTAACTTACGTGTGAGTTCCCGCAAGTGACTACATGAAAGTTGCTTTGTATCTGTGATTTCTCACATGTGTGAACTTTTATCTCCTTAAAATCCCACTTTAAGTCATCATTTTCCTTACTTTGCATACTTGAGTGCACTCAAAGTTCCGCTTAAGAGATTATTTATATATGAGATGCCCCGCATGTGTGAATTTAATCTCCACAAAAGCCCATTCCAAAAAATCATTATCCTTACTCCGTATTTGATTGTCTATAATTATCCACATGAATGTTGTTTTGAACCTACTCAGGGATGCAATTACCATTATCCCAAATATTAAAATTAATATTTATGCCATAATTAGCCAATGCATCAGCCACTTTGTTTCCCTCCTTGTATGTATGCTTGATCTAGATATTGTTGAAGGTTTGGCAGATACTTATGGATTCCATGATGAAATCCTTGATGTTCCAGCTTGGTGGTGAAGACTGATTTAGATGGTTGATAATATTCAGTGAGTCTCCTTCAAAATAATGTTTTGAACATTATGAGTCTGAGAAATTCTAAGACCCCATAGAGCGGCCAATGCTTCAGCATAATGATTCATTTGTATCCCCATTTTACCAGCATAAGCAGCTATAGGATTACCTCTATGATCCCAAATCACCCCTCCCCCAGCAGCTTATCCCTGGATTTCCCTTAGAGGCCCCATCAAAGTTTAGTTTATGCCAATTAAGATCAGGAGGGTTCCAATAAATCAAAGATCTATCAATGTTACTACTGGTGCCATTCTGAATACTGTTAGCTCCAATCTTCCATTGGGACAAGATATGCTCTTCATTTTCAAGGTAACTCTTGTTCTTAGGAGGTTTAAATCTTACAATGTTTTCTTTGACAACATTAGAGATTTTAACAATGTTGAGCTTGCACTGTTGTTTACTATTTCTAAAGATGATATCATTTCTATCTTTCCATATCCTCCAAATAGTATGAGGCATTACCAACTTCCAGAGTCTTCTCACAACACAGTGTTTAAAGGGAGGGCTCCATTGGGTCCAAAACTAAATGAAATCTTTTGGTACAGTCCAAGAAACTTTGAAATTAGAAAAGACAAAATTCCATATTTTTATGGCATACTCACAATGGATAAACAAATATCTGATATCCTCATATTCTTTTTTACATAGATGACATCTATTTGGCATTATAAAACCTTTTCTTATCAAGTTATCAGTGGTGAGAATTCTACCCCTGAGAACAAGCCAAAAGAAAAATTTATTTTGGGAGTGAGCTCAGTCATCCAAATCCTGCTCCAGTTGAACTCACTTTGAATAGTTTCAAAGAAAGAATTATAACTGTTTTAACATAATACTCACCATCAATAGAATTGTTCCAAACCAATTCATCCTTGATGTCCAGTTGACTTAAGGGAATAAGGTCCAACTGGTCTTGCAAAGAGGAAATAATTTGATTCAGATCATCTCTATCCACAGAAAGCTTTTTCCATTTCTTCTTGTTGTCATCTCTTTCAATGTAATCCATGATTCTTTTGCCATACTTACTTTCAAGACTATCCTTAGCTGCACCAAATCTATCAATAAGACTATAGTTGAACCAGTTATCCCCCCAAAATTTTATATCTCTACCATTCCCCACTTTCCATTTGCTTCCTTGTTTGATGAAATTTCTGATCTGAACTAAATTATTCCAGAAAATGGAACCATAAGGAAGATGCTCATCCTGAAGAAAAGAAATGACTACTTGTTGATTTAGATATTTGGCCTTAATTAGCTCAATCTAGGGTTGTTTCTCAGAGAGCATTCTCCATCCCATTTTTTCAATAAGAGCCTCATTCATTTTCTTTATGTCTTTTATACCCAGGCCCCCAATTTTTTTGGGAATGCAAACTTGATCCCAAGCAACCAAGTGATATTTAAATTTATCCTCCATGCCCCGCATAAGAAGTTTTTTTGTATCCTCTCAATTTTTTCTCTGAAAGTAGAAGGGATTTTATAGAGAGACATAATATAAATAGGCATATTTTGAAGAGTGCTTTTTATGAGCAAACACTTACCAGCACTAGACGAATGGCTCCTTTCTAGCCAGCCATTTTCTTTTGGAATCTCTCCAACAGGTCATTCCAAACTTTGATTGAAACTTTTTTAGTACCAAGGGGGAGCCCTAGATAAGTAGCAGGAAGTGAACTGATTTTACAACCCAAAATTTTTGCAATTTTAATTTGTCTTTCATCAGGGGTGTTAAAAAAGAAAATGGAGCTTTTATCATAATTAATCTCTTGCCCAGAAGTAGATTCATAAAGTTTCATAATAGACTTTACTACTTTAGCTTCAAGGATGGAAGCCATTAAAATAAGGATTGTATCATCCACAAATTGCTGATGAGAAGTTGCTTGGCTAGTGGAAGTGGGTTTAGAGCCTTTCAAAAGACCATCTGTAACTGCTTTATCAATTGTTCTGCTAAGACTGTCTGCCATAAGAATGAATAGAAAAGGGGATATTGGGTCCCCTTGCCTTAACCCTCTACTGCTTGTGAAAAATCCCACTGGCTCTCCATTGACCACCACTGAGAATCTGACCGTAGTGATGCATGCCTTAACAATTTTTCTGAATTTAGCTAGAAAACCAAATTTTGCCAAAACTTTGTCCAGGAAGACCCAGGAGACTTTATCAAAGGCTTTATTCATATCAAGTTTAAGGACCATATTTGCTTTTTTGTTATTATCCATAGAGTGTATGGTCTCATGAACCATAATCACACCATCCTGAATAATCCTGCCTTTAATGAAACCACTTTGTTGCTTTGAAATTAGATCATTCATAATGAATTGTAACTGGTAGCAATGATCTTGGTGAAAATTCTATAAATAACATTCACTAGACTGATGGGTCTGAAGTCTTTGAAATCCTTAGCATCCATTTTTTTGGAGCAAGCACAATGTGGGTGTTGTTCAACTCTTTCAAAAGATCCCTAGTTCTATAAAATTCATTCACCGCCCTGAGAAGATCATCTGAACAGATTTCCCAAAATTTCTGAAAAAAGTTAACTAAAAACCATCCAGGCCTGGTGCCTTATCCCCTTCAAGAGTAAACACAACTTTTTGAAGTTCTTCTAATGTGAATTCTTTAGTGATATCTTTAAATCTCTACTCTTCAATTTTATCTTGGGGGATAGCCTCCAACATAAAAGAAGCTACCTCATCAGTGATGTTAGTCTTCTCATTGAGAAGTTTTTCATAAAATTTAAGAGCCTCCTCTTTGATGCTTTTTGGGTCTTTTATAACAGTGCCATTTCCTTTAGCAACTTCCATTATCCTATTGCATGCTCTATGTTTAAGTGTGGTCATATGAAAGAACTTCGTATTTCTGTCTCCTCCTTTCAGCCAAATAGCCCTAGATTTGAGTCTCCATAGAGATTCTTCTCTACTACAAATCGTATGCAGTTCTGAGAGAATATTCTTTTCCAAAGTTTGGTCTTCAAGAGATCTCCCCATTATATTCATCTTGGTTTCCAGATCTTGGAGTTTTTGTTTTAAATCCTTCTTCTTTTCAAACACATTTCCAAAAACTCTTTTATTCCAAATTTTCACATGTTTTTTAACATTTTTGAGTTTCTGAATAAGTCTATATTGAGCAGTGCCCTCACCATCTCCAATCCACCATTCTTTAATTCTGTCATGTATGTCATCATGTTCCATCCACATCTTTTCAAATTTAAAGGAACTTCGGGTGGGCTTAGTCCAATTGAAGAGTTTTAAAGCAATCGGATTGTGGTCCGACCCAATTCTGGGCAGAGAAGAAAGATGAAAGTCCTGATTAAGAATCCAACTTGCAGATATTAGTGCTCTATCAAGTCTAACTTGGATTAGATCTTTCCCCATCCTTCTGTTAGTCCAGGTGAATTGATTGCCATGAAGATCCACATCCAAAAGATTAAGATCAACAACAAAATCAGTAAATTCATCCATGCCTGTGGAAAAAATAGAGTTTCCTCCTTGTTTTTCACCTGGGTTTAGAGGAGAATTAAAGTCACCCATGATAAGCCAGTTGGGTTGTATGCTGACTTCTGAAAGTCTTGAGATTAGACCAAAGTTTACGCCTCCCAATGACCATATTAGGGGCATAAATATTAGAAATAATCCACTCACAATTGTTCTCAATAGCATGAAATTTAATAGCAAGATGGTTAGTACTAATAGTAAGAATCATACCAGTAAACTACCTTTTATCCCAAAAAGTAGCCAGACCACCTAAAGCTCCCTGAGAATCCACCGCAACCATATCAGAATTATCCCAGAAATTCTTTTTGTTTATTTCAAGAACCTTAGCATTCATCTTAGTTTCCTGCAGAATCAAAATACTAGGTCTACTAGACTCCCGTAACTCCTTGATTATTCTTTGTTTGGAGTTTCCATTTAGCCCTCGGATGTTCCAAGATATGATCTTCATTTAACAAAAGTAGGTGTTGGGATTGCCTGATGGTTCAGTTGTTGAGTGCCATCTGCAATGTCTATCTCTGTTCTCTTGGTTCTAAGAGCCTTTTTGAGGGTCTTCCTCTTTTAGAGCTACTTCCAAAGTCTACTATTCTTCTAGTAGATGATCTAGTGGTTCTGGATGTTGAAGTTCCCCAGTTGTCAATTTTCTTTTTCTTTTCATTGTAGAGTGAATCTGGGATCTTTTCAAATCCTTTCATTCTCTTTTTTTTAGAGATGACCTCTATGAATCTAGTAGTTAGCTCCGAGTCTTCATCATAGAAATTGTTTTCTCTGAGCGGCATTACTTCTCCCTCCTCTTTCTCTCCTGTTTTTGTCAACAGGTTGTAGATTTTTGATTTGCTACTAGAAAGTGGGTTCCCACTTTTGGGTGTTTTTTTACTGTTAACCCATGGAGAGTTTTTCTGCAATGCTTCCGTTGGTTCCATGGTATCCTTCTCCTCACCCACCATTTCCTCAATGATGCATAAAGGATTCGGGTTATCTATCACAGTTTCCTTAGTGATATTTTGAGTTTCCACAATCTGGGAAAGATCCTTAGAGATAATATTTACTTTCACTGTTCCCTCTTGCTCGTCAACCTCCAGAGTCACCTTTACTTGGATTTTGCATTTCTGAATCTTCTTTGTTGCTTATGATTGCTCCATGTAAAGCTACCGCTAGGGTTTTGGATGCCATAACTTTCTATAGATCAGGGGTTTCCTGATAGGAGTTTTGAACCCCTTTTTTCTTTATTCTTGTAGTTCAACATAGGTTGGTTAAGGGATTTTTCTTCCCTTTGGCTTTCCTTGTCTATCATCCTAGTTTCCTGTGCCTGAGTACCATCTCCTTCAAGTTGTTCTTTCTTGCTTTGTTTAACCTCTTGGGAGATCTCCTTATTAGGGAATTTTCTGGTGAAATGTCCTATACGATGACATTGCTTACATCTCAAATGAAAGGTTTCATAATCGATCTTTTGGTGCCAAATGCCATACTTGGATTTCAGAGTGATATGATCGGTAACTCTGCTCTTTCCGGAAGAGATGCAGAATCTAGAAAAAGCTAGTCTGGATCTATTCCTCGTGGGCCCATCAAGCCCAATCGAGCACCAAGGGATTTAGCAATATTTAATATGAATCTCATCATCCCAATATTGTAGAGGTAACCCTGGGAGTCTACACCAGATTGGAATGGTGTTTATATTCTCAACGTTTGGATCAAACCCAGGATACCATTTTTTCAAAAAAAGGCCCATATTGCCCAGCCACCACGGGCCTCCCAGAAGCACTGATTCCAAATCCATCTGTTGATTAAATTTAGCCAGAAAAAAACCCCGTGACATAATGGTAATACTCGATCCCCTTTTTGGTTTCCACTTTCTAGAAGCCCATTTTCTAATAACATCAATATTAGGTTTGGAGCCTAGAAACTTACCAACTAGGGAAAGATTCACTTTGTCCAAATCCCTATGCAAGCAACCATCTGGCACCTTTAGATAGGTAACCCCTTCATTGTCCTTCTCCCACGTGAACTGCCCTTTTTCTAGAGATTGCGGCCCCACATTTCTGATGGGGTTTTGAAGAATCTTATTCCAAGCCAAGGGTGTGGATCCCAGCGTGCTCACTTTCTCTGCTTCCAACTTAACCGTTCAATTCAAGTCAGAAAGCAGCTCTTTCTTAGCCATGTCTCTGCCTAGATCGCGAGACATTCTACGACCAAGATATAGCGAGACTACACTGACTGTCCCTCCATCACTTCCTCCATCGCCCACTTCCTCCATTTTCAAAATTTGAGCTAATATATCGGAGAACTCATTGCTAGTTATGTAGGTATGACATAATTTTTAGGTCACATTCCTTGGGATACATGGTATAATTTCTTGGTAGGATGTAGAATAAATTGGTGAGATAGAAAGGAACCCTTCATAGCCGCATAAGGAAACTTCAATTGCTACAAATATCTATCCAAATCCCTTCAATCTAGTTAAATTCACGCTTCAAAATTCCCACCAAAAGCTGTAAATAAGTTGGAATAGCTTCATAGATGATTCTTATGATCCGGAATGAAATACAATAATTATTTTACTTTAGTTTAATGGAATCGCTTATCCCTCCCAAAATAGTTGTGGGGGCTAGGGATCAAAAAATTAAAATACATGAATAGGAATATTATTTCTAAGAATGGTTGTAACTTTTAAAATAAAAAATAGTAGATAGGTATTTTGAGATCCAAACATATTAACAATTAATATTTAAATGATTTCCTCTCCATGATTGATATTCCTAAATGATCTACCATATGGAACATGATTGTTAACTCCCACAAAACTATGTGGAAAGGATATATTTGGAATATTGGCTTGGTAGAAAAGATATATTTTATGATCCTTGGTCAAAGGAAAGACCTCTTTCTACTTTGAACACCTAGGATAGATGAGCAATATTATTAAAAAATATATAGGTAGTCAAGTGGATAATTATATGGTTTTAAAAGGGAATGGTAAAAGATGGAAGGAAATTTAGATTGAGTCTTTTTGTGAAGCAAATAGAGTGAAGATACAAGAGATTAAAAACACTCTGAAAGAAATGCATATTTATCAATTTGATAAGGAGGATGAGATTATGTGGCATTTATAATAATATGGTATCTATAATGTTAAATCATAATTCAAACCCTCTTTCAAGGAAAGAAGGAACTCTATGGAAAAAAATTAGGACAAGGAACTTATCCCCTAGATAAAAAATATATTTTAGATGGTCATCCAGAATAAGATCCTTACCATTGATAACCTTATGAGAAGGGGATATACTATCATGAATAGATGATACCTTTTTGAGATGGAAAATGAATCTATTTGCCACCTTATGTTGGAATGTCCTTTTGTGAAACACATTATCTACCTTACGTTGAATTATCTAGGAATTTTTTGAAACATTCCAAACTCAAGTGTTAATTTGATCACTCAATGGTTCCCTCCTTTCAATTATTATCTTCTCAAAACATTATGGAGGTTTTCTCTTCCTATATATTTTTGGGTATTTGAAAGGAAATGAATGCTAGGATTTTTCGGAATAAGAAAAAATTAGAAAATGAGGTCAATCAAACTATTTTTTTCTATTAAGGATCACTTCTTAAACCTAAATGTGTCCCATAAAGATGATTATTATAATAATTCTAAGATGTAGGTGCCAAATTAGGGCTTTAAGGTTGATAACCAAATTTTTCTAACCCCCAGGGCATAGATCATAGCTTAATCAAATGGATCCACCTAGAGGAAGGCTAGTGGAAACTTAATTTTGATGGTGCCTCCAAATGTATCCCTAGAATCTTAGGGGTTGGAGATATTAAAAGAGAAAACTTGGGTGATTATGATTTTATGATTTTGATTGCATCCACAGTAGCATAATTAAATTTGTTGCTAATGTGGATGCAATAAAATCATAATTAAAGGAGAAGCATTTAACATCATTGAAGCCTTGAAAGGTTCATGATCTCTAAGTTGGAATATTAGTAATTTAATTAAAGACTCTAAAGGTATCATTGATTTAATTAATGAAGTATCGATCTCCCACACATATAGATAAGGCAATGCATTGGTGGATGAACTTGCTAATTTTGGTGTTCGATTAACATGTTATACCTAATGGACATGGAATAAATAACTTCCTCCTAATGTATTAACACTCATAAGAATTGAGTTCTTATATCCCATCCCCAATAATAATGTTAGTGATCTCTTATCACATAAATTAATGATGATCTTGGTTTAAGGTGGATGCGCTACGACACGTGTTTGAAGAGAATGTATGGGAAGTTATTTTGTATGTGTATACAGTATATGAAATCTAATCTCAACTTTCAAAGAAATAAATATCCTAAATAGTGGGAGAATTTCATACTTTCCCTTGACATCGTGAAGGTTTCATCATTCCATAAAATATCCATGGGGGTAATAGGGTTTAATTTGACTCAATATCATGATGATATCAAAATAATAAGCAACTACTGGTCTATCTTGAATCAAGGAGTTATAGACTTCATAGACTGTATGGTGGGACATGGCATGCTTCTATTAGCCAAATTTTTAGAATCGTGGAAATACCACAAGGTAAATTTTAGGGGAGTATATTTTAAGTTTGATGAGGATTTCATAGCCTTTGTGTAATAAATACTAGGATTTAAATTTCTTCATCTATGGGAAGGAGAAACTAAAAAAATTGCAAGTTGTCTATGCTATAGGATCTCTCTATAGCCATTGGGATGAGGTGATTCTCCATGTCATGAAATACAGCTCTGGAAGGGAGGTTACGCAATGTCTTATAGTTCTCTTATTACTTCACTTTCCTCAATTATTTTCACCATAAGTGGAAGATCAATATTCCTTTTTAGTTATTGCATTATCTAGAGGACTAAGTCTATAGTCTTGTTTTACTCACTCAATAGTTATGCATGTTGGAACCTCATTCATACAAGTTTGGAAGCTCACACGAAGCACGTGCAGCCATCAAATGCCTCCTTTTCTTTTCTTATCAAGATGTTAGAATGCATGTTCATCATATTAATAATCATTCATAACAAAGGATACCATTCATTCATAGAGAATCATCGTAATAGTGACAGTCCGAAACACATATAATAAGGAAACTCAATCAACATAAAGAATGATTAACAAGATTTAGATTCCCATAATTCCATACTCATACATAGTCAATTTAGCAACCCAAACATAGTTATCCATTGCAAACCATAATCAAATACATAATAGAGAATTTGATTACAATATACTCAAGTACATCCATGCATTGGACCATGCACACTCCTACGGTCTCAAAACATACTTGCAACAAGAACTATAGACCCATACTAGAACTCCCTATTCACACTCTATCTGCACTCTCTCTATACTATCCAAAAAAATGGTGCATCACCTATATTTATAAGGTGGGAAATTTCCCTTCACCACTTACATGTTTTATTTCCTAATAATAGCCATGTTCTATTAATAGTCTACATGTTTTCCTAATAATAGCTCAAGTTATAAATAGCTTTCTTTACTCATGATTTAACTCCTACTTTTAATCTCCTTGCATGTGTCACTTCTATTCTTACCTTGCACATGATTTTCCCAATTATAGAATTTATGTGTGCCTTAATTCATCCTTCTTTCACCTATTATTAGCCAAGGCTCCAAAATGGCTAAGTCCCAATCCTCTACTTCCATGTGTGTAGCCCCATGTGCCAACTGTCCTTCCCTGGTGCACACATCCTAACGTAATGTTTTTTTCTTCGCGTTTCTCTCTATGTGTGTGCCCTTGTGTGGCATTCCATTCCTTTATACATCTTTTTATCCTCCATGCACATCCTTCGCACATAACATGTATGGTTCTTATTCGATTCTTATGACCAACATTACCCCACACCGGGATATTATGCAGCCTTGGAAATATGTCAACAAAGAATGTCTTCAAAACATGAATAAATAAAGAATAATAATATGGGCTAGTACCCCAAGAATCAAATAATTAGGATCCACGTCCATCAACTACTCAATAATTTTAGGTTGAAGGAGCCACCCGGAAATTCCTTAGCCAAGATATTTTCTAATTCCTTCCATCCTTCCAACTCCTTTTTTTCTTTTATTGGCGTGACATTAGCAATTGTATGTAATTCTATGGGAGTCATCTTGTTAATTTTTCCCTTGAGATTTGTAATAATTTTATCAATTTGTGAGGCCACATCATTTATCACATCCATCATGCATGTGACTAGAGGAAAGAGTTACTTAAGTTTATCCCTAAGTGTGGCCTTCAAATTTGTAATCAAGTCCCTCTTCTTCTCTACTTTAGCCAACACCTTCTCCCACTTGGCCCTGTTATTTTTCATTTTTTCTTGAATTTTCTTAACTCTACCTCTTCATTGGTGGAAAGTGCACTCACTACCTAATAAAAATATTGGTAAATGTTTAGGACAACTCTTCCCTTTTCGTAGCCTCCTTAGCTTCTGCAATTAGTGCCTCATATTGCGCAAGATGTATTTCTACTTGTTCCCATACTCTTCTTCTCATGTGTGAGCATCCATGCTAATTCCTCCAAATAGTGTAGTGCTAAAGGGTATTCATCCTAGGCGTGCTCAACCAGGTTTGGGCATATGGAAGTGATAACATTTACAATATACTACTTTCCTTCTTATATGTCATGTGTTTTCGGCATTTTAAGAGCTCTTGTTTAATCTCCTCAATATTTTGGTATTTCTCCTGAGATTCCTCGTGCATCCTCTTGATTATAAAATTTTATCAAAAATTATCACCCTAAATTTCGATGCTAACTTATTTAGTGCATTTCATGCTTGTTCGTTAGTGAGCATCTATAATTCAACCATGGAAGGCTTCTCTTGGCACAAATTTCAGTCAAGTATTACAAAGTGATTATGTACTTATTTCAAAATTTGGCTCCTCAATGTTTTATTGATAAGCCCATGAGATAATATTTTTGTTTCATGGGAGGGTTGCATTCTTATCAAATAATTACCAAAAGAATAAATATTTTGTGGCTACCAAGATTTGATACCTTTCCTAAAGGAAATTCGTGGGATCATCAACATATTGTAATAAAGGGCCACTGGGGATTTGGTTCCATTTTCTCCTACCCTTACCTCTACACCCCTTTGTCACCTCCTATGAAATAGAGTGAACTATGACACCCACTTCTCCTATCCTTGTCTCTTCTCCGTTGATTTTTTCCTTATCTTTATCTTCCTCCTCACGTTCATCTTTTCACTCTTATTCATGTTATTCATCCTCACTTGTGTCCTCCTTAATATGATATACATAGCCTTCTTCATCTCCACCATCCTTCCTTGGTCCTTCATCATGTGCATCGTGATCCTCCTCATCATCATCATCCAGTTGTGGATGATCAAATATTTCCGCATGACACCTCCTCTTCATCAAACTTCCCTAAGTTTTCTTTCTCCTCACTCAAAATCACCCTGGGATTTTTCTTCATTTGGGTCTTCTTCTTCAAACTTAGTTACTTTGGTGACTTCTTGGTCACTCTAGAAGTTCTCGTGCCCTATCTTTCCTCCCTATTCTCTTATTGTTTCTTTTTCCTAGAAATTTTATCCAATGTAGGCTCATCTTCTTCTTATGCCTCCTCTCCATCATCTTCTTCTTCTTCCTAATAGGGAGGGATATCCTCGCACACTCTTTTCATGCCCACTATCTATTTTCCTTTTTAGGGGGTTTAGGAGAGTAAGGTCTACTCTAGAAATGTGCTTCCCATATTTCACTCGAGATCCTTAAGTATATGTAGACTCTTTCTTCTTCCTTTCCCACTACAAGAGTCTCAGGCGTCACATATATATTTTCATACTCCAGCATTTCCACATATGCCAACTTGGAGGGATATACAAATTTGGTGTGCAACGTGTGACAGATCATCATCTAACTTTTTGTATCAAAATTTAACATCCACGCATCCAAAATTTAGTCACCGATTCTTTGAAGTATTTGGTAGTGAACGTGAAGGGTAGCTTGCACCATGGGCTCTTATCTCCAGTATTCATATAAAATATCCCGAGTAATGATTTTGATACACTACAAATTCTACCTTTCCATTCAAAATTGAGGGCATCTCCCTTGGTATGTGCCACTCATCCTCGAATGCTTTACACATCCACCTATACCACTTATCTACCTAAAGCTTATAGTAATTATTAATTCCTCCATCACATGTACACTCTTTGAACTTATGTGATGGGGACATATTATCCATCAGGTATTTCTAGACCTTATCATTGGGCCCATCTAGCACCCCTAATTCTCGAAGACAATTAATATAAGGATCGTTCCCTAAGTTATCTTTTCTCCTTTCATGAGTTGCACCCTTTCTTCCTCAACAATTCCTTCAATAATAAAGGAGGTAATATTACATGTAGTCTTATGTGCCATTTTATGCACTATGTGAAGCCACTAATTATTTACATTTTCTAACTCTCTAATGTTCCCAACTTACAATCGATGATGTGTATGATAACTCTCATACCTGGGTCACTTATACTTGTATTCTCCATTGTGTAACCTCTCATATGATAGTTTAGTGTAGTGGCAGTGGCCTCTATGCATGTGTCATCCTCTAAGTTTGGTTTGATTTCAAAACTTGAATCAATTGTGTGGCGATACGCATTCTTATCCCTATAAAGTAAAAATAGTCCTCATGGACGCATGACATCAACCATTAAATTCATATAAGCGATGAAATCCCACACTCTCCAAGTATTTTTATATTGTTTCATCATAGACCAACTTACCATCTTTATTCCTATGGTCCATATTCTTCATTATATCCATGTTTATCTAGGATTCACATTACTACGGGTGATGCTTGTAGTCGTTTATCTTGCACTTGGTTAAGTGTGACTCCCATTTCTGCCCTATAGTAGCCTCATCTGGGTATTATATTTCTAAAAACCATTCCTCCGGTGCATCTTCTACTCTAAGCTTCATGTTATTTCCTTTACCTTTTCCTTTCCCTTTGGTTATACTATGGGTTCTTTCTTTGGTTCCATTTTTAACCGCACAACAATTTTGTGCCCTAGCTTAGTTTTCCATGACCATGTGCCCTAATTCCAACTTTGTGTACTTATGCTTCTACAAACCCTAACTCTACGAATCAAAAACCTAGAATATCAGTCTTGGTATATTGTCAACCTCCACACCTTCTCCGTGCTCTAACTTCCACTAAAGGAGATCCTAAATTAGGTTGTATGTTATCTTGCTCTAGTTTTCTTCAAATATCCTTGGATCTTTGCAATTTCACACAAATTTTTACTTTGTCATTCTTTAAATGCTTGAACTCTTCGTAAGGTAAGGTAAGAATGATATTACTTGTGCTCCTTTTATATATTTCTAAATTTTTATCACATTTATTTATCCTCACCTAACACCTTACTACAACTTTAAATACATTTTTTATTTCTTCTACACTTTCTCTATTTTCTTTTATGCGTGATCATAACCATTTGGCACACCACTACTTTCCATGTTGCATTCATCGATGCACACACTTAAAGAGGGTCTAAAACTTGAAAGTGAGGATCACGAGGGATGACGTGCACATCAACAGACATATGAATGGCAGCGTGAAGAGATCTCGAGAGGAGCAAGCATCAACCGAATGTGCATGCAAATATTTGAAACACGGGAAGAACCTGGTTAAGCCATAAAACTCTCCTCTATCTCATAGATCAAATGGGGTGTACATATAGGAGGTGTTGAGTAACCCCTAGTGCTGCAATCATGACAACTCGAGTAGAGAGGGGGAGTTACATTCCCAAAATAGAAGTGTAACTCCCAATGACGCATATGATGCACTGATGTGTAAGAGAATCTCATAATGACCCCTAAATGACACATGGACCTACAATCTCACCTAAGTGAGATGACTCACCTAATGATGTGGAAAATAATACACACAACACCCCCCCTTCATCGTAACTTAGGATGAGGCGGCAAGTCAGAAATGAGAAATGGGTCTGGCACAAAGCTTGATGAGGTACCCACGTACAAGAAGAAGTCACAAGCATTGAAGGAAAACCCAGTGGAAAAAACATCCACCATAAGAGAATAAAACACTCTCTAATCTAAGAAAGATGCCAAATATGGGTCTCGGCTCTAGATGAGCCTAAAAAGGTACCCATGTACAAAAAGCCAATCTCTCAGAAAGAAGAAGAAGAGAGAAGAAGAGGGAGAAGAAAGGAATGTAGAAGATGCCATGGACAGATCTGAACTCTGCAACTCTGGAGGTCTCCCAAAAGAATGTCGATGACGAGATCCTCTACCTCTGGACTAAAGAAGAGCCACCAACAATGAACTATGTGCCTACCCTTAGGAAGGACAAAAATGATTTCTTTGGATGTCCACCCACTCCATAAAGGAAAGCGAAGGCAGCGAACATGAAGAACTCAGTCGGTGCACGAAGTGTAACATAGGTCTAGCGAGTGAGTGCCAGGAACCGAAGGTAATGCCATGTGTGTAGAACTATCGAGTGAAAAGAGGAACACCCACGAAAGGATGTCCAACTAATGTGAAGGGAACAAAACATCCTTCATAATAGAAAAGGGATCCACAGGTGAGAGTGGAGCAATGAAGGTCTCTGGAAATGTGGAAGTGACATGATTCCCAGAATGGGCACTCCCAATAATGGGGATGATGAACTCATCTGAAACACCTGTAGATGGATGAGGGACCTATAGTGTATCACAAGTAGACTCTGTGAAAAGACGACTAAGGTCAGGAAGATACTCATCCCAATGAGGGGGCTCAACAAGCGGAAGAGTGATGTCGAGACGGTATAAGTCATCCAATGAAGGTAGAGGAGTGGAAGGGGCCTCGCACACTGAAAGTGGAAAGGAGGCGGGTGTGATGACTTTATAATCTTGAATAGGAGGCTGCTTTCGATATTTGATGAGATGTGAGGGTGACAACACTCTGTGGAATAGTGAGAGAAAGAGGAGAAGAGTCCTCTGTAGTACTCTCGACATCAGAACTGGGTGCATAATCCTCGTCATCAGAAGTAGAACCAAGTGATTCTATGTCATCAGAACTTCCATCACATGAAGAACAAGAGGAGACAACTGGATCAGCAGTAGCAACAATGGTGGCAGCATGTGAAGGGTCTCCATAGAGGGATTGAAGAATGCTCTAGACATGATGAGGTGGATCTGAGTCTACAACGTGAAACCAGAGAGATCGAGAGACATGTATCATCATGTGACCAAATACATGGTCACAAGTGTCAAGGAATTCCTCTAGATGATGATGATCGGTGGGTGCGAGGCGGCCCAAGTAAGAAGGGTAAAATACCCTCGTGGGTGAAGTAACGTTCCATGGAAGCACGCCAAGTTAAATATTTCCCTCTCTGGTGAGAATTCGTGGAGGTCAGTAAGGTGATCCTACGACACTCAAGTCTAGAAATAGCACTCTGCATGATGTAGAATCAAAAGTGCAAGATGCCCAAAAGCAAGATGTCGGACTCTCAAACGATAATGCGTATGCGTGTGAAAACCCAAGAGTACTAGTCAACCCCCCAGAATGTGGCACTTTATAACGTAGTGTATTTACAAAACTGACAATGTCATCATGTAATGTGAAAAAATCATGCAAATTTGACTAAAGAAGCACTAAAAAATGAGCAGCGAGTCAAAAGTTATGGCATAAATACAATTCCCACAACTGATGGAAAAAGTCAATAAACGCTGCAAACTGATTAAAAAAGTGCCCAAAATGGGTACAAAGGGTGTCGTGTGGGTACTCATTGGAAATGGCATCAAATTTTAGGTAGGGTTTTTTTTTCTTACAAGGGGGGATTAGCCTCTTGCCAACCCCAAACCTCGCCCTCCGTCTTCGACATGCGTAGGAAGGTAAGAATACAAGCAAAAAATAGCCTAGAAATTTATTACAATGCCAAGAATGAATGTTTTTAACCTCAAAACATTAAAAAAGAGGTTTTTTTAAACCACAAAACAAGTTTAAAAGGGAAGTGGGCCCACATTGACTGAGCTTGGAGAGAATGGAAGGATATCTCGAGCCCACGTGGAGAGAGGTCTACGAGGAGGCTGTTGTAGGGCCACATGGCAAAGGTAGGTGTTGGAGGTGAGATTCCAACACGGGTGAGGCTGCGAAGAGACACATGAGCGAGAAAATGGTCTGTAAAGGAGAAAAATGTAGGTTAGTGGAGCCGTGTAAAACGGTCACTGCAGAGGATGGGTCGAAATGTTGGAAACATGGTTGAAAGTGAAAACGCTTTGGTAGGTTCAAAACACCTAAGCCAATGTGATGACCAATGCAAGAGACCGGGTTCATCCAAAACAAGATTCATGAGTTTGAAAAATCAATGCATGATAAGGTGAGTGGACCACTAGGTTTAACAAGGTACGAGGTTAAAACGTGAAGCCAAATGAGCCACGAGTAGGTTGCGAGGCGAGGAACAAGCCAATTGAGACTACAAAGAGAAATTGAGCGGTGAAGGTAAGTCATGAACCAAGCACGAGCTACACAGACCAATGAAGCTAAGGCACGAGTTGAGAGAAGAGGTGAACAGGTGAGCTAGGGGAGCTAGCTAGGGCCGAGTTAGGCATGAGCAAGCAAACCGGAGGTATGAACCCCAAAATCAGTGCAAGAAGAGCATGAATGGAATATCCATTATGACATAAGTTGAAAGAGATCTGAATATCATGTCAGAAGCCAAAAAACACGCACAAAAATGTCAAGGAGTGCATGGATCCAAAATACCCACTCTAATACCATGAAATAGGGTTTAAAACCTATAAGTGAGGATCACGAGGGATGATATGCACATCAATGGACATGTGAATGGCAGCGTGAAGAGATCTCGGGAGGAGTGAGCATCAACCGAATGTGCATGCAAAGATTTGAAACATGGGTAGAACTTGGTTAAGCCATAAAATTCTCCTCTATCTCATAGATCAAATGGGGTGTACATATAGGAGGTGTTGAGTAACCCCCAGTGTTATAATCATGACAACTCAAGTAGAGAGGGGGAGTTACATTCCCAGAATAGAAGTGTAACTCCCAATGATGCATATGACACACTCGACACACTTTGATGCACTAGTGCAGCGACACGCTAACACACTTGATGTGTAAGAGAATCTCATAATGACCCCTAAATGACACATGGACCTACGATATTACCTAAGTGAGATGACTCACCTAATGATGTTGAAAATAATACACACCAACACACACTTCCTTGTTCCACAACACATATTCCTTTATTCCACATACCTTTTAGTCTATCCTATTGCTTCCTCCCTCATGTTGCACTATGTGGCCTCTTTACGATGTGGTTTCCCAATTTCAAAAAATCACCTTTAAGCTCCATCATCCTTAAGCATCTTTAACACTTTCCTTTTCTTTCATGTGTTCTAAATCCATATCCACCAAGCACATTTTATTTATAGTATTGTGCATATCAACTTTGAACCATCTTAAATCCAAGTATCACGAGTCTCTCATGTGTGCCTAGTCACACCCATTTCCATCCCATACTAAAATTATGCACGGTCCTCTGCACATCAACTTAATAGATAGTAATAATCTCCTATGCACAAACACCCTTATTACAAAAAAATAAAATAAAAACAAAACATGAAAGGGAAATATAATCTAAGTGGTAATACTACCTTATTACAAACACATATAAGCTTATTTATAGTAGGGCTTCAACCTACTCCCATTGAAGTAACCAGGCAACATAGTTTCATCTAGCACTTATAATTGATATGAGCCTAATTCTAGTATCTTGGCTACTACATAGGGTCCCAACCATTGGACTTTTAACTTCCACTGGGTGGATCATAAACTTAGTTTCATACAAAAGTACCATCTTTCCAAGTACAATGGACTTGTTCTTGTTGTGCTTATCATGTCAATCCTTTTACCGTGCATTTTTTCTTCTATCTCTAACACACAATGACATCTACTCATCCAATGCATCAAGTTTTCAATGCGATCATCCACAGATCTATTCATCATCCAATCCTCATGTACATGTAATTCACAATGATGGTAGCATAAGTTCCACAGTTAGTACAACCTCTGCACCAAACACCAACTAAAAGGGTGTGGCCTTGTTTAACCAGTTAAGGTTGTTTTATAATCCCATAGTACAGTTGATACCTTTTCATCCCAATCCTTTCTTCCAACATCACATATCTTCATGAGTTTTTGTCCCAAGATCTTGTTGAAATATTCATCAGTGTCATTTACATGGGGGTGATAAAGAGTAGTCTTATGGTGCGTCACCATAAAATTTTCCAATAAAATTCTTATGGTCTCATTCAAGAAATGAGTTCCTCTATCACTTTTTAGACTCAATGGGAACCCATACCTACTGATGATATTGTCCCAAAGGAACCTCACTTTTCTTTTCTTGTGTAATCTTTTGTAGGCCTGACCTCTGCCCACCTTGTAAAGTATTCGGTATATGTAAGGATGTAGAGTGCATCAGTCCTATGCATGGGTAGTGCAATAGGTACTACAAAATCAATTTCCACACTTACTATAGGCCTTAAAGGAATTTCATAACCATTTTGAGGCTTTACTGATTATTTGACAGTGATCACATGCTTCAAAAAAATCCTTAGTATTTTTGTATAATTTTTTCCACCATAAACTAGCTAGAAGGATCTTACGTGCAGTCATATCCCCTACACAATGTCCTCTATGAGCTTCCTCCATAATGGCTTCATGCTCATACTCCAAAACACACCTATGAAAGACCTCATCTCTACCCATTTTATATAGGTATCCTCCAATAAGTTGGTATGGTTTTCTCGAATAGCAAGTTTCTTCTTTTCCAATGTCTTCATTCCCTCTAGTGCAAGTCCAATGCACAAAAATACTGATATATCCTCCAAATGAGTTATCATGGTTTCAACCTAAATAGCTATGTGCATCAGTCATAGTGTTTTGAATACTCTACACGTCTTCTTTGGAATTGATCTATGACAAGTGATTAGGTTTGATATTTCTCTTTCATGGCTTGACTACAATTTGTAAAATAAAACTCTTGAAAAATGAGTATCCACCAACAAATATTCCCTTGTAAAACAAGTATTTCAATGTAATATGATATCTATAGAAAATTAACACTGTGTGACAATAAAATCTTTGTCAAAATTTTTGAAGTGTGTAGATCATAGATATTTCCTTATGCTCTGTTGTATAATTTATCTATTGGTGTTAACTTCCTACTTACAAATCATATGGGATAATCCACATTACCCTCTTACGGTTGTGTTATGGTTGTGCTAATAGCCATTCGGAGGGCATCAAAATGTACATAAAAGGGTTTTTTCCAAGAAGGAAATTACAAGATAGGTGCAATGGTTAATCTTTCCTTTAAGGTCTCAAACACTTTTTGTTGTGCATGACCCAAGTAAAAATTTCCTTTGGCTTTGAGCGGTACTTCCACAAGCACAACAATCTTAGCATAAAATTTTATGAACTTCCTATAATAACCATTATTCCCCAACAATCTGCACACTTCACTTTAGTTTTAGGCTCTTCCAGCCCCAAGATCACTACTGATATTTGTTGATTTTACCAACAATCCATCCTTGCAAATTATGTGCCAAAGGGGTACAAAATATGCACTTATTAATGTTGAGAGAGATTCTTAGCTTCCTTCATCTTTCAAATATGAGTCTCAAATCATCACATTGATCCTTTACTAGCCCATAAATAGTCCAATCATCTAGATATACATGTAAAAACTTATGAATAAATTCCTAAAAGGCTTGGACAATGATGCATAAGAACATTGTTCGTACATTATTCAACCCAAAAGGCATAACAGTATATGTAAAGCTTCCCCATTCAATAGATAATGTGGTCTTTTCTGATCCTCACATGCAATGTACACTGGTGATAGCCTAAAAAATCCATCGCTGACTAAATAGATCTCATACCCTACTGACTCCTTTAAGGATATCCTCTGTGTGAATGTCATAGGAAAAGGATATATGACACATGAAGAATTGAGTTCCCTTTAATCAACACAGATCCTAATCCATGTTAATCACCATAGGGTTAACCCACTCAAATTCCTCAATCATTTCAATGATTCCATACTTAAGCATTTTTTCAATCTCTTCCTTGACCTTCACATGCAGGTTTAGATTCATCCTATAAGGCTTCTTCCAAATAGGACATGTTTCTTCTTTCATATTAATCTTCATCTCTCCCAATGAAGGGTGAAAACCTTTCAACTGATGATAGCCTCTTGGAAACAAGTCTTGAAAATCACACAACATTTCAATGATCTTTAAAACCTTTGGTTTTGACTAATATTCTCCTATGATATCCTCCTTTGGCACATCCTTAGTTCCAATATTCACCTTTTTATTCTTCATAGGAGCATGACATGCATGCACTTTTTCATCTACAGAACATATCAGCTCATGCGTACTCTTTGTATGGAGAATATCTAGGTTCTCCACTTCATCATCAATTAGGTATACTAGCTTCCCTATTTCCATCTCTTTCCAGGTGTGTCCCAATTGTATCTCTTGTCTTGAGTACATCCTGTGTACCTCGGTATTATCTTATCTTAAAAGCTAAACCATAATTTATTCTTCCTTGGTGTTATCTCCTAGTGTGATGTGCTTCATTATCTACAAGGCCTTATAAGCATGGCTTATTAGAAAAATAATCAAAGGTATGAACAATACCGTTAATCATCTTGCACTAGTTTCCAACCTCTTATTTCAACTCAAGCATGGGCATACCAAGCACACACACATCCACGTAGAGTAGAATAGAAATTATGCACACAAAGAGATAGTGGTATACCCTCCTATCCTTATGCCCATTATCTCTCATATTTATGGACTTGCACAAAATTATGATTCTTCCCATCATACTCATGGATAAGGGAGTAAATATTGCTCCAAGTAAACCATGTTGGAAAGAAAACTCTTACCTCGTATCAACTGATGTAGGAGTATCAAGGAAAGAAGTTATACCAAAGTCCAAAGTCTCTTCCTAATCATGTGTATGGAATCAAGAAAGGTGAATATTAGTCCTTAAGTCATGAGTGAGGGTAAGGATATAATAGCAAGTCTAAAATGGAGTCAAGTTACGTAGGAGATTTAAAATATAATTTTCCCTCCATTTTCAAATTTGAACTTTTAAAGCATGTAAAGGTGTCTAGTGAGCTTGTAAAGGTATGTTAGTGGTTAGGTGAGTAAATATATGTTCCTTGGAGTGATTTAAAGTCTATGTAAAGAAAAATAATGAAAAACTACCTTTTTGATGTATGTAAGGTCATGAGTCAAGTTAGTTAGGGTTAGAAAACATGAAAATGGATGAGTTAAAAGAAGGAATTCGAATGTAATAGTTAATCATCTCTAAGGGAGGAAGGGAGGGGATATACCTCAAGGAGAAATTATTTTCACAATGGACATATGAATATTTGCATAATGATAATCTATTTTGGTCTAAGAAATTACTCATAATAATGTTATCACAAATGAAGTAGGATGTATATCTCCATTTTTGTGTGTGTGTGCTTGTATTTCTAAGTTTATAGAAATGGTTTATGATTTTCTAACTTATCTTACATGGTGGATCCAATGGTAAAACTGTAGGTGTTATTTGCATGGACTTATCTCAAAAATTGCATTACATTTCATACTCTTTCTTGATGATATGCGATTGGCATAGGTCAAGACAAGACTGAGATGACCTTGAGAAGGTATAATGTGAACTCTTCCTTGTATGAGATGCAAGAAATGTAAATGTGGAATCTAGAGTTTGAATAGGCCTAAATAAATTGTGTAGTTGTTACCATGTTCTAGAAAGTAAACAATGTGTGACTATCCTAGAAGGAATGTGCATTGATTACAATGAAATGATTTGTATTAATATTTGATCATCCTTTATATGAACAAAAATGTTGTATAGGAGGCAATAAATGTTATTTTAAAGAGTGGGGAATAAGTGTTTGATTCTCTCTATTGCATGTATGAGTTCCTGAGAACTGATACTATACTTTGTGGTTGAAATTCTATAACTGTGAGTTTGTAGTAGGGAACACTTTTAAATCATAATGCATGATATCTTAGATGGTGATGATATTTTCATGATGGTACTTGAGAATAGGTTTATAGAGTCTTTATTGTATCTTTATAACATGTCAAGTGGTGAGAGAATCCAAGGTCTAAGATACTCTATTTTTCATAGTACAGATTTAGCAAGAAGCATGTAATTACAAAATAGTGGAAGTATAAAGGAGAAAGGAAAAGGTTAATTAGATTGTGAATGATATTCAGAACTTTTGGGAAGTAAGCTAACCATAGGAAATAATATCTATTAATAATTACAACAAAGGATGGTTTTATAACTAAAAACCATGAGCACACATTTATGGGAGAAGGAAGTATAGTCTAACATTGCTTATTGCTAATCTTGGGATCCTAATGTCACCTTATACACATGATGGAACCTAATGTGCACCTACATCAAGAGTTAGTTAAAAATTATTTTGTGGAAATTAGTGAGCAATTTTATACTCTAGGCCTATCACAAACCCATAGCTAGTGTTTGAAATTTGAGGAGAGAAGAAAAATGAATTTCAAGATGAAATTTGGTTAAAATATTTCCAAGGAATTCTAATAGATGTTTCAAAAGGAATATTGAAAGTCCACTAGTGGAGTATTGAATTATCCTTGACATTTGGAGGAATAACAATCACACTCAGCTGAGACCTAATTCAAGGAGCCCCATTACAAAGGAAGTTACTCTTATCCTTGGAGTCGAGCTAGAAATTTTTAGGGTAGATTAAAGGGCTTAATGGATGGTTAGAAAAAGTGTCATTCCACTTTGATACCTCTAACAAAGAGAAATATACATGACAATATCTATAGGAGACCTAGTGAAAGGCTAGAAGACTAAATGGAAAAAGGAAGATAATTTAATATGTGTAAAGAATCATACCTTGGAACTATGCAAGCATATTAATGCGGAAAAGAGAAAATTATTTAAACTCATAGAACCTCTTGAGAACCTAAAGAAGAATGAATGTATGAGTGGAGCAGAAAACATTGTTAAGGGACATAAAAGGCAATATTGACAAAGGTGTGAAATTAGGAATTCTAATTATATTAAATACATTATATGATGGGTATAACCTTATTTCAAGTTCATGAATAGAGGTATTATCCTAAGGATAAATTCTTAGAATAAGTAATAAAAATTTCATTCTTGAACTAGAGGACTAGTGAAGGAAAAGGAAAAGTTAGTGAGGGAAGTTGAGAATAAAGTCAAAAAGAGAGATGAATGAACCATTTCATGAGTGAATTGATGTGATTAATTGGCATAGGAGATAGTGGTCATCAAATCACTTAGTTGGCAAGATCCTATTATTGGAAATATCTTAGTTTTTGTAATTTTTGACCTTCATGGGCTAAACCAAGGATCCTCTAATGTAGAGTATCATGAAAGATTAAGGTTTATAACCTCTTGTTAATTGATTTATAGGGTTTCTTGTGCCCTTTTCTACATCACCAATGAAGAATATTTTCTTTGTGTGTTTCCCACCAATGCACTAGTTTTCTACATAATATATAGAGCATAATATTCCTCATATCTCCCTCATTCTTCCATTGTTTCTCCATGGAGGGAAAGAAAGAGTCAATTTTTTCCTCTCCAATATACCTAGGTAGTTGATTTCTTCCCAAGCACCTAATCATGTATGGCATAATATTCCTGGTGACTCTTCCTTTAACCTCACGCCTAACCATTTCATATATTCCATGGGCCCAATTTTCACACGCAACACTAGTAGTATCACTGAAATATTGTGCATCTTCCCACTGAAGTATGCCTTCCTTAGATGGTTCCACATTCTCAGGGTCACACACCGTGTATATGTATAAATCATATTAATCTCCTCTTCACTCATAGGTTCAATATAAGGTTTTTCCTTCACATCATCTAGGGTATGATAGCATGCTCTTCCTTGTTCTCAAAACTGATATATCTTTTGTTGAAGCATAATTTAGCATTGCTCACATAAAACAAAGGTCGCCTAAGTAGTGCTAGGAATTTATCTACCTCAACAAGCTCCAATACCTCAAAATCCCTTATGAACTTGTCTCCTTGAATAGTAATTTAAGCATCCTTCAACACCCCAATAGGCATGGCCCTTGTTTTATTCTCCATATACAACACATTATAAGATGGATGCAATTATGGTCTCCCTATATGATTCCATGCATCCAAAATTGGAACATTCACCTCCGTGTTTGTGATAATAAAAATATTAATCACCATCCAACCATCAATTACTACATCAAGTGTAATTTACTTTTCATACTAATGGTTCTATGGTTATAAACTGGCATGAAGAATCTTGCACTCCCATTCAATTCCTACACGTGGTACCTTCTCATGTACCCATTCTCTTAGCAGTGGAATGATGTTCTCCTAGTGTAACATCCTGCATACCTCCATCGATCATCAACATATTTTTGTGAAATCTTAGTAGACCTTGTGCTCTCTTTCTCACAAGCTTGATCCTTCAAGTGTTGGATCGCACCTTATAGTTCCCCGACAAGACCCATGGTTTCTTAGTATAACTTCTTCGATGAGTAGTGTTGGTGTCGAATCGCAGCACCCCTGGGACTCTACAACACGATGGGTTGAGAATCTCAGTGCGATTGCACAACATGGAGCTTTTCTCAAGTGTGGGACCTTGCGAAATTGGAAAATATCTCCGGATGAAGGCCGCTCCTATTCCTCTGTTCAGATGCACGAATAAAACGCAGAGGGTTTTACTAAAAACCTAATCTAACTTTCCAAGGAGACAAGGTAAGAAAATGCATAAAATAAAACCTAAACTACAAAGGTGATGCACCAAGGAATGTTGAACACTCGCTTTGCAAATTTAACACAGACCACAGAGATGCAATACAAACATCATGCACAGGTAACCAAACCGCAATAAGAGATCAAAATGGTAACAACGAATACATGAGAGGGTCGAAAATTCAATCACAAACATATATATATTATTTCCTAAGAGTCGATACAATACATTGCAGTGGCCAAGAGGTAGAAGAAGAACTGGTATTACAACCCGTATGGGAGGTTTGAAAACTCCACGAATTCTCTTGCAAGCAAGGGAAGAAGGGGGATGCAAAATGAAAATGTCCAACGTTTTCAAAGAGCCTCTCTTTACCATTTATATGAGGAAAATGAGGGAGAAGAGAATGATTCGAATTCTGCCCCAACCACCTCCAAGACTGCACCTAACTCCTCATCATGGCGGTAGGTGAGATCCCCAACAACCTCAAAATATGGCGAACTGTATTTTTGCATTTTTAAGAACTTTTTCCCACCCAATTAAAGATATCCAGTTGTAGTTGCGTAGAGGACGCCGAGAGCTTTCCGAAAAGTCCAACCTTGTGTGAATCCGAGCTCCCTGTGAAAAGTTATGGCGATCTGAATATTTCCCGCGTCAGGGTCTTCTGCCTGTCGGGTTCGGGGTTCTCCTCTGCATTTGCATCGGGTTTGGAGGATGCCTCGACATGCTGCTTGATGTTTGCATTTTCCCAAAACCCACTTCCACCAAGTATTTCCAAGCTTTCCTTTGTTTCGGGGCGAAGATGAACTTGCATGTGCATCGGGTTCGGAGGGTTGCTCGACATGTTTTCACCCCGTGCTTCCCCGCCATGTTTTCCCGACTCGAGACCCGATTTCCTTTGATGTCGGGTTTTCCAACCCCTCCGACATGCCTTTGATGTCAGGTTTTCTAAACCCTCCAACATGCTTCTTCGCCGTGTTTCTCCGCCTCCGAGACCCGATTTGCTTTGTGTTTATCTATATTTACCTGGGGTAAATATATATACAACAATTTGGCAACTCACGGGGTTACCTACCTGCTAGGTAGAAGATCAATGGCCTTTTAGCGATCCATTGGGCATGGAGTCATAAGCAATAACCTGAAACCGACCTGATACCGCAACTCCTTCTCCGAGAGCACGCTGAACTGTAGAAAACCAACCCAGGAGCAACAAAACCTGTGCCAAAGCACTTAGGGAAACTGAAACCTAACTACAACAAGACAATGTGCATACGCACTTAGAGGAATTGAAATCTAGGCTAATATTTACAAGGGTAAAACTTTTCTCTTTTCAGTAGCAATGTTTAAGATAGATTCCGTTGACCGGAATTGGGAGTTCTTCTCCGTCCAATGTAGACAATTGGAAGGCATTGCTATTCTTACATCCCGTGACCATGTAGGGGCCACTCCAAATGGCATCAAACTTGGAATGCCTTCCCGGTTTTCCCGATCTGCATCCCATTTCAGAACTAAGTCCCCTTCCTGGAAGGTCCTTGCTCTTGCTTTCTTATCAAACCACATTTTTACTAAGGCCTGATCTTTCTTAATTGTCTGAATTACATGTTCTCTAATTTCTGCCAATTCCATCAACTCTGCATACCTGGCCTCCATTGGTTCGAACTCAGCCAACTCCAACTGCTTCATGAACTCCAATACAGGCAGTTCTAATGATATAGGCAATACTGCCTCTTTTCCATAGACCAACTTGTAAGGGGAATTGCCTGTAGACCTCTTTGGTGTTATTCTATCAGCCCATAATGCTGATTTTAGCTTGGTATGCCATGTTCTTTGATTTTCATCCAGAGTCCTCCTGATGATTCTTAGCAAATTTTTGTTTGTGGACTCTGCCTATCCATTACCCTGTGGGTAATAATTGGAAGAGGTGCTCAAGTAGATTCCATTCTTGACAGCCCATTCTATAATCTTGGAACCTATGAATGCCAATGCATTGTCTGATATGATAGTGGTGGCACACCAAACCTGGTCACTATTCCTTCATAAAATTCTAGTATATTAGACTCATTTGCCTCTTTGAGTACTACTGCTTCAGTCCACTTGGTGAAATAGTCCGTTGCCGTGAGAATCCACTTGTGGCCTTGGCTTGAGTTTGGATTGATGACCCCGATGAAATCCAATCCCCATTGCATAAATGGTTGGTCAACCAAAATTGGGTGCAATGGAAGTGCTGCTAGTCTTTCTTTGCCTATGAAGAGTGCACATTTCTTACACTTTCTTATCCATGTATAGCAGTCATTGAACACCGTGGGCCAATAATACCCTGCCTTCATTATCTTGAGAGTTATTACTCATGGGGTGAAATGTCCTCCGGAATTTCCATCGTGAAAATCTCGTAACACCCTCTCAATTTGACTGTCCCAATGCACCTCAATAGAACTCCATTGATGTCTTTCTTGAACAAAACACCATCAACAAGCACATATGGAATAGCTTGTAATCTAAAGTATCTCCTCTTTGCTTTGCTCATTTCTGGAGGGCATAGGCCTGCTTGTAGGAAGTGTATCATATTCTGAGTCCAACAAGGAGCGGCTACATCATCATTTTCACATTCTTGACCATCCTGTAGCACCAAGGTAGTCTCTTTTTCATCACCTGCTTCAACTTGTTGACTCAAGACTAGTTGTTTGCATAGTCCCTTTCCACGTACTAGTTTGGTGACCTTGATTTCGATGTCATATTCCATGACACAAGTGATCCACCCTGCACACTTCTCATTCAGGTCTTTGTTTAGAAGGAAGTCCTTGACTCCCGCATGAGAGACCAACAATTGGATTTTGTTGTTTGAGACTAGGTGTTTGAATTTCTTTAAACTCCTAATCACTGCAAGGACATGCTTCTCAATGAAAGAGTACCTAGTTTCATATTCCTCCAAGCCTTGACTGAAGAAAGAAATTGGTTGTTCTAATCCTTCTTTGTTTTGTTGTACTAGGATTACAGAAATTGTGTCTCCACCACCGAAGGCATATAGCACGAAGTCCTGGAGAAGTCTGGATTGAAGAGAGTTGGGGCTTGAGATATAGCCTCTTTTATTACCTCAAAACTTACCTTGCCTTCAGATGTCCACTTAAATGTCATGCTCTTCTTTAACATCAGCGTTATTGGCTTTACAAGAGCTGTAAAGTTTGGAACAAACCTGCGGACAAAATTGATCCTTCCCAAGAAGCTTTGAAGAGCCTTCTTGTGACTTGGCAATGGCAATGCTCGAATTGCTTCAACTCTTTCTGGGTCAATTGTCAATCCTTCCTTTGAAACAATATGGCCTAGAAGCTTTCCTCGTGAGCCAAAATATGCATTTTTGGGATTCAATGATACCCCAAATCTTCTACATCTCTCAAATACTTGCCTCAAATGAAAGAGGTGATCCACCGCATTTTTGAGAATACAGTGATGTCGTCAAGATATATCGAACTATTTTATTGATCAATCCCATAAATGCCATATCCATTGCCCTTTGGAAGGTGGCCCCAACATTTGATAGCCCAAATGGCATCTTCTTGTAGGCATAGGTCCCCATTTGGTGGTGAAAGTCATCTTGAATTGGTCATATTCTTTCACTATCACCTGATTATACCCTCGAGTAGCCATCTAGGAGAGAGAATCTCTCTGAACCGGATACTACTTGAAATATTTGTTCCATTGAAGGAAGTGGGTAATGATCTTTGAGAGATGCCTGTTGAGGTCTCGAAATCTACACATAACCTGATTTCTCTGCTCTTCTTCCCGACCGGAACCAAGTTTGCAACCCACTCGAGTGCTTGATCGGGAATATAATGCTTACCTCTATTAGCTTATTTAGCTCTTTCTTCATTAGAGGCTCAATGTGAGGGTTGATTGGTCTCTGCTTCTGTCTGATGGGCTTAGCATCTAGATCCAATTCTATGGTATGTTGTGCCAAATTTGGATCGAATCCTCTTAAGTCTTCATAGCTCCAAGTGAAGGCATTTGGAAATTCTTGGCAAAGTTGTATGAAATCTGATTTCTCCTGCTCAGTGGCCACTTTACCAATTTGAAGTGTTTTGCCTTCCCCAACTAGAATTGGCTCTGAATCTTCTCTCTTGACCTGTATGTTAGCCTTTTCCTTATGAAACTGGTCGTTAGGGTTGAAGATAGACTCCAATGTTACTAAACCCTTAGGAAGCTTGTTTGTTCGTAGCTGCACTACTTGATCCCCATACTGCTGCTCTAGCCTATCCTGATTTCTAGCTGAGAATTCAGCCTCTTCTTGTAAAAATTGACGATCTGTTGATCGTTCTCAAACACCTGCCAACTTGTGTTATTATCTGGAACTGCTGGCCTCACAATCACATGGATATGTGGTTGTGTTTTTTCCCTTCTGATGTTGTCAACCACATCAAACGTTGCTCCAACTGCTGCGAGCCTGTCTGCGGCTTCATTTTCCTTCCTGGGTATGGATACAATGTTGAAAGCTTCGAAATCCTCAATGAGGTCCCATACCCTATTCTTGTAGCTCTTTAGCAAGTCATTCTTTGTAGCATGTTGTCCCCTAACTTGGTTGACGATTAGCTCGCTATCTCCAAACACCTGCAAGTTCTTTATGCCCTTTTTCCTGGCCCAATGAAGTCCATGAATCAAGGCCTCATATTCAGCTGTGTTGTTTGAACAAGAAAACTGGAAACGAAAAGCTGAATAATATTTGATGTCTTGTGGTGAAATCAACACTGCACCACCTCCAGCACCTTGTCTGCTTCTCGAACCATCGAAGAATAATTTCCAAACTTTGCTTTCATCTTTTTGTTCAGGCTGAATGATGTCGGGAATGGGTGAATTTTCTTCGTGTACACAATACACGCCCAATTCAGATTCTTTAATTTCCTTGTATGGGTCGAATTCATGACTCTTGTTTGTCCATTCATCCAAAGTTAAATCAGGAATTCCCTCGACCTTAGTACCTGCTTCTAGATCATTTGAACATTCCTCCTAATCAAAAGCTAAGCAATTTTCATTGATAGGACTTGGTACATGAGGCTCAATATGGAAATTGGTAATTGGTTCTGACTTGATTGTTGCTTTAGCTCCATACCTTGTCCTAAAATCATGTGTGACCAATCTGCAGATAAATATCCACCAATCTTTGCAGTGAAGTCTCTTGATAGACACAATGCAAAGAGTGGCGAAAGGTCAATCACAGACACATCTTGCAGAACTGTAACATTAGGACATGAATGTAGTGTTAGGCTTAACCCTTTGATGACCCCAACTATTCCCACTGCCATTCCATCTAGCTGCACTACTCCTTTCAACACTGGCTTCATACTTCAAACCCAGTTGATCCGCTATTTGCTTCGGCATCACTGAACTACTTGCCCCTGAGTCTATCATGCAGTTGTGTACCAAGTGGTTTCCAACAATCAATGAAACATAGAATGGTGGAGGCTTCAAATTTTTTCTTGTCTGGCCCCCATCATGTTGCCTGCATTAGTGAGAAATTTCTCATGCCCCGGTTTGATACATTTGTGGTAGACCAATTAGCCATTGCAGCTTGCAATAAATCTCGTTGCCCTAGGATCGCCAGTGATTCCCACATGGAAATGTTCACATGTGTCTTCTTCATTTGATCAATGATGTTGAAGGGGGATGAATTGTCCTTTTGCTGTCCCTTACTTGGTGTAAACTTTTCTGGAGCTTGAACAGTGCGTGTGTTGCTACAACAGGTACCTTAGGCTGATTTTGCACATTTGGAGTTGTGTTTGGTCTACTGACCCCTTGTTGTGTAAGAGTGGGTTGAGAAACAACTGGATTAGATGGTTGTCCCTCTTCTATGCTTCTCTTCTTTGACCGTGTGTTGGCAGCCATGCCTTGAAAAGGTTGTTGGTTAACTCCACATAAGTCTTCCGTTTGCCAATTAGCCAATGTGGTTTCTGTTGGAGGTCCTTCTTGTTGCGTTTCTTGCTGTTGGTTCCCTTCTTGGCTTAGTTCTTGAGGCACACCAATGGTTTGCACCATCAAGGCCTGATTCAGTGCACCATTGAAACATGTTGACTGATTGTGAGGGTAGATTGCAAGGGTAACACCAGTTGTACTCTTGTGCCATGTTGTTTTGTGTTGGAACCAAGGCTCTTGAGGATGTCGTTGCATTTGGATCATACGGTCGAAATGGCCTGTAGCTTGAGGTTGTCCCTGGTTTTGGTTTTGATTTGTAGCCTGAGCTGGTGGTCTATTCTGTTGGTATGGGGGCCTAGCTTGGTACTGCGCTTGAGGCTGATACGGTCTAGCACTTTGAGCTTGTTGTCTTTTGATAGTCACTAGCTCATTTCCGAGGTTCTGTAGTTGTTTCATAACCTCCTGCAATTCCTTTGAAGTATTTGAAGAAGTCGATGCCTCATTATTGCTTTGATTTCTAGGAGTTGGAATGGGATTCAACTCTGGTGCTTGACTGTTGTAGGATTTCCCATATCCGGATAGAGAGGCATTGGCAGCCTTGGTGCAAGCTTACCAGCTTGGATCAAATAGTTCTCTGCTCTGATAGCTATGTCGTAGGCCCCTGTAGCGTTGTCCCTCCCATTGATTGGATCATCATGGCTATGTCTGAATTTATAGCCTTTAAGAAATAAAGGAATGCTCCTTCGGCAATTGGTCTAATAGCTATTAGAATCCTATCCCATGTCCGATGGAATCTGAAGTTGAAATCTGTCATTTGTTCATTAAGAGCCCTTTTGATTGTTGTCAGTTGTTCCAATAAGGACAAATTGTCTGCCCTCTCCCCGAACTGGTTGCAAAGAGCTGAACAAAGTTGGTTCCAATTCGTAATAGACCCTGGTGTTAGGCTCCTAAACCATTGTAAGGCCTTACCTTTGAAAGATGAAGCCAATAACTTAACTGCAACATCAATTTCATTTATTTCGTGGATTTCACATGCATTAGCAATATCCTGGATGTGATCAATAGGAGTAGTATGATTTTCTCTGTGAAGTAGGGTATATTCTTTAAGCTACGCAATTTGAATTTGATTACGAGCATTTAGGGCAAGTGGACTACTTCCCGTGAAATTTAAAAAGGGATTCGGTGGTAGATGTGCCATTATGATTGGCCTAAGAACCCCAGTTGATGCGAGAAAAGGTCTACCAGTGGAGGTGTAGACAAAGTCCATTAGGTGGAGATGGCGATCTTTGTGGTCTTCTTCCTCTCCTTCCTCTACCCGTGAAAGTTGCAAGTGGAAAAATAGCCCCTCTTCTCAAGTATTAGACCTGGTTCGAATTCTTCTCATGTGCCTGGGCAACTTGTCTTTCTTACACCGCTGAACTCTATCTCTTCGAGTTGTCGGATGTGTTAGATAACAAGCCTCTAAAAGGTTGGATTTTGCCAAGTTACACACCAAACTTGTGATATTGAAAATATAATTTAAGCTTTAAGGACCCAGAGGAGACAATATTCAATTCAAATTCGAGGCCTTGCTTTGTGTAGGCTGCGGATCCTCGAAAAGTACAGTGGAACTCGAGGCCATGCAATGCATCCCCCAAAACCCAAATTGCTGCTTTGATGTTCTCGGACCCCGAAAACCTGAAATCACTAAATACCTGAAATTTTGGAAATCAAAATATCAAAAAAATAAAGATACCCTTTTGAAGATTACCCTCAGATCTACCAACTGTTGAAATTTTGACCTGTTTTGAGCAAGATAAACCCTTGAAAAATGATTTCGGAGTTCGGCCTGGACGGAGCAAAATCTGAAATTTTAAAACTTGCAATTTCTCAGTCCGAATTTCGTGAAAACTCCTTCAAATTTTTATGGAATGACCTCTTGGTCCCACCGGCATGCCAAAACTGTTGGTGTCGAATCACAAAGCACCCCGGACTCTGCAACACGATGGGTTGAGAATCTCAGTGTGATTGCACAACATGGAGCTTTTCTCAAGTGTGGGACCTTGCGAAATCGGAAAAGCTCTCCGGATGAAGGCCGGCTCCTATTCCTCTGTTCAGATGCACGAATAAAATGCAGAGGGTTTTACTAAAAACCTAATCTAACTTGCCAAGGAGACAAGGTAAGAAAATGCATAAAATAAAACCTAAACTACAAAGGTGATGCACCAAGGAATGTTGAACACTTGCTTTGCAAATTTAACACATACCACAGAGATGCAATACAAACATCATGCACAGGTAACCAAACTACAATAAGAGATCAAAATGGCAACAACGAATGCATGAGAGGGTTGAAAATTCAATCACAAACATATATATATTATTGCCCAAGAGTCGATACAATACATTGCAGTGGCCAAGAGGCAGAAGAAGAACTGGTATTACAACCCGTATGGGAGGTTTGAAAACTCCACGAATTCTCTTGCAAGCAAGGGAAGAAGGGGGATGCAAAATGAAAATGTCCAACCTTTTCAAAGAGCCTCTCTTTACCATTTATATGAGGAAAAATGAGGGAGAAGAGAATGATTCGAATTCTGCCCCAACCACCTCCAAGACTGCACCTAACTCCTCATCATGGCGGTAGGTGAGATCCCCAACAACCTCAAAATATGGCGAACTGTATTTTTGCATTTTTAAGAACTTTTTCCCACCCAATTAAAGATATCCAGTCGTAGTTGCGTAGAGGACACCGAGAGCTTTCCAAAAATTCCAACCTTGTGTGAATCCGAGCTCCCTGTGAAAAGTTATGGCGATCTGAATATTTCCAAAGATCGTGGTCTTCTTACTTGCGGGTGCATTTGCATTTTCTAGGATGGCTCGACATGCTGCTTGATGTTTGCATTTTCCCGAAACCCGCTTCTACCAGTATTTCCAAGATTTCCTTTGTTTCGGGGGCGGAAGATGAACTTGCATGTGCATCGGGTTCGGAGGGTTGCTCGACATGTTTTCACCCCGTGCTTCCCCGCCATGTTTTCCCGACTCCGAGACCCGATTTCCTTTGATGTCAGGTTTTCCAACCCTCCGACATGCCTTTGATGTCGGGTTTTCTAAACCCTCTCGAAATGCTTCTTCGTCGTGTTTCTCCACCTCCGAGACCCGATTTGCTTTGCGTTTATCTATATTTACCCGGGGGTAAATATATACAACAAGTAGCATATGGGTACTTAACATGGATAATATCCTCCCTCCTGATGAGATGTTTTTCTTTAAGAGACTTGTGTACACACTATGTTTTCCTACATGGTAACTAACACAAGTTGTAATTTTAGATCATGCATATTCTTAGGCGTCTATTTTTCATTCTTCACACACTATACCTTGATCATCCCCACACCTTTTTCCTTATTTTTTCTTACACATATGCAAATAAAGATCGGGAGTCTTAAACCTTATGTCTCTTTCCACAATATGTACATACCTAATTCTTAAGACATTCATGTTAGTAATGATTTAGGGATCCACAAGTATAAGCAAGTCCCATGTATAAACCTTCCTCTACCACCATAGCCTCTACTCCTATATCCACCTCGAAACCACCATCTCTATTTGGTAACCTTCATTAAGTTGGGATTCATGTGCCTGAGAGCTACTTGTCATAGTGGTTTCTCACAATCCAATCTCACATGCTTCATGGATATGTTCTATCAAGCGGAAATAAGTTATATCATGGGTATGTGCATTCTCAAATCTTATAGTATATAGAAACATTCTTCATTGTTGTTCTCTACAAAAGGGGGAAGGGGAAATTTTGAACATCATAATATTTATTTAAAATCTCACAAGACTATAATAGAACATGCACATTCCTACATCGATAAATATCCTTAGTCGCCCTCCACACCACCGTAACATTCCCATTTTAAGACTTTAGAAAAAAGGGAAAAAAATTATACATAATGTTCTCTGTTCTAAATAATCATAACTTAGAACACACATTCCATGCCAATCAATCTCATAATAGATAACCATATGCAGTTGTAAATGACTTGGTGAGCTACCGATCTCTCATTTCATGACTCGATTAACAACCGATCTCTCATGTTACTTAAGTATTGAATACTTTATGTATACCAAGTATACTTGGTTCTCTTACCCTGTTCTGGGTACTGAGTGTTCTGTTTAAGAAACCTATCTGAATATTTGTTACCAATATTCATCTAAAATCACATTCCTTAAACTAGGTGACATAGGACAACGCAACTAGTAGCTTGTGATACTTTGGCCAAATATTTCCAACATATTGTTCATGTTACTATTCCTAGACAACATACTCGTCTAAACAGAATACATCCTTCACCCCACTCCTTTGTTATCTAGAATGGTCTTCACTAACTTCAGTCAGTCCACTTGTCCAAGGTTTGACCCTAACACAGGTTAGTGACATAATTTAGAATAGGGAGTCACTCGTGATGACCTAGGGTATATAGACATACCCTATCGACCTAAGTCAATTGGATGTGCCTAGTTATCCTAAGTCATTGTGAGTCATTTCCTATGCTAGATCATAACTCTAAACTGTCCTAGAGAGAAACTAAGTTCAAGTCCAAGTTTGGGTAGGTCTAGATGAACCAATGTTGAAGGGTGTTGCAACATGTCAACTGCAACCCTGTATCCTTGTGAAGACCCAAGTCTTCACAAAGGTACAGATCTATAGTTGGCATGTGCCAACATCTGATAGAACCACTTCATCTCGATGTACACACCTCAAGAGATCATTTCCACTTAATTAGCTTAGGATTAAGATTCAGATTATAGAAACCTTACATAACCCTAATTCCAACAACCTTAAAGGTTTCCATCCCCATTTGAGTTGGTTAACTAATATGGAACTTCAAAGACTAATGATTTCTTTATGTTCAATTAAATTTTTGCTTAACGTTCAATTAATTGAAAACAAAATCAGCATCTATCAAATGATTTAATTAATGTGTCTCAACCATTCAAGGAATGTATAAGAGCCAAATTAGGTTCTGATTTAAAATACCTCATAAATATGAAGTCTTAATGGTTATCAAACTCATATATCATTCATTTATTTTACATCCTTTTTAGAAGAGGAGAACCATCCTCATTATGGTTAAGTATTAGGATTTAATATACCCATATCCAATTTACACATCCTGACATTATAACTACATGTTCATAACATCATAATCAACCATTCAAGATCAAGTAAAGAACATCAATACATACAACTTAGTAAGTTGCATTTAAGTAAGGGAATTATACTAATTCCCATTTATCCAGACAATTTACTGACATCAGAAATAAGGATCCAATCAGATATGAATAACAACATCAAGGATATGATTACAAATTTTCCTTCTTATTATGAACAAGAGAATAGACTTAATCAATTTAAGTAACTTCAGTCTTTTCAATTCATCAAATAAAATACACATCTTACAAAACTATGCATTACTAACATATTTCATGTCAACAACATCAAGATCATTTAGGAATACAACTTTTCTTCCTTCAATACATTTCAATAATAACTCAAATTCTCTATAATGGTCCAAAATTTTAATTCAACCAATACATCATAAAATTTATTGCCTTCCTTTATCACTTACGAAGTCCATCTGCAAAAATTGCTAGCGGGTCAATTCATTGAACTGAGCATGATAAGCACTAAGCATTAAAATGAAATGATTTCAACTAACTGTTTCATTAAACCAACTCTACTTTAATGAAACAGTGAGGTCAAGTAGACAAATAAATCATAGTAATAACAACCATAAAAGAAGAACAATTAATCAATTTGAATAACATTCAAAGAAATGTCATGATGTAATCTACAATCTACAACATGTTATCAGATAAATACAGTTCCATCCAATACACTTATCCATATCAAATAAAAGTACCTTCTAATTATTTCCTTCACAATTCATCTTAATTAGAAATACAAATGCAAATAAGAGTCTCACACATCAGATGTGGCATCCTAATCCCAAATGCAAGGCATAGCCTAATTTATCAAGTTAGACCAAATATCAACATTAAGATAGAATTTACTCAATGTACAACATCTCACATTAGTCTTCTATCTCAATTATTAAAATCCTTAACACAAGTCAAGAGAACAAGCAAGTAGCAATGACGACTACTCAAGGCATTAAGGATAGTAGTGCAACTTGATCCAATTAAATCTAATGACCAGATTTACCCAAAAGAAAAATAATGACTGTGATGAAACAGTAAGAGCTTCCCAAATAATTCGGTTAGCCCGAATCCCATACACAACTTCAGAGAAGAGAATAAAACTTATAACATCCTATTATTTCCAAAGGCAGTGGTCAAGCTTCACCTCAGAAACTGAAGAAGAAGAGGTCAAATGCCATGATTAAAAGGGAATTCGACATTCTAACACATGGGAAGAAGGTCACAAAGGACAATGCAGACCCTTCACTACTTCCCAAACTCCTTATAAAAGAAAATGCATAAAAGAAGGGATCAATAGAATGTGTGATTGTTGTGTTTGAAACAAAATTAAACATGTTTTCCCATCATGGAAAACCAATGACTATGATAATAAACCATATCCAAAAAGGAGATGTAAATGACAAGAGTTGTAAAATGTCATGTGGGTAATTACAGTCCCAACAGTCACTCAAGGATGTTAAAGTTTTAGTCAAGATCCACAACTGACCAATTCCTCCAATGATGGAAATAAAACAATCAATGAGATAGACTCTCAATCGAATCCTCACAGAGGTGAGAGAAATATATCTTTTGAAAGGATAGAGAAGGTTCTGAAGATTCAATTCCAAGAAGGTACAGCCCAAAATTGTCATAGCTTAGCTACAAGCATACAACTATAAACAAATTTTTTTCCCTCAAATATTGCTTAGATATCAAAGAATGAAAGAGTCCAAAAACCCCATATTCAAAACTGGTTTTGATAGTTCAAAAACAAGAAACAAAAACCAAAAGTTCAAGGATCATCCTTAATGTTCACAATATCCCAATTAGGATGGTTTTAACAAGTTTACCCCAGCAAGATACTCAAGAGGTCAATCCATTTCAAGTACAGTTAAAGAAAAACCAACAACATCTACTTCGACAGAGAAGAAGACAACAAGAACAGAGAAAAGAAAGCTCAAACAGAGCTACAAGGACAACCCAGCGTTGACTCCAAAAAATTTGACCCTCAACACGTCCCCAACCAACAGGATCTCACCTCTGTAACTTTTAGTTCAGTACTCGAGAACTTTAAGAAACACAGTACTCATAAAAGATCAGAATAAAGACTTCAAACACGGGAATCCCAAGCTCGAATGCCTCAAAATCAAAGTTCCCAGGAAACGAATAACCCATAGTTTCCTTAGAAGAACCAAATTTGAGTACCCAGTTTTTTTAAATAAAATAAAACCTTCACTCTTGTTTCCATACAAGAAGAACCCAAAAAGAAAACAAAGATTCCAAACATTACATAATTGCCATCTTCCATCACAGACTGAATCCAAAGAACAGATAGAGTATACAGAGGGTTCAAGAAGAAGGCACACATATTTACTGTTTCCATAAACAAATTCAAGTTTATACAACTTTAAATCAAGCATGCATAATCTTAAAATTCCAACAGGAGTAACATAACTTCCACAAACCAAGAAGCGACAATGAAGGGTATGCTTTTACATTCTGCAACCCAAGCTACAACTTGGTTTAAAACTTAAAGACACAAATCATTTCCATAACCCATTTTTGATTAAATAAGAAGGATTCATGCATGCACCTCATTACTCAAATTATCACAAGATTTAAGGTGAAATTCAACAACAAATAACTAGGAAAGCAACACAATGACTTCCTTTCCAAGTAGAGATTCCTCAATCAGAGAATACAGAAATTATTCAAGCAAGGAAACCAAATAACCATCACAGAAAATAAAAACCCATTTATCTCAAGAGAAAAAAGTTGTTTTAATGAAGACACTTAGAGAAAAGCAGAGCAACTTAATGGATAGAGCCTATCATGCCTGATGGTGCTTTTGTCTGTTCGAAGAAGATTTTCAACCAATCCTTCATAACTCCCTTTTCTCCAAACAAAATCAACAACCAGAAACTTCTTACTCAAATGCCTCGTATACTTCCATTGGATCAAAAATAGTCCAAGAGAGTTAAAAATAGCAACAAACTGAAAATAGAACTACTTTGGTTCAAGAACCGATAGCTCCAAGAAAAGAAAAAATCAGAATGCATGAAAGAATAAATAACTCCCAACAAATCTTCTTGCATGGTTTTCAAGGTAGTTTACACGCCAAAAATGATGACAATTAATGTCATTAATTCCTAGTCTCCCACCTAAATCTCCATGCCACCACCATCCAAAATTGGCGTGAGTCCAATTTCAAAAAGAACATGCATTGTTAAATTTAGAGATGGTGCCATCTGGGATCACCTCAAAATTCCATTCCCCTGTCAAACTAACAGTAATTAATGATTTAAATTCAAAAATCAAATCAAATAAAAGACTTAGGAACCATCGTCATGCCTTCAACTTGCCATATGACCCCTCTTAGGTCCCCTTCTATCCTCACATTAGTTTAGGATAGATATCATTAGCTTAGGGTATGACCTTAGGTTAGTTTAGAAAATATTTACCTTAGGTAAATTTTCCACCTTAGGATAGGTCATTCTTTCTACTAATGTAGTATTAGGTAATAGGTTAGAAATATACCTATTATCACCTTAGGTTGTTTCCAAATCCCTAACTTAGAAAACATGTAACTTAGGTTAGGATGAAAAATATTAGAGTAGGCATAGATATACGGTAGATCCAGTTTACCTTAGGTTAGAATCCCATTAGGATAGATCTTATAGATCTAGGACTTAGGATTTACCCTCAATAGTCCTGAAGTAGGCCTCTTTCCAACTTACATCATTCAGCGTTCTGGAGAAGTTGAAAAGAAGATCTGAGCACACAACTTCTAGCAGAATGCATAGCATGAACTTTCAAGAAGATCAATGAAATTGTAATCCTACAAAGGCTTGGCCTTTTATTTCCTTCAACATCTTAATGTCAGTTTGCCATAAATATCAGGTAAGAATAATTAAAACATACCTTGGATTAATGGAATTGATCCAAGGTCTTATTATTATATAGAGGTAAATTTTTAAACAACTTTACCAATTTACAACCTCAAACAAAATGGATTCCTTGCAAGCAACAATATTTCAGCAATTGAATCCAAGAAGAGAAACAATTTATCCATGGCAAGCATGATTTCAACAGTCAAAAGAATACACCTTCCTAGGACAAATCACATGTCAATGCTTGCATTGCAAAGAGGAGAAGTTAACAGTTTATCATAGGTGTTACAATCACAATCGAGTGTATCATAACCCACTACACGTATCATGTGTCGAATTGGCATAAAGCTTTTCAAATTATTTATTTATGGTTGCTTCTACACCTCAAGAAAGGGACTCACACCGTTTCTACAATCCCAACTACTTTGACATGTAGAATTACTTCCAAATCCGCGTGGATCAATAAATGTTTTATGTGATAATTCCCTTAGAAATGGAGTCAACAAGCCTCAAACAAACCACTATGTATGTTGGCTGGTGAATATCATAAGATATCTTATAAAATTATATATTTTTAAACCACACATCATACTCTCTTACACTTTAGACAAACCACGCATGATATCCTTTCGTGTGTTAATACTTTTCTACTCAAACTCTAGAATGTGAAATTCAACCAAAATGCATGTGTAGCATCATAATCTACCACATTCTAGTGTGGAGCATACTTTCTATACCATCTATGGTTACTCCCTTGAATTTTTGTCAAAAATTGACTTTCCTTTCTTTCATGATTTTTAATTCCCTTAGTTCTCCATATCAATTCACACTTATGCACATGTTAAGCTAAATCCTCCACTCCTCTATACTCTGGAAAGTGAAGAGACATATCAAAGAAAAACTAAGGTGCATATTGATAGAGTTGTTGGTGATTTTTGTGATGGATGATTGGGTGGTGGTTTGGGACCAAATCCTAAACTTGAAAATCCACCAATATTTCCTCCATGTGGTGGTTGAACCGAGCCTTCTTAGATTCTCATAGTGACTATTGGTCCTATAGATGAACATCTTTGTGTCCCAGGTTGTTGTGTTGAACTAGATACGAACTATTTGTGCTATAGTAGAACCTATAGGATTTCTTCCAACGGTTTGCATGCCAACACTTTGTCCTTATTATGCACCTACAAAATACCTCCAAAAGTACTTGTTACAAAAATTGACACCTATTGTGTGGTCATGTGGACATATTTAATATGTTATGCATCTTGATAAGTAACTATAATATGTCTACTTGTATCTCCTTCCCAACTTGGAGATCCTCCTTTCTCACCTTAACTATAATTATCTTCAATAGTTATTACCTTTAGATTTGGAACCCCTTCCTCAAGAGATAGGTAGTCGGGATGGATTATATGCATGCCCACGCTTCTATCTCTCTCCTTGGACTCACTCCAATTAGATACTGATGGGGTATCTCTACTATGTTTTCCTAATTTTAGTAGGACATAATATTATGGGCCCTTGCCTTCCTTGGGGTTTTCTTCACTTTCGTCAATCATCATTCCTATCAAACTTGGTGCTTCATCAAATACCATTTGACATCCCTCATTATACTTGATCCATCTTCCCTCCCTTTATCTTACTTCCAATAGGTCCACCACCATCCTTCCCCACACTTTCTCTTACCCATATGTGTGGTTGGTTTTAGCTCACCATAGGTAATTTATCCATTCCCAATTCTACCATTAAGATCTTGATAGCTAAGGGTATTACATGTAAATAAGATCCTCTTGGATCACATAAAAACCATAACTCTACTTCCTTGGGGTAAGAGTATGTCAAAAAAATTATTCCAAAGAATAACGTATATTACACCTTCCTACTAATGATCTACGGTTTTATTCCACATCTCATCTGAATCAAAAAGTGTTTTATAGTCTTCTTGCATCCAAGCTCTCTTTCCTATCTAGAAACCTTTGTTTTCCATGTAAGCTGTTCAGCCATTGGTATAACTCTCTTTGGGAAGAAATGAATAACATCTCATACAAGAATTCATATAGATTATCTTCCACCCGCTTTGTGAATTAAATTCAGGTCCAATGTTAACGTCTTGGTCATCTTCTATCCATCTTTCAATATTCTCCAAAGATAGTCAAAATGCCATCTTCATGCAACATCCTGGTAGAAAAATTGAAAAGAGGTCCTAGAAATGGAACCAAAATGTAGTTTTGTTTTACCCACTCAATAGATATGTGCTCTAGCACCTCATCTAGATAATTCGAAGCTCACCCGAAGCATGTACAAGCACCAGTCCCTCCTTTGCTTTTCTTATCAAGATATTAGAATGCATGTTTTTCATATTCGTAATCATTTATAACCAAGGTGACCATTCATGCATATAGAATCACCATAATTATGACATTCCATAAATACATACAATAAGGAAACTCAATCAACATAAAGAACGATTAACCAGATTTGTATTCCCATCATTTCATACTCATACATAGTCAATTTAGAAACCCAAACACAATTATCCATTACAAACCATAATAAAATACATAAGAGAGAAGTTGATTACAATATACTCATTACATCTATACACTGGACCATGTGCACTCCTATAGTCTCAAAACATACTTACAAAGAAGAACTATGGATCCGTACTAAAACCCCTATATGTACTCTCTCTGCACTAGCCAAAACAATGGTGCATCACCTATATTTATAATGTGGGTACTTTCCCTTCACCACTTACATGTTTTCTTTCCTAATAATAGCCATGTTCTATTAACATTCTACATGTTTTCCTATTAATAGCTCAAGCTATAAATAGCTTGATTTATTCATGTTTTAACTACTAATTTTAATCTCCTTGCATTTTTCGTTTCTATTCTTACCTTGCACAAGTTTTTCCCAATTATAGACATTGTTTGTGTCTCAAGTCATCCTTCTTTCACCTATTTGTAGTCTAGGCTCCAAAACGAATAAGTCCCAATCCCTACTTACATGTACACAACCCCTCATGTTGACTTGTCCTTACAGTGCATGCATCCTTGCACACTATTTTTTTCCTCACATTTCTCCCTGCGCATGTGCCCTTGTGTGGAATTCCATGCTTGTATACATCTATTCATCATCCACGTGCATCCTTCTTCACATAACATGTCCGGTGTTTAGTCGATTCTCATGATCAACAAAGTCGAGACTAAATCTAAGCAAAGTGGATGGTCCCATTCATCAAGGGCATATTATGTTGTTGTATCATTGGGAAAAAGTGATACAAATTACTTATTTTATGGTCTCTTAGGTCATTATTAGTGATAAGGAGGGTGTGAATTATGTGGATTATTACGGGGAAAAGGATGGTTAATATATCTATCAAAATCCCCAAGTAAAGTGAACCAAATGGTTCGAAAAGGCCTAGTTCTACCTAGATAATTGAATCCACAAAAGGTAAATAATACCATGGGATATATTTCTAAAGATATGTATAATTAGAGTTAGTGTAATCACGTCTCTTTTATTGGAAATAATATCTTGGGTGGTGTATCTATATGTCCCTTGACAGAGATTTATTGGATGAGTCTACTAATTCCAAGGAGGATAGCTACAAAGAACAATAAAATAGGTGTGTTTTGTTAGAGACAAATGCAAATATATAACATAGCATAATGAAGTGTCTTCAAACTAAAAAATGAAAATATCAAAATTGAAACCCGATATGTTATGATTAAGTAACATAGGGATAGATATTATGCTCGAAGGACATGTTAAAGGAGATAGACCATCTCTACACTAGAATAAGCATAATAGAGGAGGAGGAGAAAAAAAGTGAGGAACTCCACAAACTCCTTAAAACCAATAAGGATGTAGTTGAAAACATTGCCACTAGAATTTTCATGTTGAAGGATGGACTGAAATCCTCCAAGGAAACTAAGGAGACATGCCCCAACAGAGGGAAGAAGAATATTATGGATTATGTATGGGTGAGGATGAATACATATAATATTGAGGACTACCTAAAATTATTATGCAAATAATGGGAAGCCGTTATGAAGGATTATGAAAGTTGATTTTAATTTTGTTGTTAGTTCTATTTTCTCTTATTATTATCAACTAACTTTCAACAATTTCTTCTTTTCCTAGGTTTTTCTCTTTGTGGTGATGTATTTCTTTATCTTTCACTTTTTTAAAAGATATAGGGCCCTTTTTAAAAAGTTATAATATTAAAAATCCTAGGCATACTCCAAATATGTTCTTATCAAGTGTAGAAAATCATCATCATAAGTTTCAGGATATTTAATTCCAAATTCATTCCCATTGTATACACCATTTTTTTCTGGAAAACCATCACTACAATCATCACAATAATTTATTTTTTTGTTTCAATCAAGAAAAAAAAATCATTTCTTGTGTGTCCGCTTGTTTTATTATTATTTTGTATTTGTGTGTTGTTATTTACTTTTTGAGTCACAATTCCTTTTTCATATAACAATAATGGCATAATGGGGCATATTATCTCGTGGTTCATCCTATCATATGCTTTATTAAAATTATGTTCTCAAATAAAATATACCTCCATGTAAGATCTATAGTAGGTACATATCATATATCTAACATTCATCTATCACATTGTATCTTCCTCCATCAAAGCATCATCTCACTAGAATTATCACTTTTTCACACATTCACTTAATGTCCTCATTACCTAGTCTATAACCATAATTTCATCTTTTAAATCTCAATCAACCACCCATTCATCCTATCTATATCACTCAACCACCATCCTTTTGAAAAAAACTCCTCCCTATAAGTTCTCCCAACATCACCACTTTTCTTGATTCCCCCTCAATATCATCCTCCTAACCATCTCTAATGCCACCACCTAATCCATAATAGCACCCATCATCCCCTTTCTCACCAATTATTTTCTCAATAAACTACTCAACACTTAGTTGACTAGTCTACCATCCTTCTAACTTGTCAATCCCAATCAACAACTACCCCTATGACCAACCTTCCTTTCTACACACCCTTAAATATAACCTCCTTTATTAACACATTTAACTTTAAAACCTCTAATATCATACCCCTTTCCATATCTAAACTCACCACATCATCCACAACACCACTTATCACGCTCCCCATCCCTCACTTCCTAATTATCATACTTCGATGGGGAATTATACTTTTGGTATATCCAAAGTCATCATCATCCATCCCTATTTCATCATTATCATCCTTCTTCACTTTAACCTCTACCTTCAATGATGCCTACACCATCCATATATTTAGCCTTTTTAATCCTTAATTAAATTTTAGGTCAATTTAATTAGGTTTTACTTATAGCAATATAACAAATATTACACTACCGAAAACACTCATATTTACATCTCGGATCATATCAAAAGAATAAACAACACGAAATATATTATATCATTAAATTACTTGTAATTTTAAGAAAAATGGGATGAAATATGTCACTTACTTGATTTAGAATATTATCATGATGTGATAACTCTAGAACTACAAACTATACAAGATTCTGGACAAACCCAAATCACTATTTTTCACAATACTCTTAGGTACATGACCATAAACTAGGGTTGGGACTATATGGTCTAGTTTTTACCTCCCTAATTTATTAGACCATCAACCCCTCAAAATATTATTTTTATGGGTTCCTTCTTTATCATTTGTTTTACACTTTTTATCTTCAAATCCACCTGTAACCCTAGATTTTGCACTTATACTTGCAAGAAAAACCCTAGTTATCTTGCAACAAACTTAAGTAATCATTATGTATAAAAATAAATATGAAAATTCTTGATTCAAACTGGAGTCATTAGTCACCCCACTTGTGAATCACTAATTTGTGTACTAAATTTTAGACTCAATCTAGTTATCCTAGTGTTTTATGCAAAGGTGTATTAAATTATCACTTGACCTAGGTTTGACCTTATGCCTCAACACTAATAGTGGACTATTCTACTTCATTGTAATATAAACCCTTGTGTGAAGATTAAAATAGTATAATTATTCCCTCATATGTTATGTATGTATTATGTATATGTATTCCTTTCTTTCTCGGCTCGATTAAGTGGCGAGATAGATAGATGGTTTCTCTATAATAGATGGTTAGTTTAGACTTGTGTGTGTGTGTGTGTGTGTGTATGAGTTATTTGTCTGAAATTGGGACCCTATTGGAGGGAAAGGCCAGCCCATAAAATATATTTTGAAATATAAATATTAATAAATGGGCCCATGAGATGAAAATAACTGAAAATAAGAGGGGTGAAAACCATATAGAAAGGTTAGGACCATATGATCTATTTCGACATTATTGTTCGGTCTTGACTAGGCTTAGAAACAATAAAACAATAAATGGGAACTCTAAAAATATTTCTAAGGTATCTTAAAATCAAACTAAATATTTGAATAATAATAAACGGGCTCAATCAAGTCACAAAGAGAAATATTAAATAAGACTATTGCCACTAAGATTATGTTCCATTGTTGAAAACTCATCTCAGTATAACAAAATAAAAAAATCATGATGTAATAATGATTTTATGCAAATTTTGGTGTATTTAATCCTCACCCATATTCCCTAGTTCCATTTTCTCGTTTTCTCATCCATATCCCTAGCATTGTTTGTTTCTAAAACCTTTCTTCACCCTCTCATTCACCCATAATTTACACCTCCATAAATTTCATCAGAGTGATCGAGAGAACCTTACTTTTTCACACACCTTATTATCCCTCCCCACACCCATGGATGTAACCTCATCATAATTATTTCAGACACCATTCCTCCTCCATATTTGTAATAGATTCATTGTATCATTCCATGACCATGTTTTATGCACTACTCTCATTTTCACTCCAATGTTTGACCCACCGACCTCCTATTATTCAATATCTTTCCATTTTTATTAGTCTACTTTCATATTTACCTTCCTACATCTCCTTATCATTTCATACTTTGTTCTTATATCAATTCTCACCTACAAACACCTATCCCATCTTTTATTTCCATTCATCTTTACATAACACATCTTCATTTACTATCACCAACACTTTTTCTCACACAATGACCTTTTTCCCAAACCTAAATCTCCCCATAGTTTATCACACACACTTTATCATTCAACTCATGCCTTTTTACGAAATTTTACCCTCTCCTAATGAATATTCTTCACAACCCATAACACTCACTTTTACACTTACCTCTAAAATTGACCTCTTCTCAACACCTTGTTTCTCTCTAACCAATTCATTATACCATTTCCTTGTACATAGACTCAATATTTGAGTCCTCATATAGCTAAAATTATCTCACATATGCTTCTAATAGCCCTAACATTACTTTCTCCATATCCATCTAAGAAATTGGCTTCTCCACTCACTACCATCTTTTGAACCATCCTCACTTCACTCTTTTCCAATGTCATACCACATCACCCAAATTCTTCTTTACCTAATGTTTCTCACTTTCACCACATGTTTCTTCAGAGAGGGTACCTTAAGAGGCCTACCAAAATTAGTGATCATACTTAGTCATGTGGAATGAACCACATATATATATATCACTATTTCATAAAAGTTACACTAATTTTTCCTCATTGTTTACCTTTGTTCACACATTACACCCATTATGTCTACTTATTTCCACTTTTTGCATGTTATTATCCATATTTTCAGTCACCCCATACCTTCTTCATTTACCTTATGTCCTATACTACTTATGTTTAACACCTCTTGACCTTAAGGTTTCCCCAAGACCCGACATTTTCACCAATGGGAGACGGTGTCTATTTTGTCTTTTATATGGTCGATGTTATCTCTCATGGAAATGGCATCGGTATATATGTTTGACCTATCTCCATCTTAAAGCACCAACTTACAATCATTTATCTATACTTTTAATTACTCTTTATCACACTTATTTTCTTACATGGAGTATTAGATATTACTTCTTTTACATTTGGGTCACCATATTAAGTAAGAAATAGAGACCAACTTGTTGAGATTTCCCATTCTCCCCCATAGAGATTCTTTCTTGTTGTTGTTTTCTATGGTGAGTATTATGCATCATCAATCACACATATACTACAAGTAAGTATTGCTAACCCTTTCTCATATTTTATCTTATAGGTGCATTTTGTATATTACTCATTCATTTTTATAGACTAGAGTAGATGTATGTTTTCTTTATTATATTCCATTATCTTATTATATTACACCCCTTAGATTATCTACCCCTTGGTTACTCTTAATAATTAATCATAGGAGGATTCCTATCTTTATATTAGGTGTAGACCTTGGAAACCTATATCTATCCTAGGGTTAGGGTCACTTGTTGGAAACTAGGACATTGAGAGGGGGTAAATCAGTGTCTTCTCAAATTTACTTTCTCAAATTAGCTATGATGAACACATAAAACCATACACAAGCAATTAGTAAGAGAGTATACATAAAGACACCAATTTTAATGTGGGAAACCCAAACTGGGAAAAACCCCATTGAAACCAAGAACTAGGCTTAAGACAATAATGTATTGTATATATTACATTGATTTCATGGTTGAGCTTCAACTCAACATGGAGCTGTAACTCCAAATATTTTAACAAGATGTTACTCGGTATTTGATAAGTTGTTACTCGTATGGAAGATTCAACTCATAAGTTTGGTTCAGCTATAACTAAAATTTAGTGTGATTCAACTCACATGGAAGCTACAACTCCCCACAATTTAACCAGCTACAACTAATATTTTTAAGCTACTACTAATAAGGAGGATGAAACCCCATATATGCTAAGATGAAACTTAGAATTTTACATATATTTTCCACACTAAACTTGTTGTCTCAAACAACTGATAGTGACAACTAGATTAGCACACTTTTCTTTTCAATTCCTCTCTCTTTTGATCACTCTTTCACATCAAATTTTCTCATGTATTTGGTCTTTGCAATCTATCAGAAATGGGATCATTGTTTTCTCATCTCAATCACCTACAATTTCATCAATACCTCAAACCCTTATTCACCTTTCACCTACTATCTGATCTTCACAATGTTCCTTAACTCATCTATGTACTTTACATTTTTCTCCATGTTCATAACTCGCAATCTCGGTTCTCAAAGCTTAGTATCTGTTTTTCAAGATCTTAGACACGTTCTTCTCTATATTTTAAAGTTCACTCTTATTCTATCTTCAATATCATACCCATATGCTACTTCAACACTTTATTACACACATCCCCTATTTGATATGCCATAATTTTATATTATTGTTCGCCATTGTACTTATGAAAATGTGTCTCAAGTAGAGAAAAACATATATAAGTTTGTTTTATCTTTCACTAAACACTATTCTAAGTCACATTTTTCTATCCTATACTTTGTTCTTTTCATTACACCTTAGCATATTAACATCTCTCATAAAACCACTTTTTTCAATATGAATCTCTTTGTTTCATGGTCTCCTACTTAGAATTTAAGACACAAGTAACTATCATATAACATATGACTTTCCATCTCCACCCATCTTGCTCAAATCATCTTGCTTTAGCTCGAGCTCATCTTACATGGAAGTGATCTTTTCAACTTCTTTATTATTTTTGGCTTTTTTGTCTTTTTGACTATTGTATTCGACCACAGATAGTATTTTTCACCTTTTTATTTTGAGATTGATGAGGATAACATCACCTTATAGCTTTCAATGTGTTTAATCTTCTTCATAGATCTCATTTAATTTGAATAAAGCAACCTCTTAACATTACATATTCTCACAACACTAACCACATCACCTTAATTACACAAGTATGTTTTTGAGCCATGTAATTAAATCCAACAGATTATTGAAGTGTATTTAATGCATTTAGTATCTTTGAAGATATTCTTTTGATGCAACAACTAAGCCTATTTCACTCTTCAAGATGTTTCTTGTGGAACCTTTCATTTTTCCATTTACTAGTGCTAGCATACAACAAGGTTACAAGACTGTACATAATTCTTATCATTGTCACGTAATTTTCACACCTTCAAACGAAAATGAGATCAAACCAAGCATATGAATGTCATTACCTACCATTTGAAGACATTTTATGAAGACCACTCGGCCTTGAATTTTGAAGAAAAAGGGCATCAAATCAGTTTGTCATCATTGTACAAAATTGTGAAAAATTGTTCGAGGGACTGTCAATGAAATCTCATTCATGCATTGATGAAATCATTTGGTTCCTTTTACAACATGTTCATGTCATGACTACAAATATTTCATCACATTTTTGGGAATTTCTATCAATGCATTTTCAAGAAACAACTATTTTTGTCTGACAAACACTAGTTCAATGTTTCCATTCACTATGTGATCCCAAGAGCATGTTTTTACTATTTATTTTATTTTTTATAGTCTTTATTCAACTTTTTACACTCTAATAGCATTTATCCACCTATTGAAGACTCCTAGCAATCATAATTTTTCTTGAGTGATCTTCTTAACCTTACAGCCACCAAGCTTTTCATTGCACATAGGTGTACCTTGTCCTAGTTCATGACTTCACAAGAGATGGAAGCCCTTGGATATATTTGTCACAAATGAATATCACATTTTGAATATGCATATGCCTATCTCAATGAGTCACACTATATTTCATCCCATTTGAGGGATATTAGCCATTGTTTATCATTTTAGGGTTGTGTAAGAACTACACAAATAGTTTTTAACTTGAGCTTATTGATGCTAACTTTCCACTCTACCTTATTCTTCACATGTGAAACTACTATTTCACCTATACCATGATCTTAAAGAATAATTTGTACTCATATTCTTAACTTTCACCATTCGCTAACATAAGAAGGATTGACATAATGCATATTGGACACACTTTGTCTCTTAAGAAATCACAAGGAAGTCTCAACAATTGAATATTTGAAGACAATCCAGAAAACACGCTTCAAAAGCTCATGATAACCCTATTTAATGACTTGAGAGAGATATATTTTAAGGAGAAATAAAATCCAAGCATGCCATTAAATGTTGTTTTCTTGACAAACCATCACAAAGCAAAGTGTGGAGGCAAGAGTGTTTGAACTTCAAATCTCATCACAAAATTTTACTAGGTGTTCTATCAACTCAATATTATTCTTTACAAGGGAGATAGCACCACTTTCCATCACAAACAACAACTTTGAACATTATGCCCTAATTGTACCTTTTTGTTCTCATAATTGTACTAATATGCTCTTACAAAGGCTACATTTGACTGAGCTAGAAGGAATATGCTTGAAGTCCATACTTATCATCACTATGGCATGAAGAAATCATTATTGAGCTCTGAGTAGTTTAATCATTTAAAAAACTTGATAAGAAATCCAAATAACTCATTTCATCTCAACCACTTCAAGCGAAAATGCTAAGAAGAGAGAAATCTAGTTAGTAGAATGATCATAAATTCTCTGAAACTAATCAATTTACCTCAAAATTGTTCAATACTTCAGGCTTGTAATTATCTATAAAAAAATATTTCTATGATTTATCTTAATAAGGCTCCATATTTTTTCTTAGGTGTTAAGAAGACATGCAGTTCATTTTTCATTTCTCAACGATCCAGTTTTAGAAAAACTTGCATAACTTTCACCTACCTCTTAAAAACTTGATTAACTTCCGCATGAAGTACTACAAGACACCCATATACACATTCCATGTGTTTTTTAGCCATAAATTTTCCTGTACAACTTATACCTATCTCATTTGCATCAACCTACACTATCATTTCTCAAGGATAACTTTGTTGAACTTTTGAAATTCACCTCCAAGAGAAAAAGCAAACCTTGTTGTTGCTCATACATGCTCTAAAAATAGGCCTAAATGAGCCAGTTTCAAATGAGACTTCCACCAAATGACCTGAGACTCACTCTAAGAGCTATTTCCCATGATAGTACTATTATATCTGACCTATAGAACCTCTAAGCTAAGCATACCAACCTACACTCTACCTTCAATAGTCAACCACCTCACTATTTGAGCTTGTATCATACCGAAAGCATATTCAACTATCTCTGTGAGCTTCAATCATCATTAGAAGGAACTACCAATCAACCTTCATGTCCCTTACAGAGCCTCACTTCACCATTCAATCCTTTTCCATCAATGCCACTTGACATCAATGACAACACCAATGACCATGGTTCAACATCACCATGGACTCTATAATTATGACATTAGTACTCCTTGAGCACTTTTATATCTACACACCGTGAATGATCTTAGATTGGATCCCTATATTTTAGAACCTAGTTGGAAACATATATTTTACCCAGAATACACTCTAATGAACCTAATGTGAATATTACTCTACTTCCAATCATGTTAGATTCACTCTTTTATTTTTTTCCCTATTTTTCCTACTTCATCAACCTTTGTGCATAACCCTACTACACAACTAACATTGTTTTAACTTTAAATACTCCTTCCAAGTTCTAGTAACCCTTGTGTAAACTTGTTGCATGAAAAATCCCATTTATAATTCCCGATCTCCATGGCTAATGTATTATTGATTCCATTTTCACCTGTGAAAACTTATTGTGTGGCCAATCACCTCAAAAAATACTTCAAGTAAGCCTCTTTAAAGAACCTCTATTTCATCATTGATTACTTTTTAAATGATTCCACTACATCCTTAGCTAATACATTTTTGTATGACCTTAATAATTCTCAAAACTATGTCCTTCTTAAGTTCATTTCATATCACATTAACTATATTTCCATTAGATCCAATGCTAGGAATTCAAAGCCTCCACATTGAAATATAAAAACCAAATCTAGCATCTAAAATCCTATCTTCAAAATTTAAAAATAAGGGGAGCATGAATATGTTCTTAAATATAATTATACCCCTACTATGCAAAAAAAAATCTACACCAATTTCTGAATATGTTGGATAGACCCCTAAAATGTTATTCAATTCTATTGAGGATTATCTTTCTTAAAATTTAGATGCATATATTAACCATATTGAGCCTCATTCAAATGTAGAAACTTTGATCCTACTAATAACATAAATATTATTTCCAACACCGATTATACACACTTATCATCTCATCGAACACCTAATTCAAAGAACAGACTAAGACCGCAAATCGTTTTAACGACTTCAAACTGTTCTATCTCATCTTTCTATTCAACCTTAAATCATCTCTAGTTAGACCTAAAGGATTTCCCTGTTAGGTGAGACCTTAGTTATATGTAATTTTAGTTTGTATTTAGTAATTTCATATTAGTTATTTTTACCTTAGGTAAATAGATTATTTACATGGGTAATTAGTTATATATTCCATTATTTGGTTATTGTTGTCCAAATTTATCGTTCACTATCAAATTAATGCACTAGCTACTAAATAAACTAGAAAATCAGAAATGAAGGATGGTTTATGTTACCTTGGATGTGATACGGTCGTTAGATGGTTAATTCTCTTTTCTACATATCGATAAAATCTACAAATAAGACTAAAAATGATTTTGATTAGATAGACGCAGATATAGGGCTGCCCGACTAAGCGAGATCCAAGAAGATTTCGAATTTCTTGGTAGATGTTAACCCTTATTTGTTTAGATAAGGTGAAATAAAAACAACAAGAGCATGTTGAAATAGAAACAATATTGAATCTGAAAATGACATAAATTGATCTAAATCCAATTAGATGACAATGACTATAACATAAATGTTGCATAGTATGGGTTGGCGGCGACCCAAATCAGGTAAAACATGGGTCGACAAAACTGACAGGGAGGATGGATGCAAGCTTATAGATGAAATATGCACCTATAAGGTCTGAGAGTGATCTGGGAGCTAATCATGTCCTGTAATCGTATAAAAGGATCTATAGAAGAGAACCAAAGGCAGAGAAGTAGGATAAAGGACCAACAAGGAGAAATTAGATAGGTTTTGGATAGACATGACCTTGGTCGATGGTGACCAGGGGATAGGCAACGATTGTAGTAGGAAAATGAAAATCCAAGGATAAGAAGATAAAAACAACAACCTTTATAAGGAAGAAGAGCTAGAAGATAAGGTTGTTAAGTGTTTTTGAAACTAATATGTACCTACAAGATGCTAGAAACAAAGAATATATGATAATATGATAAAGATATGGAAAATAATGTGATATTGATGAGAATATCTCATGAACAATGCTCATGAGAAATGTAAGCATCTTTGTAGGAATTTCCAAGAGGTATGTGGATGTCTCGTGAGCTGTTCGGGTATGAGGAAGGATGCTCGGAGCTTAGAAAGCTTGAGAATTACATGCATCTGATTTTTTGATATTAAATAGAAGGAAAGAATCTAGTTTTAAAGGGGTTGGTGGTGACCAGGTTGGGTCGTCGCTGATTTCAGAAAAGTTTCTCCTTTGGGCATGATTTTCTACTTTTGACGAGATTTGGGGTGTTTTTAAGGATTGGTTGAATGCTTTAAAGCATATAGGTGGGATTAGGTTTCTTGGGGCTGAATTTAACTCAGTTAAGGCATAAAAATAAATAGGATAAAATCTAGAAAAACAAGGTGATGTGTGTAGGATAAAATCATCCTAATTAGAAGGTTGGTTAGGGCAATGGATGAAGATTAATTAATTAATGGGCATAAATATTAATGTGGATGGGATAATTGGGCATGTGAGATATTAAAATATTAATTAATTAATGTCACTTAATTAATTAATGAGGATTAGATGGGAATTTGATTAAATTAAATTAACAATTAAATATGTGCACGTAGGTGAATGAAGGCGTAGATACCAATTTTAGGTGTCTACATTTTGCCCCTTTTGTTGAGTGGTTTGGGCTAGCAAGCCATGAGATAAAAACAAAAAGGGTTGGATGAGGATAAAGGATTGATGATAAGCTCCCCTTAAATAGGGGATTGATGACGTCAAAGAAAATCAATGACGCGTTTGAAAAAAGGTAGATGATCAAGGGTGGTTGGGTGATGAAATGATGGGTTAAATGATTACCAAGGCTATATGCCCAGGAAAAAATATCGCAATAATGATGAAAGTTTTTTCAGGTGAATGCAATATCACATCGATAGGGGCAGGGAATGGTCTCAATGGATACGAGACAATAATGTTTTATGAACCAATGAGTGGGTGAATATCACTATAGTATGGATGCATGCCGAAATGACCGATTAGTCATGGGTAAGTCATCAAAATATGTGTAACTATATACAAAAATTATGTGAAATCCTTCGTACACAAGGAATCGAGTGAAAAATTATGCATCCACAAGGGATGAGGATGAATGATATGGTGCCCAATGGGACACAAAAATGGTCGATAATGTAAAATGGAAAAACAAGTGATGAAGTAAAATGCCCTAAAGGGGGAAGGCATGGCCACAAAGGAAAAAAATAGGAAAATTAAAATATTCCCCAAGTGGGGAAAATGTATGGCCGTAAAGGAAAAAAGGAACAATTAAAATATGTCCTAAGTGGGGAAAGGATATGGTATGTAAAGGAAAAAATGAAAAAGTAAAATATGCCCCAAGTGGGGAAAGGATATGGCCGAAAGGAAAAGAGAAAATATATGCACCAAGAGGGGAAAAGCATGGCCACAAAGGTGGACTTTGAGGAAAATAAATTATACCCCAAGGATGGGCACAAATATGGCCACAATAGTGGATTTGATATAATGAATGAAATGCCTAAATAGGAAGATGAGTAATGCCTCAAAAGAGGACTTCGTGCATGGATTAGATAGGATCATAAAATGAAATGCCCAAAAGAGGAATGATTATAGCCATGAAAGGTGGACTTTAGAGAATATATATGATTAACATGCCCGAAGGAAATGAAGAGATAGCCACAAAGGTGGAATTCAAAAAGGAAGTATGCTAAGAGGAGGATAAGTAAATGGCCACAAAGGTGGACTTTGAAAAGAAAGTATTCCCAAGAGAGGGATAAGTCTAGCTCAATGGGATCTTGGAAAAGAGTATATTCCCGGAGGAGAGATAGATAAACATGGCCACAACATTGGACTCTATGATTAGATTAAAATGCCCGGAAGGGAAATAATTATGGCCACAATAGTGGACTTTATGAAGAATTCCCAAAGGGAAGAGTGTGAGGATGAGGGGAAAGTTCAAAACCATCATTTCAAAGGCTAATCAATGGTGATCGAGGCTAATCAATTATGCACCAAGGGGGCGACATTGACTAGGTGTCAACGAGCTATATAAGAATAGGGTCGTCCAATGATGCTCATTTTCACATGCAAAGTTGATGAGAGAAAAAAAAGAGAAAAGAAAAACTGAGAGATGAAGGCTTTTGGAGCTGCAAGGAAATGCCAGAGGGTGTGGAGGATGGTGAGTAGAAAAACTCATGTTGGTTTTTTATTGAATTTTGTACTTTTATCAAAAATTTAAAAACATGGATGACATCATGGGTAGTTCGCAGTGACCCAGATGGCTCGACATAAAATGGTCCCTTAGGCACATCGATTGAACCTAAAATTCCTTTACCCAACTCCGGGTCAGCGTCAACTAGGGTTAGACTGGATAGGTTAGGGTTTAGATTGCTTTGGATGAATTCTTGGATTAGAGGTTTAATGTATGCATGTTTTTTGTGATTATAGGATAGAGAGACCTTATATATGATATATCGAGTGCCTATTCTATATAATCATATTAAAGGGGATGTGATAGATGTTGAGTGGGATCAAATGTCTACAATTGGCTTAGGTGGATTTAGACATTACCAGAGGATTTCATGGGATGTGGGGCTTATGATTGTTTTGTATAAGAGGTGGGATAGACAAACATGTACATTTTAGTTCAGGACAGGGGATATGACTATCACCCTAGAGGATGTGTATCAGATTCTCAGGTTACTCATAAAGGGGGAGCGGATAGTTCCCATTATGAGTGACGATAGATTGGTAGTTTTAACGCGGTTATTTGGAGTCGATGCACCCTAGATCAGGTTTTATTTAGGTACTTTTACATATGAGTTGAGATATGAGGTTGGGGTACCACGCATCCGTTTGATCTGCATGGTTATAAAGGTGTTTTCACTTTCCCAAAAAATATGTGTATTTTTTTCTTAATCCTTAAAAAAATGGTAAATTGGCTCTTACAGGATCTTTGTTTACCTTTGTGAAGTCTAAGAGAGAAGGAGTTGTTTTCAACAATTACTTATTTCTCAAAATTTTGAGTTTGGGGACTTTTCATTTGTTTTGTGAATATTTCAGGTTTTGGTATTCCTTATGTCCCATGTTCCATTAGGCTCCCAATTTACTTGATTCCCTGCCTTTCCCGCATTAAGTTTCCTTCCCTTTATGTCATGGGTATTTCAGCTTTGAGATGAATCTTTGTCCCTTATGCTCTAATGTAGTTGGTTCCCCACATCCCCACATTTTCTGTAACCCTCAAATTTAGTAAGTCCCTTTTTGTACTACAGGTATTTCGGCTTTGTGGAGAACTCATGTCCAAATTTCTTGAGGTTCTACTATGAAATATTTTTCTGACTTACCCAATTTGAGTGTATTACGGTATTTCTAATTTACATGTCCCAAGTGCTTCAAGGCCAATTGTAACTCCGTAAACTTTGCATTCTCCATATCATACACAGAGCCTCCTTCATAAAGCAATTATTTTGGCTTACTTGTGTCCCAAGTGTCCCAAATAAAATGGGCTAGTTATGCTCAAATTTTTTGCCATATCCGCATTTCATAGTCTCAAGTCGGTGTTTGTGGCTAAAGTTTGTTTTTCCCCACGGTACATTTATTTTTTGCGTTTAATGCACCCTACCAACCTATTCAAAATGGAATGTGTATAAATACCTAGGGAAATTGGTTGTTTCTACCATACTTCCCACAATTAGCTGTCATTTTCCGTTCCATTCACCCTCTCCACTATTTGTAGCCATGGCGAAGCATTTTCTAGTCTTTTTCAAAATTTCCAGGTGCATCTTGTTCCAGCAGAGGTCATGGTTCATTTGAAAGAAAAATTTAGAGGATCGAGAAGTTCATTACAGAATCTTTTTTCCCTTGCCACACGAGCCTTTCAATGACTGTATTTTTCTCTTTGGCCTCGAAATTCACACTCACTATGAAGATCCATTATAAAGGGCATGAACATCTCTCTTCTTTGGAAATAGCTATACCCGAGATAGGAGATAGTGATGCCCAACACCTTGACCTCGATGATTTTTGGGCATAACTTGATTGTGAGAATCCTACTCCTATTGCTCACTTAATCAAAGAAATTGGGATAGCTCATGTGGGTGTTTTTCCTATTTCTGTTTAATGTGTTGACAATGTGTTAGCTTGTGGCTTCTATTTCAATCCAGGACACAAAATATATTGTTGATCCTCATGGATAGGTGATTTCTCGGTTAGACACTAGTTGTATCAATGTTTCCCTCAAAATCCCAGTGGTGGAAGATTCAAATACTCTCACCAAATCTCAGGCCCAACTTCTATTTGATCAAGACAATGAATAATACAAGAGCAGGGTGGCCAAGTCATGGTTTAAAAACCCAAAGAAAGGAGCCTCAAGACTGCCAAAAACCATGTATAGAATTGATTTCAAGGAGGATTTGTTAGATTTCATTACCCTTCTTGCTATAATAATGGGGCTACCCTCAACTAATGAGTTCCACTTTTGGATGTGCCCTTATATCAACATCATATGTGAAGGAAAACAAAGCCTAAATTAGGGAGAGATAATTTGTGATAGTCTCACTGAACATCTTGCCAATGTTCAAAGGACTAAAACTTTCTATATGACTTCTTATTTGATGTACATTATTGCAGCATACAGGGAGTGGTTGGGGATTTCTCCGATGAAGACAAAAAGGATGCTCCTATATATAAGTATTGCCCATAGTTAACATTGAAGATTAGTAATCATCATTTCATAAGGGTGAATGATGCCTTCACCATGTATATTTTTAGGTTGTTAGAGGGAAACACATCTCGGAGATTCTTAGAGGAGGCCAAACAATTGATTAATGTCTATGGGAGCTATTTCATTCAATTCAAAAAGTTTTCTTACATACGGTTAGTTGGCTTTGAGGGAACACCCCTAAAACTCCCAATGTATTGTAGTGATAAAATGGATCTAGTTGAATTCTGTAGGAAGTTGGATAAGCTTCACAGAACTTGTAGAGATAAGAAGATTGCAAGAATTCAATTTCCAATCACATTGGGTAACTACACCTGCAAGACTGCTTTGGATGCCCAAAATGTTGACAGGACAATTACCCCCTCACACTTCATTATTTCAAGCCAAGGACCTACTTTGACATCAAGGGTTTTATTGCTAATAATTTTAGAATGGGTTTTCATCATCTTGCTTGATAGTGAAGATTATTGGGTTGACTATTCTGATGATTATGAATCTAGAAGAAGGTATTATGGCATATTTTATCTTCATTAAATCAAGGAATTTGAAGTGTACAAGGTACCAGATGAACTACAAGATGATGGTCAAGATCTGCAGTCTCTTGAATATGAAAGTTCTATTAGGAATACTCCTATTGAAACCATTGATTGGTTTATTAAGGAAAAGGATGACTTGAAAGAACTTATAAACCCTATCTTGGTGAGGACCAAACTTTGGTTTGATAGAAAAATGAAAATGTTTAGAGCAAGTAAGTCAAGGTATTCCTCTCAAGAATCCTCCACTCCTCAGAAGGATATTCCTATGGAAACCCCTGAGGCACATGCACAATTGGTCCCCTCTCCACTTGAATCTTCAAATTTGGTATATATGAAGAAAGGGAAGGCTAAGAAAGATGAAAAGGTAGAGGAGGTAATTCAAGGAGAAAGTGAACAATTGTCTTCTTTGAAACAATTGGAAGTAGTACCTGAAATTGAACCAGTTATAGATCTCTGTAATGATGATGGTGATGAGAAAGAAACAGGAGAACATGAAGAAAGTAACCTTGAAGGAGGTAGTATGGAAAAATAAGAGGAAGAAGATGATCAGAAAAGGATCATACTTTGGAGGCAGAAGTAATGGTTATCCTCTACCAAAGAAACTTCTGATAGGGAAGCACCTAACTCTAAAGTCGAAACATATATTTTTGAAGTATCTGTTATAAAAACTTTAAGTGTAATGGGCACACTTACACTTAGGCCTCTTGTTCCATCTTCTTCTAATTATTCCTTTTCTTGGGTGTAACCATTGGTAGAGAACAAGAAAATAAAAACTACATCTCATATTGTTGCTCCAAAGTTTGATGTTGTGGCATCCCGTCTAGGTACTACTCCTCCCCTATCCAAAAAGAAGTATAAAATCACATCTAGGTTGGTATCTGATTCTCAAGATTATCAATTTATCGAGATTGCTAAACCTAAGATTGACAAGGATGAAATATCTATCTGTAAGTGATTTGGAATTGACAAGAATTCCCCTAGGAGAATCTACACCTAAGAGTGAAGTGCAAAATTTTAAGGAGACAATGTCAAAGGTAATTGAAAGGGTTGAGAAAGGCAAGCAAACATAGGATCAGCTAGAGGAACAGAACCAAATCCTTTCAAATTTCATTCGGTCCCTATTAGCATAAGACAAGGTACTTGATCCAACTCCACTAGCCTCAATTCCACCACCTGTTGTTCTAAATAATGATGAAGTTTAAGATATCAAAGACATCCATAAGCATGCTACTTATGGGAAGGAAATGGAAGCCTTGGTTGATGATATGATAGTCACAAGATTAAAATTCATTGAAGAATCATACAAGTCATATGATAAATTCATTGTGATATAACTGAAGTTTACTACAACACTCAATGGTTTAGATAGAGAATTGAAATTATGGAGTGAATGCATTCAAGATCTCTGACTAATGAGTGACACAAATGTGTAGGTTCTTTTGGAAAATAAAGTATTTGATGAGGAAAAGTTTAATTTGTCTAAACAAGTGGGTCTTCAACATTGATTGGAAGATAAAGGTCCTTGAGGAAGCCATTGGTGAACTTAGGAATATGTTGCAGAAAGGTGAAGCTTTTAAATCCTATGTTATATCTACCTTTCAAGATATTCACTGCCAACTCCTCAAAGAAAATTTGGGTGACAGATTCACAGTCCAAGAGATCAAGTCCCAGTTCAAAACATTTGTTAAAGAAATTTTTTAAGCAAGAGACTATGTCCAAGGATAAAATGAGGGAAATATGTACACTTCAAGCAACCATCACTAAGGCCAATAAGGATTTTCTAGAAAATGTAGAATTTGGGAAGGAAATGGAGAAATTCCTAGGTAAGCTGGACTCATGCGACTACAAATACCACTATCCCTCGAGGCATGGACATAGTTGAGGCATTGAAGAGATTTAGGAATCAAGTGCTCAAGGTGAAGAGTGTCACAGTCACCCCTCCAAATGTTCCAACTCCCAGTTCTTAATCTTTTCTTTTAATCAATGTATCTAGTTAAGGTGGTTATTTCCTTTCTAGTCATGTAATATTGAAGTAAAATAAAATTTGATGTTATAATGCTTAATTAGATATTAATATTTTGATTAAAAGAAGGAAACTGAAACGACTCTTTTGTAGAAAATCTATGAGGCTATTTAAGGGGCTCCTCTTGTCATTTGAGGGGATTGGATTTGGATGTCTTGGATGTAAAAAGCACTAAATTTGCAATCAATATAGAAGAAGTTCCATCTTGTCTTGTGTTTTACCTATTTCTACTTTCTATTCGATTCATGTGAAGTTATATATATCTCGAATAGTAAAATTTGTGTTCTCCAGTTTATATTATGCTTAGAACTTTGTGTCTATTGCATATATATCATGTACTCATATGTGTATAATTTTGATCTTTTTATTCTTGCATGCATAAGTAAGATATCATTATGCAATCTATATGTTTGAAAGTGTTGCTTTCTTCATTTTCTAAGATATTAATTATTTTGCTTCCTTTTCTTCTGTATTGAAAATTTTATGAGATGGAGACATCTAAAGCATCAAAATCCTCATTAAAATATTGATAGTTTGTACATTTATAAATAAGTATATTTGATTTTTTTTTGTGTTCAATAAGGGAACCTCTCCCATAAAGAGGAGGGACTATTGTCCCGTGATTGTTTCTTGTTTTCAAATTCAAATCTAACAACCAACAGATGGCAATGTCCTCATCTATGATTTTTGGACTCATGAGGAGCTCGGTTTCCATGGGCATTGACTGGTGTAGTGGCCAATATTGTTGATCACCAAACTTTCTTTTCATTTGGAACCACACTATTGGCTTAGGTTTATCATGAGCTATCTGGATACATGGTGGGTGGGAGGTTAGGGTTTCATGTAGGCTTCTTGCTACATTATTGGGCCTATGATTATATTGTTTAGATTAGGCCACTAGGGCTTCCATGGGTCACAGGTGGCCATATTCAACTAGAGGTGGGATTTATGTGATGGAGTTCTAATCGATCTTCGAGAGATAGGGGTGAGAGAGGGGTGGATTACTATGTAGATCATCTTATAGAGTTAAATGATGATCATATCGGTGGCTGCCATATTGGGATTTCCTTGTCTAGCCTGGTGTGGATGTGGAGCTAGTAGGGATGAGGAAGATAAGATGGGTAGAGGGGAGATGGCCAGAGATGATAGAGGCCATTTATTTTGATAGGGTCAGATGATAGTTTGGATTCATTCAGTTGGTTCCTCGTGATCTAATTTTGTACATGAGGGAGGATCCGAATAGAGAGCTATCGATTCCTACTATGGAAAACCCATTAGAGGAGGAGGTTGTACTATGGGATGATGATAATGATGTGGGAGTAGGATCAAGATACTCTGATTAGCACATGGTAGCATGGGTAGCTCATAGGGATGAGGAGGGAGGAGAGGAGTAGATAGAGGAGATGGAGGTTAAGATTGAGGTGGCTCCAAGAGGTGGTGGAGATGGATCAGGAGAGGATGTAAATGTGGCACACTTGTGTGTCGAGTTAGTGTTGATGGTGAATCATAGCACCCCTAAACATCTATAACTCAATGGGTTGAGACTCTTAGTGTGATTGCATAACATGGAGCTTTTCCCAAGTGTGGGACCTTGTGAATCGGGAAAGCTCTCCAAATGAAGGCCGGTTCCTATTCCTTTGTTCAGATGCACACATAAAAATGCAGAGGGTTTACTCAAAAACCTAATCTAACTTGCCAAGGAAACAGGTAAGAATATGCATAAAATAAACTTAAACTAACAAAGGTGATGCACCGAGGAATGAAGAACACCTATCTTGCCAATAAACACAAACCATTAAAATGTAATACAAGATCATGCATAGATAACTAGATTTGCAGTGAAAGATCAAGAGGATGTAAATGAACACAGAGAGGGTTGAGAATCATCCATAGACATGCATTATTTGCTCCAAATATTGACACAATACACTACAAAATGCCAAGAGGCAAAGTTACATTACAGTTTTAGATGGGAGGTTTGAACTCCACAAATTCACCTGCCAAAGAGAAGAAGGGAGGGGAAAAAAAAGAATGTCCAACCTTTAGAAAGAAGACCCTCCTTACAATTTATAGGAAGAATGAGAGATAAAAGAGAGGGGAATTACAAATCTACCCCAACCACCTCTAGGTTATATTTAATTCATCTCATTATGGTGGTAGGTGAGAAACCTAGCAAACCTAAAAAATGGTGAATTGTGTTTTGTATTTTCAAAGAAATTTTTCTAACCCAATTAAATATATCTAGATATATTTAGATAGAGGACCTTGTAAGCTTTCCAAAAAGTCCAACATTGCATGAATCCAAGCTTCCTGTGAAAAGTTATGGCCATTTGAATATCTGCACCACGCTTCTTGTCGGGGTGTCAATGCTCAAAATGTTGTGCCTCTCGAAGATGCTCCTCGGTGTAACTATCCTCGTGTCGAAATACTCTTAAGTGTTCCATAGGAACTGAAAATGTGGTGTTGACGCCTTTTACCTACACCCTTAACCTGCGCTAGGGCGCATCCATTTTCATGTCGACATCCTTTTACCTACGCCCTTAACCTGCGCCAGGGCACATCCATTTTCATGTCAACATCCTTTTACATGCACCCTTAACCTACACCAGGGCACATCCATTTTCATGTTAACATCCTTTTACCTGCACCCTTAACCTGCACCAAGGTGCATCCATTTTCATGTCGACATCCTTTTACCTACACCCTTAACCTGCGCCAGGCGCATCCATTTTCATGTTGACATCCTTTTACCTGTGCCCTTAACCTACACTAGGGTGCATCCATTTTCATGTCGACATCCTTTTACCTGCACCCTTAACCTATGCTAGGGTGTAAATTTTCACATGTTGACACTTTGTCTTTGTGTTATATTTACAGAGGGAAGATATATACAACAGCTTAGATCATATGAGAGTAGAGAGATATACAACCTTACACAGAAGGTGAGATGTAGTCACTCAAGAGAGATACCAAATTATTCGAGAGGAACCACTACCATAGGCAAAGAGAGGCCTACATGGTCTGCTTTTGGTGATTTGGTGACTATTATAAAACAGATTCATTCAAAGGTGTCTAGGAAGCACCACAAGTATCAAGGTAGATGGTACCCCCTAGCATTATTTCTATGGATAAATACGAGTACTAGCCATATAGGCTAGATACTATGAGGGGATTTTGTTTGATAAGCTTCCAAATGCACTACATTACTAAGAGCATCTCCAAAGGTAGGTGGTCAGGTGGATTTGAGCCATCTAGGAGTACGGTGAGTGTGGCATAGCCATAGTGAGTAGAGGGGAGGTCGGGAGGGTGGTGATGGCATGTAGGGTTTAGGCATTTTAGCTACCCCCAGAGGAAGAGGGTCTGAGAGTTTTAGACATGTATTTTACTAACTTTGACAGTATTTCTGCTTTAAGGAATCCCCTAGAGGGCCATGATGTATTGATACACATTTTGATTATATATGATATATGATTTTGTCATGGATTATCATGTGTTCATTATGTGATGCGATGGATTTAAATTTTGATGTGGTGATGATTTTAGATTATATGTCATGATGATGGATTTTAGATTAGATGTGATGGTGATTTTAGATTGTATGTTTGTTTTATACTTGATGATGATGACGAAATAGATGTATGATTAGATTGTTATCTTATATGTGCATGTGTATGGATGATGATATAAATGTGTAATGTGGTAATATGTTTTTAATTTTATTTTGATCATGATTATTAGAGTGTATGTGGGTAAGATTTGATAGAAACAAACTAAAAATGGATGCAATTAATGATGTATTTGTTTTAAGATAGATAGATAGATAGCATATAGGTGATTGAGATGAAGAAATATGTGTTGAAAGATAGATGTAATAGGATTAGGAAAAATATTCCTCGCAATGGTGATGACCTATAGGTGTAAACAAAACTACGTTATAGTGAGGAACATATGAGGAAAAGATGCCTCCAACTACATTGGAGGTAAACAAAAAGGGATCCAAGTAACGTAAGGCACATGCAAATAAAACTAATGCTAGTAAATAACCTATTATAGTTATTCATTTCAAAGATCATAAAGAAATGATGGATGAGATGATCTCATAAACCTAATGTTAACATGACAAAGAGGATTGATATGAAACTACTACAAGGGAAGAGGGTTCTTCAAAATTGGTTTTCCCTAAACTATGCCCCAACTCTGGGAAGGGGAAAGAGAAATTTGATCAATACAGGGAAGCTTTTTAGGATGCTGATAAAATGGAATGTTGATCAATGTGAGAAGCATTCAAATGCCATAAGGAGTATCCATCCTTCAAGGGTATGGACTATTTATTTGATTTTTATTTTTATTTCATGTTTTTGATATTTTTTTCTTTTTTTTACATGAATAGTTGTCCTTTAAGGGATCATTCTATTTTTGATAACTTGTATTTTGATTTAAGAATCCATGAATTTTGATTTTACATGGGGAGAGATGGGACAAGCTAAGTAGACCACTTAGGAGGGGATAATGATGTACAAGAGACAACCCTATACCCTTTGCATGGTTCCAATAGGTTAATAAGAAGGTGATGGATATAATGATCATGGAGTTATCACTAAAGGGGAGAACGTATCCATAAGGAATATGCTACTGGGTAGAGCCATGGTGCCCATATTTAAGGTCATATCTAGGAAGTGATAGAAGACCACATAATTCCAAATCATCACAATGAGATATGGAAGGGACTGAGATTGAGGAATGATCTAACGACATGACTAAGGGCACATTGTTAAATAGGCTAACAATAGAATGGTCACAAGTGTAATGTGTTAAGCGGTTTTACTTCTGATTTATCGTAAAGGGAGGCCAAATGGTAGGATCTTAACCCATACTTGTGCATAATAATGTATGGTCCAATCCAGTTGGGGAAAATTTTCTACTTTGGCTCCTTTCTAAAGTCATTTTATTCGGATAAAGTTATGAGGATGCTGAATTTAACATCACGTTAAGAAGATAGGACAAGTGAAAATAAGAGAAAGTGTTGCCTATTAGGAAAGTGAATGGTATGTGTTTAAGATGAATAAATGGTCCCCCTAGAGGGACAAGATAAATTAGGATCAGATAAGATGATTTAAATAAATATTATGAAATAGGTGCCGCAATGGTGGGTTTAAAGCCATGGTGCTTCCAAAGGGAAACACAGATATGGCCACAAAAGTGGTTATAGGAAGAGGGGATGAAAGTATGATCGGATAAACTAAGCTAGATGAGATAGGATGATGTCGAATATGGAAAGGAACTAATCTATGAACAGACAAGTCCTAGAAATAAGTCCCCCTAGCGTAGGAGGATAAATCTATGAAGACGAGAAGAAATATGTTAAAGGATCAATAACAGGGGGAAAGATGTTCCCCCAGTGAAAGGGATGTGGATAAGATAATGGATGTCAAAGGATATAGATGTCAGGAAGATGGTGTATTAAGGAAAATAGTATCGATGAAAAAGGGAGGACCCTCATTAAGAGGAGTGATAGGAGATGATGTAGACAGGTGAAGATACCTAGAAAGATGATTGGGTGGAGATGAGGTAAAGGGGATTGGATTTGTTATCAATGAATCAATAGATGGAAAAGGGGACTTGTCGAGGAGGTCCTCTCACTCATTAAGATCATGGAAAATGGTTTGAAGGGCCTTAAAATTCTTGGTGTCATGTCTTGGGCTGTGATGATAAGCACATATGCAATAAGGATCAAACCATGAGGGATTTAGATGGTTTAGGTTAAAGGCCTTGATAGGTGGGAGCATGATTGTAGAATTCTCAAGAGAATGTTATAGGACCTTCGCATATGATTCAATGAGGGCACTAGGGAAGGTCCTGTAGGATGATGTGGATGGCGATGGTAAAGGTGGACAGGACCGAGGTCTAGGTGGTCTAGGAGAAGAAACAGCGATGGATGATTTAGGCATGGATTCTTTGGACAATTGGAGGTATTTTGATGAAGGGACTAGCCCAGGAGGGAATTATATTGTTTGGGTTTGGATTAGTTGATTGGTCATGATGGAGGAGGGGGTCCTAAGATAGAGGAATGAGACCCCATGATCGAAGATGTAGATTTGGTCTTGATAGGGGGATTTCAATTTTCTTATGAGGACGTTCAAGGATCGCTATGGAAAAACACTTAGGTTTTTAGATTTGGATTGTTGAGGAGTGCCATTGGTAGGGATAAAAATGATTTCAAAAGGTGGATCATAATATGGGGTTGTGGCTAATGGGTTGTGGGATTGCATGATTTGTTCTAGAGAGGATGGGAATTGATTTGATGTGGGAATGTCTATTTATGTGGATGATATGGGAGGATCACCTATGGTATCTTCAATTTGAAGTGCTCTCTAATATTTATCAAATGATGTAGGTGATGTAGAGCAAGAATGAGATAATGGGAATGTGGTAAAGATAGTATATGCGGTAGGTGTGTTAACAGGAGCACACAAAGAGGAACTAGTATGGAATCTAAGGATGGCATGATAGTAAAAGGTGGTAGAAATGTGGGTGGGGGAACAAGGTCCGATGTAGTGGATTGAGTAGATTCAGGCATGGGATCGATAGTAGGAATAGATGCAGATATAGAAATAGAAAGGGGTGTTTGGATCATGCGGTTAATAATGTCTATGTGAGATGGTGTAGATGGTGGATGGGTTAGGGTAGGGATGGAAGAAGGATGAGTGCCAACCATGTTTATTTTGGGTGTCTCAAGAGGCACATAGGTGGGTTGAAGAGATGTGACGGGTGTGATAATAGATGTGGATGTGGGCATCGTAGATGTCTAGATACTAGGTGCGGATGGGGGAGACGATATAAGTAAGGAATTCATAAGCAAGGAGATAGGTGGTAGAGATGTCGGGGTTGATATAGTGTCAGGTGATACGGGCATGGGAAAAGAAATATGTGATAATGATGTTAATTTAATTGTACTAACAAGTGTGGATGTAGAGACAGGCGCGGCTAAGGCTAATGTAGATGTGGTAAGAGTAGGACTGGATGTGGATGTAAAAGAAGATGTAGAATTAAGGGGAGGTATATAAGGTAATTGTGGATATAGTGGATGTGTGGATACCCTTGAAGGGGCATTTGGAACAATATCTAAATAGGGGTGGATGATGAATATGGTGAGATAGATGTGGGATAAGATGTTTGATGTATGGTGTTAATTGAAAATGGGTTAAATTGATGTGATGTAGAGTGATAAGATGAATTTTCTAGTGGAGGGTTAGGAAATGGCTATTTGATAATGTCACGTGGTAAAGATGGGATTATTTGGGGGAAATAGGAGTATGGTGATAAGTAGGGTCATAATAAGATGATGGGGATGGGGAAAGAACTAGAAGATCTTATATAAAAGACTCATAAGGGATGTCCCTAGGTGAGATAGGTATGTTGGATGAAGGGGAAATGTCATAAGGTGAAACAAGATCTGTTAATTGATATCTACAGAGGAGGAAGTCACGAATGGGGTTCTCATGAGGAATATCCATAAGTGAAGTGGGTATGGTGATGTCGGATACTCTAGAAGAACATGAGGTAATGAAGACAAATATGGTGGGGTAGAAGTAGGAATGGTGTAAGATGATGAGAATAAAGGTGATGGGGGTAAAACAGGGGTTACTTGATCGATGTGATCGAGAACCGGAGGGCTTGCATGGTGGAGATAATCATAGATGGGACTGGAAGAAGGTCTGGAAGTAACCAATGGTCTAGATGGGGTCATGGTGGATTGTTGAGAACTTCTCGAAAATTTTGGTTCCATTATTAAACAAAAATTCAAGTAAACAATTCCTTTTATGTTTTGATTAATAATTTGAAAAATAAATGTCGGATGGATAACAAATTACATAGAAGAAAGGAAATCTATGTTTGATTTTAGGTAAGTTATGGCTAGGAAATGTCTTAGGCAGATTTTGTTGGGTGATCAAATCCCAATCAGAAAACTAAGTAGGGGGTGTTTTGATGTGTTAATTTATTTTTGTAGTTTAGGTTGTGTGTGATAAATGTGAGATGCAGAAGATTGAACCCTTACTTAGACTATATGAGCAAGTAGGATGCAGAAAATAAGGGTTCTTTTTAAGCCAAAATGAAGTGTTATTTTTGATGAGAACATAGACAGGAAGGGAAAGTATGATGTAAAAAGGAGTAAATAGGGAAAAGAGGAATACCTAGATAGCACTTTTCCTATTTATCTACAATTTTGAGTGATGAGTGATCTAGAAGGAGAACGCAACATGAGCAAGCAATAAAGCAAAGCCCCACACTGCAAAGTATTAGTAGAAAAAAAGTAGATTATGGAAAAGAAAGAGAACACGAAAAGGGTCTCACACTGGGCATGCTAGGAATGTTGTCCAAATATCTTGTTTAATATCAAATTAATACATTAGCTAATAAATAAACTAGCAACTCAAAAATGAGGGAGGGTTTATGTTACCTCGGAAGTGATACGGGCACTAGAAGGTTGATTCTTGTTGATGTAAATCAAATAAAATATGTAAATAAGATTGAAAATGATTTTTATTAGATAGATAGATGTGGGGGCTTCATGACTAAGTGGATCCAAGAAGCTTTTGACTTCCTTGGTAGATGTCAACCCCATTTTTTAGATAAGGTGAAATAAAAATAGTAAGAGCATGCAAAAACAAAACAATACTGAATCTAAAAATGACAAAATTGATCTAAATCCAATTAGATGAAATGACTATAAAATAAATGTTATCTGTTTACGGGTTGATGGAGACCCATATTGTGCTTAGGAAGGTCAGCGATGACTTGGGAGGATGGATGCAAGCCTATAGATGAAATATGTAGGCTTGCAAGGTTTGAGAGTGATCTGGGAGTGGATAATGTCCTGTAACTTCTATACAAGGATCTATAGAAGAGAACTAGAGTTAGAGAAGTAGGATAAAGAACCAAAGAATGAGAAATTATATAGGTTTTGGATATACATGACCCTGTTCGATAGTGACCAAGGAGGATCGGCAACGATTGTAGCATGAAAATGTAAAGTCAAGGATAAGAAGATAAAAACAACAACATGTAAGAAAGAAGATCTATAGGAGAAGGCTGCTAAGTGTTTCTAAAACTACTTTTACCTAAAAGATATTATAAATAAAGCATATACAATAATATGATAAAGATACAAAAAGTAATGTGTTATTGATGAGAATATATCAGAACGACGATCATGAGTGATGATAGCACATTGAAGGAATGTCCAAGAAGTCTTTGGATGTCTCAGAACTACTTTGGAATGAGGAAGGATTCTCAAGATCAGAGAAAGCTTGAGAATTACATGCATCTAATTTTTTAATGCTGAATAGAAGGAAAGTATCTAGTTTAAAAGGGTCGACAATGACCAGATTGGGTTTCCACCGATTGTGGGGAAATTTTCCCCTCTAGGCATGATTTTTGTCTTTTGATGGGATTTTGGGTGTTTTTAAGGATTGGCCGAATGCTTTAAAGCATGTAGGTGGGATTAGGTTACTTGGGGATGAATTTAAGTTAGTTAGGTCATAAAAATATATAGGATAAAAGCTAGAAAATCAAGGTGATGTGTGTGTAGGATAAAATCATCCTAATTAGAAGGTTGGTTAGGGCAATGGATGAAGATTGATTAATTAATATGAATTAATTAATTAATGGGCATAAAGATTAATATGGATGGGATAATTGGGCATGTGAGATATTAAAAGATTAATTAATTAATGTCAATTAATTAATTAATGAGGATTAGATGGGCATTTGATTAAATTAAATTAACAATTAAATATGTGCACGTAGGCAAATGAAGGCATAGATACCAATTTTAGGTGTCTACACTATATTGTTATAACCTTATTATTTTTCATATAATTACATTCATGGTTGTTTGGTTTGATCGTATTTAGTTGTTCAATGCATATAAGTATTGCATCTCCTTATCCATGTAACATGATTTCATATCAATAAACTTATAAAGCTTCTATCTATGTTCCTCATTTACATTTGGTATCGGATATGGAAAGAGAAAACTTGATTTGTGTAGGTGAGATTGCAAAAGCTATGGAGGAGTTTAGAGAAGCATTTGTATCATTGGAGAGAAAAATTTGTCTCCTACAACTTATTAACCCCATCCATACATCCCCACACTCAATGGAATTTCTACAGAGCTTGTGTAATTAATTTACATTAAAAATATTTTTTTCCTAGTCAAGGAGGAGTCACCAGAACTACCTCTTGTATCGAAATGATCTAGAAGAATCTAGAAAATATGAAAATAAAACAAAATGAAAATTTCTTTCCCCAATAGCAATTTTTCTCCAAATTTGGAGACAAATTTAGATACATCTAAGTTTGGTTGGTCTACTAAAGTTGGTAGAACAAATATCTACAATGAGCTAGAGGTGATCTAACCCTATAGTGAGATGGTAGGTGAGTTAGTTATTCACCTGGTTAGTTACAACCCACCAAGATAGGCTAAGGTAAGCAAGATAAATTTTTATTTTGCATTGGTTGAGCCAAATGGTTGAGATATCACCTCACACCTACCGAGTTGGAGCCACATCGAGCTGATCTGGTATCCTCTACCATGATCCACCCCTAAACATTCTCACATTTATCAAGATGGCATCAATCTCAATCTGGTTGTGTTGGAACATAAGGTAGGTTTTATTACCTTGGTGAGCCTCCTCAAACCCATTGATCCATATCCAAACTGATTTAATCTAGTCATCCATGCACTCCCACTAACTCAATTTAGATCCCCTTGAAAAAAATAGGGCCAGAGTCCAAAGAAAAAATATGATTCCATAAATAACCAAATGAAGCAGACAAAGGATAAAAATTGATACCTAAACCCTAATCGCATAGTTGGATGGTAAGCCTAGGAGGGGTTAAGTTTTTCTTAATCCTATTTATTTGTTTTTAATTTAAATACAAAGTCCTTCAATGCATGATCCAAGCACTTGAAGTGTTGAGTTTCCTAGATTGATTGGTATAGATCATTAGGAGAGCATAGGGATATGGTTAAAGCCCCATCCCCACCCAATTATATTAAATTTTGGCATGTTTTCTATATATAACCCTGAAGTTGACGAGAACCATGAGTTTGACCTCTCTAAATCAAGCTAGTTACAACTAGCTAATATTAGTGAGAAAAAATTTATTGGATGGTAAAAACATTCTCTAGGTTGCTCCTAAAAGTAATATCAGAAATTTTAGTAAAGGGTCTTTCCTAAAAAGGCATATTTTTTTGTTTTTGTGGGAAATTGTCAAGTTTGAGAGAAATATATCTCCAGAGGCCACCAGACCTTAAAAAAAAAAAAAATTACATGTCATTGAATTTTTTTACACAAAAGGCTGAATTCATTTTTTCAATATATTGTAATAATTTGTATTATTCTAATGATCCATTTAATTGGGAAATTATAACGACCCACTATGGCCAACAATTCTCCAAAATTATTTTTTCCTAACTCATAGTTACTCCATGGTGATAACTACGTTGTGTGGAAAACCAACATTTGAGCTCAACTTGAGTTTGAAGAAATATGGTCTATCAGTAAATGGTTTCATAACCAAAACACCAAATAATGCAACACATCAGCTCCAGTTTGATAGGACCAATAAGAATGACAAATTGATCATCTTGTTCGCAATTTCTGATGAAGTACAACCACACATTTGAGATGCCAAAATTTCCAAAGAATCATGGGACAATTTTAGCACGATGTATGAGGTAAAGAATAAGAACACTATATTAAATTTGTTGAGTCAATTACATACGCTAAAAATTAATCCTAATGAGAAAGTTGAGACTTTCTTGTGTAGAGTTGCAACATTGAGGGATTCACTTCTAGCCCTGAGAGAGAAAATATTTAATGACACTCTCATTCCCATTGTGTTGATAAAACTTCCTCCCTCATACAGAATTTTTTTTATTACAATCAACTCGTCATATAACACCATCAATTTTAATAATCTGGTGAACTTGTTACAACAAGAAAAAACATTGTACAACAAGGATGAATAAGAAGAATAGACAATTTCTTCTCATCAGAAAGGGAGGAACAAATCTCATTATTACAATCACCCATAAGTAGAATCATGTAGCGGCAAATAAAATAAATTGTGTCATATTTTTAGCAGAGGATATGATGTGAAATATTACTAATACAACACTTACAAGAAAGGTTCGTTAATCAATTCAAGACTCGAACAATCAATAATCTCAACTAGGACAATCTAACTACAAGAAATGGAAAAAAGGGTAACTAGAAGAAGAAACCCCATCAACAAGGAAATGTTGCTTTGAGCAATAATACCACCGAGAGGATGATGAATTATTGTAAATTTCCCATTATAGTGAAAAACTATGTCTCCTAGTGTTATCTAGCACGTTGATTAGGAGCCACTCAACACATGACCAGATGCAAAGACTATTTCTCCACAATCAGAGACACACTCTCCAAAAAGTAAGCTTTTTTGGGTGATGAATCATCTTATATTATTCAAGGTATTGTGAATATTTCTTGACCTCTTTTTTCATGAAATTTTAGGCTATATTTTTATTATATATCCCTAGTTTGATGAAGAACTTGATATCGCTTATTCAACTTCTAGATCATAATATAAAGATTGATTTTTATTATAAATCCAATAAGAAAGTATTTATTATTAGAGATAAATCCATAAGCTCAAAAATTATTGTAAGAGGTTTAAATATGGGATAAATTTTCTTTCTTGATTTTGTTCATAGATATGATTAGGAACTTCTCCATAACAAAATTGTTAGGATTTTGTACCTAAATTGCTTCATAGTTAGCATTATTTACACCTTTTTGATTTACTCGATGAACTAGTGCTAGTCAAGGTAGCTTGACACCGACGACGTCAAAGATCGGGGTAACCGACACTGGTCAAGGTAAATGGCACTATTTACTGTGTGTGAAAGTTAATATTTAACTCATGGGAATTTAATACAGATTTTATTTTAAATCTGATTTAAAGGTTGTAAATACATAGCTAAGGTGCCCTAAGTTTGTCTAAGATTATATAAGCTAGAAAACTAGGGTTAGAATAAAATGAATGAAGAAGTTAAGAAGATTATAATCCTTTGTTGAAAGGATGAAGAAGAATAAGAAGAAAAACCATCTTGCAATAAGATAGGAGCTTTCATGGAGAGAAGTTGGATAGAACAAAAGTGTAGGTACACTATTAGTGAGAAGATGGTATTATCTTCTATTGTATTTCCTTTTTATTGTTTAGTCTCATGTAATGGATTACATAGTATCTAAATCACTTGGTGTTTCTTCTTTTTAGATCCGCAGTTGTTGTGAGATCTTATTATTGCTCATTCTTGTAGATTCACATGTTGTGAGATCTTGTATTACAGATCCATGAGATCATAATGTATTGTTTATCCATATGAATCTAGTATTGTAGAGGAAGTTTTCTTCATGTTTACACAAAGTGATGCAAAGTGATGATGGAGAGACTTACTTCTTGGTGCATGGTTATAATTGCACATTGGTAGACCCTTCTAGAGGTCTTGTTTACAGATGTACAAGATTGTGAGAGCTTGGTTTCACAATGGCATATGCAGGTGGTAGCTTCGTGTATGTGATATCCGGTGGTGTTTCAAAGGCACGGTTGTAGTGCACTCAGGTAGATCAGGTTAGAGATCTAGAGGATACATAGGTGGTGGTATGGAGGCATATTTTAGTGTACTCAATAAGATCTAGGAGGAAGAGATACTCTTGTAGAGATACATGTACTCTTGCGCAGAAGAGCTGGTTTATAATCTCTTGTTATATTATATATATGATATCTCTATCTTTGGTGGATGTAGCCCACATTGGGTGAACCATGGTACATGTTGTGTTATGTGTGTGTACTTTTGTGTGATTTGGATTATTCTTGTTTATACTTCCACTATTGTAGATTTTATGGGGATTGTTAGATCTGTATTTGCATGTTTTGGATTCAATATTCTATAGTTGCAAATGTTTCCACATGAACCCATCCCCAAAAAGTGGTATCATATCTTGTTAGCTTGGTTATTTCAAAGTAAGGTTTTTCTTCAAAGTATATTGTTAGTGTATTACTAACATGGATGAGAGTAGTATTTTATTTGCATGATGTGAAAGCCGCAGGAAGAGATTCAATCTCAAGTGGGAGCTAGAATAGTAAGGTTGCTAGAAATTACGTGACCGACATCGCTAATCGAAACCGGCATCAATGAAGGTGACCGTGGTCGCTTACATGTAATCGTGGTCGGTTACATGGTGATCATGGTCGGTTACGAGGCATCCTGGTTTTAAATAGAAAATCACGATCAAAATAAATGGAGAAAAGCATGGAATGAATCTTATTTGCTGAGGTGTCCCTAGTTCTTAGAGGCACAAGCATGGTGGTCAGATTACAGATCTGATTTATAAAGGTATGGTTTTATCTTGGTTTTGCATTTCTTTGCATTTTAAAAGAACATGCATGGTTTTGGATTGCAGATCTAGACATAGAAAAGGAGCGTGTATGTATCCTTGAGTGCAGCTTAGATTCACAAGATTTGGTAGAGAGGTTGTATCATGGAATGAAGATGGGGTTTCCATCGAAAATCATGTTCTTAAGTTGAAGATGCGGTTGAGTATCTTGGTGTTGGTAAGGTGATGTATTTCATCTTGATGTAATTTATTGCATGGATTTGTAGTATTATTTCTTGTACGAGATTTGGATACTTCTTGAAATGGCTAGCTCAGCTCAACTAACAACTTTGGTCGAAGTCGGCACCTGGTGTGGTGTTCTATGCCAAATTGTGTGGTGTTGGGTTCATTCTAGTAGCATCAACATCAGTCTAAGAACTAAGGTTAGTCATGAGAGGAACTAAGGTTAGTCACGTAAGAACCAAGTATCATTCAAATAACCATGGTGAGTTAAGCGATGATCATGGTCGGTCTCTCAGTGAAACTTATATATACATTTTTTTACAGCAGGATAGGCAGATGGTTTTTTCTCCTAGTTTGGAGGATTGAGTTTCTTGCATAGAGTGTACATGGTAGAAATAGTGTAGATCACTTCATGGATTAGATCAAAAAGAGGACAGATTTGGCTCACTTAGTCCATTGATATTTTGATTCAATTATCTCTATATGATTCATGTTTTGTTTCTTTCATTTGGAGTAACTGATATTATATTTAGATAGTGTATATAGATTTACATCATGGTTTTTTGGTGTTGTTTGACTTTTATTTCCGATTGTGTGGAATTTTGAGGACAAGGGTTTCTAGTCTAACGATGATATTCTCAATGAAAATTCAAGATTAGACACAATTGTAGGTAATGAGAGATTTTGAGTAAACACATATGAAAAGAAGGTGATTCACCTACTTCACAAGAAGTCCAAACTTTTATGATGTAGAAGTATTCTTAGAGAAGAAAGGGAATCAATTTTATAGTTCTTTCATATGGTTTTATTTCTCACTAACATATTAGATTTTGATCTTGGTGTTAGAGGCAGTGGGGGATTTTTTGTTCAAAGTGGGAGAAAGCCATGGTTGTTGGTATTGTAGGATTGGATGCATTATGCACATGTGGAGTGAGAGGAGATTGCTACTATTCAGAGTGTCAGGAGGTATAAGTTAGTTTTAGAGGGTAGTCATGGCTTTGTAGGTATTTTTAGTTTATTACTTTGTGATGTCACTTCTGGTTTATTTTTGGTGCCTGGATATTCCTTAGGGAAGGCAGTTGATGGTTGATTCAACTAGTTTTAGATGATAAAGAAATTTTCAGAGTTTGAAGGGTGAAAAAGGAGAAAATATGCTAGTTATAGAGACCAGTGTCAGTTAGGGTTAACCGTGGTCAGTCATTTGGTAACTGTGGTCGGTCATGTAGTGACCGGTGTCGGTTAGGAAATCGTGGTCGGTTTGGTCACAGGTTTAACAATAATTTTTCTTTACTATTTTTGGATAGTACCCTTGTTTTGATTTCATCTTAGTTGATTATGAAGATTATTTTGATGACATGTTTGCTGGTATTTGCACTTGGTATTAGTACAATGGTTTAATAAGGATGTTTTTATTGACATTGATGATCACAAGTATTCATATTTGTCTTTGGAGTTAGTTGGTTGCATACTTGGAGCTTCTAGAGATCTTGGAGATATGGATGGATGTACATGGTGATTTTGTACATGTGGATAGATTAAGTTTTGTGAGTCTATGAAGATGCAGATGTTTTTTTTACACATGGATGCCATTGAGCATGGTTACAGGGATTTTTGTATTTCATCTTGTTACTATGTTACTCCATGGGAGATGTTATCTACGAGATGATTGTCTCGGACATGCTAGTTATTTATGCAAGGATGGATTTATAGATTGCAGTGTTTGGATTCTTTGAGTGATGTAGGTGTTTATGGATTGATCACCCACTAGTTGCATATAGAACTCATTTGGTTTGTCTTTTCCCATGATCTTATTTTTCTTATGCTTATTCTAGTTTGACTTGTCTTTGATCGGTTTCATTGGTAGAAGCATGAAGACATGGATAGATGGATGAAGAATATGGTTGGTTTTACAGTATGGCTATGGATGTGATAGAAGCTCAACATTTCAGTTTGAGTGGGAGCTCTCACAAGTGCATTATTCATGGTGGCTTAATTTCATGAGAGGATTGGAGTTATGATTCAATGGGAGCTTGATGTATGGTTAGCTCGTGTATCACAAATCAGGAGTAGCTTCATGTAGGTATATGGTAAGTCATGGGTTTGTTATCTTCTTGGTTTAAGAAGATGGTTTTATCTTCCTTATTTCATTTGAGATGATTGTTGATATAAATAATAGATGGTATTCATGGTATTTAGAGGATGGTGATGTACAGGTACAAGTACAAGTTCAGAAATTTATCTCCAAGTGGGAGATTGTTAGGATTATGGACCTAAATTTCTTCACAGTTATCATGATTTACACCTTCCTAGTTTACTTAGTAATGCGGTTCTTTAAGGGTAACCTATGTTGGTCAACATCATGGTAATTTGCACCGATTAGGGTAACCAGTGTTAGCTGGGTAATTGTCTCCGATTACCTATGTGTGAAAGTTTATATTTAACTCATGGGAATTTAATCTATCTTTTGTTTTAAAGCTGATTTAAAGGTTGTAAATGCATAGCTAAGGTGTCCTAAGTTTTTCTAAACTTATATAGGCTAAAAACAAGGTTTATAACAAAAGCAATGAAGAAGTTAAGAAGATTATAATCCTTGGTTGAAAGGATGAATAAGAAGAAAAAGAAAAAGAAAAAGTAGATTGCATGAAGACAAGACCTTTCATGGAGATAAGATGAATAAAAGGAAAGTGCAAGTACACTATTGGTGAGAAGATGGTATTATCTTCTATTGTATTTCCTTTGTATTATTTAGTCTCATGTAATCTCTTGCATAGTATGTAAAACACTTAGTGTTTCTTCTTGTTAGATCCACAGGTTGTTTTGAGATCTTGTTATTGCTCATTCTTGTAGATCCACATGTTTTGAGATCTTGTATTAAAGATCCATTAGATCATGATGTATTCTTGATCCATAGGAATCTAGTATTATAGAGGAAGTTATCTTCATGTTTTCACAAGTTGATGTAGTGATGATGGAGAGACTTATTTCTTGGTGCATGGTTACAGTTACACATTGGTAGACCCTTCTAGAGGTCTTGTTTGTAAATTCATAGTACAATGAGAGCTTGGTTGCACGTGAAGATGTATGGGGGGTAGCTTCAAGTATGTGATATCTGGTGGTGTTTCAGAGACATAGTTTTTGTGCACTATGGTAGATCGGTTTAAATATATGGAGGAGACACATGTGGTGGTATGGAGGCATGGTTTAGTGTACTCAAGAAGATCTAGTTGGAGATCTAGGGAGGAAGAGATACTCTTGTAGAGATATATGTACTATTATGCAGAAGATTTGGTTTGTAATCTCTTGTTATATTATATATATGAGATCTCTATCCTTGGTGGATGTAGCCCACATTGGGTGAACCAAAATACATGTTGTGTTATGTGTGTGTACTTTTGTGTGATTTTGATTATTCTTGTTTATACTTCCACTGCTGTAGATTTTGTGGGGATTGTTAGATCCATATTTGCATGTTTTAGATTTGATATTCTATAGTTGCAAATGTTTCCACATAGACCCATCCCAACAAGACCTCATCTACATAGTTGTAGCATCGGAGACTTGGTCACATTATTTTTGGATATCTTGACATAATTTACTAGTATAACATGATGAGAGGTTTTTCATCTCTCAAGAATTATATGGACAAGTGTCATAACTACCTCACAGAAAAAAAAACATAGATCCTCATTCCAAAAGAGTACATATCAAGCTCCAAGTAATATTGTTCTAGTGCACACTGATATTTGTAGTCTGATACAACCTAGCCATTCTAGATGTTAGTATTTTATGTTTTTGTTGATGATTATTCAAGAAAAATGTGGATATATTGTCTTTATACTAAAAATGAATCTTTCAAGAATTTCAAGAAGTTCAAAGTGTTTGTAGAGAATGAGACTGGTCACAAAATCAAGTCTCTCTTTGAATAAATTAAGGGAGGGAATTACCTAGTAATAAGTTCAAATCCTTTCTAGAATCTCATGGGATTCGTCGATAAATACCACAGAAAATGGTTTTTTTGAGATAAGGAATCATACTATCATGGATATTGTGTGTTGTATGATTGATGATTCAAGACTTACAAAGATATTTTGGGCCAAAGCAACAAAGGTTGTAGTTTACCAATTGAAAAAGTTCCCAAAATTGCTCTTGTTGGAGTAGCACCACATGAAGCATGGTCACACCAAAATCCATCCATTGTAAACCTATGAGTATTCAGGTACAAATCTAGCATGTACATACCCAAGTAGAAGCAAAAGAAGTTGGATATGAAAGCATAAAAATACATCTTCATTGACTACTGTGAAGTAGCTCTTGGGAATAAACTGGTGGATTCAAAGACTAATAAATTATACACTAATAGAGATGTTTATTTTGTTAAGAATAAATAAGTTGACGGTCCTTCCATAAACTCACCTGATGTACAAAGTACCCCTGTTGTTAAAATAAAAGTTGATGTTCCCACTTATGATGAAATTGATGATGGGGATGATGGTAATTATTTGATAATGCCATAACCCATATAAATAATTCAAAATTTTCCTATGTGTTATAAAAACATGATTCGATATGTAAAATTGGATGCTCCTCCAAACACATCCACTACTAGACTACAGAATCATAGTAAATCTCATGAAGAGGTAAATTTTTCCTTGATGAGTAGATTTTTGAATCTATTGAGTCCTCTACTATTCAGGAAGCCCTATAGTCTAAATCTTGGAAATATTTCATGGATGTTAAGTTTTTTCCACAATAAATCCTCTAGTTATTTTGACAACTTGGAGTCCCATTCTAGCTTTGACATCAAGTTTCCAGTTTACACGTGCTCTTGGTTTTGTACTTTGGTAAGTTGACATGGCTACAGCTTATTCATACACACACTTCACACTTCTTCCTTATTGTTTTCCTTCTCATCACTTTCTTCCCTACATGCCCCTCCTTTCTTAGCCTCATGCGCACTCATTTCCTCTTTACCTTCTACCTTCGTGCACCTTCCCTTTGCAGATTGCTTTTGTGCATCCTTATCTTACATTTCCTTTTCTTCCAATCACACATTCATACATTAACAGATATGCATATTTTTTCCCACTCCTTATGCACTCTTCTTTGCATGATCATAGATCTTTGCATTCTTCCTCCTCATGCCTATTGCTTTTGTGCTTGCACCAAGTGAAAATAATCTGCACCATTCATTGAGTGCCACATGTCAATTTATTAGATACAATACATAACATGTAAACTATCGAATATTCAAGTTTCTAGTCAAATCCTCATGGAAAATGAATACAAGATATGTGGTAAAAAATACAAAACAAGCTGACATGCAGTTGATCATCATCATCAATCAAAGCACGTCATGTGTCTTGCATTTTCCATCTACATTGTAGAGTTAAAATAACCATAACTACTGCTACAAAGCTTGGATTTATGTGCTTTTGGTCTTGTTGTAAAGATGCTGACATAGGCTACACTCCATGTTATTCATAATTATGTTTTGGGTAGAATTTGGTAAGTGAAATGGGGAAACATGACTACATCCATTAATTTACATATTTAACCAGATTCAACCACTAAATTTGATGAGATCTTTCCCCTTCCTTATTCCACAATCCAAGATGACATTGGGAGGTGGATATGATGCTAGTTGGTGGTTAGATTTCAAAATCTAAGTTTCCCTCTCTTTCCCTCCTCTTCTCTTACCCTTTCTTTTATATATTCATGAACAATGCTCATTGTAAAAGTTTGGACAATATTGGTTTGCTAAGTACATTGTTCACGACATTCTTCCTAGGCATTTTGAGTTGTAGGCCTCAAATCTAGTTCTTTGCATGTGGATACCTTCCTCATCCACCATTGTAATTGACTGTGCATCACTTAGAAGCAATAAAATCTTATTTTGTGGCTATTTTCTACCCTAGTTTGCATTTTATTACAACTTTTTCCCTTTCCATTGCATTTTTGTTTGTTGTGCATATTTTGTGTCCCTTATAGGTTTCATTTCTTTTATGGTCCATGAAAATGAATACATGAATGATATTTCATACCGTGGCATGTTTTCATGCCCTCCCTATGCGTATTTTCCCTCATTTTCACTCATTTAAGAGTGTCCACCCCCTCTTTCTGGTTCTATCACATCCCCTTAGTTTAGGTTTCCCTTTCATGCATATCCTTCTCATCTTGGTCCCTTAGAATCATAAAGTAGTGATAGGTAGTTGCATTTCCCTTCCTAGGATTATTTGTAGCAGTAGAAATAGGTAGAGGAAGTTGGCCTTCTCTAGAGGTTTGTCTCAAGCACAAGTCCCATAACTTGGAGATAGTCCCATGTTGCCTCAAAGCCCCAATTCATCTTGATCTAGGATGGGTGCAATTTTAATCTCTAACAGTTTTTGGCATGCCTAGTGGGACAAGTATTGAAAGCTTACATTTCATTATTGCTAAGTTTTGGTGTGTGAATTAGTAATTGTATGGCCTTTAGAGGCTTGTTTCAACACATTCGGTGACTCCCAACATCTATAACTACTAATTTCAACATTCAACGTGCCTATTTCATGAGAAGAATACACACCGGACAAAGCACAATAGTCAAATAATCCTTTGAATAGCTTTAATTTTCTCCAAGAAGAAGAAGCAGCAGAACTTCTACACACACATCTTCATCTCCCATGTGTAGATAACTTTCCACCCCTCCTCTTGGCATAACTTTCACGTTCTATACCAAGTTATTCAGACCCTTTCAATCCATGGCACAGAGAAATCTACCCTTTGTAAATTTCAAATTCCTTTGGCTCTTCCCATGCAACATGATATACCAGTAGTTGCACTCAAAATTATTCCATTTTTATTGGTGAGAACCAAGTTACCCCTACTAAGAACATGCACATGACATTGCAAATGTGTTCTCTACTCATCTAGTTATAGAAGATGATGTAGTTCTAAGGCTGATTGCTTCTTCACTCAAAAGAAAATCACTTCAGTGGTATATAACTTTGAGACATGCCTCTATCACTAACTCGGGATGGAATTGGCATTATGTTATATAATCATTTTGAGGAGAAATCTAACATCATCTCGCAATGATCAAGAGAGATCCCAATGAGCTCATGGTTGACTTCAACTTCATATTTCAAAAACATGGGATAGAATTTTGTCCCTCCTAATACCAACCCTCAAATTAATTTTCTCTATTTATTAACAGCTCTAAAATATTACATTGCAATGACAATATAGTCTATGGGTATCATGTAGCTCTCTAATTTCTATCTTATAGCCATTATGGTAGAAAATTATCTTATCCAACTGTATAATAGCCCCTAGACCTCTCATGCCCTTATTTCCTGAATTTCCTTAAGCACCTTAGCCTTTTTTTGCTCTCATTCCTAAGAAGAGCTCCCATCCAATTGCCTCCACATCCTACTCTCCCCAATAGCAAAAGGAAGATGAAGAAATGAAGGCCTTGATTATAAATTTTTCCAATAAATTTATATCCTTATAAAAACAACAAGCGCAAGCCTTCATAAATAACTCTAATCAAGGATTTAATCAAATTCATTAGCCCTTTAGAAATCAATATCCAAATCAAATATATGGTTAGAACCAGCAAAACCATAGATGGCATGCTAAAGTGCACCTTCCTCTTCAAAAATTTCCCCTGTGCAACCCCTGTCTAGCACTCGGTGAAAACAAAGAACTAGTTCCAGTCTGAAAAATAACATGGTCCAAGAGATAGAGTGGTGTTTTCTTTAAAATTTACCACACAGCTTAGTATAGTTGTGTAAATTTCTTGTGTGTGTAAGCCTATATGATTTAGATTACTTCAGTTATGAGACCTTCACTATCGTGTGCGAACCAAAAATGAAGAAGTTCCCAAGTTTTCCATGAGACCAACCTTATGTTCTTTGGTGTTGAGGACTTATATGCAATAAACCAAGCTATAGATAGTTCAAGTAGACTACGCATGCGGGTTGCTAACAACACAAGATACAAGAAAATAATGTTGTAATCCAAATGTATATCCTTCTACCTCTATCGCTTAGGTTCATCCTCAAGCATCAAAGGATGTTAATGCATCCAATAGTTCTAGCATGCATTTATTGATGCTCAAGAATCAAACAACATTCAAACTAAAGTGCATCCTTTTCCTCCTTTGGTAGGAAAATCCTCTACATAAGCTAAGGCCCCCGCCTCTTTACTCCGAACCATTAAGAAAAGATTTTGTTGTGCTATAAATGCACAAGTCCATGGGCCTTCCATTCAATGTTGCGTAGACTATATGAGTAAGAAAATGTAAATGTCACAATGTGGGATGCCCTGGCTATTCCATCTTAGTGCAACCTATTGCATGAAGCTCTAGCGCAGCTCCCAAATGTTGATCTAGTTATCTAAAGACCTCAAGTTATCAACTTATGTCAAGTAGAGGAAAATTAAGTAACCAGGATTATTAACACCCCACCTTTTTATATGTCCTTGATAGTGGGAAAACATCTTGTTCACAACTATATGATTGATTCAGGGCACAGATGCTTTAGTTATGCCTAAGAAAAAATTTATGTTCTAGGTCTTAAGTACATCCTCATGTCCAAAGGAGTCCTGCAACTTGATGACTCAATTTTTACCACTCCAAGAGTTATCAAGGATCTTGAGTCAACACTTAATGCATGTCTAAGCCTGATATTAACTCAAGATATCTAAATCATTGATTTACCTCCTTTTTTTCCATTTTCCTATCAATAGATTTTACTGCCAAGGTGGGTGGTTACTTGTCTTCTAATTGGTCTCATATGTTACTTAGAACAAGGTATGGTACCCGATTTACCATACAAGTTGAGCCTATATTTTCCTATCATGTTGATTCATATGACCCATCCCCTCTCCAAGTTAATTGCCTCATCTAAGAAGGCCAAGAACAATATTCGGTTTTAGAAGAACAACCCATTCCTCCTTCCATACCTAATATATTATTAGATGAATGGGTCATTTAAAGCACTATGAATTTGATCCATATGATACAACTATTAAAACTGGTTTTGGTACTTACTCCATCCTTGAGGAAAAATTTATGTTTTTGTTGCACTCAAACAAAATAATGAAAATTTGGATGGAAAATGTATTTTGATGGCTGCAAAAGTAGAAATGGTGCAGAAACCGGTGTTTTTCTCATATCCCCCAAGAGTGATAAATTCTTATTTACACGTAGGTTGCAATTTACATGATCTAATAATTTAGTAGAATATGAAGCATTGGTGTCGTGTCTTCTTATTGCTTAGAAGAGACAAATTAAGGTATTACGAGATATTTCGAGACACTAAGTTGGTCATCTACCGTGTCACAAGCAAGTGTGTAGGAAAGAATAAACTTCTCAAATATTATAAACATAGAGTTTGTGACCTCTTAGAGATCTTTGAAGCTCTCAATTTGTAGGTGGTTCCAAGGAAATGTAACAAAGAATTGGATCGATGGCATCCCTTGGTTAAAAATTCTCATTAACTTAGGATTTTTCTAAGGCAATGCGTAGTACATTAAGGTGGTAGTTAGGTCATCTATTTCGAAAATCAAACCAGTTGGAAAGTGTTTAACAATGATGTGTAAATTATGTAATTCATTCGAATGAAGTTGATTTCTCTTCAAACATGCAATGTTACTTGCATGATAGCTACGGTGACCAAGTGATTCAACTCAATACAAATAATTTTCCTAAAGGGATGGTTACCTTATAGCACATATTTCATCATTGATGATGAGTTCAAGGGTGAATAAAATAATGTGCATGTAGTGCAATAATAATACCAACCAATCACCATTACACATAGAAAGAATTTTTCTTGGTAAAGAATGTGTGTAAGAGGAAAACTAGTCTTTTATTTATCTATGTCAAAACTACAATGACATATTCTCATGGGAATATGAAGACCTCAAAGGATTTGACCCAAGTGTTGCTCAACAGTTCATCGACCTCGACCCTAACATCAAGCCCATCGATAAAATCAAAGGCTAGTCAATCCTAAGATAGATTCCCTTATAAGGAGGGATTTATCCAAATTCATTGAGGTGAAGATCATTTTCCTTATTAAACACTACTTGGGTGGAGAATTTGGTTCCTGTGCAAAATAAGAATGGTGAAATCAGATTTTTTGTGGATTTCAGAGACTTGAACAAGGCATCTTTAAAGGATCGCTATCATTTTCTTTTTATGGAGAAAATTCTATAGACTGTGCCTGGTGTGCAAAGGTTTTCCATGCTAGATGGGTACTCTGGCTTCAGTCAGATTATGGTCAAGGAAGAGGATCAAATCAAAATAGAATTTACAAATAAATGGGGAACATATTCTTATCAAAAAATGCCTTTTAGTTTGGCAAATGCAAGTGCAACATTTTAGAGAGCCATGGAAATTTCCTTCAAGGGATATATCAATGAGTCCATCCTAGTTTACTTAGATGACATAACTATTTACTCAAAGCAGATCGTAGATCACGTGATACATCTAGATAAAGTCTTTGAGAGATGCACACAATTTTGGTATCTCTCAACCCCAAGAAGTTAAAAAATTTTGTTGTGTAAGGAAACATTTTGGGCCATGTGGTCTCAAAGGATGGAATTACCATTGATCCCGAATGAGTATCAAGTATATTTTCTCTTTCCTTGGCAACACACAAGAAATCCTTGCAATCATTCCTAGGCAAAATAAACTTTGTTAGGAGGTTTATTCCTAACTTGGTAGGATTAGTAAGGCCCATCACCTTATGCTCAAGAAAGATAGTTTTTAGATGGACATCGAAGGAAAAGAAAGCTTCAACAAAATCAAGTAATAAATTTCTTACGCACGAAAACTCATCAATCTGGATTATTCCAAGGATTTCATCCTTTATGTTTATGGATCTAATACTAGTGTTGTTTTCTTGACTCAAGAAAATGAACAGGACTAAAACATTCAAAGTGTATTTCTTTCAAGAAAAACACTAAAGGATTATGAATTTAAATATGATCACATAGAAAATAATTTCTTCACCATCACACATGCTCTTAAAAATTTGAGAGTATGCTTTCCAAAAATCATGTCAAGGTGTTGGTTTCACACTCAGTGTGTGAGAGACTTCATTATGGGAGTAGAAATCAGTGAGAAAAGAGATAAATGGGTGACCAAAATCATTGAGTATGAAGTGACTATCAAAGCCAAAAAAATTATTAGAGGAAACTCACTCTATAGGAAACTTACAAAAGATGTGCAAGATGAACAAGAGACTTCACTGTTTTTTGAATGAAGAGATCTCGCGCATTGAACCTAAGTAAAATGATCATCCTAGTGCACACATTTAGATAGAGGATATGGTAACATTCCTTTCTTCTATGGAATACCCTCCTAGCCTAAATAAAGAAAAGAGAAGATATCTGAGGCTACATTCCATTCCATATTTGTTGATTGATGGCATTCTCATCAAAAGGAACATTGATGGCATGTTTCTAAGATGTATCGATGGCACACGGGTTTACCAAGTGTTAGTAGAATTTCATAATAGATTCTCTAGTGCACACTTCTCTTCTAAAGAAATAACATTGAATATCATTAATGTATGATATTTCTAGCCTACCCTCTTTGCAGTATATGCAAATGGGTCGTGAATTGTAAAGAATGCACTTTCTTTATAGAAAAAAATAAATTGGTTGCATTTCCCTCCACCCAATCCAAGTGAATTAGACTTTTTACGCAATGGGATTTGGACTTCATAGGCATGATCAACCTACCTTCAATCACTATTCATAAGTGGGTGTTCACAGCTACGGATTACTTCACCATATGGACATAAGCTATCCTACTCAAGGAATCAACCAAGTCGGTCATCCTTGACTTTCTTGAGGGTATTGTAACAAGTTTTATTGTTCCTCAAACTATTATCTTTGATAATGAAAAATCCTTCCTTTGTACAAGAGTTTCTAATTGGGCTCTCATCCTTGGAATTTATTTTAAGACATCTTCCAATTACTACCCTCAGGGAAATGGTTTGTCAAAGTCTACTAATAAGAACTTGATCAGAATCATGATGTGGACAATGGATATCAATCGAGGTAGTGGCACATAAAGGTCTTACACGTGCTCTAGGTAGACAAAATCATGGTGAAGAAGGAAATAGGTACTTCACCTTACAAAGTGGTTTATGGTAAAAAAATACATACTTCCTTTATCACTTGAATTACCTTCATTAGAGCTAGCCCAACAACTAGAATTTGAGGGCGCGGACTAGTGATAAATTGGAATGGGAGAGTTGGTTGAGCTTGAAGAATTAAGATACTCTACCATTGTCAAGTATGGAAAGCATTAGAGGTCAAAAAGTAGTGGTTTAACAGAAAGGATAGATCTTAGGATTTAAAAGTAGGTGATCCAGGTCTCAAAGTGGGATGCTAACAGAGCTAAACATGGTCATTATTCAAAGTTTGATGCACTTTGGAGTGGCCCATATATCATCAATTATTGTAAGTAGGATAACTCTTTTGAGTTGTCTCAATTGGTGGAGATGCACTACTAATCTCATTCAATGGGATTTACCTCAAACATTTCCATTAATCCATTTTACATCATCTACATATTAGAGTAGTTTTAATTCCTTCACGTGCACTCTACGCACATTGTTTTTTTCTACATAGTTTTTTCCTCTCGTGTACTCCTTTGTGCGCTCTTTTTTCCTTCCATAATTCTTGTCCATGTGTTGAAAATCTCAAAGAGGTTGTTTTAGCTAGATATCACTTCCCGGTAGTTTTGCACTAGTTCTTTAGAGTCCAGAAGTGTTTTTAAGTGACTTCATGGGTGTTATTTAAGTTATAGATCATAAATTTTATGTTTCAAGTAGAATCCATGCCCAATGTATATTTCTAAGGCTACTAATCTCTTTCATCTAGTAGGTAGATGGCCCCAAAGTTGCTAAACTATTGTCTAAAATAAATTCCCTATTTATTTTGACAACTTGCACTCCCAATCTAGCTCTGACATTTATTTTCCATGTTATGTGCGCTCTTGGTTTTATACTTTGGCACATTAGCATGGCTTCAGTTCTTTGCATGTGCCCTTCCTATTTCTTCCTTGTGATATTCCTTCTCCCCACTTTATTTTTGCATGCCCCTTCTTCCTAAGTCTCATGTGCACTCACTTCCTCTTTCACCTTCCACCTTCGTGCACCTTCCCTATGTAGATTACTTCCACACATCCTTGTCTTGTGCTTCCTTTTCTTCCGTGCACACATGAATACCTTAGTATATATGGACATTTTCTTCCCACTCCTTATGCAATATATTACACACACTCATAGATATTTGCATTCCTCTTCATGCATTTTATTTCCATGCTCGTGCCAAGTGAAAATCCTCTCGCACTGACATTGAGTGCCGCATGTCAATTTGTTAGATAAAGTGCACAATATGTAACCTATCGAACATGTCAGTTGTGTTACCAAATCCTCACATTAAATGAATGCAATACATGTAGTGGAAAAGACAAAAACAAGCTAGCGGGTAGTTAATCCTCATGATCAATCATAGTGTACCATGTGCCTTGTGTGTTCCATCTGCACTGTATACTTTAGATCACCATAAATTATACTATAGATCTCATATTTGTGTTCTCTTGGTCTTGTTGGAAATCTACTGACATATGCTACACTCCAAGATATTCATAATCAGATTTTGGGTAGCATTTGGTAGCTAAAATGGGGAAACATGACTTCATCCATTAATGCATAGATTCAATCAGCTCAACCACCCAAATTTGATGAGATATTTCCCCTTCCTTCTTCCACATGGAAATTTGACATGGGAAGGAAGATCTAACATGCTACAGTGTATTTAGAGGAATTCATTGTTGGTTTTTGGTGGTCGATTTAAAAATCCAAGTTTCCCTCTCTTTCCTCCTCTTCTCTTTCCCTTTCTTCTATATATTCATAAACAATGTTCATTGTAAAATGTTGGACCCTCTTGGTTTTCTAATTACATTGTTCGAGCATTGTCCCTTGGAATTTTGAGTTGTAGGCCTTAGATCTAGCTCTTTATAAGTGGATACCTTCTTCATCATCCATTGTAATCAATTGTACATCACTTGGAAGCAATAAAATTTTATTTTATGGCTATTATCTTCCATGGTTTGTATTTTATTGCATCTTCTTTACTTTACCTTGCATTTTTTTTTGCTTGTGTGCATATTTTATGTCCCTTACAGGTTTCTTTTCTATTGTGCTCCTTGAAAATGAATACGTTAATGTTTTTTCAGCATCGTGGCATGTTTCCCTACCCTCCATGTGCACATTTTACCTCATTTTCACTTAGTTGAGAGTGTTCATCCTCCTCTTTAGGTGCTCTCACCTCCCCTTAGTCCCATGGAATCTTAGAGTATTGATAGGTAATTGCATGTCCCTTCGTAGGAGTAGTTGTAGCAGAGAAATAGGTTGAACAATATGGCCTTCTCTAGAGGTCTATCTTAAGGAAAAGTCCCACAACTTTGAGACAATCCTATGTTTCCTTAAATCCCTAGTTCATCCTAATCTAGGATGAGTGAAATTTTTAACTCCAACATTAAGTATCAATCGGTGATGAAGAATAACACCGGAAACTTTTTGATCTTCCACCAGGGAATAATCCCATTATATGTGTATGGATTTTCAAAACAAATTTCAAATCATATGGGAATATATACAAGTAAAAATATATACTTATAAAGAAAGGGGTATGCTCATAAGCAAGGAATAGACTATAAGGAGAAAATATCTCCCACAACTAAGATCAAAACAATCATGATGATCTTTGTTATAGTTACACAGTTTGGATGGAAAGTTCACTAGATGGACATGAAAAGTTTCTTTCTCAATGGATACTTATAAGAAGAATTCTACATAACTCAACCAGAGGGTTTTTTCATACCCGGAGAAGATGTAAAGGTATGTAGACTTGTCAAGTCATTTTATCATCTTAAACAAGATCCCTAGGCGTGGCACATTAATATTGATGAGCATCTCATTCATAAGTGATTTGAGAGGAATCCATATGATCCCAATATCTTCCTCAATAAGAAATGAGGGGATATTATTATTGTTGTTATATATGTTGACGATATAGTCATCACTTGCAGCATAGTGAAGATGATATATGCAATGAATAAATATATGAATCAATCATTCAACATGGCATATGTCGAGCTCATCCAATGTTGTCTTATATTAGAATTATGGTAGAAGGAGAATCGTATCTTTGTTTCTCATTTGTAATATACCAATACGGAATTTGAGAAATTAAGGATGATGGAATGCGCACTTTGATTGACACACCTATGGAGATAAGAATTTACTTATACTAGACCAGATATCAGCTTTGTAGTCAACTATATTTCACATTTCATACAGGAACCTAGAGTTTTTTATTATAAATAATCAAGGAATATCTTGAGATATCTCAAGTACACTATGTATTTTAGTCTGAGTACAATAAAAATGATTAATTCTTCTTAACTATTTATTCATAATCAAATAATACATGTAATATTGATGATAAGAAATCCTCTTATATACTTGTATTCTTTTTAGGATCTGGTCCAATATCATGGGGCAGTAAGAAATAAAAATGTGTTTCTCAATCTTCCCCAAAATCTAAATATCATGCTACAATTGTAGCTATCTACAAAGTGATATGGTTAAATTGCATACTTGATGGACTTGGAATATCATAGGAGAAATCTATCAGCTTGTATGTTGATAGTGAAGGTGTTCTGAAACTTGTTCGCAATCTAGTGTTTCATGAGAGATTAAAGCATATAAAGGTACAGTTCATTTCATTCATAAGAATATTTTTAAACACAACTTTCAACTTTATTTTTTCCCAACAATTGAACAGCAAGTAGATTTTTTCACAAAGTCACTTGCATGTGACAAAATTTCGATGTTCAAAGAGTACCTCTAATCTTTGAGTACCACTCCTCTTCTCTTAATGCAATGCAAAATGAGGGGGAAAGTTAGGTAAAACCTTAGTCCTAGGTAATTTTATCTTGCATTTAGTAATTTCATATTAGTTATTGATACCTTAGGTAAATAGGTTATCTACATGGGTAATTAGTTATATATTATGTTACTTATTTATATTTATATAAACTTATTATTTTTCATATTATTACATTCATGTTGTAGACACCTAAAATTATCACCGCTAATTCCCATATTCATGTTCTCTTAAGTATTCACATTATTACATCAATAAATATTATCATCTTTAATCTTTATCCTAAGTCTTATTTCTCCCCATCATATTTACTCCCCATAAATATCATCCTACAACAGTAAAATCCTATTTTACCCCTTCTTAAACCACCCAAAAAAACTTAGAAACCATAATAAAAATTTAAAAAAAAAAATCAACAACTTCTTAACCATTTTATAACCTCCCTAACCCGCATAACCTATTTCCAACACACATCCTTCATCAAAAAAAAAAAACCTCGATTTGGGAAGTATTTAAACCTTTTCCCCGAAAACCTAGAACATTGGCCATCCTAATGAATCTCTAAAGATTTTCCTTGGTTGTTAATGATCCTATATAAATGAGTTTCAGGCCTCCATTCAAGGTTAGCTTGAGGTTTCTTAAGTCCAATCTAGGTTTCTCACTCTTTGAGACCTCACATTGCATCTTCTTTGTATCATATCACGAGTTAGAGATCATCATAGCAACATTCAAGACATCAATAATATCTTCTTTATCCTTTCAAACATCCAGGAATCGACTCAACAATGTTCTTGCATCTACAATCCTCCTTTCTCGTAAAATCATCCTCTTATCATCATTTATCAACATATACAAGGTATGTATCTTCATTCAGTTAATCATTGTGTTTATGCATCATATCTAGGCCTAAATCAACCTTTTTAGCATCCCTTTCGAGCTCAATCTCCATCCATTATTGACCTATACATTTTCACAACAATTGTTGATTTATTCCTATAATCATTAATGATTTCTAGGATCGTTAAAAATTCCTAGAATCACTGACGATTCATGTCTAAAAGGTCTTTTGACCCCTAAGCCATATTTTTATACATACATATCCCATTATTTATTACCGCAACTCCCTTCATGTGTCTCGTCTATCCATATCAAGCTTCTTTGAGCCATCTTTAGCACTCCATCAATTATCTAAATCAAATCCATCACTCGCTCACATTTATGAGTACACAACTATTTATATATTTTCTCCTTTCATCCATTTTGTGATTCCTAGGCTTTCTTTGGATCAGTTATCACCATCAGACCATCATATAGCCATGGACTCGCATCAACCCCTTTTCCTTTGCATTTTTGGTTATATAATTTGTTTTATCATTTTATCTTATCATTATCAGATTGATTTCTTGAATGCAGATTGACATCCTTGCAAGGAAGTCCATTGACTTCCAAGGACTTTCCTAGAAATCCACCATATATCTATCTAATCTTATCTTTTTCTAGAGTGTTTGTGCATCACAGGTAGCTTATCCCATTGGAAAGAAGAATTTGTGCACATGCTTGGATCCTTGTACATCGAATCAACCATCATTATTATTAGCATCAATCATCATGGGTATCGCTTAACCCCGTCATCTTCTGAGGTCATTTTTTTATTTCACTTCATTAATTTAAATTTGGAAAGAAAAAAATATCTTGCACATTATGGCACACCCATTTGTACCTAGTCCATTTTTCTTCCATTTAAATTAATTTCTCATTCATTTTTGGCCTTCTTCTCTATAATCACCAGCGATCGAGTTAGATCACTAGTGATCGATGAATCGCTAGTGATTCTTGTCAATCACCAACAATCCTTATGACTACTTGTAATTACTCACTCAATCAACCTCTAACATTTTGTTTTCCTCTGTTTCTATTTTCTACTAACCCTTTTAGGTTTCTACTCTAGGGTGTTTTTTTGCTACACTTTTATTGTGCTAAAAAAAAAGATAAAATAAAAATTTAATATTTAAAAAGGTAGCATTTTACATGTGTGTCTCTTTCTTTTCTTTTTCTTTCCTAAGCATTGCATTATTTTATGTTGTCCTCATCAAAATCAACCTTTCTTTTGGGCTTAAAATTAACCTCTTATCCTTCTTGATCACATAGTTTAATTAGGAGGTTAATAGATTGCATTCACTTAATCTCCCTCACACACAACCAAATCACATCAAACATAAACTGCATTGAAACATTCCTACCCAAGTGTACCTACTTGGAATTTCATCACCCAATAGGAAATCCACCATGGTGTTCTCGACCGCATTATAAACTTAGCATATATTCAAGCCTCGCGTACCTTCAAGTATATTAAGGACTCCAACCTTTAACATTACCTAAAACTACCTTCGAACGACCATATCATTAGGTTCCCTTTGATCCTCTTCCTCCAAATATGAATTATAACTAAGATAATTAATTTTTTTCTACTTGAATTTTTTATTACATTTGTAGCTTTCTTAGGTATTTTTGTATCATCATCGCTTAACTATCATTTAATATGGATTAGTCACCCACATTAGCATATTATTTCCCTCTTATGCTTCATTTTTACAATCATCTTTGATTACTTCACTTATAGCTTTTCATCCCAATCATTTTCAAAACATCCCCTACATAGGATCTAATCCTTCTCAATCTCATCAACCTATCACATCCCACTCAACTTAATTTATCTCAGAATTCTCCTAGATTCATCTAGGTCACCTTTTGTTCCATATTAAACTTCTACCTTTCAATCAATCCTACAACCTTACAAAAATTCCATCCGACACCCTTATGAGAATCATTTACGTCCATACAACTTCCAAATTATCACCCCTTCTACCATAGAAAGTGTATCCCATCAATCAATCCTCACCGCATCCCCTCCTTCATCACAATCTCATCAGAATCTTAATGTCCCCCATCTTTTATCTAATCAACCTATCTCAACTTCAATGCCTTTCTCAATACCTCAAACATCCCAAATATATACACACATCCCTACTCAGGCCCAATCAACCCCTCTCATCCAACAACAACAACATATACAACATCCCTACACATCTCCCCACATCCCTTTATCATAACCTACTTTACAAATGATACCTTCTCAAGTTACCCCTCATCAACCCCCACATAAATCCCATCAACAACAGAACCATCTTAATCTACATTATCATCAATCAAATAAACCACATTCTCATCCACACTCACATGTTAATTCCCTCATGCTTAATCCTACAAATAATCCCATGCAAGCTCTATTGATTAGATTATATAATTTGGAAGCCGCTACCATGGAACCCAAAAATGTCCTCACTTAGGATCAAGTTTTTAATGAACCCATCCATCCATCTATACCATATATTCCCTATCCTATGCATTGGGAATTTCTTGAATTCACCATGTTTCATAGCTAGGAGGATCCTTAGCAACACATACTAGCCTTTAGACACTCATGTTACATCATCATATGTGATCAAGATCTCATGCTTAGAACCTTTCCTATGTCACTAGCAGGACCTACCATGGATTGGTACAACTCCCTCCTTCATCATTATTTATTCTCTTTCACACAGCTAACCATTTTGTTTCTCAAGAAATTTGTTATCAGCGTTACTCACAAAATAACTAATTATGATCTCTCTACCATTAAACAATCTGAAAACCAATCCATTATCAACTTTTTCACTAAAAGATGAAGCATTATCAATCAATTGATCTTCTCACTACCTCAATTAGAATTGATAGAGTTTTTTCTTGATCGTGTGTCTATCACATCTCTTCTACCCTCCAAATCCACACATTCCATAATTTTGATGAAGCCTTCACCAAGGCCAAAAAATTATGAATCCAAGCATGCAAAGAAGTCCATCTCAATCCTCAATCTACACATGTCCCATATAATTCCCCAAGTATTCCTATGAATAAGAAGATACTACCACACATGTTTCCATTTCTTATCTTTCTGATCAAATTCCCTCGATAAATTCATTTCACAAAGATATTTTGCATCCTTCAAGTCACATCATCAACACCATCGCATGGGATCTTCCCCATGAGGAGACCCCTTCATCACCAGCATTGCCCTTAAAAGACTCATAATCCGTGGATCTCCTTTTTGGAAAGTCCTCACACATCAATATCATCTCCATATACTATCCAATCATCCACTACCTCCTCACAACCCTTAGAATCCATTGTGAGATTGTTACAAAGGATGCACCAATAATCAAATATCTCGACATCTAACCACCTTCTTTAGAATCAATCAACAAATTTGGTAGCTCACATAAATGTAACCCGCCTCAATCATGTTTGGAGATTATATATCCCTCATTTGAATCAAACCCAATCCTATCCTTAGATCTTCACTTACCATACATTCGTTTATCTAAATCAAACTATAAAAATAAAAACACCCATCATCCAAGGTCTCAACCTTACCATCCATTTTAGGACTCCATCCTTTATCACAATCCAAATCTATCACATCTACAATTCTTCCCTCGTCATCCATTTTGGAATCCCATCCTTTATCTCAATACCATATTACATAGAAAAACTCTATCTCATCCATAAATTTTCCCCCTTGTATTTTTTGGTACCTCGTCCGTCATCCAATTTTATGAATCCCACATGCTATCCCATCTATAGATCACATTCTCTTTCTCATCAACCTCACAACATCCCTATGATGCTTCGGCACCATAAAACATCCATGCATCCCCCCATCCAAAGATAAGACGTGTCATACTAAGCATTCTTGTAAATCAAAATCGAAATCCATTAATCCAAATCCCCCAAAAGGGACTTACATTATAATTCTCAAGAGGCTTATGTAGCCTTCTCTTATAAAATTACCACCCATAAAGACACCTAATCCACATATCCAAAACCTTCCCGGTATGACCTGGATGAAACATGTGCCTACCATCGAATCCCGTGCCATAAGATTTAAGAGTTGTAAAGTTTTTAAATCCATAATCCAGTGACTCTTCCTTTTCAATGATATTCTCCAAGAAAATGCCATCCTAAGCCATCATCGATACCATCTACACCTCCACACTTGGCAGTTTCTATAACGACATATGTAGGAAAAGGGGATCATCCGCAACCCTATATTAAAAACCTCTATTAAACATCTTTTCACACCTTTCATTAAAGAAAATGTCATCACTAACATCTACAATACTAGAGGGTCATCGTCAATCAGATCTTGACAAACCTTTCTAGTACATCTTCTCATCACCTTCCATTGAAGTTCCCTCATCTCAAATCAGTACAGTTCACCCACCTACGCGAATCGAAATAAAAATACACGAATAAAACAAAAAAACAAAGTGTCATCATCTACCCTTCCTCATCAATTGTCCTCTCATATCCCATCCATATTTTCAATGGATCCTTTGTCAAAGGTTTTGCATCCTCCTTTATTTACCATATACTCAATCAATCAACATCAAAACTTTCATTATCCTAATTTGAAAGACATTGTTCCTTTCAGCATATGTTATCTCTAGCCACATCATCATGCTAGGGTGTTTTGTCTCTACTAAGACTTCAAAATTATTATCTCGTACACCTTCCTTAGTGAATCTTCACCATTCATATCCTCTCAATCCATTCAAATTGTCACTACTCTAGAAAAGAGTAAATGTGGAAATTTTTCCTCTATCTGGATCGGTCCATATAGTATGGGTCGAGAGTTCATCATCTAGCCTCCCTTGATGGTATACCTAAAAAGGAACCTCTGAATTCCTTACCCTCGCAACCTTTCCTCTAATAAAACATTGACCTTCATGACAAAGTAGTTACATCAAAGATCTTATTTCACCACCAACCAGCCATCTTATCATCATAATGATTTGAAAGAATGTGGTTTTCTGTCACTTCCCTCAAAACCTTAAAGATGAGCACCACGTCTCTTTTCATCGCATATTTCATATGGATAAGCTCCTCCTTAACAAGAACCCCAATCATCATCACACTCCAAACCCTATCTACTAACCAAAGACATGTCATAGGGCAATAATGTGTATTTTTACACATATCTCTTCCCCTCCTCAAAATGGTCTATTAAGGTCTTCCCTTGGCTTAAAAAAAAGTTAAAAATATTTATGGATGTAAATTATCAAATACAAATAGAATGATCCCTCGAAGGACAAATATCAAAAATAAAAATCATATTATCAAAATAGAAAATTAGATTGATTCCTCGAAGGACAGATACCTATTAAATTGTAGACTAATCCCTCAAGGAAGGATATCTGTAAAAAGTAAAGTTAAATAATAAAAATTGTAGACCACTCCCTCAAATGATGGTTACCTATGTAAATAGTCTTCCCACATTGATCGCCTTTTAAAAAATTTAAATATCAAAACAATCCTAGGAAATATTCCCGTATTGATCATATTTCCCATCAAAATCAAACTTCCAAGATTCGATCAATTTTCCTCAAAAATTAAAATTAAAATTTGGGGCATCTATCTATGAAACCATTGAAAGGATAACCTACTCTCTCACACATATTACATATTTCAATCCTTCCCCATGTCCTAGGAAGGTACACTTTTTACTTCCATCTTTATCCAAGATCCTATGTGTGACTACCCATTGTTAGTCATATATTAACATTTGTTTTAAGGCCAAAAGTGCAGGAACCTTCATTCTACTTGAACCCCATCAGATAAGTATCAAATCTAGTATAATTCAATCACTCCACGTTTCATTATTGACCATGGTTAATACATATTAAAAAATCAATATCATAAAACACAAAGATATCCAAAACATAACTTTAACAGACTTTCAACCACCGCCACATCAACATCTACTAAGCATAATATCAATGTATATCAACATGATCACATTCCAATATTACAATGCCACATCAAAAACATCACATCATAGTTAAAAACAATCCCAACTTTGTGGAAATGTCAATTTTGGTCCCTTGACCTTGTCACAAACCATCATCTTTCTATTATTAAAGTCATATGTCTATAGGACACGAACCCTTTGCTTTCCTTATCACTTGACTTCCTAGCCTCATAAGCCCACATTTGTGGTAAGATTGATTTCATTATTTTGACCTCATTAAATAATCATCATCATTAATTCATATATCTATAAGACACAATCCATTTGGTTCCCTATCACTTGACTTCATGGCCTCATAAGCCCACCTTTGTGGCAACATCATTTTTTGGTCCCTTGATCTTGTCAAAGTTGTCCTCTACATTTATACCCACCCTTATGTCTCCTATCTCGGGCACCATGTACCTCATCAAAAATTCCACCTTCGTGGCCATATACTTTCACATCCTATTTAAGACATCACCAAACCATTTTCTTGACCATCTTCACAGTTTTGTACATATTTTGATGTATACCTTTAACCCTTTTGTTCCAAAGGATTTATACATCCATACAAAGGGATTCTACTTTGATTACCTCTATCCTTGTAGTATTGTTCGACTCACGGGTTCGTAGGCCATTAACGGTGCCCCATTGATCCCGCTTCTATGTTACCTACCAATGTGTTTCAAACGTTATTACCATTTTTAGCTTATGTTTTTGACATGGTCATCCCGCACTCCGTGTTTTTCTCTGGGGCATAATTTTTCAATTCTTGTATTCTCATCTTTCATCCATTTATCTCTTACAAACTTGTGATCGATTACCTTTTAAGCCATAAATCCCTAGTTTGAGGGGGAGCACCTCATCATATAATTATGTATCTTTTACATCATTATCTTTCACATATTAATTTACATCTGCACATCCTTATCTATCACATCTTTTTTTTGTCTTACAAATTTTGCCCACACCAAACCACTAAACAAAAAGGGGAAAATATAGACACCTAAAATTATCACCGTTAATTCTCATATCCTCATTCGCTTAAGTTTTCATATTATTACATCAATATTATCATCTTTGATCCTTACCCTAAGTCTTATTTCTCCCCCATAATATTTACTCCCCATAAATATCATCCTATAGTGGTAAAGTCATATTTTACCCCTTCCTAAACCAACCAAACAACTTAGAAACCAAAATCAAATAAAACAAAAAAATAAACAACTTCTTAACCATTTAACAACCTCCCTAACCCGCATAACCTCTTTCCAACACACACCCTTCATCAAAATAAACAAAAATATCAATTTAGGAAGTAGTTTCAACCTTTTCCTAATAAAACCTAGATCACTAACAATCCTAACAAATCACTAGTAATTCTCCTAGTTATTAGCGATCCTATATAAACGAATTTCAGGCCTTCATTCAAGGTTAGCTTGAGGTTTCTTAAGTCCAATCCATATTGCTTTCTCTTTGATACCTCACATTACATCTTCTTTGTATCATATCCCTGTCACAAAGTTAGATATCATCATAGAAATATTAAACACATCAATAATTTCTTCTTCATCCTCTCAAACATCCAGGAATCGACTCAACAATACTTTTACATCTCTTATCCTCCTTTCTCAAGTAAAATCATCCTCTTTTTATCATTTATAAAAATATAAAAGGTATGTATTTTAATTCAATTAATATTAAGTTTATGGATCATATCTAGGCATAAATTAACCTTTTTATCATCCCTTTCAAGCTCAATCTCCATCCATTATCGGCCTGTACATTTTCACAAGAATAGTTGTTGATTCTCGGAATCACCGACAATTCCCAAGATCACCGACGATTCCCTAGGCTTGTTGATAGGATCGCCGATGATTCATCGTAATCATGACAATCCACTAGAATCACTGATGATTCATGTCTAAAAGGTATTTTGACCCATAATATTGAATTTTAGAAATATATATCCCATCATTTATTACCGCAAGTCCCTTCAAGTTTCTTTCCAATCATATCAATATCCTTTCAACCATATTTAGCACTCCATCAGCTATCTAAATCATATCCATCGCTCTTCTCACATTTTTGAGTACACAACTATCTATATATTTTCTCCTTTGAGCCATTTTGTGATTCATAGGCTTCCTTTAGATTAGGTATCACCATTAGACCATCATATAGTTTTGGATCATGTCATCCCCTTTGCCTTTGCATTGTTGTTTATATCATCTATTTTATCATTTTATCTTATCATTATAAAATTGATTTATTGAACGTAGATTGACGCCCTTGCAAGGAAATCCATTAAATTTTGGGAATTGTCCTTTACTAAGTAATATGCCATATATCTATCTAATCATATCTTTTCCTTGGTGTTTTTGCATTACAATTAGCTTATCCCATCGGAAATAATAAGTTGTGCACCCACTTGGATTCTTATACATCGAATCAACCATTATTATCGCATCAATCATCACGGGTATCTATAAATGCCACCAGCTTTCAAGGTCAATTCTTTTTGTTATTTCACTTCATTAACTTAAATTTGGAAAGAAAAAAATCTCTTGCACACATGTATATTGGTTTTCATGGTTGTTTTGTTTGTTCAAACTTGTGCAGCCTCCTACTTATTTGTATTTAAATGTTTAATGCATATAAGCATTGTAGCTCCTTATCCATGTGACTTGATTTCATATCAATAAAATTATTAGAATTTTATCCTTATTCCTCATTTACATTCCCATTACACAACCTCCTATCCATATTTATACCCTTCAATCCATTCGAAATATCCTCTCGCTCCCTACATTTCTTTCGTGTACATTAGAGGTGTCACTCCTTCCATCACTTATGGTTCTACTAACCCCACTCTTTATATCAAGGACTTTGGAAATATCTATAAATATGAGTCAAAACTAATTCCTACAATGCCTCCAAACCCTTAGCTAAGACACTTATAGGAGATTCTTTTATTGGTACTATACCTCACAACGAATTCTATCGTCAACTGGAAAGATTGGTGACCACTCTAGTTAGTGAATTTTAATACCATGATATTATTGAGAATAACATAAATGATTTCATAAATTGTAAGCAAATTTACAATGAATATACCCAAAATTTCATAAAACACTATAAAACCTTGTCCACTAATGTTGAACATAACATGCTCGATGGGAGTTTTTTCCAACTATTACTTAGAGAACTTGATCCTCACCTTGAATACAAGGTTAGGTCCTTGTCTCCCCTTTTTAGAAGAAGAATTGAAATAGGAAAATTCCAATATTACCTCATGAAAGAATTGAAAAATCCTCCTCCAAAGCAAAAACTCCAAAGAGCATTTAATTCATCATGTGACCTAGAAACAATAATGCCACTAATGATGGAGTCATGAATTCTCTTCCTTAGGGAACTTCTTACAATATAAATATTTATAACATCAATCAATCTACCACCAAATCACAAAAACAAATATATTCCCCCTCATATTTACAATTACTAACCTCTATCTAAGGAGAACTTATGATGGCATCTATCTTGACCATTCACTATGGTTATATATCCTTCTTTACCTACTCCTCAATGGAATGATGAATGTAAATTTTGTTGGTGGCTTAGAAATAATTTCCATTCATATGATGATTTATGTTTCCTTCAATATTTTCCTATACCTTCCTTATTGGCAAAAACTTTGACCATGAGGCCGTTATTGAGAAAGGCTAGAATGAAGCAATCATGGTATGTGACAAATCCCAATTGTGTGATCAACATGAAGTATTTCATCAATTAAATGAATTCCTTAAAATATACAATGACCCACTTCTCTATCATTCCAAATCTAAAAATCCAATTTTTTTCCTACTCTAACTAAAAATGAAGTTTTCGGCATTTTTGATACCTCGGATCCCTTTACTAGTACATCCACAAAAATAATATTTCATATGGATAGTACTAAAATAGCATTTCCTTTATCGAGACCTCTTATCCTTCCTCGCCTCTCGGATAAATCCTACATGGTCATGTATCCACTTTCTTCATGCAAAAAAACTCATAAATAAGCCTTTATCCCTAATTCCTCAATCTAGTTGAATGTCATAATCCCTATGTAGGCACCCTTGCATGGTTGATCCCATCTTCATATGGTTTTGATAATGTTTATGCCATCATCCCCGTGGTAATATCCTTACCATGTCTAATCCTATAAAAATCAAGATACAACTCCAACTCTAGAATGTGATGTCGACACCTCTCCTTTAGAACCTATTCAAAATGACCCAACCCAAGTTCATAATATTATACGAATATCTCTATATATTGGAATCCCCTTATATATATTTCTTTCATTATAAGTTAAATCTCATTCTTGGAGCTCATTTTTACCCCACCTCAACATTGTGATCATATGTTGTTCACACTTTTAACTATGAACATTCCTTTTCTACCCACTTTTGGGTAGAAGCCTTCCTTTCCTCGTTCAAAGTAGAGCATCATTCATCAATACAAAGAGTTTTCCATTTTTAAATATCTTTCCACTGATAATTATTCCTACATATACTTCCCCTCTTAATTCCATGATTTTGGATGAGTTTCTATTTCAAGTTGGCATCCCTCCCTATTTATGTCACTCAAAATTAACCACATCATGATCAAAAGACACCTCATAAATGAAGAATTTGACACTAGTTTCACATGTATTGACTTCATCAATAAACCTAGTTACTCTATCAACTATCATAACATCCACTTGGAGCACATGTTAAGGCTATGATCTTAGAAAGATGCCCCATATGGATTGCATTTGGCTCTCTATTATTGTGTCCCTCATACCATTTATGTTAAATTCATGATCTTACATTTGGTCTTATCTTATAATATCCTCCTAGGTAAAATGTGGACTCATATCATGTGTGTCATCACATAATCTTCCTTCCAAAGTTTTAATTTTGTGCACCTATAAGCTATATATAAAGTATGAGAGACATTAACCCTTGTACCTTTGACCTATTCCAACAATGTGAGACATTCAAAATTCACACCCTTTAAAAACTTCATACCATCCCATTTTGGGAATATCAATGCTTCAACTACCCTCTGGTTTCCCTTCATGGCTATATTGGTCATCCCAAGGTTGTGGGATATAATCTACCTAGCCTTATCAATTCATATGATGATGAGTCTCATGATAACAACCTTAGGATTAATACATTTTATCTTCTTGATGTCATTATCTCCACATTACCTCCCATTTTATGACCTCTCTCACAAAATAAGGATATCGACCATGTCCTTATTAGTATTACTTGTACTAAGATTCCTCCTAGATAACATCTCATTCAACTTAATACCATTATCGACACATTTTGTCGATGTTACTACACCTGATTACGATGATGTTTATTCTCTATATAATCCCTTCTTATCATGTTATGCCTAGGATAATAATGAAAAAAATCACCATCATGTCACTTTAAGCTCTACCTTTAGTCATCTCATCAATACTATCACCATCTCTTTACAATAATTCACATACTACCTTTGATTTCGATCTTATGGATGATAATGATACCTATTCTAATTACGACTATAAATATGATCCATTGAACTACACTCCCTAATTGGTGATATGATGCATGAGCCGAGCATGCTCCATCAATTATCCCTTCTATGCTACCTATTATTACATTTAATACCCCTTCCCCTTCTAATTCTCCACATGTTGTTATGACTCTACTTTATATGACATCTCCACCAGCTCTTCTTACCATTATGGCTCCTAGCCTACTTGTGTTTGACTCATACCACACATTTCATGAGGATCATGGGCATGATACTTCATATTATATGAATAAACGCAATGCATAAGTGAGGAAATATTAACAAAATAAGTACACACAACCTTCTTCTATAATGCCACTCTTTTTTTCTCATCAGATTTTTTATTTACATATAGATGATACTTGTCGGTTATCTCCCACAAGTGCCAATATTGATAACATTATCCTTATTTACCTAAGTATCGAGCCGAATATCCCCTATCACATCATTTTATAAAATCATCTAGTTCTCTCTAGTCCCACTATTTCCCTCTCGTCCCTCCCTTAATTTTATCGGGCATGATGTGCTCCAACATATTTTTGATAGGATCAATGATTCCCTCTTTTCCTAGTTAAATGTAAAGTAGGATCAATGCATCACCATCATACAAGATAACTTCAAGGACCTTATGATTCATGCTCACCAAAAACTCCTACATTACGTAACTAACAACGTCAATGATGAATGTCAATCATTTGAGTTGTTGGTTTCCTATTTGGTCTGGTTAAAATCTTGTGGTGTTTTGTGAACCTCCCTAGGTATGATAGAATAACTAGATCATTTAATCATTTTCCTATCAGTTTGTGAAGTTTTTTTGTTCCCTAGGCCTAAATGTTGTAAATGTGTCATGGCTCAACCCTACTACATGATTTTATACTAACATCCTAAATGTTCTATTTTATTTTTTGTTCTTTGATGAAGTTGGTGGTGAGGGTGATATGTTTGAATCTCAACATTCATATCAAATTTCAAATTTGATCTACCCATGTGAGGGACTTGGTATTTCAGATTACATAAGTTTACATTTTTGAAATTTTGTAAACTAAATTTATACCCCCAAAGTTTGTAAAATGGAATATTTGAGGTATCGGGGAAAGTGGGGCATTAAAGAAATTTTTCATTTTATACAAAGTTGTAATTTGCAAATATAAGTCCAAACCCCGTAAAAGGAATATTTTAGAAACATTCCTCCACATACCTAAATTTCATAAAGAGGTCAAAGGTTATGCAAATTACAAGTTGTACCATCATCCCCGAGGCATGAAAATTAATATTCGGCAAATCTTGAAACCAGGGAGAAAAATATAACTTCATAGTATTGTAATTGGTAGCTTTGCAATTGTTACAATATTACAAACTACACTTTTTTCCCTAAAGTCTAATAAAGATGAAAACATGGCATAGTATCATAACTACATTGAAGAAATGTAGCTTTACAATTTTTAAGTTTACAACTTTGCATTTATTCAAGTTTACAAATTGTAAGTTCATCCCCGATGCCCGATAGGGGACACATGTAATAATTTGATGATGGTAGATGAAGAAAGTGGTTTTATAGTTTTATAGTTTCTAGCTTTGCAATTTTTTCAATATTGCAAACTAAACTTTTCTTCCCATAACTAGACAAGGTGGAAACATTTCAATAGTTCGGGACTTTTGAGAAGGAAAGAAGCTTCACATTTTATAGGTTTGTAACTTTACATTCTTGTAAGTTTGTAATTTTTTGTGCAGTCCCAATGCCTAAAAAAGGTGACTAAGCACAAGTAAGTCCTGAAAATATGCCACATAATATGATTGTAAATCCCAAGCCAATGAGGAAAATAAAAATATTTCATATGAGATCAAACATGGATAATTTATCCACTTATAATACTGAAATTTAAAGTTGAGATTAAAATATCAGCAACCACAAATTTAGGAGCCATATAAGTAGGTGTCGTCATTAATGAAAGCATGCGAGAAGAAATATATGGTTGGAGTCCATGAAAATGTCATTGTCCCTCCAATTTTTTATTTTGCAAAATTATTTGAAGCCCTAAGACAAGAAGGATGCCAAATTTCTATTTTTAAACTATTTAAAAGTTGTTTTGGAGCTTTGAAGGTATTTTGGTTATTATTCTTAGCTCAAAGGATAATTGTAGTGGGTTTTTCACGAGTAAGTATTTTACATGTGCTTGTGAGAAATGTTTGGTATTATGGTGTGTTGGTATGCATTATTAGAAGTGTTGGATGTATTTATACTATTTTGAATCCCTCTTTCAATAGACGTTTCAGCTCTTCACCCTATTAAAATGAAGATTCAGCTTGTCTAGCATCCAAACCACCTCCCACCTTACCTCTGACCTAGAAAAAGTATCGGACACAAAATTAAGCAATTCAAATTTATTTGATTTCCATTGAAGGTTACACGTAGTAGACAGGAATGAAACAATTGGTATCTAAAATTGGTATGGGTGTGTGCATAAAGATACAACTGAATGACCATGGAGGTAAGGGATGGAAGAAATTATTTGGTCCTATCCTTAACAATTGATAATTTTCAGGAATTGCTAGGTATCCTTGATACACTAAAAGTGGCAAACATATCCATTAAGAATGCAGAGGAATATTGGAATGCTAACCATGTAAAGTATGTCAAAATATTAAACAAAAATTGCCTTGAAAATCCAAGTATCCCAATCATGAGGATCCTAAAAAATTGAATAGGGATGATTTTTTGGAAGATATTGGGGACATCATCACTTTTCTAAATAGGGTTATAGGGAAGGAGTCTGTATATTCCTATAATGATTGGATTTTTAACTTCATTTAGGTGATCCTTATTAGAAAGATACATATTCAAAGGTGAGAAATTATCAGTAATTGCATCCACCAACAACTACTTAGAATGGTAATATAGATAGAGGAGGGTTATACCAACAATTGGAATTTTACATGACCTCCTATTCGGTTTACAACATCTATCATCATAGGTCATTCCTAGGCTATATATAGTGGATTAATTTAGTTATTAAATGGTTTATGATGTGTACCCACATCTTAAATTAGAGAATTACATATATAATTTCAGGATGATGCATGATAATTTCATTTCTCCACTCATATGTTTGTTCAAAAATGGGTGGGAATATATTAGGATATCTTCCCAAGAAATGAAATTAATCACTAAATACATTGTTATTTCATCCAATTCATGACTTTTACTTACATCAGGGTGATTGGTTTTCTTGATGCCCCTTTATATGCTACCAAGGTACTTGGATGGTAGATGGGCACTTTTAAAATTTTCGGGGTAGTTAGTGGTAGTGCACAAGATGATTGTAGGGAATCATAAGGAAAACATTAAGATTTTAATTAGCATTAGGATGTATTCATATCCTATCTTGGTAAAAGATAGTCTCTTAGAAGCATAAATGGAAAGGATCACCTTGCAAAAGTTTACTCCTAGGCCTAATTATGACATCAGATGGATAGTTTAGGGAGCTTTGGGGACTTCCTATGAACATGAGCCTTACTATGAGGACTATTTTATTGACTAAATGGATAAGGAGGAGGTAAGAGTAAGGGACTATTCTAGGATGACCCTCACCCAAATTTTAGACTAAAAAAATGTAGTAGTACCTCAACATCTAGAAGATGGAAACCACTTGGTGAGAAATTATTATATTGATAATAAAATATCCTCACCACCCCTCCCAAGTTTTGACTAGAAAAGGTCATAAAATACCTCATTACATGATAAAACAACTCACAATGTTAAGAGGACTTTAATTTGGCTAGCTAAAAGGATAATTTACTTGAACTCCAGAAATATAGTAGTCCTAGGGGATATTGGGCAAGTTGTACCATAAAATATGTTATTTACCCTATGATAAAAGTAGTTGAAAGTTTGGATCTCCTAAAGAGATAGACCCCACATATTTCTATTAGAGGACCAACTTCGAGGCTGTGGAGGAACTAAGTGCTGCAAAAATAAAGACAGGGGACTTCTTTGTCAAAAGTAACACATATAATAGAGGAAATACTGAAGAAAACCATGCAGGATTCTCATGTTATTACAACCACACCTCTCCAAGTAGTTATAAACCCAACATCAAGGCCTAAGACATCTATGTGAAAAGAAAATCATCTAGGTTGATGTGCCAACATATTCCTCAAAGGGTCATCCAAAGGTAGATGAAATAAATGAGAGGAAGATTTTCCCCAAGCAAGAAAAATATGGGTCTATAGTGGAAATCATCCATGAAGAGGGTGAGGAGGATCCTGTAACCCTGCATTTTGTAATAACTAAGAAGGAAAATGTGGTAGCACCTATAATACAAACATCCATAGGGACAACAACGAGGGGTAACTCCATAATTTTAGATACTCATTACGCAACCCTCATGTTCTAGAGGTGTTGTTTACTACTCCACCTCCTTTTAAACATGAAACTCCTACCAATGTTTCTATTCAAGAAACGTAGAGGCAGGAGATAAACTTGTCACTTGAACAAAAACTCACCGAGTTGCTACAAGGTCTACATAAAGATGCTAGAACTAATCTTCTCAAATAAACTATACAAGAAGAATCAGTTGGGGATAAGGAAGGGGTCCTATTGTAGTCTTTTTTTCTATACCCAAATTCCTACACGCACTTTGGAACTTCATCCAATTAGAATTGAACACTCACCTAAAGTGCACGAAGATACCAGGTCCCTCTTTTGCACTATCTTATCAAGATGTTAGCATGCAAGTTCATGATTACCATTATCAAAGCATACATTCAAATGTAAATCATTACAGACATCGTAATGAAACCCATGTAATAAGGAAATATGACATATCATATAATTATTAAGATTAATTTTACTACATGATCACCACGTTTAGAATCATTAACCACCAAAATCTAACCACAATTATCCATTCATAACACAAAGATTACATCACATAAGCTGAATACACAATATATCAAACCAATCTCAACAGAGTTATGCATGTTAGAACATTAGAGAAACATAACAATACAATACATACGGTTTCTAATACACGGTGTCCAAAACTATGAAGATCAACTAATATATAGGGGTGGGGACTTTCCCTTCACCACCCATGCATCTCAAAATAAACTACATGCTCAAAATAGCCATGCATACATCAATAGAGTAGTGCATTCTTTTATACCGATACTAATAATAGATTAATTTATAAATAAACTCTACTTTAATCCTATTATTAGCTCAAACTATGCATGAACTTTGATCTCCACTTTAGTCCCAAAATAGTTCTCACTTAGCCATGAAGTCTTCTTGCTTTTATCTTTACTCGGGCCACACTCTAATTGCTTTTCCTATTTTTACCCCGTGACATGTAAAATTGGCTAATTCTTGGAACATGTCTTTCTTGGGCATGATCCTACCATGTGCTAATTTTCTAGACCTTACACACGTTCACATGCCCCACTTGCACACCTCAATATTTTGTGAACCTTTTTGATACTCGGTCGTTTTTCCAACCCAACATTACCTCACATTAATGACATTTCCACCCTTGGCAATGGGGTTTCTCAACTTATCTCTCTAAGTACAATGAATAAAGAATGAAATAATAAGGAATTAATATGGAAAATATTTCAAGGCACATTGGTGTCCTTCTCTATGTTGGTACTAAGTTATCAAGGTACTCCTTATTTATATTGGCCTCTAACTCGTTCCTTAGTATTCCTCTGCACGATCGCTTTTGTTTGAGTAGGAGATGGACACAATTTTATAGAAATTGTAAAGCAAAAGGATAGGTCTTTTGTTTCTATTCATCGAATTTTGGATGTGCCTCTAAAATTTTGTCCCCAATGTTAGCATCAAAGTCCAAAATCTCCTTTTTTTGTTTCTCTGTCCTTTTATGTGCCTCAGTTAGTTTCTCAATTTATTTTTCCTTATTCAAATTATCTTACAGCAACTTCCTAATTGTGGATACCTTGTCCAAGTTCCTCCATGCCACCTTTTCCACCATATTCATCAAGGCATAATTTTCTTGTTCATCTGTAAACTTGGTTAGCTTTATTGTCATATGTGTTGCTTGTGGTGTCTTCTTTATCCTACACTTGATTCAAGATTCCTCTTTCATTTCAAACTCAAGTTCATCTATGTGTGTCTACATACTCTAGGAAAGTTTATTTCTAGTGCACATATTCACACCCTTGGGATCTATCAACTCCCATCCATATAATTCTTCATTTGCAAGGGTTCTCTGAAACCTTGCATGGATGATTTTTGAGGGATCATTAACATATCCCAAGTCAGGCGTCTTCAAAATTTCTTCTCCTTTATTCCTATCACATTATTTTCCCTTAGGTATATGTATCTTGGTGCATAGAATTGGGCCTTCACCTGCACACCCCATGCTCTCTTAATAGATCTCCCCGCACTCTTCTCTTTTTCCTCCTCTCTCCTATGGGGCCTCTTTCTTCTTTGCACTCATCATGCTCCTCTGTGTCATGTCGGGATTCCTCCTCTCCAAGATCCTCCTCTCCTTCCACATCAATAATTGGTGTGGAATTTGTGTTTTTCACATCTTCCTCATATACTTCTTCCTTATTGTCACCCCTAGGCACATACTTGTGCCTTCTCTTTTTCTTCTTTTGTGTGTTTGGTTTGATAGGTGATAACTTGGGTGACCTCATAAGTGGCTCCACACCACCAACCTGAGGCTTGGTTATTTTTAATTTTATCCTACCACCCTACTCAACCACACATTCTTTCCTTTCTTCTATCTCATTGGCCTCTATCTCAATTCTCTCTTCTTCTTCTTCTTCTTCTTCTTCTTCGGGAGGGCTTTCTTATTGTGGCCTCTTTGTACCTACAGTTGGTTTCCTTCTAGCATCATGATCTAGCACACCAACATCCTCCATCTCCTCCTCCTCATCCGTAAGTCCTTCCTCTTCTGTTCTGGGAGGAGTGGGCTCATTCTCATGTATTGTCCCAAATGTGTGTCTTCCTTTGGGTGCCTCAGGGAGTTTGAACTCATCTTCAATGTACTTCCCTTTTACCAGTCTTGGATTAAGGTTAATATATAGCTTATCCACACACACTTTTCAAATTGCCAAAGTTATTGAGATGATAATGATATCATCTTATATCATGGTCTCAATATGAGAAGACTTGCCTAGAGTGTGTGGTATTCGCAATCAACCTTGTCAAAATCAAATCTCAAATTTTTCACATCGAGAACCTATTCAAATCCTAAAAATAACACACGTGTGAATGCATAAGGGATGTCGCACCATGGGCTCCATTTACCTATCTTCATCTAAAATTTTCCAATGCAATAGTGTTGGAACACTGCAAACTCGCCTCTAAATCAACCATTATAGGAAAGTCTTTTGGTATGTGCCACTCATGTTCAAAGGCCTCGCGTAACCTCCATACCACATTTCAAACCTATTCTTGTATGTGCCACTCATGGTTCCATCACATGTATACTTTGCAAATCTCTCTGTAAGTGACTTATTTTCCTTCAAGTATTTCCAAATTTTATCCTTGAGGTCATCCATAACCCCAATCTCTACGAACACAATAGACATAAGGATAGCGCCCTAGCTAATTTTATCTTCGTTATGCATTTCCTTAATTATACCTTCTGCTATAAATGTAGAAAGGTTATATACATTGTCTTTCACCATCTTCTTTGTAATATGGATCCATTTCTTATTCACCTTGCCCCAATGCTCTTGTCCAATGAAATTTTTCAAAATATGCACAGTAATTTTAACAACAGGGTTGGTTACCTTAGATATATGCATCATGTTCCCTTCTTTTTTCGGTAAGCCATCTCCACGAAAGTATCTTCCACACCTACTTCATCATCAAAATCATTGGCAATCTCAATACCTAATATTCTCAAACCTTTAAGTCTCTCAATGAAAAACACAATGATGTGCACTCACTCTGCCTCGCAAAGTAAAAGAATTCCTCATGGACTTTGTACATCAAACATTGATAGAATTCCTCTAGTTTTCCAAAGTATGGAAGCTCACAGATCTGTAAGACCCCACTTTCTCTAAATTATTTTTCCCTTCATCATCGTAAATGGGTTTTTCATCCTTAATGCACAAGTTGGTCTTCTTCACTACATATTTCTCTATCTAGTCTGTGTTTTCATTGGTGTGATGGTTATAATCACTTATTTTTCTCTTTCTAACATAGGATTCCCAGTCATGCCCCATAATAACTCCCTCATGATACTACAACTCATAAAATATTCCTTCTGGTGCGTCTTCAACCTCTACTTTTGATTTATTCTTCTTCTTTCCTCTTTTGGTTGCTCCAGGTGCTCTCTTTGGTGTCATTTCTCACTTAAACTTATCCTTGCATTTTTCCACCTAATACTTACCCTACAACATTAAACTCACAAGCCTAGCCATAGTTTCTTCTCCTCAAACCCTAACTCTATGACCCTAATTTTAACATGTGTTCTAGTCACTCAAACACTTCTCTCAATGGAGCTCTACTACGGTCGTGACTAGATCCAACTGGTTTGTTGTTCTTTCCACCTACACTTTCACTTCACGCTTGTTTGCACTTAAATTCTCTCTTCTAAGGCTCTAAAACTCAAACATGAAAGGTAAGAATGAAGTTACCTATACCCCTTTTATATATTTTGTAAAAAATTCTACATTAATTGCTCCTCAACTACCACCGTACTTCAAATTTGATGACATTTTTCTATTTTTCCACATTTTTTATTGTTTTCTTTTTCTGTGCACACCTCTACCTCCTTCCGGGAACACCTAATACTTCTTGTCCATAAGACTCCTTCCTGCACACCATCATGCACTAAAGTACATAACCATTTGCACCTCATACCAAGTAATCCATTACACTTCTTCCCACCTCGCTTATACTATGTGAACCTTTTCCTCACGTGGTCTTTAATCCGAGAAAATTTCCTATGATCACCTTGACCCAAGCATGTGTAACACCTTTCTCCTAGTCCACCCCACACTAGTGTATCCATGGTCCTCTGCACATGAACTCAAGAGATAGTAATCAGCTTCTTACGTGTAAGTGTTCTTATTACAACAAAACAAATAATTGAAATGAAAAGCATAGAAATGTTGAAAGGAAACACATGAAAGGGAAATCTAATCTAAGAGGTAATATTGCTTTTATTAGAAACACCATGAAGACTTATTTATAGTAGGTATTTAACCTACTCCCATTGAAGTAACTAGGAAACATGGTGTTATCTAGCGACACAATTGACATGAACCTGACTCAAGTATATTAGTTACTAAAAATGGTCCCACCAATACACCTTAAACTTCTTTAGATGGCATGCAAACTTGGATTCATAGAGAAGGACCATCTTTCCAACCTCAAATGTCTTATTCTTAATGTTCCTATCATGTCATGTTTTTGTCTAGCCTTCTCAGTCTTCTAGCTCCAATGTGCAATGGCATACCTCTCATCTAACTTGCATTAGTTTATCAATGCACTCTTCCATATTTTTCTCATCATCAAGTCCACCTACACACGCAATACATAGGGGAGGTAACATAAATTCCACAGTAATACAACCTCTATGTCAAACACACAAATAAAAAGGTGTGGCCTTATTCAACCTTTTATAAGTGGTCATGTATGCCCAAAGTACAACTAGCACTTTTTCATCCCATTCTTTTCTTCCAACATCAAAATAAATTTCAATGTCTACCCCAAGATTTTTTTAAATCTTCTCCAATACCGTTGGCTTAAAGGTGATAAGGAGTAGTCTTATAGTGTGCCACCATAAATTACGCCAACATGATTCTTATTGTTTCATTAATAAAATGAGTGCCTTTATCACTTGTTAAGCTCAAAGGACAACCATACCTACTAATAATGTTTTCCCACAAAAATCTTATTGTTTTTTCATCATACAATCTTTGTAGGTGCTACCTCTTCCCACATATTTAGATAGTCTATACAAGTTATAATGTAGTGTGCACTAATCCTACGTGTGGGTAGTTAAATAGGACCTAAAAAATCAATAGCTTACTTCTCAAAGGGTTCAGCGCTTGCAATAGTCTACAACGGCATCTCATCTCTGTGTCTAGGATTTCCAAGGTGTTTACAATGATCACATAGCTTGACATATTCCTTAGTATCCTTGTACAAGGTTTCCCACCAAAGTCCATCCATCAAAATCTTACACATTGTAGCATCACTAACGTAATGACCTCCTAAAATTCCAACATGAGCCTCTTCCATAATAGCCTCATGCTCATGCTCTAGACACAATGGCACAAAAATTCATCACATCCCAACTTTGTATAAATCTCCACCAATCAATTAATAAGGTGTCATAGGTATTGCAAGTTGCTTTCTCTCTAATTTCTTCATTCTTTCAGGCATTCCAAAGTGCACAAAAACACAACAATATCCTTCAACTCTATGGGTGCATGGTTTAATCTAAAAATTTATACATGTGGCATTGTGTCCTCAATGCTCTGTGCATTCTCACTAGAATTGAACCTTGACAAATGATTAGGCCCTGAATTTCTCTTTCCTAGCTTCTCATTAAATGTGAAATCAAACTCATGAAACAAAAGTATACATCTCGCATCTGTGTCCTTGTAAAATAGGCTTGTTGACCAATTACTTGAGTGTCATATGATCTTTATAGAAGATAAATGGGGTCACCAACAAGTACTACTACCTGAACTTTTGTAGTGCGTAGATCATATAAAAATATTTGCGCTCAATAGTTGTGTAATTTTACTCCGCAAGAATCAACTTCCTTGCAAAACAAATAGGATGATCTACAATACCTTTTCCTATTTGCACTAAAATTGTGCCAATTACCATTCTAGAAACATCAACATGAACATAGAATGGTTTTTCCCACAAAGTAAAATGCAAAATAGGTACAGTGGTCATCCTTTCCTTCAATGTTTCAAACACATGTTGTTGTGCATCACCCTAATAGAATTTCCCTTTCATATTTAATAATTCTTCCAAGGGCACATAAATATTTGTGTATCCTTTAATAAATTTCATGTAGTAGCATGTATGTCCCAAGAATCCACACACCTCACGTTGATTTCTAGGTTCTTCCAAACCAAAGATCATAGCTATCTTGGTTGGGTCTACCAACAATCCTTCCTTGCAAATTATGCCCAAGTAAAGTGCCAAATCATGTTGCAAATGTGCACTTATTAATGTTGAGAGAGATTATAAGTTTCCTACACCTCTCAAACATGAGTCTTATATTATCACAATGATCCTTGACTAAACCATATACTATCCAATCATCCAGATACACCTACAAGAATTTATGAATAAAGTCCTTAAATTCCTACACAACAATGTGCGAGAACACGACTAGCATATTTTTCATTCCAAACTTCCCCATTCAATGGTGAAATTTATTTTTCTGATTTTCTTCACGATGTGTACCTTTTGATAACCTCAAAATCCATCTCATAAAGGAATATATCTCACCCTAATAACTCCTCAAGAATTTCTTCTGTGAATGGGGTGGGAAAGGGATCTAAAACACATAAAGCATTCAATTCTCTTTAGTCCACACAAATCCTTATCCTTCCATCCTTCTTAATACTTATGATCATGGGGCTAACCCATTTAGATTCTTCAATATTGCCTTAGTTATACCAAACTTTAGCATTTATCAATTTCTTCCTTTACCTTCACTCATGATTAGGATCATCATGTAAGGCCTCTTCCTAACTGGGTGTGAGCCTTCTTTCAATTTTATTTTCATCTCTCCTAAATAATGGCGTAATCCCTTCAACTCATGATATCCCCTCAAGAATAATTCTTAAAAGTCACGTAAGAGATCAATAATTTTAACCACTTATTGCTCTCAACCAAGTAATCACCAATAATAGCCTCCTTAGTCTCTACCTCTATCCAATGTTAACCTTATTTATTTTCATAGGGCCATGATACATGCACACCTTCTCATATGTGGTGTTCATCACTTCATGCATACCTTTGGTTTGGTTAACATGCAGATTATCAACATCATCATCATCAATCGTATATACCATTTTTCCCTTTTATTTTTCCTTCCAGGTGTAAACCATTACTTCATCATTTTCTTCCTTAATATCCAAGAGTGCCTCAAGCTCGGTTTCCCAAACAACTCTAACATAATTAATTTCATCCTTTGTGTTATCTCCCAAAGTAAAGCTCTTCATAATCTACAGTGCTTCATTGACTAGAGGCTTAGTAGAAAAGTAATCAAAGTTTGGATCATACCTGAGGTCATCACTTCCCAATTTTTAGTCTCCCTTTTCAGTTCTACATGAACATACCATGCGCGCATAGCCATGTAAGGTGGAGTAGAACTTATGCACCCATAGTGATGGTGGTAATGCCTCCTCTCCCTATGACCTAGATCTCTCACACTCCTAGATGTGATGAGAGGAAGAATAATTCACATGTTTTTTAGGTACATTACTCTGATTGAATCTAGTGGAGAAAGTGATTATCACTTCTTACCACTCCAAAAGGCCATCTCTATTTGTTTCCCACCAATGCATTGTTGTGACGTGCAAAGTATAAATCAAAATATTTCTTCTATCCCCTTCATTCAGCCATTGATTCTCCATGGTGCGCAAGAATGCATCGGGGTTCCTTCACCAGTATAACTTGGTACATGGTCATTTCCTAACCACCTCACCATGCGTGGCCTAATCATCCTGGTGACCCTTCCTTTGACCTTACGTCCAACCATTTCATACATCCCATGAGCCTAGTTATCACAAGCAACACTAGTAGTGTCACTTGACATTCCAATTTGCATCTTCCCAATGAAGCACACCCTCCTTGGATGGCTCTAAATTCTCTAGGTTGCACACTGACTAAACATAAATCCTATTAAGCTCTTCTTTACTCAAGGGCTCAACATAGGGATTTAATTTCTTATTCACCAAGGGTATAATTACGTGCTCTTCATCTTTCTCAAGATTGATGTACCATTTATTAAAGTGTAAATTTTCCTTATTCATTTAGTACCAGGGCCTCCCAAGTAATGCTCAAAATTGATCTTCTTCAAGAAGATCTAACACCTCAAAATCGCCAATAAATTTGACTCCCTGAATTGTAATAGTTATATCCTTTAGTAACCCAATTGGCATGGCCCTAGTCTTATTTTTCATATATATTCCATTTTATTATGATTACAATGTTGTCCTACCCATTTATTCCAATCATCCAGAGTTAAGGCATTCACTTTCATACCGCTTCAATCGTAATGTTGCATAATAGCCAACCATCAATTACTACATCAAGTGTAATCTCTTTTTCAATTCATGATTCTAAGGTGGTATATTTGCATGAAGTATTTGTCTTTCACGCTTAGATCCAACATGTGGTATATTTTCTCATAGCCATTCCCCTAGTAGAGGAATGATGTTCTCTTGGCACAACATCCTACACACCTCTTTCAAGTCATCAACATCCTTCTGCAGGAGTTAAACTTTTCTTGCACGGTCCTTGTAATGCGTCTATTCCTTTAAACATTGTATTTATCCTTACATTCCCCTGAAAACTTTCATTGTATCCTGATAAACTTCCTTATGGTGCATAGCATTTGGATACATAGCATTTATCACCTCTTCCCTTGAAATTAGTGGCTTAGTATTCAATGTCTCGCTATTTCATTTGGCCTCAAAGATACATAGTAACCATCACAGTTTGTAACTCGTGATCAAGTGTATTCTTCAACATTCACTAAATAGAAATAATGGGTTGCACCTTAATCATTCCTATGCCCTTTTCATACTTTGTATTCTTACTCATGTGCTCATATAGGTCTAGGAATTCCTCCAACTTATACAACTTCCCGCACCATGATCACGTAACATTATGAGGGCACTCGCGTTGATAATGATCAGGGGAACCACAAGTATAACAAGTTCCTTGTGGAAATATTCCTCTACCACCACCACGGCCTTAGCCTCTATATCCTCTTTAGAAGCCACCATTCCTTTTATTATCATTGTGGTGCCCTTTATGGTTATGGCCTTTGTGCTACTTAGATCCACTAGCCACACTATTCTGGTGCACTCCTATCTCAATAGCTTCATGAATATGATCAATCAATTTATAATCAGTGTTTTTGTGAGTGTGGGACTTAAAATCTTGTAATACATGGACACCTTCTTCGTGAGTGCATGTTGCAAAGGATGGAAATATCAAGCATTGTGATTTAGGTGATAGACTTCATAATCTAATAGTAACATGGGCACCGACCTACATGGTAAATTATCTTTAGTATGTCCCTCCACATCAAAATCTGTGCACCAGATTCCACTTTAATTCTCATGCGCTAAGTTGGCAGAAAGCTTCTCCAACTATTTTTCTATAGCTGAAATCTATGGTTCCAAGAATGGGCTTACCCCAGTATCAACACTTCCAATAGCCTCAACACATAAGTCAACTTCTAAATCCTTGCACGGTTCCATGTATGTCTTATGAGAGAGTGCTCTCTAGAACGGAGTCGAAATCCTCCAATAAACCATTGTGCATGCTAACTAGGGTGAATGTTAAAAGATAGTTTGTACAATAGTGTCTTGAAACATGCATCATACTCCCTCACACTTTCAGCTAATCCCTACTTGATATCCTTTAGTATGCTAATGCTTTGTTGCTCAAATTATGGAATGTGAAATTCTACCAAAAATACAGAGTGCAAAGCATCATAATCCACCATAGTCTAATGTGGGTCATACTTCATGTACCATTTATGTGTGTGCCCTTGTAGTGTAGTTACAAACTAACTTGTTTTCTTGTCAGAGGTTATAACTCCTTTAGCACCCCATAGTAATTCACACTTGTGCACATGCTTGGTTACGTCCTCAATACCCCTATACTCTAGAAAATGGAGAGACATGTCATATTAAATATGTTAGGATTGATGTGGGGGTTATTGTGGATGTGGGCCTTGTCCACCAGATTCAAAACCAGAACCTCCACCAATATTTCCTCCTCCTGATCCATCTCATCCTTCAGCAATGGGATGCGGACTAGTAGACACACTTCCTAGTGTCCCAGTCATTGTACTAGACTGAACACCAATGATATTGTGCTCATAGAAACTACTGTAGTAATTTTCACAGTCTACGTGCCAACATTCTATCTTGATTATGCACATGGGAACAATCCTACCATAACACTACTAAACAATGGTGTTGACTATGATAACATGGGCACGCTACTAACTTTATCTCATGAATTCAACATAAAAAAATGTCTACTCGTCTCTTTTTTTTCCCTACACTAACTCGTTTCTTAATGAAAACTTCTAGATTTGGAACACCAAGTGCAAGGGCTAGGTGGCTAGGTGGGATCAGATGCATTCATGTGGTCCTCACACTTTCTTCTGAAACACTCTCATTTGAAGTTGAAGGGGATTATGTGTTGCTCTTACCCAACATTGAGAGAACCAGATGTTGCAGCTCCTCATCTTCCATGACATATTTAAATCCTTCGTTAGCTATCTCTCTCCTTAACTCTATGGACTCTTTAATCTTCCTCTATTTTTCCATTTCCCTCTCTCACACTTCATTATATCTAATTCATCTTTCCTCTCTTTCCATTGTTACCACTAGGTCTTCCATCTTCACCAAACTTGTTTTTATCCCGTGTGTGGTGGGATTTTAGCTATCCATAGGGAGGAACTATAAATCTAGATTTATCATCAATATATTGATCGATAATGGTATAGTTTGTAGGTAAGATCCTCTCGGTTTTTGTAAAAATTGGAACTCAAATTCTTCAAGACACATATACATATAAATAGCATAATCTAAAATATAATAGTGTAATACTTTATCCCACCGACACTACCATCTCGTCCACTCCAAATCAGCATCATCAAGAGCACTGGTAATCTCTTTACATCCAAATATTTGGCCTATAAATCCAATACTTCCTTATCGCATATCTTTGATAAACCACCGTACAACTCTACTAGAAAGATGTGAAATCAATTCTCATAAAGTGCATCATAAATGTTTTCTTACACCTATCTACATGCATTGCAAATAAGTCCAATTTTGTATCTTTGTGCAAACTTGTCTTGTCTATCTTCTCGCCCAAATTTCAATGCCCTCAAGGGTCAATTGATATGCCATCTGCATGCAACATCCTGGCAAATAATTTGAAAAATGTCCCAAAAATGGAACCAAAATGTAGTCTTATTTTCTATACCCAAATGCCTACACATGTTGGCACTTCATCTAGTTAGAATCCCGAACACCCACCCAAATCACGTGAAGCTACCAGGTCCCTCTTTTGTCACTATATTTTCAAGATGTTATCATGTAAGTTCATGATTACAATTATCGAATCATACATTCAGATATAAATCATTATAGACATCATAAGGAAACACATGTAATAAGGAAACATGACAAATCATATAAGTATTAATATTAATTATAATACATGATCACCATGTTCAGACTCATTAACCACTAGAATCTAACCACTAGAATCCATTCATAACATAAATATTACATCACGGAAGCTAAATATGCAATATATCAAACAAGTCTCAACAGAGTTATGTGTGCTAGAACATTATAGCAAAGAGCATAATAATACACTACATATAGTTTCTAATACATGGTATCGAAAACTATGAAGATCAAATAATATATAAGAGTGGGGACTTGCCCTTCACCACCCATGCATCTCAAAATAGATTGCATGCTCAAAATAGCCATGTGTATATCAATAAACTAGTGCATGTTTTTCTATCAATCCTAATATTAGATTAATTTATAAATAAACTCTAATTTAATCCTATTATTATCTCAAACTATGTATGACCTTTGATCTCCACTTTACTCCCAAAATATCTCTTACTTAGTTGTGAAGTCTTCTTGCTTTTATCTTTACTTGGGCCACACCCCAACCGCTTTTTCTATTTTTAATTTGTGACTTGTAAAATCAGCTAAGTCCTGGAACTTCTATTTCTTGGGAGTGATCCTACCATGTGCTACTTTTATTAACTTTGAGCATGTTCACATGCCCCACTTGTGTGCCTCAATATTCCACACACCTTTTTGATACTTAGTCAATTTTTCCAACCCAACACTTAGCATCACATGAAGTGTCTACCATATAAAATTTTGTAATTGGTGAGGTAGAAAAGTACACTAAAGAAGGAGTTACAAAAATTAAAACAAAGTAACCAAATCTTGAATAGGTTTCATCAGGTTGAAGCTAAGTATCCAAATACCATGGATCCTATGCAGTCATCTCTAGATATAGTGGAAAAATTGATTACAACTCATGAATTTGTAGAAAAAGAGACTCAAATTCAAGAAGATCCATCAAGTGAACCAGCCAAAGAGCCTTATCCATCCGGATGAGAAGGGGTGAGGCCATAAATCTTGTAGATATAATTGTTCAACTCTCTTCAACCATGACAGAGGAAGAAGTGAAATACCATGGGGAAGGAGAAGAAGAAATACAAGTGCACACTATTGAATCTTTTGATAAGCTAGAGGTACAATTTGATGACTCTAGTCTCACTCTCTTTACACCCTAATGGAAAATGATAGTTTCAAGTGCTCCTCAACAGCAAGAATAAGGGAAGTTAGCATTTAAACTAGAATTTGGTTTGGAGCATCCTCGTATGAAGAGAAAGGTAACACTACGGGTATAGGAAGTGACCTTCACAGGGATCATCTCCTTGAATCCATCAAGGTCCCCAAAGAAAGTAAGAATCTTAGCAAGAAAAATGGTTGAGTCTTAAGGAGATAGTTTTTGGAGATGGCCATCCCTAAACTAATGTATTAAGGGATGAAGTTTCCCATTATAATTATCAATTCACCAAAATCCCACTAGGAAAAAAAGACCACTAGGGATTAAAGTATGATGTAACTATGGCGGATAGTGGTCTCTTCAAAAAAAATGACAAGGATAAAGATACCAAGGAATAATTAAGACAAAATATTGATATCATATCAACCTATGTATAAAATTTGATACAAGTTTCTCTGAATGGTCAAGATATGACCTAATCCTTCACCTCCAAGATAATAAAGAGTGAAAAATATTTTAACTATAGAGAATAGGAAACAAAAAGTGGGAAATTAAACGGTGACAAGAGGTAGTAAAACCATCATAGAGATCATTGAATTTTATAATCAATTCTCTGAATAGATTGATTTAAGTAAATCCTTAATTGACAAGTACTTGAATTGAGATTGATTATTGGAATGGCTTACTACCCAAGCTTGAGGTCATAGCAGATTTGGGATATGAAATGATAGAAAAATAAGGAATAGCCTCCTCAGATTGTAGAGAAATAAATTATGAATATAAAGGGGTTGTCAAGTTAATGATTGAAACATTGGAGGGATGTGTAAGAAAAATCTAATACATTAGGATAAAGTAGGCAAGTATGTGGATGACATAGACTCAAAACTTGAAATAATGATCCCCATTAAATATGTATATACCCCAAGATCTAGAGATGTAGATAGGATGATAGAGATCCTTTAGCGACATGTTACATGAGAGTTAAAACCTCCTAAAAATTTTGATTATTCTTCTGTACAAAAAATTATTCATTTAGAAGGATATATAAATAAATTGGCCAAGAGAGTTAAGAGGAAGAAGGTTATTTCTACTGAATTTAACAACATTCTTTCCAAGCAAGAAATAATATTCCTCTACCATGCAGGGCTAGATGAGGATCCAATTTTGGGTATGTTTGAAAGGTTTGATGTATACATGAATAAACTAGAGGACAAGTTGAAAATAAAGCAAGTGGACCTTGACGTGGCCCCTGTAAATTCCTTATTCTTTGTCCCCTATCCCTTAATTATTTATTTCTTATTCTATCAATTCTTTTAAAGGAGAATAAAATGATTTGACCGTAACATGTAACCAATTATTTACCGAGGTTTACATGGAATGATGACCGTTGCACAAGAGAAAAAAATAATATGTTGGAAAAGGAAAGATTATTCTCCACTCCTCCACATGTTTCATCATAAAGAAAAAAATCTATTTGGATAGATCAAAATGGCATATTTTTCAATTTGGAAACATTTTTCCATGCAGATTACAAAGTAAGGACCACAACCCCACATGTAGCTTGTTTTTAGTGTTCTATGGGGTATCTTGGGATATTCCATTTTGAGAAAAAATTTATAAAAGTGAAGGCATTTCTTCGCTTTTAGGGGTTATAATATTAGGTTTTAGCTAGGGTGGTTGCCTCTTGTACAATTGCTAGTAGGCATTGAGATAATTTTTGTATGTCTCCCTTTCCAATTGAATACATAGGACCATTTTGTCATGTATAAGTCTAGTATCTCCAAATGTAACCAAAGATAGGATTGATATATGTATTCCTTTCTATTGTAATTATGTATATATCATATCAATGAAATACAAAGAAGCAAATTTCATATCATTATATCAAACTCGTTATTTAATGAATGTTGTTTTATAGTGTTACTTAGCAATATTTGTTTCAGTTATAAAATTCATTTATGTGATCCGTATCTAGGAGTGAATATTTGTTTCCTTCAAGGGTATCTAAGGATTTGTAGATTTTGTATAATATATGCATTATGTTTTAATCACAAGTGTTTGTGTTAAGGTTTTAGAGATTACATGGTAATGTTTGCACAAATGGGTGTCCATGAATGCAAATAACCCCTACAAGTTTATGTCATTTTGAATTCAATATCTAATGCATCACAGGGAGCATCATTTAAATATGATGAATAATGTTGTTTCTCCCCATTAGATCCCCACCCTCTTTAATGTTAATTTCTTTCCCACCATCCTATTCTACCCATGCAAATGATGGTACAAAGAGCAAATTTGAGAAAAATAAACATAGCAATGATATTTGAATATTTATTTCTTTAATCAATTAAATATTATATAGGAATATGTATTGTTATATTTACAAGGAGTTTTTAGAAACAACTTTCCTATTTACGTGAGTTTGTTTATAAATTCAACCTCATGTAAATAATATATAACAACTTAACCGTCATAAATACTATTTACAATATGGTAAATATCAAACTATGAGAGTACTAAATATTGTTTTCTTATCATTCCCCATTGAGTGTGAACATGGTAGAAAAACATTCACACACACATCTACAGTATGCTCACCCATATAGCATTTCCAAATATGTAACTCATGACCTTGATACAAAAGAAAGGATCTCTCCTTCCATGATTTTAAATAGGCTTACCATAAACCTTGACATCAATAGGCCCCATAAATTTTCCACCTCATGTGGTTTTCTAGATCTACCACAGACCTTTTCAAGATCCATGAACTATCTTACCTTGGTGTGTTTGTTCTTTTGCAACATTTTTACATCAAGGAAGTACATAGGAAACACAACTCACTTTTTAAAAACTAAACAAGAATACTCACCCAAGAAAACATTTCACATTACATCTATATGAACAAAAATGTTCTTAATTATAGCTACTATTTTTTATCACTACCACTTGATCTCAAATAGCATACACAACTACTACTTCCATTGAAAGCTTCCCTTGAATTTATCTGATTTGGCACATAATGGAAATGGAACATTTGTTTCATGACCCCCCACAATGTGAAATTTCCACTAAGGAACACTAAAAAAAATTGTATTTTACTTCACACTAATGTCTAGATCTTGTTGCACATGATCACCATTTCCAGTGAATGTATTCACTAGTCGATCATATTCCAACAAATTATGGTAGTCATAGGATCTCTGCAGTCATCTTTTCTCTTATACAATTATTTTTCCAATATCCATAATACTCGCCATGCAAACCAAAAAATTAAAATGAAGCACACTACACAACTATAAATCAAATACTCACATCATAAAAATTACCACCATAGCTACTATGTGGCCCCGTTGTTGGTGACTGATGAGAGGTCGTTGATCAACATCCAACCTCATGTGTTTCCTTCTTCCAGTGTTATGTTACTAGTTCAACTGAATGTGATCGTGAAGCTCAAAAACACCCCTCCATAAATTGGACATCACGTACAAGTGATAGTGCATCTTTGAAAATTTTGAATTTTGGCATTGATGACTTAATGAGGCTAAAAGGGGATGAAAAAATCTCCAAAATTGTACACAAACTCCGAATAAGGAGATGCCCACAGGATGACCAAAAAAGAGGGTATTTTTCAATAATATTGGAACCAATGTAAAGGGGATGAAAAAATAAGCACTTTTGCAAAAAAATGGCACTCGATTTTGAGTTACCATGCAAAATTTATTAAGTTTTCAATTTCCCATTAAAAAGTCCTAATTTAATTAAAATTGGCTCAATAATTAAAAACTTGCTCAAGATGGAGAGAAAATTTATCATGTGACCACTCATTTGAACTGGAGTAAATAAAGATTCCAAAATGTCAATGGACCAAATAAATGGTGACAAAAGTATTAATTTGGCCAAAACTACATTAATTTCCCTCAAAATGTAATTATTTAAGCAAAAACTATAGAAATCAAATTTTTAAAACTATAGTTTTGCAAAAAAAAAAATAATCATCCAATCATAAATGGATATGTGGAAGGCAAGTTTTTATGGAAATAACTCATGGTTGATTTGTATTTTATCCTTCTCGTATTTTGTTTCATGGGCAGAGCTCATGAGGAAGGATCCATAATGCAGTGCAAAACTAATGTAGAGATTTGAGCAAAACATAGTGAACAATTTTGAAGATGCTCATACACCAATTTTAATGTAGAATGTGTGGAGGATAGAATTTCCTTGAATGCGCTTTCATGAGTAAAACATAGCACAAAAATATAGAGTGTCCGAGATAACAGTGAAGATGTTATCAAGTTTCTACTAGCATAAGAAGATCAAAAATACATAGCAAAATTTGTGGCTCGAGAACTTCTCTTTGGGACTTTCTACATGAAAATTATCATGCCTCCTCTTTCTTTAGACATATTTTTTTATTTTTGGCCAAATATTGCATCAAAGCTACACTCAAGCACTTTTATTTCTACAAGTAATGATGCCCTCCCAAGTGATCATTTTTTTCTTTTTAGATGCACACAAATGAAAAGAATTGAAATGTGGTATGTAAAGATAGATTATGAATAGTTCAAACTAAGGTGAAAAAATACCTTAAAATAAATAAAATAATATGTAAATCAAGCCAAAAAATAATCTTTTATCTCATGAAATGGGGCATTCAAAACCCTGGACACTACACCCATTTGTTCAATTTCCCATAACCGGATCGCTTTGATACCAAATAATAGTACAATAGTAGACTTGAGAAAAATAAACACGAAATAATATTTTTACATCTATTTCTTCAATCAATTACATATTATATAGGAATATGTATTCCTATAAACAAGGAGTTCTTACAAAAAACTCACCTATTTACATGAGTTTGTTTATCAAACCAACCTCATGTAAATAATCTATAACAACTTAACTATATAACTACTATTTATAATACAAGAAATATCAAACTATGATAGAACTAAAGATTGTCTTCCTAACAAAAAATTACATCATCTTTACATATCCAACATGTGTTTACATGCATTACGAGTTCTAGTCATAAACTCGAAATGGTCTCTACCCACGCCCTTTCTGCTCTGAAATCTGCAAGCCCTAACAGACCCTCCACGAACCCTAAATGGGGTATGGAATCTTATTTCCATGGCGGTGGAAAACTCCAAACACCTTCTAGTGAAAATGCCTTAGATTCATGCGGTTTTGTGAGCCACAGAAGAACCACACAAGGATTGGCCAGTAGAAGGGGATGGAGGAGGCACGATTGTTGTCAGGGATTCACCCTATTCGTGGATCGATCTTGCCTTCACTAATGCAGGGAGCTCCATGGACGGCTGCACAAACCCTTTCCATTTTCAAACTCTAGCTGGGGATGCTCCTATGAATATGTTGGGCAATGGCTCTCTTAAACCCTTGTTGGAAGGCTCTTCTCGTGGTGGGTTGGAACTAGGGTGCTTTACCTGTTATTCCACCATTGGATAGAGAGAATAAACATAGATCCTCCTTCAAAGACATTCTAAATGGAAAGGAATCCTCCATGAAACCTACAGACATTACCCCATGTATTACATTTGGGGAAGATGTTATTTCATCTGAGATTTACTACAAAGAGCATGCTTTGATTTGTAGATTCAGGGGACTGTGGCCCAGCCTTCCTGTTCTTCACGCATGGATCTCTCAGCATTGGACTCCAACTTTAACTAGTAAGATAGACTTACATCTGTGTGCTAAGGGTATTTTCATTGTGACTTTCTCTTCAATAGTTGATAAAGACAACATTGCTTCCAAACTCTGGACCTGCCAATCTAAATATTTGGTCATGAAACCCTGGTTCCCATCCTTTAACCCGCACACAGAATCTTTCTCATGGAAACTGTTTGGATCAGGCTGCCCCATTTACCTCTCCAATTCTGGAGTCATGACTGTCTGACAGCCATTGGAAACACCTTGGGAATTACACTCTATATAGATTCTCAAACCACTAATTACACCCATACTACCTATGCCTGGATCCTGGTGGAACTTGACACTGATAAAAATATTCCTGCTACTATAGATCTTAGAGTGCAAAATAGAACTTGGTTATAAAATCTTGATTATAAAGGTCTACCTTTCCGATGTAGAAGATTTTTTAGCTTAGGACACGCCTCTCTTGCTTGTGGGATGGAAAACGTCAACATGAAAAGTGAAATTGGTGGAAAGACGCACTCCCAGAAAACCTAATTTTTGATGCAAAAACAGATCTTGAATCAAAAGCAGAAACAATGGCTGAATCCAAATCTACCCTGGAAACCCCTCTATCCGAAAATCAAATTGTTAGCAGCATGAAAAATGCACAAGTTATTGAGGGCAGCAAGGAAAATAATAAGTTTGTGACTGTCCCAATTGGGACAAATGCGACTAAGGATAATACCCCTCCTTTGTCTTCTCCTCCAACAGTGGAGACTCCATCAGTCAAGTTACAATTAGCAAAAGAAAAAAAAATCACCCTGAAGGAGAGCTCTACACTGGATGATTTTCTCTGTTAGTGTTGGCCGGAGTACATTGTTCTCATTTTTGTGGCCGGATCATAGCATGTTTTCTTTCCAATGGTGTTGTTGTACCATTGTTGTTTGTTCACTTGTTCATCAGTTGTTTATTTGTTGATGAGTTGATGGTTGTTGTTTCTTCTTTGCAGACAACTTTCTGCAGTTGGTCCTTATTGTTATATCTGGATGTTGATCCCCTTCTTTGTGCTTATTCTTTCAATTCTGGCTTCTGAGCCTTGTTGTACAAGGGTATAGTCCCTTTCAAAAAACTATTTACCAATAATAATAAAACATGTGTTTACATGCACCACATTATCTTTGCATATTTTAAGTGGTTATGCATTTGATCTTAAATATTATCATTTTGAATTTCATTTTGTCCCAAGTTTTTAATAGCATCATTTTACTTGATATTTAAAATCATATCCCATTTGTCTCTAGTAGCTTATGTCTAATTTTGAGTATGTGCATTGCTCATGTGACAACTCCTTTGAGTGAGCATTACATTTGTGGCTATACTTTATCAATATTGATTTGCCAATAATTTCTAGGGAGATTGAATCGTAGTATCCCTCCCCCTTCGAGCTACATTCGATTCCTCTCACCATAGTTCAAGAAGAGCCAAAAGTAGCAGGAGATTACCTCTCACTCATTTGCAAAACTTGGTCATGGAAGAATGTTATATTTTTCCACGATTCTGAATGACACATTTCAAACATCTATCATCCTTCTTGCAGATCCTTACATGCATTGCAGATGATTTTTTGGGGTGTAAAACTGGGATCCAACATAAAGCCACATTACTCTAGTCACTATAATTCCTATTTATCTCCCACTCAATTTTTTTCTATCCCGCTTTGGTTCTTATGGAAATTGCTTCGTATCTTGGATGCTTTAGTAATTATATAAATCTCCCATTTCATTTTATCTCTCCCACTTGGGTCTCTACATCCATTTATTCTTATCTTGGATACTTTGGTCATTTTCCTCTTATACCCTACTTGGATTTATCTCTTTTTTGGGTTTCTATGTCCATGAAGCCCTACTTTTAATGTTATGGTCATCATGTTCATCTCATCTCTCACTTGGGTTTATCTATGATTTCTTGGGTTGGCCCTCTATTTTGGTCCCCATCATGTTCAATATTATACACTTACCTAGATTATCGATTATAAACCTTTTATCATTTCATTTCTCTTAGTCATAAATGTTCATACATTTGTGCACATATAGTAAAATGGAATCATAAAATTAAGCATGCATCTCACATCACACATCAACCTCAATACACATAATCATGTCAAAATAATGGTATCTCATTTGTATGTATGTGTGTGTGTGTGTGTGTGTGTGTGTGTGTGTGTGTGTGTGTGTGTGTGTGTGTGTGTGTGTGTGTGTGTGTGTGTGTGTGTGTGTGTGTGTGTGTGTGTGTGTGTGTGTGTGTGTGTGTGTGTGTGTCATTTTTATACATCATCATATATCATCTATCTCTCAAAAAAATCATAAGAAATTAGCCATTCCCAAATATATCCTATTCAAGGAACGAAATTTAAATGGTTTATAATATTATTCTACATCATTTTATTGTACATTAATTTGTAAAATAATTAAGATAATACATATCAAATGTTTCCACCAAGAAAATAAAATAAACCATTTATAAAAATGAATGTGTTACAAAATAAGAAAAATGTCATAGGAGAACCATTACTCATGGATTTTTCTTATGATATAATAACCATTTCTTAAGCATCTCCTCTCTCATATATAATTTTGTCGATGCTTTGATCGAATGGTTCCCAATTAGTCACACATAGAGATCATGTGGCTCTTAACCAATCCTTGAAGCCTCTCCATCTTCCCTAGCCACATGAACCTCTAATGACACAATGTGGGCTACATTGGTCACCTTTTAGATTTCTCATGTGCATTTGATAATATTAATGAGCTTAGTTTATCGTATCTCAGTTAGAAAAGTGACAAATGAATTCCTCCCTTTTCTATTTACATAAATTCTTATAACTGGTTTTGACATGATCGTCCTCCAATCTTCAAACCTTAATATATTTCAAATGAAAACCCTAAAACATGCCAAAAATGTGCAATTCTCATGGAGATGAGTCTCTTATTTTGAAATATCACACATCTCTCTATAAAATTTAGATAGAACTCCTCATTTTCCATCATTTTTATGGTCACTACATTCTTCTAATGACCTCTAGCTAGTTCATTTATGTTTTATTTTATTGATTATCTTCTAGTGTTTCTTTTCGTATTTCTTATTCAAGGTTCCAGAAGTTATTTTTCCCACCACATGCAAGCCAAGAGACATCGGTAGGTAAGTATATTTAATTTATTGAAGTTCATTTATTTTTTTATAGCACTTTCATTTAAGCTTTACTTTCAGCATTTACTTTTGATTTTATGTGTTGCATAGATCTTTTTCTGAAGACCATATCATGTTTCACTATTGTGACACATGATGATATTTGGTTAGGGCATATGTATACACAATTTCTTTATGTTTATTAACCGTTTATTTTATACAAGTGTTGTTGATGCATTCTCCTCATAAACATGTGTCTTAAGGGTCCTATTAGGATTCGGGTGCGACTAAAATTGGTCATGTGAACTAGACCACAACATTTGAGAGATTTAATTATTTCTATATAACTACCCTATCTTTTCCTCATTGATTCACATTTTTCAAACATTACACCCATCATTTCCACCTACCTCATTATGTCTATGTATTTCAACTTGTTTTATGATATTATCCTTGCTTACGATCACCTTGGACCTTTTCCATTTACCTTATGGCCTTTTCTCCTCATTTTTACATATCGTGACCTTATGATTTCCCCCAAGGCCAACGCCATTACCCATGGGAAATGGTATCTATTTTGTCTTTTCCATAACTAATTTCATCACACATCGATAATAGTATCAAGTATATATGATTGACCTTTCTCCATGTAAAAGAATCAATTTACAATCATTAATCTACACATATACTTACTCTTTCTCACACTATTTCACACTACTTCACACTTATTTTATAACTTGGATTCTTGGAGCTTACCCCTTTTACATTTGGTTCCTCATATTGAGTTAGAACTAGATATATTCCTATTGATATTTCCCCTTCTCCACCCATAGTGATTTTATCTTAAGTTTGTTGTCTCTGTGGAGTATTATACATCATTGGTCACACACATGTTACATGTAAGTATTTATAACCCTCTTTAGTCTTTTATCTTGTAGGTGAATTTTGTATATTGATCATTCATCACTATAGACTAGAGTAGATGTATGTTTTCTTTATTATATTGCATTGTCTTATTGTATTACACCCCTTTATTACTATTATTTATGAATCCTTGTAGGGTACCTATATTTATATTTGTGTATACCTTGGAAAACTATTATTATCTCAAGGTTAGATTCACAATACTTTATAATTATAATACTAGCACTCGGTGAGTACCTTTGCATCTGCGTGGTGTGACTAGTCTTGGATTAGATCAATATATTTGAGAACCTAGCTAGGAACCTAAAATTTACCCATCATACATATATCACATTTCACTCCATTCTACTCCCTACCATATCTTCATTTCCAATGGATTCACATTCCATTAGCTAACATGCATTCACTCATTGTATTATAAGTCTTCATTGCAAGTCATATATAGTACCCTTTTACACATTGTTGGTTCATCTTCTTCTTCACCATCCCATAGTGTACACCTTGTGTCATTTCATTCATCATCGTCCCACATCCTCTTTCACATCTATTGATTCATTATCACTCATGATTTTCTTACAACTTCACCTCTAGAATGTCTTATTAAACTAATGGATACACATAAAGTTCCCCCAAGAATAATCAAATCATCAATCATAATGGTATTATCATCTAAATTTACAAACCCTAAATGTATATCCATACAATGTTTTCCATACTCACCGCATATTGCACTAACACCCGCCCTTCTCTACATACATCTCAATGTTTATACATTATTGGTTACTTCAATATGTTGTACATGGGGATCTCTTATCCTTCCATTTTTAAATCCAAAAACACAAAAAAAAAATGGTATTACATTGACCTTTCCCTTCACCACCCCATGTGCTCCACCATATGTTCTACCTTACTAGGAAAATTTCATAATCATTCCCTCAAATAACTCTCCCGAAATTAAGGTCAATTGTCTACCAATCATCCCTTGCCACTTTTTGTCTCGTACTATAATAAGATAACCTTTTATCCATTATAATATCATATTTCATTAAAAATTATAACATTTATTCTCTATCCTAATAATAATGGTATAGCTTAGATACCAAATGATAGAATAGAATAAGATTGCAATGACCAAAGAGGGACGGAAGCCTCACAAATATTATTGATCATAAAATCATATTACATTACAATGCAAGAGCTATAATATTTATAGATATTAGACAACCTCATATGGATAGACATGACACCCTAGCAGACACCAACTACGAGATGATAAGACCCATCTCACATGCACATGTAATTACTACTAATACCAATATTGAATGTTATCCAACATAACAATATTGAATGCAAGTCACTAGACTAGAGTGCACATGTTGCACATTATTAAATAAAAGACAATGCAATAAAATGTAATAAATATGCCTATGCTAAATTATGCTAACATTCCCCCCTTAATTTTGCATAGTTTCCAATGAATTGGAGAGGAACTCTCTGAATAGTGTGAATTTGTCACATGCAAGTGACTTAGTGAAAACATATGCCTTCTGTTCAGCGTAGGACAAAAATGGAGCCAGTATGTTGTGCTTCAAGACATGCTTGCGTATGAAATGAACTTGTACTTCAATATGCTTGGTTCTCTCATGAAATATTGGATTGTGAACAAGCTTTAGAACTCCTTCATTATCAACATATACTGGAGTAGATTTATGTTGTGGTAGACCAATTCCTTCCAGTATTCGGCGTAGCCATATTGCTTCACAAACAGCTTCACCTGCAGCTCGATACTCTGCTTCTGTAGAAGAGCGAGAAACAAAGTTTTGTTTCTTACTTCCCCATGATATCGGTCCAGATCCCATAAAGAAGACGAAGCCTAATGTTGACTTCCTATCATCCATGTTTCCTGCATGATCTGAATCAATATCCCGTCGAAAGAAATTGTCATTCTTCTTGTACTCTGACCAAGGTCAACTGTACCCTTTAGATATCTTAGTATTCTCTTTCTTTGCTTTCCAATGACATATTTTTGGTTCTTGCATGAAGCGTGATAAATAGCTGATCGCAAAGCTGATATCTCGGTCTAGTATATGTCGTAAATGAGACTCCCGATCAATTTCCGATAGAGAGTTGCATTCACCAGTGGTGATGGATCGGAACGAGATAATCATGAAGTCTCGCTTCCATAGGTGTAGCAATAGGAGTGCAGTCCATCATCCTGAATTTCTCGAGCGTTGTCTTGGTGTATTTCAACTGTGACACAAAGATATGATTCTATTTTTGCCATACTTCCAACCCAAGACAATAGTGCATGAGCCCGAGATCTGTCATGTCGAACGATCGATTAAAATCCTTCTTTGTTGCATCGATCATCTTCATAGAACTTCCTGTAATGACTAGATCGTCGACATAAACAACCACAATGAAAATCTCCCCCCTTGCTTTTGAGGTAGAGATTGGGGTCATAAGGATTCCTTTCGAATCCATGACTTATGAGATGCTCATCAATTTTGATGTACCATGCCCGAGGTGCCTGTTTTAGGCCATATAGAGATTTTATGAGTCTGCATACCATCATCTCTTTTCCTGGTATTACATAACCCTCTGGCTGAGTCATATAGACTTATTCTTGCAAATCTCCATTAAGAAAGGCACTTTTCACATCCATTTGGTGGACTTTCCAACCAAATTGTGCAGCTAGAGCAAAGATCATCCTGATTGTCTTGATCTTGGCTGTGGGAGCAAATGTCTCCTCATAATCAATGCCTTCTTGTTGTGCATACCCCTTTGCTACAAGCCTTGCTTTATACTTGTCAATAGTCCCATCTGATTTGTACTTAGTCTTGAATATCCATCTGCATCCAATGGGTTTCTTCCCTGGTGGAAGGTCGATAAGTTGCCATGTGTTGTTCTTCATCACTGACTGATACTCTGAATCCATGGCATCTTTCCAAGCTTTTGATTGTAGGGCTTCCTGAACTGTAGATGGCTCAACTGTTTCAACAACTCTGCTCATTAGGGCATAATTGACCTCTTCACGAGCTTGACTGTGAGTTCTAGGTCTAGGATTGGACGATGTGCTAGGTGCTTCATCCAAATTTACATCTCTTATTAATTGAGTATACCATTTAGGTAACTTCTTAGCTATTCCATTGGCTTGTGGTGGATCCAAGTTTTCACCATCATCCAATTCATCACTATCATCTTCAGTGGGAACATCAAATTATGTCTTCATAAGAGGTGTATTCTGCATTTTTGTTGAGTCGTTGAGTGGAGCATCTGCTTGTTTCTTCTCGCAGAGAACTCAACATCCCTACTGTGTATACTTTCTTTTCTTTCGATCCCATAATTTGTACCCAAGTGCTTCTATACTATATCCAATGAATATCATTTTCTCAGCTTTCATATCCAACTTGTTCCTATTCTTCTTGGGTATGTGCATGCTAGCTTTACACCCAAATACTCTTAGGTGTGCAATTGATGGTTTCCGATTTGACCATGCTTCTTGAGGTGTCACTCCTTCAAGAGCTACTATGGGCACTCTGTTCAACAAATAGACTACAGTTCTTGCAGCTTTTGCCCAAAATGTCTTTGTTAAACCTAATTCGTCAATCATACATCGCACCATTTCCATGATAGTACGATTCCTTCTCTCAACTATACCATTCTTTGTGGTGTGTGAGTAGGAGGCATTTGTCTATGAATCCCATGAGCTTCCAGGTAAGTCTTGAACTCATTGCTTGTGAATTCCCCCTCGATCTGAGTGGAGAGTTTTGATCTTGTGACCAACTTCATTCTCAACAAGTTCTTTGAACTTCAAAATGTCTCAAAGGCTTGACTCTTGTTTCTTAGACAATATATCCACATCTTTCTTGAGTAGTCATCAACACAAAGCATGAAGTATTGACATCTAGAATGACTTGGTTGCATGGGCCCGCAAAGATCGGTGTGCACCAAATCAAGCTTTCCCTTAGCTCTATATGTGTTCTTCTGGAAGGGTACTCTGTGTTGCTTTCCAACTAGGAAATTGTGACACTTATCAGTGTTGTGCTTGAGTGTAGGCAATCCTTTCACCATGTTGCCATTTTGAAGTGTTTGGAGATAGCCAAAACTGATGTGACCATATCTGTGATGCCATAGTTCTACAAATTGTGTGTCTTTGGCCGCTAGAGCTTGATCATCCTTGTGGACAAAATCAAGTTGGAACATGCGTCCCACATTGGAGGCTCTTGCTACAATCTTGGAACCTCTTGACTTATCTCTTATCAAGTACACTTTTTCTCCATTATTATCACAAAATCTAACTTCAAGTTGTGATCAAGGAGTTGACTAACGATAGCAAATTCTTGGTCAACCTGTACATACAATACATTTGTGATTTTGCAAATCATATTTTCCAAGAGGTAGTGAAATGTTTCCAATCCCCTTGACACTGTATGATGAGTCATCACCTAATGACACATGGTTCTTATTAGGTGAGTCACATAGTGTGTAGAACCAATCCTTGCGTCCAATCATGTGTCGAGTTGCACCCGAGTCAACATACCAGATATCTTGTGTGGACTTGGTTTCTTCATCAAATTGAGCAGAATACATGTGGTGTCCTTCATCTGAATCATCCTCATGTTCGCAATGTACCCTTGTTGTTTGGGTTTTCTTTGCCAATTACCATTTTTTTGCCCTTGATTGTTGTTGTTGTTGGACTTCCCTTTATTTGAATTGTTGTTACCTTGTTGGTTGTTGGGTTTTGAATTGCTTGATGAACCCTTTTTGTATGAATTGTACCAACAATCTTTGATGTCATGTCCCCCTCTATTACAAATGGGACACTTCTTGGTGTTGTCTCATTGACTTTGGTTTTGTTGGGACTTCTTGTGATTGGACTGAAATTTTCCCTTTCCTTTATGATTGGAAGATAGTGCTTGCTCATCTTCCTGATCTTTGTTGTTCATTGCCTCTTCTTGTTGGAGTAGATTGACCAACTTCTCAAAGGTGACTGTGTGTTCACTCATATTGATAGTTGTCACAAAGATTCTGTAGGAAGGAGGAAGTACTCGTAACACAATTGGTACGAGGTATTCATCACTTATCTCTTTTCCCAATGCCAACAGAGATGCCCTCAAAGTAGCAACTCATCTCAAAAAACTTCAACCTTCTCATTGTGCTTGAACTTGAGAGTATGTAGTTGTGATAGTAGGTTGAGGATGGCATTCTTGTTCTTTGCCTCATAAACTGTGCTCAACTTATCCCATGCATCCTTGGCCGATGTGGCATCTCTAATGTGGGGTTGTACATCGTCTGTTACGCTAAACAAGATGATCAACTTGGCATTTTGATTGGCCCTGTCAAATTGAGCTTGTTGTCTTCCATCATCAAGTGATCTTGTTGTTTGTCCATCTACAACTGTCCATAGGTCTTCAAACTCAAGTAACACCTTGATCTTCGGTTTCCATGTAGCATAGTTATCTCCTCTAAGCAGTTGTGAATCTGGCAAGAAGAACTTTGGTGCTTGTGCACCCATTTCTGCAATCTGAATTTCTAACAAAAGGTAAGGCTCTTATCACTCTGGTTTATGGTCTCCTCTCAATATACCGTCAGTCGATATACCAAACCTTTCTATATACGCTCCCTTCCGATATACCCGTCGGTATGTGGAAGAAGATCACCCTTTCAATATACCCATCAGTGACAGAAGAGGTGTTAACGCACGTGAAATAATTTAGTACGTGGTACTTAGACAGTACGGAGAGGGGTTTGTGCAAGCACAAACGGATGGGAGGGCTCAAATGTGTGTGTATTGTGTCCTTATTACTCCCCATCAATTTTATAGGGTCGATGCCTAGACGACGTTTAGGCAGCTGTGTTAGGTGTTAAGTGCAGTAGTAGTCGCGACGGCATCACCCGTAAGTGCTTCCCAGAGGCACCGTATATACCGAACGCTGCTATGAGATCAAAGATCTCGTGTGATAGAACCAAACATAAAATAAAAAATGTGCACTTTTTTTTTCACTTTATGCACCAAGATTAGTACAACATCCTCTCAAAGTACATCAAAATGAAGTTTTTGTGTCCCCCCTCTTTACAAAAAAGGGTCTAGAATCACAAAATACACAATTTAGGCCAAAAATATTTTTACCCCCAATAGGTGTTTTTCCGCTAAATTTAGCGGTGGCTCTAAATGTGTTTGGTGAGCTTATAAATTTAGAAATCTCCCAAAATTTATTAATTTCTCCAAATTTTCCAAAAAAAAAAAATTAAGAAAAAATATGGAGAGAGTGGGAATTGAACCACTGACCTGTTTGTTCCCAAGATCCAAACAAACAATCTAAATATTGTTTTCACCTTTTCTCACAAACCGTGATCTGAGTTTTTCTAAAATTTTGACAACAGCATCATACAATATTTTTCTTGAAACCCACAAAATTTCAGAAGAATCGGAATCTTAGTTTTTGAGATCTTACCAATTTACCAGCTAGATCTGATTTTTTTTAGAAAAAATGATCCGACTTGTATAGACTTTTCGTCACATGTAGAGGCCAAATCTGAAGATGATGTAAACTGAAAAGTTGTGCGCCTCCTTCTTATATTTTCAGCAAAAAAACGGCACATCAATCCGACATTTTATGAAAAAGTTACGTTCTTTTTTCTAAGAGCTATCTGCTGGAATTTTGTTGACGGGACTGCTTCAACCTTTGCTCCCGAATTCTTCACACCTCCACTTTCAGATCTGATTTTTTTTTTTTAGATCTGATCATTTTTTTTTTTCTTTTGATCTGCAATTTTTTTCAAGATCTCTCTCCTTTTTTTTTTTTAAGATCTCTTTTTTTTTTCACAAATCTTTTTTTTTTTTTTAGATCTGCAATTTTTTCCAAGATCTTTCTCTTTTTTTTTTTAAGATCTCCAAATCTGAAATATTCCGCCAATATGTTAGATCAATTGGCTATGCCAATGACTAATAAAAAAATTACCTTCCAAATAAGTGGATAGGTCAAATTTTAGTTGATGGATGCTTGGGAGGAATGGAGGCTGCGGGATGCTTCAATGGCTCTCCTTTGATGCGATTTTCTTCTCTAATGGATCCTCTCCAATAGTGCTCCTCTTCAACCTTGCTTGGATAGAACCTGCTCTGATACCAAATGATAATAATGGTATAGCTTAGATACCAAATGATAGAATAGAATAAGATTGCAATGACCAAAGAGGGACGGAAGCCTCACAAATATTATTGATCATAAAATCAGATTACATTACAATGCAAGAGCCGTAATAATATTTATAGATATTAGACAGCCTCATATGGATAGACATGACACCCTAGCAGACACCAACTACGAGATGATAAGACCCATCTCACATGCACATGTAATTACTACTAATACCAATATTGAATGTTATCCAACATAACAATATTGAATGCAAGTCACTAGACTAGAGTGTACATGTTGCACATTATTAAATAAAAGACAATGCAATAAAATGTAATAAATATGCCTATGCTAAATTATGCTAACATATCCCCCATAACATGATCCAATTATCATCCATTATTAAATTTGTTTAAGTCTTCAAGTATCTATTTTCTCATTTTGACGGTCCCTTTGACTCTTTCATCCTTGCACATCCTCTCAAGGGGAAGTTTCCTACCAATTGTGCCACTAGGGGAACCTCTTTTTGAAAGTGTTACCTATATTATTAAATCATTCCATCAATCCCTTTATAAAATCCATTAAAGTGCCTCATCCATCAAGATTTCCAAGTTTTATATATCTTTTGAAATTAGTATGTCGATCCCTTCACAAAATCTACTAAATTGGGCGCATCAATCAACATTTACAAGTGTCATCTAGCTTGTGAAATAAATCTATCTATCCCTTAATAAAATCTAATGAAGTATCACATCAATCAACATTTCGAGTGTCGTCTATATTGTTAAATAAATGTATCAATCACTTTAAAACATCTATTTAAGTGCCCCATCGACTAACATTTCCAAGTATCATCTATTTTGCAAAATAAAATTGTTAATTGATTCATATAATTCACTTAAGTGTCTCATTGATAAAAGTTTCAAAATTCCATATATCTTACGAAATCAGCTTATTGATCCATTCACAAAACCTATTTAAGTGGAACATCAATCAACATTTCCAAGTATCATTTATCTTACAAAATTAACTTGTTGATCCCTTCACGAATATCTTGAAGAGGCCCATCGATCAAAATCTCCAAGTCCTTTTCTATTTCTATCATCCATGTCACTAGATATATGTTCTTTTCTACTTTCTTTGAAAAGGCATTTTTAATCACAACACCCTTTCAAATAGGGGTAAATGTAGAAACCCATAATTCACCTCCTCTAGGGTAAACACATTCTATCACCTCCACATCAATTAGTTTAATCTATCCAAAAAAATCCCATGACTAATTAATTACTTTGTTAACTAGTAAATATATTAAATACATCTATCTACAAAATGCATAGAGATGTCATTCTCAAAGCATTTATTTTAGGTCATTCACATATATTGATTATTATTAACTTCATTTATTTCGTGTCATATTTTCCATGACAAGTGAAAAATGGTGTCAATATATATACACTAATGTGTGAAGCTTGACAAATTATATGAAGCAAACAATGTATTTGAAATCCATCACATAGACAAGATAATATGGTTCTTCAATTGACATTCTAAAAAAGGAAGACGTATAAGTGATGGCCAAATGGACATAAAAGTTAATGTTGGAATTAAAATTGAGTACACTCATAACATTTCAGCCCACATATACACAAAGATTTCATTGTATAACATCTATTAGTGTGATTATTTAATTATATCATCACTCACATAGTAAAATATAGAGCCAACTATTCACATAATAATATAATAATCCACCTCATCCTCTACCTCAAATCCTATTATCTCATCCACCACCTTGAATCCCATTTTCTCCTCCATTTTATAATATTTTCCACTAGCTCCACCAAATCCTCAAAATTCTTCACCAACCTCCATTATCACAATAAAATAATCCCACTTTATTCTCCATTTTCCAAGATTCTCCACTATCTTCTCAAAAAAATTCACCAACCTCCATTGTCACAATAAAATAATCCCATTTTCCAATATCATCCACTATCTCTACCAAATCCTCCTAATTCTTAACGATGCTCCATTATCACAATAAAATAATCCCATTTTCTCCTCCATTTTCCAAGACTATCCACCAAATCCTCCAAAGTATTCATCAACATCCATTATCACAATCAAATAATGCTACTTTCTCCTCCATTTTATAAGATACTCCAATAGCTCCACAAAATCCTCTAAATTCTCCACTAACTTCCACTCTTGGTAATTAATAATCCTCCATGACCCCAAAGTTTTAACCAACCTTCATTATCACAATAACATATCCTACTTTCTCCTCTATTTTCCAATATTCTCCACTATCTCCATTGAATCCTCTAAATTATTTACCAACCTCCACCAATAATAATAATATATTCTACCTCAAATCTTTGTTCATTCCTAATATATATATATATATATATATATATATATATATATATATATATATATATATATATATATCCTCGGTCCTTCATATCGTGGGGATCGAATGTAGCATTATTTTATGAATTTATCCTTTGAGCCATTCATCAAACCAAGTATCAAAATCATCCTTATAGATGCACGCTACCAAAATTGTTGCACAAGGAACCTTTTGAGCATCCACATTCATTGAAACAAGTTCATAAAACAATGGGAGCAACTTTGTGGGTGATTTTTTCAGACAAAATTATGATTTATTTGTGACTCACAATTGTATACATCTATATTATTCATTCATGTTATCATTTATATTTCATAATGATCTTGTATCACCTTAAAAGGGTTATGGATTTAATTAAGGTAGGTCCACTAACTACAAAAAATACTAACATTTTTCCTATTTTTTGTATGGATTCAAATTCGAAGTTATAACCTACTTCATTCAAGGAAATAACATCATAATTTTCCGTTGCATATATAATGGAAACATAATCTCATTTTTAACATAACATGATTTGAGATTGATTTATTTTATATCTCTAACACTCTACATGGTAGATTATTTCTATGAATACAATACCCTTTTTTTTGAATTATATCATTAGTGGTGGATATATTCATAGACCTCTAATGATTTTCTCCATTAAATGAGAACCTTTGGAAATCTAATATGAATAGGTGTATTTTCCATGCAAAAGAGCAATCTCATGAAGTCTCCACATGTCAACTAAATCAAAAATTGGAATATATAAGGATTTCTTATGTTGCATAAAAGGGACTAAGACTATCTCATCAAAGTTATCAATGTGACCCTCTTTGCTTTTTTAAGATCATTTCCGTGCAAATATGAACATCTCGTGTGTTTGATTTTCAATGAGTTGATCTTTATTGCCTCAAAAAAATTAATGTAAAATAAAAGTCATGTTTCTCTTACATCTAATCCATTATTGCACTTACCATAATACCATTAGTATATGTAAGAGGGAACTCAATATCCATTTGTTTCTTTAGCCTCTGTTTGTATCTCTCCTTAAACAAAATTATCAAGATAAGTGTGTTAGCTTGCCAATTCCACCATATGTGATGGAATTGATGAATAGGCACCAAAAATTGACATATTAGTGTTTCTTGAATGAATTACATGACCATAATATCTTCTTCCAAAATATCCAAATTGAGGCTTCATTTGACATTTTTCTATGGATAATTCCAAATCCTTTTTTCCTTCTCTATCTCGAACCTTTTTTCATTTTACATGCATACTTTTGAGATGCTTCTATCACTAGAGAGTGAATATACTTCATCATAGTCTGATACAATCTCAAAATTATATTTTACTTGTTTCATTTGTCACTTCCCCTTCCTAACTCCTTATTTGTAACTTCTATCAAAGGTCTAAGAAGATATTTTTGTCCCTACGTCAGAAATATTTATAGATATAGAAACTCCTTTTACCATAAAAATAGAAATTCTAGTGTATGTATCTTTTATGTTATGATTTTTGGTACTTAAACATTAAAAAGTCTAAATATAAAAACAACTGTGACACATGGTACAAAAATGAAGTTTTTAAAGTAAGAAAGACTTATTTTGTAATACAATACAAAAACTCAAAAAACGTAACAAGAACCCCTTCTTCAAAACAATACTTTTGTAAACACAATCAAAGTATCATAATCATCCATTATACCACTTCTTTGATATAATTTTATTTGAATAAAATTAAATAATGTGGCACAAAGGTGACATTAAATTTGCATCAATTTTGCACCATGTTTGTGTCATGTTAGAAAAAAATATTAAGAAAACCAAAAATGAAAACAATGCAAAATCTAAACAAATAGTGGCAATGATCGCACTTTATGTAGTTTTTATCTCCAATTTTAGTAACTTGATCATGTTGAATATCTTGATCATTATTTGTAGGTTCATATTTTTCATTGTAGTCATCTTGAAAATTATTGTTACCAATATTTTTATTTTCCATGATGCTCATGTTTCAATATATTTTTATCAACGACATGTATCTTCCTTGGCTTAGAATGCAATAAAACCTCCAATTACCTTACCATGTTATATCATGATATAAGAATACCTACATAAATGTAGTTACAAAAATTTAATATATGAAAATGGATACCTACATGCGAAAAATGTGTGCATCAAAAAGAAGAATACATACATATGAAAATTTACACAAATTAATACCTTATCATAATTTTAAGGAATAACATGTGGCTCTTTCCTCTTAACTCAATTAAGTAAAGGAAACTTTCAAATTCAATTCTAAAAAATATTTTATTAATGAGGATACCGTGTACACTTAAATATGAAAACTTCAAAACTTCTATGATCAAGTTTAATTATTTGTTCTATCTTGCCAACATAATCCAACTTCCTTAGATCAATTTTTTGGCATTTACACTAGTTCAAAGCTTGCTCAAAAGGAATTGTAACTCTGCAATGACAACCAACCCTTCTCTTTTCAATTCTTTCCATATATAAATATTTTTCTCTCGATCACATAATGTCAAATTTCTTTCTCTCTCGATCACATAATGTCAAATTTCTTACTCACCTTTATTATGTCATATAATTTTAGAAATTATTAACACACACACACACACATGCGCCGCACTTGGTCTAGAAATATTTTTGTATATCGATAGAGGTGGTTTATGTGGGTGTTTTCATCTCCAATAAATCACGTGGTTCTCATGGTTATTCTTCTCTTCTTCATATTTTGAATCCACATAACCATTTCCACATTATTTAAGAGTATGAATTTATTTATGACAACTTTATCAATGGGACTTGATAATCAAACATCTAAATAGCTAATTAATGGATACAAATATTAATCATACATTATATGTGATTGTTATGAAATTAAATGCATACCAAGTTTCACTAATTTTCCTTTTCCAAGAATGTTACCCTTTGATTTTTCATTTCCACATTCATTGTCCCAAATGAATGGAATCATGTGGAAAATACTCTCAGGATACTATCATGTGCAAAGAAAAAAAAATATCAAATAATTTATCCTTCCATTATAGATCCCTCTGGGTGTTCTAACTACTTCACAAATCACTTGTGATATTCATGTAACATTTTATCTAAAACATCTATTGTTTCTTAATTACACCAACCATTTGAAGATCACTAACCATTACATTAATAAATGAATTTGAGATTCCATGAAGGAGGTAAGTAGTTCCTTTTAGGGATTTACATTTAAATAATATTTAGTTTCTCATTCTCAATACTTGATTCAGATATCTCTTTTAAATATAACCACCTATTTTATAAATGATGTATTCATGAAAGTTACTCTAATGTTATTTTATTTTACATTAAGGTTTGTTGTGATTGAAAATAAACACTATATTACCTTAAAACATTAAATTTCGATACAATGCCTTTAGTAGGTCGATGGAAGATTAAAGCATGGCCCCTTAATGTCGAGGGAAATATATGGTGCATAAATTTAAAAATAAAGTGAAGGGAAAGATATTTTGTATGATATAACACCAAAACATTTGAATTGCCTTTAAAATGCTATTCCAATTATACATTTTAAATCCTATGATGTTTCCATCAACAGTAAATGTGTACTTCATTGGGACCCATAGCCATTTTTATGTGAATATCTTACATTGTTTCATTCACCAAATGACTTTCTCTCTACATATTATTTATGGATTCCCTTCATATTTTTAGGATGCTTCTTTGTCCCACTAACTTTAGATCTTCTCTAAAACTTGGAGTGTTTATATATTTTCTATAAATATTTGATTCAATATAGAAACCACTACATTCCTAAATATATGCATTGGATCCGAAAGATGTCTAGCTAATAAATTTTCCAAATATGGGAGATTGTAGATTATAGATAGTTTCTTCATTCCTATTGGTACTTCAACATTTTGGATTATTTCTAGCAACCATACCCAATTTCTCCACCAATATGGAGGAATAAAAACCTTTGATCTTATGCATGATTGTGTACAACATTCATACCAATCCTTAGGGAAATTATCTTTACAAGTTCTCTAAATTCATTTTTTCCATCAACCTTACATTTATTTTTAACATGGTACTCATGCTCCATCAATATGAACCTTCAATGGTTTTTACTTATATCCTTTTTGATATATTTGAATGAGGTTCCACATAGTTTATCTCGACACCTTCAACATTTTGGAGAATTTATAACAACCATACCCAATTTCTCCACCAATATGGAGGAATAATTGATCTTATTCATGATTGTGTACAACATTCATACCAATCCTTAGGTGAAATTATCTTTACAAGTTCTCTAAAATAATTTTTTCCATCAAACTTACATTTATTTTTAACATGGTACTCAAGCTCCATCAATGTGAACCTTCAATTGTTTTCACGTATGACCTTTTTGATATATTTGAATGAGGTTCCAGATAGTTTATCACTACACCTTGTATATGCATACTTTCCTTTTGTCGAAATGCTTTCAATTATAAAATATTCAAAAAAACTTAATGTATCATGTGAATAAACACACACACATACACACATAATCTTATTATTTAGAATTCTAAAACATGATAAATCATCAATAGTTTAGGATAAGATACCATAACATATGAATTATTTTGACCAATGGGTTTTGAAAGGCATTGTAAATCCATCCTATATTTCTCACAACTCATTAATTCTAGGGTCAATTAGACATCGATATTTTTCACTTGATGCTTACTACCAGAAGCAATAATGAAAATATTAAATGTTTTTTATGAATCATCAACCGTGGAGGAATATTATAATTTATCAACACTACTACTCAAATGAAACATCTACTTGACATACTAGAAAAAATGTTAACACCATCTATTAACAAACCATATCGTACACTACATGATTTATCTTTTTTTATTCAAGACACAACTTCTCAATGTACTTCATTGTAATTAAATCTAAAGGAATGCACAAAACTCCATCACTAATTATATTCTTATAGTGACATGACATTAAATTTGTAAGTGAATTATAACAAAAAAATATGCATGTGTCTAGAAATTGTTAGAAAATGTTGAAATATCTTATTTGGAATTATGAAGCCTCTAACTCCTTATTGTATCATGGTATCTCACAATTAGAACAACTCCCCACATTCTCATATTCCCTCCTAAATAGAATGAAATATTTTATTTATACATCATAATTGAAATAGAGAACCACTAATTGTTATGGTATTTTTCATGTCTCCTAATACAACAAGATATTTTTAGTAGGTTGCAATTAAAAACACAAAAATAAACATCATGGATGTTATAAAATAGACTAAACGTGATATCAAATGAAATAAATAGAAAGAAAATTTTTGGTTAACCTTAATAAATAATTCATATAGATGTTTTATCAACAAAGCCTTACTTTCAAGTCCATCGATACTAAAATAGAACTTAACATTAATGTTTTAGTCTCTATTAGCATATACAAAGGAGATTTAGTGAATTTTAAAAACCTCCACTCATATACAATTTCCTTAGGATTATCATCCATACTAAATTCTCCGTGAAAATCATCACCAACTTAATCCTCCAAACGATAGTCATCATAATGATCATGATCAAATAAATGATCTACCATATTTTGGAGTCTAATGCCTTCTTCCACCAGAACATTTAGATTTGAAGTCTTAGAAAATGTTTTTCCCAGCACTCCAACACATGTTTTGAATAGATAATTTTCAAAGAAAAATACTCCTTATAATGTTACTAGGATACATATCATCATTAAGATGGAACTTTAGGAAGATTTAATTTGGATTTGTCTTCAGTCAAGCCTATTGAACGTCAAAGTCGCTATTTTAATTTTCAGTTTCATATGTTTTCATATTAACTTCAAATTAGTGCAATATCCATATACACATAAAAAATTATAATGTCTTAAATCAAAAATAATATAAGAAAAAAACTTTTATTTACCTAAAAGGAAGAAGTTTTGATACCAAAGTACTCTACCAAAGTACATCCTTTTCCACTTCTTTTCTTATGATCCCTACCTTGACCCCCTTTCCTTGACTACAAGGTAATGATAACTCTCCCTATACAAGAAATGGGGAAAAATTATTTTTTTATATTTTCTACCAATCATGAAAGAAATCAAAATATATAAAAATATAAAATTAAAATATTCTATGTAGTATTACGATTACATACAAATTTATATATTACATGTATAATCATTAATGAAGATATTTGTTCAAATAAAGCATACTTCATTACATATTAAGATATTTGTTCTAATGAAGTAGACCTAAGTGACGAGTGGATTGTGTATATTGATTTGATGATAACATAGTTTCTTTCGATCTCCAAGTTACCAAAATTAAACACAATCGGATGAGAATGGGTATAATATAAATTAAAAATAGTTATGTATGATTTAATCACTCATATGTTAATTTTTATGATAAAAATAAAAAAGGAAACAATAAATTACCTCATTATAACTCGCGTATATATGAAATTATACAATAGCATACAAGTTCTTGAAAAATAGATGAAGTGAGAGTTATAGTTAGAAGATATTACCTTGATTTATTGGCCAAGATAATAATGACACTTGCTTACAACAAAGTGGAAACACTAGAAACCTACAATACCCTTCATCAAAAGTATTTAGATAACCAAAAGAGAAATCATAGGTGTGGTGAGGCTAAACTACCCTTGGCAGTTGGCCCGAGAAAACCAATCTCATTGTTTCATTACATGCCCTCATATGGGATCAAACCTCATGTAGTTTTCAAAGGTGTTTTTGCAAGTGTGAATTTGATCTAATTTAACCCCCTATGGGTGTCATTATGTCTCTTGACACAAATAATAGTGGGCTAACTAAGTGTATAGAAATTACCCACCATAATATTAGTGTGATGTGGTTTGCTTATATTGTGTGACCTAACCCTTTATCTTTTGAAACCCTTTGACAATTCTTAAAGTGATTTTTCTTTTACTAAGACATGGTTATATGACATTTGCATGCTTGGAAATAGAGGAACTTATGCTTTTTGACTTGGTTGGGTGCTTCATACTTATACTAGGGGCTGCTCTAAATGATGTCCAACTAATTTAGGAAGATCTATGATATCCTTGAGTGCTTTTGGAGAGATATTTACAATAGTATCTTGTAATAGTGTCATATAAGTCATTGTAGACACTCGAATTTGGTAACTTGCTCTTTGACGACACTTGATTTGATAATGCAATCTTGTTATGATAAATACCATCTCTCCACTCCCGCTTAGCACTTTCCAAGATATATTATTTATTTATTTTTCCTTGCACACTAACATGGCGGCAAACTCTCATAATACAATGAAAAAATTCCATAGACAAGCATTATTTGACAAGATTCAAACTTCATTTTACAAGTTTTCTATCCCTATTCGAGACATACAATTGGGTCATGAATTTGTATTTGTTCCTAGTGGACATGTACATTCTTGGGCCGACATGTCCTCCAACTATACTTTCAAATTGATATATTCTTTTGGATTGTATACTTCATCTGGGTTAGCCTTTTTTGGATAAATCACCTACGGAACCCTATACAAGCAAGTAAACATTACCCCATTTGATAACCTATAAATTCACCGGCAATACATGGATACACTAACTTCCTACACTTGTAAAAGGCACTTAAATCTCCGTAAATATCACAATAGCACATCTACAATCATTAGGAAGCACCCACATCAGGTCTAAAGCTTCTTACCAAGTCAAGAAAACATTCTCTCTCATTTTCAAGAACTCAAACATCCCTCTTATAAGTATTTTAACAAGATCCAAGTCCAAAGAAAGCATTATCAAAAAAAAATCCAAATTTGTTTGATCTATTTAGATATCACATGTTAGGTGGAGAATGATGTGTAGTTTAAGGCCTCTTCAAAGTAGTGACAACATCGTTAGTGCATGGGGTTCTCACAACCCAACTAATGTTTTAATAGGACTCTTCATCCATGGTAAAGGTTTGATATAATGTTTAGTATGTTTAGAGAGCCTAGCTACAAGATTGACAACTAGGGCTTGATAGGGATAAACAAATCTAAGCAAGAAACAACCATAGAAGATTATGGAAGCAAAAGAAGATTAGGTCCAATATTACACATAAGGGGATGGACTATACAATACATTCCTCGCATAATGGTACAGTCATAACCCATGGTGGTTTACAATTACAATCTCAGTTCTTAAGCACTTCCAAGTTCAAATATCCATGGTCTAGCATTGCATATTCCCATAATGTCTAAAATTATTGGTAACAAGATAAGTGAACTCATTCCTTTGTGTTCTCATGTTCATATATTTTATTGCATGATTTAGAGTGTTATTTTGATATTACATAATTAATGTTGAAAGTTAATTAATCAAAATAGCCACATGTATCTAATCTAAATTCATTTAGTGTAAATCTAACCTCACTAAATCAAATTTAGATTATCAAACCATATATATGACCTAATTTAAAAGGGTGCAAATATTTTGAAGAACCCTTTTTTAGTTGAACCCTTCACCTAATCTAGGATCTTCTTAGCTCCTTATGCATTAGGCCTAATAATATGATCTTATCAGTACTAATTTTGTAATGGTTTCTCCTCATGTTGAAACCATATTTTTCCTTGAATATCTTGAGTTTCACCCTAAGTGTGAAACTATTTTCATTTTTCTACTTCAAGTTAATCTTAACCCATCCATTTATTATCTTTAATTTTCCTCCCAACAACTAATTCCAATCTCATTGATCCTTATATTGTCTCATCATCCCACCTATCATCTTTATTTCTCCCACTCTATTATCTATTATTGGTATTGATGTCCTTTCCAATGTTGTTTGTACTCTTCACACCACCCATGCCCAAGGAAAACATTATAATTCTCACCCTAACCACCGTGATAAAGCTCTTATTAATGATGATGCCCAAAAATTTATCTAGTACTTGCAAGATAACCCTTCTAACATCAATTTACTACTATATAGTTCTTGATATCAACTTAATCATGTTTCATTATCACATACGAAAAATATATTGTTCATACATCAATGGTGCGTACATCCTTGGTGGCACCTCATCAATCATTACTCAATGCTTTTATGCATATCCCTACAACTAAAATGGTCAAAAAGTATCCCACATCTACTCATGGATCAAATTAATATTTTACAAACACAAATATTACAATTACAACAAGGTGCATTTGCTTCTTCTCACACCATGGATTTTACATTGTTTCTTCACAATCTTCTCACACTTGAAGTAATTTCTTATTATTTTACTATTGGTTTTATTTCCCATAAGCTTCCTATATATGATGGTAAAGGGGGTCCCATTGAGAATATTCTCTCATTTCACATGGCTTGTTTTGATTATTCTTTAAATGACATCTTAATCACTAAAATTTCCCTCGCGACCTTAAAGACTTTATGTTACAATGGTAATGTGCTCTCCCCACTCACTCTATACACTCATTTAATGCTTTTCTAAATCTGTTTTTGACACAATGGTTTATCAAGATTGGGGACAAATTTTCTTAGTAAAATTGGCTAAACTATGATAAGGGTCCAATGAACCTATCAATGATTATGTGTTGCACTACAAGACTACGCTCACCAAAATGAACAATATTTTAGCTGATAGTGAGTTGCAAGACTTATTTACACAAATTTTTCTTTCTCCTTTGCAAGACTCGGTATTTTTTATAATTTTATATATTTTTACCATCTATTCCATACTTTGAAATAAAGTAAATATAAGTTGTTAGATATGAACAAACTCAAATATGTTACTAACACTACCCCCACTTCTAATGCCAATTTTTCTATCAAACCAACATTAAAAGGAAAGACTAATGATGTTAAGGTTTCTTCTAAAGATATTATCAATGTTATTTCTCAACCTATTAAGTTTCTACTTCAGCCCACAATACACCAATTTACTCGTTAACTTAGCCTCGTTCATATTGTGTTGAAATAATTGCTTCAATGCAATCTCATATCTCTCCCTCCACCATCTGAGGTTGATATGAGTAAGCCTCAAACTAATTTTTTCAATGCTAATGCCTATTATGATTATCATTGATGTACTAGTCACCCCATTGATAAATGTATAAAACTTTGTCATGTTAACCAATATTTGATTGATTTTAAATCTATTGAATTGAATGATCCCACTTGAATATTCAAATTCAATCAATGATAATGCTAAGCTAAAAAACTTCAATGATCCCTTCTTAAACACAAGACCAAAAACATACTTCTAAAGTACACAACACATATCATGTGGTACCTCCACCGCCCTCTTACGATCACCACTTGGATGCAATGATTAGTAGTGTTACACACCACTTATTACCTTTGATGACTCTAATATACATGACACTTTTTTCAAACACATTTTCCATCCATATCTCTATTAATCAAGTACTTATATGTGGTGTTTTGGGTTATCCACATAACAAGGATAATGTCTCACGCTACTCCAATCTCTTGACATTTCCACACAGAATCTTGCACTTGATACTAATCCCCACAACTGTCACATAACTTTACTTTTCACTTTTGGTGTTATCACTACATTCATCTCATTCTTGATTGCTTCACTAATCTTAGTTTTGGTGCCTTATAGTTAGGTCTCCCTTGGTTACGTGTTCTTAGGGATATTCCCTCGATAATTCACCAATGTGTCAAGTTCATTCATAATCAACATGTTATTACAATTAGATGTGTTCCACTCGAGGATCCTCTTCCAATCTTACCTAGTCACAACTCTAGTACTCCTAGGCTCATTCCTAGGCCCATACTCCTTCATCCTAGCCCTAGTCACCTTCATTCACCTAGATATCCTAGTAGGTCTCTAGTTGTATACACATGCATGTCATGGAATTAGGTCTTCTCACGGCTCATAGCCCCATGCCAAAATTCTCACCTTCCTCACTCCCATAGGTTCTTTTTCAATCCTCTAGTGCACATATTATCTGTACATCCCCTCCAATACATCATAGTACCTATCACACTCATTTTCTTATCCCATCGCATCAACACCTATCTTTCATTGCTAATTCTATATCTGCTCTAGCTCCCCATATTCCTCAACACATATCACCACTATAAGACCACTAACATTTGGATCACAATTGAGGCCTACGCATCCCTCTTCTTCATAAATTTCCCAACCTCTTCAGGAGATTCTCATTGGATAGTTTTCATCCACTTTATACTTTTTGTACATAGTTATACATTCCAATAATACAAAAAACATTCAGATATTTGTAAAAATATAAAATAAAGATGTGCATTTTACTTGAGTTGTTAGTACTTTACATTATCCATGTTTTCCAATAATTTGGTTTGACATAAATCATGCTTATTTTTTCTTTACACATATGCATTCACTCGGTATATTGAGTTGGATGTAGGGTGCACAAATTGATACACACTTATAGAAGCACGCATCACTCCTTGCATTATTCTCTCAAAGGAATCACCTCCATCTCCTACAAGTGTTATTGTTCTATTATAATACCTTTATCACTTCCTCATTTATGCTCAATTACATATATTGTGTACTTGTTATATTTTATACTAACAAGACTACCACATGTGTCTTATACATAATTGACATCTTTTTTTGTACATATTTCACCCATGTTTTCTACTATATCATGTCATCATGTTTTGGCAGTCTTCTTTCATGAATACTTGTTTATGTTTATATATTACTACTTACTTGATTTCTTTGTGTGTGGCCTATGAGTCTTGATTGTCTTGCGACATTGTGGGTGTCCCATGTTTGTTACAACATGCCTATCTTGTTTGCAATTGATTTCTCTTGTTTGTAGGCTTAGTGAACTTAAATTTTTTGCGATATTGTAGGTTTCCCAGGTTTACATGCTTTACACTTTTTATGTGACATTGTTTTCCTACTTGCATCGGATTGCACTATTATTATACCTCCATACATTTAGATTACTTTTATTTATCAACTATGTGTTTTTCTATCTATAATTTGTAGATAATATCTATTTTTTTCTTAAGCGCCATGGTTGCCACCATGTGTAAACACCTTCCTTTTACAAGTATAGGTTATTCCAAGTGGCCTCCGCTTCAAGCACTTTACACACTGCTAAAATTTATCACATATCTTATTCATTAGCACATATTTATTTCTTTTCATCCACAAGCTCAACAATTTTTTCACATTCCTCAAAAGAGGGGACATCTATCTAAGTTCATTTTTACACTCAGTAAGAACACAAATAGAATTATGCGGGCACACACAAATACAAATAGAGTATAAACACTTAGAAACATAGTCAAGCATAGAAATTCTAAAAATAATTTACATGTTCAGAACCATACATTTGTGTCAAGGTTGTATGGTATGGTCTTGACCTTCCCACACATTTTTACCTAGGGAAAAAACATCAATTTTATGAGGAGTTTCAAATTTTCAACTTCATTCTCAGGTTTTTGACACAATTTTGTAATCAATTCACTCAGTTCATATTAGTATAGGGGCATGAAATACTTCACTCCTTCATAATGAAATTTTAATTTTTACTAAATTTTTAGGGATCTTGGGTGCATGAAGCTCCTTCTTTTATCATCATTTTAGCACATTTTAATTTTCTATTCAGTTGTTATAAGTTATGTGGCATATGGAGAGTGTTTGTGGGAACCTATGCTCTTTTGTATTATATGTCCTTATTCAAAGCAGCTAAGGTCTTCAGAGGTAGTCCTTCCTCTCCTCTCACATTGAAAGGGTAAGATATCAGAGTTGTTGAATATTTTTGATACATGGTCTTCTTCCTTAGTAGTGGTGAATTTGTACCTCTTTCTTCTTCTTACATCTCTATCTTGGGTTGTATTCACCTAAAACTCTAGTTTCACCATGGCATGAATTGGGGACCAATCACCATCAATACTTTAACAAGCTTAACAATATAAATCTCTAAGCACAAGGAAAGCATGATTTCCTCTTCTTCCACAAATCAAACAGTGTATTCCTTCCTTGTTTACATATTTTCATTTCACTTATATGCAAATGAAAATATTTCACATTACAAGTTATATTTGAGTTAAAGTTCAATTCTTTATCATGGAAATTGATGACACTCTATGTTACAGGTTTCATCATGGAATATAACAACACCAAGCACAACATGGAAAACTACAAAACAAATGCTTGAGAAAAGATAAAGTGTGTTTACACACTTAGGTATATTTTCCTTTAAGCATGTAATTTTCATTTCATACTTAAAGGGTGGGAATGTAAACTCTCAAATTTGGAAAGTTGCACTTTGACAACCCTTTATTTGACAATGCACTCTTACTATATCATATCTCCACTCTCGTTGAGCACTTTCTCATGTCTCTTTTTATCGTGTTTATTTATTACACACTAACATGTCGACAAACTCTGATAATACAATGCACAAAATCCATAGACAAACATCAGTTAACAAGCTCCAAACTTCATTTTACATGTTTTTATCCTCAATAGGTCATATAGTTTGGTCGATAATTCCTATCTGGTTATGGCCGATATGTACACTCTTTGACCAATATGTCCTCCAACTCTACTTTCAAATTGATCTCTTTTGTTGGATCGTATACTTCATTATGGTCAACCTTTCTTAGATAAATCAATCAAGTAAACATTACCTCATTTTCTAAGTACCTATAAATTCAATGAAAATGCACTTATGCACTCACTTCCTACACTTGCAAAAGGCACTTACAAGTCCCTAAATCTCACAATGGCACATGTACACTCATTAGGGTAGAACCCAAACATTATCTTTCATTTACAAGCACTCAAACATCCCTCCAAGTATTTTAGCAAGAGCCAAAGCCAAAGCAAGCATTTTCAAAGAAGTTGTCAAATATGTTTGATCTATATAGATATCACATGTTAGGCGAGAGAACAACATGTATTTTAAGGCCTCTTCGAAGTAGTGTCAACGTCGATGGTGCACGCGGGGTTGCCATAACCCAACTAATTCTTGTTTTACATGACTCTTCATCCATGATAACGATTTGATATGATGTTCAAGTATATTCATATAAACTACTACATGACCAACAACTAAGGCCTTGTAGTGATAGAAAAATCCAAGTAGGCAACCACTACAAAAATTGCGAAGCAGAAGTAGAGAAGGTCCAATATCATACGAAGGGGCTAGACCATATTATATGGTATTATATAATGGTACAATCCTAACCCAAGGTGGTTTGCAGTTAGATTATTAGTTATGAAGCACTTCTAGTTACAATTCTCCATGTTCTAGCATTTCACGGTCCCTAAACTTCCTGAGAATTCTCTGTAACAAGTTAAGTGCACTCATTACTTTGTGTTTTCAAGTTCATGTATTGTATTACATGTTTTAGAACATTATTTTGATATTACATAATTAATGTTTGAAGTTAATTAATAAAAATAGTTGTGTGTATTTAATTTACATCCATTTGGTGTAAATTTAGATTAATAAGCCATACATAGGACCTAATCTACAAAGGGGTGTAAATAGTTATAAAGTGATATTTACTAACTTATATAGCTTTACGTAAGTGAAATATTACACTAAGGTCGTCCTGTGAAGGTGAAATGACACAATAAAGATATTCAAATTGAAACTAGAGTCGGGGGATGTTAGAGGTCAAGACCGTACAATTCGGCTAGAACCAAATTTGACATCTTGACCAAACTATACATTCCAGGTCAAAAGAAGAATGATGCGAAACAAAAATTTGTAGCATGATGCATAGGGATAGTTTACTAATTTGATTAATTAATAATTTTTTAATTTATGATAACACAAGATGTAAAGATGAGAAGGTCAAAAACAAGCTAGAGAAATATGTTACTGGATTTTAAATGTGAGCATTTGTCTTAGCAAGGAACATAGTCAATTTTTTCAATTCCAAAGACAAGTTACCAAATTTTGGTGTCTACATCTACCCATTTTAAGTGCATAGTTAAAATCTACATGCTTACAAGAAATACATACCTAAGTGTGCACACAGACTTTTTATTTGCTTGATATTTGTTCTCTGTTGTGTTGATGTTAGCACACTCCATGATGAAACCTACATCACAAAGTGTATTCATGTTAGGTTGTGGTGCCTTTTTCATGTTAGATGTGTTGTAAATTATACACTAAAAATATTGTACATTCTTCATGTGTTTTTGGAGTACCGAAAATGTATTATTTTCATGTATTAATTATATAGGTGGTATTCAACTCATGGGTTTAAGGGTCGATTTCTTGGCCCATGATATTGTACCGTGGTATTATAAAATTGCTTAGACATTTTATCTATTGATGTGTTTATAAATAGTTGGACATGCAATAGGTAGATATATGTGTGTGAATTCAAGAGAGTTTGTTGATCGTAGCTCCAAACAAGATTTGTGCATTGTAATTATGAGAAGACTTATCTGAGAGTTGATTATACTCTTATTGGCTCGTAATAAAATCTAAGAAAGTGTTTCATGGTGGATGTAGCCCACATTGGGTGAACCACATTAAATCATATCTTCTTATTGTGTATTTGTGTTATTTCTTTATTTTTTCCATAGTTCTTATTAATGTGATTTTGTGGGATTGATCCACATTTATTTTTGCTTATCCCTAACAATTGGTATCAAAGCTTCTGGTTGTTTTTGCTAAAGTTTTGAATCACAAGAAGGGTTATTATCTTGAGTGGGAGCTATGGTAGATGATGGTAGATCAAAGGTTGAAAATTTCAATGGGAAGAACTTTGGTCTATGGAAGATGCAAATGGAAGATTATCTCTATCAGAAGGATCTCCATGTTATGCCTGCAGGGAAAAGTAAAGAAGTTAGTGTGTATGTCGATGATGATTTGGAGTTGTTTGATAGGAAAGAACTCGGAGCCATCAAGTGATGTCTTGTGTCTTTGGTCGCATTAAATATATCAAAGGAAAATGCCACTAAAGTTCGATGAACGTGTTAGGAAGTTATATGAGAAACCCTCTACTTCTAATAAAATATTTTTGATGAAAAAGTTATTTAATATGAAGATATCTGAGAATGGTTCAATTGTTGATTGTTTTAATGAATTTAATAGAGTTTTATATTGAACTCTGTAAAAAAATGAATTTTATGATGAAGTCAAGACTCTACTTATTTTGTGCTCCTTACTAGAGAGTTGGAATAACTTGGTGATGGTTGTGAGCAACTCGGTCTCTAACAATGCCAAGTTGAAGTTTGAGGATGTTATAGGAGTGATCCTTAGTGAGCAAATATGACATAAAATATATGAGGATACTTCTACTTCAAGAAATTATTTGGCGGTGGAGAGTAGAGGGATACAAAAGAGTAGAGGGAAAGGAAACCATGGAAAGTCGAGTGGTCATGGAAGGTCAAAATCAAAGAGCAATATGGTATGTTGGCACTATGGAAAGGTTGGGCATGTGAAGGAGTTTTGGTCTCTTCAGACAAGAAGAACAAATAGGAAGACACCAAGGAGGTGAATGTGGCAATAGGTAATGTTTTTCAGGATGCATTAATTCTCTCCTTGGATAATATTGTTGAGTCTTGGGTTTTAGATTTAGGGGATTCTTTCCATGCTACACCACATAGGAATTATTTTACTTATTATGTTTAAGGGGATTTTGGACATGTTTATCTTGGTGATGATGAGTCTTGCAACATAGTAGGAAAAGGATGTGTTCAAGTCAAGATGCAAAATGGGAACACTTGGCTATTGAAGGATGTCAGACATATGCCCAAGTTAATATAGAATTTGGTATCGATGGGACAGATAGGGAGTGAAGGTTTTATGGTGACTTTTATGATAGACTCTTGGAAGGTGACCAAGGGTGCTCTTGTGGTAGCAAGAGGTAAGAAGGTTAGTACCTTGTATTTAACTAGTAGTGTTGATTATTGTAATTTAGTTGTTGCAAAAGTAGATGTAACTTTGTGGCACTATAGGCTCGGTCACATGAGCCAAAAGGGCATGCAAATTTTGAAGGATAGATTACCTGGATTGAAAGATATTGATTTATATTTCTATGAATATTGTGTGTACGAAAACATAAAATGGTAAAGTTTCTCAAGGTTGGACCTACAAGGAAGGAGAATAAGTTGGAGTTGGTTCATTCAGATGTATGGGGGGTCGGCTCAAGTATCTTCTATTGGTGGTTCATCTTATTATGTCACTTTTATTAATGATGTAACTAGGAAAGTTTGGGTGTATGGCATTAGGAGAAAATCTGATGTGTTTGATACATTTAAAAGATGGAAAGCCTTGGTTGAGAATGAAACAGGTCTCAAGTTAAAATGTCTCAAGTCAGATAATGGAGGAGAATATTGCAGCAATGCATTTATTGATTATTGTTCTAGGAATGGAATCCGCAGACAGATGACAGTTCTAGGAACTCCACAATAGAATGGAGTGTCAGAAATAATGAACATGACTATCATGGAGCGTGCTAGGAGCATGAGGTTGCATGCAGGGCTTCCCCTTCAATTTTGGGCGGAAGTTATGAGCATGATTGTATATTTGATCAATAGAGGACCTTCAAATTCCTTGTGTGGAGGCATACCTAAAGAAGATTGGTCTAGTAAGAAGGTTGATTATTCCTTTCTTAGAGTATTTGTATGTGAAGCCTTTGTTCATATTGATAAAGATGATAGGACCAAGTTAGAGGCTAAATCTAAAAATGCACCTTTTTTGGTTATGGTGTGGATGACTTTGGTTTCCAGATTTAGAGCCTTAAGGACAAGAAAATATTCTGGTCTAGGGATGTGGTCTTTAATGAAAAAGTCGTGTATAAATAGTTGTTGAAGGATCAGAGAGAGGAATCCAGAAAATAGTACACAGTGTTGGAGGACGTTGTAGAGAAACCAGTTCAATATAACCTGTTCAAGAACCCCAAAATCCTAAGGTGAGGAGGTCTTCTATTGTGAGAAGGAACTTGAACATTTTTCTCCATCTCTTAATTATCTATTACTCACTTTGAAAATGAAGTTCCGAGTTCTTTGAGGAAGATATGCAAGTAGCTTCCAAGAAGAAGTGGGAGCAAGCCATGGATGAGGAGCATCAGTCTCTCATTGAAAATCAAACTTGGGATTTGGTAGACCTACGAAGGTAAGAAATCATTGCAAAACAAGTGGGTGTATAGAGTCAAAGAGGAGGATGGAGGTATAAAAAGGTACAAGGCTCGGTTGGTGGTCAAGGGGTTTACACAGAAGAAGGGTATTGATTTCAATGAGATTTTTCTCCAGTAGTGAAGATGACTTCTATTAGAACTATTCCCGGGATAATGTAACAAAGCAGAATATTTGTACTTAGAGCAATTGGATGTGAAGACTGCATTCTTTCATGGTGATTTGGAGGACTTATACATGGAGCAGCCACATGGTTATAGGCTCACATGGAAGGAGAACATGGTGTGCAAACTGAAGAAGAGCTTGTATGGCCTAGAACAAGCTCCAAGGAAGTGGTACAAGAAATTTAACGCTTTATGATGGAGCAGGGATACTCCAAGTGTCATTCGACCATTGTAAATATATATCAAGAAGTTTGATGATGGAAGTTATCTTGTGTCCGTATTTGGATGACATGTTGGTAATAGGTAACATACAAGAAATAAAGGTACTCAAGTAACAGCTTATTGATTTCTTTGTTATGAAGGATTTGGGGCAAAAAACAAATCCTTGGTATGAGAATATATTGAGATAGGAAGGAACGAAAGTTGACTTTATCTCAACAAGAGTACATTAAGAAGGTATTAGAGAGATCTAGTATGCAAGATGTTAAACCGGTTGGGACTCCTTTGGCAAGTCATTGCAAGTTATCAAAAGAGCAAAGTGTCCTAAGATAGAGGAAGAGACAATCAAGATGTCCAGGTACCTTACTCATCAATAGTTGGCATCTTGATGTATGTCATGGTGTGCACTAGGCTAGATATTTCCCATGTAGTGGGAGCAGTGATTAGGTTCATAAATGATCCGGTAGTAGAGCATTTGAAAAGCATTGAAGTGGGTCCTTTGATATTTGAGAGGGACCGTAATATCCCCTTGTAGGATATTAACTAATTATTATTAAATACTTGCAAAAATAAACACTTAGAAGATAAACCCTCATAGGTTTACCTCAACGAACCCTAGTGGCAGCTTGATCAATACAACTTAAATAGGGTTGGAGTGAGCCAAGGTGAGGGTTTAATGGGCAATCCAGTTGGTATTTACACTCCTTTATCCAATACAATTTGCAGAAGTATAAATAATAAATAATAACTGCTACAAATTAGCTGAAACTTTGGAAATTAATAACTCCCAAAATACTAACTCTTTTAACTTGAAACCAAATGTAGTAGAAAGGGAAAATTATGAGCTTCTCATCAAAATAAATATCAGATCTTTGCATGCACTAGAAACCACTCAAATCAGCCCCCGAAATCCCAAACCCAGTCGCTAGGGTTAGGGTAAATTGCATAAATAATTTCCAGCACTTAGAACCCTTCAAAATACTCAATAACATGCAGATTTTACCCTCAATAAAATGCGCCAATACCCTAGACAAGTCACCAAAGCTAGAGAGAAAATATCATGCACAAACACCTTCAACACAAGAGAGCAAAATGGAAAGAACAATGGAGTCTTCAATAATCTTCAATAATGGATCCAAATAAGAGAGAGATCAATGCAAGAACTAGGGCATACATCCCATGGGCATACATCCCAATTCTCCAAGCATGGAGTGAAATCAATAATTCATCAACATGCCCTCTAAGGAAATGTGACCTCCCTTTTATAGAACTAAGGGGTGCAATATCCAATAAAGACCTACCTTTCCCTTTTGGAGGGAAAACATAAACTCTCATTAAAATATTTAATACTAAGACTATGTGCACTTTATTTATTTTTTAATTAAATAAATAAAAGTAACTAACCTATGTGCACATTAAACTAACTAAAAGACTCCCACTTGTAGCGCTAGGCATGCCAAGGGGTTACAATGCAAATGAAAAATAAATATTAATAATGTTTCGAAAAAGGGGACACTATAGGGACCATGGGGACAATTTTGTGCTACGGTGGATTAGTTACCACTTTGCGGGGTTATGTATATTTAGACATGATTGGATATTTGGACAACATGAGGAACATGAAAGGTTATGTGTTTATTGTAGGTGGCACAACGGTGAGCTAGATTTCACAACTACATAATCTTATGACTTTGTCAATCATAGAGGTTGAGTATATTGCGCCACGAGGCAAGAAAATAGATGATTTGGCTACAAGCAGTTGTTTGAGGAGTTGGGGCATAAGTACAAGGAAGGGAAGCTGCATAGTGATAGTCAAAGTGCTATATCGCTAGCAAAGAAATCTACTTTCCACTCTAGGATGAAGCATGTATATTCAAGGTATCATTTCATCAAGACATCTTTGCACGAAGAGAAGTTGAAGTTGGTGAAGATTCATACCAAGAATCTTGCAGACATGATGACCAAGGTTCTCACAATGGAGAAACCAAGCTATGTTCAAGCATTGGTTGGTCTTCATAGATGACAAGTGAAGGGTTGAGAAGCTTTCTCGAGAAAATCAGTCTCCAAGTGGGATATTATTAGGTTGTGGAGCTTGTTTTCATATTAGATGTGTTGTAAATTATACACTAAAAGTATTGTACACTCTTGAGGTATTTTTGGATTACACGAAAATGTAGTCTTTTCATATATTAATTATATGGATGGTATTTAACCCGTAGGTTTATGGGTCGGGCTTTCTTAGCCCACAAGATTGGAACCCATGGTATTGTAAAAACTGCTTAGACAGTTACTTATTGATGTGTTTATAAATAGCTAGACATACAATAGGGATATATGTGTGTTTGAATTCAAGTGTGATTTCGAGAGAGTTTGTTGGTCGTAGCTCCAAACAAGAACTATGCATTGTAATTGTGAGAAGACTGATCTGAGAGTGTATTATATATACTCTTGTTGGCTCGTAATAAAATATGAGAAAGTGTTTCTTGGTGGATGTAGCCCACATTGGGTAAACCACGTTAAATCTTGTCTTTTTGTTGTGTATTTTTGTTGTTTCTGTATTTTATGTCCATAGTTCTTGTTGCTGCAATTTTGTGGGATTAATCCGCATTTATTTTCGCTTATCTTTAACAATTCGATATTTATGATAGAAACTAAACTATAACTCGAAGTAGAGATAGTGCTTGTAGATTTTGTAACTTTGAACTTGCATAAAGTAAAGGAGATGCAAAACATGGAAGGAATACATAGGTTCATTCTATAAAGGGAGGATCTCTTATTCTTGTTGTAATCTAGATATTTGGAATTGTTGGTAAGATGTAGAAGGATTGGGATTATCGGTCTCTTGGTTGTGTCAAATAATTAACTAGAGTGTTTAGTGCATACAACCCAACACTAGAGAGAGGGAGGGGAAAAAATGTACTCCACCAAATGAGAATACTAGCATATCAAAATTTGTAATAACCATGATATCTTCCCTTTTAAGTTTTGTTAGAGAAGACGAACGATAGCCTATGAAGAACTTAGTCACTTTGATACCTTCCACAACCCCACAGACCACACTACAACAAATGGATTTGTGCCCAATTTTGTAACTGTTGTAACTATTGAGTAAGATAAAATCACATAACCAAAAGGAATGGATACACCATGTCCCCATCATGTGTTGTGTTATTGAGATTGAGTTTATAGATTCTATAATAATGTAAAGGAGAAGAAGGCTCATTCCCCCTAACCCTATTTTTGTAATTGTGTGTGAATATTGTAAAGGAGAAGGAATAAATTACTTATGCCCCTAAACCTTATTTTTATAATTGTGTCTTAGTAGTGTCAAGGAGAAGGAATTAAGTACTTATGCCCTTGTATAATGTTCTAAATCGAGTAATCTAATGAAGTACTCATGCCAATGTATAATGTTCTCAATTGAGTAATCTATGTTTGAAATTGTATGAGAAACTTGTAAATAATTTGACAAAATCTAAGACTATTGGAAAAAATTTAGAAATTGCCTTTTGTTCGGGAACATATAGTATGGTCAAGACCACACCACGGTCTTGACTAAGTTGTATGGTTTTGACTTGTATTTAATTATGAAGTTTTTATGTTTCGTACCTATTTTTGTGGATATAGACCTGTAAAAACCTATTCTTGTGTCCTATTATATGTTTGTGGATATAGACCACCGTAAAAACCTATTCTTGTGTCCTATTATATATTTGTAGATGTAGAATATATTTTGATAAATGGCCCCTCTTTTGGTGCATATGTGATAAAGTATTTGAGCACAAAGCTCAAAATAATAAATATGGACCCATGTTGGATAAGTCTATAATCTGCATATGATTGCATAGAATGTTGGAATGGTGGCCATCATTGGGAACTTATACTTGCAAAAGGGGTTGGACATGACAAAAAACCATGGCGCACAGAGAAAGTAACATGAAACACACAACAAGCAATAGTACGTGTATATACATAGTAATAGCAAAGAGAAAGAGTATCATGTCATGAGCCGAGTAGTAATAGTATATAAATAGAAAAATCAATGTAGAGATAAGTAAGAAATAGTATAGAAACGTGGATAGATGAAGGCATAGATTCGTAAAAAATGGTACACCCATGATATCACAAGACAATCGTATTATAAAGCGGTATGTTGTATACAGATAAACGTGTACATGCATGATAAACATAAATATACAAACACGAGATACCCACAATGTCACAAGAAAGTCAATGCACTCAAGTCATTTACAAAGAAGAAGGTGTATATATGCATGATAGGCATAGAGCCACAAACATGGGACACTCATGGTGTCACAAGACAATCAAGGACTCAAGTCATATAAAGTAACCATGGAATTGTAATCAAGAAAAATAATAGTCAATCATAAACAAGGAGTCAACCAATGTAATAGTCAAACAAGTAAACCACATACGCAAACAAGAATAGATAATGTATCAAGCAAGTATAGCAAACAAGTGAGTGTAAAAAGCATAGCTAGTAAGATAGGTTAGCATTGCACAAGACATGTGTTAGTTCTAGTATCTCAAAAGATAGCATAGATACTAAAGACATTGATGCATAGAGTGAAGGGATAGTTGCAAAAGTAAGGAGCCAAAAACTTCTTAAATTCATGTCACATAAAATAAGATAAGATGCCACCCAAAATGGGGTATCAAAAGTAGCAAAACCAATTATGAGAGGAAGAACAATATGCCCTTTGTTTGTCTTAAAATCAAATGTTGTTTTTTTGTATATCCAAGAGAACGTGGTAACTCAAATGTGCATAGATTATGTGGAGCAATACCATCAATGAAAACATTATGTACATGATGTTGATCATCACAAGTATCAATGTAAAGTTTATTAGAAACAAAGTTGTGAGTTATATCAATGTCATTGAAAGTAATAATCAGCGAAGCAATCATAAAAGTAATAGTACCAATCATAGCATATAATGAGTGAGCATAAGGTGGGGGCAATAGAGTATGATAAGCATGGTGCACCTCTAAAGTAGATTTAGGAGTATTATGCTCAAGAAGTGCATCGCTAAATATTTTAGGCTTTGGATTATTGTTAGTAGGCTTAGGTTCAATGGGAGCATCACAATCATTAACACTAGCATCATGAAGATCTTGTATAGCATGGTGAAGCTTAATACTACTATTAGTAGTATGACCAACACATCGATGATAATCACAATAGGTCTTAGCATCAAAACTTTTACCATGAGGCGTACTTGTATCAACCTCAAGAGGTGGAGGGAGAGTTACGAGGTTGCACTTTAGTACTTGTTTAAGCATCAAAACATGTGAATTGTCACAAAAAGCTTGCAATTGAAGCTTTATGTATTGAGATATAGCATTGACAATGGATTTAAATTTGAATTTGTCATCATCAATTCTATTCTTAAAAGTAGTCTTTCCTTGAAACTTGTGATTAGAAGTATTATGAGGATTAGCAACATATTTGATCTTATTCATGTTGAGGAGCTTAGCTTCACATTCTTTCAAAGTATGACAAAGATGGTCAAATGAGTTAAACTTGTCAAAAATAACCGATTCTTGTAAAGGAATATGAAGAATTTGTGTTAAAAAGATCTTGTAATGCATTGTCTACCAAAATATTGTTCATCTTAGTAAGTGTGGTTTTATAGCGTAGAACATAGTCATTGATGGGCTCATTAGAGCCTTGATGCATTTTAATGATTTAAGCGTGGGAAACTGTCTCAAATATTAATATAAAATTGTGCAAGAAATTGATTGGCTAAATGAGTGAAAGTTCGAGCAAAAAACATGGGTAGATTCTAAAACCATTGTCGGGGAAATCATTGAGACTCTTAGGAAAGAACTTAGTAACATATTATTTGAAGAATAAGCCAAGCAAACAACATGAAATGTATGAAGGTGCTCTTCACGATCACCCTTACCATCATATATAGGAAGTTTAGGACCAAGTAAACCAATAGGAAAAGGGTAGGAAGCCACTTCAGGTACAAGTGGGTTGTGAAGCAATTGAGTAGAATCCATAGTATAGAAGTGGAACTTATAGGACCATAAGAATTTTGTATAGCCCAACCCGAAGTTATGACGGTCCTAACTAGAAGTATACGAGTCTTCGACCATTTGATAGTTAGAATCTCCAACTTCTTGTGTGTTCCGTTTATCTAGAAATATCATTTGTTTTATGTCACTCTTGTTTGCACAACCTCAAGGTGACCTGTAATCACCTCCAACAAAGTGGAAACCCTATAAACGTACAATACCCTTCATCAAAGCATTGGAAACCAAAAGCAAAAATCGTATATGATGAGGCTCTTTAGCGGTTGACTCAACAAGACCAATCCAATTGTTGCATTACATGCCCTTGTACATGATCAAGCCTCTTATAGTTCTCCCGTGTGCTTGTACAAATGTGAACATGATCTAAACCAATCCCCTATCGGTGCCCTCGTGTCTCTTGACATAAAGAATAACAACCTAACCATAGAGTATAAATATACCTAACACATTAGTATTGTTATGTGGTGTGCTTCAATCGCATGACTTAACTTTTTCCTTTGAAACCCTTTGACATTCCTTGGAATGACTTTGTTCTTGCTAAAACATGGCTATATGACATTTGAATTGGAAATTGAGGAAACTAAACTCTTTAACCTGTTTTAGTGTTTCAAACCCGTAATTGGGGCTATTATAAATGATATGCAGTGTTTAAGAAGATCTAGGAGAGCCTTGAGTGCTTTTAGGGTGATATTTGTAATAGTACCTTGTAAAAGTGTCGAGATTTATAAAGTGATATTGACTTGCTTATATAACCTTTTGTAGGTGAAATACTACAATAAGGCCGACCCTATGTAAGTGAAACGACACAATAAAAATATTCTAATTAAAAATATAGTCAAAGAATGTCAAAGTTCAAGACCATACAAGTCAGCCAAAGCTGGATTTCACATCATAACTAAACTGAAATGTGATGTGAAACAAAAACTTGTAGCATTATGCATAGGGATAGTTTAATGCTTTAATTAATTAATATTTCCTAAATTTGTAACAAAGCAAATCTGTAAAGATGAGCAAGTCAAGAAAGAGAGAAATATACTCATTGAATTCCAAATATAAGCATTTGTCTTAACAAGGGAACATAGTCAAACTTTTCATTGCCAAATGATAAGTTACCAAATGTTAGATTACGTTGATTTACTTGACTAAGATGGAATGATAATGATTTGGAAATATACAAGTTGGATGTGTAGAGTGTCGTTTAGTTGTCCTAAAAGTTTGTGGAGTTGAAATTGAAGGGAGGATGAAGTCTCTTATGGAGGGACTTTTTCTTGACAAATTTGTCCTCTATGGACAAATGTCTTTTGTGACTAGTTTGAATTCCAAATTTTTCACTATCTTTGTATGTATCTTGAATTGATTTTTATATCTAGATGTCTAGAATCTCGCATTTGTAACTAATGTAGGGATTCTTCATAGACAAAACCATATCTTCCTCATTTTCTTGAAAAGTTGAAAAATGGGTTATTTTGCATTGGTTGGGCTTGTTCAAACCCCTACTGAGTTAAGAGTTGCCTGCATATCACTACTCTAAAGAGGCCTCAAACTGGTTTAGTTCTCCTATGTGTCAAAACGTGTGATATTCATTATAAATCTACATATCATTCCTTAAAATCCAATGGCACAAGAGGTTATCCATGCAATAGGTGTGCTTCTAATTTGCAATAATCGAAATCATTGGTGTACTTGTGTGTAAGATATATTTTCTTATTTAGCAAATCTATTGATCTTGCAAAAGTTCTCATTTTACATTGTTTTAGGTAATGAGTTTGTATAGTGATCATACCTCATTTATAATACCTTTTGACACACAATTGACTCAAATCAAAATCAAAAGGCACAAAATACTAACAAGAAGAGATTTGTTTTAACAAAAATTAAGCAAAAAGCAAGGGAAGTCAAAGTCAATCACCTAGAAGAAATTCATTTGGATGATTTTGTCTAGGAATGTTGTTTATGCCCTAAACATAGAAAAATGACACTAAATTAAAATCACAATGTAGGAACTCCCAAAAAGACATGAAAACAAACAAATGATGAGTAGAGAGATGTTAAATAATAGTTACCAAATAATTTACCTTGGTAGAAGTGTTGGCATGTCAATGAATCTCTATTACTCAATTTAACCAACCATATGCACAAAATCATCTAAAAGCCATGATAAAAAAGACTAGTGTTATTTTTGAGTATCTAAAATAGGTGGAAGTGGGTTACACTTGACCACAATGTGTTAAACAAAACTTACAAATGAAAGAGAAGATTTGGCTAAGGCATTTGCAACGTGATAAAATGCATGATCTAGCAATCAAATCCATGAAATTGAATAAAAAGAGAAAATACTCGAGCAAAATCAATGGAATGGAAAACAATGAAAGTGTTCACAAGGTTACAAATATCAAATATGTTTGCAAGGGGATATTTCCGTTGGTTCCTTGTAACGTATTATATCTAACACTACATATGGGATATGTGAAGAAGAAGTACATCGTTAAATATATGGCAAATGAACCCTAACGTGCAATAGATGAGATATAAAAAGGCAAGAGACTTCTTGGACTCGGTTTTGTTCAACAAGAAAAGGGTCCCAACGAAAAGAAAATTCATGAAAGTTGGGGCTATGGAAAAGGACCTTGTGTAAATCACTTTAAAGGATGCACTTTTGAACGAGGTGTTAATCATATGAACCATAAGAAAAATATGGAAGAGTGGTATGAGATATGAAGTTTTAGTTGAGAATAAAGGAAAAATACCCCAACATTTGTCAATTTCATATTTCAGTTATAACTCAGAACAATGGCTCTTGTGACATTGGTTTGAGTGAAGGAGAAGATGGAGAATAATGTGTCGTAGATGAGACACATAAAAATGGAGAAGACTTCTAATGGGGAAACTTCTTGGTCTTGGTTTTGTTCGACAAGAAAAGGGTCCCAAAGAAACAAAGATCTTGAAAGTTAAGGGCAATGGAAAAGGAAATTGTGTAAATTGCTTCAAGGGATGCAAATATTAAAGGTGTTACTCCTTAAGGCCACAAGAAGAATACAAAAGAGTGGCATGAGAGAGCTAAAGTTTTGGTAATTGGATGAATAAGGAATACCCCAACATTTTTCGAATGCATATTTTGGTTACACATAATTCAAAACAATGGCTCTCATGACATTGGTTAGAGTTGAGGGAAAAGATGAATGGAACTATTGGATGAAATTACTATGCATAGTGAGCAATTCATGGGGCAATCGGTGCTATGGTTTAATTAAGTCCAGAAGGCATCTTTTGTGTTGCACTAGTGGCATAGGAATGAGTTGTTGAAAAATATTAGGGGCAAGAAGTTTGCCATGAGTATGAGCTCATTGATAATGATGGACTCATATGGAATTTTCCTGGATGGCAAAAAGACCTACGTACTTTGTGTTGAGACCAAGAAGAAACGGTTTAAGAAAGAGACTAATAAAAGCAATAGGTGTTAGATGCAAAGAATAACAGTAGAGATGCAGCCACATGTACATGTCATATATGATATACGTGAGCATGGCATCCCAATACAGAAGGATGCCCTAAAGGTGGGACAACCAAAGAGACAGATCTCGTCATTGGCATTGGGATTAGAGATTTAGGAGACACAATAAAGTTATACACACCTACAGGTGTACACAATAAAGATATACACACCCCCAAACCTCCAATGGTGGTGATGCAAAGGGACCAATGGTGGTGATGCGTATTTGCCAAGGTGTCAGATGATGATGAGAATATTATGTTGGGTGGATGAGCATACGGGGCAATCTCCAAGGACCGTCCCAAACATCCAAGTAGCAAAGGTGATTTACTTTTAATTAAGGTATTTCCATTTCTAACGAAGAAATGCATGTTAAAAGTAGGTGATTTTGAGTTGAGTTTTAGTTGTCTAATGTGTTCAAATATGTTATTTTACAGAGGCGTAATGCAAAGTGGACCTCACTTATTGAAAATGCTCTTCGCAAGACCTTTGAGGGTGTTCTTAATCAAAGAGGCACAACTATTATGCCTATTCTAGTGGCAACTATTTTAGGCTTGTAGGATAGGCAGCCCAAGAGTTGCAAAGGCATAGGGAAGCTGATGCAATCATGGAGATATGGGTACAAGTGATGCAGAAATTGAGACTAAACACCTAGAAGAGGAGGAGAGTCTGGATATATTTGAATATATGGATGATATGTGCATGCTAAGTTTGATACAACCTCAATTAAGAGAAAGGAGGTTGAAGGAATCTGATACTAAATCATCAAATGATGAGGAGGTAAAGAGGTTCAAAAGAATTAATAGAATGGTAGATGTGTACCTTGAAATAGTATGGAAGCACCGTCAGGGAAATATTGCATTTAAAATAGAGAACATTGGATTGAGGTGCACAAAAGAGAAAGGCCGTGAAAGTTTTTTGGGATAAAGTTTATGCAAAGGGTCGTGGATTCATAATTAAAATATGTTAGGTACGGAGCAGTTGCACTTGATGATTATGAAGGAAACAAATGAGTGAGAGTCCAAAAATGAGTCAAGGGAGAAAGAATTAGATCAAACCATCACATATTTGGAAAGGAGTTGGGAAAGCTAAAAAGGCCAAGGAAAACATTCAAATTATGGAAAAGAAGGTTGCAGAATACTGTGCAAGTGCAAAGAGACTGTGACTTGGGATTTTGGAAGTAGAAAATGTGGATAAGTTACGGTAGGAATGCATGCTCAACAATAAGAAATGATATCAAGACCATAAGATGCATTAGCACAAAACCATACATAATTGGCACATATCAATAACAGCTTTTACTCAACATTATTGTCCCTTAAATATATCAATCCATTACCATTTTCATTTTTAAATAAATTAGACTTGAAAACCTGTTGCTGGTGCGCTACCAACTTTTACCCAGCAGAGAGCAGACCTTTTGGACCAAAAAGCTGTCTATCCAATCAAAAAGTATACAACTAGAAGTTTTCTTCAAGATATTATCATCTATTTCAATCAATCAGACATGGGACACAGCATTCTAAATGGTATTTATCTGGTAGATGCATCCCGGCTCTCAAGTACTTAATTTTTCCATCAAAATTCATGTTGAATTCACATCTCTTAAGCTTCATGTAAGAATCGCCACATCCAAGAAATCCCCGTCTGCAAGCAGAAAGAAATAATGGGAAATGTCATTTATTTTGAAACATCTACAAGGAAACCAAAAATGGCTGCAGTAAATACTTACTTGAAAACTGAGGTCTGCAAGTGCCTTATTACCCTCATCTGGGCGTCTTGCATTTGGGTAAGCATATGTCACTCCGACCTTGAAACAAATTCAACAACCATGCTCACATTTTACACATTAGGAAAGAACAATTAAAATACACTTCAACAAATTTGTTTCCATGCTTTGTGGCTTATTAGTACATCTCTTCACAAGTTACAACAGCCAAGGTAATTATGTAATTCAGTATTTAGTAATTAAAAGATCTGATCTGATCTGATCTACCATATGGCATCAACCTTACCTGCCTAACCACATTTCGGCCTCTCCTATCAGGATACACAAAAGCAAATGATAGCTTTGCATCCCTTCTCCTTGCTGCTGGTGCAACCTCTTTTACCTGAAACAAAAAACCAAAGTACTGTCACAGATGGCACAAAACTTAACTCACAGCTCACTTCCTTTTGTCACACTGCATAAAGTTTCCAAATCAAAAAAATAGTTAAGATCAAATAAGATGCATACACAGACATCTAATAAATCCAAATATTTAGACTTTACATCAGAATTTTATGCAGCAAGAAAATAAGTTCTGTATGATTTACCGCTTTAACTGAAATACAAGATTCAATCTGATAAAGAATGTTAGAAAATCTGGTTCAGGAGAGACAAATGTATGAGATCACCCTATATTGATTACAGGGACACTATACTAGGATCTAATAGCCTAACAAGTCAATTCAAACCAGCCACCATAAAAACAAATAATAAAGACAGCACTTTGAATAAAGCAATAAGGCAATTAGAATTAGTTAGCTAGTTCTATAATCTTGGTCTATTTGCAATAAAGCCTAAACTTGGCTAATTGATTGCTATTGTATTCCTGTAGATTCTTGTGTTATTGATAGCACATAGGTGATAAGGAGTTCTTCCTAGTTTGTAGGTGTTTCGATGGCTATTTAATCAGCCATTTATATTGTAATATTACAGCCCATGGTTTAGATATTATATGGTGTCAGAGCTCTTTGAGGCCATAGGCTTCAGAGCCTGTGAGTGCAAAGAAAGCTATGGTCAAGGAAATCCAATATGTTTCTGTTTGTGTTTGATACAGTAGAAATGTCTATGTTGGAAAGACCGTACCAAAAGCGTGAAGGCTTGATATTTCTGCCTGAGGGCCATGTATTTGTGGTCGTGATTGCTGTTCAACTTTTTTGCATTTGCCTGGAGTCTAGACAATGCATAGCAAACAGAAAACTAGTGGAGAAAAGAATGCAACCACATGGATCCACACTTGATGCATTTGAGGATCACAGAGATCGAAATGATGGTACAAGCATTGAATGGGATGCATATATTGTAGTAATGAAGCACAGTCGTGTTATTGGCGTGGTGTTTCTGTTGTGGTAATGAAGCACAGTTGTGTTATTGGTGTGATGTTTCTATTGTGATAATGAAGCACAGTTGTGTGGTGTTTCAGCACTTATGGTGTTATTTGGGATCGATTTGTCATTGTTTTATAGCATATCACTAATATTTGTCTAGTGGTCCAGTATTCCTAATGGAGGTATGTTGCTATATTAGGGGAATATACAAATGGCAAATACAGTGTATATCATGTGAGTGGGAATCATGATGATTGATCATGTCAGGAGCAGCATCCTGAATAATAAATAAAATGTGGCAACAGGCATATATTCCTTGCCAGAGAAGCAGAAAATACTTATAAATATAACCTAAAAAATAAAAGAAAAATAAAAGATTTTAGAACCTGAAATTAGGAAGCAGATTAGTTGTAGCATGAGCCATGGTTTTTATTATTAAAATCTTGAATTTGTCTACAGTGTCACAGAGAAGTGTTGTGTAAAGGACAAGAAACATGCAGTGGGATTTTCAGAGGTGACTTATCAATTTTACTGGATTTGATGAACTCTGTGGGTCACACGTATAGCCATGCTTTGATCACAAGATGGATTGAGGAGGGCAGTTCTAAGTGTCTAAAAATTAAGGAAGATGCTTTTTCGGACTAATCTGATTCCAAACAATGGTCTCCACAGCCTCGTTTGTTGATGGTGTGATAAGATCAGTGTTCGAGTCCAGAATCATACAGCTGTTACATTGGACTGCAAAGAAGGTGTGACCAGCACAGAGGAAACATGGGAGCACTAGAACATAAGGAGGACATACAAATTTCAGAGTGAAGCATGATGGTGAGAGTGGCCCACATGCAGTAAAAGGCACAACATTTGCAGGATGTGATGCGTGTAGAAGAACAAATAGTGCTACAACAGTAATTGTAATTGAAGGTTTTATGTCAAGGTTGGCCTTCTTTCTACAGCCTTCAGTTAACTACATTGAAATCTACATCGTATTTCAAAGTCTTCATACAAGAAGTTTCTTTTTTATTGAGAGGCATCTTTGTCTATTAATACATTTGTGACCATTTTGTGTTCAACTGGACAGGTTTAAGTTCACAATGGATTATCATTGTGAAATTTGTGGGATGGGGATGTGTCATATCCTCGGTGTATTGGTCTCAGACAGTGGAGAGAGGAAAATTGTCTTGTCAGTGGAGAGTGATAGAACCGGTTCAAGGTCAGGGAGCCAAGGAAGATTTTTCAAGGCTAAGGTGCATCAAAATAAGTATTCATCAGACAAAGTGTTTAAGTGATGAGGTGTTTTAATGTGGAAGCACTCTATGATGAGTGCAAGCTAGTAAATTCTATAATTAGTAGCATTTGATGGAGGCAAAGGGAATGGATCATGCTGCAAAAAGAGAATGGCATAACCACTGGGGACAGATAGTTCCATCCAGGGAAAGCTGATCATTAAAGGTGTACCTCTAGGTTGAAGTAGGTGGTAGGGGCATGCCACCATAGTTCTGGCGTGTGGTAGATGTCCAGAGATACTTCAACGAATTGAAGGTCGGGTTTTGCCACCATTGTTGTGGTGTATGGTAGGGACATGCCAGGAAGGCACAAGAATGTTGTGTAGAGTAAATTTCCCAGAATTCTTCAACAATAGAAAGCAGTAGGCATTGGACATTCAGCAGCTCAACACAGGAATATACCTTAGGGGATATACCATGTTGTTTAGTCTTGATATAGTATAAGTGTTTGTTGGAACTGGTCACTCTAACAGCAAACAGGTGAAACACGACATATGCTAGACAAGACAACACTTTCAAGGTACAAGAGAGAAAATCTAATGAACTCAATATTCAGCACCATTTCCTACTTCAATTCATGGTTACAGCAGCTAATTACCCATGTACTCAAATAAAATGGATTGGCGACAATAGGGAAGCTTGGATACATCCTAAACTCTGTTACCAGGAAACACCTAGGGCCCCCCCGTTTCGTTTCCGAAACATTTCCAAAACGGAAACTCCTTCGAAACGTCCTAGTCTCCCAAAGATAAGTATACATGAATAATGTATTATCTCAATGAATATAAAATATTTCGAGTGTTTTATCAGTTATACTTATCTCTTATGGTGTATGGAGTACAATTTTAAAATGAGTACTATGCACATATATATATATATATATATATATATATATATATATATATATTTTGTACAGACGTTTCCCGAACATTTCGTATCCAAGGTTTTTTGAAAATTGTCGTTTCCGCGTTTTGTACCCGTTTCCGTTTCCGTTTCTGTTTCCTGGCAACATAGATCCTAAACTACTCTTGGTCTATTTGTAATAAATCTTAAACTTGGCTTGTTGGTTACTTCTGTATTCCCATAAATTCATGTTATATTCATAGCACATAGGTGATAAGGAGTTTGTAGTTTGCAAGTGTTTCACTGACTATTAATCAGCCATTCATATTGTACTATTATAGCCCGTGGTTTAAATCTTATAGCACCAAGGTTCATAACTGGTTACTTAAGCACATCAAACCTAGCACTGAAAATAAATATCATGCAATATGAAAAGAAAATAGGCCTTAGTTATTAAAGAAAAATAACAATAAAACAGTCCAAATGCTAAAATGAAGGATAATTTATTGAAGGAATCATGTTAAAGGTATCAAAAACATTGTTTCCTTCTTTACCAAATCTGTTAACTCTCGAAGTGTGGCATCCCTCCAAGTATAAATTTGAACTTCATCTTTTGGTTCCTTGCCTCTAACTGCAAAGTCTTCTGTAGTATGATGATTTCCAATCTACAAGAAGTCCGAAGGAAAATACTCTTCAGCAATTCATCAAAACATGAACAAATGACATTGGTTGACATCCAACAAACCTTAAAAAAGCAAATGTTTGCATACCTTTGTGAATACCCGAAGTAACAATGGACAAGTCTGCATACAAATACATAGAGGAGATCAGTACCAATATAATATGTAGAAAGACAGGAATAAAGAGCCACTAGCAACCATCCCATGGAACAATAAAAGAAGCCATCTCTCTCATATACAAGAAGTCTTTTTCTCCGACTCATCGACCCACAATTTGGAATTATACAGTCTTCCAAAATCCAGGAAACATTACACAGAAACAGAGAGCCATACTAAGTCACAAGGTTCGAGTCCGTGTTCAAGTTCAATGAGGATAAAATTCAGTTCAAGTTTTCCGATGAATAAAGTTCGAAAAAAAATCACCATTATGTTCGACCAATAGAATATTTTTTATTATTAAAATACATTAAATGTAAAAGTAAATATAAAATGTAAGATAAAAATCATTGATAAAAATAACATTAAACATAAGAATAAATGTAAAATATAACATATAAATAAAATATATATAAATAAAACTAAAAACAAAGTTCAAATGAATATAAAAACATAACTAAAAGTAAATTCGAAAATAAAATAAAACTTTAAAACATAATTTTTAAAGAATAAACAAATAACTACTAAACATAAAATAAAAATATACTTTATAACCTAAAATTTATAGCAACCTACACTTTATAAAAACGTAGAACAGGGGCAGGGAGATCTGGACCTATGTTTCAATGTGCATCGTGTCTAAAGACTCAAGAGTAAATTTGCAGCAAATGTAGCTTGGTCGCTCCATTTTTCACTGCAGTGTCTGCAACTTCTAATTCTATATTGCTAGGAAACGGAAACGCAGTACGCAGATGCGGGTTCAAAACACCGATTTTCAAAAAACCTTGGGTACGAAACGTTACGGGAAACATCTGTACAATATATTATAAAAATTAAAAATATAAATATATATATATATGCATAGTACTCATTTTCAAAATTTTAGTCCATGGACCATAAGAGATAAAGCACTCAAAATATTTTGTATTCATTGAAGTTCTAAAGATTCATCATTCAACATGGTTACAATTTCAATGTTTCATATATACATGATTATAATCTAGATTCTAGAATATATCATCTAGATTTTCTTCATAATCATCTGTCATGCATCCATGTTTCAAAAATTATTGTTGTAACCCGCTTCATTGTATTCATTTGATTGAGGATTCCAATCAAAAATTCTATTCTAAGGAGCAGTAATACACTGAGTCAAAACCTGCTTTCTAGCCTGGCATTTCTTGGTTTCTGCTAGATTCTTCCTACTTTCTTTGGATTACTATTCTGACCCAAACTATCTTTAGGCTTGTTTAATGTGCCTCCTTGTTAGTATAGTTTTAATGTTATAAGACTTTACAGCTGAGCACACTGTAACTTAAACCTGGGTTTGGAAAATTCTCTGAGCAGAAATACTTTTTTTTTAAGTTTTGAAGCTTTAAAAACTGAAAATTCCGGCGGAAACGTCCAGGAAACATCTGGACATTTCCGGAAACATTCAGACATTTCCTCAGCATTTTGAACCATGTTTCCGTACCAGAAACATTTCAGGCCTGAAACGTCAGGGTCCCAGACATTTCCTCAGCTGGTAACAGAGTTCTAATTGAATCATTATTTCTACAAACCACAATAAAACTCTTCAATTAATAACTATTGTATGGAGGTCTATCCACTGCATGGCTTCACTCTCATCCTTATCTCTCAGATTGGAGCTAGAATCCTTCATGCTTTTAGAACTTATAGCAAAAGCATCATCCAAGACCAGACAAACAATGTCTCATAATAGTCAGATGATTGTGTTACAGTATGCATCAAAGTCAAGACCTAGGGTACACTCCCTCACAGATCAACGTTTCTGCTCATGCTCGACACCTCCACATATCTTCTAGTTGTTTTTCACAGCTGTTTTTAAGCCGAAGTTATGCTATGATTTTTCCCTGCGTTTTTTAGTCAAACTGTACCGAACTTTATCAAAAAAATTTCACAGCCTTTAAAAACAGCGAATTTTGAGCTTCGTGGATCAAATTCACTGAACCCTGTGACACAGGGGCAATATAATCAAAAAAAGCTTGTAAATGCATTCTCTCAATCCAGTCTGCAAAATACAATACACCAATCATTCCTCTAATGGTGTGGAGATAAAATGAAAGCATTTATGTTTTTCAGTTCCTGCAGTCATATCCACAGCATAAGATATCAGCATCTTGGAAGTTATTGGCAAAAATTGTACCAAGGCAAAAACCCTTGACGGGAATGATTTTGGGAGATCTTTCTGCCCTTCCTAAAGCAGGTTCTTGAGACCCTTGTAAAAATGGTACATTCCATCCCTGTAACTAGGTTCTTGTACTTGTCCTAGGTCTTTTGCAATTATACAAAATACCAATCGGTTTTTCCCAAGAGATTCAGCACTAGCCAATAAGAGGCCTTTTTCCTGATCCTCAGAAAACTTGTTAGAATTAAAATTCTCTATCATTCTTGAAAGGCTTTTCAAGGTAGAGTTTATGCCAGAACATGGCAGGAATCATTTTTTCTGGGATCCTGTGATCATTGAAAATCATTGATTCGTGATATTCAACCTAGCATCCATTGACCTTACATTGAACCCTCTGCATTTCACTTCAAAGTTTACGAATTTATTTCTAATTAGAAGTGTTCAAAGTCATTAGAAATGGCATTTGGCAGATCCATTCCAATTGTAGAGAAACCTAACAGCTGACCCTTGTCAAATTGTATGTGGACTTCTGTTTAGGTTTATATTCTTTATAATCTTTTTATTGCACAGTTTGATATTTGATTATTTACACTTCGATATTGCTGTCTCTTTATTTTCTTTATTTCATATTTTTCCAATTTAAAAAAATGGACCATCAGAAACAAAAGCAAACCGGTTCAGTCAAACAATCCATATCTCATCCATGTTTGACCAGACTTGGAATCATGTTTTCCAGTTAAATAATATCCACATAATCTAGGAAGGTGACATTGGAACTCGTATCAAGCCTAGTCTAACCAGACAAAGCAAATACTTTGAGACTTTGAAAGCTTCTGAGACTAAAAGGGTGCAGGGCCCAGGAATATGCGTCAAGAGCTTAAGCTGAGAGCGATGAATATGGAAAATCATTCAGTTTACCTTTTACCAGGGAAAACAATCTTTGGCACACATATGGCAAACACAATCAATAGCCTAACAACATATAGTTGATCACATATATGAATTGGTTGTAAGTGAAGGGCATATTATATAAAAAGAGCTAACAGTAACTGTAAGCACTGCACAAAATACATGTGTTAGTATTTTTAGTCCAAATGATAGTTGTATGCAACCATAAGAGGGTTTTGGATTTCAATAATATTTGATATTTTGGTCAACATATGGTGGTTGTTTCGAAATTGTTTTTCTACATTTGATGTATACTTTTTTATACACACAAGCACAACGTAACATACAATTAGCTGGTAGTCAACATTGCCACACCACATTTAAAGTATGTTTGAGTTTTGGATGGTTTCTTTGTCAATCATTATTTGAGTTATCATGTATGTTTTGTGGACAACATCATTAGTTAACGTGGTTTGGGGCTTTTATCTACATTGTAGATTAGTGCCCTTTCTGTTTATGAATGTGGCCTCACTACAATTGGTGTGACTTTGAACATGTTTTAGAAGTTCTTCATATTTTTTAAGAGCATCAAATGTAAGTATTTCATACGTGGTTAGCAAATGAGTGCGTCTGTCATAACACCAATAAAGTATTGCAAAAGTAAAAATACCTTATATGAACCGTTTAGATTGTATGTGACGTGCTGCATATTAAAATTCCTTCAATATAATAGAGGTTGAAGTTTTAGAAATGCACAATTGTGGATTTTCAAGCCACGTGTAAAATATCTAACTGAGATGTGGTCAAAAGGAGGGCGAGCTTCCTCATAGAGAAGACTCCACCAACATAATAATATTAATAGATGGAACAATTCTTTAAGCTACAAGAATAATCCATGATCACAAAGAGTATAATAAGCTTCATTGTACCTAAACAAGGAGCAATATGTCAAAACTATAGAGGTTACAGGTAAAAAATAAAATTTACAATGGAAAATGATATATGTAAAAATGACTATCTAGGAAAATAACAATAATAGGGAAAATGAGGAAAACAATACCATATGCTTTGAATGCATGTGGAAATTCAAACAAAATTCTCTTGAGAGTTTTGTGGATATCTTTTTCATTTTATTTGTAGCTTATTTGTATCATTTTTTGGTTTCTTTGTAAGTTCCACATGGATCATGATGCATACAACACAATATCATCCCATTAAGTAAAAATAATGGTCTAGTCATTAAAGCCCTCAAAAACAATTTTTTTCTTAGAAACTTGATTAATCCCACATTGGCAAGAATTGTGAAACAAAGAAGCTTTTCTAATGTGCAAACAGGCTAGAGGGTGAGACACCTAAAGCTGCAATCCCCATTAGCTTGTGATTATTACCGAAAATAGAGGAGTATAAATTGTCATTAAGGTAATGAGGACTCCTGAAGGTCATCTTGGGATGACATAAACACAGTGAAGTAAAATCCCACAAAATTTATTCGTCTAATGACTACAGTCGTCTATAGCTATAACAATAATCTGAAAAAGCATAACATTCCTCTCTACTGGCACGATCTTTGATTTTAAAGATTACATAGGTACATAGTAGAGAGAAAGGATAAAGATATATATCGTGATGCAATGTCATAATATCATATGCCATTTACAAAAGGCTAGCTAGCATAAAAGCATATGCTGCTGAAACATTCCCATTTCTGCAAACAGTAGTACATTTTGTCAAAAAGCTGGATAAAGTCCGACATAATGAGGCCACCAATACATGGGCATCAATATTTATGCCCTGGATTGGACAAGGAAAGAGTTGGGTGTGAAGGGTATCGGTTTTATATGATCTAGGTTTACTTACAGTTGATGTGCCTCCAAGTTCAGAGTCAGGATTAATGCAATAAACGAAAACCCTAGTTTGTTACTAAGAGTATGAATCTCGTCGAAGTTGGAAAAAGCGTATAGAAGCATCAAAGAAATGAAAGCAAACATACCTTTTCACGATCGACGAGAATAGGAGGACGCGAAGGTCCGGGGGCCTCGGGGTTGAGGGTGATGGGCATGGGTATGGGCATGGGCAGCAGGAAGAGGAGGAGGAGGAGGAGAGAAGAGGAAGAGGAAGAGGTGGAGGAAGGGGAGAATCCCTCCACGACCACCTCTGTTCTGTACATCCGCCATTGTTGATCTCGTCTTCGGTTTAGACCGCGGCACAGAAATAAAAAACACACCGCTTACTCCCTCATTCTCTCGCGAGTTTATTAATGCCTCGTTCTATCGAACATTGTGGCTGTCCCCATCACCCAGCTCATATAAGTAAGTACTAATTTACGTTACTTTTGTTATTGGGATTACACTTAAAATGCCGACTTCATTTCGCCTCGACGTATTTTTGTAAAAGTCGTTCAGGAAGAGTTTTTATTCCCATGTTATCAAAGAATATTAGAGCTAAAAACTCAATTATTCGTAGAGTTTGAGGTATGTCCACTCTTTATCTTTTTAGTTTTCCATGTTATCACCATGTCGCATAAGCTTCGATGCATGGTAGATTCTTTTCTAGTCGAATAGACATCCATATTTAGCACTCCAATCTTCTGAAACTTACCAAACAAGGATGTAAATCTTGTTGGTATGCAAGAGTTATGACCCTCCTCTAAAAGTTGGATATTGATATAGAAAGACCCCCTCCTCTTGGGTTTTCTATTAATGCTCTTCAACTCACTAAACATGAAGTCAACGAAGTATCCGAGAAGAGCTCAATAAATCTTATTTGAAAGTTACATGGTTTGCTCCAAAAGAGCCTTTGAAACCAAAACTTCTTCATTATTTTCAATTTTATTCCTACTTTCATGAGGATCAAAATAAAATTCCTAAATACATGAAGATGTTGCCTTCCTGTTTAAGGATTCCTATAACTCAGTTTCACATTTGCTCTCACCCTATTCAAATAGAATCCGATCATAGTGTCCCACAAGATGAGCGTATATGTCAGTTGTGTTTTTTAGAGCCTAAAAGTGAAGGGCATTATGTATTCAAATGTCTCATCTATTATGAGATTCGTAGAAGATACCACTATCTTTTTAAAGACTCCAATGGATATTTAAGGAGCTTCATTCGATATGAAGACCAGAACTATTTACCTTTGTTTATTCATGAGACACTTCAACTACAAAAAAGAACACTCAAATTGAAATACTCACATATAAATAATTCCATAAACATCGCCTTACTTCCAAATTACTAACTTCAGGAACCTCAAAAGACATCATACTCGAGACAACGTAGTCTAGATCTCACAAGAAACATATAATTTATTGGCTTCAAGAATAGAATTGTTGTTTTTCATATATTTTTCCAGTCATGATTTAACCTAAATGGTTAATTCTTAGGGGTAGTAACCAATTGAATATTATCCTAATCAACTAGTTTTCAAAGATAATTGCAGTAATATTAAGATAATATATGAAATAAGATAGACAATGATAAATAAATGAAATGAAGTACTAGCAATAAGGAGGAGAAGAGGACTTGGTTGATATTTTGGCATGTGTGTTGATCTAGGTTGGTCCGATGACCGGAAAAGGTTGAAACAATTTGATAGAGCCTCGCAGCTTGAAGCTATGACTTGAACAGATGTTTGCCCCAAAGTATATGATATGGCCCAAAATGTACCCTATTATGGCCCTTTTTATACACTTTGGTCCCTATATACTTTTAACCTTTCTGAACTTTATGTGCATGTTCATTTGCCTCATGTTCTACTCATGTCTATAATCTAGACCTTTGATATTGTGCAATGCTTATTGTGTAACCGATCGATCTTCAAAACCTTAGATGGTGAGAGAGTCACACAAAACAAACGTTAGGTGGGTTATGGGCACCCCTATCCACCGTTGATATTGTCACTACTCGAAGAGGGCTCAAACGCACATCATTCTCACCTAGCATGTGATATCTATAATATATGCAACCAACTTGATAACCATGATCTTGCAACAACAATAAGATTATACTTGATATTTTCCCTATCTTAACTCGACTTTGATAATGTGCATTTGTACTTGTAAATCTAAGTGGATGACTTCCCCTAGAATGAGTACGTGGAGCTCAAGGGAGTCATGGAGTAGCTTCACTTGTGATTACTCTCGAAGTGTTTGTTCATTTGAATGCCATGTGTTAAGCATAATGAATTCCCTCCTTAATGGGAGATGAATAACTTGCTTATATATGTGTTTCGGATATGGAAACCTCAAATAAGGATGACTAGGAATGTACCAAAGAGATTCAAATGAGTAAAAATGTCGCTAAAGGAGGAGACCAAAGCGGCCAAGTCAGCCTGTAGCATATGGACATTATGGCCCTCCATCCAATATGGTCCCAGATGCATGTGCGAATGATCAAGGAGTTAGAATTGCAATATGCGAGGGTATAGCCTAATTTGATGGAGTAATATGACCATTGTGCGAACAAGTAGGTTGTGTATGCAAGCAAGAATGAGTGAGATATAGCTAGGGATAAGCTAATTGGTCAAATTGAACAAGTGTGGGTTAGTGCAAGAGTGTTGTACAATTTGTGTTGTTGCAAGTCATGAATTACCAAAATGAGTGTCTACATTTTCCTCCCTTTAAGTATGGAATTGAAAATTGTGTGCTTAAAGGAAAAGTCACCTAAGTGTGTAGACACATTCTTTCCTCAATCAGTGTCTTGTGCTTATCTAGGACTTTGTCTTCATTCTAGTTGTGTTTGGTTTTCCAAGACGAGTACCTATAGAGAAAAGAGTGTAGTCAATGTCCATAATTGATTTGGAGGTCAAATAATGTTTTAAATGTTCTCAAAATCATTAACCTATTTTATATGAAAGATCTCAAATTCATCTATCCAAAGACATTTTAAACAGTCGAAACGGACTTCATATGTGCAAGATATAATCTACATGAGAAAAGGTGTTAGCGGATAAACATGCATCAAGTATAACAACGTCGGGGCACATTCGAAGATCACAAATGGATCGAGGTGGAGTCGAAAAGTGGCATTGTGTGGAATATCAATGGAGAAAAAATAAAGTGATAAAATCAACTATGGGGTCCACTCTTGTTTCGAAAGGGGACCTAATCATCGTATTATATTATTTAACAACTCATTATTTTCCATAGTATCTTGTCAAGTCAGGATCAAACTAGGAGTTGATTTCAGATCAAGCTCATATCAATCTATGAATCGAGTTGTGGTCGAGCTAGGCAAGCTCGTGACTAAGTTGGGCAAGTTACCCATTTCCCACACCAAATTTCATACCAAACTTGTGTGGAGATCAATGTTATGATGGAGCCAACTCGCCAACCACAACGGCCACAAACAATCCACCAACAACCTCCCACACTACCGGATAACCAACCTCCACTATGCCATGTCCAGGAAGGATGTTTGGCTAGTTAACACAAAAAGGAGGGGATGTGGCCATAGCCACATTTTTATGGGTGTGGTTAAGTCTTTAAAAAGGCTAAAACACATTTCACCCCCACTAAATGTGGGATTACTACCACATCCCAAACCACCCACAAAGGAATACCCATGTGAAGAATGGGTAAAGTGGGAGCAGTATATATGGGACTTAATCCCAATTATCATGTAAAGAGCTTATTTTATTAAGGCTATTATTTATATAGGTTACAGGATTTTGCTGCCATTATTTTGGGATTATATTTATCTCAAACTATACGGTGAAAGTTTCTAAATGTTACGTGAATTTTTATAAATCCCAAAAGGATAAATTATTTATCTAACATATTCATGTCCATGGAGACTATAAGAGGCCCTCACTCCATGGCATTTTCATTCATACCAACCAACTCCAAGCCTCTTAATCCATTTGAGGAGGCGCAGAGGATCTTGACGAGCATAAGGAGTAGCACAAGGTGATCAAATCTTGTAGAGAGGATTTGTAAGATAGATGACGTAGATCTCACAAATTCGGACATTGTAGAGTGGAAGGCACGTAATAATTTTATAGAGCTTACGGAGACTAGCACACAAAATACATGGAGTAACGTAAGGAGCTAGCGAGAATATCTTAGAGCGGAGATCATGACAGAGCTCGTGAAGACAACACAAAGAACCCGCAAGACAAGACAAGGATTTTCTTGGAGTCGATTGATGTAGATTATGAGAAGGGATATTGAACTTACGATCCCGAAAATGGAAATTATTTCCCGAAGTTTCCAATACAGGATTATCGCTCATGGAGCTTATTCTAGAGGCATTATTGTCATTTCGATAAGAGAGTCAAATTCGTATATGACCATATTGAGGTAGAGTGCCCGAATGATCTTGTAATGATGTGAGCTATGTGCCGGTCAAATTTGGATCCAATAAGGTCATTAAGAGGTCAAATCCTGTCACCAACATAGTGCCAAAGAGCCTTCAACAAGCCGTGAGCGATACCAAATGACATGAAGACCAAAGAGTATGTCGACATCATTTCCGGGAGCTAAAGAGATCATCGGTTTAGTGACTTTATTATGAAGGAGGCCAAAGAGTTGTAGATATTGTTTTGTGCCGACATCATTATCTTATAGGCCTGGAGTGCTATATTGGGACATTTTTCGCCATCCGAGAGAGACATTGCATTCTTACTATTGGCCAAGCCGAGGGTCCTATTGTAGAGCCAAGTTGACATTGACATAGACAATGGTGAATTCGAGATAGGTCAATTGATGTCATTGATTATAGCAATTAACTAATGTAATAGTTTGCATTTTCTATATTGGATATATATTGGTTTGTCTTTTGAACGAACCCAAAGATGTGGTCCATTATGGGACAAACTTTGTTATCATCTCAATGTTTATTACTATTTTTGTGATTTTGTGATGTTTCTTTCTATTGCTGCACACGCGCACGTGCGTGTGTGTGTGTGTGTGTGTGTGTGTGTGTGTGTGTGTGTGTGTGTGTGTGTGTTTGCAATTAAATTTAATCCATAATCACTTAATCAGGAAAAATTTAAAGTATCGATGGAATGATAAATTGTGTCAGTTTAAATACCCCTTTTTTGGATCAATATTATAGGAAATCAACATGAAAATAACAATATGCATAGTAGAAAAGAAACATAAAGGAAAGAGTACACTGATTGTTTTGTAACAGCAGGGGGAGTGAATACTCCCACTACCATTTCCATGGAGATTTGTTGAATTTTGTGTTGGATTTGGTTAGAAGGACTTGGGGGTGATCAGTCTCCAAGTGGAATGGGTCATGGAGAATAGAGGGTAAGTGCAGCAAGTTGGTGGACAAAAAGGGCTCATAAGTGGATGTCATATTGCAAAAAATAGTGAAATCTCAACTTGTAGGGATTATTAGCAATACGCGCACTCAAAATTAGAAAATTTTATATAAAAATGAATTGTAGAATCCAAAATCTAGTTTCTAAACTACTTTTTTTTTTAAAAACGAACAAGTTAAGCTATATTAAACACTCAAAATTATATGACTTGATTTTTTTTTAAAAAAAAACCTATAAGATTATAGTCCGTTTGCCCGCGATTTGAATGACCAAATCTTTTTTTTTCCTTTGGTGAAAAGTTAGATGTCATTGCTATCTTGGGATGGATTTTATTTTGTATTTTTTGAGCAATATTTTTTTATGATTTTTTTGTGAAAGTGATCTCGAGAAAATTTAGAAAACGGAGCGCTTTCCGTTTGCCCATCATAACTATATCAAAAATATCAAAATCAAATATATTTTTAACTTGTATAGAATTTTTGCCATGTTTTGGATGGTATAAGTTTTATCACATTTTGATAAGTGAAACAAAAGTTGCGAGTCTTAAATGTAGACATGAACGTTTGTAGGAAAAAATGTCTTAAAGACCTATTATTAGTAAAAATTATAAAATGGTATTTATCTTATTCTATTCACTTTAAAATCAATATTTCTACTGAAGCTAACAGTCTCCCTAAGCGATGGAACCATTTTTTTGAAATGTTTTCAGCTTTTCATCATGGTTCAAGTTTGAGGAAGAGAAAATTTGAATTTTTTAACCTTTTATATGCCATAATGACCTCACATAGCTTTGGTTGGGGAAAAACAAATATTTCCCGTGCCTTAGGTTCAGATTTAATGATATAGATAGAACCACAATCGCAGTTTGTAAACCGCGATTGCAGTTTTGATAACAAGTAGCGCGATCGTGCTTTATAAACTGCCATCGAAATTTTTTAATCATATTTACACAAATCCCAATGTTTGAATTACCATGTGATTTTTACTTTTTGACCTTATCGCGAATTACTACAAATTTTTTTCACTTTTTGCACGTTTTTCTTATCACCGGAAATAAAACATCATGGGAGACAAGAAACGAAGTCAAAAAAGGAAGTCATTAAGTAAAAAAACCTAGACGAATTAGAGGCAAACAAATTTCAAAATGCTGAGCGAATGTAGAATCTTCGTGAATCAAGAAGAGGTTCATCTTCAACCCCTACTATTGTAAGCAATGAGGAACCATGTAATGTTTCTACTGTCAATGTTGAAGTTGAATTAAATACTTGTGATGAAGATGTTTTTACTATCAATGTTGAAAATAATTAAATACTCGTGATGTAGTTGATGTTGAAATTGAAGGAGACAATGAAAATGTGAATAAGAAAATTCGGGTTGAAACCGTAGACAAGAAAAATTTGACAAAAACACCTTCTAGGATTTTACGTAGGAAACCTAATTATTTTATTGAAATTGATGAAAATATTTTGAAACCAATGTCTGAAAAACTTTTTGAACGGAAAATCAGAAGAAAATCCACTGGAATTTGGGATAATCATTTTGAAATTTTAAATGATTCCCAAAGATGTCAATTGTTGGTTAGTTTGATGAAATTGATTAAAATGAGACCCACATTAAACACCTTAGGATTGACAACATCTAATATACGTGGTCAAAATTTTACAATTGTTGAAAACCTTCATGATGCATATCACACTATTGGTGTCAAGAGATGCACTAGGGATAGTAATATTTTGCGTCGTGTACTTTCTACTAGTGTTGTAAGTGAATCAATAAAAAATAATGTTTGATTATGCAAACAAGATGAATGTTGAAAGTTAATTGAAAAACTCTAATGAAAGTAATTGAAAGACATGATATCCTTCAATAACTCAATAACACCAATTTTTGGGCATTTTCTGCTAGAGCACTGCGTAAGAACAAAGATAAATATGATGTTATAAGAGAAGTTGTTATTCAATTTTGGCATGATAACACTAGAGTTTCACCTAATACAAGAGATGTTGTAAAACAGAGAGTTGGTTCTACTAATCACGAACCACAACCAAAGCATTTCTTAAATATGACTCAAACTCAATTTTTTTGTAAGTTTGAACAAGAGCATCTAGAAATTAAAATTAGTCAACACTTTTTTGAAATGTTGAAACTATTCTATGTGAAAATCAACAACGCTCGCACCACTTGTTGTTGTAGGTAACATGTTGAATTTGCGATGCATTATGCTAAATTTTTACATATTCATTTTGATTTTCATTCTAAAACTATGTTATCGGAATGTGGTGTTCAAGTTCCACTAATATCTTCTAGGATTTCATTCCTATGATATTTTGTGAAAGAGAAGTTGGATAATTTTTTTATAGTCAAGATTGTTTAGATGGAAGTTGCGATACATGCGGTGGATTACCTAAATTGGAAAGTTACATCCATGAGCAAATTAAAGGTACAATAAGACATAATTTAGTTGAGTTTAATAAATATAAATCAATACCATACCAGTTGAAAGATGGAAATGAGTCTAAATGGTGTGAGCTAGTTACAGAACATATGCCTGTGTTTTTAATTTTTGAGAAAATTTAAGGATGAAATTGTTTGAGTATGATAGGCATACATGTGAGCTCAATGGTTGGATGAACAATTCAAGATATGCAAGGACACATTTCCTATTGGTACTATTGTTTCAGTGGTCAATTTTGCATAGAATTACACATTGCAACCACAAATGGAGGTTCAATCACAATATTACAACTCAATACAAGTTGCCATTTTTTTGCATATAATATTTATACATTCTCCGACAGTCTGAGAGAATGATTGAATTTTTTAAGAGATTACCAATTTTATATCGGTGAAGATTGTACTCACTCTACTAAATTTGTGTAAGGGTGTTTCAGTTATTTTATGGAAACTTGTCCGATAGGGACATCCGATTCAAACAATATTATATATGGTTAGATAATTGCACTTCTCAATTTAAGAATGCACGAATGTTTTATTGGATGAGTAGGATACACGTCAAGATGGGTGTGAAACATATTTGGAGTTTCACTGAGGCTGGACATGAAAAATGAGAGCATGACGGTGCAGGGGCATATGTGAAAAGAGCTCTTACAAGAGAAGAGTTAAAGTACAAAGATGGTGCTAAATTGAAAGATACAAAGAGCATAGTGGAATGGTGTATTGACAACATGGCCTGAGGTTCTCAAGAAAATTCTATAGTTTATAGATATTTTTGGTTGATAGAGGAACAACAAATTTCTAACTATGAGGATTGTATGACACTCACAGGTTCAATTCTATGCACTCATTTTGTAGCTCAGACGCTACTTCGTGGGCCACATGGACAAGAAATTTGGCATGTTTTTGTGCATCTTGTATCGAATTTGTCACTGCTGAGTGTGATTCACAAGAATGGGTGGATGGATGGATTTGTAGGCCTCTAACTCCGCTTCCCAATTATCAACCTCCACAAGCATTACGACTTGTTTCTCCAGATGAAGTTGCAACATCCAAGGACTTTGATGAAATTTTGATTTTGGTGCGACAAGGTAAATGGTTATTTACAATTTTTGTATTGAGTTATGTCCATTGAAATTAATATGTAATTTAAATTTGAGTTGAAACCTTTATTTTTTTGTAGGACATGTGTTTGCAGTTATTACGACAGAAGACAATGAAGAAGGAACAAACTATTTCTTATGTCATTGCATCAAGGAAAGAAAGAAGTTGACTTCTCCTATTATAGATGGTGAAGATATTGAGTACCCTACAGGGTCAGTGGTAGATCGAACTTGGCTTCGATGGTATCTCGTGGCAAATCAACGCACTTCCCTGGATGTTGATCATATTTCTAGTTTGATCATATTAGCATCCAGTGTGATTGCACAACATTGAATCCTCTTCCCAAGTGTGGGACTTGCAAAATGGAAGAGGAATCTCTAGATTAGAGGTTGGTTCCTCAACTCCTCTGATCAGCTAATTCACTTGTACAATTGCAGAGGTTTAAATTCCTAAATCTACCCTAAATTCCAAGGAGACAGAGATAGAGAATGCAAAAAAGAAGGAACTAATGCTAATAGGTGATGCACCAAAGGAGTTGTAGACACCTGATGCTGCATGAAATACACAATCCACAAGGAAACACAACACAAAAACATGCACAAATGCTCAAAATGTAATGAAAGATCAAGAAAGCAATGATAGATATATGAAAGGATTGAGGGATTTTAATCACGAACATATATCATCTTAGATCCAATACAGTACATTACAGTGATCCAGAGGCAAGAAAAGGTGCTGCATTACATGGAAAGGTAAAATTTCTTCACAAATTCTGCCAAGGAGGAAGAAAAAGGAAGTTACAGAACTGAAAAAGTGTCTCTCCTTGCAAAATGAACTCATTATGGCTTTTACAATGCAAACCACGACCCTAGGAGAGAGAAACACGGGAAAACATGCAAGGGGTTCAACCATTGACCAAAATTCCATCAAAACAGCATGGGCGCCCTGACAGACCCATTCCCTGACATTTTTAACCATGTTGGGAGAGAATGCGAGCCATTCTTCATTAAAAATGGTGGTTGAAACGTCATTTCTGTCCATGACCACATGCCAGAGGAATTTCTTTATTTTCTCTCTCAAAATCCACCAAAATGAAAAAATAACCCCGGAATCTTGTAGAGAATTTCACCAGCTTTCCATTGATATAAAGAACGCGAAAACCGAGCTCTGGATCGAAAGATATGGCGATTTGAAGTTTTAGGGCAAAAACAGGGCCAAATCGGGTCGGTGGGAAAAAAATTTGAATTTTTGCACCTTTTTGGTCATTTGGAAAATTTTCCAAAATTTCCCCGCGCTCCACCACTCTAGGTGCCATGTGGCGGCATCTCATTGGCCGCGGGCCTTTCAGGGAAAATTTTTCCAAAAACTCCGCCGAGCCATAACTTCAAAAATACATGGAGTTAGGAGGAAAACTTTACCTTTCTGGAAAGCTGAGAAAGAGCTCTATCCAATGGTGCCATTTCCAGAAGGTTTTAAGTTCCTGAAAAGCAAAATTTTGTGACTAAGGCACAAGAGAGGGAAGAATGAGAGGAGTTAGCCACAAAATGAGCAGGGGGCACATTTTGGATAACAATATCCATTAAAAACTCCTCTGTTTGGGTGTTTAAAGACATTGAGACACACAAGAAAATAATCTTATATTCACATCTAGTTCTAGCGACAAATATTCAAATTGTATAGATATCGAGGAAGGCCTAATAACAAGATTCTTTGGAAGGTTTGAGAGTCGATCATAAAGCAATCTTGTCTGCTATTCAGAGTAGATCCGATCCCGATGGTTAATTAGAATGAATTTACATGCTTACGTCTAGTGTATATAATTTCTTTGAAGTGTTTAAATTTTTCAACCAGATAATTCAAGTTCATATATTTTATTAAATTTGTGTATTTTGTATATATCTAGTATGGTTTTGATTTGAAACTTAAATTTCTTTGATTAACACTTTTATGCAAGTTAGTGGTGCCAGAAAATCTTCTACCTTCACGTGGTTAGCACTGTTAGTAAAGAATTTTATATTCTCGAAGTTAAGAGAAGCTTTCATTATTTTACAAGAAAAGAGAAGCAATTAACAACGATTTATGTACATGTGGAGGGGGTTCTTGGCTCCGAAGGAGGTAGCCCAAAAGCACTGGGAGCATAGAGAACTAAAAAAATACCTCCCCAAGTGTTTACAAGGCCATCCCTACTCATGTGCACAGTCGGTTTGGTGCCACGACCTACTGCTTGCAAAATATAGCATTTAACAACCTTACACCGGCTCAAATCCGCATTTTTCATGCGTTTACAAACAATAGGGTAGTGTGAGCAACGATTGGAGATGGAAAAAAATTGAGATAGGCTATTATAGAGGGTCCCTACACCGAGGTGTAGGATCCGACGAGACATCTCTAGGTGCCACGGAGTCCGAGTAGTCACCCGTCAAAGTTGAACGGTTTTTGGTCTCAGGGCTCTTAAGGGACTACACCCGAACGAAGTAGCCTGGAAGCAACGATGTTGTCACGCACCAAAAAATTCCTCCTCTAGCATTCACCTGGCCACCCTGGACATGTTGGCGTAGTTGGTTCGGTGTCATGACCCACCATTTACAAAATATAGTGTTTGATAGCCTTACACTAGCTCAAACTGCACTATTTCACGCGTTTGCAAAAAATAGGGCAGCGAGAGCACCGATTGGAGATAGAAAAAACCAAGATAGAATATTTTAGAGGGTCCCTACGCCAAGGTGTAGGATCTGATGAGATGTCTCTAGGTGCCACGGAGTCCGAGTAATCACCTGTCGAAGTTGAACAATTTTTTTGGTCTCAGGGCTCTTAAGGGACTATGCCCGAATGAAGTAGCCTGGAAGCAACGACGTTGTCATGCACCAAAAAAATTCCTCTAACGTTCACCTAACCACTTGGATGTTTTGGTGTAGTCGGTTTGGTGTCATGACCTACCATTTGCAAAATATAGCGTTTGTGATCTTACACTCAAGCTCAAACTCGCACTATTTCATGCGTTAGCAAAAATAGGTAGTAAGAGTACCAATTGGAGATGGAAAAAATAAATATAGGCTATTGTAGAGGGTCCATACGCCAAGATTTAGGATCCAACAAGATGTCTCTAGGTGCCACATAGTCCGAGTAGTCACCGTCGAAGTTGAATGAGTTTTTGGTCTCAGGGCTCTTAAGGGACTACGCCCGAACAAAGTATCCCTGAAGCAACGACGTTGTCACACACCAAAATGATGCATCCTCTAGCGTTCACTGCCACCTTGACCATAGTTGGTTTGGTGACATGACCCACCATTTGTAAAATATAGCATTTGTGACAGCCTTTACACTCGGCTCAAACGCATTATTTCGCGTGTTTGTAAACAATATGGCAAACGTAGATCACGATTGGAGATGGAAAAAACCAAGACAATATATTGTAGAGGGTCCCTACACCGAGGTTTATGATCTAACGAGACATCTCTAGGTGCCACAGAGTCCAAGTAGTCACCTATCAAAGTTGAACGGATTTTTGGTCTCAGGGCTCTTAAGGGACTATGCATGAACAAAGTAGCCCGGAAGCAACGACATTGTAACTCATCAAAATGAAGCCTCCTATAGCATTCACCTAGCCACATGGATGTGTTGGCGTAGTCGATTCGGTGTCATGACCCACCGTTTGCAAAATATAGTGTTTGTGACCTTACACTAGCTCAAACTGCACTATTTTGTGCATTTACAAACAATAGGCAACGCGAGCACCGATTAGAGACAGAAAAAAATTGATACAGGATATTATAGAGGGTATGTACTCCGATTTTTAGGATTCAACGAGACATATCTAGGTGCCACGGAGTCCGAGTAGTCACCCGTCAAAGTTGAACAGTTTTTGGTCTCAAGGCTCTTAAGGGACTACTCTCGAACGAAGTAGCCCAAAACCAACGACATTTTCATGCACCAAAACAAAGCCTCCTCTAGTGTTCATCTGGCCACCAAAACATGTTGGCATAGTCGGTTCGGTTCCATGACCCACCGTTTGCAAAATATAGCGTTTGACAGCCTTACACTGGCTCAAACTGCACTATTTCGTGTGTTTGTAAACAATAGAGAAGCGAGAGCACCAATTGAAGATGAAAAAAATGAGATAGGATATTGTATAGGGTCCCTACGTCGAGGTTTAGGATCCAATGATATGTTTCTAGGTGCCACGGAGTCCGAGTAGTCACCTGTCAAAGTTGAAAGGTTTTTTGGTCTCAGGGCTCTTAAGGGACTACGTCCAAACAAAGTAGCCTGGAAGCAACAACATTGTCGCGCACCAAAACAATGCCTCCTATAGCATTCACCTGCCCCCGGATGTGTTGGCACATTTGGTTTGGTGTCAAGATGTTTTGAGGCACGAATTCTCACTACTCGCCTCCATTCATTTCCTAGGACTGCTTAGAAAAGGTAGTTTGTAAACAATTATGCCACGAAGGCTCAAGGAATGCCAGAAGGCTCGGATCGGGTGGTCTGACTCCAAACCAGGCCTCCCTAGATCCCTCCATAGCACCTGAAGGCATATACCCCCCCAATCGAATGCATCATGGCGGTGACGGCTTGAACCAAGACGTCCCGGGCATGACTTCTCATGTTACTCGGCTCACATCAATAAGATTGCAACAAGGTTAACACATTACCATGTAAATAATCTAATGATTGTTAAATTATCTCTTTTTAAAGTGTGTTAATACACAATAGAGTGTTAAGAATTTTTTTATATCTTGTGCTAATTAAGTTCTATAATGTTTCGTATTTTTACAAGTGAATTCAAATTAGGACCTTATTGTTACACACATCAATAACAAGTTTAATTTGGACTAATACTTAACAAATAAATTGTAAGTACACTAAAAACATATAAAATGACTTGTAATAAATCCCTCAAGACCATTTTTAATTGTGTACATTTTGTCCCACTTTGGAGTGTGTTAACCACGTGCTTAAAATAAGAAAATTGATATAAGTCCACACTTGAATCTCTTGAAAAAAAAATGATCTTGCACCCAAGAACCTTCAAAACCATTATATAACATAACATCATATATCATATATCATTTAACAATAACATTTAATAGATCATATATCATATATATCATATCCATAATGGTCACATAATCGAGGCCATCAAATCAAATCAAACATATAGAACTAATATGGTTATGAAAACATACATAGAAGGATATCATGTGCAATGAAATCAAATCAAACATAGAAGTAATATTGTTATGAAAACCAACATGGATATAATGTATCAAACTAAGTGTGTTGGACATGTCTCTGAAAATATAAGTTCATAACATGTATCGAACTAAGTGTGTCATACATATAGGACCACATGCGGTTGTATAAGGTTATATACATGGACATATGAAGAATCATGAACTAGGACTAGATGACATATATATCTATACATCCAGGGTCCTATGAATCTAATCATGAAACATCTTCCCTCTCTTCACCCTGCTAGAAGAAGCATGTCCATGACCTAGGGATGTAGTGGAGGGAGATGCCACTATAAATTTCATCTGTGTGGTCCTAGGCATCTCTAAGCAGGCCTACAACCTAGCCTGCACATTCATAAACAACAAGTTTTTAACACCCAAAATTTTAAAATACATTCAAAATTTAGAAACTTAGAATTTAGTTAATGCATGTGAAATCTTACCGCAATCTCATGATCCCTATCAATTTGTTGTCGACGCATTACAGGGTCAACGGTAGACTCATGAGGGGTAAGCTACATACAAATAAATAGTTCAAATTAAATATTTTATGTACAAAATTTGATATTGTAGATTTAAGTAATAAGACAAAATTCCTCCAAAATTTATCAAATTTAAAAATTGTACCTCGCTTAGTGGATCTCGCAGATCTTTGTATGACAATATCTACAATAGTCTTCACAAGTATGCATATAGAGAAGTCTCTCTCATGGTTATAAGCTATACAAAAACATGTATAGATCAATACTAATCTACATGACTGCCACATAACAGACCCATAGCATAATCGACACATAACAGAGACCAAAACATATTAATTTGCTAATAGAAACCAACCAAGGAATCTAGGTTTAATGATCTTCTAGGGAAGCTTTGATGTTACTCGAGTCTCCAAAATTCCTACAAGAGTAGATACACAACTAAACTTCCACAATTAGAAACAAAGTGTAAAGAGAAACTAACTTGTGTAAAAGTCATGTGAGGCGTGCTAGTAGCCTCAGTGCCTAGAGCAGATGATGACCCACTAGGCTCCTGCGTATAAAAGACAAACATATTAATATGTACATGTACATGTGAAACATTATAATAATAAAAGTGCAATCAAATGAAATTTGAAATGTAAGTACAACTTGAAACTTACATCTGTAACACGCCCAACTGTAGTAGCTAGCATGTCGACGCCGGATGTGTCCTTCACCACTCTTGCTATTTAAAATATAAAAAAATTAGTTTTTACATGTATGTACATGACGTAATCGAATGCATATATATTAAAATATTAAATTAATTAAACTATTGCACATATATATATTAAATATTTATTTGACATTTACCTGTGAAAGACCAAGATCATTTGCACCAATTCCAAAAACATCCACCATCATCTCATCTAGAGAAAAGAAATCATGTGATCCAACAAATGATGTCTCGTCCAAGCAAAGGCATACGGCACCACATGATCCACAATGGTGTGGTGTGCTAGAACTGGTGCCTCCACCAACATCACCAGATGCAATCTAGTCACTATGTTGGGTTAGAGTGTTAGTGAGCTCCCTTAATGCATGTAGTGTGTCAATCTCCACAACCTCCTTCATTGTAGGAGGGATAATTGAAGGCAGTGGGGGTTTTGGGGCATGGGGATCCTTGGTTGACCAACGCGTGCACTAGGTCTACTCTATGTAGAGCCACCTCCTCGCCCATAAAACTTAGAAAAGTCAAAATAATTTGGGACCTCATTAAGCACGAACTTGCAATATAATTTCTTCAAAAAATAGAGAGGAACCTCATTGTTGTTGCATGGTGGATAATAAAAAACCATCCACCATCGGTCCCAAAAATTGTTCTTGATTCAGTCATCATGGCACCAATAGATTGAGAACTGTTTGCAAGTGGTTACGGGGCCTTGGTTCTCGGGTCAATAAATAATGCACAAATGTGGTCTTTTACATTTTTTTGTCTTTTACGGCCGCATGGGATAATTTATCTACATACCACTACCTACAATCACCTCTAAAGGTATTCCATTTGTCTATTTGGTTGGTTGCAGAGTCGACTTCACCAATCAATGTTTGCAATGTGTTGGCTAAAGTCATGCGGGACAAATTTGTGGCATGATTTTGTCTTATAGTCTGAATAAGGTTCTCAATGGCAATTTTATTTTTTTAGATTCTTCCATGATATCAGCTTGTGTTCCTGCTTTGGTTTCGTGGGGACAAAAGGAGCCACAAGAGGCGGATCTACGTTTGGAGGAGGGTTTTGAGGAATGTTTGGAGGGTTTTGAGGAATATTTGGATGGTTTGCAAGATTACGAGCTTGCCAAAATAAAAAATAAACAAATTGTATACATAAAAAAATTGAAAAACCCATGAAAATCACAAAAAATAACCTAAAATGCAAGAAATTTGATCAAAATCAAGGGCTTACCTCTTCGTCTTGGCGGCATTGTTGAAAATTTCGCGATCTAGAAGTTTGAAGAAATTTTTAGGGGTATTCAAAGCTCGAGTGCCAAAGGTCGAGGAGAAATCACGGTTTGCAAGGAAAAGTGTGGGAAAATGAGGAGTTGCATGTCTGATTTTTTGGTCTCAAAAGACCGCGTTCGCGGTTTTAGGTTTGGATATCACCAAACCTATAAAAAAACATTATGCAATTGCGGTGTATAAACCGCGATCGCGGTATGTAAATTTTAGGTTTTTATGTCCACTTAATTGTCCACTAACTTGCACAAAGACCTACCCTAAAAAGTACAAATGCACCCCGTATGGTGAAGAGAACTATATGGGGATAATTTAAGTTGCTTTGCATCCCTCCACAAAAATATGGGCAATAGGAATTCAAGCCTATGAGGATAATAATCACCTTGACACTTCCTAAGACCCCTGGATAAGTGTCACTGCAGAATGAACACAAACCCAATCGATTTAAAAATGATGACATAATGTACTAGGGAAACACTAGCTTACACGTACCCTTGGTGCCACCATAACTTGAACCGTACCATGCATTTTGTCATTGAAACTAAATAAAAAAAAACATGTAAATTTCCTAAGAAACTATACCAACTAATAAAATTATTGAATTTTCCGCATGATGGAAGCATATAAAATGGGCCATAGTGTCCATATGTTATGGTCCTTGTTGTATGATTTGGCCATTGTGTGTTTGTTGATCCAATTCTATTTTTGAGCCTATGACCTATCTAATTTTATACATGTTGTCTTGTTTCCTAATTCTAAGTAGATGTGAGGGCGAAATAACACCTAATGGTTTCCCCCTCATTTAGGGTGCATAAAATAGAACCAAGTGAGTGTGACACAAATGGGAGGACTTGTATCTCATGTGCACATGTGTTGTAGCATTCCTACGGAGGAAAATGGAGTGTGCATGGTATATACCATGATGCATACATAGTAATATAGTAGAAAAAGTAACAATGTGTTTGTAGCAAACAAATAAAGAAACAACACAATAGATGTAAGAAAAATCATACAAGGGCACACAAATGGAATAAAATGGCAAATAATATTCCGTACATGAGACACCACTCAAGATGCCGCAAGAAACTCAAGGCCAATAAGCAATCAAACAAGTACATAGGGCATAGCCCGCAAAATAAGTTAAAACACATATCAAACATTCAAAGTAATAAACTATCAATATGATGAAGATGAGCTCAGGTTTAGAAGTGACTCATAAAACAGATACCACACATGAAGCACCCATTAGAATGTTAGAGTAATAAATAGTATGACATGATGTATGTACTGAGTGAATGAGGTAAGAGAAAGTAAAATAGTAAACATTGGAATAATAGCACATGTATGTGAGAAAATGTAAAGTGGATACCACCATTAATCGTGGAAGAACTGATAAAGAGCATTGTCAAACATCCTACATCATGTAATAATCTATGTGTAGCCTACATTCAACTCAATATACCACATGAATGCACATGTGTATAGAAAAAGTATATAACATATTATGTATCAAGCTAACATGATAAGTAAAGTGCAACATGAATAATATAAGTGTGCAATAGAAATAACCAAGCAAGAGCAATGCAAATATTTTTGGATGTTTTGTATTTATTTGAATGTTTTTAGATTTTGAGCATATTTGAATGTTTTGGGATTTTTAGCTATTTTTTTTTTTGTATTTTTAGGCCCCCTGAGGGCATAAATGAAAACCTATTCTTCGAAGAAAAGGAAGAATGATCCAATAATGCCCCATGGGGGGAATTTTTTTAATTTTTAGGGCTTTTGATGAATATAGATGATGAAAATGTACATGGGAAGCAAGGTGTGTGTGTGTTGTGTGTGTGTGTGTGTGTGTGTGTGTGTGTGTGTGTGTGTGTGTGTGTGTGTGTGTGTGTGTGTGTGTGTGTGTGTGTGTGTGTGTGTAAAGTGAGGTTAGGGTGGTATCCACTCTCTCAAAGCGGTCAAGTTGACCCTATAAAAAAAGTGTGTCATTAGGAAACAAGGGGAAAATTGGATGTCCCCAGTTGTATGATTAACATATGATCTATCCAATGAGTATGTTGAGTGAAGGTCCACTATCTGCCATTGTGAATGAAGGAAGCATGTGTTCATAGGGTGAGAGAATAGTCATGTGAGACCATGTGTGGGAAGGGGCTTTCCTAAAGAGTTGGGTCATGGAGAAGGTGAAATAGACCTCTGAGAATGCCTAGAGATGCGGTTTGTACCATGAACCCTATGTGACAACTTAGCATTTATGGTGGACTATGAGACCTAGAGATACATTGAGAGTGAGTGATGGGTGTTAAAAGATGATGAGAGATATACAAACCGGTAGCTAGTATTGAAAGTGTAGTATTATCACTATAAGTGTGTGTGACAAGACCATACGACCATCATTGTTAGCTATAGGACTGATTGTAGTAGTAAGTGGACAAGACATAGTACTAACTTGAGTGGGTGGTGTAGTAGCGGTAGGGACTTGTGAAGCTCGAGGATCAACAAGTAAATGGGCCTAAGTGGTATACCTTGGATAGTGATGACCTAACACCCAAATATGAATTTGATAAATTGTTTCATAATAGATGGGATAACCCTAATAGCCTTGAGCCAAGGAAGACCTAAGACCATGTCACAATGATTGAATTCTGATGTGACAATAAATGGTAAGAAGATAGTGAGAGGCCCAACTGTGATGGGAAGATTTATATACATATATTTGGTACATGACTTACACTTGATTTTGGATAATGGAAAGCCAATAAAACGTAGAAGAGAAAGTGAACATGCATTATGCTAGAAATTAGGATTGATCATTACATTATTAAGAGCTTGATTGTCAACATATGCATCAATGTGAAGCCTATAATATTTGAAAGAAGCATGAAAGTCCATATTAGTAAAGGTAATGGCTTGTGGTAAAGTAGTAGTAGTACCAACAAGAAATTTTAGGGGAGCATTGATAAATTGAGGAGGTAGAACTGTGTTGTAAGCATAGTTAACAGTTGCCTTAGATGCAAATTTTTCATATTTAAGGAATGAGTCATTGAATATTTTAAGCTTAAGCATTATTATTGGTTGGTTTAGATGTAGCAATCTCATCCCATTCAATTGCATTAGAATCAATTAGATCTTTAATTACATGATTAAGTTTAAAGCATCTATCTATAGAGTGTCCATTACATTAGTGATAGTCATAATATACATTTTCATCAAAGTTATTGCCTTGAGGATGACTAGAATCCAAATCAAGTGGCGAAGGAAGAGAGATAAGATTATTGGCAAGGAATTGTTGCAACACCACCCGAGGTGGTATAGGAAATTTAGTAAAATGTCATTGAGGATCTTGAATTTGGAGCTTCATTGGTTAGGACACTACATTAACAGTGGAATTAGCTTCACCTCGGGGCTTAGTAGCTTTACTCTTGAAAGTAGATTTGTTTTGGAATTTAGCATTAGATTGAGTAAAAACTTGATCACCATATTTGAGCTTGCCCATGGAAATTAGCTTGGCCTCATGGTCCTTAAGGGTATGCCATAAGTGATCGAAGGAACTAAAGGTATCAAAATAGATCGACTCTTGGATAAGAGGCAAGAGGCTTTGTAATAATAGGTCTTGTAACTTAGAATCAAGACATTGTTCATTTTAGTAAGAATAGTTTTGTAGCGTAAAACATAGTCTCTAAGGCATTCATTATACTCTCGTTTCATTTTAGAAATTTGTGAATAAGCAATTTTAGTACCAATGTTAATAGAAAATTGTGCTAAAAATTTATTTGCTAATGGGATAAAAGATCGTACAAATTGAACATGCTAATAATTGAACAATTACAATGCATAATATTGTAAAATTTTAGGAAATAACTTTGTTAATAATGTATCATTGAAAGCATAATATAAACAAGAAACATTAAATGATCTATGATGATCTTGTGGATCTTCCTTGTCATTGAAATGTGGAATTTTAGGTGAAACAAAACTAGTAGGAAGGGAATAAGATGCAACTTTAGGTGCAAGAGGACTATGTAGAATAAGTGAAAAAACCATGGAAGAAGAGGAAGGAGTGACACCCTATTGTAATTGAAGAATTTGGGCTTGTAGATCACGCCCCAAGAATTATAAGCCATGGGTGTTATAATAATAATTTGGTTAAATGTGAGAGATATGAGGAGAAGAAAAATGAGTAGCAGATATAAGAATGGAGACATTAAGACTAGATGATCCCGTGGAGATGGGGGAGAAGAAGCTGAAATGGAAAATGTGGAAACCATGGAGGTGACATCAGTAAGAGTGGTAGAATCTTAGAGACATTGCGATTCCTCACGGGTGGAATATATGAAAAGATCCAGATTATGAGGGTTGGCAGCTATGTATGTATTTAGATCATTTTAATGTTTAGTAGTAAATGCCTCGGGAGGAGCCTCACATGATGGATAATTATTAGAAACCATATAATAAGATAGATATGATGCATAATATACAATACTCGAGTTCACTAAATGATTTAATGTAACGAATTGTTACACCAAAACTTTGAGGTATTAATGAGTCGGGACACCATGATCATAACATCCCACCACACTTCTATAGAGCCTAACATCGGGCTTGGTTTGCACCTGCACTCCCATATGTAAAAGACCCACTTCACCAACATTTAGGTACTCCATCGGCCCTGGGTACATGGTGTAACCAGCTGAGTGGGATTCGAACATGGGTGGTCACTCTGGTACCACTTGTATTGAAATTACTTAGATAGATTTGAGTATCAACAATAATAGAACACCAAAATATAGATAAATGATCACAATATGTAAGTAGAATGACTTATCCACTTCGAGGGGGCAACCTCCAAACCATACAATAAGACTTGAGTGCTCAATATGATGATCATATCCTACTCTATAACTCCTATATATACCATATTATACTACCCAAAGCCCTAAGTCCGACCCACTAAACATATGAAAACATAAATAAATATGATATGACATGATAAGAGATTATGTTAGCCATAAGTCGACTATCCATATCCCGATATATGACCTAGGGTTAAGGGCATAGCATGCCCCTCCCCTTCAAAGAAACATTGTCCCCAATGTTGATAATTTTTGAGGTTTCTTCACACAAGTGTAGTCCTCAATGTCAATGATCTTTGGATGTTGGTACAAGAAATCTTCCTCCTCCCATGTTACCGCTACATTATTTTGATTCTTCCACTTGATTAGATACTCAATAATTACTCTCCACTTCACCCTCTAGTAGCTGAAGAATTTCCTCATGTTCCAAACCAATTTGGCCTTCTTTATCCAACACATGTAACTCTATTTGGGCTGAAACATTTTGTGCAATGACATTCCAAAATCCAGAAATGTGTCAGGTATGTGAAAGTAGAAAACTCTCTTTGAGACGAGATAACTTCAATTCTACAAAACAATTAATCTTCTTACCATCCGCTTGAATCTGTACTCTTTAAATGGAAATATTGAAGCTTCCCTCTTTATAACCACATTATATAAACTCTTATCCTCTATTTTTTCTTCAAATTTATCCTCTTCCTCTCCTTCATCTTCTTCCTATTCCTCTTCTACTTCTTCCTCTTCCTCCTCCTCCTCCTCCTCCTCTTCTTCTTCTTCGTCTTCTTCTTCTTCGTCTTTTTCTTCTTTTTCTTCTTCCTCTTCTCCTCCTCCTCCTCCTCCTCCTTCTTCTCCTTCTTTTCTTCTTCTCCATCTTCTTCTTCTCCTTCTTCCTCTTCTTCCTCTCCTTCTCCTCCTCCTCCTTCTTCTCTCTCCTACTTCTTCTTTATTCCACCTAGCCAAGAAAACTTGTTCCATTTCCTCCCAAGACCAATATGAACACTCTTGATTCAATTGAGAGACCCACCTCTTTGTTGGACCATCAAGCCAAAATGAAAACCAAAACCATGTCCATATAGATGAAAAATAAATCTTCTTAAATTTAACCCACCATTCTCTAGCATCCACCTCACCCTTTCCATAGAAAATCATCCCCATGATACAAAAATTAGGGTTTCTAGAATAAACTCCTTTAATCAAGATTTAAGTGTCCAATTTATGAATTATTTTGGCCTTAATTCAAAAAGTACAAATAATAAACCCCTTTTATTTTTCTAGAGATTTCCAAAAATGTAAATAACTTTGAATATTACTTGATATGTGTCACAATATTTGTAAAATTTTAGTTGAGAAATTCATATTTCTCCCCAAGATATGGTAGAAATAAAAATTAGGGGTTTTGACCTAATTTTAGCCGAGATCGCAACTTTGATACCACTTGTAATGAACCATTACACTAAAACCTTGAGGCATTAGTGAATTTGCACACCATGATCATATCACTAATGCCTCAAGGTTTTGGTGTATTAGTTCATTATATATTGTATTAGAGCAACCACCTGTGTTTAAGTTCTAACACGGTGGCTACACCGCATTATTCATGATGTTTACCCAAGGCTCGTATAGGGTTGGGTGTGGTCCTGATATATGGGCACAAATCTAGCCTAGGATCCATGATACAAAGCGTGGTGGGATGTTATGATCCTTTTGTGTGATTTCACTAATGCATCAAGGTTTTTGTAACACTTTGTTACATTTAACCTAAATAGTTAATTCTTAAGGGTAACAATTGATTGAATATTAACATAATCAAATAGTTTCCAAAGATAATTGCAACAATATCATAATAATATATGAAATATTATAAAAAATGATAGATAAATGAAATAAAGTTCTAAAAATGAGGAGGAGAATATGACTTAGCTGATATTTTGGGTTATGTGTTGATTTGGGTTGGTTTGATGATTAGAAAAGGATGAAAACAAACTAATAGAGCCTCGGTACCGATATTGTGACTTGAATAACTACCTAGCCCAAAACATACACTTGTTATGGCCCATTTTATATGCTTTGGTCCCTCTATACTTTCAGCCTCTACAACTTTTTTTTGCATGTTTACTACCTCATGTTATAATCCTATTTGGAATATAGACCTATAATATTATACGATGCTCATTATGTAATTGATCCAATCTTCAAAATCCTAGATGGTGACAGAGCCCCACAAAATAAACATTAGGTGGGTTGTGGGCACCTTTGTGCATTGTCGACATCACCACTACTTTGAAAAGGGCTCAAATCACATGTCATTCTCACCTAGCATGTGATATCTAGAATATATGTAATTGACTTGATAATCATGATCTTGCAACAATCGGATTGTACTTGATACTTTCCCTAGCTTGAATTGACTTTGATAATATGACTTTTTACTTGCAAATTTGAGTAGGTCTACCCTACAATGAGTATGTAGGGTATGTGGAGCTTAAAGGAGTCTTGGAGTAGCTTTACTTGTGATTTCTCTTAGTGTTTTCTCATTGGAATGTTAGGTGCCGAGTAGAATGGGTCCCCTCCTTAATAGGAGATGACTAACCTTCTTATATATATGTTTCAGATCTAGAAACCTTGAATAAGGTCAGATAGGAATGTACTAAAGGGATTCAAATGAGTAAAGTTTTGTTAGAGGAGGGACCAAAGCGACCAGGTCAACCCATAACATATGGTTGTTATGGCCCCCAATATCTGCTATGGTCCTATATGCATGTGTAAATGATCTGGGAGTTGGATTTGTAATGTGTGAGGGTATACCATGATTTGATGGAGTAATATGATTGTTTTGCAAATAAGTAGGTTGTGTATGTAAGAAATAATGGGTGTGATATAGCTAGGGATAGCCTAATTTGTCAAATTGAACAAGTGTGGGCCAGTGTAAGAGTGTTATATAATTTACGTTGTTGGAAGTCACGAATTACCAAAATGAGTGTCTACAAGTCCCATTAGCCATTCTTAGCCTTTAGTGGACATTAATATCTAAATTAAATTTCATCACACTATATTTTCACCTCAAGATGTTTGAAGATGTTTCTCAAATATCATCAGTGGGTCACAACATTACATTTATAAGAAGTTAGGTAGTGTATATATCATCAATTTTGATATACACCCTCAATCTAGTTATATCACTTAATTAGATTTGATTTAAAAAATACCAATAGTGAAATCAAGCTTCAAAATTCATCGTATATCCAATATATTGAGATTTTTAAATTGAATTTTTCAATTAAGAAGAGAAATTGTCTTTTGATTTAACCTAAATCGGTTAATATCTTATAGGGGTAGTAACTAATGGTAGATTATCCCAATCAATTACTTTCCAAAGATAATTGCAACAATATTATGAATTGATTTAACAAAAATAAAATAAAATCTAATTATAGAGTAACATATATGATAAAATATAATAGATATACAAATGCTAAGCACTCAAACAATGCAACACTATAAGAAAATGAGAGAGAGAGATGACTTAGCTGAATCTTGAATAATGGGAATAATCTGGTGGTGTAAAGTGCTAAACAGGGATGGAATTATGTCACAGCTACTCTTTGTAAAATATGGATTCGAGAATAGTATCGGACATGGGCGCCTGGGTGCTGGTGACTATTCATGGGTGTTGGTGATTGCATAAAAGATTGAAATACACTTTCTTTTATGTCATTAGGGTTTCACTATCACTTCTTGTTGATCACTTGATATTCACACTTGGATCATTGAGGGTACCTATAACCTACAACACAAACCCTAGCTACCTACACAATCTCACAAACACATCAAATTGGAATGAAAATGTAATATGTGAAGTCGATTGACCTCAATAGGTCACCCGATGAGTGAACTTATGACCGAACGTTGCACTACATTCCAGACTCCATGTAGTTCTTTGTGCTTGTGTGTAATTGTGTCCTTAGGTTTCCCTCACGAATGATGCCAAGATAGCGAGATATGGCTAGATAAGATGTAAATGTGTGATATGGAATTGAGCACTTCCCCTTCCTATGCAGTGTATACCCAAAAATGTAGTCCCTTGTAATGGTAGTGATAATATGTAGATGAGATTTCCCCTTAGAATTTTCATCTAGAATAATAGAGTGTATGTTGTGTATATATATGGATCTCTTGTTTGAATTTTGACACTAGTGACACAAAAGGTCGATTATGAGCTCAAGATAGGGATAAGAAAACTAGAAAGGCCGACCACAAATGTCAAAAAGTGTAAAAATAACAAAGAGGACAAGAGTGCCCAGATTAAGCGGGAGTGCCTTGGCATTACTATCCAAAATGGGTACTAGTGTCTAGGGATAAATGACGACAAATGTGAAAATAATGACAAATCGAGGATCCTGTCACTTGACTCGAGAGTTGGGTATAGAAATGACATATGTGAGAGAGAAAGACAATAGAAATAATCAAAACAAGTGGATGGACAAAGAATTATGTCACTAATGAATAGTTTTCATACTTAAGATCCTTGCATATAACAACATATTTGATGATATATTAAAATATTAATATGTACGTGATTTTTGTATACAGAATAACCATTAAGAAATGTGTTTTCATGCTAAATGTCTAACATGCAAAATTGAAAATTTTGATAATGGTAACTAAGACCACCATTTGAAAACCTCTCTTCTAGTCATTGTGAACCCTTCCTATGGCATAAACTCATGCATCCCCTTTGGGTATGCTTCATCCTCATCTTGGGCGAGAGGAAAGCGCTAACATAGTTATCAAGTGTGTTTTATGTGTAGGGTAATGGATCCAAATTTATTTCACAACGAGATTAAGCTCTGATGTGGAATAATGCTCTCCAGAGTATTAAATTGGCTATTTTTAGCCATAATGTAGCATGAGGACATCCCCTGGAGGTTGAATAGAAAGGATTAACCCGTATGGGAGTTGTGCAAGATCGAAACTAAGTGATCCAATCTAAGGAAATTTAGGGAAAATATATGAAGGTAAATGATGTCGGGAATAATTCAAGAAAAATTGGGTTATTTTAGGCATATGGAATGAACACTTCAACATAGAAATTCACCTTATTATAAAGATTATGGGAGTTCATGGAGGAATTATAAGCTCATCAAATAGTCAATGGAAATATCTTGGAGTCCCCTACATTATGGATATATTAATTTTAATCCTTTACCTCACTACTCTCTATGGTAGTACGAGTCACTATTGTTGCTCCTTCGTGCCAAAATGGTGACTTACATGAATTGATGCTTGAAAGTGGTTTGAATGAACTTAGTGGATTCTTTAGAGTCAAAATCATATAAGGTTTTACCTCTGAACTCCAACTTTTACTCCCGGGGTGAAAAAGGAAAGCTCTATGTTCTAATTTTGCATTGGGATGATGACATTAACATCACTTAAAGGCTTGAGTGCACTTTTGGACCCTGTATGTCCCTTGTCCCTTGTCCCTTGGTGAAAGGAGACATGAGGGACACAAAATTTCTCTCCCCTATGCATTTTCTTATTTCATCACTTAAAACTTGTGACTTGGGCTATGAGGTGAGCATAATGCAAAATCAGACCCCTTCCTTATATTGTGGACCCCTTTGGCACATTTTTCAATGATGAGTGTCCCCTTTGCTTTACCCCAGGTGCAAGGGGAAACGATGGACAAAAATTGCACTCCCTCTTCCATAGGCTTGTTTTCATCATTTAAAAATCATAACTTAGAGTGTTTTAAGTGTAAACTCAAGTTCAACTCAAAATCAACCCCCTCCTCATGATGCATGCACCATAGTGAATTGTTGAGATTTTTATGTCCCTTTTCTTTTCCTAAGGCAAAAAAGGGACATGAGGGACAAAAAAGTGTGCTCCATCTATCTCGGCTAGCCTCCACACACATGTAAAATCACTATTGAGCCTCGAGAGCTAATTTTCAACCCCTTCATCTTACTCTCATGAAAGCCCTTGCTACGACGCTTGTATTGATCTAATGAAAAGCACATTCTAGTGTTCCTCTTGTTACCTATTTTTTTAGGGTGTAACTCCACATCAACCCCCATCTGACCCTAGTTGAGCCTAGTTGGGTTAAGCATGAGTTAAGGTGTGCAATGTGAGAGAGAAAGGTTGAAATCAAGGACTTAACCATTTTTCATGTTTTCAAATGCATATTTTCCCTCCCAAGCTCACTCTCCTTGTTGTTATGTTGTTAGAATGTGTCTGAGACCTCATATACTAAAAATGGAAAGTTTCTCATATCTCCCAAACCCCTTATTTGTTTTTTTCCATGATATTTTAACTACTCAAAAATGCCCTTCAAATGATTCCAACCTTGCATCCAATGGTGGTCTACATTATTTTTAATATCCAAATGAAGTTTCCATTTATAAAAACTTATTTTCATATCTACAGAGTTCAGTGATTGAAATCCTCTAAAAATTAGAGCAAAACATCCTTATAAAATAACAAAACTTTTGAGACCACTCTCGTTTGTTCTGACACCAGGAAGACCCACTTATAAAAAAAGTAAACCTTACTAAGCTTCGCAATTTATAAATAATAAGTGTTGTAAATAGTTCATTCTCTTAGTTTCCACTACTTTCGTAATATCAAGAATACTCAAAGGTGTCAAATTAAGCAACTAGTAACTAAAAATAGACTTCCTAAATTAAGACTTACTAAAAATGATAAGTGGTGGATATTGGTCAAGATACAAGGATGCTAAACTCCCCATATCGATGAAGCAACATTTGGGAGTGATTGGGTCGGTTGTGGGACATCACGATGACTTGAAAGATCTAGTATTTCATATTTTACACTTTTAGTTGAGTGTGGGAGTAGTTTCTCTACTTGGAGAAGAATACCTTTTAATGAGGAACAAGTGGACAAGGAGGTGTTTGGGTCTCCCGAGGTTGATTCCATTCAAGAAGGAGATATATTTGTCATTGAGGTGAATTTTTAAATTCAAGGAGTCCTAAGGAGGAAGGTGATGATTTTCACATTCCAACTCTAACCTTATGTTCAATTCTCTTTCCAAGATGAGGGACATCATGTGAATCACACCATGAAAAGGAACATATCAAGATGAACCATTGTGTGTAAGAGATTTCCACTTGAACCGCATTCTACCAAGGTACCCAAGTGACAAGATCATCATAATTTTTATTCAGGGAAATGATCTTAGGTTCACAATAATGCATATCTAGTGTTAGTGTTTTTGAACAATTATTTAATTCTTTATAATGTGTTCATACCTCATAGGCCAAGGAAGTTACAATCACAGTGTTTTAATTTAACAAGAGGTTAAAGCTAAATAACTTCATTCTTGAATCATCCTCTTAAGATCCATCAGAAGCAAGATTTTCATCAATAGAAGCTTCCCCATCTCTAGATTTCCACTTCTCTCTCTTCTTCTCTCTCCTCCACCCTCTCTCTCTAACATTCTATTTCTTCATTGGGAATGCACTTTTTCACTCTTTCATCTTATTCACTTAAGTGGCCTTACTTTTCATTGTAAAATTCCCTTTTCAAAAATAAGAAAAGGACTTAATTTCATTCCTAGGGAATGTGAAAGGTCACAAGTGGTGGTAAGATGAAAATTCACATGGGGAGAGATGAAGAGACAATTTATAAGCTATAAATTGGGATGGCTTCTCCATTCCAAAGGGTTAAAAATTGTTGGTTATTATTTTTGGCCTTTATTTCACTATTGTTGCAAACAATAAGCTATATTATTCTATCTCCTTGCATATATTCATATACCCTCTCTACTTTCCAAATTTTCAAGCATTGTAAACTTGTACAATCAAGAAGGAACTTTGTTTCTTTGATTAATGAATCCATATAAATTTACGTCTCTTATTTATTAGTCTTGTTATTTCTTACACGGTTGATTTCTTCCTATCGAACGTGGACATGCTCAGTTAATAGTGGTGAGAATCTACAAGTGCCTATTCACAATCTAAACCCCTTTTCTCTATTTTCCCACTTTCCCTTACCTCTTTCCAAGAAAATTCCTCCTACTCGTGATATCCTACTTTATATGATGATATGGGCTAGTCGATGATTGAAATAGGTGAAAATGACCTAATAGAGCTTCGTTGTTAAAAATGTTTCTGAATCGCTACATGGAAAAAATCAAATGGCACGGGCCAAAGTATACCCTCGCTATGACCTTTCCTATATGCTCTTGTCCTTTGAAACCCTTCACTCCCGATACTTTATGTGTCTATGTATTGTCTTTTGATTTGCTCTTGTTTGGAACTGGACCTCCAAAATTGTGTGACATTCGTTGTGCAATTGATTGATCCTTCAAAACCCTAGATAACGAAGAAGTCCTAAAAATAAACATTAGGTGGGTTGTGGGCACTCCCGTGCACCATTGATGCCACCACTATTCTAAAGAGGGCTCAAACTGCATATCATTCTCATCAAACATGTGATCATTAGAATGCATGCAACCAAATAGATAACCATGATCTTGTAAAAATGGTATTCTCACCGTACCTTTACCATAGCTTGACTTGGAATGATGATATGTTCCTTGTATTTGCCAATTTGAGTGGATGACTGCCATAAATTGAGTATGCGAAGTATGTGGAGCTCAAGGGATTCTTGGAGCGGTTTTTTTGTAATTGCTCTTAGTATATGCTCATTATAATATTTATATGTCAAGTGTTCTGATATCCTCCTTGATAATGGATGAATAACTATCTTATATACATTTCTGGATTTGGAAAGCTCAAATAAGGACAACTAGAAGTGCCCCAAAGGAATTTGAATGAAGAAAAGTGTCATTAGAGGGAAAGGGACCAAAGTGGATGGGAAGGGCCATAACATATGGATGTTATGGCCCATTCTAGGCACTTTGGTTTGGGATGCATGTGTGAGTGCTTTAAAAATGGGGATTATATTGTGTGAGGGTTTTACCTAATTCTATGGAATAACATGACCATTGTCTGAATAAATGAGTTGCGTGTGTAAGCAAGAATGAATGAGATATAACTAAGGAAATCATGATTGACCAAGTTAGACAAGTATGGACTAGTGTAAAGGCATTATACAATTTGTGTTGTTACAAGACATGAATTTCTAAAATGAGTGTCTACATTTTCCCCCTTTTAAGTATGAAATTGAAAATTACATACTTAAAGGAAATGTTACCTGAGTGTGTAAACATATTTTTTCTTTGCTTGGAGCACCTTGGGCTAGTCTAAGATGTTTTCTTTATTCCCGTTGTGTCTATTTTTCTAGGATGAGTACCTACAGAGAGAATAATGTAGTCAATGTCCATAGTATAGGAAATTTAAATTTAACATATAATTTTAACTTAGTGTAAAAATAGAAATATATGGATAGAGAAGAAAAACAAAGGAAAAGAGTACACTTAATTGTTTTGTGAAAAAGGTGGAGAGAGTAATCCTTCTACCATTGCCATGGATATTTGCTTTGAACATTTTGTTAGAGCTAGTTGGAAGGAATTGGGGGTGATCATTCCACATGATTCTAATTCTATCTATGGATATATTATTCTACATGTCATTGTTGGATATCTTACTACAAAGGTCCCATTTCTAGTGGCTTCCACTCTTATCTTAGGTGACATGTATTTAGGTATCCCTTGATTATGTTCTATTAGGGATGCCCCATTTATCATACATCAATGTGTCAAGCTTATTCATTAACAACAAGTTGTCACAATTCGATGTATCCCTTTTGAGGCACATATTCTTATGTTACCTTGTCATACTACTATTGTTCCTACTCTTAGGTATCCTAATAGGCATTCTAACACATATGTTATATCTAGTGGTTCGATCCCTCTTTAGTCTCTTGATAACCCTTCTTGCACATGTTAAATGTAGTGGATATTTCCCTCCTAGGATCCCTCATAAGCCTCCTAGTGCACATCTTATCTCTAGTGGATCTCACTCTTCGGGTCTTCCTCACACGTCTCATCCATCCCACAATACCTCTCCTAGATCTAGTACACCTTTTCATCCTCTCAAGAATTTTGTGGAAAATGCTATCATCTTTGTAACACTTGCATATGAGTACCATCCTTTGGCATAGTTAAGGCCCACACCTCCTAGGTATTTTAGATCTGATGTGCCTCTTCCCGGGATCTCATTGAGTAGTTCTTCGATACCCCTCTCTTTGTACATAGTTATATTCAATAATACAAAAACATTCCTATATTTGTAAAAAATGCAAAACTGATACCTATGCACATAGCTTGCATTGTTGACACTTGCATTACATATGTTTTTAGTCACTATGGTATGATTGATAACATATATTTTTCTACTCTTTACACAAATGCATTCATGAGGTATATTGAACTTGATGCAAGACACATAGATCGTACATGCTAAAAATATATACCTTGGTTCCTTGCATTACTTCCCTTTGGTGCATCCCTCTAGACTATCCAAGTGTTATTATTTCATTGTAATTCCTTTTAAAATCCTTATTACAATTAATTACATATATTGTGTGTGTGTGTTATTTTTGAACTAATAGGAGTAACACATGTGTCATGTATAGTGCGAACATCTATTAATTCATGTGTTTTATTACCAGTTGTATTTCTCTTATCATTATTTGACATTACTCTTTTCTAAACCAGTCTTGCTAGTCACTTATGATTACTACTTGTTCACTTCATTGTATGTGGCCGGAGTGCCTTGGTTTTCTTGTGACACCATGGATGTCCCATGTTTGTGTATTTATGCATTCTTGTTTGACATAGATTCTCTTATGTGCAGCCTAAGTTCCTTGATTTTCTTGTGACACCATGGGTGTCCCATATTCGCACTCTATGTCTTTCTGCGACTCCTCTCCATGTTATTTTATTTCTTTTCTCACTTGATTTTTGTTTTGTCACTATACTAATTTTTATCACATCTACATTGTTGTTACTATTATTGTAATTGTTGTTGTCACTATAGTTATTTCTCTTGTTTCTATGGTTGCTTGTCTCTTTTTATTCCCTTACATATACAAGTTCAAAGGTTGCCACTACTTTAGCATTCTAGTATGATTTCTCAAACATACAATACATGGGCACACCTCTATTATTTTGAATCATGCTCTCAAATCCTTTATCACATGTGCATCAAAAGAGGGGAAATTCATAAGGATATATTCTAAAGTTACATAAATAATTCAAAGTTCATAAAAAAATTTAATAGAGAAAACATACTCGAAACAACTCGGGATATCAAAATTTGGCGTAAAATACACAGTTCAAGATTGTATAGAAAGGTCATGATTGTATATATTTTCATGACCTTACCATATGATTTTTCCTAGGGGCATTTACACAAGATATATCTTTAGTTTTTCATCATAGATATAGGTTTTGGAACAATCTCAATCTCGGATGACACATTTCAAATCATTGTACTACGAGACATGTTATTTCACTCATTATTCTATTTAGATACTCGGTTTGTTAAAAAAATAGGTGTATGACACACAAGAAGAGAATGGGGGTGATAATTCTCTTTTATACCTTGTGTATATACATCTAAACATTAGGCCTAGATCCATCTACACTAGAGTGGTCCATGGGGTTATGAAAAGTATCAAAATGGTTAAGTTATTCATAGGTAAAATTTCCTCTCCCGTTTAAATGTGAAGATATCACAAATACTAAAATATTTTTTTACATATTATTCTTCCTTCACAAGGTGCATTGGTACATATCTCTTCTTCTCTATCTCTATTATATTCAGTGTTGGGTTTCATTTACCTCGATAATCTATTTTTTCCTTATGTGCAATTTAGGACTGATCACCCCCAATCCTTCAATAAAGTTAAGCAACATAATCTAAATCTCCAATTTCAAGAAAGGAATGGGAATCTCTTCCATCTAAAATAAAAATAGGTGTATTCTTTCCATATTTCACATATCTTTATTTCACTTTATGCAAGTTCAAATTTTACATTTATAATTGAGATATAATTCAATTTGTAGTGTGGAAAAGATCGCACTATGTGTTTTGGGTTTCACTATAGAGCATGTCAACACCAACACATTTGGATAATAAAACTTTGAGAAAAGACAAAGTGTTTCTAGATGTAGGTATATTTTCATCTAAGCATGTAATTTTATTTCATCTTTAAGGGGGAAATGTAGACACTCAAATTTGGAAATTTACCCTTTAACACTATTAATTATGATTGTGCTGCTTTTCTAAGACAAACACCCACATTCTATCCCTATTAAGTATATTGTACAATCAATTTCCTAACTTGATTATTTCCACACATTGGTGTGTCAAACAATTATGAATATAAATCCATGAAATCAAGGCTTAACCTCTTACCATCCTAATGAAACTTTCAAATTTCATTCTCTCTTTCCCTATTCAAAACTGTATAGATTGGTTAGGTTGTATAATCTAATCTGGACAACTGTGTACAATCCTACACCAACATATTTTCTAACTATGATTTTGATGAATAAAAATTTATTGGGGCTTTTCATCTTCTTGGGTATGTCTTATCATGATAATTTACCTTTAGAGCACTATATAAACAAGTTAAGGTCACCTTATTTACTCACCTAGCACAACTTGGAACTCTCTTGAACTGTCATTGCGTTAGTCACAAAAGGAACTCAAGGCTCCCTAAATATTCTTAAAGTTGATGCACATCCATTAGGGAAACCACTACTATAGTTATGAAGAGCTCAACCACATTAAGGAGTCTAGCTTCCCTCACTTCCAATCACACTAAGTTTGCAACTTCAAAGTCTTAGTGTAGTATTAAAAGTTAGCACCACTTATTCAGCATCGTTGTGTAACATCACTTAGACTAATGTCCAAGTGCTTAGCCAAAGTACACATAACCTACTAGGTCCCTCTTTGTTTATCTCATTCAACATGTATAGTTAGCAATTAACATTGTAAAACATAGAATAGAAGACAATATAACATATATCATAATAAAGAAAACAAGGATGATAATAGTATGGAGCTTGACTATTATTTCTTCAAAGATATATAATCAAAAATAATATTTGAATGCCAATAATGGCATGTCCATCTCTCCTAACCTTAGCAATCCATATCATATCATCCATTACAAAAACAACATGATCTCAAACTATTACGAGATTATCATAATGCTCATATAAATATATTCACCCCTAATTACATAGACATGGAACCTATATATAGCTAGTGGGAACTTGTCCTTCACCGTTTTACAATACTTTAATCTATTAATAGACTATTCTACACTTAGCCTACATATACCTTCAGTCCGTGCCTTAGTCCCTAACTGGATGTTCTATATCCACCCTCGCTATTAATAGTTTATTTGTTCCTCACACCATGTTATATTTAGCTATCTCTGTCCATGCATACTCCATATTTATCTAGCACCTTGCATGTGCTTTATCCTTCTTTAGCATTACTTTATCCAATTATATCTTTTCCTTGCTTATCACATGAATATTTGCTTTTGTTATTTTTAGCCCTTTTCAAAATTTTGGCTAAATCCCATACTCATCCATCATCCATATGTGCAAACCTTCCTTCTCTATCATATTTTCAACCTTACGCGTATCTTTGCCTACTTCATACTTGTATCATTTCACTATTCTTACACATGCCTTATCTCATTGATACTTCTTCTTATGGTTCATACACGCCATCTTGCACATAGTCTTCATCCTCCACACATGGCTTGTACTTAGCCACTTTCTCAGCCCAACATTACCCCACACTAGGGATATTGTCTGTCCTTGACAATACAAAGAATGAAAGAATATGGGAAATACCCAAATGAATATCAAAGAATAAAGAATACTTATTCCTCTCGTGCACATCCAAAAATTATAGTCATGGTGATGGTAGAAGTTTTGGGTACTCTATGTTGATTCCCTACTCCAACTACCTCCATTCCCTAAGCCCAATGTATACCTTATCTAGTCTTTGACTCAAAATATCTAGGATCTTTTCTAGAGTCAATTCATCAACCTTCTCCTACAACTCTTTTAATACGACATCTCATTCAATGGTGATGCCCTCTAAGAGGTTTACCATTCACATCACCATTATTTGTATCTCTTGAAGTCATTTTTCCATCCTATCACACTTAGCCTTTATCACCTCTTTCTTTCTCCAAATTCCTGCAAAATTATATCATGCACAACCCTCGTTTGTGAATAGTGAGGCCTATAGTTATTTCAATTTTGCCTCATCTTTTGAAGTATGCATGTTTAAGATCATTAATGTATCCCGACATTTTGTAAATATCTGCTCAACCTTCTATGCAACTTCCTTCGCCCCATGCCAAGTTCTTCTAATTTTTTCTCTATCTTGGCCTTATTCAAACTTGTCACTCTTTTGTTATAGGCCCCTACCCATTATTGAATTTTACTAGCAGTAGTTATACTAGTTCTTCCAAATATTCCATCTCTATGCTATGGTATGGTTTGGCCTACATTACAATATATAGACATGCTCGTGTAATATTATTTACTAAGTTGGCCACCTTATTGTACACATCTACCATAATCTTCTTTGTTTCGCTCAAATCCTTAACGAGTTTCTGAATTTTTTTTATTATTTCTCTCTATGTCCTTTTGCACTCTTCTTATTACAATTTTTTTCAATATGTCTCCTTCCTACCTCGGCAGCCATCTTCATTAGAGAATTGCTTTCTTTCCCATCCGAGAATCGAGTAGAGTTTATTATTGGGAAAACAATTCCGGTTTTTTTTTTCAATTTTAGCTCCAAAATTGACTCTTTCTTCACTTCTAACTTAGGTTCCTCCATGTTCATCTACATTTTCTAGGAGAGCATCTTACATGTGTATGGGTGAGCCTCGTCTTTATTAAACATGTCCTAATAAAATAGTTATTCGGTGGCACCGAGCTCAAAATATTGAACCCTAGTCATTGGTGTTGTCATTAACATCAAGTGGAACTGATGTAAAATGAGTGAAAGGTGAAGTGAGGATATGTAAGGGACATGAAGGTTGATTGGTAGCATCTCATATGTGGTATTTTGAGCATTCGGATGGTTTTAATGTGTTACGGGCATGGTAAGTGAGGTAGGAGTCCACTAAAAGTATGGAAATAGTTGGAAAACTTGGTATAGGTGTTCTATAAGTCATACATAATGTTAATAACATGTGAAAGAGATCTTAGAGTGAGCAACAAGGCACATTATTGGAGTCACAATTGTAACTGGCTTATTTAGGCTTGTTTCTAGAGCCCAATGAGGTGTGAAAGATTGGTACAACTCATGTTAAGAACACGTGAGCATGGGAGGAGCTTAGGTATGGTTTCTAGGGAATGTATGAGTAACAAAAAGGTTTACTTTAGCTCCTGGAGACAAATTTCAAAATTTCACCAAAGTTTGCCTTGAGGACTAACAGTGTAAGCTGATGCAAATAAGATAGGTATGAGTTTTTCAGGTAAAATTATGGTTAAAAACATATGGAATATGTAGAGGGGTGTCTTATAGTCCTTCATGCCAAATTTCATCAAGTTTTGAAGAGGTATGTGGAAGTTATGCAAGTTTTTCTAAAACTGGTTCTTTGAGAAATGCAAAATGAGTTACTGTCTTCTTAGCATCCAAAAAAATATGGAGCCTTATTTAGATAAATAATAGAATTAATTTTTGTAGAGAACTCCAAGCCTGAAGTATTGTAAAAAGTGTGAGGAAAAGCGGATAAGTATTAGAGAAGTTATGATCATCTTTCCAGCTATGTTTTTCTCTCTCCTAAGCACTTTCTTGAGACTGATAACAAAAGTTGTCTTCTTAACTTAAAATAACTTGGATGATAAAATTTTAATCTTTTCATGGTTAATTAATTATGTTTTCATATTTCTTGGGTTGATAATGATCTTAAAGATGGTCAAGTTTAATAAAATCCCTCATAGTGTGTAAAAGTTAAGTGAATACAATTAGGATATATAAAGGTACAACCCTGAAGGTGTTGTTTGGAGTAAATGTTGAGCTTGAAAAGGCAATGATCTTCCTCTTATGGTTCTTGCTCTAAATTTTTTTGAGCAGGCTAGAGAGTTTTTAGAAGCTTCAGAGCCACATGTAGTTCCTAGCTAAGACTGAGTGTGATTGTGCAAGGACAAATTATTCACTCAAAGGTGAAAAATTGACTTCAAGGAAGGTGGTGATTATTCTAATGAAATTTTATAACTCCAAGTGATTCATTCAAGACCTACAATGCATCATTTCAAACTTAAAATCATCATCATTTCATTTAGATGGCATTGTCACATTGGTCACTAAATAGTGTACTTGTCTTTTTGAAGATCCGGGAGCAATTAGAGGTGTTTCAAATCAAATCAAAGAAAGGAAGAGGTAGAGAATGTTTGCATGAGTCCACAACAACTGAAAGTTTTGAGTCTCATTGAAAAATAACAAGGAAAACCTCTTTTGAAGCCCCTTGGGTTGGCACAGATGGCAAAACCCTCCTCCCACTTTGTTTAAAGAAGAAAAATAATCGAAACACGTGTTTTACCCAATGAAATGCCTTGAAAATTTATATAATTCTCTATACGGTGGTATTCCTTCAGATTTATTTGTCTCAAGTCTTTGCATCAAGTGTTTCAAGAGTTCTTTATGACAAAGAGCTTATGATAGGGTTCTAAATGCTCTCCTCGGATGATAAGAGGGTTAAATGTCTTGTTCTCAATTCTTCAAGACCAAATAATGGCCATGAAGCTTTATTACACTAAAAAAAGGGTCAAATAAATTATGTTTAATCTTGAGTGTGCATTAGAAGATGAAAAGTGCGTGACAATGAAGACATTTTAAAGCCCGTGTCTCACTTTTTGTCTCAATTGATTAAATGAAGTCAAATTACTTCAAGAAGGTTGTGCTGAATGGTAAAGCATGGTTTGCATAATTACAAAGAGGATTTGATGAAGTGACTCAAGTGCACAACAAGTGATTATCATAGTCCAAAACTCTGTAATGCTGACAAAATTGCCAAGGTATGTTTGATACAAATGTGAATTTGTAAAGTCATGGAACATTCTTGCTTGAAGTAAAGGAGCCCATGGAGAAGGTCAAAATTCATGGAAAATTACAACCTTAAAAACTCCTCATCTATCTTGAATCTCTCTTGAAATAAGAAAACTATAAGGTGAAGAGTCTTGGTTATACAAGTATAGTGCAAAATTCAAAAAGAAAGGATGACCAAAAGGGATAAAAGTTGATTTTGTTTTGGGTTTTAGTTAGCTTGAGAAATAGAGTGTAACAATAGGAAAGCTGAAGAAATAGAAGAAGGTGAAATGTATTTTGAAATTTTTATTGACATATTAAAAACTCGAGTATGGAAAAGGCAAGGTCAAGAGTGTGAGTTATTAAGAAATAGAAAAAGGTTTGCAAGGTAGGTAGAAGCGGGGATGTGAGAGGTCATTATGATATACTAGAAACACATATGAACAAAGTATGAAGACTCTTGAAAGATGAGTAATGAAAGGTGAATTTGATGAATGGGGTTACAAAAGTAAGTGATGAATAAGGATACAAAATAATAATATGCATATAAGTGAGGACAGGTGTGAAAAGTGCTTTGAGACAATGTGTGATGAAGAGATAGATAGAGTGAGTATATTTGAAATATGATGAGAAAGTGCAGGGTCTTCTTGAATGACATATAAATGACTAAGAGCTACATGTTTTAACTAAGATACAATGTGAAGAAAATCAAATTCATAGCTCAAGGTGTGTGATGAAGCATTTTTGATAGTTTATGAAGTAAAGAATGCTTTGTTGGTGTATGCAAAATAGATGAATGAAGAAAACCACCTTGAAAAGGCATATGCAATGAATTTAGTCCAAGGATGAAAGCAAGTAGCATATACCACCTTCATGTGTGTAGAAGAGTTAACTTGCCATAACTTGAAACATGAACTAAAACTTATCATATCTCGATACATGAAAACTTTTCAAAGATTGATGCCGAAGATCAAATGAATGTGTGAGTCTCATGTAGAAGAGTAATGGATAAAATTAAAAGAGTGAACCGAGATCGAATCTCATGAATGTTAAAAGCCTTGTGATAGAATAATTGCATTATATTGAAGAAACAGAAATTAGGAGAAGAACAAGACAATTGAGCTAATTTAGAGATCACTCTCGGTTGTTTGAAATAACAAGACGTGTGATTAAGAATTTGTGAGAAAGTCTAAGTGGCAACTTAATAGTTGGGAGTTATAACTTCCCTGTGAGTTGAAGCTCACTAAAGGTCAGTTGTATTTGAAATAAATTTTGGGAGTTGATGCTTCGAGATAGGTTGAATTCTCACAATAATGAGTATCAACTTGGTCAAATTTTGGAGTTGCGAGTTCCCATGTTGAGTTGAAGCTCAACCATGAAATCAATGTAATAGATATAAGGTAATTTTTTCCTAAGCGAGTTCTTTGTTTCAAGGTGGATTTTTTTCCTTGTTGGGTTTCCCACATTAAATCCTGTGTCTCTGTGTGTTCTCTCCTATCATTTTCTTGTATATGTTTTCATGTGGTATTCATAGTAAGATTAAGGAACTGGAAACATCTATAAAAGTTTGATTAGGCACGATTCAACTCCCTCTCAAGTTCCTAGTTTCTATTATGTAATCTATCCCCTTTGAAGCTTGGTTTTATCATCTATGTATGACATCTTAGAAGGTACCTATGGAGGTTGTCTTGGCCTTCTTCATCTCTTGCACACTTCCTATGTGGTGTCTCTTGCAAAATATCATAATACACACAAATTATTTCCTCTTCTATGCCTTGGTCCTCTGCAAGTCACTTTTCCCGTGGCTCCTCTTCATCATGTAATTCTTCACACATTTCCTCATGCTCCTCTTCATGCATGTGATATTCATCTTGGAATTCCTCTTATTTTTCTTCTTGAACATGCTCTTCATATTGCTCTTCTTCTTCATGCACGTGCTACTCTAAATATTCCTCCTCATGATCCAAATCATGGATAATGTGAGGTTGCTCCTCCTTTTTTGGGCTAGGCCTTTGTACTTCTTTAGTTGGAGATATTTTTGGAGTGCATGAAGTACTTGCTTCATGTTGCCTCCTCTGTATCCTCTTCTATGTGCTATGATTGAGTGCAAACTCCAGCTCATAATCTTATTCTTCTTCTAGTCCTCGGAGTGGGATCACACCCGTGCTTGGGTATCCTCGCAGTTGTAATTTTTTATGGAGGTGGTGGAAGGTTAATGTTACATACATCGACAAACTTTCCATCCTTGAGCATGGGCTTGTGTTAATATACACCGACACACCTCTTTTCCCATTGTTAGTGTCATGATGGGATGGAGGTCCATCGATTAGATTCCATTGTTTTTACATAGGATGCCTTTATCTCATACCCATATGTCTTGTGCAATGTGTGGTAGTCAACATCTACCTTATCTTTATTGAATTTTAGTGGTTTCACGTATGTAATTATGTTCACCGTGCTCTTGAAGTACTTCGCGGTGAATGCAAATGGTGGTTTACACCAGGGCCCTATTTATCTATTGTTAAAAAAATTTTCCAAGGCGAAGTGTTGCATCACAAAAAGTATGTCTACCCTTCCAATTTTACTAGTAACTCCATAGGAATCCACCATTCATTTTAAAAGGTTTCGTGTAACTTCTTGTACCATTTATCCAAGCGCAACTTGTATACATTAAGTAACCCGTCCATAAGATGTAAAATTTTCAAACCTTCTGGCCGATGAGTGATTCTATATGGGGTGCTCCCATTCATTTCCATCTTTTCCATTTGGCACACCTATCTCCCAAAACAATATAAGGATAAATATTGACCCCCAAGTTATCTTTTTGCCTTTCTCATGTTGGATCCTTTCTTCCTCAATAATGTCTTCTGCGATGAATAATGTTATGCTCTACTTTTTTCCCTATGCTATCTTCCATGTGATGTGAAGGAAATTCTTATTAACCTCTCGACCATATCTTAGAGGAACCTAAATTACAACTCAATAGGCATGTGAATACTCTTATACAGGTCGATAATATTAGTTATGTTGAATGCATAGCCTCCCTTTAGTAGTGCAACTCCCAGGTTGTATTCTATATAGCATCTTTGTCGTATATGTCCCAAGAAATCTTTGTGCCACTATCATGCTGCCTTGTTACTCTACTAATTAATTACATGGATGCACATCCTTTTGCCAAAAAATTAGAAATAATCCTCATGAACCCTAAACATAAACCATTTGTAAAGGAACACAATATTATCAAATAATAGTAATCAAATAGTTATAATACCCTAACATCCACCAAGGTCTTGCACACCTCTTCATTGAGATTAATATGTCCTACACTTTAAGTGTCTCGTATCCTTCATTACACACCTTTTGATGTCTTCTTTATGACACGGCGTGTAGTGGTTAACTCACTAATCTTACATTTCCAAATTTGTGAAGTCAATGGTTTTCGACTATGACCTCCCGAGGGTACTACATATTTGAGTACTAATCATCGTGAGCTTCCTTTGTTATCCTATTATTATTTGGTACCTTCCTTTGCATCATTGTTTACTCTATTTATATATTATGCAGCTTATTCTAACCTACAAATTTATTCCCTAAGTGTTGAAAACCCAAGTCTCAATTACACGACTATTCTTAAACCCCATTGATTACACTTAATCATAGAACCCAAATCTAATCCCTAGCTCAATTATATGAAACAAATTCGTGCCCTAATCCTACAAGTCTCTTCGTAACCATAGCTTCACAATGCTTCTCCAAACCTTTGCTCTTCGCACAACTTCAACTTCACACAAGGAGCTCTAGTTCTTATTCGGAGGTTTACGACTTGATCAATTCAATCATAACTTTGGTTTGTACTTGTTCGCACTTGTTCTATGATTCATAAGAGATATTTCACACACCAATTCTCAAATTGAAAGGTAATAAAGGCTACATTTTCCCTCTTATAGATTTGGAAATTTCAATAACATTAAATGTGCTTTCCTACCACCGTTTTTAGCTTTAGTGTGTCTTTTTTTGCTTTCTGGATTTTTCTTGATTTTTCCCTCCTTTTTCCACACACTTCTTCCACACATGAAAATACATAACATTTAGGGGTATAACTACTTCTAAAACTATATACCCCTTTGTGCACACCTTATTGTGTTTCATCTATTCTTATTTACGCCATTTACTAAGGAGTTTTCCTTCACGCTTTCCCCCTCACGTTAGAATGTGTGTATCTCTATCCATCAAGTTATCTCGCATGAGAAATTCCACCAACTGGGAACACTCATCCCTTATCAAGCCAATCACAAGAAAAATCCTTTCACACACCTTCACATGTTTCTTTACACGTGCCTTTATCTTCTTACCCCACACTAAAAGCATGTGTGGTTTGTTTTGCATTAGTCTAGAACAAATATATCATCCTCTCGCATGTGAATGCATTTGTTACAAAAAAAGAAGTAAAAAAGTTGAAAGGAAAACCTAATCTAAATGGAAAGATTTCCTTATTACAATCATAAAGGAATCCTATTTATAGTAGGGATTTAACATACTCCTATTAAAGTAACCAGGAAACATATTTCCATCTAATGCATGTAACTGACATGTATTAGATTCCAAAATCTTTATTACTTTAAATGGTCCTAACCAATGCACTTTAAATTTTCCTAGGCGGTGTGTAAACTTAGAATCATATAGGAGCACCATCCCACTCATTGTAAAAGAATTTTTCTTAATATACGTGTTATGTCAATCCTTTTATCACACTTTTTTGTCTTCTCGGATCCATCACACAATTGCAAACTTTTCATCCAATTTCATTAAATTTTTAATGCACTTTATTACTTGCTTGATCATCTACAAAACCTCCTACGTGTGCAATACGTAATGAGGGTAACATAAATTCCACAAGTAAAATTTCCTCTATGCCAATCACCAATGAAAAGGGAGTGGCCTTATTCAACCTTTTGTAAGTTGTACTTTGTATGCCCACCATACAACCGGCACTTGATCATCCCAATATTTTCTTCCCACATCACATATTTTGATCAATTTTTTCCCAAGATCTTATTAAAGGCTTCTATAGTATCATTGACTTGTAGGTTATAAGGGTAGTCTTGTGATGAGCTACCGAAACTTAGCTAACAATATCCTAATTATTTCATTCAAGAAATGAGTGCCCCTGTCATTGATAAGGCTCGGATGGTAGCCATACCTACTAATAATATTCTCCCATAAAAATATTACTGATCTAGTTGCATAGTCAATCCTTTGTGGGAGCTACTTTTGCCCACCTTGTCAAATAATTTTTACACGTGATGATGTATCCGGCACCTATCCTTTACACAACTGGTGAAATTGGGAAAACAAAGTCAATTTCCCACTTCTCCAAAGGTTTTGTGCTTATTGTGGGTCACATCGACATCTCATCAAGGTGTCCTATTTTCCCCATTCTTTGACAATGATCACAAGATTTGAAAAAGGCCTTAGTATCCTTATACAATGTCTCCCACCATAATCCTACAAGTTATATCTTACGTGTTGTATCCTCTCCTGCATAATGTCCTCCAATAACCCCACCATGTAATTATTCCATGATGGCTTCACACTCATGCTCCAAGCCACACATGCGCAATACTTCATCTCAGCGCATTTTATATAGGTCTCTTCCTACTAGTTGATAAGGTGCGGTGTGAATAACAAGCTTCTTCTTCTCTAATGTTTTCATAACTTCAAGTGGAACACCTCTGTGTAAAAATACTACAATGTATTCTAAGTCAACTAACGCATGCTATAATTTGAATAGCTGAACATCTAACATAGTGTCCTCTATGCTCTGTATGCCCTCGCTAGAGTTGATCCATGACAAGTGGTCTGGTCCCATGTTATTTTTCCTAGGCTTGACTATGACTTAAAACTCAAATTCTTAAAATAAAATAATCTAACTACAAATTCACCCTTGTAATATTGATTTGTTTACTATATACCTAAATGCCATATGATCAATGTAGAAGGTAAATGGTGTTTCTAGTAGATATCTTTGTCGAATATATGAAGAACGTACACCATGGACAATCCTCATGCTCTGTGGTTGTATAATTATACTCATCCCGTCTCGTATAACACCCATGTTATACTTAATCAAATTAAGGGATTTTTTTATAAGAAAACCCTTACATCATAATTAATTCCTTCAATTTTTAGCAAGTAGAGATTAAATCCAACATAATATAATGTTTACAATCCATATGATAATAATGATAACCATGTGTAGCTGACAATGGTCAATTAGATCTACCTGATCCCCTTATTATCACTCTAACTGAGTGAGTATATCTTATATTCTTTTGGTTAAACATTTCTAATAGGTTTTGAGAACTAATTGTAACTCTCATGTGTCAACTTAGAAAATAGTCATGCTATAATACATACGACATCCGACACTACAAAATAGGAGTATGGTGATCTTACAATGTAATCAACTAGCTATACTACTTGGCCAAGTTTTCAAGTGAGCAATGCAAGCTTAGTTTCATGACCACACATAAGTCAAATGAAACTTGTCTCCATATGCACACAACCATCTCTACACAATTATTTGGATCTCAATTTCGTTGTTTAAGAAGTTCAATTTTTCTATTTCAAAGAAGTAGGATCTAGGACTCACCACTCAATTCAAGAGTATGTTATCAATCCCATATTAGGATCCATATGGGAAAGATAGTGACTTTCAAATGAATTTTTCATTAAGTACTCACTACCCTTCTCGTAGCCATCCTAAGCTAGTATGCATAGGGTTTAATATAATGGAACAACATGTCATAAAACCAACACTTCATTCACACAATTGATATATTTTGAGTTAATTCTAGGTACGTCATATCATTATGATGTTAAGACACATTATCCATTTTTTGATAGAGAACTATAGTAACTTATCTCATTACTAACTTTAGAAGTATCTCTTTTTGTGGTATAGCAACATAACATTTGTTTCTAAGATTAGGTTTACATAATCATGTATTATTTTGTAACAATCCAACCACATCCTATTTTCATAATGGTTTCATAGGTTTATCATTTTAGTGTATATGTTTTACTTAAACTCAAATGATATCCTTCGTTGACTAATTGGTTTACTTATGGTTGTAGTATAACGTTAATATAATAATTCATGTCTACATATACTTACCCCATTAATGAAATAGTACATACACTAATGTGTCATCAACATGTCATAGTTAATGTGCTTTATGTTATCCAAGTATGACAATAATTATAATAATGTTTTTGTATTAATGTTGTACTATTCACATTGATGAATTAATTAATCATTCATAATGAAACTATAATTCTAAGACAAATATCTTTATCTTATAAATGTGTACTGTTGTTATAAATAACTTATTAATTGTTCTTTATTCCTTTTAAGTACTATAATGATATAATTGTTATTCTTAGTATAATGATTTCCATTTCATAAAAAGTGTTGAAAATTGTCTTAAACATACTACGTAATAATATAACATAAATCATATTGTACTTAACATTTAAAATTTAATAATTTTAAAAACATATACTTGATGTAAAAAAATGAGAAAAACATCATTACATATCACAAAATATAATACAATAGTAAATATATTTATTTAACTTAATAAGGAAGAATCCTTATTTTTCTCGAATGACATTACATTTATTTCATAATATTACAAGTAGGCTAAGCCTTTTTTTAAATATGTGAAATGATACTTTCACTTTACAAATAAGTACAATAATCAAATGGATTTTCAAACAATAATACATGATTAAGTCATGTGTATAAAATCCAATAATCACTTCACTTTATTACTCCGTCTTGCACACTGTAGGAGAGAGAATGTATACATGGTCAGTTCTATGAACCATCATGAATTGTCTACTCATAATCATGCTATTCTATTTCGTAATAAATGAGTATGATATGATTTTATTTTATGTCAAATCATAAAATTCGTAATACATACATTTCATTAAACAAATGAAGTAATACATAAAATGACAACTATGTTTCCAACAAACACAAGATCAAATAGAAAACCATGCCATTTCAGGTCATGTTTATGATAACTTGTGATTCAAATTCTTAACTAGACATCAATAACAAGATCAACATTTCATATTAAAAATCCAATCCACATCTATGATAACAAAATGGTGAGCTTTCTTAGGAACAAAAAAGATTTTTAGTTTAATAAACTTGTTTATTCCTTAAATCCCTTCTTACGTTATTTAATCATTTATATTAATAAATAAAAAAACTCAAAGTCACCAAACGAGAGGTTAATACTTTATTTCAAATATTGATGTTCTTGAAAACACTATGACGGAGACGAGGCAACATCTCATCAACAAGTTCATACACTCACTATTTATTTCTAATTTAATTAAAACAATATAATTAATCCTCAAGATCTAACATCAAAATTTAACATACAACTGGTTCATCTTAACTGATTCTAACAATGTACCAATACCTTGAAAAGTATAAAAATCATACTCAACTAACAAGTCAGAGTTCTTTTAAACAAGGATTTTTTTTTGTTCATTTTAGGAAAGATTATCTTCAAATACAAAATCAATATTTCCACATAGTAATGAAGATTAAAATCCACTAATTAAATAATTTTGAAATCTCAGCTCCATGAGAGATTTTTTATGTTGCAAAAACAAGATCCTTTTCAAAACATATAAGCTTGATATGAGCATGAGAAAATAGTCCCAAAAATCTACCAATATCATTGACATAACAATAAAAAATGTGTAATATCACAAACCCGATTTGGCAATATGTCCTAAAACAACCAAGGACCCATAAGCGAGCCAAATACCATGAAATTTTGAAAACAAAAAGAAGGGTTTATTTAATCACTGGTAATTTCATATTTTTCATGCATACGGTATAACCGATTGATTTTCCCAACAACCAATAGATCAAACCATTTTCCCTACTAAATTGACTATTGTAAGCTCTATAAGAGCTATGTGAATAACATATCATGCACGTAAATACTTATAAATAACCAATGATTTAATAAAAACCCATAATTATTCCAAGCCAAAAACACATTGTTAAATAGTAGATGAAATTGAAATGTAACCAAGAAAGAGATTACATAAAAAATGCATTCCCATAATTTATAACACAAGGAAAACATTATTAATTGTTTCCCAAATACCCAAAACTATTTTTGCAATTATTCAAATGCAAGAGGAGGAATAATTTTTTTCTAATAAATACGTATACCTAGATTTCTAAAATAACAAAAATAGTTTTTTAGAATTTCTTCCTAAGAACCCACTATTACATTGTTATTCCCATTTGTATTTCCTTCACGGGTTTGACAAAAATTAGAAAACCATTCCATATTTCTACAACAAATAAGAAAAGACACATTTTAGTCATCTATTGCAAGATTAAGAGAAGATAATCCATGCCTATTAATACACCCAAATTCCTCTCGCTTTCCTCTTTAAAAATCAGAAAACTAAATGCACTTGAAAACAAAAGAACTATCCATATTTTTCCCAAAGTAAATGCGCCCAATAACTAGCACAAATCAATATTTTAATAACAAAATTTGTACATGAAACTACCAACAATCTCCCTTATTTTCTCCATGTTTGTAGAGAAAAATTAACCTCTATAAAAAGTGTTAATGGGGGTTTGCATGGCTCTAGCTTCTATGCAAGCTTCTCCCATTTCTCAAAAACCATGCAAATCTTTAATGCACATTAACTTCTCGACAACTCCTTTTATTTCCCCCTAATTTCTCTATCTTTCCTAAGCAATGTGCATTTTACTAACCATGTATAGTTTTTATCCATCATTGCTAAATTTAACTTATCCACATTCCATGCAAAGTCAAAATCAAACACAATCATAACTATTTAAAATTCCAAGTCCCATAGTTTTATTTTATTAACTTATTTAGCATCAAACTATGGTCAAAACAATTGTTTATTAATGTCAGCTTCCCATAGTCTTATAATCAATTCATTTTAATAAACATTCAACTATTTAAATCCCCTCATGATTCAAGGCCACTTTACTCATTAACAATTAATCATTTTGCAATACAGGAATGACCATCACAATGTCACAATGTCATTTAAACTTGCATTATGGTATAAGACCATCGTAACAAAAATAACTTGTATCACGGTCTAAGACCATCACTAAACCCATTATTTATTCTGTGGTCTATGGTTAATTAAAAATTTGTACTTACCAATGACAAACAAGGTGGTCTATGATCGATATAATGCCATAAAAGAATTAAAACTTTACAACATTTAAACATCACATTATTATTACCTTGCGGAATGGTCTGCGACTAACCAACCAAAATGTTAGAAATAAACTATTGCTTCACATGACAGTCCAAGATGATAATAAACACTTATTTACCTCAATCCTTTAAAATATTTCCCAGTAATGCAAACAGTCCAGATTTGTTAACGAATAATGAAATAATTAACTACGAAAAACAATGGTGGTGTCCAGCCACCCAAACTAGATATAACAAGGCCATCCAATTATGATCATCAAACAAGCCAATAAATGTTAGATGGTGAGTACTAATTTAGTGTCAGGTATACACCTATACACATGTGTATATATGTCATAATAATATATATGCATATGCATATTTTCGTAACTAACATTATATCAACTCGATCAACTAACATTTATAGTTATTTAATAATCCATAATTTGTTATAGTAACATAAATCAAATTGGGGTAATGACAAACAACTTCCTAATTGCAAAAATATAGGATGATCCACATTACCTTCCCATGGCTAAGCTAACACTACTCCAATTGTTGTTCCAAAAGCATCCACATGGACATGAAATGGTAAATTCCAAGAAGGGAAGCGTAAAATGGGTGTAGTGGTTAGCCTTTCCTTCAAGGTTTCAAATGCTTGCTGCAGCAGCGCATTTCTCTAATAGAAATTTCCCTTTTCCTTCAGTTGCTCCTCTAGTGGCATGAAAATTTTGGCATACCCCTTGATTAACTTTCGGTAGTATACCGTATGCCTAAGAAATCTACGCACTTTGCTTTGATTAGTTGGCTCCTCCAACCCCAAGATGATTGCAATATTTGTGTGATCTACCAACAAACCTTCCTTATATATGATGTGTCCTAACATAGTTCCAAAGGGTGTTGCAAAAATGCATTTCTTAATGTTCGTGGATATACTAAGTTACCCGCACCTTTCAAACATCAACTTGATTAACTAAAAATGGAAACTCTAATACTATAACCACTAGTTAATCTAAATAGGAGGACTAAAACACTGTAAAAAATATGCACTAAAATAATATGGAATAATTGTAAATAATTATACTAAGTGAAATAAAACCCTAAATATGCAAGTAAGGAGAAATGACTTAGCTAATTAAAGAAGACTGTCAGGTTGTCGACAGTAGTCGATAATAAAATCCAAGAGTAGGAAAAAACACTCAGAAGTCCTCGAAAAGGCTATCTATAGGATCTAAGAAGACTAAGGTTATTGGGAAGGTACTAGGGCACCTCGGGGCGCCCTGGTCTATAGATTAGGTGCCCTAGTTTCTATAAAATCTCTGAATCTGGTTTTTACAGGTCATAAGGTATCCCAAAGTGTTCTTTATGTCTATCACATTAGATCTATCGAGCTACACCGAATGTGTTGAATAATGAAGTGATGACCTATAAGAAAGAAGGAAGTATCAAAACCCTAGAAAAAAAAAAATGTAGAATGAATGGGTCAGACTGACCTCAGCCAAAACTAGTGGTCTTATCACTGAGTGTTGCACTACATTTCGACCCGATGTAGTTTTGTGTGTGTGTGCATGTTGCCCTAGGTGCTCTTTTGCAGTCACACTTTGTGAAGTAGTGAGTAATAATAACTATAGAAAATGTAATAGCATGTGTGCATGGAATATAATAGAATCCTCCCCCTATGTTGTGTGTGTTGATGCAGATCTCCTAGCCTTGATGCATGACACTATGTGGATGCAAGTGATGTAATGGATGTAACTCTAGATGGAGTGATAGTAGTATGTGATGTTAGGACCCTCATTATGGTCTCATAACTTTGTATTTATAGGGTTCTCTTGCTCTAATTTCATAATTAACCCCGACATGGCCGACTAGGAAAAAGATAAGGATGAAAATGGCTAGAAAGACCCCAAAAAGAAGTGGGAAAGTGGAACATGGATCGGGCACCCCAGGTGGGACCAGGTGCCCTGGGGCACCCCTAAGATAGGCAGGCATGGGCACCCGATTTAGGCTAAAATGATGGGAAAATTGTGAAATAAGTGGATATGTGTAGAGAAAATATGTGGGAATGATGAAATAAAATATAAAAATAAGATGGCCAAAAGGTGGGATTAATTAGTACTTTCTTCACTTGAGAACCCTCTAAATAGTAGTATAAGACCAAGCTAAATAATGCCTAAAGTGCATGATTTTGTGTCTACATTTTTCCCCCACTTTATGTTGGTGAGTGGAATGCTCAGTAACATAAAGTAGATAGAGATGCGTACCTGATATCCATGTAGAGTGTAGAAGAAGACGTGTCGATGGACTAGACTCAAGCGTGGAATGAAAAAAAGAAAAATGTGGAGGAGCATGGATTCTAAAGATGAAAAATGTGCATAAAAAGTGATGAGAGTGAACCTAGGGTGGAACATGTGTGTAGTTATTGCTGTGTGTGTAGTGTACCTACATGGTTAGTAAAGGAAAGTGCTTATCATGTGTGTTGTGTTGTCATTGTCATTTTTATCATTGTTGTTGTTGTTGTTGCCCCCAATTTGACTACTTTTGTTTCTCATACGGCCGGACTTGTAAGGAGAAAATGATCAAGTAGTCAAATATATATGTATGTAAAAATGTTGTGTAAAATACATGTGTATAGAAATGTGTAAAGTACACAAATGTAAAATACGTGAAAAGAAAAGTGTAAATGGAACATGTGCACCTGATCCATGTCAAGAAAAAAGTGTAGAAGGATATCCTATGTACTATGTCATGAGTTTTTGGGTGATCTCACACCACCTGGTTAAGAAGTATAGGAGGAAATGCTCTATGTCCTCCAACCTTTAACCACTTCTACTAAAATGTGTGAAGAGATCTTTGTATTGTCCTAGTTTTTTGGGTGATCCGACACCACTAGATGAAGTAGTGTAGAGAGGCACACCCACTATAACCTCCAAGCCTGTAACTGCTCCATAGAATTGCCAAAGGACACCATGTCTTGTAGAGGCCATGTATGGAGTTCATAGACTGGTCTAAACTCACTCATTGTATGTAAACCCACAATGCCAAGGGTGGAAAGTGCATTGTATATGAACCAATGTAAATACATGTGTTTAGTATGTAAAACCTCAATGATGCCCCCTCTTTGGGGGCACATGTGACGTGTCATTGAAAGGAGAATGTGGCCCCAAAAGAGGACCTACCACACTCTAACTTGTAGAACTCTTCCCTACAGGGGGAAAGGGAAAGTGCTTGGTAGATACCAAGGCACACACAAAAGGGGATGGCTAGCCAAAACAAGTGTTAGTCGAAAACACATGCATGTAATAAGACAAGTGTAAAATATGCAAACAATGTAGTAACTACTAAAAAAAAGTAGTGTAAACACACAAGAAAAAAACAAGTAGACTACACAAAGCAGGGGTTACAAACATGGGACATCACTCACGATGTCACAAGACACACAAGGCCATCATGGCCACAAACAATAAGAAAAGTGTGCACACAAGCAAAGGGAAAATCCCACATACAATGGAAAACAAAGGATAAAGTATAAAAAAAACAAGTAGTCATGGAAACATGTAATCCTACAAAAACAAGTGTTGCACATGGAACACCCATTAGCATGTTAGAGTGATAACCAATATGTCAAAGCATGTATGAGAAAGTAATATAAGATGCTAAGTACAAAATGAAACAATAACACCTGGATAAGATGAATGTGGATGCCCCCAACGACCAATATAGGAAGGGTAGAAGGTGAGCATCCATGCCACATGTAGAGTCCTATATCTACGATCACACTAAACAAAGGTGTGAATGCGCATGTGTGTATGATAATGACATATAAGAAAGTAATCTAACATGTGTAGTAAAGTGATCATGCAAAACACTAGTAAGAAAGAGTAAATGCCCCCAAGACAATGCAATATGTTGTGGATGGATGGAATGGAATGCAAGATGGAATGATAGAGAAACATGCCCCCCAGTGGATGGAATTGTATGCAATGAGGTTCATTTTGTTTTCCCCCTCAGTAGTCAAGAATGAACCATAAACAAGAGTGCATCATCGGAAATGGTCGAGTAGTGTTGGTTGTTTCTAGCGTGCTACTATGTGATGAGTGTGTATATGTAATGGTGATGAAATGTGACATGTGGAGAGATGTGTGAACCCTATAGCCAAAGTATATATCACAACTTGTTGAATGGATGAGTGATGATTTAGCCCTAAGCGTATATCACTATATGATGAAAGGATGAAGATGGGTGATGATTTAGCCTAAAGTGTATGTCACTATAAGATGAAAGGAGGAGTGGTGATGTAACCTAAGGTGTATACCACTACAAATGATAAGAATGGGTGACAATTTAACCTAAGGTGTATACCACTAACAATACAAGAATGATAGTAGAGGTGAAAATTTAACCTAAGGTGTATGTCACAAAAAATGAAATGATGGAAAAATGTCACATGGTGAATGTAAGGTCCATTTGATTGGTAAACCCTCGATAGTCAGTATGGACCGAGGAACTAAAGTGCATCATAGGGTGGTGACGAAAACATGTAGAAAACAACGTAGTATAAATGACCAAGTGATGAATATGGTATGTAAATGCACAGTGTGGGAAATGCAATATAGGATGTGTAGTGTGTATATGTATATGTAATGTGTGAAAAATAATAATAGTGTATATAGAAATGGAATATAATGATAAAATGTAAAGCTAGACCCATATGAAATGTAATCTAGCCTTAGTATGTAGAATATATATGATGGATAAATGTGCCATGTGAATCATGCAATGTAGGAAATGTAGGGTGTGTAGACTATGTAAGATGTATAGGTAGATAGAATATGTAGTGATAACATGTAAAGCTAGACCCATATATATAATGTAACCTAGCATAAATGTAGAATGTATGGATGAAATGTAAAACTAGACTCATATGTAATGATGACTAGTGTAGTATATGGAAAATGTATGATATGAAAATGTGTAATGTATAATGTGATAAGTGTGTGATAGATAATGAAATGTAAGTAGATGAGGATAGTATAATGTAGAAATAAGTGTAGAATGAATGGTGTATGATGCATAATGTAGGATGAAAATGGAATATGTAGTGCCTATGGTGTAGTGTGTGGGGTTCAGTGTAATGGTAATCCCTCAACAGTCAAGTGTGAACCAAAGCACAAGAGTGTGTCATCATCGGGTAATGAGGGTGTGATGATGGGTGAGATGATATTCCCATGACAATAAATGATAAATATGACATGACATGTGTGATGTAATACTATGTGATTATGCCAAAAGAAGAAGGGGGATGTGTGATGGCTATGCCCCCAAGCATGCATGAAGGAGAAATTAACCGATAAGGTCGAGGATGAAGGTCCCTCGACCGGTGCCTGGGATGATGAAAGTGGAGGGCCATGATCTATCATGGTAATGGGATATAGTAGATAAAATTGGTGCCGATGAATGGAATATCTATGAGTGTGAAGGATGAATGAATGAGGAAGATTGAGATAGAGGAACATGTTGGAGTGATAAATCTGATGGGGGATGGTGAATGATTTACAAAAGGTTTCCATTGAGGTGGGACATGGGTAGTGCTAGCTTGAAACCTACTAGCTGAATGAGCCCGATGATGCCGAAATGTAGAATGAGGAGGAGGTTGTGTAGAAAATGAAAGGAGGCCTAACTTGTTTGGAGATCTCTAATAATATGGGCTAAAGTGTGGAAAGAATCAGTATGATGTCCTTGAATGTGATGATAGTGGAAAAATGGATGATCATGATATTGTATTAGTTGAGAAGGAGGATAGTGATGAGAAAATGGTAGAGAAATCATTTGATGATTAAGAAGATGACCAAAAATGTCATGTGGCATAACATTGGAGGAAAGATAAGGGGTGGAGGTAATGGTATACCGGGAGGGTGAGTGAGATGACAAGTAGGGGACGTAGATGGTGTATGAGTGTAGTAGGAGTATGGACATGTGATGTAGAGGCATCCTTAAGTTGTTCTATCTCAAAAGAGAGAGAATGCAATTATTGCTTCCATGGACTAACACTGATTTTGTAAAGCATGTATGAATCCAATAGGTGTGTATTAGATGGGGAATATGATAACAAGAGTGGTGAACTAACTGTGTTGGTATAGGACTTATTGGATGCATGGTGAGGGATTGTCATTAATGCAAGAGGGTAATAGAGGAACAAAAATCATCTAAAAGGATCATCATCATTATTTTTTCAAAATCATGTGGAATGACAATGGAGAAACCCGATATAAGAAATGGTATGTGGTTGGTCATCCAAATAACCATGAGTGCATAAAATATACATGACCATGGTATTTGTTCATCCATAAAGGGAGGTAATGGACATCCTTGAGCATACCAAATAGTGAAGTTGGGTGAATAGAAAAGAAAGGAACTACTACAAATGCACACCATGCCAAATGGCATGGGGAATGTTATATCAATGTGATCAAGATCAAGTGTGCTCAAATATAATCTAACCAAGACTAGTCCAAGTGTGAGTGGAGAAGTAGTAGGATAATGTGCAAGATGAATACAAGATGGAAAACACATGCAGGCCATATGTGGTAGTGAGAATGATGGAACCATGATACAAATGTGGGTCACATAAAGGATAATGGAGGTCTTCAAAGTCAAAACCAAGTCGAAGGAGGCCATCATGTGAACATATAGTGGTTGCATATGAAGTATCAAGTGGTATGTGTTCCCAATAAGAATTATTCATGAAGAGAGTGCAGGTAAATGGTGGGCACACTAAAGAGGATGATGTTGGCATGGATAGGATGAAATGACATCCATGGACTATAAAGGTTGCTGATATGGCACAATAGAAGTAGTGGTGATAGTCAGTGAGGAAGGGATCATGTCGATCATGTGAATAGTGGTCAAGTGGCATTTGTATAGAAAAGGAGATAGTGGAGGAATAGGTAAAAAAAAGTATTGTGGAGTAGGCCATGTATATATACCATACATGTTGGTATTATCAGAGTACATGGATGAATCGAAGAAACCATATCAATCATACAAATAGTAGGAACTAAGTCATGGAGAGCTTTGAAGATGAAAAATTCATCCATAGGAGAAGGAGAAGTAGGGACAAATATTGTATCACAAAAATCATCTATGTAATAAGAGAATCATAATAGAGAATGAAATGTGAATGGTCTTGTGGTTCACTAATGGTAGTAGGTGGGACTATGGGATTAGGGGGAGAGCTTTACCTCCATTATGAGTTGTGCTAAAATAATAGGATCGATGGTGCATAGATAAGTGGAAACAACATCATCAATAGTGTGAGGATCCATACTAGAAGATGGAAGTGAATGAATGAAAGGGAAAGGTCTATAGCCAAAAGGAGTAGTAGGAGTATCCACAAAAGCATGGCCATGACTATCAAATTGCAAAGTAATTGAGACTTAGAAGAAGTAGATTTCCTATTACACTTACCCATGATGGCTAAATGCAAATGTAAAAACCCTAGAAGGTGTTATGAAGAAATGAGGGGTTCACCAAAATGATTAACTAAAAATGGAAATTCTAATACTATGGAAAGTATAACCACTAGTTAATCTAAATAGGAGGACTAAAACATTGTAAAAATATGCACTAAAACAATATGGAATAATTGTAAATAATTATATTAAGTGAAATAAAACCCTAAATATGCAAGTAAGGAGAAATGACTTAGCTGATTAAAGAAGATCATATAGGTTGTCAAAGGTCTGATAATAAAATCAAAGTAGTAAAATGAACACTCAGAAGTCCCGAAACGGTTAGATCTGGAGGACTTGAGTAGACTGAGGTGCCTGGGAAGGTACTAGGGTGCCCCGGGGTACCTTGGTCTTTAGATTAGGTGCCCTAGTTTCTATAAAAGTTCTAAAATATTTTTTTACAGGGTCACAAGGTATCCCAAAGTGTTCTCTGTCTGTCGCATTAGATCTTTCAGGTTGCACCAAATGTGCTGATTAATGAAGTGACAACCTATAAAAAAGAAGTATCAAAACCCTAGGAAAAATAAAATGTAGAATGAATGGGTTGAAATGACCTCAACCACCAAACTAGTGGTCTTATCACTAAGCACTTTGCACTACATTTCAGACCCAAATGTAGTTGTGTGTGTGTGTGTGTGTGTGTGTGTACATGTCATGCCCTAGGTGCTCTTGTGCACCAAACTTTGTGAAGTAGCAGCAATAATAACTATAGAAAATGTAATAACATGTGTGCATGGAATAGAATAGAATCCTCCCCTATGTTGTTGTGTGTTGATGCAAATCTCCTAGCCTTGATGCATGACACTATGTGGATGCAAGTGATGCAATGGATGCAAATCTAGATGGAGTGATAGTAGTATGTGATGTTAGGACCCTCATTATGGTCTCATAACTTTATATTTATAGGGTTCTCTTTCTCTAATTTTGTAATTAACCCCAACATGGCCGACTAGGAAAAAGATAAGGATGAAAAATGGCTAGAAAGACCCCAAAAAGAAGTGGGAAAGTGGAACATGGATATGGGTGCCCCAATATAGGTTTTAAGGCGTCTCGGTTTAGACTAAATGATGGGACAATTGTAAAATAAGTGGATATGTATAGGAAAATATGTGGGAATGACAAAATAAAATATAAAATAAGATGGCCAAAAGGTGGGATTAATTAGTACTTTCTTCACTTGAGAACCCTCTAAAGACCAGTTGGGTTCAATAATACCCACTTTCAACATCTTATCAATCTTATCCCTCACTTTGACGTATAAGTTGGGATTCATTTGGGAAGGCCTCTCACTTAACTAACTAGTTCTCGCACCATGTTTGAGACTTGTCTTCATCTCTCCTAGCAATGGTTAGACAACCTTCAAATCATGGTATCCCCTTGGAAATATATCTTGGAAGCCAAAAAATAGGTCAATTATTTTCACAACCTCTACCTTAGACCAATAATCACTAATGACTTTGCTTCCTTTGGTGCGTGGTCATCCCAATGTTTACCCCTTTCATCTTCAACGACACATGGTAGGAGTGCACTTATTCATCTACAATTTGTAAAACCTCATGTGCACTTTATACATGATCTATAATTCAAATCCTTGACCTCTTCATTGTTGATGAGATAGACGAGCTTCCATTTTTCCTTTTCCTTCCGTGACGCTCCTCATGAGTTTCTCATTAGAATTCATCCATTGTAAGAAGCATTCATGCACTCGGTTAGAGGAGTCTCACCTTATAATAGAGTTACAATATACTTAGCCTTCACATGGTCTCTCGAGTTATGTGCTTCATTATCTATAAGGCTTCATAAACAAGGGGTTTAGTAGAAAAATAATCAAACACATGTACGATACATGTGGTTAAAGTATGCCAATTTATTTCCTCTTACTTCAGCTCCACATGTATATACCATGCATGTGCACATCTATACAATGTATAATAGATATGAAGCAAAAAAAAAAATGGGTGGTGCGTTAAGACATTGAAGCCAATTCATGTCACAAATATGTATGTGAGCATGTGGAGGCGCCTTTCTATCGTACACCGGTATCTCGAGAAGGGATATTATTCATGACAAATCTTGTTAAGAAAGAAACTCTTATTTCACACCATCTAAGTAAATTATCCCTATGCACAACCCACCAGAGTGCTTCCATTACCTTCAAGGAGTAAACCAAGATGTTTCTCCTATCTCCTTCATTCTTCAACTGCTCCTCCATTCCACATAAGAATGACTCGGTGCTCTATTCCTGGTATACCTTGGCAACAAGGTCTTATCTATCCACCTAATCGATCGTGGTCTAATTAATATTATTACTCTACCACAAAAATCTTGAGTAATCATATCGTACATAACATGAGCCCAATTATCACAAGAAACACTAATAGTGTCACTAATGGAATGCATCTCCCCACTTAAGCATTCTATCCTTAACATTCTCTGGATCATGCGCTATCTACATGTATATTTGATTAAGGTCCTCTTCATTAATAGGTTCAGTGTAGGGTGAAATATGAGTTCCATCCATCGGGATTACTACCCGTTTGTCCTCATTCTCAAAGTTTACATAATACTTATTAAAGCATAGATCTCGCATTGTTCATATAACACCAATGACGACCCGTAGCATAGGGAAATTATCTTCTTCATCCAACTTTAGAACCTCAAATTCACCTTTGAATTTTTCTCTCTGAATGATGATAATGGAATAATTCAATGCTCTAATGTGCATGACCCTTGTATTTTTCCATATATAACACACTTGATGATGGTTATAATGGTGGCCTTCCCATTTAGTTTCAAGAATTAAGTGTAAGGACATTGACTTTTACACCTATATCAATCAAAATGTTACTTACCAACCATCCATCTATAACCACATCTAAGGTAATATCCTTGTCATATTCATGGTCTTGGGGTGGTAAATTAACATGTAATATTTGTCTATCCCTCTCTGTTCCTAGACGCAAAGACTTTCTCCCACAACCATTCTCCTAACATGGGGATGATATTTTCTTGTCTAATAATTCTTCACACTTCCTTGAGGTCATACACATCCTTATTAGGTAATGTAGTCTATTTTGCACACTCTCTATCCCACATTTGTTCCTTCGATAAAGTATCTCTCGGTGTATCTTTGTAATGAATCCCATGTTTCTTGGAAGACCTCATTTTTTTACACTATGTCTGGATATTTGCTCATTCTCATCCCATCTAATGAGTGTTTTTTTCTCCCTTGTTCACACACGCATAAGGCTTCTATGCACGTTGTAACTAACAATGGTTATTGCCTTGCTATAACTAAAGTCTTGGGAATCCACCGTCCCTTCCTAGAGTGCTCAACCTATATCATCGTTGTAACCATATCCTTATTTTTTTACACATATGCACATACAAATCCATGTAATATTATACTTTCTACCCCTTTCCATAGTATGTGCAAGATTGGTTCTTTTGATACTCTACACCGATAATGGTTTGGTGACCTATATGTATAACATGTACCTCACTAAACTCCGCCTCCATGACCTCCTCATCCTATGCCATGATATCCTCCTTAATAGCCCCCATTATCATTGTTTCTTGTGTTATTATTCTACCTAACCCCATTATTTTAAATTTCTCATTCACGTACTGTGAGCTCTCTATGTGCTAGCTTGACACAACCCCGTCTCACAAGCTTCATGAATGTGTTCAATCAGCTCACAATTAGCTATATCATGGATATGCACATCACAAATATTAAAATACATTGATACCTTATTTTTCATGGTGCAATGTAAAATTGTACATCTCGACATCGTGGTTCTTGTAAAATATTCCGTAAATCATGAACAACGTGTGTACACTCCTACATGGACATCTATCTTTTTTTTTGCCCTCTACATCATAATATATACACAAAATTCCACTACGGGTGTCATGTGCTGCATTAGCAGATAAATTCTCTATCTAGGTAGCCATTGCTACAATCTAAGCTTCAAAGAATGGGCTTACTCCGGTGTCTCTCCGATTCCAACTACCTCTACGCACAATACTACCTCCAAAGCCTCATGTGAATCTAGGACATTTTATATGATAACACCATCCTAAATGGTGTCAAGAATCCACCCACGAATCATTATACATGTTAACTGTGGTGGATTTCATATGAAAGATTAGACAACAAGGTTTTGAAATGTGCATCATATTCCATGACATTTTCGGACATGCCTTTCTTAATGTTCTTGAGTGCACTAATGCTCTACTCGCTCAAACTCGTATGTATAACTTGACTAAAAAGGTGAAGCATAGGGCATCATAGTCCACTGCTATCCGATGCGGGTTATACTTCATGTACCATTTGTAAGTGCACTATTATAACATCATTGCGAAATGAATCACCTTTATGTCAGATTTCGTTATTCCTATGGCCCTCCATAAAATTTCACACTTGTGTACATGCTCTGCTGCATCTTCCATACCTTGACACTCTTGTAAATGGAGTGACATATTAAAGAAGATCTAAGGATGTTATTATGGTGGTAGGTTACTTCTCTGTCCTGAATTACTTCCACTGGGGAGGACCATATCCCGAACTCAAACCTCCACTAGGGTTTCCTCCACTCGGGGAGGACTAGAGCCTCCCAAGCCTCCTATCGCTACTCGAGGACCTAACGAAGTGCTTATTTCTGTCACCTTTGTAGTAGAGATAAATTACACACCAACCTTTTTTATGGTATACCTTATGGGATTACTGCCAATGGGTATCACACCAAAGTTTTGCCCTAATGTTGCACCTATTAGACAACTCTAAAAGAAACTTTTTTATTTGGCCACAGTAGCCTATTGTGTTTCCATATACACTAGCTTAATCCATTGTGCCTCCTAAGATGCTACCAATAGATATCTTCCCATATCTCTAACCCAAGGTGGTGATCCCCGATTACGTTATTTCTCTCCATCAATGTGAAGATCTTATATAAGATATTCTTGATTTTGAACACCATGCACAAGGGAAACATGTCCAGGGTGGGTTTGATGCATGCCAAATGTTCTTATTCAATAAAAATCTCACTATCATCGATGCCTGGGGGTTCATTTATTGCACTTCCCTAATATATATGGAACATGGTCCCGTGGTCCCTTACCTTTGCAGGTTCTCATCACTTCCACCTAGCCCCATTCCTCTTAGTATTAGCACCTCTTCTACGAACCTCTCTCACACATCATTATATCCGTAAAGACTCTCTTATTTATCTCGTGTCTTCCACTTGGCCTAGTACCATCCTTACCAAGCCCCTTCCTTTCCCTTGGCCGCGGTGGGGTTTTAGCCTTCCATTGGGAGCTTCTCCAATCCAAGTTCAATAATTCAAATCTTGGTAGCCAATGGGAGTGTGCTTAGACAAGATCATCTAGGTTTATGAAGGAACTGAAATTATACCTCCTCTAGACATGAATACGTTGACATTGCATACTCCAATGTGTAATTGCTCAAAACACCTACCTACAAGCGGTGTCTACTCATGTCAAAGGTTTATCTAGATCAATAAGTGTTGGTACTTTTCCCCGGCTCCACATGAGCCTCCTTCCGAATCTAATCACTTTACCCCGAGAAAATGTTGCTAACCATTCATATAATTTTTTTGGAAAGAAACTAAAGAATGTCTTGTAAAATTCATCATATAGGTTATCCTCTACCCATTTGTATGAATTAAAACTTCTTCCCATGTTTTATCTCTAAGAAAATTTTCCTATCCTCCGTGTACCTACCGTTCAATATTCTCCAATGAGAGTTAGGATGTTATGTGCATGCTACAAATTGAATGGTTGAATTAAAAGAAGGTCCCAAAAACAGAACCAAAATGTAGTCTTAAAATTTAGCACCACTTATTCGAGTGTGTTATAACATCACTTAGAATGATTTCCAAGTGCTCACTCGAAGCGTGCATAACCTACTAGATCCCTCTTTGTTTAGATCATTAAAGATGTATAGTTAGCAGTTAACATTTCACATCATAGAATAAAAGACAATATAACATAGATCATAATAAAGACAAAAAAGGATGATAATAGTATGGAGCTTTACCATTCATTCTTCAAGATATACAATCAACAATAATATTTGAATACTAATAATTCCATTTACATCTCTCCTAGCCTTAGCAATCCATATCAGATCATCCATTACATACACAACATGATCTTAAAATATTACAAACTTAGCATAATGTTCATACAACAATAGTAGCCCTAATTTCATAGATGTGACAACTATATATAGCTGGTGAGAACTTGTCCTTCACCATTTTACAACATTTTAATCTATTAATAAAATGTCCTATAATTACCCTAAATGTAATTTTAGTCTACGCCTTAGTCCCCAACTAGTTGTTGTATATCCAACCTCACTATTAATAATTTACTTGTTCCTCATGTCATGCTATATTTAGCTATCTCTATCTAGGTGTAATCAATATTTATCTAGCACCCTGAATGTGCTTTATTCTTTTTAGTGTTACTTTATATTATTATATATTTTACTTTCTTATCGACCAATCCATGCGTTTCATATTTTTAGCCCCTTTAGAATTCCTCGACAATTCTCGTACCTTTTCCCTATGTGGACCTTTGTGCTATGTTCTCTTTTAACCTTGTGCCCTTCTTCATGCTCTATTTCATACTTGTATCATTTCCTTGTTCTTTTGTGTTCCTTGTCTAATTGATACTTCTTATCATGGTTCACGTGTGTCATCCTACATGCGGTATTTATCCTCTCGCGCATGGCTTGTACTTTCTTAGCCACTTTCTTATCCAAACACTTATAAAGAGCACAATCCTATCAAACATGTTCAATGCGATTTAGGTTGTCAACTAGTTGCATTCATATATATGTTACATGTTAGGTGGAGAAATACGTGTGGTTTGAGGCATATTCGAATATTGACGATGTAGGCATTGGAAAAGTTGTAATTTGTTGGTGAAATAATTTGTTACATGTGAATGATTGGATTTCAATAATGGTCACAAGAATAATAATTAGAATTGAGATAGGTAGAATGAGAACTGTGATAACTTTTTGAGCTCAATTAAAAGACTTACTATTTTTAGTAAATTTTCATAGTTTTCACCTTCTAATATTTCTTACTTATTCAAGTTGTTGTAGCTGCTAAGAATTTACCCTTTTTGTAAACTTACTATTTTTAGACATGCCCATCCATGAATATATACTATTTTTAGAAGTGGCACTTACAGGTATCAGTTGCAACAAAACTAATCTTGAAATTATGGGTTTTGATCCAAGATCCACAACTCTAAATTTCAAGGGTTTTCACCCACCGAATCCCCATAGAATAAAAAAAGAAATTTTCTAAAATTTTCTGCTATAGCATGTCCGATTATTAATGGAGTTCGAAGGGAAATCAACACCAATTTTCTTGAAAAATGACAAGTTTTGGAGAGATGGAGAGTTGATGAAATACCTATATGTTTTCGCACCTATCTAAGACCCCCTACAACTCAAAAGTTAGAATTTTTTTCCCATGATGGGTAATAGAAAATTTTTGTGTCCCCTTTTCCCCTTATGTCCCTTGGGGATAGTTGGGATAGTGGGAGGAAAAATGTGTGAGTTGGGTGAGTGAGGGAGTTAAAAATGAGATCCGGGGGCAAAAGTAGGGTCACATGGAGTTGAAAATGGTGTTTGGTCTCACCGTGCCGAGTGTGGGAAGAGAGGTCACAATTTTGTGTCCCCTCTATCCTGTATATCCCTTTGGAGATAAACAAGATAGCGGAGGTGAAATAGTATGACCCGGGAAGAGAAGTGGGCTGGAAATGAGGTTTAGGGGGCCAAAATGGGTCACATGGGACTCAAAAGGGTTAATGAAGTGACCAAGGGCCAATTGGGAAGAGAGGGGTCACAAATTTGTCTCCCATATATCCCCTCTATCCCCTTAGGGATATTTTGGATACCAAGAGGTGAAAATTGCAACATGAGGGTGAGGAACATGAAGGGGGCAAGCGGTGAAGTGAAAACATGTAGCATAAGGGAAGAAGTTGTAAGTTGTAAGTGATGAAATATTTACTTGAAAAGGGGTCAAAATTTTGTGTCCTCTCTATCCCATTTTCCCGTTCGATATAGTTAGGATAGTATAGGTGAAAAAGTGTGACTTGCCACTTTTGGAAAGTCATTTTTAACTCATCGTGTCTAAATCGAGACACCAAAAGTGAGAATTCCGCCTCGGGAGCTTGGGAAAGTGTTTTGGGGTAAAACATTATATATTTTGACTTTAAAAAAATTAGGAGATCAATTTAACTATTCTTGAGACTTGTTTATGGTTGAAACTCAAAATTTAGGGATTATGCGATCTTGAATCGAGAGGGGCAAACAACATTTTGCAATATATCAGAAACCTATAAGCATTAGAAAAAATTTGATTCTTCTACCTTGGATAGGATTCCAAGATATTAATGATGCCTATTTATTTTCCTCATAAATCCTTTTTGAGCTCCCATAATTATCTAGAGAAGTCATCTTTCACCATTTGGACATTTATTCCGTACACCTAGAAGACCCATTCTTGCACAAAAAATATTGAATCATATTTTCTTCCCAAATTTTTCCTTAATTAATTCAAAAATATTCAATAATATCTTACATCACCATCAAATGCTATATAATTTCCATTAACATTCTCGAGTGTGTTTACTTGTCTTGCAGAATGACAAAAATGGACTTTTTAGGCTACTAAAGTAAATTGTCTTTCATCGAACCTTACTAAGTTCATAAATCAAATTAATCACTCCTCCCTATACACTAAAACAATATTAAAAAAAATTAGTACCATCCTCTAATCTGGGTTGATGGTGGGCATGAAGGTGGGTTGGCTAGAAGAGAGGCTCACTATGACCAGAAAGTAAAATTTTCAATTATGGGCTTAGTTGTCATGCTTAAATTTTTAATTTCTTATGCCACTCATTTTACATGAAAATAACCGGCTCTAGCTTAGGGACCTTGGACTATAAGGGGAAATGGATAACCTTGTAAATATCTTGGGGTAGTAGGCCAATGCTTTATCCATTGGGCTATAGAGTTATTCCTTCACCACTAATACAAGCAATGAACACACACAAAGGGAAAAGAAAAAACACACAAAACTGAAAGGAAATATACCAAAATTGGAAATAAAACACACAAAAGAAAGGGAAAATATGCTACATAAGAAGGAAATTTATTAAGGTGGGGTAATAATATGCACACACCCAACAATGGGTTGAGAAAATTAGATACCATCATTGAACAATGGGTTGAACTCATACCACTTATGGAGCTCCAAGGCAATTAGATGGTCATGCAATTCTCTCGCGAGGGATCTGCATGGTTTGAGAATAAGGAGAGAGACCAATTTTCCATCCTCACACTAGTATTGCATATAAAAACCTTTTCATCTAATGACCACTTTGTTACTTGTTTGAACTTTTTTATTTCGTAGTCTCCACCTGATGCCTTGTGACCATAAGAAGCCACTCTTCCATGTTTTCAAAAATGGAATATATGCTTTTGACATGAAGGAAATTACCATCCTTAGGTGAAATCAGTAGCATAAATTTATGTTTGAAATCAACAGGGACTCTGAAAATGAGGGGAGCAAGTTGATTCTCTCCCCATTCACAAGATTCTTCTAGCTTCTCACTTTGTTTTTCTAAACAATTACTTTCTATACATACCATCTAATTATCAACATCAATATAAATTTATGTGGTGGAGGTGCTATCCTCAAGAATGAATACATCCATTGGGATTTAAGAATTTCATTTTCCTTCCGTTAATCATGAATGCAATATTCTTCACAAAATGGGAAAGGGAAGGACTCATCTTCACATCCATACTCATCCATCGATGTTTCATCGAGTTCCTTTATTTTTCTATCTCGTTATTGACCGTTTATACATCAAAAGAAGGATCACAAATGGAATCATACTTATCTTGCATGTTCATAACATAGGTAAAGATCTAAAGACTAAGTTAAGGGTCTTTAATTACTTGTACAATCTTCAAAATATCTTACACAAAATCCTTCTTCAAAGCTACCACATGCTCACTTTCACATTCATTTGAAGAATCTTCACATTGGGTCTCAGGGAGATGATTGGAAACCTGATCTTCATATGGCCAAAATTCATTTGAAAAATCCTCTTTCTCGTGATTCACATTTCTTATCATTTGGGGTTGACTTCTTGCAAGTTAAGACGCACCTAATCTTTAACATTTTCAAACAGAGATACAATCTCCATGTTGAATGGGAAGGGCACACCTTCCAATTTAGGATCCATCAAATCATTCTCATAAAAATAAAAGGACACAATGTTAGGGATGAAACATAAGAATAATAATTTACACCATCCTGAACATCTCCTAGAGATCCCTCTTCGCCATAGGGAAAATATTAAACTCCATATTCACAATTAAGACCACTATCACATTCCCTTCGTGATGACAGAAACCAACTCATCATGGAGATCATGTGTTATCCGTTCATCCACAATTATTTCAAGAAGGAAATTGGATTCTTCTATTTTCTCTATTTCATAATTGGGAATTTTTTCATTGAATAAGTATGACCATCATCTTCCCATGTAGCTTATGCTCACATGAAAACTCATTTCTAGCTCCCAAAGACAAAATTTCAACCCCTAATGACCACTCCTAGCTCCCGAATCTCATAAAAAGGAACCAAAAGCTTCCAATTGTCACCATCTTGTGTAATTAGAAATTTTATGTCTCTTTTTTCCCCTCTTTCACTAGTGCAACTCAACTTCAACCACATCCCAACTCTAGTTAAGATGTCGAGTCAAAATATGATTTAAAACTTACAAGAAGAATGAATATCTCCCCACCTAACATAATTAGTCATTTTCAAACTTTAAAATGATGTGTTATTTCCCTCTAAAACATAAATTTATGTACATGTATACTACTGGTTTGTTCTAGACACCCATGCCCCAAAACTCAAGAATGCTCATATCTCCAAAATGATGCACCCGATTTTCACCAAAATTTGTCAGGTGCACTCCTTTTGAAAATGACTTCAAGATGACTATAAGATCACCGACATAGATTATTTTTATAATTTATAGTATTAAGAAGATATTTTCAGATCTAGAGGATTCCCTTTTATATCTACAGAGTTCCAATAGAAGAAAAAACTCAAAAACCCAAGTAGAGGGTCCTGAAGCAAAACCCAAAAATTTGAGACAAATTTTGTTGCAATTTGACATCTAGAAGACACACTTCCAAGAATAGTACAAGTAAAAGTACTCATGTGTCCAAATATAGTAATTTTTTTAAAATGGCAAAGTATCAACACCTTTGATACTCCAAACAAGTAAAAAACATGAAAATTATGAAAACTTACTAAATATGACCATCCTAATATTAAGACTTACTAAAGAGAAGTCTTACAATTGGGATCGATCAGTTGTATCAATTCACATTTCACCCTTATCTTATCTTTTTTTTAACATTTTCAAGTTTGGGAAGTTGTCTTGTGGTTTAAAAAGGAGAGAAAGTCTTCGTAAGATCCTGAAACATCAACCTTGAGGTGAATTCTATATGACGCACTTCAATATAAGAAGTTAGATGATTCAACTCATCATAATTTTCATAGAAGGGAGTCATCATGGTTGAATTAATCTAATAAGTTTATCTCTTCATCACTAAGCTGAATCAGGAAGCTCCATACCAAGTATATAGAAGCTTGAGACCAAGTTCATGCAAACTCTAAAACAAATACATGAGAATCGTAGAACCAAAATCTTGATGGAGTCTTTAAATATATGCAAACATTAATTGATCATCTAAGGTGAATAATAGTGAAGTTCCTATATCATATCTAATTTTCCCAATGTTCCTCAACCTAATACCATAATGTTTGTAGGATCAAGAAGGCACTGCTAGTCCACTTAGTGTAAATCTCACAACAGTGTTCCTAAACACTCATTCAAATTCCTTGTAGTATGTCTTCACCTCACATAAGAAGGAGATTGCAAACAAATTATTTCTTCCCAACAGGAGGTTAGAGGAACAAAGTTTCATTTAGAGAGAAATCCTTCTATCTTGAGGAGAAGACCTATGAGGAGTAGATGAGTAACAAGGTGTCCAGGAATCCTAAGTATGTTTCCATTCAAAAAGGTGACATATTTTTCACGGAGGTTAATTTTGAAGTTCAAATAGGTAATCATGTTAAAATTTATGTGAAACATGATATCAAACAGACTTGGTATGAGAACATGTATCGATAAGTATAACAGTGATAGTAGAGTATGCTCTTTCCCCATTTGTAGAAGAAAAATCTTTCCAATAAGTAACAGATGAGCAAGGAGGTATTTAAACATCTTGAGGTTATTTCCATTCAAAAATATGAAGTATTTTTCACAAAGGTGAAATGTTAAGTTCAATGAGGAAACTGATGATCACCATATTACAACTATGGCCTTGTGTTTAATTGTGTTTCCAAAAGGAAGGGAAACATGTGACTCACACTATGGTAAAAATGAGGCCAGAATGAACCAGTGTATTGAAAGGATTTTCATTTAAATAAAAATATACCAAGGTACCCTATACCATCATGTTTGCAGGAGCAATAAGTTATCACAGTTCTACACAAGACAATGTATCATAACATTATTTTTAAACACCCATTCAATACCTTGGAACATTCCCTATCTCACATAAGAAAAAAATTACAATCTCAATATTCCAATTCAACAAGTGGTCGATGCAAAGAAATTCATACATGGTTCATTAGAGGCCAAATATTCATTAGTAGAGGATTTTTTTCATCTTATTGATCAACCCTCCTCCTCCTCTCTCTCTTCTTTATTCTCTCTCCTATTCTAATTATTCATTAAGAATTTACTTTTTCACTATTTTGTTTTATTCACTTAAGTGACCTTCAACATTTACATTGTAAGATACATTTTCATTAATAAGAAAATGATCACCTTTGTTCCCTAAGAATATGAAAGGTCACAAGTGATCGGAAAGGTGAAATTCATGTGGGGAGATGTTAAGACATTTTATAATGCTATGAATTGGAATGACTTCTCCATTCAAAAGGGTTGGCAATTGTTGATTGTTGTAAATTATTGGATTTTACCACTACTGCAAGCAATAAAAGATACATTTCCTCTATTTATTTATCTATGTCCCTCTACCCTATTTACTCTCCAACTTTGTAAACATTGTGATATTATACAACCAAGAAGGAACTTTGTGTCCTTGATTAATAGATTTGTAGAATTTCATGTCTTTGATTTATTAGTCTTTTTATTACTTTCATTGTTGTGTTATTCTAATTAAATGTGGACCTATTATTGCAATTTTATATGAATGCTATAAGTCTACTCACAACATTAACCCTCTCTCCCTATTTCTCCTATTCCTCTTTACCTCCATTCACAACAAATTCCTCCCTTGTACAATTTATAATCAATTTTCCACAGGTTTAGTGGAGCATTCCTATGTGATCCCTAACCTAATGATCACCCCATTATTTTTATTTAGTTTAAATTCAATAATTGGATCCTCCCCATACCTAATAAGGAGGGGCTTAGCCCTGTGACCATTGGTAAAAAGCAATAATTTGCACTTCAATAAATTATTTTATCAATAATTTTTGTTGATTCTACTAGGGAAGATCCACCCTTTGTGCACCCTTAAAAGATCTTTGAAAATATAAAAATTCAGATATTTGAAAAATAAAAATAAATCATAAAACAAAAAATCATAAACCTAGAAACTAATTGGTAAAAATTCATTGCTGATTTTTTCTATAAACCTATCATTTCCACGATGGAAATTTCCATTTAAAATTTAAAAAATCTTCTATAAATTGGTAGAAGAAAGATTCACTAGAGAAGACCAAGCAAGTGACACTTTGATACTTCACAATCCCACATTTGAGTTGCATGAACAAGATGATTTCATACTTGTTGCCATATGGATTATAAGGAAAACACTTGATTCTTCACTTCTTGTCTCGGTTACATCTCTACTCTCTCCTCAAACATTGAACACTCTTCCTCAAGAGATGGCTGCACATGTGCCATGGGGATAGAACACTAGTTTGCTAGCGTTGGCTCCACCAATTCATGAATTACCAAAAGGATCAAGAAATAAATTTCCCAAATTCTATGGAGATAGAAAGCAATGTCTAGATGATCACATTACAACTTTCATCACATCATGTGACATTCTTGGAGTGAGACATGAAGATGTTACCATTTGAATATTCATGGAGTCATTGCAAGATGTCATTGTGTGGAATGGTTTTACTACTTGCCATCACATTCAATTACTAACTGGGATGATATGAAGACCAAGTTTAAAAAAGACTATGGAAGATGCACATGCCCTCCTTTCTCAATTTTCCCAGATGAAGAAATAACCACAAGAACCCATGAGAATTTGTAGTAAAATTCAACAAGTTGATCAATAATATTCCTACTAAAACTCGTCCTACTATAGATAATTAGAAGAGGTTCTTTATGAGTGCCCATTTTCCTAAAGTTGGTTTCATACTACGATAACTCAACAAATTACTCTAGAAAATGGTTAAGAACTCTCCATTGAAGTAGAAGATGATCTTATCATGTTAGGGAAGATCAAGAATTATTCAACGAAGAATAAGGACGAGAGTTATAAAGATGAAAGAGATAATTTTACTACAAATATTGGTCAATGATTTGAATTCATTGAAGAAATAAATTACTCAACATGCCTCATACTAAAATTGGAGTAGAATCAAATTGCGTAGGATCACCCCTAACGGATTACCTTGAAGCTCCGCCGTTAATGCAATATGTGTAGCATGTGTAGATGAATGAGAATAAATTTCTAAATCAGAAATTAAAGAAGAATAATAATAAGATGGATGTGTTAGGAAATGGTATTTTGAATACTCAACGTATGAAGATCCTAAATAATCCATGAATGATATGAATAGACACTTATGTAATGTTCACCCACTCAAAAATGAGAAAAAGCATCTTTTCCATTTCCCAAGCTAAGCATTTGAATCCTCAAATGGAGACTCTATGAAAAATAAAAATTAAATGTTTATCATTGTTTCTCACTTCCACGGGTCATTTAAGAAGAATCCCAACACTACCTTAGTCAATAATCCATCTACATCTTTCAAAATCTCTTTCATCTCCTCTTGAAAAATCAATTTATACTTCTATTGATCCTAATAATGTTGTTCCTACCCTTGTTAAGGATACCAAAATTCCTAATAAACCTATAAATTCTCCACCCTTTGACATCATTAACCATGTCAAGAAATCCAAAGTTCATATTTCTGAGTCTAAGTACTTGAGAACTCATCTCAAACAATTTGATAGGCTTATCCAATTTATCAAAGGAAGTAGTTTGAATTTACGTTCCAAAAATTCCACTACCAAATAACCACCTCTCACTTCTCATACCATTCCTTAGAACCTTATTGCTTCTACACCCTCCACTTTTAGGAAGGTAGAACCTTATTATCTAGCCTGTTGGTCAATGAATATAAATTAAATAACTACATTATTGACTCAGTTACCTCTGAAAATGTTATGCCTACAAAAGTTATTAAATCCCTTAGTCTCTCTCTATCTCTCTCACACTCCCACTATTGAAAATTTTTACTCCATGGAAACCAAATAATTTCCTCTTGTTGGCAAGTAAAGGATGTACAAGTATCAATTGCAAACTTTTTAGACAAGAAGATCATGATGAAAATACTTGTAGAAAACATACCATCCTTGTATGGTATGTTGTTAAGATGAAGATTCTATAGGGATGTTGGTAGAGATATATAAATGTATTAGTCACATGTGACCATTCCCATCAATGTTAATGCAAAGAATCTCCTTCCCATAAAAAAATTAAATACACAAATTCAAAACCAGATGACCAAAGGGCAGACATACTATTTAAAGATTCAAGGTTTGACAAATTTTTCATAGCTTTAGAAGAAGATGTTGAGCTACCCATGTTCATTGAGGAGTATCCAAGTGTGGCAGAACTGGTTGGAAAACACTAGGATGACCTAATGGAGCCAAATTTGATAAGTATGTACTTCCCATTAGACATGAATGCATTTCTCTATTTTTGGTGAAAAAGGTCGTGAAAATATTTGCTTATAACAAAATAATCCTAAGATGATGAGCAATGTAGATCAAGAGTAAGAAATTATATAAAATAACTAATTTGTAAGAGAGTCCCATGTTTCCAATCATGTTCTCAAGGTTCATCATGAAGATCCATTCAATGAGCACAATTGTGAATATGAATCTTTCTCTTTCACGATTGTGAATATGACCATTTCAAGAAGGAAATCATAAATGACAATAATCTTGGCCCTCTTGAAGTTTATTCCACTCAAAAAGTGGATGAATTCATCATGGAAATGAATTTCCAAGATCATGATGCTAAATATTGGGAAAATGTTGATCTTGATTTTTCAGCCCCAACCTTGTGCTCACTATCCTTTCAAGAATATGAAGACCTTCTTAGTGAAGAATATATAGATGGAATGGTTCTTAATTCCCTAAATTTTATTCCATTCAAGATGAAGGCCCTCATAATGAGGAATGTATCAATAATAATATGCTTAAATATTTCAAAGTTGAATAGACTCATGGAAAGGAGGATTTCATCATGGAGATGGATTTTGAGGCTCAAAATGGCCAAGATGGAGGAGATGATGGTTTTCATTTTTCATATATGACCTTTTTCTCATTTCCCTTCCATGAGAATGAAACATTGTGTATATCACATCATAGTAATAAGTAGGTCGAGGGTGAGCAAATTTGAATAAAGGATATTGATTGGAGTAATTGAAAAACATGGAACATCAAGAGGCTTGTGATAGTGTTAAAACTCTTAAAACATCTATTGAGAACCAGCTCATAGAGACCATGGTCATGAAGTAAATGAAAAATAACATTCAAACACCTATTAAATACAACAATCATCATTATGACAATGGAAAACCTAGATGATCAAGACTCATTCTTGTAGTAGTAATAGAAAATAAGCAATTGGAATGAATTTGGAAATAAATGAGACGATGGAAACAAGATGTTAAAAATATAATAATACATATAAGTGGACCATCACTTACCATAAAAACCATGTAAAATTTCTTTAAAAACTAAGAAAGGGGTCATATTTTAGTGATCTCAAAATGATTTGAGGAAAAAGGGCTTTGGTGATACCCATGCACAGGTAAACATTCAATGAAGAATTGGTGATATAGTGAAATTATATTGTACCCTACATGTACCATATGTGATTTAGGATGTTATGTCCTGGTTTTCATCTTTGTTTTGTGTTTTCCTTTCTCTCTCATGTGTTTGTTTTGTTTGTTTCTTGGTTGTGTTTTTAGTTTTGCTAGATTTTCTATATGATGACTCTATGGCCCAATGGATGAGGCACATGTCTACTAATCCATGAGATACTTTAGGTTCTTCACTACCCATTATGTTCTAATGTACATGATATAGAGAATTTTAATGTTATGCTAAATGTCTAACATGTATAATTGAAAATTTTGGCCATGAAAACTAATCCCACACTTGAAAATTTCCTTTCTCGGTCACTGTGAACCCTTCCTTTGACCAACATGTCCTCGCCACCCTCATTTTGGATTAAAGGAAAATGATAACAATATTTTAAAGTTGTTTTAAATTTACATGGATGTATGCCTAAGGTGATTGAAAACGTCAATGCGATTCAAAGAAAGATAACTAGTCCAGGAGGCATAGAGAAGACCATTTTGGCCATTTTACAACTAGTAAACACCCTCTAGAAGCTTACAAGGAAGATTAAAAATATGAGGGAGGTGTCGAGAGAGTAATAAAGTAATCTAAGGAAGTTTAGGGAAATTTTGTGGTAGAAATTGAATTCACAAACAACTTGAGCACGATCGGGTAATTTTAGGCACATGGGGAATGAAGGCTCCAACAATGAAATCCAAATTGTTCTAATGATTCTAGGAGTTCTGAAAGGATTTGGGAGGAAAAAAATAATTAATGAAAATATATTGTAACTCTATACATGATGGACACATCAATTTTTTCCAAGACTCAAGAATCTTCTTTGAGAATCTAGGACACTGCAACTACCCCTTCTAGTCAAAAGTGAAACAGGACCTAAAAATAAAATAGAAGGAATAATTGGCTGATGATAGTTTCTAAAAATATCTCAGCATGTGTTTTTTATTTAAAATATTATAATACTTGACCCCAAAACTCTTCCATGCTCCTGGGGTGGAAAAAACACTCATGTGGTCCTAAAATGCACTCGGAGGGTGACATTAATACTTCAAAATCCTTTATCACACTTTTTAACCCTTAGTGTCCACTTGGATTGTATTGTAAGTGAAAATGGTGTAAGGGGGCACCAAAGTGGTACCCACCATAAATTTGGAAGTTTTTTCACTCAAGTATGACTTTGGGTGATAGGGTGAACAAATGAATGATTTTAGTTTCTTGGCCTCACTTTTCATCTAATTAAACCCCTAGGCCATAATTTTCACCATTTCTATCTCTTTGTATTTCTCCAAGGTTAAAATTTTACAAGGGGGAAAAAAATTGTGACCCCTTCAAGGAAAACCTTTCAAACTCATACCTCACCAATTCTACACCTAGGTTACACAAACTTATTTTGCACATTGTCCCCCTCTCATGAGCTCAAACGTAGGTCAAAATTTTCATTACTACTATCCCCATTATCCAAAATATTAAAAAGGGACAAGGGGACATAAAATTTTTACCCCCTTCTTCCCAAGTATCTTTTGGTCACGTGAAAACTCATTTCTAGCTCCCGATGACCATATATCAGCCCCGAGTGACCATTCCCAACTCCTACATCTCATCCACAAGGAACCAAAGATTCCACTTATCACCATCTTATGTAAGTCAAAATTTTGTGTATTTTATATTACCTTTGTCCCTCTTTCACTGGTGCAACTCAAATTTAACCACATCCCGACTCCAATTAAGCCATTGGGTCAAAACATGAGTCAAAACTTGAAAATAAAAGACTAAATCTCTCACCTCACATACTTATTCATTTTAAAAATTTCAAATGTTGTGTTGTTTACCTCCAAAACATCCATTTTTTTACAATTATACTGCTGGTTTGTTCCATACATCCATGCCCCAAAATGAAGAATGATCGTATCTCTAAAACACTGCACCCGATTTCCACCAAAAGTTTCCAGTGCACTCCTTCCAAAAATACCTTCGAGATGTCTGTAAGAGAACTAAACTGGATTATATATACAATTTTTAGTATAAATAAGAACTTTTCAGACCCATAGGTTGCTTTTTTATATCTACGGAGTTCAAATGGAAGAAAAACCTCACTAGAGCAAAAGGTCCTGAAGTAAAACCCAAAATTTTGAGACCAATTTCATTGCAATATGACATAAAAAAGATAACATTACAAAAATATTAAGTGTTTAAGGTATCATGTTTCTAAATATAGTAAGTTTATGAAAATTTCAAAATCTCAACACCTATGATACTCCAAACAAGTAAAAATCATCAAAATATGAAAATTGTGAAAACTTACTAAAAATGGCCATCCTAGTTAGGATTTGCTAAAAATAAAAAATATTCTAATCAGGCTTAGATCACTTGTCTAAAATCACATTTCACCTATATTTGTGATTTTTTCCAAAATTTCAAGGTTGGTAAGTTGTCTCATGGTTCAAAAAGGAGAAAAGGTCTTCGCATGCTCTAAACATTAGTCTCGAGGTGAATTTTGTATGACACACTTTGAAGAAGAAGGTAGATGATTAAAATCATCATAATTTTCACATAAGGGAGTCAACATGGTTAAATTCATCTAATAAATATATCTATTCTTCACTAAGGTGAATCGGGAAGCTCTAGAACAAGTTTACGTAGGCTCTAGACAAAATACATGGGAAGCTTTAAACCAATATCTTGATGGAGTATTTCAACCTCTACAAACATGAATTGAGCATCTGAGGTGAATAATAGCAATTCTCATGTATCATTTCCATTTCTCCCAATGTTACTCAACCGAATACCATCATGTTTGTAGGATTAAGAAGGCACCGCTAGTCCACTCAATATAAATCTTACAACATTGTTCTGAACACTCATTCAAATGCCTTCTAGTGTGCCCACATCATATAAGAAGGATATTGTAACAAAATTATTTATTCCCAACAGGAGGTTAGAGGAAAAAAGTTTCATTTAGGGAGAAATCCTTCTATCTAGAGGAGAAGACCTATGAGGAGTAGATGAGTAAAAAGGTGTCTAGGAATCCTAAGTATGTTTTCATTCAAAAAGGTGACATATTTTTCACAAAGGTGAATTGTGAGGTTCAAAGGGGTCATCATGATTGATGTGATGAAAAAAGTGAAAAAATAGGAATTGGCATGGGAATGTGTCTGATGAGTATAACGATGAATGCAGAGTGTCCTCTTTCCCCATTTGTAGAAGAAAACTCTTTCTAATAAGTAACAGATGAGTAAAAAGGTATTTAAGCATCTTGAGGTTATTTCCATTTAAAAATATGAAGTATTTGTCACAAAGGTGAAATGTGAAGTTCAAGGAGGTCATGAGAGGAAGGCGATGATCACTAAATTACAAATTTGACCTTGTGTTTAAAAGTCTTTCCAAAGGAAAGGCTAACATGTGAATCACACCATGGAAAAAACTAGGTCGAATGAACCAATGTATGGAAAGAATTTTCATTTAAACCACATTATACCGAGGTACCTAATATCATCATGTTTGTAAGATAAATAAGTAATCATAAGTCCATGAAGTGAAATGTCTCACAATAGTGTTTTTAAATACCCATTCAGTACCTTGGAATGTGACTGCATATCATAGAAGAAATAATTGCAATCTCAATATTCTAATTCAACAAGTGGTCGGATGAAAAAAATTCATTTAGGGTTCATCAAAGGATATTGATTCATCCACGAGGCTTCATATTCATCAAATTGATCAACCCTCCTCCTCTCTATCTCTCCTCTTTCTTCTATCTCCATATTCTAAGTGGGTGAGTGGAGGGGCCTTTCTATTAGATAAGATCTACAAGGTAGGGCTGATATGGTGATTCATGCACTTGATTTCGATCGATCAACCTGATTCTTCAGGAAGAATGAACTTTTTCACTATTTTGTCTTATTTTCTTAAGTGACCTTCAACATTAACATTGTAAGAGATAATTTTCATCAATAAGAAAAAGGACCACCTTTATTCCCTAGGAATATAAAAGGTCACAAGTGATGAGAAAAGGTGAAATGTCATGTTGGAAAAGACATTTTGTAATGCTATAAATTGGAATGGCCTCTCCATTCAAAAGTGTTAAAAATTGTTGATTATTGTAAGTTGTTGGATTTCACCACTACTATAAGCAATAAAAGCTACATTTCCTCTATTTATTTATCTATGTTCCTCTATCCTCTCTACTCTCCAAATTTTCAAGCATTGTGATCTTTTACAACCAATAAGGAACTTTGTGTCCTTGATTAATGGATATATATATCTTTATGTCTTTGATTTATTAGTCTTGTTATTTCTTTCATTTTATGTTATTATAATTGAATGTGGACATAATGTGGCTAATGTATGTGAATTATGTAAGTCTACTCATAACATTAACCCTATCTCCCTATTTCTCATATTCCTCTTCACCTCCTTCGCTAAAATTCCTCCCTTGTACACTATACAAGTAATTTTCTACATGTTTAGTGGAGTATTCCTATGTGATTCCCAACCTAATGACCACCCCATTATTTTTAGGTAGTTTACATTGAATACTAGAAGCCTCTCCATACCCAAGAAGGAGTGGGTTAGCTCCATGACCATTGGCGAAAACAAATAATCTACACTTTGAAAAATTATTTCACCAACATATAGTTTGAGATCTATTTGAAGTATTACCAATGTAGGTGGTGTATAGATTGCACTTTAACCCAACCACTAACCTTTTAGCATGGTTTCCTATATACGGTTAGGTTTTGACGTTATTTTGGGTCATCTAAAAGGTTTCACACTGAAACATGTTTTTAAAATTTTCACAAAAGCATAAAGTTTTAGAATGTAAACAACTCATTGCACAAAACTACCAAATAGGAAAGCACCAAATTATCTCGTACATAACTTATGATATTGTGTCTACTCACTATACATTCTAAAAATTAGAAGCAAAGCACATGTAGAACACTTCTAGAAATTTCATCACTCAGAAGCACCTAGATCATATTTAAATCAAATAAGTGGTCATTTTAACCCTAATTAAACTCTTTATTTTTTATCGATTCTTGTTCTTCTAAACTATCATTTCTTATTTTGTATGTAAAATGTATATGATTTGATCATTTAATTATTTACATAACAATATAATCTTAATATAGTAATAAATCTTATTATTAAATTAAGGTTGTAATAATTTGGTGAACCCATTTTTTTTGAACCCTTCACCTACTTTGTCTAAGGTGTCCTACCCTAACTAGGCCTTTTAGTACCAAACCCGAACTTCCTTAGGATTTCTATCTATTTCTTGTTGCACAATTTTTCCCTAGTTATATGGTTTATTCTCCTTTATGCTTTTACAAACAATGTTACCCATACCAAAAGTTCCTCACTTGAGTTCATTCAAAGAAAACCTACATGTAAATACTATCTCTATGAGGTTTTGTGATGAGTAAAGATCCTTGTTGATGCAAAACTATAATACATGGAATCTCTTCTCCATACCTTGTTCCAAGAAATTTCTTCCATGGTAATTGTTTGTAACTCTTCTCTTCTTATTGAGTCTTCCTATGATTATAAACAAGATATAGTACTTAGTCTAAAAGATACACATGAGTCATGAGATGGATATTTTGAAGATAATCATAATTTTTTTACTTTTGAGAATGATTCTAATTTTTTTATAATGATAATGAATCAAATAATGATAGTTCTAGCAATTAAATTCAAACATTAATTATACAACATCATAATAATGTGTGAGTTCTAGAATTAAAAATTATAATATGCTATAATATAGAAAACCACAAAGGGAATATAAGCTTAGCTATACAAAACTATATAGAAGAGATTTGATTGCACATACTAGAGAATTTGGGACTGAATATGCTTCATTTTTATGATAATGTGATGTGTAATTACCCTCATGTAAGGTTGTATAACTGAGTCAGGTTGTAGAATCTCATCCTGACCCTATGTATAGTCTTGTACCCTCTTAGAATGAGGCTCTATGATTTTATAGGTTCTTTAAAAGTCTAGAAATGTGTTTTACTATCAAACCTAGTTGTTGCATGATATTGAAACCATATGTAAGAAATCAAATCACAAAAAAATCATAACCATAGGTGAAAGAAATTGTAATAATTTGAGTGTTTGGGTTAAAGTGTGTTATCATGTAAAATTACCGACAAAAAAATTTGAAACTTTAAACATGACAACTAAGCCCATAATTGAAAATTATGCTTCCCGATCATAGTGAGCCTCTCTTCTAGCCATCCCACATTCATGTACACCATAAAAAAAAAACTTAGAGGAATGTAATAACAAATTTTTAAAGAGTGTTTTTGTTTTAAGGGATGAGTGATTAATTTTATTAATGAATTCAATAAGGTTTGATGAAAGAAAACTTCCTTTAGAGGCCTAAAAAGGCCATTTTTGGTCATTCTGCAACCATTAAACACCCTCTAGGAACATTAAGGGAAAATATAAATCATATCAGAGTGATGTTAGACAATATTAAAGATGTATAAAGTAATTTAGGAAAATTCTGGGAAGAAAATCTAATTCAAGAACAACTTGAGCAAGACTAGGTCTTCTAAGTACAAGGAATGAATGTCCAAATGGTGAAAGATGACTTCTCTAGATCATTTTGAAAGCTCCAAAAGGAGTGAGGAGGAAAAAAATAGGCATCATAAATCTCTTGGAATCCTATACAAGGTGAAAGCATTAAATTTTTCCAAGGCTTAAAGGTTTCTTGAGATATTATAAAACTCTACATCTTCCCCTCTCAGCTTTAAGATGGAATAAGCCATAAATTTTAAGTTTAAGGAATAATACAGTATCAATAATGGTTCCATTAATATCATCAAGTGTTTTTAGTCAAAATCATATAATATTTGACCCCAAAACACTTTCCTAAGCTCCCTAGGAAAAATTCTCACTCTTGGTGTCCCGATTTGGACACGGTGAGTTAAAAATGACTTTCCAAAAGTAGCAAGTCACACTTTTTAACCTCCACTATCCCAAATATCTATAAGGGGATATGAGGGACATAGGGAACACAAAATTGTGACTCCCTTGTCAAGAAAATCTTTCATCACTTACAAATTACAACTTCGCCCTTAGGTTGAATGTTTTTCTCGTCGCTTTCCCCTTCATGTTCCCTCACCCTTAGATCACACTTTTTACCTCCTACTATCCCAATTTTCTTCAAGGGGGTATAGGGGACACAAAATGTAACCCATCTCTTCACAGCTGTCTCTTGGTCACTTTATCAACCCTTTTCAATCCCACGTGACCCGGTTTGGCCCCCATTCCTCATTTCCAGCCCCCTTCTCTTTATAGGTCACACTTTTTTACTTCCAATATCCCAAATGTCCCTACTAGGATAGAGGGTACATGAAATTATGACCCCTCTTCCCAAATTCATCTCTTGGCCACACCAAACATCATTTTTAGTTCCATACGACCTTGATTTCACTCACAGATTTCATTTTTAGCTCCCTCACTCACCCAAGTCACACTTTTTACCCCCCACTATCCAAAATTTCCCCGTGGGATAGAGGGGAAATTACATTCTGACATTACCCCGATGGGAAAATATTTCTAACTCCTTCAAGTTGTCGGGGTCTCAGATAGGTCAAAAAACACATGGAAATTTCATCAACTCTCCATCTCTAAAACTTGTCATTTTTCAATAAAATTGGTGTTGATTTACCTTCCAATGTCCATTAATGATTATAAATGTTAGAATAGAAGATTACAAAAATTTATTTTTTGATTCTATAGAGATTTGATAGCTGAAAAACCTTGAAATTTGGAGCAAGAATCTTAGAGAAAACATATAATTTCAAGACCAGTTTTGTGACAACCTAACACCTATAAATTTCACTTCTAAAAATAGTATGTATGCATGGTCAAGGCATGTATAAAAATATTAATTTTATAAAAAATGTGAATTCTCAAAGATCTGCAACATCCTGAACAAGTAAGAAACATCAAAAGGTGAAAACTTTCTAAAAATACCAGTCCTAGATAAGACCTGCTAAAAATAGTAAATCTTGTAATTGAACTCGAAAAGCTATGGAAACTACCACTGTACCTATCTCACTACTTTAGGCTAGGAAGTTTTCTCATCATCCAAAAAGGAAAGAAAACCCTCCGCAAGATCCTAAAGCATCGGTTTGAGGTGATCTTGCATGACACAATTTGATTTAAGATGTTGGATGGTCTAGATCATCCTAATTATGGAAGAAGAGAGTCATCCTAGTTTAATCCATTCATCAAAGGGACATCACGTGGATCACACTATGATAAGGAACAAATCGAGTGTCAATGTGCATAAAAGATAGTCACTTGGGTAAAAATGCACAATCAAGAAAATCACGAGGTGTCAGTGAAGGATCCAAAACATCAAAAAATTCATTAATACTGAAGTCATTAAGAGAATGGTCATCAAAATCATGTTAAGAAAATATCACAATGGGTGATGGTGGTAGTCATCTCCTGCTCATCTCATGAGAGTGTTTCTAAACACTTAATCAATGTTTTGTAATATGCTCACCATATCATTGCAAGTTAGAGAAGTGGTATTTTTATTATTTTAGTACGGTGTGGAGGTCAAGATCATAGAACTCATTCTCGGACTTTACTTGAAGTTCCTTTCATGGATCAATCTGCCATCTGGAGAAGGAAACCTATTTCCATAAGAAGCAATTGATCAAAAGGATGTCCATGTACCTTAAGAATGTTTTCAATCAGGTAACATCCTATTCAGGAAGGTGACCTATGAGGTTAAAGGGGGTCATCATGTCTAAAAGTGAAATGGGAATCTCATGGATTAATTTAAGGATCATCATATCCTAAATTTTCCATCATGTCCAAATCTCTCCGAGAAACAAGTCAGAATGAGCTAATTAAGATATCAATATACTTAGGACCATCATGTGCGAAGGATTAAAAATCCATCTACTCCCATGAGAAACATGTGAACAAGAGGTGCATGAGCATCTTAAAGTTGATTCCATTCAAGGAGAATTTTGGATCCAGGAAGGGAAAGTGGGTGATTTCCATATGAAGTACCATATATGCAAGAATGAGAAATCATCTAAATTTCATTTGATTCCATTCACTTGGTAGTGTTCCTAAACACTCATTCAACATCTTGTAGTGTGATCACACCTCAAGGAGGAAGCACATTGTAATCACCTCATTTCAGTTCAACAGGGACCACAGGATAAGAATTTCATTTAAGGAGAAATCATTTCACCCGCGTGATGAAGACCAATTTTAGTAAGAAGTAGAAAAACATTAAATAATTTTGAGCATCATGGAATTGATTCTTGGTCACAAAAGTGTATTGTGAATTTCTAGCAAGTAAGAAAGAGATCCTCACATCCTAACTCTTTCCTTGTAATTAGAAGAGATCATCATGTTCCCATCAAAATGCAGATATTATAACATTTTTCCTAAACATTTATCTGATGCTCTTTAATGTATCATAGCTCATAGAAAAAGGGGATTATGAACACATTGCTTCTAAATGAAAGTTATTCATCGAGAAAAAAATTCATCTTTGTCATAATGGTCAACCCTTCTCTCTCTTTATCTCTCTTGTTTCTTCTCTCTCCATATTCTAATTCTCCATTAAGAATGTACTTTTTCCCTATTTGTCTTATTCACTTCAAAGGCCTTCAAAATTAACTGATCCGAAAAACGTGTGTTGTATTTTTTACCAACTTTTTAGAAGTTTCCAAAGATTGTGATTTTCTTAACCAAATTTAAGTATTATAAACTCCAAAATTGATTAAATTCTGATTATTATGCATCCATAGAAGTGTGGAAAACTTGTGTAGTAAATAAATAATCGAAAACCGAAAACATTCGTGTAACAAACAAGATTGTTTACGGGGTTTGGAAATTCCTACATCCCCAGGGTTCGATTGAACCGATCCATTAATAATATTGAAATGTAAGTACAATAACTCTTACAAACAACCAATAATTAATAAAAATCTGCAAATGAGCTGATCAATGTCCCAAGAACTCTAAAAATAGCGAAGCTGTCCCAAGATCGATCTGTGGCTCCTATAGTGTTTTCACAATGTGATCTCCTTGTAAATCGTGTTATAAAAAACACCTACAAATGGATATTTAAAAACATTCTATGAAAAAAAATCATATATCTAAGATCATCTCTGAATTCTAAACATTTTTCATGTTTACACCAAGTCACAATTCGGACCAGAAGTGCATTGAAATTCGTGTTTTCCAACTAGCTGTCTTGTAGATCCTTGTTAAAAACTTCATTCAAAGCTTCCAAAAAAAGGTTAAAACTCAAAAAAAAACATCAAATCTTACATCGTTGGAATCGTCTCAGAATTTCCTTCATTTCATCTTTTTACTCCAAGTTCCCAATCTGAGTGTAGAGCCTTCAAAAATGGCATTTTCTGAGATCTGGTCTTTATCCTCCTTTGCACACCTGTCTCCCCATTACAAAGAACGGGTTCCCTATTTATACAAAATTAGGGCCCTTAAAATATGTATTTGCATATTATCTTAGGCTAATATTAGCCTAAACCCGTACCATGTAATTTGGGATAAAAATTCCCATTTGGGCGATTTGCATATTTTAATGGGATTAAATATAATCCTAAGGCTATTTTTAAACCTTAGCCGTGCATGATTAATGGGATCAAATACCCATATTGGTGGATTTGAATATTTTAATGGGATAAAATCCCAATTCAACGGCTAAGCATTTGATAAGGGATTAAATCCCATAGTGGGCGACATTGTTTAGTGGGTGAATCCCACATTTTGTGGGTGGATAATGTTTAAAGCTTTAAATAGCCTTCCTCCATGCAAACATAGTGGTCAAAGGACCACTTTGGAGCATAACCGCCCCCACCTTGATCACCACGTGGATTTCCACGCATGGATTTGCCCTCCAACACCGCTTCACCTTCTCCCTTCCACGTGGAAGTTTGGCAATAGCATGGTTAAATTGGCGAGTTAGGAGAATTATGTGGGCTTTGATACTAATGTATAAACATTAATATATAGCGGTTTGGATATATGTGTGGCATTTGGAAAATGGACTTACCAAGTAAATATAATTTCGACCCATGTAATGTGGTATGGAAATAATTAACTCGGTAAATAGTATATATTCCACTTGTCGTCTCCCGATAGGCAAATCGATCGAAAACCAAAAACAACTCCCTTTTGCCTTTTCGCCACGTGTCGCAATGCCATTGGTCCAATATTGACCAGTTGACTAGAGTTGACTTTCTCGCTGTCTAAACTTTGACCAGACATAACTAGAGCTCCCGATGTCCGTTTGTCACGTTCTCATAGTCGTTGGAAAGATCTCAAGATGATCTTCTATATAGGCATGTTTAGGGAATTTTAGGGAACATTTGACACTAAAATTGATCCCTTGATCACTCCTCCCTACTAAGAAGGCTTTTTGTCCACAAAAAGTTGTGTATCAACCCACAAATAATGCTATCTCTTCCTGCATTGCAAAAACACATACAAGAACCTGAAATAACATTATAGGTTAATAAAAATGCAAATAGTTGATTAGCTAATTACATAACCGATCAGATAATAACACCCAATTAAGCTAGTGTTCAACTGAAACGCTGCAACCCTGTCAACTCTACACACAACTATGAACTGTCATACCCCACTGTAATGCCATCACAAATAATTGACCAGATAATAACACCCATTCTATTACGGAAAGCTAGTGTTCAACTGTCACTTTGTGATACGGACGATTACCCAAAAATTACAATTCCATAACATAGATCAGTATATAAGACATCTAAACTACCCACAATTAGGCTAGTGCCCACTACCCATCTGACACTGTAACAACTGCAAGTATTCACTATCAAAATATAATAGACTATCAACGCCCAAAAAATAGCTATAGTCAACAATTGAATCAACATGAATATGCCAAAACACTGTATCGCCATCATAAATAATAAGTCAGATAATAACACCCATCTATAACGGAAGCTAGTGTTCAACTGACACTTTGTGATTATGCTGATTACAACTGCAAGTTTCAAATTTAGACATGCTACTGATGCCTATCCCTGCATAGTGTTTTCAACAATGGAACTACTAACCAATATGAGAAAACAAAACATGAGTATGATTAACCTATCACTCAAATCTTCTCTTTAGCTGTTTCTATTCATTTTCAAAGCTTAAATATCAACTTAGGAACAAATCCTTATCAATCAACAGGAATCCCTAAAATATAGCTCTGAATTTTTTTTTGCTTGCCTACTATCAACAATTTACTGTAGTGCAAATATAAAGTTGAGGAGTGTTTTTCCAAACCAATCACTTGGGTTTTTCTGTTTTGGTTGTTTTACCTTCTCCGCACCAAAATGAGTTTTAGTTAGGTTTAGCACTATTGGTTTTACAATACTGTTCTTTTTAACAACTTTCCAATTTTTTTGTTTAGGAACAAACCAACAAACCTTAACATCATGACCATTCCTATTACAATGGGAAATTTTTTTTACTTCCCTATTTTTAAGAGTCTTACCCATTTTACCATTCTCAGAACTCTATCTACGAGAATGATTCCCTTGTTTAGGAGAGGTAACATTCTTGCCATTTCTCGCCTTTCCTTGGTGAGATTTGTCTTTAGCACCTGCCTTATCATTCACAAAAGGCATTAACTTCTTAATCAATTTTTTCCTCTTCCAACAATATGCAACAGAATGATTAGTACCTTCACAAAATGTGCAAGGGAAAGCATATTTCTACCTACCAAAGCTATATTATTCCAACTGAAAGAGTGTATTAGAAGTTTTAGGATTTGATTTTCCCTTAGTTCTATTTTTATTGTAAGTGGTAGGAGGTGGAATCTGATTACCTCTTTTACCTGTTTTCTTATACCTTTCATTTTTTCCCGATGGTGGAGTCCTGCAATTCTAGTGGCATAAATCCTTGGTCACATTGGAAGCTTGTCTTCCTTCAGCTACTTTGGAACTTTCTCCAATTTCCATTTTCCCACTAGAATAACCCAAACCTGCAAACCGAGGCTGATCCTCTACCTGTATTGGGTTAGCATCACCTTGTCCATTTTTACCAAGGCCCTTTCCATTAAATCCCATCTTAACCATTAGCTTAGACCCAATTCCCTTAGTGTGTTTTTCAAACTGACCCAAAGGAATATCTGAAACTGAATGAGAGGAAGAATTAAAATGTGAACAACTTACAGTGCATTCTTCTGTCATAGTACTTGCATCTTGTTTGGAAGGAATTTCCTTCTTATGTTCACCTTGTTGCAGCTTTTCCAAGAGAGCATCCTTGGTTCATATTTCTTCCTGCAACTCTTTAACAAATCCCATGAACTTCTTGCTCTCTTCAAGCATCTTGTTGACATACTCCTCTTTCTTGGTTATAGAGGATTGTGGCTCAGATTTTAACTACACTATTTCCTCTTCAAAGGAATAAAATTTATCTCTCAAGAAAGATTTTTCTTCTTGGAGTTGGTGGTTTATGGCTTCAAGGTCATCCAGCTTGCTCCTATTTGGATGACTTGCCCATGATTCCCGGTTCCTGCAAACACAACCTGTACTTCCAAAACTTCACACTGTAAAAGAAGATTAATAAGCCCCAAAATGTCTGCACACTGAATAATGAAATCAATATTGAAACTGAAGCCAAATTTCCAAACACAATTAGAAGCTAATCCGGTAATCTAACTGCTCTGATACTAAACTTGATCTGAAAAGCGTGTGTTGTATTTTTACCAACTTTTAGAAGTTTCCAAAGATCGTGATTTTCTTAACCAATTTTAAGTATTCTAAACTCCACAAATTGATTAAATTATGATTATTATGCATCCATAGAAGTGCAAAAACTTGTGTAGCAAATAAATAATCAGAAAACGAAAACATTCAGATAACAAACAAGATTGTTTACGGGTTCGAAATTCCTACGTCCCTTGGTTCGGATTGAACCGATCCATTAATAATATTGAAATGTAAGTACAATAACTCTTACAAACAACCAATAATGAATCACAACCTTTAAATGAGCTGATCAATGTCCCAAGAACTCAAAAATAGCAGTAAACTGTCCCCAAGATCGATCCGTGGCTCCTATAGTGTTTTCAAAATGTGATCTCCCCGCAACGTGTTAGAAAAACACCTACAAATGGATATTTAAAAAAATTCTATGAAGAATCATATATCTAAGATCATCTCTCGAATTCGAACATTTTTCATGTTTACACCAAGTCACAATTTGGACCAAAGTGCATTGAAATTCGTGTTTTCCAACTAGTCGTCTTGTAGATCCTGTTAAAAACTGCATTCAAAGCTTCCAAAAATATGTTAAAACTCAACAAAAACATCAAATCTTATATCGTTGGAATCATCTCGGAATTTCCTTCATTTCATCTTTTTACTCCGAGTTACCAATCTGAGTGCAGAGCCTTCAAAATGGCGTTTTATAAGATCTATTATTTATCCTTCTTTGCACACTGTCTCCCCATTACAAAGAACGGGTTCCCTATTTATACAAAATTAGGGCCCTTAAAATATGCATTTGCATATTATCTTAGGCTAATATTAGCCTAAACTCATACCATGTAATTTGGGATAAAAATTCCCATTTGGGTAGATTTGCATATTTTAATGGGATTAAATATAATCTTAAGGCTATTTTTAAACCTTAGTCAACTAATACATTAGTTTGACCAAAATTTCAATAATTTTTTTGTAAGCTTAGTTCGAGACTGCAAACTAGACAACGAAACTCATCTTTTGTCACCACACAACAATCTCAATACCGTTATCAAGATTCCTTATTGTTTAAGAAGGTGAACTAGCTAAGAAGAGGGAGATTCCATTAATGGATCATTTCCCACAATGTAAAGAATCCCATCCGTACAATATTTGGATTCCTAATGGAAACATAAGGACCAAGTAATGATGATCCATCATTACGTCCTCACTACCCTTCCCGTAGCCATCCTAAGTTGGCACTAAGCTAAGATTATAGTGAGATGACGTAGGAACATTATACCCTATGCTCCAACTTAGTTGATTAATGTAACTAAGTTATCCTTAACAAGTCATTTTAAAAGTATTATTTCACAATACTTAATAGGTTTCCATAAGAGGGTCATAGTAACTCAACGAGTTACTAACTAATATTAGTTCCTCTTGTCATACTTTTAACAACTTAGTAATTGTCGTTAGGTGTAGGTTAATTATTCATTTTTCATACTAAGTCATTTAAATACATTTACTCATCATGATTAGTCCATTATTACTATAAAGTACATAAACATCTTTATTTCGTTTCCTATGTTATCCTTTTGGTTTATCTGTCGATATTCATTTTTCTTTGATTATTCTATCTAAATTAATGAAATAAAAAATAATCACATAACTTAAGAAATTATTAGCTTAATTAATAAATCAGATTTATAAGTAAAATATCTACATTTTTAGTTCAAATAAGATAAGTCATAAGACCATATTTCAAATAAGGACAAATATCCTAATCTTCATTAATAATGATTTACAATAATCAACAAGAATAATACATGGGCCATAATGCCCTTTTTAAGATGCGATGATATTTCAATTGCATAATCAAATTGATTACAAATAATCCTTTCAGATTTATTTCCCAATAAACTCAAGACGTAAAAATAATCACAAAATCTAATCCAAGTAGTTACTTCAAGTATGTCGGTTTGCAAAATTGTAGGAGAGAGAGATAGATATGGATCAGTTCATATGAATTGACATGAGTTTACATACTCTTATTCTATGTTGTAATTATAATGAAATAACAAAATAAGAGATCAACTAAGAACTATTCTTAATCAATGAGTTATAATTGTAAATTCCATAGTTTATATTATGAAATATACCTTATAAACATATCTTAATGAAACTTCTTAATTATATAAAAACATTATGTCCATTGTTACTATATACAACCAACCTAATATGACTTAGACATTTAGACAATAATGGGTCATTTACTTGCATCACAAACATCAATTAAAGATGTAATAACTCACAATATTTTTTCCAACTTTCCCACTATTAATAAAAACTAGAAATTTCATAATGCAAGCGGTTAATAATGACAATGATCTATCTAACAACTCATATTTCAAAAAGTTAAACTTCATAAGGTTGCAACAATCAATCATAGCTTAATTAAAACCTCAATAAAATGAAAACTAATGAATTACTTCTATTTTAGAGACCTTTTTGAGTTGACTACACAGACATTAAGCGATTCCTTGCATGGAATTGTATATTTTCTTGTAAACAATGATAATATATATATATATATATATATATATATATATATATATATATATATTATCATTGTTTACAAGAACATATACAATTCCATGCAAGGAATCATTTAATCGTAATAAAGTTAACCAAAATGTCTAGTCCCAAGAAGGGAGAGAGAGTTCATCAATAATAAAAAAATAATCATCAATTGTATTACACATATTAGAAATAAATAATAGAAGGAGACATAAACCTTTATTCCCTTCCTAATAATTCCCTAACTCAAAATAGTCATGCTTAGTTATCATATAATCGAGCCATTATTCATATATATCAACAATAGTAACCCAAAAATTATCCCAACTAAAATCATATACATATAGAATGAAAAGGTCATTTCCTTCACTATTGTTAATAATCAATGGAGTTGAACGATGTTCCTAGAATTCCTATATTCAAACATTGAGAGAAAAATAAACTAAAAACTTAAGAAGATTCCATGAAACAACAAATAATCCATACTTTTATAAAACCAGACTCCCCCAAAACCAAACCTAGTTTTTAAACAATAACCCAAAATCCATTTAATCCACACACTCAACAAGGTTTTACCTCCACCATTTATTCATAATAAAAAAGAATGATAACAACAATGCTCTAAGGAGTTGTAAAACTAATCAAGTTTATTTTTATTTCACACTAACTCCTTATTTCATTTTTCAATCTCACATAATAATCCAAAACCAAAACGTATTCAATTACATCATTAAAATAACAACAAAGAATAAGAGTAAAAAAACCCATGCATGCGTATTTTACTTCCAAACTTCTCTGTACTTTTCCAACTTGGAAACATCAAAACAAAACGTTTTCCATTAAATATTTCAACAAAATATTTAAACAATAAAAATTCCATAATATCAGGAGATAACAAATAGTGAAATCTCCATGCAACAGTCACCAAAATAGCTATTCTCCTAAAATTCCATACACAACCCTCAAATAGAGCTCCAAAACAATGAAATGAAAATGAAACAATGAGATTACTTGCATGACCTAGATTCTCAAGGAAGCTAACATTTCCCAAGGCATCCCTGTTGTCTCGCATTAAATTCACACCAACCTACTTAATGTAATGCCACTTCATGGAATATCAACATCAAACAACCATGTGCTATAAATATGCCATGCAACTTAGGTTTTAACCTAAGTTATAAAATTTCAAAACCACATAATCCACATGGTGGGGTGGGTCGAATCTCCACCTCACATAATTTCATTAACCAATTAACAATGCCACATAACAACCAAACTAAACTCCATAAATGCATAACATAAGTGGTCTCATGACTGATAATATGCCAACAATGCCAAAACACACATGCACACACATATTATAATTCATTAAATCATCACCAAACACTCCTTTACTAGACAAGTAATAACACAAACCAGATCAAACACTCATTAGAAAAGGGGTGTTAATATCCTTAACAATCATAGTTCACAGTGCTTGGAAAAATGCCATGGCATCTTTCTAACATTTGAAAGATCAAACTTAACTAGTAAAATCGATTCATGATACATGTTGCCTTCGTAATGGCCAATGGTCAATAAGCATCCTGCTAAATCAATGTCCATAAAATAGTTAAACTTTTATAACAACGATCTTAATAATTCAATAAATGAATTTAATTAAATCCGGGATGTTACATACTTCCCCTCTAAAAAGAATCATCATCTCGATGATTTAATTATAATCATTGCTAATATATCAATCATAAGAAAAATTCATAAATAAAACGTAGAATACAATTCAATTTTCTCATCAATTGGAAAATTTTCTAAAATTTAACCAATCAAAGTTCTAAAACTTGGTTGTATCAACCTTATCTCAATAAGTAATTCCCAAAAGTCTTTTAGTATGGCTTAAATTGCCATTTATTTATAATAGGTATCTGATTTAATAAAAAAACATTTTACTATCATTAAACCCTAATTTCAGAGTAACTGATATAAACAATGATATACAAGTGCTGTGTATAATATGATGCAAGCAAATAGGAAAGTAAGTATGAAACCTCAAGAAAGAGATGTAGGAGGAATGACTTAACCAATTTACACCAGATCTAGAAGTTCTATTGATTGGGAAAACTACTAAACAAGAAGTGAAATGTGTCGTAAATGCTCAGGATAAATTCTAGATTTATGTAAGAATAATGTTGGGCATGGGTGCCCACATTAGGACAAGGGCCTTTGTGTACTAACGACCTCTTATGTGCACCTATGACTACAAAAATGGTTAGAACTTGACCTTTACTATGTCGCAAAATTGTCAAAAATATTCCTTGTTAATCACCTATGTGTCACTCTTTGATTGTCGAGGGTACTTGTAACCTATAAACATATATCACCTACAAAATCCCATAAACCAAATCAATCACAAAAAAGATGTAGAATGGGAGTCAAACTGACCCCACCGGTCACCTCGAGAGTGAACTTATGACTAAGTGTTGCACTACATCTCAGACTCCATGTATTTTTGGTGAGTGTGTGTAGAAATTGTGCCCTAGGATGCCCTTGTGCAAGTGCACTTGATAACAAGATGTAGTTAGAATATATAATTGTATTAGAATGTGTGAATGGAAAAAAATTCCCTTATTATGTTGTGTATGTAGAAAATGCAGTCCCTTGACCCTAGAGTGGATGTTAGATGGATGCCTTGAATTGTTTTATATGGCTTTAGATGCAAGATTAGGTTATGATAGTATATTCTTAGTGCTTGGTGCTTGATTTTGAACACATAACTATGTATTTATATGATTCCCTTGTTTGAATTTCATAACTAACAACTGGAAGGCTGACCCATAAGTGAAAAAGGTTCCCAAAAGATAAAAGTGACCCAAAAGGAACAAGTAAGGTGGAAAAGGTCAAGGGTGCCCATAGGGGACAGGGGGCACTTGGGCGCTCATGTCCTAGGCCGGGTGATAGTGTCTGGAGTCATAATAGATAAATAAGTAAAATAATGATTGAGTTGTAGGGTGTGTAAGACCAAATAGAAAGTAAGAAACAAAGACAAGAGGCCAAAAATAGTCATCAATTACTACTTTTCTTACTTAGGAATCATATGAATGCTAGTATGTGTTTATGGACCTAGAAATTTTTCCAAGTGTGTGCTTTTGTGTCTACATTTGCCCCCACTTTATGTTGTTGAGTGAATACTTGATAACATAAAGTAGATAAGGTATGCATACCTTATGTTCCTATAGAGTATGCGATAAGTAGTGTGTCGAGTGGACAAGTGAAGTGTGAAATGATGCAAAAATGAAGTGTGAAAACTAGGAATAGAAAGTAACCCTAGGGGTGAAGCATATACATTGTACCATGTTGTACCTATTATTGTGCTTATGATTGTTTCTTCTTGTAAGGATGAACCTAGAAAAAATGAGCAAGAGATTAGTTAAAGTCATGTATATGAAACATTTTCATAAGTATGTGAAAGTGAGTAAAAGTATGTAAAAAGGAAAGTGTGTACCTTATGTAGAAGAGTATAAAGGATAGAAAAGTGTCCTGAAAATGTTATGAAGAGCGAGTTTTTTGGGTGATCTCATGCCAAATACGTGTTTTTGGGTGATCTCATGCCAAAGAGAAAGTGTTGGGGAGAGAGGTCTAGTGTTACTCTCCTTCCATGACTCTACCCGATAAACACCAATGCAGATGGTGTGTCCTTGTTTTTTTCTTGCTATCCTGATTTATTCCAACTTAGTTTCAAATTGTACCAATTTAACTAAATGTAGGAGATAGATTACATTTTAGTACTAAAGGGTTGTGCCTGTAATTGTAAAACTACTCTAAAGACTTATGTAGACTGTGTTGATCTAAGAAATTGAATGTATATCCCCTAGGACATTAGCACCCAAGAGAGGTCAGGAGTGTCCAGGAGCTAGTGTTTGATTCTGGTGTTGGTGTTTGTGTTGTGCTAATGACCCAAGTTAGATTCTAGTCCATTCTATGAAAATATTTTTGTACTTGTGTGTAGATCTATAATGTAGCTTTGAGCTGCTATATTGGGTGATTCGCTCACCTAGTGTATGCCCCCTCGTTTGGGGTGCATGTGACATTAGTAGGATAATGCAAACCAAAAGAGAGGAACCAATGCTGATCTAAACTATATCCCTGCGGGGGGAGTGTATGGTAAAAACCAAGGCACATGTAAAAAAGTGATTAGAAACATGTGTTAGTAGTAAAAGATAACAAACATGTCATATAAAACAATGTAACAAACAAGTGTGTAGACAAAGTGGACCATGAAAAGTAGGTTTTAAACATGGGAAATAACTCAAATGTCACAAGAAAATCAAGGCCAAAGTGTCCATAAGTATACAAACTATGATCAAACAAGACATATGGCATAGCCCTTAATAATGACATCCAATTAACAAACAATGGAAAGAAAAAATGTATCATACAACCATTGTGTAGATAGTGCTATGAGGCAAATGCTGCGTATAAAACACTCATTAGCATGTTAACAAGATACAAAGTATGTCAAGACATGTATGTATCAATGGAAATTAATTTGCTAGTAAGAATAATAAGTAGTATATGATGAAATAATAACACCTGTAATGTGTGAGAGTAGGAAAGGTAGATGCCCCCAGGAGCCTCGGTGGGATTGGAAAAGGATACAATGCTGAACATCATTGCAACATGTGAAAATATGTAGGAGATTCAAATTCACTCTAAAATACCAAATGAATATGCATGTGCATATAGAAAAGATATTGATATACCAAGCATCCGTCTAGCATGGGAAACAAAGTGTACATGTAAGTGTGGGTAAAAAGAGTAAATGCAACCAAGATATGTAAAATTTAGTCTATGTGATGGAATGGTATGCAATGTATGAATGTGATAGGAGCAACATGCCCCCACTAGATGTATATGATTATGATACGAGGTTCATTTATAAAATACCCCTCAACAATCAAGAATGAACCATATAACATGAGTGAGTCATCGGGAAGTGGTTTGATAATGTGTGCTAGAAAGATAGATCATGAAGTAAAGAGTGTAGAATTTGAATGTGGTGAGGTTAAATTCATATTTATACCCTCAATAGTCGAGTATGAATCGTGAAAGTAGAGTGTGTCATAGGGTAATGAATGTGTTTATGCATAATAGTGCTTGAGATGCATCACATTGAGTGGGTTGTTAAGTGGCTTGCTAAGGAGAGTGGTAAGACAATAGACACCACCCCAAGCTTATCAGGAATGATATAGGATCCAAGCCAATTAGGCTTGAACTTCCCTTTGAGATGAGCCTCGTTGGTTGTATCATTTTTATTTTCTTTTAACATAAGGTCACCGATATTGAATTCGTGTGGATGGATTTTGTTATTATAAGATTGTGCAATCCCAACTTGACATACTTGAAGATGTTCAAGAGCTTGTATGTGGCAAGAGTCAAGCATCTCAAGCTCATAGAGCCCATTTTCATGATATTCATTGTCTTTGAGAATTAATTTGAGTGATAGCCATAAGGAGGGTATTTCCAATTCTAAGGGGATTACTACTTAGATGTCATAAACAAAAAAAAGGGTGCAACATTTTTTTGAGGGTGCATACACTAGTACGGTAAGCCAAAAGAGACTATAGAATTTTATTGTGCTAATCATCACCACTAGTATCAATGGTCTTGCATAAGATTTTGATGATTGTATTATTTGTGGCTTCTATTTGGCCATTTCCCTATGGATAATAAGGAGTGGAAAATGTTTGTTTGATCTTGAACTTTGCACAAAGGTGCTTAACATCCTTATTTTTGAAAGGAGAGCCATTATTAGTGATAATGGTGGAGGGAATGCCAAAGCGTGTAATAATGTGAGTGGTGATAAAATGAAAAATATCGAGACCAATGGTAGTTTGTAAGGGTGTGGCTTTGACCCATTTAGTAAAGTATTCCGTAGTAGTAATGATGAACTTATGACCATCAGCTAACTCAAGATTAATTTTTCCAATGAGATCAAAACCCCATAAGGAAAAGGGCCATGATGGAGCAATAGGTTGAAGGTCATATGTAGGTGCATGATGAAGATTGCTATGTTTTTGAAATTTATCACAATTTTTGCATATCTTGAGTAGTCTTGTTCCATTGTGGGCCAATATTATCCCTAATGTAGAATCTTGTTAGACATAGCTTTGATTGAGAAGTGACCAGCACATAGATTATCATGAACTTGAGAGACAACCGAGGGGATATTTTCGAGTCCTATACATCACAACAATTAAACATCAAATGATATCTTAAATAATGAAAAACCAATGATCACATAGCGCGTAGCCTCTCATTATAGGTGACAAGCTTCATGAGATTGAATCCCATTAGGAATGGTTTGTTGATAGAGGAAGTTATAGATTTGAGTGAACCATTCAGGATGATCATGATTGTATGTAATAACACATGTTTTGAGAAACAGTTATCGGTAGAAGTCAGTCATAAGTGTTAAATGATGGTGGCTTGCTCATCAGTGATATCTTGAGGAATGAGTGATGCCACACTAGCCATAACATCTACATGACGATTGTATTTTCGAGGGATAACAATGAGAGAGTAGGACTCAAATGTGGATAAGATTGATTTGATAAGGTTATTATATGGAATGAGATGTTCCTCTTTGGTTTGATACGTGTCATTAACCTAGGTTAATAATGAGTTGAGTAACCATGTATTTTGATATTTTGAATAAGAAGTTTGTGAGTGACAATGAGGAAAAGAATGAGAGATTTATACTCAATGATGTTATTGGTACATGATAATCCTAAGTGATATGCAAAGGGGAGATGGTCACCATGCGGAGTGATAAACACGATCCCAACCCTAACGCTTGAGAGGAAATGAGACCCATAAAAGTATATATTTGAAGTGTCGGTGTCATTGTTGTAAGTGGTAAATTCATCTTAGAAAGTATCATAGATGGGTGATGTATCAAAAAGAGGGGTGTCGACTAGTTGATTGGAAATAACTTGGCCCTTGATGGATTTTTATGGTATGAATTTGAAATCAAAGCATGTAAGCAACATGACCCATCGTGTAAGGCGACCCAAAAGATGAGTGTGAGATAAGAGATAGCATAGAGGATCTACTTTGGTAATTATGCGAGCCTATTTTTGGAGAAGGCAGTGTCAAAATTTGTCTATGACAAAGACAAGGCCAAGAAAAATATTTTCAATGTAGTTGTAATTGCATTTGTAGGATAACAGAGTGCGACTAATGTAATAAAAACTATTTCACATTGAGAGTCATCATGTTGAGCAAGAAGGGCCCCTAATGCATGGAATGTAGCCAAAATATACAAGAGGAATGGCTGATCAGCCGTAGAAGGTACTAGAATGGGATGGTTTAATAAATATGACTTAATATCCTCAAATGCATGTTGAAATGGTCATCCCAAATGAACTTGGTGTCCTTTTTCATGAGATGCATGAATGGTTGAGTTTTTTCGCAAGTGTGTAATAAAACACTAGATGGCCTGGATTTTACCTTGTAATGAGTGTAATTGATGTAAATTGCAAGGTGGAGGCATGTCAAAATGGCGTTGATATTTTTGGGATCTCTTTCAATGTCCCACTCGGGAGATGATATAGCTCAAGAAATTTCCATTTATGACACCAAAAACACACTTCTTTAGATTGAGGTAAACTTTATATTGTCGTAAGAGTTTGAAGAGTGTTTGGAGATCATGAGCATGGGTGGAACAATGCCATGATTTTTGAGTATGTCATCAACATAATCTTCAAGAATTTTGTGAATATAGTTGTGGAAAATATGCGTCATTGCATGTTGGTAAGTGGCCTTGATGTTTTTAAGGATGAAGGACATAATAGTGTAACAAAACCTACCATTTGGACTAGTAAATGAAGTCTTTTCTTAATATGTGGGTTAATTTTGATTTGATTATAACTAGTTAATCCATCTATGAAGGATAGAATGTCATATCCAGTAGTGGAATCAACATTTGCATCAATGTGTTGTAATGGGAAACTGTCTTTAGGGAAAGACTTATTGAGATCATGAAAATTGGTGCAACAACAAAATTTTCTATCTAGTTTCATAACATGAATAATATTAGACACCCATTCTAGGTAATTCACAACATGTATAAATCCAACATCGAAGTGTCATTCTATTTCTTCCTTTATTAATAGTATAAATTTCGGATGCATTTTGCAAATTTCTTGTTGGACGGGTTTAGTACTAGGATTGAAGACTATATTGTGCACGAGAATGAAAGGATCTTGTTGGTGAGAAAATTTGTCCAGAACAAATTTGTGGGTTTCTTGCTAATGCTCTAGAAGTCTAAGTCCCTCTACTTAACCGATGCAACTACCATATGTGCATGCATGAGTAAAAAGTGAGTTTTATCCTGTGGCCTTTTGTCTGGGGATCCAACAGGGGAACTCCATTGACCTTGTGGAAAAATCTTATAGATATCTGTAAGGGAGGAATTTTCTAGGAAAGAGGGAAAGGGAGTGAGAAAATTAGAAAAGAGAAACTAATGTTGTAAGTAGAAAATTAGATACTTACATACACCATCAAAAATTTTACTACATGCACTTGAATTTAGAAGTAAACAAATTTGCATAACAACAACAAGACCAAATAACATTTAATGAGCACAAAGTACCACTAAACCCCTTAAAATTCCTTCTTATTTTATTAAATCTCAAGCGAGAAATTGTACATAGTATAGAAATGGAAGACATTTAGGGTAGGGAAAATGGAAGAAAATTGTTTTCTTTGCTCTATTCAAAAGGATATCTCTGTCATCAATTCATAAAAAAACTCTAAAATATAATAATTCATCCAAGAAGAAGTTCAAATGAGGAGTTTGTTATAATTTATAGAAGATAAGGCAACTGTTCATCTTCCCGGTGACTTTTCAAATACTTTGATTTGACTTTATACTGTTCATATTCCACTCAAATATTCAAGTCCCTTTTATAAAAGCAAGGTGACTTAAAGTTTACATTATGTTTATATAGTTACTTAAAGTTATATTAAAAGTGTGAACCTCAATGCAAAAATATAACATTGATGAGAGAGAGTGTTGGGTGAGAAAAGAAGAGAGAGAGCTTCGTCTTGTCCACTTATGCTTCATGTTTTATTTAGAAAGAACAACTTTTTATTTTTGTAAGTATGAAAAAACAACTCCCTCAAACCTAAACTTGATGTTGCGACTCTGATTTCCTCTTCTCCATGCATTTATCTCACCTTATGGATCACCTTTATATTTTTGGTAGGTGCTCATCAAACCACTTACTATTTTTAGTAAGTGTCAAAATTGGACCAAAAGGCCTGTTACGATGAATTCTCACTGCGGTGCATCTTTTGTATACAACATCTCCTTTGTAGGTTCTTCTGTGATGACTTTCCCAAAAAAAAATCCCCAATGTAGAAGACCTAATTTTCTTAGAAAGTGGGCTTCTAGAGGTCGGATTGATGTAGAACAAAATTTTCCGAAATGGGTTTTTTTCCCAATATCGCCCCTTTGAAATTTTGTGGTTACTCGATCAATAGTCTAAGAGATTTTAAAAATTTATTTTTTTGACCTAGTAGTGCTTCTAGGCACGCCAACCTTTGATGGACCTTGAAAATTACAGGTTTGGTTTTATCATCCGTTTGTGAATTTTTTTATATTTTTGATATGGGTTTTTTCTTCTTGTGCTTGGTGAAATCTTGTTTCGATTCGACCATCGAGTTTAAGGGGAAATCAAGATTTTTCTCCGTTTGACCCGAAAGAGGATTTTTACCGTGAATGTTTTATGGCATGAGAGGAGGGTCTGAAGGTATTTTTCTTATGGTTTTGGATAGAGGAACAAATAACAAAAATGGTTCATCAATTTGTGCATCTTTTTGCAAGATTTCTTTAAATTTCGATTTCACGGAAATGGGGATTTCCATTGTTCTTCTCTATTATTTGTTTCTTCTCCTTAGCTCGATGAAATATTCTTCTGAGACCTGCATATCTCCATGGGAAAGGGATTTTATTTCTTTGGTGGAGTGGTGGTAGGAAGTTGTAGAGGGAGTTTGCAGATATGGTTGTGCAAGAGAATGTTAGATGTTAGAAGCGGGAAGCATGCGAGTTTTTTAAAATTTTGAAATAAAGAAAAGATGATAGATAGGTGCATTTTCATGTGACTGATGTCCCTCATCTTAAAGGGACATGAGGAACATCAAATTCCATGGCGAGAAAGGTGGTGATATGTGGCGGAGATCGATGGCGGGGATTAAAGCCAAAAAAACTAATTTAAAGCACTAAGGGGATGCAAACTAGTCACAAGGGTAACCAGAAGTCTCCTTAGGGGCTGGGAGCATTTTTCCATGTTTTATGTCCCTCACCTCAAAGGGACATGAGGGACATAAAATTCCATGACGAGAAAGGTGATGACATGTGGTGGAGATTCGACGGTTGAGAATGAAGGCTTGGAAAGCACCTAAAGGCTAGGTGCATTTTTCCAACCTTGATGTCCCTAACCTTGAGGGACGTTATGGAAAAAAAATCCTACCAGGCTTATAGAGCTGACACATGCCCTTCCAAAATTTGACTAACTCCCGAACTTGCTTAAAGAGGGAAACTTGAAACTCGTGACAACTTGAGCACCCAATGGACTATTTTGATGAAATTTTATATGACCTTGACTGGAAATGGAGTTCTAAATAAAATGGTGAGGACACTATGTCTTAATTCCTCCATTTGTTCCTTGAAAAGAGGATATTTCATTTTATACTCCACATGTGCATGAGAAAAACTACCTATATACCGATTGCGCAAAGTATTGTGAAAAAAATAATTTCTTCATATTATAGGGTTTGGAAATCCCTTTACGGAAATGTTTTTTTCTCCTAACTCCATCTGGAGCTCTTGGAATCACCTTCGAAGCTCAACAATTGTTTTGGCCTTTGCATTTCGTAGGCCTGTGAACCCTAATTTTGGTGGAATTGCCCCAACTTCTCTCGAGTCCTTCTCGAGTCTTCCCCGAATCACTTCCATGATGTCCCAAGGCCTTTGAATCACCTCTACGTCTAGTTTGGATTTTCTGTCCCACTCCATGGGGTTTCTCTAGACCTAGGAATGTTAGTGATATCCCTTCCCACATCTACCCGAAGCTTGCAAATTTAGATGAACTCCTAAAACAACCTAGGGGGTTTGATTTGAATTTCCCGAATCACCTAGGGGTATGAATTAAGACCAATCACGAGGTCACTTGGACTGATTGGGAAGACCCGTGGCACCTCAAAATGATAAAACATGAAATTTTTGGTACATGGGTATAGTTGTCATGCTTGGAAAATGTCAATTTCCTTGTTGCACATTTGCATGACAACATTTAGCTTTACCTTTGGGATATGACATGGACTCGAGTGAAGTGAAGACATGACATGGGGAATCTAGAGTCTCAACTTTAGACCATATAATCCATCGACCATTGCCTTATCCATTGGGCCCTGCAGAGTCATATACAATTTATGTGAGAGAGAGAGACAGAGAGAGAGACATAAAAATGACAGAAAGGAAACACACGACACACAACAAGAAGGGAAACACACCCAATAGAAAGGGAAACACACCTAACAATCACTTATGGTATAGGGTGGGGGAAAACCCACTTTCACCGATGATACAATTTTAGGTATTGCCCATTGTGAGGAAATTCTAGCAGCGTTCCATCCAAATATCAGAGTAGAAAAACATTGTCACCGCAAGCTTCACAAACCCTAATGGGTTGAGCCATAATGAATCAAAAGTTCCATGGCTGCCTTTTGGTTCCCTTCTCTTGTCCCATAGCAGGACAAGGTCTCCAACTTTTAATTCTCTCACTTTCACTTTCTTGTCGATGATATTCTTTAATTTTAATTGGTTTTCTTTGATATGGTCCACCACTCAGAGTCTATTTTCTTATAGCTTCTCAAGAAAGAGGATCCTCTTGTTAATGGAATCCCTATATTGTCCGTCTTCTATTCCCTAGAGCAACTTGAGAGCTGAAATCTCAACTGTGATGGGAATTTCTAATTTGACTCCATTTAATAGTTGGAATAGTGACATACCTATTGTATTCTTGGGAGTGATCCTGTCCACCCACAATGCATCATACAAATTTTTGTGCCAATTCCTTCGGTTTTGATCTATGATCTTATAGATGATGGTTACGATGTTCTTGTTATTTGATTCGGCATATCCATTTCCTTGTGGATAGTATTCAAATGAATGATACAAAGAGATTCTCAGTAGCCATAAAAAAATCAATCAAATCCCTTAAAATAAATAGGTATAATTTTCCGTTATAATATTTTGTGGCACTCCGAAACGTATTATCATATTCTCCTTGATGAAGTTGCATACTATTTCAGTTTTGGCCTGCTTAGATAGAATGGATTCCACCCATTTTTTGAAGTAGTTTTTTATTGTGAGGACATAGGTGTGCCCCACACTTGAGTGAGGATTCAGAACACTGATGAAATCTAGTCCCCACTGCTGAAATGTTTCTTCAATAACAACTAGCCTAAGTGGTAGTGCAACAAGTTGTGGTCTCCCAACAAATTTTTGACATGCTTCACACTTGAAAACATATTCTTGAGTGTATGAAAAGAGGGTGGGCCAATAATACATTCCTCGAAGGATCTTGAGTGCAGTGACCATCATTGAGAAATGTCCACCACATGCTTGGTCATGGTATGATTTAAGTAATTTTTATTTTTGCTCTTTGTCTACACATTTGAGGAAGCATCCATCAAGACCTCTCTTGTAAAGTGTGTGGTTCCAAATCACAAACTATGTTGCCTTCAGCTTGAGTGTTCTCCTTTTCTTGTAATGAAGATGAGAAGGGCATTCTTGATATGTTAGGTAATAGGAAATATCGACATACCACTCCTAAGTCTTGGTTATAAATAGAACCCGTGGATTATCCGAAAACAATTTGAGCCAGCGTAGTTATCCTCACCATGTTGAGCCTTGTATTCTTCATCTTTAGAAATCATCCTACACAATCCATTTACCATTACCAAATCGTAGGGTCAAATCTCCAAATCATATTATCAAGTTTTTGCAATCCAATTTCCTCTTTTAGCTCTAGGATATTGTTGTGTCAAGATGGACTTGATCGTGCTTCCTGGATCACCGTATGAGAGTTGAGGATATAAAATCTGAATTTTTCATAGCCTGCATAAGCATGTTTCTCCAATTGGCTATAATGTATCTCATTTTTCAATGGGAAACACATGAAAGCAATAGGTGCTTCCACACCTTCATCATTTTTCTAAACAAGAATGACAAAGAGGGTATGTTATGATGCATAACAATACATGATGAACTCTTTGCTAAAATCTAGAGACACGAGAGTCAAAGCCTTGGCAATGGATTTTTTGATCTCTTCAAACACTACCTTCCCTTCATTGTTCCATTTAAAGTTTTCCTATGGTTTCATCATGGTGGTGATGTGCTTTGTCAATTCAGAGAACTCAGGAACAAAGTGACGAAGAAAGTTCACCTTTTCGAAGAAGGAATGAACTCATTTCTTGCTTGTGGGTAGAGATAGTGCTCAAATGGCTTGTAATCTCTTAGGATCAATGTGTGATCTATGTTTGTTCACAATGTTCCCCAATAAATTTCCTTCCATGACTCCAAAAATGTAGTTTTTCAGGTTTAACGATATGCCATGTTTTCTACACCTTGCAAGTACCTGTTCCAAGTGATGGATATGGTCTTCCTTTTTTTTTGAAAATACTGTGAGATCATCAAGATATATGATGATGTAATGTTTTAAATCTTTGAATTCCAAATCCATTTCCATTTGAAATGTAGCTCCTACATTGATTAGGCCGAAAGGCATTTTGTTGTATGAAAAAGTGCCCCAAGGCATTGTGAAGGTTGTCTTGGTACGATCCTTTTCTACCACTTTGATTTGATTATACCCTGAGAATCCATCAATCAATGAAATCATTTCACATACCATGACCATTTGCAAAATGTGATCCATACTAGGAGCGGGTAGTTTTCTTTCAATGCTACTCGGTTCAAGTTACGTAAATCTACACATATCCTTATTTCTCCATTATTCTTCCACACCGACACAATATTGGCCACCCATGTCAAGTGGTGGATGGGAAAGATGATCTTTGCATTGAGAATCTTCATTAATTCCTCCTTGATGGTACCAGTAATTTTAGGATTATAGGACCTTGGCATGTAACTTCAAGGGGATCGAGTGATGCATTTCCTTTGGTTGGAAGGATTTGAGATCATCATAGGAGTAGGCCAAGACATCCAAATATCTCTTGAGTAATGAAACAAACCTTCTCTTCTCCTTGGGTGAACAACATTTTCTGATATTGACCATCCTCGGCTATTCTGAGTGCTAATATTCTCCTTCTCAAAATCAACTAGACATCGAGAAGATTGCTTAATTTTTCTTGAATGAATCTATCATGCTTGTCGAAGAGGTCCTCTAGAGAAACCAGACCTTTGGGAATCTTGTTTCCTTTCAATTTGATCACTCCATCAATCCCTTCAATTCCTTCTTTCTCTTCTTTGGATACCACTTCTTGGTGTGGATTATCACTTCCTTCAAAGAAGATATTATTGAAATTGTCCCTTTTTTCCAAGAATGCCAAGGATTGATTATCATCATTGAAGACCTGCCAATGATTTGCATTATCTGGTACACTAGGCCTGAACACCATCTCAATGGTTACTTTATCTTTTCCAAAAGAAGGATGAGGTGTTACTAGGGAAGCTGACACTTGCAAGGGAATCAAATTTTTCATTCTTCTCTCTTAGGATAGAATTGATGGAAAATGCATCAAAAGACTCAATGCAGTCCCATACTATGTTTTTATAATGACAGAATCTTGGGTTTTTCACCTGGTATTGCTGTTTGACTTGATTTACTATCACCTCCACATCACCTTGGCATTTTAGCTTCTTGATTCCCATATATTGTGTTACACTCATGCCCAAGAGGAGATCTTCATACTCTGTAGTGTTATTTGTATTATCAAATTGTAGCTTGTAGGAAAATGGGTATGCTTTACCAGAAGGAGAGTACAACACCACACCCACTCCCGAACCTGCACTAGAGTGAAAACCATCAAATTCCATTGTCCAAACTTGGTCTTCTTCCTCCTCCATAAGAAGTGGAAATTTCTTATCTTTTCGGATGTGAGGAAGTAATTGCCTAGCCCATTTGTATTGAAATAGAATATTTTCCTTTGGATCATCATACTTTCATACCGTACTTCATCTTCCTCACTGGAAATAATTTCTTCATTTCTCCCTTCACTGGGATAGTTACAGATGACCAATCCATTTTTATTTCTCCACCCAAATCTCTACAAAATCTATGGCTCAGTAGCATCCCAAAGGATGCTTTGGAATGTCTACCACTAGGATGGTGAGGAGCACCTTCTTATCTAGAAAATTAGCTAGTGCTACTTGTGCATATTTTATTCTTCCTACCAACGAAACTTGTTTGGATTCCATTGAATAACAAGTGCCATTTTCCCGGGTCAAGGTGAGGCCTAGAGCATTTGTAACTTTGACGGGCATCACATTATCTGAGGCTCAAAATCTATGATGTAATTATTTAGTTGGAAGCCTTTAATGAGGAGTAATAGGTAGAAAGGTTCAACCTTGTTAGTTTTGGATGCACCGAGGGCTATCATGTTTTAAGAAGGTGGTGTGAACAATGTGGGGGTAAGCCTTTGAAATTTTGATCTAAGGCTATAGAATTACCACCACGCACTACATCAATGAACCTATAAAATTGGGCGAGAATGCATTTGTAGATATTATATTTTTGTGAGATGGAATTTAGTTTTTCTTGTGTGTCCCACAAAGTTAAATGGAGTTATGGTGGGAAAGGCATAGGTTCTAGGAATGATAGAAGATTTATATGTTGAAGGTTTTTCTACTTTAGGGATTGGGTTTTATTTCATGGGTGTAGTAGACTGGCTTGGAAGGAGATGGGAATGTAGGTTTTGGTGGGACCTTAGATGTTTTTTCCGGAACAACATTTGAAGGAAAATTATTTTTAGTAATTTTTGAGCTGGGAGAAGGACTAGATGACTTACTTGGCATGACAACATGATACCTGCTAACTAGTGGGTCTAGTTTTTCTTTATCCGACTCCATCGAAGGTGGTAGTGGTGATCCTCTGCTAATGATTTTATTTTGTGGAACCTCTGCAGAAGAATCCTCCTTCTTCTTATTTTCCTTCACTACAGCCAGTTGAGGATGGAGCACCTTTCTTGGACTGTGCATGAGTGAAAACTACACATGAGAAGCTTGGAGCTTCTTCTTCATCATCATCTTTATCATCAATGTACTCAATTAGGCCATTATGTGTATCACCATCAACTTCCTCGACTTCAAGATAGTTGTCGTCGTCACCCACATTTTCTTCTTTAGGTTCTTCAATTTCAACTTCCTCCTCTAGTTCTTTGGTGTCACAGAAACATTGAATGGTGGTGCTTTGAGCAAGTCGAGAGGAGGTGGAGAAATCCTTGGTCTATTGGGAGGATTTGGCTTCCTTAAATTGTTTTGCATTGTGATCTGGGAAAAATGTTTCTTCAAGGTAACCAAGTCATTTGCCTTTTTTTGGAACATTGGGTCCATGGTGAATGAGCCTAAATTTTGGCCCTTTTTCTTTCCATTCGGGCCTTTCACTTTACTAGATAGGATTAGATCATCATCGGTTTCTATCGTGGAGTCCTGAGCTTCCCTCAATGTTCTTGGTTGGGTTCTTCTAAGGAAGAAACCTACTTTTGAAGGTAAGGCATTGATGAAGAATCTCTTCAAATTATTTTCAGAAGGCACCACATCTTCAGGAATTATTCTTATCACCCTGTCGTATCTTACTACAAAGTCTCTCATTGATTCAAATATTTCCTTCTTAATTTACATTAATTAGACCAAGAGATCATGAAAGTCTTTCATGGTCTTGAACCTGTGTTTGAATGCATTTTTTTAAATTTTTCCAAAGCAGTGATGGACCTTGGGGTGTCACATAGAACCATTCAAAATTTTTTTCTTGAAGTGACTCCACAAAGAGCCAAACTAACACATCTTCATGCTCAATGCCCAATACACTGCAAGCGGTGATAAAAACTACTACATGTTCTTCGAGGAGTTGAGAACCATCCCCTTTGAATTTTGGAATGTTTTTTATTTAGCCTTTTAGTATCTTGTGAAGTGGTTGAGTAAGGGTGAGTGGGCCAGTGTTTCCACCCCATGGTACATTTTTCCTATAGTCCTCATGATCATGATATACCATTCTGTTTCAGATTCTAGATTCTAACCTCTCTAAGGATGTGGCTTTTGCTATTACTCTTGCATTTGCTTCGGCTTGATCTCTTTCAATTTCTTCAATTTGAGATCTTATTTCAGCTTCAACTCTTGCTTCTCTTTCTCTAGTTTCTTTTGCAGTCTCTACATCAGTGAAATATTCAAGATTCTCATTGATGTAAGGGAAATCAACATCGAATGGATTGACAATTCTTAGACTCCCAATGTGATGAAAAGGAGACCTCTAAATTTGTAGCAACTCTTGTCTTCTTTGAATCTCTTCAAAAGTAGGATCGGTTTGTCCTCCTTGTCTTTGTTGTTGGGTGTATGTTCTATCCACTAGCTTGGAGATTTATAATCTTCTATGTGGTGCTTGAATTTGTCTTTGTCTTTCAAATTCAACAACGTGTTCTTCTTCAAGGTTGAGTATTCTCATAGTGATGAAGTAATGGTTGAAACTTTTCTTGTTATGCTAAATAGCCTCTCACAAATATGAAGCAATATCCTCTTGAATGTGGAAGAGTAGCTCAGGTATTTCAACAAGAGGATTTCTAGAATAGTCATGGTTTACAAACATGAGGCTAAGATAGCTATTCAAATTCTAGAAATTTTCTTTTTTTTTTGAATTTTTGAATTTTTGATTTTTTTATTAAATTTTTCTAACCTTCTGGTCATGTTTAGGTGCAGATGTTGCTAAATCTACCCCATGGTGGGTGCCAAAACTATTGGTGAGAAAAATTTTCAGGGAAAAATTTGTGGATTTCTTGCCAACGCTCTAGGATTCTAAGTCCCACTACTTAACCGGTGCAACTGTCGTATGTGCATGGGCAAGTAAAAAGTGAGTTTTATCTTGGTGGTCTTTCATCCAAGGATCCAATAGGGGCACTCCATTGACCCCAGTGGAAATAGCTTGCGATATCTACAAGGGAGGAATTCTCTAGGAAAGTGGGAAAGTTAGAAAAGAGAAACTAATATTATAAGTAGAAAATCAGAGACTTGTATACATTAGTCAGAAATTTCATTACATGCACTTGAATTTAGAAGAAAATAAATTTGCATAACAACAACAAGACCAAATAGCATTTAATGAGCACAAAGTACCACTAAACCTCTTAGTGAAAAACTGCTAAAATTTCTTCTTCTTTTATTGAAGCTCAATAGAAATTGTACATAACATAGAAATGGAAGACATTTTAGAGTAGGGAAAATGGAAGAAATTTTCTATCTCTTTTCTCTCTTCACAAGGATATCTCTCTCATGAATTCACAAAAACAGCTCTAAAATCTAAGAATTCTAAGAAGTCATCTAAGAAGAAGTTCAAATGAGGAGCTTGTTATAATTTATAGAAGAGAAGGCAACTCTTCATCTTCCTGTGACTTTTCAAATACTTTAACTTGACTTTAGACTATTCATATTCCACTTAGATATTCATGTCCCTTTTATAAAATCAAGACAACTTAAAGTTATATTAAAAAGTGCAAACCTCAACAAAAAATATAACATTGATGAGAGAGAGCGTTGGGTGAGAAGAGAAGAGAGAGAGAAAGAAGAGGAAGAAGAAGAAGAAGAGAAAGAGGAAGAATTATGTAGAAGAATGAGTTGTTGTAGTGGATTTGATCTCGCTCCCTAACTGGTTTCCACCTTGCGCTCTTGAGAAGGCCTCTATCCCTCCAAGCTCCTTGCTGAAATAAGATGTTGCAAGTTCCACTTTGTCGGCATGAGGAATGTGAACGTAGCTCAAGGTATCTGTCCATCCATTAACCACACTGTTGATGTCTTTGCACTTCCCAAACCATGATGAATGTTTCTCTGTGATAAGTACAATAGAGGCCTGAATCTCTAAGAGGAAGTTGAGGGTACCCTTAGTGAAGGAAAATAGATTTATTACCTCTTTATTAACATATTATTCAAATGGACCAATCAACTCATCAACAGTTGTGTCCTCTCCCATTGTAGGTACTCCAAGTTTTTGAGTTTTTTGATTTATACTATCTTGCAATTTGTACACTTGTTCCTCCCCGATTGCCTCAAACCTAATTACCAAGGCCCTCACCCATAGATGTGACAATTCTTCTACAAGATTTCTAAGCTTTGGACCACATATATTGTGAATGCATCATTCATGTGAGTGAAATGCCTATGGATTTCCTCCATTACCAATTGTGGAAGATTCTCAAACGCAAGCACCTTGGCAACAATGTTTTACGTGAGAGCCAATCCTTTGAATGATCTTGAGCTAGTGAGGAGATAGACCAACTAAGAATTCATGTGGAACTTCTTTGTCATGGGACCTAGAGAAATTACAGATGGAGATTGTCACTGATGATCCGCCCAGCTTAATTCTTTATTTTCCTTATGTCAACATTAAGATGAAAAGGCCCATCTAGTCTTGGAAGTACCTTGTGTTTGTTTTTCCCATAAATTTGCTGAGGAGAGTGATGGCATCTGAATATCCTTCTCAAAGCTCACACCTTGGAAGCTTATTGGGCATCCTTGAGGGATTTCTTCCTATTTTCAACCACAAACCAAGTGCTACCCCTTGCACATATGCATCCATCATTTCCCAATCATGCAAGGCCTTGTCCTTTGAGATGACGACCATGTTGGGTGATGTCGGGATTTACAGAGAGAGGGATATGGTTATAGGATGATGATTTCCATCACTGTACCATTTTCGGCTTAGATGGTGTGTGTTTTGGACTCATAGTGGTGAGAGAAAGCTAGGACCAACTCAAGACTTTGCACATACATTGGGTGTCCTACAGCGGTGAGCAAGCCACTTGTGAATATCTTATCTTCAATCTTTACTCATTCCTTGGTTGTTATATGAGTTCTTAGGTCATTTAGGTCCATGTATGAGGCATCACTATCTTCTATCTTATAATCACAAGTGAAGGGTTGTGTCAGCTTCTGTCATGTCCACTTATGCTTCATTTTTCTTTAGAAAGAGAAACTTACTATTTTTAGTAAGTATGAAAAAGCAACTCCCTCGAACCTCAACTTGATGTTGCGACTGATTTCCTCTTCTCCTTACATTTCTCTCACCTTTTGGATCAAATTTCTATTTTTGGCAGGTGCTTGTGGGACCACTTACTATTTTTAGTAAGTGCCAAAATTGGACCAAAATGTCTGTTTTGATGAATTCTCAGTTGCAGCACATCTTCTGTATACAACGTCTCCTTCGCAGTTCTTCTATTGATGAGTTTCCCAAAATAGCAGTCCCCTATGCATAAGACCACCTATTTTTAGAAAGTGGCATTTTGGAGGTTAGATTAATGTGGAACAAAGTTTTTTTATATGGGTTTTTGCCCAATATTGCCTCTCTAAAATTTTGTGCTTACCCAATCAACAATTTAGGAGATTTTAAAATTTTAATTTTTGTCTGGTAGTGCTTCCGAAACGACTGACCATTGATGGACCTTGAAAGTTATAGGTCTATTTTTATACTCTGTTCATGAAAAAAATTATACTTTTTATATGGGTTTTTTCTTCTTGTAATTCTGGTGAAATCTTGTTTCGATTTGACTTCTGGTTTGACGGGAAATCAAGCTTTTTTCTTCATTGGGCCGAAAAGAGGATTTCTTCACTTGTGAATGTTTTATGGCATGAGAGGAGGGTATGAAGGTATGTTTCTGATGGTTTTGGATAGAGGAATGAGAATAAAAAATGGTTCATCAATCCGTGCATCTATTTGCAATATTTCTTCAAATTTTGATTTCACGACAATGGGGATTTCCTACTTGTTTCTTCTTCTCTATTTTTAATCTTCATTTCTTCTCCTTAGCTCGATGAAATATTCTTCTGAGACCTAAATATCTCCATGGTAAAGGGATTTTATTTCTTTGGTGTATCTGGTTTGAGCTTTGGAAATGGTGGAGTGGTGGTAGGAAGTTGCAGAGGGAGTTTGCAAATATGACTATGCACGGAATGCTTTGGATGTTAGAAGTGGGAAGCGGTGGGTTTTTTTAAAATTTTGAAATAAAGCATAGATGGGAGATATGTGAATTTTTATTTCCCTAAAATCCCTCACCTCAAATGGATGTGAGGGACATAAAATTCCATGATGAGCAAGGCGGTGGCATGTGGCAGAGATCCCACGATATGGGATTAAAGCCAAGAAAGCAACTTTAAAGCATCGAGGGGTGGAAGTTGGTCACATGGGTGACCATAAGTATCCTTAGGGGCTGGGAGAAATTTTCCATGTTTTATTTCCCTCACATAAAAGGTATGTGAGGGACATCAAATTTCACAATAAGCAAGGTGATGACATGTGGCGAAGATTCGACAGTTGAGAATGAAGGCTTGACAAACACCTGGGGGTTAAACCGATGATCCTAGAGGTTGAATGAGGGTCAATAGGTCTTATGGGGGATAGGAAAATTTTCCTAGCCTTGATTTCTCTGACCTTGAGGGATGTGAGGGACACAAAATCCCGCCTGCTCCTAGAGCTGACACGTGTCCTTCCAAAATTTGACTAACTCCCCAACTCACTTCAAGAGGACAACTTGAAACGGTGAAAAAGTGAGCTCCCGATGGACTATTTTGATGAAATTTCATATGATATTGACTGGAAATGGAATTATAAATCCAATGGTGGGGGTTTTAGGTCTTAATTCCTCCATTTGATCCCTAAAAATTGGATTTTTGATTTGATACCCCACTTATACATGGGAAAAATTACTTGAAGAACCATTGTGCCAAAGTGTTGTGAAAAAAATGATTTCACCATATTGTAGGTATTGGTATTCCCTTCCTAATTATTTTTTTACTCTTAACTCCTTCTCGGAGCTCCCGAATCACCTTCGAAGCTCAGCGAGATGTTTTGGCTTGTGCAATCGCCTAGGCCTCATGAACCCTAATTTTGGTGAAACTACCCTAACTTCTTCGATTCCTTTTTGAATATTCCAAAATCAACTCCATGATGTCCCGAGGCATTTAAATCACCTCCATGTCTAGTTTAGATTTTTGTCCCACTCCATGGTGGTTCTCTAGTCCTAGGAAGGCTAGTGATAGCCCTTCCAACACTTCTCGAAGCTTACAATTTTCAATGAACTCCTAAAATCACCTAGGGGGTTGATTTGACTTTCCTAAATCACCTAGGGGAATGAATTAACACAAATCGAGAGGTCACTTGGGTGACAAGGTATAGCCAAGTACCTCAAAATGATAAAACATGAAAATTTTGGTACAAGGGTATAGTTGTCATGCTTGAAATTGTCAATTTCCTTGTTCTAATTTACATGACAATAGATATATACCAGAATATCACTATAATCCCATGCAAATATATCAGATAATTCGTGGACCACTTGTTTAATATCATTCTATTTGGTAGGTGTAATGGAAGTAACTAGTAAAACCATCCGAGGGTCATTAGTTGATGCGATATATGTATTGAATAGTTTCTTCATTTAAAGAGTGGATCGATCCTCTTTATATGGATCGATAGGAATGATATCGAAGTGTCTCTATTGATTTTAGGTGAGTTAGTATTACCAAAGTAGGTAGTGGAAACAATAATATATGGGAAGTGATTTTTGTGATGAAAAGAAGGGAGATGATCATAAGTCCCCAAATATTCTAAGAGAGAATCATCAGTAGTAAAAGTGTCCAAATCAAGCCAATTAGTAGAAGTAGTATTACTAATGAGTTCCAGATGTAATAGACGTAATGTAGAATTTTTGGAAATAGCATAGAACTTAGGAGAGGGTGTAAATGGAAGATGATAACCAAGAAAAAAATTTGTAGATTGAGTGGGAATAGACAAAGGTTCTATAACTCCTTTGTCATTATGCTTTGGCCTAAACTAGTACTAGAAAATCCATAGCGAATATTGATATCCAAGACCATATTGAGATAAATGAGAATTAGATGTGGAGGAAATAGAAGTGTCTGTGAATGCTCAATATTATTACAAAAGGAAAATGGAGAAGAATCCGTCGGAACCTCATAGACAACACCTTGGTATCTAAATTTTAGTCTTTCATGAAGAGTAGAAGGAACCACATGTATGACATAGATCAAAGGCCACCCAAGAAGAATTATATAATTAATATTATTGGGAATCACATGGCATGGGATAGGTAGATTACATTTCCCAACAATGATAATAAGTGTAATAGTACTTAATACAGGTTTAGGAATGTTATAAAAGCCACAAATAGAAACAAATGAAGGAATTAAAGATTCGTATGAGATGTCGATTTGAAGGAATGCTAGATTGTAAATATTAAGCCCAAATCCATTATCTACTAAAGCACGTTTAACCCCAACATTATTAATACAAACATGAATATAGAGGGGGATCATTATCTAAAATAGTTTGAGAAGGAAGCTCAGTAGATGTAAAAGTAATATGTTCTTCATTGAGAGATAAAGCAGTGGTAAAATTATGATATACATATTCAGGAGAAGTATGAGGATGAATATGAATATTATCTAAAAATGATCTAATTTTATGTGCACAATCAGGATTAGCTGAAAGAAGGATAGGATGGAGACACTCATGGTGAGAGGATCCTAAAGTATGGAATTGAGAAAAAAGAGAAGATCCAAGAGTGTTCGTATGTGGGTTCACCAAATGAATTAATAAAAATATTATTTTATTATTATTAAACCATAATTTTAGAGTAACTAATGTAAACAATGATATACAAGTGCTAAGTATAATGTTATGTAAGAAAATAATCAAGTAAGTATAAAACCCTAAGAAATAGATGTAGGAGGAATGACTTAGCTAATTTACGTTGGATCTCGGAAGTGCTCTGGACTAGGAAAAATTTTGAACATGAAGTAAACTATGTTATAAATTATCAGGATAAATTTTGGACTGTAAGAATAATGTTGGGCACGCAAACCCACAACAAGACAGGGGGTGCATGGGTGTTGATGATCTCTTCTAGGTGTTTGTGGATGTAAGAATGGTTAGAACTCAACCTTTACTATGTCACACAAGTGTCACAAATATTTCATGTTGATTTCTGTGTGTCACTCTTTAATTCACAAGGGTACATGTAACTGCAAATAGATATCACCTCGTAAAATATCAGAAATCAAATCAAATACAAAAAATAAAGATGTATAATTGGGATTCGGACTCATCCTGTCGGTCACCCTGAGAGTGAACTTACAAATGAATGTTGCACTACATCTCATAATCTATGTAGTTATGGTGAATGTGTGTAGAAATGGTTCCCTAGGATGCCCTTGTGCACATGCACTTGATAACGAGCTATATCTAGAATGTAGAAATGTATTAGAATGTGTAGATGAAATAAATAATTTCCCCTTCCTATTCTGTGTATACACAAAATGTAGTCACTTGTCCCTTGAGTGGATGTTGGGTTGATGCCTTGAAGTGTTTTAGATGCAAGATTAGGTGATGATAGTATTTGTTTAGTGCTTAGTCCTTGATTTTGAACACATAACTATGTATTTATATGATTCCCTTGTTTGAATTTTGTAATTAATCACCGGAAGGCCGACCCATAAGTGAAAAATGTTCCCAAAATATAAAAGAGACCTAAAAGGAATGAGTACGGTGGAAAAGGGCCAAGGGCACCCGAGGGGACATGAGCACGTGGGCGCTCTTGTCTTGGCTAGGTGTTGATGCCTAGAGTCATAAAAGATAAATAATAAAAATAATGACTGGGATATAGGGTGTGTAAGACCAAATAGAAAGAAAGAAATAAAGACAAGAGGCCAAAAATAGTCGTCAATTACTACTTTTCTTTCTTAGGAATCATATGAATGCTAGTATGTGTTTATGGACCTAGAAATGTATCCAAGTGCCCGATTTTGTGTCTATAGTATCAAATATTTTTCAACCAATCCATCACAAATTATAAAAACAACAGTTTTGTTTACTTGAACAAGAAAGGAAAAATAATCATCATATCATTCATATTCTCCCAAGTTGTGTTGTTCTTAGAATATTGGTCCCATTAGACCTTACATTGAGTAACTTCTTAATTTTTGAGACATAATTTTTGAGTTTCCAGCATCCTTATTGGTCAACTACGATAATTCTTGGGTCCTGAACCTATAATGAGTTCCAATTAATAATATGTGATATATCAGAAACATACTTTTTAAACAAATATATATGAAAAACATTGTGCATCTTGGACAATGTGGGAGGTAAGGCTAATCTGTAAGCCACTAGACTTATAACTTATAGGAATTCAAAGGGTCTTACATATCTAGGAGATAACTTGGTATATTTTCCAAATGAAATAGAGATCTTTTTGGGTTTTACCCTAAAAATACCTTGTCTCCTTACTCAATTTTTCTATCAATCCTTTTTAAATCAACGTATCTTTTCTACCCATTAGAAAAGTATTTCAACCGCTTATGAATGAGCTTAACTTTCTCTTCCATTTCAGTCAACATTTCCGGACCCACCACCTCTTTGTCCTCCATGTTATCCTAGCTAATAGGATTTCTACACTTTCTGTCATACAATACTTCAAATGGAGCCATTTTCAGTGAGGAGTGGTAAGTGTTATTGTAAGAAAATTCAACCAATGGTAGATATTCCTCCCATTTTTATTGTTGATCCATGCAATACATTTTGAGCATATATTCCAAAACTTGGTTCAATCTTTCTGTTTTTCCATCTATTTTAGGATGGTAGGCCAAACTATTTCAATGTTTCCAAAACTAAGAGGTCATCCTTGGATCCCTATCTAAAATGATTAGTTCCATAATTCCATGTAATAAAAAAATATCATGCACAAACCTTTTTGTAAGTATTGGGAATAATCTTTAACATTTACTGGCATGAAATGAGATACTTAGTATATCCACTACTACCAAAATCATATCATGTTTATTTTTGGATAATGGAAGTCCTTACATAAAATCCATGTTGATTACCTTCCATTTATATTGTGGAATACTATGAGGATATAATAGACCTATGGGATGCAAGTGTTCTGCCTTTACATGTTGGCATTCCAAACAATTCACAACATATTCTATCATATCCTTCTTCATCCCTTTCTAAAAATATTGTTGTTTAACATCACCAACATATTTTTACTCCTAGATGCCTGGAATATAATCCATCATGAAATTATTGCAATAATTTCACTCTAAGATCACTGCCCAAGGGCACATATACTCTATTAAATCATAAAATTCCTTCATTTTTGAACCTAAAACCCTTATACCTTCTATCATTTAGATTTATTTCTAACATAATTTCACTTGTTGATAGTAAGAATCAACTTGAATTTTTTTCTTAACTTCTTCCTAAAACGAGTTCGATGATCACAATTATAAAAAATGCTTCATATGGCTTAACACATCAACCACTCAATTTTATTTTCCCTTGATGTAACTAATATCAAATTCATATTGGGATAGAAATTCCAGCCACCTACGTTGTCTTACATTTAAATTGGGTTATGTAAAAATGTATTTCAACCCTAAATGATATGTTTTCAGTTCAAATGGATTTCCTAACAAATAATTCCTCCGACTTGTAAGGAATGGACTATGGAAGCAATATCTAAGTCGTGGGGAGAATATTTATGCTCATGCACCTTTAGTTTTCTACTTTTATATGTAATTACATGGTCATTTTGAAGAAACATTCTACCCAATCCTTATGTTATCCATTTTTACATCCCTTGAAAATTATCTAAGTTGCAAAATCCATACTTTGTAAGTATGATGGAACCTCAGTAAAGAAGCTAGAGAAAGTGGCGTGTTGCAAAGTTTGGAGTGGGCGAGAGAATCAAATGTAATATAATTACAACTACAAATGTTACTGACCGATAATAAGGAAAAATGCTCCCGAGCTGACACATGTTACCGGCCGATAACACTTTTGAAGCCGACACATGTTACTAGCCCACAACACCTTTGGGGTTGACACATGTTACTGGATGACAAATTTTTTGAGGTCGACACATGTTACCAGTGACAAACACCTTTGGGTATGACACATGTTACCGAATGACAACACTTTGGGACTGACACATGTTACCGACAACACCTTTTGGGCCAACACATGTTACCGACCGACACTTCATGGGCTAACTTGTTCTTGGTCAACACAAGGAAAAATGTTAGTGGCCAAAAAATAGGAATATCAATGATGGTTTGAGCATTAATGAATGTGGTACTAGAGTAGCTCAAAAACTAGTTTAATGAGATATAACACCCATGTATTTTCCTGTAAGAAAAGTACCATCGGGAAGTAGATTTTTATGGCTACCTATACCTCTTTTCAATGAAGTTAATACAGGTTGTCGGTTGGTGAAGAAAATTCAAGGATTTATCTCTATATAATGTAAAAGAACCCTCATTTTGAGGGGGATACATTATGGAATGTAAAGGAACTATGTAAAATTTGTTCTAGAGATTTTGTGAGTTGTAGGCCTCGAATTTGAGAATTTTGTAAAAGAATCTTGCCTTGTGTCTACTTTGTAATGGATTGTGCATCTTTTTGAGTAATAAAATTTGTGTTATGTGCCTTTCACTACCCTACATTGATTTATATTGCATATATTTCCTTCCATTGTATTTACAGGTATATTGTGCATATTTTTTTCTTCTTACAAGAATTAAATTCATTCTGCTCCTTGAAAATTGGGGTTTGAATGTTTATTTGGCGTGTGCCACTTATATACTCCCTCACCCACTTCATTTTATCTATTTTCACTCACTTGGAATATCTCCAACCCTTGTTCTTGGTGCTATCACCTCTCTTAGTTAGGATTTTAATTTTATGCATTTATCTCTCCTGGTCCCTTGGAATCATATGATAGTGTCAAATAGTTGCATTTCCCTTCCTAGGAGTAGTTTTAACATTAGGAATCGGTAGAGGAAGAAACATTCTCTAGAGGTTTGTATCATTTACAAGGGTGCTAAACCTTGAGACAATCCCATGATATGTAAATACACTGATTGTTCACCCATAGTTTATGACATATCAAAGGGTGTAGTATTTTGGTGGTAACAGCTTATTACTGTGCGCCGGTGGGACCTTAGAAGTCAATAATTCCAATTTTATCAAGTTTAGATGTGTATCTTGGTAAAATTATATCCTTTTGAGGATTTGTTGCAACACATCTAGTGACTCCCAATATCAAGATCTACTAATTCTAATAGATAAAGTGTCTCAACCCATGAGAAGAATCCAAACAAGGTCTAGGAAAATAGAATAAGGAGTCTTTGAGTACCTATAGCTATCACTAGGTAGAGGAAGAAGGGGAAGACAAGTTCAGAGATCACCATCTCCACCAAACATAACTCTTTCAACACCTCCACCTAGTAGGCCCTTCTTGCAATCCACTAGAGTTCTTAGACCTATCATAATGGTACGCACAACAACCAAATCTAGGATTTTTTAACTTCATAGGAAATAATCCACTTTCTCTCAATGCACAAAATCCTATTCTAGTGGTAGCCTTGAAAATTGTTCCTTTTTTATTGGAAAAAATCACACTGCTCCAATTGATCACATACAAGACATTGCAAATATTTGTGCTATCCATGAAATTGTTGACATGGATGTAGTTGTGAAGATTCTAGCTTCTTATTTCAAAGGAAACAAAACCTTTGACCTTGAGATAGGTGAAGGTGGAAATTAAATGAAGTGACTTTCATACTTCTCAATCAACTCAATTTATTGTGATGAGATTTTATGCTCAGGATTTCCCTCAAGGAGCCTTATGACAAACATGGTGAATGCATCATTTACCCTTGAGAAATGAGATATACTCTCTTGAAATGTGAGCTAAGGATACTTATCAAATATGGGATACTTCTGTAACACATTTGGGGAAGTAAATATACCTTGGAAATTTCTTTTATATGCAAGAGAAAACACCAGATATGAAGTCATTGAGAAATTCTTAGAGGTAGGAAACTGCACCAACTACCTATGAATGTTGTTACTTATGATTTGCCCCAATCAATCATTTGATTTCCTTATGTGACCACTAGAATTAATTGGGAAATCCTCTAATGGAATTACTTTGTGTTTTCTTCTCCCATTTCCCTATTTAGTAGGACTAATACATCATAGTGGGACAATGATTTAGGCATCCGAGAGGGATTTCTTCCCTGTTTGAGCCATGACCCCATTGTCACTCCATGTAAGTATGAATATGTTCATGCCCATTCCTGAGAGGAAAATTCATGAGTGATGATAACCATGTTATAAAAAGTGGGAATTTTTAAGCATTTTGAAATTCCCTTCAGAGTGAGAACTTCCATAATTGAGTTGTCATATGTAAGAACTATTCTTGAATTAGGGTCATAGTGTTGGGTATAGGATAGAACTAGCTCCATGCTCGAAACAAACAATGGATGAAAACCTTCCTAAAATAGACCACATGAGAACATATATTCTCCTCCAAAGGTTCTCAAGGTTCATTCAACATCCTTTCTTTGAGATTTTCCATATCCATGTGAGAGACATCATTATCTCCTACATTGGGGTATTCAGTGAATAATGTGGAAATTGGCTCAAATCCTATGTACTTGATCTTCATGGTGACTGGAGATGATGAAATAGAAGGAGATGGAGGAGTGTGAAAAATTTGAAAAACAACCTAATAAATTACTAATTTTAGTAAGTCACAATTAGATGTCTAATTTTAGAAAGTTTTACAATTGTCACTTTTTGACTGTTTTGGATTTGAGAGAGAAGATAGTGTTATTGAAAATCACCAATTTCTCAGATTACTATTATTAGAAGGTCATCTTAGTGGTGACTTACTATAAATGAATTTTTTTATTCCAAGTGTTTGAATTGGAATGAAATTAGTCTCAAAAGTTTTTGTTTTGCAATGTGAGGCTTTACTCCAAATTTCAAAGGATTTCAATTGTTGGGTTTTTGTAGATCTAAAAAGGAAATTGTATTAGATGTAAATTTCAAATGGTTGTAGAAAAACACATAGAGCATCAGTGGAAGCAATTTTATAGTATTCTTAAAGGAATTTTGGAGAGGAACATACTAATGGAATGTTGTTGTTTTCATTGATGTCAATAAGTGTCATTAATGTCAAAAGGAGAAAGGAACAATATGTGAAGGTTGATTGGTAGTGTCATTCATTGTTGTCATGACAAGTTGAGTTGATTAGTCCCATTGATGAGGTGACATGGTGTCTTGAGTAGGTATAGTGAATTACAAAGTTATTGTATCAATATATATATGTTGTAGTGATGCCATGAATATTGTTGAAGGATCTTATAGGTGGGAAAGAATTAAAAAGTCAAGAGGAGGTCAACATGGAAGGTGTAAGCTTGATCGAGAAGCCTAGTTAGGATGCCTAGTGGGCATTCATGAAGGAGGATGGTATGACATGATGGACCATAGGTCTATTAAATCTGGTTTAGAATGGTAAGAGCATGGGTAACATGAGGATGAGGTGTTAAGATAGTCACAAGTGTATTAGAATGTAGGTATATGGTTAAGACTCCATTCTAGGTCTATATCTAGACCTTGTCTTTAACCCTAGGTGGCCTATTAAGGTTGGCTGGAAAAATTTCAGCATGGAGATGAAAAGGTACACATGAATAGATATTTTTCATGTTGTTTCAAGTGTGTGAGAAATTTTTAGGCCCTAATTTAAAGGAATTTGCATGAAAATTCATTTTTTCCTCTCTTGGGCTCAAGGAATGAGAAATCGAGCTTAAGAAGGACTTTTTGATGCCCATCAACACATATGACATCTATATGGGGGTTAATCTTTTCTTGGTAGTTGAGGAATGTATCTAAGAAGGATATCCAAGCATTAGTTCAAAGAATAATCCCCCATGCTTTATGAATAATCATTAAGAGGATAAGGTGTTCTAAAACCATTTTTAAACCCTAGTTAGATAGTGATGCTGAAGAATTTTCTCAAAATGATGCGAGAATGGATTGGGTGACCTAGTTTAGTGATTGGAATATCTAGTGAACTACTCCATCTTTCTCCAAATGGCATTGGTGTCTCATGACAGTTAGTGGACCCCATATAAACGGTAACTTTTTGAAGAAGTTGTGTTTTCTCTCAAGGTTTGCATTAGACCAAGATTAATAAATTGATATTAGATGAATTTGGGAAGTCATAATACATGTATATTGTGGTTTTATAATAAATTTTATCCCTTAGGAGTTCTATGGAATTCATTTTTACAAGAATGGTTTTGTGGCGTTTTGCGGTTCAAGTGGTCATGGTGAAGAGATGGTCTTGAGAATATAATATATGAGATGAATTATCTAAAGCATATGAATATTTTTTTAGGTACCATATGACATGAATCAAGCATTTAATGATCTATAAAAGTTCATTGGTGTGGTGATAAGATGGTCGCATGTTGACCTAGTTGGTAGTTTTAGGAAAAAGTAAGTGAGGTCTAGAGATTGGTCTATAAAACCAGTAGTTGTTTCTTGACCATGCTATTTAGGGATCTAAGAGTGATCATAGATTCTATTATCACCATAAAGTAACACCATCTAATTTTCATGAATGTATGGATGAACAATTAGTGTTTTTGGGTAACATGGGATTGTCTCTCAAGTTGTGGGACTTGCTACTTGAGACAAACCTCCAGAGAAGGTTGGTTCCTCTACCTATTCCTAATTCTAAACTACTCATAAGGAAGTAGATTCAGCTATTGAACCCTATTCTAACATTACAAGGGACCGGTGAGAGAGAAATATTCATGAAAAGGGAAAATCCTACGTTAAAAGAAACGATAGCACCAAGAAAAGGGTGAAGACACTCTAATGAGGGAAAAGAGAGAGGGATAAAATGGAGAAGGTAGAGGCCAAACAAAGGTGACTCGGACCAGGACTTCATTCAACGTCTATTCTCCATGAAACAAAACAAGATGAATATGTAAGTGATAAATACATGCACATAATATAACAAAAAGAATGGAGAGGAAAGGAAATATAAGAAAATATAAGTTAGGGTTGACAAGTGCCACAAAACAAAAACTTGTATTGCTTTCAAAGTATGTACATGACATTACATGTGAAGAATAAGGCACAAAAACACCTTTCCAATCCCAAATGAAGGTTTACTACTCATAGATGCTCAAAAACACTTTTGACAGAGTTTCTTTACATTTTAGAACATCTCCCTCACAAATGAGATATTTTACATTATATAGAAGATGATAGAGAGAAAAAGAGAAAACTTGGATTTCCCTTCAAACACCAACAACATGAATTAACTCCTAAAAACAGTAAGGGTCCCCTTATAAATCCATTCCCAATGATAATTTTCTTGTGGGAGAAGAAATGGGCACCATACCTCACCAAATGTGGTGGTTGAATTACCTAAGACTGCACCTTTTAATGTTGGATAAGATGCTTTGAGAGATTTTCAATGGTACCAATTTTATGAAATTTAGAGAAACTACAAAAATTTATGGTCGTTTTAAATCTTAGGGTGTGGGATGGGTTGAAACTAGTTCCTATGCGATTCCACATTCTATAATAATCCATTTTATGCCTTGTGAGTACAGGTAGAAAATATATTCGAGAGAACTTAGGGAACTAAGCAACTATTCTTTCTTTTCCTTTTGGGTCTACATTATCCATAGGGGTCATGGGTTTATGTGTCAAGAAGATAATTGGTTCCCAAGTTGAACTTAGGAACTGCTCCACTGACTCTTTATTCTTGCATTACCCATTTCTCTCACATTTTTATCCCCTACAACACTTGATTCCATTATTACTTCATTAGTTGGCTGAAAAACCCATGTAGGGAACTATTTGTTTCACGAAATATTCCACTCACCGCCCCATTCTCCACATCCAAGTCTCACTAGCAATACTCTACTCCAACTTCATTCTCTAGCTCGAAAGGGGATGTGAGGAACTTGTGACCCATTATAACCATTCCAAAGTATTCCATTCTTCATACGCATCTCCATAATGCACTATCCATGCCCTCAAATTTTTTTTGCGGCTAAAATACCATTATGGAGAACCAACGTCAATAAGGAACTTGTTCCGCATGGGCTCCAAATATCTTTAATACACTATAAAAGGCCTAATTTTTTATTTTTCTTAATTTAGGATAAGTATAGAACTAAGGATTTATGCAAAGGAAAGGTGAAGCCTTAAAACATTGAATTTCTCTATTTTTATCAATTTTCACCTGTCCAAGTTCAAATGAATCATATGAGTTATCAAAATCACCTTAGGGGGATTTTAGATAACAAGTTCTTATTGGAATATGTTCATGCGTTAGAAGACTGTGAATGGTTCAATACATTTTTAGATAGTCAAGCTTCCTTGGTTGGTTTTACATGGTGTTAGGACAGATTAGGTGTGCTTAGTAAAAGGATATTATCCAAAATTTATGCCCTGAGTGATGGTGTTTAAATCATATGGTGATGACCTTGAGGTCATGTATCACCAACATACATGTTTTAGTGGCATGAATAAGTTATTTGATGATAGTTAAGCTCAATGTGTGAAGACTAGTTTTGTAGATCACAGAGCTAATGAGGATAGTTGATCTTAATGGTGGCTTCATGGCATGATATAGTGGTGTAGAGTTGAAGTATATTATAGGAGGAATTGATTGGACTTAGACAACATGTATGAGTGGTTTATGATGCTTGGTGAATGCCATGTGGGACAAGAAGACAAAGTCTTGGTGAATGAGTTATTTTAGTACATTTAGGATTAATTGATTCCTAATGAAGGATTTGATCTTGTATATGCCATTGCTGACCTAAGGTGATTAATTAATGAGATTATTATGATGTATTCATGTTTATAAAGTGTTATTTGTCCTATGATTTATAACCTAAATGTGTATGATACTTAAGTCATGTATATAAGCAAGTGAAGAAGACATATTTTGTGGTTGTAAGAGTTTAAAGAGGTAGAGGTTGAGCGAGTAAGAAGGTAGATGAAGAAGGTCTTAGTGACCATCAAGATATTTCAAAGGATACTTCATGATGTTGTAGATATTGCTCTGCTATTGGAGAGATAGGTCATTTTACCTAATCAGCTTGGTGAAGACATTCTTGAGTGAAGAAGCCTAAAAGGCATGTTTGAAGAAGATAGAAGGATAAGAGATGAATAAGTGTCATCATCAGTTGTTGGGGAAAAATTATATAGGTTAGAAATAAATTTACTTGGCTGAGTTGGTGTTGAGTTTTCTAGGGGTTGGTGCCTCCATGTAGCCTTGGTGCTCTACTAAATCTAGGGGTTGGTGTTCCTTGTAGAGTTGGCGCTCTACTAAATTGTTAGGGATTAGTGTTATTTGTTGGGTTGGTTCTCAAATGAATTTGATTCATTGTATAAATATTTTTTTCAAAGTGGGTTTTATTCCCTTCAAATGGTTTCCCAATTATATATAGTGTGCTTGTGTTTGTTTCCTCATGTGTATGGTTATGATTATTGGTGAATATATGTTTAATGGTTAATGATAATTGATGAATGCTAAAGTGAATGTGAAATAAAGTTTTAGAGTACACTGATTCAACCCCTTAGTGGTTTTTCTTCCAACAATATGTATTAGAGTAGGTCCTCTGAAGCTAACTTACCAAGTTTTAGGTTATTCTAGAAGCACATATATGGCTAGTCAGCAAAGTGGTTCCTCAACTAGCAAATCTCCTTTATTCAATGGGACAAATTATGATTTTGGAACATCATGATGAAGACTCATATCATGTCCTTTGGATGTGTATTTGGAAGCCGATGCATATGGGTATATTATTCCTCAAAATCCTCCAATTGATGCAACAGGTAAGAAGGGAAGTAATGAAAACTCTAAAGTAATTAATGCCATTTTGTGTGGATTGAAAAATTTAGAATTTGTTAAGGTAGATAAAAATAAGGATATGCGGGATAAGATACAATCCATGTATGAATGTGATTCTAAGGTGAAGTTGGAAAAGCTTCAAACCTATAGTAGCTAGTTTGAAAGTTTGAAGATGAAGGAAGAATAAAACATTACAGCATATCCACTTAATGTAGATGAAGTGGTAAATATTATTAGAGGATTAGGAGAACAATTGAAAGAATCATTTGTGGTACAAAAGTTTTGAGATCTCTAACTCCTAATTTTGATCCTAAAGTCTTAGCTATATAGTAAGCCAAGGATCTAAGTACACTATAGATGGATGAAATCCATGGTATCTTGATAGCATATGAGATGAGGACATGTGATGAAAAACATCCCAAGAAGGAAACAAACTTCATATTTGAGAGTAATTCCAAATGTAATAATATCAAAAATAATTATGTCTCAGATGTAGATGATGATGAATTGATTGTTATGTTTGTTAGGAAGTTAAAGACAAGATCAAGAAACTATAAGGGTAAGTTTCCATTCAAGTTCTTTAAGCTGTGGTGAGATAGTGAATGTTTCAAATAAGTGTCCTCACATACATAATTTTGAAGATAATGAAGAGCATGAAAAATATCGTGATGATGATAAGAGGTCCCATAGGTCTAATAAAATAAAGAAGAATTCAAAAAGTTTGAGGGCAAGAATAATTCCATGAGAATCCTTTATTCTAAGGAGAATTGTAGCTCATCGAGGTAAGTAGTGAAAGTAATGATTCGATGATGATGATGGTGGTGGTGTTGGAAAAGAAAATTTATTTATGGCCAAAGGAGTTAGGATCTCTAAAAAATAATATTATGTATATGGATGTTCATGTGTGGATTTAGATGAAGAATATTTTGAAGTTGACCTTAAAGCTAAGTTGATGAGTGTCCTAGAAGAGGTGAAGCACGTAAAGAATAATAACAAGAAAATAAATACGTGGGCTAAGGAATTTAAATATAAGATTCATTTTCTTGAAGAGAGACATAGGATTAACACCAATGAGTACGATAAGATCTTCAAACAATAATAAACTCAAATGGATTCTATAACAAGACTAAAATCTAAGGAGGAAGAGTGCATCGGTATGAAAAATAAATAGAGTCTTTACAGGAAGAATTTATTGAAGAAGCAAGCAAGGTAAGATCCTTTAAAAAGTTTTGAAGATTTCCACGGATCTAAATGACCTCTTAGATAGTAAAAATATGTTGGTGACAGGAAAAATCTTGGATTCAATGGATACATCAAGAAAAGCAATGAAAATGACAATATTGGTCATAAGAACATGAAGGATTATGACACAAGACAAGAAGATGATTTTTTAGAGCAAGGAGGATACTTTGGAATGGACAACAGGAAATTAACCCTATCGATAACCTAATGCAATGATGTATGAAAAATATTTCAATGGTTATTTTTATACTTGCAATGAATTTGGTCATAGAGCAAGGGAATGTGGTAGAAGGTCCTACAAGAATGAGGATTCATGGATCCATGGAAGAAGTATCGATTCACATCAGCTAAGAGGTGATTATCGAGTTATATGTTATAATTTTCATAATTTTGGTCATATTGAAAACTTGTCTTCATGGTCCCTCAAGATAGTGTAGGAAGTTTGAAGCTCCTAGAGTACAAGACAAAAAGAAAGATAAGCTAAGGGAACCACGAGTGAATCAATGTGGTCTATATCAACATAAGTTAGATGGAGGATCATTTAAGAATGCTCAAATGTTGTTGATCGGATAAAGGTCTAAAAATTAAGCCATAGGTGCCAAAGAGGTATTATAATATCCTAAAATTTTTGTTTTATATCCTTATGGCTAGGGATGTCTCTACTAAGATTATTAGAGACATTCATAAATAAGAAGAAGAAGCATGTAGTAAGGGGGAGCATTGTAATAAGAATATCTAGTACAATTATGGTGTAACGGTTCAAGAAGGTTTATGGTGATGTTTGAAATCAGTAGGCATGTTTGTATGATCAGTATTCATTATGTTACAAAGATTCAAAAAGGTTCTATATGCTTCAATAAGGTTTGGAAGGAATCTGCGAGACAGCTTTAAAGGAATAAGGTATGAAATGTTGTTTGAGTGATCATTTCCTTGTGCATATGGTCTAAATTTTTGAGCACATTTGACACAATTAAGAAGGAAGTTGCTTCTAGTCTAGGTTGAGAAGGTATATATGTTGTGTTTAGATCAAGTGAGTAAGGTTTGTATCAGCTGTATTAAGGGAAAGATAAGATTATTTTCTTTGGTATCCTGGATATTATTGAGGTGTCGAAGTAAGGAAAGATGGGCGATTAGTATTTTAACTCCATAAGTAGGAAAGTTCATCCAAGAAGGTAATGAAGTATCAAGAAGGCTTTCATATGTGTTTTTATGGGGAGATGGGTGGCTCTATCCAGGTTGCATTATGTCATGTGAATTATGTAAAAGACTTGGGGAGTCGAATCATGCATGCTCTCAACTCAAAAGAAATTAAGCATGTTGTTCATTATTTCTAGCATTGGTAGTTTTTCATTGGCCTATTGGTATTAGTTATGTGTTAAAATGTGCTTGATTAAGGTTTGAATCAGATTTATAAGGTATGCATCTACCTAAGGGGAGCTTTATAGCTCTATGGTGGTGAAGTGTCAAAAAATGAGGCGAAGAGGTCAAATGGACCTTATTAGGTTTGGTTTATGTTTCCAACCAAGTGGTGAGCCCTAATGTGATGATAGAGGAACATAACTAAGATGTTACAGGTATGAATCTTTGTCATTAATGTCAAAAGGGGGAAAATGAATTGATAGCTTGAGAGAATGAGCTATATGTCTTTACCATCAATGATTTTTCCATCAATGACAAAGGGGGAGATTTTTGGAATTTTTTTGTTTTCATTGATGTCAATAAGTTTCATTGATGTCAAAATGAGAGAGGAACAAAATGTGAAGATTAATTGGTAGTGTCATTCATTGTTGTCATGACAAGTTGAGTTGATTGGTCTCATTGATGAGGTGGCATGGTGTCTTGAGTAGGTATAGTGGATTGCAAAGGTATTGCAGTGATAGATGGATGTTGTAGCGATGTAATGAATATTTTTGAAGGCTCTTATAGGTGGGAAATACTGAAAAAATCATGAGGTCAACATGGAAGGTACAACCTTGATCAAGAAGCCTAGTTAGTAGGCTTAGCGAGAATTCATGAAGGAGGATGGTATGACATGATGGATCATAGAGTCCATTAAAGTTGTTTTATCATGGTAAGAGCATGGATAACATGAGTATGAGGTGTTAAGACACTCACAAGTGTATCATAATGCGCTTATAGGGTTAAGACTCCATTCTAGGTCTATAATTAGACCTTGTCTTAATCCTAAGTGGCCTAGTGATGTTGGTTGGACAAATTTTATCATGTATATGTAAAGGTTGGCATAAATAGAGGTGAGTCATGTTTTTTCAAGTGTGTGATAAATTTTTAAGCCCTAGTTTGAAGGAATTTACATAAAAGTGGTTTTTACCTCTACCAAGATCAAGGAATGAGAAATCAAAGCTTGAGAAGGAATTTTTTATGCTCGTTGGTATTTGTGACCACTACATGGGAGGATGATTTTTCCAAGGTAGTGTTGATGCAAAATCACAAAGACACCTGGATGTTGATCGATTTCTAGGTTGATCACTCTAGCATCCTGTGATTGCACAACATTGAAACCTTTCTCCAAGTGTGGGACTTGCAGAAATGAGAAAGGAATCTCCAGAGAAGGCTAGTTCCTACTCCTAAACTACCTACCACAAGATATTCCAGTGCAGGAAAGCTAATCTAAACCTAATCTAACCATGCCAAGGAGACAGAGAGAGAGAGAAAAAGGAAAAATAGCAAAATCCTACACTAAAATGGTGATACACCAGAGAAGGAGAATGTTGAACATCTATCAAAACTGCCATGGAACAAGGAGAGGTGAGCAATGGGAAGGATGGACAAATGCATCACAGCCCAAGGATAGATTTCATACGTAAAATGTCCCAAAACTTCATAAACACACTCAGGCACTGTAATGAACATTCAAACTTACACAAATACCTGCAATGAAGAGAGGCAAGAAGAAAACAAGTGAAAAATGAGCAAGGATGGACATATGCATCACAAAACATGTTTTTGTTGCTTTAGAAGTTTATGTAACATCATTTCAATAATAAAAGGAAAAACACCATTACAGAGCAAGGGAGGAGGTTCGAACTCCATTTTCAACCCTGGAGAAGAAATGAAGGGAGGGCATAGTAGAAAAGATGAACAACTCCTTTGAAAATGAGCCAAATCTAGCTTTTTACAATGCATGGGTCGAGCCCAGGAGAGAGAAACATGGGAAAACGTGCAAGCAGCCTAGCCATTGACCAAAACACCTTCTTCATTAAAATTGGTGGTTGAAACATCTCCTCTAGCCATGCTAAAGAAGTATGTGACCCATGTGCATTAAACTAGTTGTTGAAACATCGCTTCTGGCCATGCTGAAGAAGAATGCGACCCATTTGCATTAAAACTAGTTGTTGAAACGTCAGTTCTGGCCATTACTACGCCGAGACGTTTCTTGATTTTCTCTCTCCAAAATGAACCAAAATTCAAGATTGACCCCAGAATCATGTAGATAATTTCACTAGCTTTCCATTGATATAAAGAATGTGAAAATCCGAGCTCTGGATCGAAAGTTATGGCGATCCGAAGATTTAGGGCACAAAATAGGCCAAAACGGATTTTGAATTTTTCCCGCGCTCTGCCACTTGGATGACACGTGTCGGGCTCTGATTGGATGAGAAATTCTCTCTCCTCCACCTTTCTACGGGATTTCCTTTGAAATTTTGACCTTTTTCATACTTTGGAAAATTTCTCATTTTCCCCGCGCCCGCCACTTGGGACACGTGGCATCATTTGGTTCGTCGACAGGGGCACGGGGAAAACCTTTACCTTTTAGTTTTTTGGCCAAAACTTTTGCTAAATTTTCTAAGTCCTCCCCAAGCTCCACACTTCCCCCACCTTAGGACACGTGTCCTGTGTCTATTGGCTCGGGCCGACCCTTCAAACCTCGCCCTTTGAACTTTTGGGCCCAAAAACACTTAGTCAAAATTTTTATCAAGGCTCCCTCGTGACACGCGCGTCACATTCTGATTCGTTGGCAGCTTTTCCGGTCTTCGCGTCCCTCGCGTATTTTTGGCTTGGATGTCCCAAACCGTCTGGGAAAATTTCTCCGATCCACCCGACTCGGGCTTCCTTGTCCCTCTTTGAGGCGAAGACACGTGGCACATTTCCATTTGCTCTCGGCTCTTTTGGCTCTCCGCATCCCGCGTACATTTTGTCCCAACTGTCCCGGACCGCTGGGACATATCTCTCAACCACCCGAAATGGACTGTGACTTGTGCCAAATCGGCCGATCCGCGCTTTTCGCGTACTTTTTTGTCCCAACTGTCCCAACTGTGCGAAACAAAGACTTAGGTAATTTTTTTCCCTTTTTCGACCGAATCGGCTTTTCACGTCCCGCGCGTACCTACGGCCCAGATGTCCCAATTGTTGTATGGACCACCTGGAGGCTTTTCACCCGTTTTGCGCCCTGACGTCCCAACTGTCCCAAGGACCTCCTGACTAGGACTTAGCCGATTTTCATGATTTTTTCTGCCCCAAGCTTGGTTTTTGCAACTTTTTCACCCTTTTTAGAACTTGCTCTTTTCTTCTTAGACAGGAGAGTTAGAAAGAAGCCGAGGGGACCCCAAAACATGATTTTGGGCCTTGAATCAATCTATTTTCTTGGGACTTGAATATTCTGATGCATGTTATCAAAATTTACCCTGGGGGTGAATTTTGGATAACAGTTTTGGCGACTCAATGGGTCATCTCACTCTAGATGAATGATCGAGAACTCAAGCAATCCATTGGGCATGGAGTCATGAGTTATAACTCGCAAACGATCTAAAATTTGAAAACCTCCTCTCGAGCCACTTGAAAACCCACCGAACATGGAGTTGTTCTCACCAAAATGCCACTGGAATGAACATGCAAGAGAAAACCAGCACCACAAAACACTATGTACAGAATCGAAAATCATACATGCTCCAAATGGAACATGCAGTGTGCACAAGCACTTCTTCTCTGAAAGCAAACCTACCTACTCTATTCTAATCGAAGCAAAGGCAAGCTAAACAAAACCCGCAATTGGTTGTGCAAAATAGCTTCCTTTCTCAAAAGTGGCAGCCATGTAATTGATTTGGAGCTGATCATGGCTGTTAGGATGAGTGGAAAATCAACCAGAAGCTGGTCTTCCACCCAAATCATCAAGGTATCAGCTGAAGGTGAATCCAATACCTCTTTTAGTTGCTCTGCATTTGGATTGAAGAGGTATGACAGCTGATCCTTGGAAATTTGTAGCTCACCCTCATGCTCAGAAGCAAGCATGACTGGTTATGACTTCTCCTTTGGCTCCAATAAAGCCAAATACTTGATTGGGAAAGGTATGATTCGTTTGATATGCCCATAGCTCTGATTTTCAACTCCAAAAATGGAGTCTTCTTGTAGACCCTCCTGAATGGATGGTGTGGAAGAAATGGTGGAATTCCTCTGTCCTTTCTCTTCCTCCAATGAAGAACATGAAAGATTACAATCTTCCAATCTTGGTTCCAAAGAGCTGCTATAAGATGCAGGCTGCTGCAAATGAATGCTCTCCTTCATGACAATAGACTCAAGTGTTTGGAATGTGGATGATGAAAGATAGAATGGTGGAAACTCAACCGGCTCTTCTCCATCAAAATAGTCCTCCAAATCTGATGCTGGATAAACCGCCTCATGGCTGTCCCTGCCGCAAATGCTCCACTTCCTCCATGGTGTCTTCTTGATCTGCAACTTGACCACCATGGTTTCTTTCACCGTCCAACATTGAGTTTTAGAGATCAAACTCCTCTTCAGTACTAGAACTTGAGAGAGGTGAAGTAGAAAGAAGAACTGAAGGTTCTCCTGTAGCCTGCTTTATGCTCAAAGCCCTTGGATCTACAATTTTCTCCTCCACAAGTAGAATGTGCTCCTCTTCTTTTGGATCTGAAGCAGCTTCTCCTTCCTCCAATGTTTGAATACATTCTTGCTCTTTATTGAACTCTTCCTCCAAAGATGAAGTTTTCCAAGTCAAACTCTTCAATCTGCCATTGCTCTAGAGGACAAGTTGGGACTGCAAGATCTTCTTCTTCTGCTGCAACAAAATCAGTCCTAACCACCATTTTTTCTCCAACTCCCATCTCTTCTGAAGGCTTAACCATCAAGGGGATCTTTGTCATCCCAAATTTGGCAGCCCAAACCCTCAAGTTGTCTGTCATTTCTTTTCTTCTTGGCTCTTCCTCTTGCTGTCCTTGATGACTGATTTTTGCAATTTCTTCTTCCCCACATGGAATTGGGAATGCAAGAGGAGGGATGGGTTGTAACTCAATTGATTTGGCAATTTTTTGTGGTGGTGGAGGTAGAAACTCTTGTTTCTTTGGAGGAGGGGGTATTTCTGTTAGCTCTTGTGGAGGGGATGACTGTTTGGAAGGAAAAAGGAAAGAAGAATTGAGGTGTGGTGGAAGACTGAGAGGTGGAGACATGGGATCAACATTTGGGACAGCAGATGGGGAATTTAGAATTTGTAATTCCAAATGAGATGGTGCTGCTTGAGTAATGGGAAGAGAAAGACCAGATGATGGTGTAGAACTTACCCATTGACAAGGTTGTTCAACAACAAGTGTATAGGCCTCTATTTCTGCTGTCCATTGTGCAAGTTAGGGTAGCATCTTCATCATGAAGTCCAGCTTCTCCTGAGGGCTGAAGTGTCTTGGAAAAGGGCCTCCCCATGGACAAGGAGTCCTGCAACCAATTCTGAAAGCTCTCATTTGAGTTGTTGCTCTGGACTGCACCATCTTTACCTCCATCTTTTGGATTTTCTCCAATAGACCAGCATCTTGCATCTGATTGTCTTCATTATATGCATACTCTTGCTCTTGGAAAGCTCCATAGCCAAACTGATTTTGGCATTGCTGCTCATATGGGTATGCATGCTGATTTTGAATTTGTTCAAAATGCTGATTTGGAGGATTTAAAAACATGTTGGAGGTGTGATAAATCTGCTGTTGTTGAAATGTGAATTCCATGATGGAAATGAAGTCATGATTGCACAACTTCATGGAATGGAAAAGAATGAAAGGGATGGAAAGAAATATGGATGGAAATGGATGAAAAATAGGTCTATAACTTCAGAAATGGGTTGCTGATCAGATGGAGTCACCAGATGTGTTTGCAAGTGCCTCCAAAGGCTGAAATCTTCACAGGAACACACCAACCTGTAAAAGATGAAGTGGAAGACCTCTAAGTTCCCACCGGGCATGCCAAAACTGTTGATGCAAAATCACAGCACCCCTGGATGTTGATCAGATTTCTAGGTTGATCACTCTAGCATCTAGTGTGATTGCACAACATTGAAACCTTTCTCTAAGTGTGGGACTTGCAGAAATGAGAAAGGAATCTCTAGAGAAGGCTGGTTCTTGCTCCTAAACTACCTGCCACAAGCTATTCCAGTGTAGGCAAGCTAATCTAAACCTAATCTAACCATGCCAAGGAGACAGAGAGAGAGAGAAAAAGGGAAAACAACAAAAGCCTACACTAAAATGGTGATACACCAGAGAAGGAGAATGTTGAACATCTATCAAAACTGCCATGGAACAAGGAGAGGTGAGCAATGGGAAGGATGGACAGATGCATCACAGGCCCAAGGATAGATTTCACACAGAAAATGTCCCAAAACTCCATGAACACAGCTCCAGACCTGCAATGAACATTCAAACTTACACAAATACCTACAATGAAGAGAGGCAAGAAGAAAACAAGTGAAAAATGAGCAAGGATGGACAGATGCATCACAAAACACGTTTTTGTTGCTTCAGAAGTTTGCACAGAACATCATTTCAATAGTAAAAGGCAAAAACGCCATTACAGAGCAAGGGAGGAGGTTCGAACTCCATTTTCAACCTTGGAGAAGAAAAGAAGGGAGGGCAGAGCAGAAAAGATGAAAAAATCCTTTGAAAATGAGCCAAATCTGGCTTTTTACAATGCATGGGTCGAGCCTAGGAGAGAGAAACATGGGAAAACGTGCAAGCAACCCAACCATTGACCAAAATGCCTTCTTCATTAAAATCGGTGGTTGAAACATCTCCTCTTGCCATGCTGAAGAAGAATGCGACCCATGTGCATTAAATCTGGTTGTTGAAACATCACTTCTGGCCGTGCTGAAGAAGAATGCGACCCATTTGCATTAAACCGGTTGTTGAAACATCGGTTCTGGCCATTACTACGCGCCAGATATGTTTCTTGATTTTCTCTCTCCAAACTGAACCAAAATTCAAGATTGACCCCGGAATTGTGTAGAGAATTTCACCAGCTTTCCATTGATATAAAGAACGTGAAAATCTGAGCTTTGGATCGAAAGTTATGGCGATCTGAAGATTTAGGGCACAAAACAGGCCAAAACAGATTTTGAATTTTTTCCCGCGCTCTGCCACTGGACGACACGTGTCGTGCTCGATTGGATGAGTGATTCTCTCTCCTCCACCCTTCCACAGGCTTTCCTTTAAAATTTCGACCTTTTTCATACTTTGGAAAAATTCTCATTTTCCCCTCACGCCCGCCACTGGGACATGTGGCATCATTTGTTGCCGACAGGGGCACGGGAAAACCTTTACCTTTTAGTTTTTTGGCCAAAACTTTTGCTAAATTTTCTAAGTCCTCCCCGAGCTCCGCACTTCCCCCACCTTAGGACACGTGTCCTATGTCTATTGGCTCGGCCGACCCTTCAAACCTCGCCCTTTGAACTTTTGGGCCCAAAAACACTTAGTCGAAATTTTTATTGCGCCTCCCCTTGTGACACGTGTCACATTCTGATTCATTGGTGGCTTTTCTAGGTCTTCACATCCCTCGCGTATTTTTGGCCCAGATGTCCCAAACCATCTGGGACAAATTTCTCCAATCCGCTTGACTTGGGCTTCCCTGTCCCTCTTTGAGGCGAAGACACGTGGCACATTTCCATTTGCTCTCGGCTCTTTCGGCTCTCTCTCTCGCATCCAGCGTACTTTTGTCCCCCAACTGTCCCGGACTACCTGGGACAAATTTCTCTGAACCACCCGAAATGGACTGACTTGCGCCAAACCGGCCGATCCGCGTCTTTCACGTACTTTTGTCCCAACTGTCCCAACTGTGTGAAACAAAGACTTAGGAAATTTTTTCCCTTTTTCGGCCGAATCGGCTTTTCGCGTCCCACATGTACCTACGGCCCAGATGTCCCAATTGCTGCGTGGACCACCTGGAGGCTTTTCGGCCGGTTTGCGCCCGATGTCCCAACTGTCCCAAGGACCACCTGGACTAGGACTTAGCTGATTTTCATGATTTTTTCTACCCCAAGCTTGGTTTTTGCAACTTTTTCACCCTTTTTTAGAACTTTCTCTTTTCTTCTTGGACAGAGAGTTAGAAAGAAGCCGAGGGGACCCCAGAAACATGATTTTGGGCCTTGAATCAATCTATTTGCCTGGGACTTGAATATTCTGATGCATGTTATCAAAATTTACCCCTGGGGTGAATTTTGGATAATAGGTAGTTGGGTAATGGAATTTTATCATGATAAATTTATTATATGAAAAATTGAAAATATCTTCCATGACAACTAAGATGACACTAAAAATACTTGAATCGAGTAATGTAAACCTACCCTCCGCCAATTTCTGACTATATAAACCCCATCATGGCTAAGAGGAATGTTCTAAATATATTTTTAAAGTGTGTTTCATGTTCAAGTAAGCTAGTGGGAAGCAATTCCTGGATTCATTTTGATCCACTTTGAAGGAATTGCTCCCAGAGGCCCAAAAAGGCCTATTTTTCAAGATTTTTGCACCTGGTAAGAACCTCTTAGGAATGTATGGGGAAGATAAAAACATATAGGAAGGGTGTATTAGAGATATGTAATTATCCAAGGTATTTTAGGAATTTATGCAAGAAAAATCAGGTTTGGGAACAAACAATGTAACATCGGGCTACTTGTAGCATAGTGCAAGGAAATGAAAATAGTAAAAAGTTGGCCATCTTGTTCTAGATGTTGTGGGAGCCTTGGGATATTTTTTAAGTTTACTAGATACTCATTGGAAATCTAATAAGGCATAATTCACATTGCAAAAGGTTTTGGGAGATTCTACTATCCAGATTTTGAGATATTGGCCCGATAGTGTAGATGAAGATCCCCAATCCTTGTGGGAATTCAACCAAGAATTACAAGATTTTTATGGATATTTGATGCTTGATTAAAATCCTAATTTGACCTAATTAATTCCTCTTAACTCGAATGTTTTTTTGTCATTTTCATCAACATAATTTTTGGTGGAAGTCCTTTCAATAGCACACAAGTTTGAATAGAATTAAAAAGGTAGGTAAATTTAAATTTTCATGAAGAATTGAATCATTAATGTTGTTTTAATGACCTCAAAACATATTTTAGAGTCAAAATTTAATAATATTTTCCTAGGTAACTCTTAAGGAAGCTCCTAGGTCTAAAATCACTCTCGATGTCTATTTATAGTAGTTGTTGGTGAAGGCGAGGTTTCCAAAAGTGTACATGACACATTTTCACACATGTGATGCAATTTTTAACCTTTGAACTTGGTTAAAAGGTGCATGAGGTGTAAAAATTTACACCACCAAGGAGAGAAGACGTGTTGTGGAGATTGCATCACTTAAATGCTCACTTGGTTAGTTAGTGTTATGCACTCACAAGTCAATTTGGCCCCCTCTCCATGTTGAGTATGACCCATGATACACCCGAGAGGATATTTTTACCTATGAGCCTCGTAAAAAAGTGAATTAGGTGAAAAAAGGTGTGCCACCAAGGGAGGTAAGTGTATTCATCACTTAAGTGACCAACTTCAAGTGTTAGGTGAGGGTTTTCCTTTCATACCTTCAATATTCCCCCTCTACATGTTGAACCTCACCATTTGAAAATTTTTACCATGATGTTTCACCTTTGAATGTAGTGCAAAAGTGAATCAGGTACAAAAATTGTTCCACTAAGGAAACTCTCCCTCTCCTGTCACTCACAACCTCACACTTGTTCCCTATGGCATGTTTTCCACTCAAGTCTCACTCTTCACCCATGTCCCCCTCCTCATAATGGCTCCCCCTTTACACATTTTCACAATTCTTATAGAAATTTTCACCTCATGTCCCCTTACCAAATGTGGTAAGGGACATGAGAGATTCTTGGACCCATTTAGTAACCCCTAACTCACCCTCAACCCGAGTTAAGAAAGAAGTGCTAAAGGGCCAAGGGTGGGTTTTCCTAAACTCGGTTAATATTTTAATATTAAATGAAACTTAGCCATATTTTGGTCTTGTTTTCAAAAATTTATTTCCCTCCATTTTTGAAGGTGATGCTTCCATGAATAACCACACACCCCTCATGCTTAAATAATTTCTTTTCTCATACCTCATAAACCCCTGCTCCGATCTCCACAAGATTAAACTAAAGCTTCACTACATGAATGCCTTTGGAATGAATGTTTACATGCCCTCATTAATACCATCACATATTTTTTACACTCATATGAAACTATCAGCCATGGAAAACTTCTCCCCCATATCTATAGAGTTGCAACGAGCCAAATGAACTAAAAATCGGAGCATAAGATCCTAAAAAAATTAGCTTTCCAATGAGTACTTTCTTACACCATGAAAATGGGTAGGATTAGAGTTATGAAGGAATGTTATTTTTCATTATATCTGATCATATGAATAAAATATGTACCATAAATTTCAATTTTCATTTTGTTAAGATATATATGAGAGAAACCCCTAAAAAATTAGAGCATAACATCCTAATGAGAAGTAGAATTTTTGGAGACCTTTTTAGCCCAATCCGACACCCCATGGCTAATGTATAATTTTAGTAAGTTCCCATTCAATAAACTTAATAATAGTATTATTTATTAAGTATTAATGGATTTAAGACACTCAATTCATTCCACAAGAGGAAAATTTCTCAAAAGTGACAATTCGGTGAAATTGCCAAAACTAGTCACCCAAGAAGAACTTACTAAAAATAGTATGTTTCTGGAAAAGGATAAAAAATTGTCATGGGTTTTCATCCTCCATTCCTCACTAATTTCAAACTTCACATAGGAAAAACTCATGCTTTCAAAAGGGTGAAAAGTGGTGTTGTGTCTCAAACATAAGGGAATCCCTCTCGGTCCTCAATTGTGGTTGCAACAATATGTTTTGATCTCAGTGTGATTCTCACTTCATCCAATGGGTTGATCATAAGTTTAAAGAATTATACATCCCTTTTCTCACCTTAATTTATCACATGGTTGAGGTATTATTAACCAAATCTCATTGGTTTCTCTATTTTCCCAAGGGTTGGTATCAGTTTACATTAAGAACCCGATAGTTTAGAAGTATTACAGTGATTTAAAGGTTAAAGGATTGTTCAAGTGATGTAAATATTCTCTCATCATCTTCAATTTTCTTCCCTCCCCTTCCAGTTTCCAATCCTTCAAGGCATGATCTCACAATGTGTAATGTTTTAGAGTTGGGAAAAGCTACCATGGTCCTCTTCTTGTTCCATAGAGTGGAAGGAAGATGTCATGAAAAAATTGATTCATAATAAAGGCCAAATAGGTAAGATACATCATTAGTTACTCCTTAATAAACCATTAAAATTTGAAATATCTCATTTGATCTAATTTATTTCTCATATAGTCCCATTCTCGACCTCAAAATAATCTATACAATTGGCCCAATAGTCCTCAATTTGTGGAAAAAAATTCAATCCTGATAAGAGGAAGGAATCACGATTCTTCTTGAGGTCATAGTTGGGACTAGACATATAGGAATAAAAATTTAAGGTTGTGGGGAGAATTCAATATTTGTTGTATCAACAATACTCTTGTATGAATATATTCCTAATGAAATAGGGAACGAGACACCCTTCCTATTTGAATTCTTACACTTGGTGTGAACATTGGACAACTATCGGCATAAATCAATCATGATGATCTTGTAACTTGGGTATTTTGGTAATTGGAAAGGGAAAAGTTCAAAACATTTGACCTTGAGATAGGTGAAGGCGGGTGTTGTCATGCAAATGTGCAACATGAAAATTTCAAAATTTCAAACTTGACAACGGACCCAAGTGTAATTTTTTTGCTCCTAAGCCTTCCTAAACCATATCTTGATTAGTATACTCTCTCTTGTTTTTTTATCCTATCCTAAGTCTAAATATGTGATGTATAACTTGGCTAACTGTTTGAAATTTTTTCATAAGGTCACTCAATCCATTCAGTGAAATGTTGTCAAAAGATGAATTAAGTGCGATCCTAGAAAGGCTATTCTCTAGCCTTTCTGGGACAAATGTGCATCCTCCAAGTTTGATCAAGAATCCTAAATCCATCTAGAGATGTTATTTAAGAGTTTTAAATTCAATGGAACATGTTTAGGAATATTTGGGAAATTTTCAGAGGTTTTGGAGCAAGAACAGTGAAAGTGGGTTTTGGAGGCTTAAGGAGCTTGCGGTGAGAAAGGTACTGCACCGAACTTCAATGGAAGATTCTATGAGCTCCGAGATGAGTTAATAGTAAAACAAGATATAGTCAAAAATCTAATATAATCTTCTACATGATGGAGTTTTCACATTCTTCCTAAGAACCAATCGCTTCTTATGGAAAATAAATCTTAGAAGATTCACCTTACAATCTCAAATGAAAAAGCATAATTTTTTGGAGAAGGATGCATAATTAAGTCTGTAAAACCATCCCATAGATCTTAAAATTTTCTTGGGATTCAAATTAATATAAAAAATTACAAAAAAGATCTTGTAGAACTATAAGAAAGTTAGTTTCATGATTTTAGGAGTTAGTCAAATTTACAATTGGATGGCTGGCACATTTTGGTGTTCGACTATCCCAACTATCTAGGAAAGTATGGAAAGTGGGGATAGTAGGGAAAAAAATGTGCCCAACCCCCATTATATCCCTTGGACCCTCATGTGACCTGTCTCTTCTTCGACATATGATAAATGGTTGTTTTTCGATTTAGCTAATTTTTTCCAAAGAAACCCATGACACATTTTACCGTCCCAACTTTTCCAAGGACAATGGGTACAATTGGGACAAAAAAATGTGCCCCAACCCTATCCCTTACACAATTTCTTCATCTGAAAACAAACTTTTCCATATGGGTGCTTAATCCTTTCTCTCTCATCCTTCCATCTTTCCACTCACTTCCCACCACTTGTCAAACCCAGGATATTGTGCGGTCAAAGAAATTCAAAAAGAGTCAACGCTCGGTGGAAATTCAATATAAGTCATCATATCTCATTGGTTAATTTGGATCCATAATCATATCATAGTGATTTGGTTGAAGTAAGCTCCGTGATCCAAGTTTGTTAAGCTCGATGAGTTGGGTGGGTCGAAGTGAGTTAGTTGTAGTAAATTCAATTTGGGATAGTTATGGAGGTGATCTAGTTGATAAGTCATCCTTTTTCATAAATATCTAATACAATTGAACCAAGTCAAGAAAGATGGGTGAGTATTTGAATTTTAGTGAGACAAATGAGATCAGGCAAGCTCAATGAGATGGTTAAAGTAATCTTAGTGAGATATAGGATTTGATCATTCAAGCATCAAAGGGATCATCATGAGTAATGTGTTGGAAACTGGGACACTAAGAGGGGGGTGAATCAGTGTCTAATCAAAATTTTACAGACATTTCCATTTCCTTAATCTTGTTATGATGAACACAAGAAATCATACACAAGAAAATAATATGAGATAACACATAGAGACACAAAATTTAATGTGGGAAACCCAACTGGGAAAAAACCAATCTGAAACCAAGAAATATTCTTAGGACCAAATTTCCCTATATCTGTTACATTGATTTCATGGTTGAGCTTCAACTCAACCTAGAGCTGCAACTCCAAAATTTGGTTCAACAATAACTAACCTTTAGTGATCTTCAACTCACAAGGAGGATTCAACCCTATGTAATTTAACCAACTACAACTGATCTTCTGTAAGCTACTTCTTACAAGGAGGTTACAACCCCTATATGCTAAGGTAAAACTTAGAATTTTTCAATCGTATTTTTTTAGACAAAAATGTTGTCTTATAAAATAGATAGTCACACTAGATTTGGACACTTTTCTACTCAACTTATTCTTAGTTTTATCCCCAAATCACTATTCTTCTAGTTCCTACTCAACAAATGTTCTTAGTTATGCAAGCCTACTTCCACACCTACAATCACTTTATAAAAATCCTTCTAGTCACACTTTCAAGTTCTTTCGGAAACATGTGTCTATTATTCTATTCAAATCAATGTCAGATTAATAGATATCATGTATGATATTTCCATGATATGCCATGTTTTCATCATCTATTCAAATAATACACATTCATCATTCTTTTCTTTACAACCACTGTCAAACAAGTTCTCTTTACATACACTTTGTCAAACTCTTCACAAGATTATCAAGTCTCTATGTAGACCTCAAGACAAGTTTCATATACCTGAAAAAAACTTCTTCAAGCTTTAACATTTGTTGTCATGATAAATATTTGCACCTTTTTCAATAACATATCTTACACTACTCACTCTACCACTTTCAACTCTATATCCTTCAATCAAAATTCTGTCTCAGGCTCACATCTTCTCCTATATCTTTCCATGTTTAGTTCATTATACCACCTAATTCTATGCTGAGAATCATATTCTTTTGAATTACATAATCAAGCATATGCTCTTTATGTATTCAATATTGATTCTGATACAAACTTATCTTCTATCAATTAGTCTTATTGATGTATCATGAAACTCCCACCAAAGATTTCTTCTTCCTTGTCATATACTTTGATCCTTCATATTCATATGATTCACTACTCTGATCCTTTTCAAGGATTCTCATGTTTATTCACTTCCATTCATCTTGACAACTTGCTATTATGTTTCACTTTGTTTCAGTTCACATTCAAAGCTTATCAATTCCTCTTCATTTAATATTGGTATACTATTTCAAAGTTTTTACCTTGTGTGTTCACTTCTCTAAAAACTAAAGTGTCTTACCTTTTCATACACAATCTACTACACACATACACCCATACCTTCTCTAGCTCGAGCATCACATCACTTAGTCCTTTCAACTTCTAATACCTCTTCATATTTTGTCTTTTGGACTTCACAGGATTTTACCAAGACTGACATTTCACCTTCTTGTATGAGCTAGATGAGACTCATGAATTTGTAACAATTTTATGGATCTAAATATTCACCAAGGATCCAAAACTTTGAGCTAAAGAGTTCCATGACTCTTCAACTTCACAAGGAGCTAAGACACGTAGAAGCTTGATTAAATTTATGTGTTAGACTATGCCATGAATGTTTAAGATTTAAAGTTGAATACACTCACACCTTAATGTTTCCTCAACCACTTTTGAGCTATTAATGACTTTTTAGGAGGTTATTAGACATTTTCCATCAAGAATATTTCATTGAAGCATATTACGAACTCTACACAAAGTGTTTGTAAGATGAATCTTATGCCACTGTCACATAATTATTGCATTTTGAAGACAACCTAAACACATACCTCTAATGACTGACCTCTTCCATACCATTTAGATCCTTTTCATGAGGTTTAGATCCTTCATAACACAATAAATTACATAAAAACCCTATTTTTTTATCTCTGCACGAGATGAACAACGATTTTGGAAGTATACATGTAAATTTCTCTTTGAGACTATGATGAAATCACCAAATTATTTTTAAATACCATTCGTATGTTCCGAGACGAGATGTCTATAATTTTTTTAATTTTTCATTGGGTGAAATTCAAGATTCAAGCAAATTTCTCTTACAAACCCTAGAACCGGGGTTTTGTGCACTATAACAAGTCAAAAGGCTTTAGAAATGAATTTCTAGGGAATTTCCATGTAAAATTCAAAATTTTCTCCTCTTTTAGACCTATGAGTATTCCCTACACCTTTTCCAGACATCCAAATTATTTAAAACATTTCCATTTATTCCCAAAACATAAAAAAATCAAACACAGAAGACCAATAACTTGCAACGTATTTCATGTTGAGTAAAAAGAGGTGCCTTGGGTTTTATGTTGAGACTTGTGTGACTCAAAAAAATGAGGTTCTCTTGACCTCCTTTGAACCACTGAACCAAAATTTGAAGACCAACTAATCATTCTAGCATGAAGACTTCATTTAACTCACATGAGTATAATCAACATTATGCCTATCAACAATTACACACAACCATTCTTCTTATTCATTGTATTATTATTTGCATGTGAGACCTATTGTCATCTCAAAATTTCCCCTCTTTTAAAAGTCGAAAATTGAAAATTTTGAGTTAACACACTTTAGTGATGTTCTAGTGAAGTGAAAAGTTGAGGAGATAGTAAAATTCATGTTTTTTGGAGGTATTTTGGTGATTTACTGGTCTGCATCGGACATTTTGTCCCTCATGTCCCAAGTTACTGCCAGACTTCGTTCTCGATTTCCCTCATCATCCGTATCGGGTCCTTTGTGTAATTTTGTCCCATCTATCCCAAAAGCATATGTGCCTTCTGTCCCCGATTTCCCGCATCGCATGCGCATCACCGAATCACGTCTTTGCATCCCTCACGTTTCCAAGTTTCTAGACCACTCGTGCTCATTTGGCCCACATTACCCGCATCACCCATGTTGGCCAGATCACATCTTCGCATCCCTCATGTCCCAAATGTACCAAAGACCATCCGGGCTAGTTTTTTCCACTCTTCCCGATTCTTATCTTTTTGAGTCGGTGTAATATGAATTTAATGCACATTTAATGACCTTATCTCTCCTAAACGGCTATTTAATGGGACTATCCTCTATGCATTTGACACATTGCTCACTTGCCATCATTTTCTTGAATCCTGCAATTAAGGTCATTTGCTCATGCTCCTGTTCCCTTTACATTTTTCATTGCGAATTCGATCCTTGAAGGCTGTTTCTTTGTACATTGCAAACATGAAGATTAAATTCCAAGGTCAAGAACATGTTTCACCTCTTGAGTCCTCTGTTCCCAATATCGGGGATAGTGAGGTTTGACACCTAGATTTTGGGGATTTTTGGAACAGATTGACTTGCCCTAATCCTTCCCCCATGGCACAAATGATCAACGATAGCGAACTTGCCTATGCCACTAGTTTCACTATCTCTGTACAATGTGTTGACACCATGCTTGCCTGTGGAGCTCATTTTAACTCAGACACCAAATAATTGATGAATGTGCATGGGGAGCTGATTGCCAAACTAGATATTACTGCCATTACTACTGCCCTATGGATTCTAGAGGCTGAAGAATCCATTGTTCTCACCCAAACTCAAGCTCAGACTTTGTTTGAGCAGAAAGTGATAAATATAAGACAAGAATAGAAAAATCATAGTTGAAGAACCCTAAGAAGGAGCATCCTAACTTTCCAAGGCATTGTTTAGGGTTGATTTCAATGAAGAGTTGTTTGATTTCATCATTTTTCTAGCTCGTGTCATGGCATTGCCCTCTAATAATGAATTCCACTTCTGGATGTGCCCTTTCATCAACATCATCTGCGAAGGTAATCGAACATAAATTGGGTAGAAATCATTTGCATGAATTTGACCAAGCAATTGTCTAATGTGTAGTAGACTAAGAAGTTCTATATGACTTCTTATCTCATGTATTCCCTAGTAGCATCCTGGCAGTGGTTTGGATTCACATACATGGAGGGCCAGAAGGATAAGCCCATTTATGCATACTACCATCAATTTACTCTTGAAACTAACAACCACAATTTCAAAAGAGTTAATGATGACTTTACCATGTATATTGTAAGGCTTTTGGAAGGTGATACTACCGGAGGTTTTCTGATGAAGCCATGAACTTGATAGCTATGTATGGAGCTTTCTTCATTCAATTCGGAGGTTTTCATATATTAGGTTGCACAGTTATGAAAACACACCTCTCAAGCTCCCCATGTTTTGTAATGAAAAGATGGCTCTAGTTGAAGTGTGTAGGCAATTGGATAAATTGCATAGAACCCGTAGGGAAAAGAAAATCTCTCGTCTCAGTACTTTCCTTTTTTTTTTGGGAAATTACACATGTAAAACAGCCTTGGATGCCCAAAATGTAGATAGGGCCATTACTCCCCTCACTTTGTCCACTTTTTCGGCCTAGGACTTGTTTTGATTTGAAGAGGTTCATTGATCGAAACCTCGGGATAAATTATCATCACATGTCGATGCCTTTGAGGACTATTGGGCCGATTGTGCGAGATGATTTTGAAGCAAGGTGGAGGAACTATGGCAACCTCTCTATAAATTATTAAAGAGTTCAATCTCTATCAAATTCCTGAAGGGTTCCAAGATGATGATGAAGACTTGCAGTCTTTTGAATATGAGACCATAATCAAACATGCTCCTTTGGAAGATCTGGATTGGTACAAGAAGGAGAAGGATGACTTGGTTGAGATTTTTCCCTTTGTCCTTGTAAGAACCAAAGTTTGGTTTGACAGAAAGGTTCGAGAGCTTAAGAAGAATCAGAGCGGATCTTCTTCTAGAGATACTTCAACACCTACGAAGGGAACACATACACCCAACACAAAGGTACCTACACAAACCCCTCCTCCTTACTCAATTAAAGAACTTGAATCATCTACTCCCTCTTCTTCTACTCAAGTGTACCAAAAGAAGATAAAAGAGGTTAAACAAGAGCCAATTGAGGAAGAATCCCTTCTAGGTCTTTCAAGATTGCCTTCAGGGCTAGAGAATGTTATTGTTCTCAGTAAAAGTGATGATGGTGAAGTACCAAATCCTGCGGGAACTTCAGAAGTTACAGTAGAAGAAGAGAAGGAAGTTCTTAGCACTCGAACCTCCAAGTACCACAGATTCCTCTACTCAAGAAGCTCCAGGATGCCTCACTCACCTCTCTACTCAAGGCAACAGCAGTGGTGAATACCTTAAGTTTCATGCATTCACTTGCTCTTGGACCTCTTGTACCTTCTTCTTCTCCCTCTCTACTTTTGCATGGGTGCAACCCTTGGTTGATAAAGCAGAAAGAGAAAACCTTCTTTCTGTTTGACAGGGCCAAATCTTGATGTTATGGCAACTTTGTTAGGTACTACTCGTCCTCCAGCACAGAGAGCTAAAAAAACTTCAAGAATAGTGACAGATGCTCAAGGCCAACAATTTATAGAGGTTACAAAGCCTAAGGTTGATAAAGCGAGCAAGATCTATTAACCTCGACCTAGAGCTTTCTAGAATTCCAATGGGATAATCTACTCCCGAGAGTGAGGTGCATAGCCTCCAAGAAACAGTAACCAAGGTTATCGAGAGAGTGGAGAAGGGTAAACAGACTATAGAATAGTTGGAAGAACAAAATCAAGTTCTTTCCAACTTCATCAACCCTTCTACTGTGCATTTTACCTTCTTGTTCTTTATAGAAGAAGTCAATATTGTATCTTAAGCGAGTTCATAAATTTGGAGCTCAAACTCATAAACATACACAAAGAATTTCAGTATTCCTTTAATAGAAGATATTTTGAGGCTAATCATATATTCTTATCATTTTTGCAGCATGGAAGATGGGAGTGGACAATGAATTCACATGGCTTCACCTTCATCACTGTTGACATTATCACAACCTACTGGTGTGCTTTTCTTTGTGGCTAGAGATATATAATTTGAGTAACTCCTTGAGACTTGATAATACATGTATGACTTTGGCATTTTATCTCACTTATTCCTATTTAGACTGTGACAAGCTTACTTTTTCATCTCCTTTGATTCAAAGATTTGAAACAATGGCTCAACTATATATACTTTGATTCCATGTGGGCACAAAAAGTTTAATTATACTCTTCACTAAGTAATGACACTTTTCACAAGACATAATCAAACTTATAGCTAAGATATAACTCAATATATTCTCTTTAAAATTATATATTCTCTTGGATCCTTTTCTTGATAAAATACACTCTAGACAACATTAAAAAGAAAATTACAATCCTTGGGACCTCTTGCAACACATTCTCTTAATGAATGCTTAAGATAACACTCAAAAACTTCAAAAAGTACTAGAGCTTTAAAATGAAGCAAGATAAAACATGCCTAGAGACTACATACCTTAGTAACATGATGGATACTCTAATTAGTAGCAATAGTTGGCTACTTTGAATCAAGAACATTCTTTGAATAATTCTTCCAATTTATCATGAAGAACACTTAGATGGTAGACTGATGACACCCAAACCATGCTTCCTTCTACTATTGTATACCTTCTAGAAGCATAGATAAGGCATACCATCTTGTTATGTTACCTCAGAATAAGAGAAATTCATCACAACAACATGATGACTGAATTCTTTCCTTCCTTGTCCTTGATTTCTTGTTAATCCTCTTAGAAATATTCCTTGGTGTGACCACCACATCACCTGATATCTCATCTTATACTTGAGTGTTAGATAGGTATCATGTTCCAACTCATATGCCTTCCAACTCATATACCTTCTCTAACACCGCTTGAGAAAGAAGTTCCTCATCCTTTGTATTAGATTTTTTCTCTTTCTTCTTGCCTTTGTTATCACCTGCTGATGTATTGTTCATACTAGTTTCTCATGTTAATATCTTAGATTGTTGTGCCTCTTCAACATATGCCCATACTATTTTCTTATCATTCTTTATGATTTAAACTCTTTATTTTGATTCCTTTACCTTGTATATCCATTTTCATTTCTTCTTTCCAGTATCTCTCTCAATCATGAGTGACGTGGTTTCATTATTATAGTTTTTATTTTCTCATAATATTATTTTTTCTTGCATATGGAATGCATTCAGTTTGTAACTAAATCTAGGTGGTTCATGAAAGTGTCTGGAAAAATTCCCTTTCCCATGACAGTTGAAGAAAACAACTTGATTCTTGCCTCTTGAGTCTCCTTCTTCCCAAAACTAATTGATTGGATCTTCTAGGAAGTACTTGGCTATGTGACCCTTTTATTTGCAATTGAAACACACTATATTATTTTCATATTCAGTACTAAAAGCTCTCCATGGATGTTCTTTTTCAAACTTACTCATGCAATCCCTAGCTCTATGTCTAAAAATATTGCATGAAAATAAAATTCCATGAAACTTACCTAATAGTCTTCTTGCATTTGGTTGCCTAATGATCTTCTTGTGTTATTTGTTTTCCTTCTTGGTATCTGAACATCCTTGAAAAGATACATGGCTTGATTCAACCTTCAATTCCCTTTGCATTTCTTGTTCTAGTTCCTCTCTGAGGGTCTTTAGATATGCATTTAATTTTTCACATTCTTCACTCTTGGATTGAATAGTTGTCTAGCATATCTCATGCTCTACTTCACCAGAATGTCTTTGTTTTCTTTGCAAGATATCAAGTTGGTTAGTAACTTGTACCAACTCAATATTTAGGGTCTTTAGTTCCTCTTCAAATTTAAGGCAAGCATTTTCTTTGTCTCTTAAATCCTTTGACACTTTCTCAACAAATGAATCCATCTCATTTAGTTCTTAACCATGGTTAACTTCCTTGATCTTGATTTCTATCTTTAACTCATTTATAAGAGCTTGAGAAATTTCATATCTTTTTCCAATAGTGACTCTACTAATGTACCCATCTTTGTGTCTTTAGTATCACCTCCAAGTTGTTAGAATCAAATAAGGAGGGCTACCCTTTGATACCAATTGTTGGAAACTGGGACATTGAGAGGGGGGTGAATCAATTTCTATTCAAACTTTTACAAATATTTCCATTTCTTTAATATTGATATGATGAATACAAGAAGGCATACATACAACAATAATTAGAGAGAACACAAAGAGACATAAAATTTAATGTGGGAAACCCAACTAAGAAAAAAACCCACTAAAACCAAGAAATTTTCTTAGGCTATAAATTGGGATGACTTCTCCATTCTAAGGGATCCTAAATTTTAGTTATTGGTAGAGATTGTGAATTATGGTAGATTTATTGATGTTTTGTATTTCTTCACTACAAAATGAATAAGAGATACATTCTTCCATTTCTTTGCTTATATTTTCCTCTACTATCTCTTTTCTACAACGTTGCAAATATGATGATCAAGAAGGAACTTGATGTCTTTGATCTAGATGAACTTGAAGAACTGTGTTTCTCTAGTTTGTCAGTCTCACTAATTACATTGTTTTCCCCTTTAATTGAATGTTGAACTACTTTAGTTATTGGGTGTGAACTCTACACTTTTCTACTCACAATGATAACCTCCCATCTCCTAATTCCTCTCCTATATCCATCATTGCTTCAATTTCCTCCCTTTTACTCCTTACAAGAACTTTTCCACAGGTTTAATGAAGTGTTCCTGGTGTGATTCCCAACCTATTTGGACACCCCATAGTGGTTAGAAAGAATTAGGATAGTTACATTCAATTATGGGATCCTTCCCATACACAAGAATGAGGGCGTAGCCCCGTGAACATTAGTGGAAACACATAATTATTTATTTCACCAACATTTTTGAAAACTTGATTGGGAGAGATCTTCCCTTGTGCACACGTAAAGATCTCTACAAAATAAAAATAAATTAAAAATACCAAAAAATAATATGTATGTTCAAAAACATTTTTGTGAATCTGATTGAGAAATATGTACTTTTCAAGTTTTTTTCCTTCCTAAGCACTTGAGAAAAGTTTTCAGAAAGAAGGTACACTTGGGTTGATCATGCAAGTGGTGTTGTTGAATGCGCATTTGAGGAATAATGAAGATTTGATTTCAGATTTCCTATTGTACCAATAAGAATTCAAGTTGCTAAAAATCATGTTGAAGGTCATACTAAAGAACCAATTATTGAACCACTAGTCTTCATTCCACATGAAGAAGAGAGGAAGAAAGAGAAGATGAAATGGAAAAAAAATACCTTTATCATGGGGGAGGAACACTGGTCCATTGGATTTGGCTCCACCACTCCATGAACTCCCACAAGGATCAAGAAAGAATTTTCTGAAATTCTATGGAGATGGCAAACAACATCATGACAACCATATCACATCCTTCATCACAACCTGTGACATCCTTGGAGTGTAACAAAAAGATGTTATAGTCTAATTATTCATGAATACATAATAAGATGCCGCGACAAAGTTGATTCAAATACTTTCCCTCAACCTCAATTATGGATTGTGGTAGTTTGAAAAAAAAAATTGAAGAAATATTCAAGAGCGCAAAATATGCTCATGCCCTTATTTCTTAGATTACTCAAATGAATAAAGATCCAGAAGCGTCCATGAGAGACTTAATGAAAAAATTCAAAAAGTTGATCAACAAAATTATCGTCATTTATCTTCCCACTACAAATAACCTAAAGATGTGCTTTGTTAATTCTAAATCACACCAAGTAAGTTACATACTGTAGATAGTCTAAACACAAGATTTGTACCATGCCCAAGAAATTTTTCTTGAGGTGGAAGATGGCCTCATCTTGTCAGGTAAGATGAAGAATCCTTTAATGAAGGATAGGTCTGAAGGTTCTAGATATGAGAGAGCTAATCCAATGTTGCAGAAGTTGGAAAATGAATGGACAATTTTTAAAAGGGAGGTTTCTCAATGAACACCTCATCCAAACTAAAACAAGAACCATATTACAATATCACCTTGAAGGCTTACCTTGGATGCTCTTATAGTAAATGTAATATGTGAGATAAATGAAGATAGATATATTTTTGAATCGAAGTTGAAGATAAAGGAGAAGAAGAATGTGCTCGATTGGTTTTTATGAATGCACACTTTACAATGAAGAATCCATAAATATTTACTCATATGTTGTGTTCACTCGATCACAAAAGGAGAAAGAAGGCCCTACCTCTGATCATAAATATTTAAATGTTTTTTATCATGTTCTTGATGCTCGGTATGAGTATGCTTGTGAATATAAAGACTTCTCTTTCTCATTGGAAGAAGATGAAAATAAATATGAGAATGAAAACATGTTTCTACCCGTCAAACAATAAATCCATTCAAGGAGATGATGTGATTTCATCACGTAAATGGATTTCTTGGTTCTTAGTGATCAAGATCAATAAAATAATAATGAAAACATTTTAGTTCCAATGTTTTATCCATTCCCTTTTCATGCAGATGTAAACACTCTTGAAAAAAATGGAGAGATGGAATATTTCGTGGTCTTAAGGATGATTTTTATCAAAATGGAAACATTCTCCATAGAATTCAACCCTTCAAAGTGCTTGTTCTCCCCAAGAGAAGAATGTTCTCATAATTTAAATGGATGAAAAAGCCTAAAATGGATAAGGTAAAGAAGATGGCAGTTTCCATGTTGCATGCCCAATTTTGAGCTCATTATCTTCCCAAAATAATGATGTGATGCACATGCCAAACTGCATAGGGCAGCATATTGTGAAATATTCAGGACCATGAGGAAGATGATTTCTTGATCCAATTGAGAAAATAAGAAAATAAAGAGGCTAGTGATAATGATGAGGTTTCCAAGGAATCTATCAAGAATTAACCTTTGGAAGCAAAGTGGTCATGAAGAAAAAATATATTGATATGGAAATGTAAAGTCAAGTATAATCAAGAATCATCTTTGTGGCAGCGACGAGAAATCAAAAATGGAACGAACTCGAGAATCAAGAAGATGATGGAAAGAATTTTTCAAAGAAAAAAAGGTGACATTGAGCAATTGGATCCTAAATTACATGAGAAATCATGTTAGATCTATCAAGAAGCTGAGGATATGTTCATACTTCTATGAACCTGCGATAGATTTGTACGAGAAAGGTATTCGGTGATACCCGTTAACTAGTAGGAACTCGGTTCAAGTAAGTGCTTAAATGAAAGTGGGTTTTCCCCCGCATGTACATAGGTGATTTAGGTTGTTTTCCTTTTTTATTGATCATTTTCATGCTTCCCTTGTCTTGTGTTTCCCTTATTGTCCTGTGCATTTTTTCTTATCGTGTGTGTGTGTGTGTGTCCAGTAAAGGAAGAAGTGTTGTTATATCCCTATGAGACCTGTATAGCACAATAGATAAGGCACTAGTACAAACTATGTGCTGAGATTCTAGAGTTCATGATTATCCTATCCTCACATTGTTTGATCTAGAACAAGTCCTTAATCTAGAACCATCTATTCTCATGAAAATGTGCAAGATGAAATTATCAAATTTTCAAACATGAAAACAGACCCAAGTGTTAAATTTTTCTCCTAAGAATTCTTAAAGCCTCTCTAGATCATTATTCCCTCTCGTTTGTGTCTATAAAATATGAATATACGATTTATAAATTTCCAAATTATTTGAAATGTGTTTATGAGGTCACTCAATCCATTCAGTTGAATGTTGTCAAAAGATGAAATCTGTACTAAGCCTAGAAAGATTATTCTCTATCTTTTTTTGGGACATATGTCTATCCTTAGGGATTTATCAAGAATCCTAAATCCATCTAGAGATTTTATTTAATAGTTTTAAATGCAATGGACCATTTTTAGGAAGATTTGGGAAAGTTTCGGATGTTTTTGAGCAAGAACAATGAAAGTGGGTTTTGGAGGCTTAAGGAGCTTGCAGTGAAAAAGGCACTTGAACTTCAATGGAAGATTCTGGGAGCTTTGGGATGAGTCAAAAGGAAAAAAATATATCATTGTAAATCTAAGATAGTCCTCTACATGATGTATTTTTCACATTCTTCCCAAGACCCAATTATTTCTCAAGGCAAATCAATCTTAACGAGACTCACCTTGCGGTATCAAATGAAAAAATAGTATATTTTGGAGGAGGCAAAATAAAGTCTTGAAAACCCTCCCATTGATCTTAAAATGGTCCTCAAAGTTAAATTGATATAAATTTTTTTTCCCAAAATATGTTTATAAAACTATGGGAAAGTTGGTTTCATGATTTCAGGAGTTTGTCGATTTACAATGACGGTTAGCACATTTTGGTATCCAGATTGGCCAACTATCCCAATGTATAGGATAGTAAAGAATAAAAAATTCACCCCACCCCCTAGTTTTATCCCTTGGACCCTCATGTGACCCTCTCTCTCTTCCTAAAAAGTGCTAAATCGTTGTTTTTCAAAATTTGCTAAGTTTTTCAAGAAACCCCATGGGCGCATAAATATTGTCTCAATGGTCCCAATTGTCCCAAGGATAGTGGGGAAAGTTGGAAAAAAATGCACCCCACCCCTAACCCTTTTATAGGTTCTTCATGTGATCACAAAATTTTCCTTATGGGTGCTTAAGCCTTTCTCTCTCATCCTGCCATCTCTCCACTCACTTCCTGTCACTTGTCACAACCCGGGGACATTGTGTAATCAAAATAAATTAGAAAAAGATTCAAACATTATTTGAAATTCGGGATAACAATTCATCACAACTCGTTGGTCAAGTTAGATCCATCATCATCTCTCGGTGAGTTGTTTGAAGTAAGCTCAATAAGCCAAGTGAGTTGAGCTTGGTGAGTTAGGTAAGCTAGTGAGTTGGGTGGGTTAAAGTGAGGTTGTTGCAGTAAGTTTAAGTTGGGATAGTTGCGGTGGTGAGCTAGTTGATAAATCATCCTTTTCCATGAATATCCTATGCAAATGAGCCGGTCGAGCAAGCTAGGTGAGCTATTTGAATTGTAATAAACCAAATGAGATTAGGCAAGCTCAATGAGCTCGTTGGAGTGAGATTAGTGAGCTCATGAGCTCAGTGAGCTATAGGATTTTATCAATCAAGCATTAAGGGTATCATCATGATAAATTCCTACAATCATCTCAAGCTCACATTAGGGATCTCTCAAAAAAAAAATTAAACACTCATTCGGCAGCTTGAAGTGTATACGCATCATGCAAAAGGAGGAGATTATGATCATCATTAGCAGTTATTAGTCAAAAGAAGATTCTTCAACAAGATCAATCAATCCCTTTCCTTCCTTCTCTTCTCTCTATTTCTAATAATTATTCATTGTATTTTGTCTTATTCACTTAAGTGACAATATTTTTAATTCGTAAAAGTATTCTCTTAAAATTATAAGAGAGATAATAAAAATTTCTCTCTTGTAAGGGAAATTTAAAGGTCACAAGTGAAATAGGGACATGAAGAGTTGTGGGGAGATGAAAATCTAATTCATTAGACTATAAATTAGGATGGCTTATCCATTCCAAGGGATCCTAAATTTTAGTTCTTGGTAGCAATTGTGAATTGTGGTAGATTGATTGATGATTTGTATTTCATCACTACACAAGGAATAAAAGCTACATTATTCCATTTCTTTGCTCATTTTTCCCTCTACTCTCTCTTTTCAACAAATTTGCAAATATGGCGATCAAGAAGGAACTTGGTGTCTTTAATATATGAACTTGAATAACTATGTTTCTCTAGTTTGTTAGTCTCACTAATGACATTATTGTTTTCTTCTAGTTGAATGTTGAACTACTCTAGTTATCCGGTGTGAACTCTACACTAGTCTACTCACAATGATAACCTCCCCTCTGCTAATTCCTTTCCTATATCCATCATTGATATAATTTCCTCCCTTTTACCACATACAAGCACTTTTCCATAGGTTCAGTAAAGTGTTCCTGTGTCATCCTTGGCCTATTTAGCTACCCCAAAATAGTTAGATAGAATTAGGATGGTTACATTAAATAATGGGAACATCCTAATATATAAGGAGGGGTGTAGCACTGTGAATGTTGGATTGAAACACATAATTTTCCATACAATAAAATATTTCACCAACAAAGGGGAAATTGAATGAAGTGACTTTCGTACTTCTCAATAAACTCAATTTCTATTGATGAGATTCTATTATCAAGATTTCCCTCAAGGAGCCTTATGACAAACATTGTGAATGAATCATTCTGCTTGATAAATGAGAGCTACTCTATCAAAATGCAAGTTGAGGATACTTCTCGAATGTGGGAGACTTATTTGGAACATTCAGAGTAGTAAAAATACCTTGTAAATGTCTTGTATATGTGAGAGCATACACCAGATATGAATTCGGTGGCTTCTTATGAATTTTATTACTTATGGTTTCCCTTATTTGATCATTTGATTTCCTTTTGTGACCACTAGAATGAATTGGGTCAGTCCTTTGTGGTTTCTTCTAACATTACCCTATTTAGTAGGAATATTGCATCATAATGGGCCTCTTGAAATTCACTATGGTACAATGATTTAGGCATATGAGAGGGATTTATTGCTGTTTGAGCCATGACCCCACCGCTCACTCCTGAAGTATGAATCTGTTCATGCCCATTCATGAGAGGAAAATTATTGAGTGATGATAACCATATTATTACAAGTGGGAATCTGTAAGCATTTAAAAATTCCTTGAGGAGAGAGAACTACCGAATTAAATTTTCATCTACAAGAACTATTCTTGAATCGGGGTCATAATGTTGGGTATAGTCTAGAACTAGCTTTGTGCTCTAAACTAAAAATGAATGACCACCTACCTGAAATAGACCACGTGAGAATATATTATCCTCTATAGGTTATTAAGGTTTATTAAACATCCTTACTTTGATATTTTCTAGATCTATGTGAGATACATCATTATCTCCTATATTCAGATATTAAATGAATAATGTGGAAATTGACTCAAATACTGTGTAATTACTCATCATGGTCACTGGATATGATGACATGGATGGGATATGGAGGAGTGAGACAAATTTTAACACAATAAAGCACTTACTAATTTTAGTAAGCTGCAATTGGATCTAATTTTAGCAAGTTTTGCAATTGTCACTTGTTGACTCTTTTGGATTTGAGAAAGAAGATAGTGTTACTTAAAATCACCAATCTCTCGGGCTTACTATTATTATAAGGTCATCTTGGTAGTGACTTACTATAACTAGAAATTTATCTTTTGGATGTCGAATTGGAATGAAATCAGTCTCAAAAGTTTTTATTTTGCAATGTGAGGATTTAATCCAAATTTCAAAGGATTTCAATCGTTGGGTTTTTGTAGATCTAAAAATGTAAGTTTCTTAGATGTAAATTTCAAATGGTTGTAGAAAAACACAAGGAGCATCAATGAAAACAATGTTATAGTCTTCTTAAATGAATTTTGGAGAGGAAAATGCTATTGGCAAGTTGGTGTTGTAATTGATGTCAATAAGTGTCATTGATGTCAAAAGGAGAAAGGAACAACATGTGAAGGTTGATTGGTAGTCTCATTCATAGTTATCATGACAAGTTGAGTTGATTGGTCTCATTGATGTAGTGACATGGTATCTTGAGTAGTTATAGTGGCTTACAAAGGTATTGAAATGATAGATGCTTTTTTAGTGATGTCATAAATATTGTTGAAGGATCTTGTAGGTTGGAAAGAGTGAAAAATTCATGAGGAGGTTAGCATGGAAGGTGTAAGCTGGATTAAGAAGCCTAGTTAGGAGGCCTAGTGAGAATTCATGGAGGAGGATGGTATGACATGATGGATCACGGGTCTGCATTAAATCTGGTTTATCATGGTAAGAGTATGGATAGCATGAGGATGAGGTGTTAAGACACTCACAAGTGTCTCGAATGAAGGTATAGGGTTAAGAATCCATTCCAAGCCTATATCTAGACCTTGTCATTAACCCTAGGAGGCCTATTAAGGTTGGTTGGAAAATTTTAGGATGGATATGAAAATTTAGGCATTAATATATGTTATTCATGTTGTTTCAAGTGTTTGAAAAAGTTTCAGGCCTCTATTTGAAGGAATTTGCACGAAAAGTGTTTTTTGCCTCTACTGAGGTTAAGGAATGAGAAATCAGAGCTTGAGAAGGACTTTTTGATGCTCACCGGAAAATATGACATATGTATGGGAGTTTGAGCTCTTCAGTTAGTTGAGTGATGGAGCTAATAAGGATCTCCAAGCATTATTTCAAAGAATAAGGCCCTGTGCTTTATGAATAATCATTAAGAAGGTAAAGTGGTCTAAAACCCTTCTTAAACCCTAGTTAGATAGTGATGGTGAATAATTTTATCAAAAATGACCCGAATGGATTGAGTGACCTTTTTAGTGATTGGAGGCTCTAGTGAACTCTTCCATATTTCTAAGATGGCATTGGTTTCTCATGACATGGTAAGTGGGCCCCACATAAAACAAGTAAGTTTTGAAGAAGTTATGTTTTATCTCAAGGTTTGCATTAGACCAAGATGAATAAATGGATGGTAGAGGAATTAGGGAAGTCATAATACATTCCTATGGTGGTTTTATAATAATTTTTATCCTTTAGGAGGTCCATGGAAGTTATTTTTAAGACTAGTTTTGGGGGCGCTTTTGTAGTTTCAAGTGGTCATAATGAAGAGATAGTATTGGGAATCTAATATCTAAGATGAAGTATATATAAATCATATGAAGATGTTTTTCAGGTCCCATATGACATGAATCAAGCATTGAATGATCTCTAAAATTCAGTTTTTATGGTGAGAAGATGGTCATATGTTGACCTAGTTGACTAGTTTTAGGATTGGGAAAGTGAGGTCTAGAGATTGGTCAGTAAAATCAATACTCGTATCTTGACCATGGTGTTTGGGGTTATAAGAGTGATCATGGGTTCTTATTGGACTATTTTCATGAATTATAATACCTTTAATGGGTTGGTACATTTGTTAGATAGTCAAGCTTCCTTGAATGGTTTTCATGGTGTTAGGATAGTTATGGGTATGCTCAATGAAAGGGTATTCTCAGCAATTTATGCCATGAGTAATGGTGTTACAAGAATATGGTGATGACCTTGAGGTCATGTAGTAGATTCATACCTATTTTAGTGTCATAAATAATTTATTTGATGATGGTTGAGCTCAATGTGTGAAGACTGGTTTTGTAGGTCACAAACCTAATGAGGATAGTTGATCCTAAAGGTGGCTTCTTGACATGATATGGTGGTGCAGAGTTGAAGGATATTGTAGAAGGAATGGAGTAGAGTTAAAAAATATATAAAAGTGGTTTTTAATTCTTGTTGAAGTCCATGTGGGCTAAGAAGACTAATTCTTGGCAAAGGAGTTATTTTAGTAAATTTAGGCCTAATTGAGTCCTAATGAAGGATTTGAGCTTGTATATGCCATTGCCAACCTAAGGTGATTTTTAATGATATTATTATGATGTATTAATGTTTATAAAGTGTTATTTGTACTATGATGGCCAACCTAGATGTGTATGATGCTTATGTCATGTATATAAGCAAGTGAAGAATACATATTTTGTGCTTGTTAGAGTTAAGAGAGGTAGAGGTTGAGCGAGTAAACGTAGACAAAAATCACATACATATAACTATGTTACTATGTTATTTATATGTAAGGATCTTAAGTAAGAAAATTATTCACTGGTGACATACCCCTTTGCTCATCTACTTGTTTTTATTGTTTCTATTATCTTGCTTTCTCACATATGTCACTTTAGTACCCATTTCTTGTCAAGTCATAGGGATCCATGTCTATCAGTATTTTAAAATTTGTATTCATTTATCCCAAGACACTATCATCCATTATATAAACTAGCACCCATGAAATCATGTCCAATCTGGGTACTCCTGTCCTCTTTTTTCTTTTTACACTTTTTGACATTTGTGGTCGACCTTTCTAGTTTTCTTATCCTTATCCAGCTCATAGTCAACCTTTTGGGTCACTAGTGTCAAAATTCAAACAAGATATCCATATATATACACAACATACACTATATTATTCTAGCTAGAAATTCTAAGGGGAAATCTCATCTACATACTATCACTACCATTACAAGGGACTACATTTTTGGGCTGCATACACTACATAGGAAGGGGAAGTGCTCAATTCCATATCACACATTTACATCTTATCTAGCCATATCCTGCTATCTTGGCATCATTGGCATGAGGGAAACCTAAGGACACTATTACACACATAAGCACAAATAACTACATGGATTCTAGAATGTAGTGCAACACTCGGTCATAAGTTCACTCATTGGGTGACCGTTGGGGTCAGTTTGACTTCACATATTGCATTTTCATTCCAATTTGATGTGTTTGTGAGCTTGTGCAAGTATCTAGGGTTTATTTTATAGGTTACAAGTACCCTTAGAGATCTAAGTGTGAATATCAAGTGACCAATAGGAAGTGATAATGAAACCATAACAATACAAAAGAAAGAAAATCTTGACCCTCTGCATAGTCACTAAACCCCGGGAATAGTTAGCGATTGCTCAGGTGCCCCTATCTGCACTAACAATCCATGTCGACATTATTATAAGAATCCAGATTTTATAGAGAGTAATTGTGACATAGTTCAGGCCATGTTCAACACTTTACATCACCCAGATTGGTTCCAGTTGTGTAAGATATAACTAATTTGTCTCCTTCTTTCATTTTCTCATAGTTTTGCATTGATTGAGTGCTTGGGATTTGTATATATATTGTATCTTATCATATATGTTAATATACAATTAGATTTAATTCTCATTTTATTAAATCAATTGGTGAACCCTCTTTTACTCACACTTCTTTTCCTAACATCCCCAAAACCTTCATGGCTCTAAAGAGGTCCCCATATCCTAAGCACCATATGGTCAATACATGCTTGAACCTATCTTTTATGATGATGTTGCAAAATTTGAATTTTGTGACCTTTACCAAAACCCTCAATGTGATGCTTACTTCCTCCAACCACTTATTTCTTTCCAAAAAAATCATCCTTATAACTTTCACAAATCTAGCATTTGCATAGTCTCTCCTGACCAAAATTTTTCTTCATGTTTCCTTTTTCTCCCATAGTCACCTATGATATTGCACCTTCTTCCACTCCTCTTATATAAAATGATAGTATTATTGAAAATTCTTTGCTTGATTATGTTATTGGTTGTGATAATAATAATACCAAAAATTCTACTTCTAAAGTTAAAAATGTACATATAAATGATGTTATTTCTCCTAGTAGTCAAGATGAATGTAAAGTTTTATCTCATATTCTTCCTACTTCTACAAGTGTTTCTAATGAATGTAATGATATATCTAATATTAGTTCTCCTACCACTTCTTTTTATGTTGATGATAGTCTTGATGAACTACTTGCTTGTAAAATATGTCTGATAGTGATGTAGACTATGCTTTTGATCATGAACATGTTAGTAATGATGTTACTTCTCTTATGACTGTTGAATGTGAATTTACTACTCTTTCTTCTCTCTCTAAAGTTGTTACTCATGATGATTCTACACCTCTTATCATATCTTCTGAATCTACTTCTAGCATTCCCATAGATCTTCCATGTTCCTCTCCTCTTCTTACCCCTCTTTCTTCTACTTCTAAAATTGTTGCACATGATGATTCTAATCCTACCACTAGTAAACCTCTTCTTATTTTTTATATGTATACACATAGCATTATCATCGAGCCTCAATGTTCCTCTCCTCCTCTTCCACCTCTTTCTTCTTCTTCTACAAATGTTATTCATGATTATTTTACTCTTACCACTAGTACACCTCTTATTATTTCTTCTGAATCTACATCTAGCATTCCCATAGAGCCTTCATGTTCTTCTCCTCCTTTTCCACATCCTTCCACATCCACTCCTTCACATTCCCATGATCACTCATAATGGAAAGGTCCAACCTCTCAATATACCTCTTACTTCACCTACCATTCCTTCACATGACATTCTATCTCTCATGCATGTTGTTGGAACTTTACAATCTCAAGTTCATACTCTCACTCTTGAAAGTAAATCCTACTATGCTTCCATTGATAATAATTCTTTGCATGGAAATCATATTCCTAAAAATATTCACAATTTTTCTTTTCCAAAGGAATTCATCATGCCTAATTTCTCATGTTTTGATGGCACTGGAAATAATTATCTACATCTCAATCATTATCATTCTGCCACATCTTCTTATTACTCAAAGCATTCTATCATAGTCTTGTTGATCATGCTCTCCAATGGTACACTCATTTGCCTTATGGGTCAATTAACACTTATTATGATATGGAGGATGTTTTTCTTAGGCAATTTATTTCTAACAACGGTCCTAAAGTCACATATGAATGCTTTCCCACTTTGCATAAAGGAAATAATGAACCTATTTTAGATTAAATTTTATGCTTCAATTCTTGCATGCATTAGTTATTATTTCATCCCATTGATTTAGAAAATTAATTTATCTTTTGTCATGGCTTGATTCCTACATTGAAAGAAAAACTCTTATATGATACATGTGAATATTTTATGCTCTTATGTTACAAATTTATTGATTTAGAACAATATTTAATTGTTGCACATGTTATATCACCCCCTTCCACCTCTTATACTACTTCTTTTTCTACTAGTTATTCTCCTCTTCCATCCATTAAGCTTCCTCCATGGTCACCATCTCCTCCTCTGTGTAAGTGTCATTCTTCTCCTCCACCGCAACATACACCTAAGTATTCTCCACCTCCTACTCATGAACCATTACAATTCTCACATAATGCAAAACCTCATGATGTCTTGCATGCTTTACTTGACAAGCGCTTAATTCATTTACCTTATACTAAGCATCATCCACCTCACCACTTGCAATGCCAACATGACCACCCTTTCTACAATTTCCACCACATTAATGACCATCATGATAATGACTACTATAATCTCCATGATCGCTTACAAAAATTAGAAGACAAAGGTGTCATTGCTTTCCACTCACCCTCTCATGAGTGTTCTCTTTCTCCTATCCCACATAAGCATGCTTCCACCTTTGTTCACTTATCTCCTTCACCTCCATCTAAAATTTTCATTTGTCCCTCTCCTAAGGTTATCATCTATCCACGTCCTCCATCCAATCCACCTATGGTTGCATCATCTCATTCTTCACAAATTGCTATAGTGCCTCATTGGCTTCCAAATCTTCTTACTTCCGCACTTCCTCCCACTAAATATATTCTTAGTCCCATTCCATCTAGCATATAATTTGGCACTTATTGTCACATTGTTGTTACTTCACATGCTCCATCTATTCCTTGCAAACCACTTAATATTTGGTAAATGATATCCAATTTCCATTTCATTACCCTATGACACACTCTCATGATATATATCTCACACTTGAATATTGAGGGAATACTACATAAATGAACATATTTTTCACAACTCATGTACTTTGCTTCATGTCATATATTTCTTGCATCTCCTAACATGTGACAAACCCAATTCCTAATGATGCAATCTTGTTCTATCATTCATTCTTTCCTATTGAGGGGGAGTTTATAAATAAACCTCATTCTCACATTGGGGGGAAATCACTCTTCTCCTTCCCTATTCATTCTCATCACATGCTATTACAACCATTATCTTCTATCTCATCATTACTCAATTATCACCACATCAATACTTTACTCTCCTATCTTATTTACCTTACTTTTCTCTTTTTAACCATCTATCACATTCCATCACATACATATATTTCTCATCATCACATCCTACGTGCTTCATTCTTCTAAAAATATAAATACAAATAAATATCCTATTCTAATCATTACTTATCTATTTCTTTCCACATCCTCATGCATTTCAAATCAAAACAACAATTTCCACATTACACATGAAATATGTAATATTACACAATTACTAACATGTACACATCACACTCATCGCATCATATACCAATACACATCAACAAAAAAATGATATTAATGCCCATATATATACATAGCTCATCAAATATCATAAGTTTGAAAATAAAATCACTAAGGGGATCCCCCATGCATCACTACAACATATACATTATATCATACATCCTCCTCACTATCACGATATACAATAACATGAGCTCTAGAACTAGAAGCTTCATCGCTTAATCTACGCCACTGATCTTGGCCTCTATATCTTTCCAAATGACTCTGTAATATAGAAATCTCAGCCACCTAATTTGTAAATCATCCCTATAGCTCAACACATTTAGCAAAAACATCCTTATCTAAGGCCTCACCTTGTATGGCTTATCTCACTCACTCAATATCTACATGAGCCTCATCACACTCGCTTAATAACATGGTACATGTGGTTTCGTTATAACTACCTAATCAAATAAATGGGCATGATCACCTGCAATAACATCAACCCTCTCTAGTATACCATCTCCAACAAGCACACTTGGAGTCACATTCCATGTTAGCATGTGTATCAACAAATATACAATCAATGACCAAAGGAATCACCTACATTCACAAAAACCATCATTAGTCAATACATACCTTTGCAAATATATAATAAATACACAACTAATAAATAAAAATTCACAATACTTACACTCTGCAGTATTACAACCGCTACACATCTACATCGGGGTAGGTGTCTTTTCCTCTACTCCTCCAACCGTTGGCCACCAACAACATCCACCACTACTAGAAATAGAAACACCTATCGATGTGTCTCCCACCACTCCATGTAGGTCTAGGTGCACCCCATGTCATCAACTCCGTATCAGCTCTATAACCGCATCTCGCCTCATTTGGAAAAGGATGCACTAGTTGTGGTTCTTTCGGGCCCAACCTCACTCCCGATTGTCGACCACTCTAGTAGATCTCAACCATATATATATATATATATATATATATATATATATATAGCTACGGCTGCACATCCTAGGCCATGCCAAATTTTCTAGACACTCCTCGCCATGGTAAAACTACGTGACACTAGGAAAGTGATCCTCTAACCACATGGTGTGTTGAATGCACCATAGCTCTACATCATCCTCTACCCATCCACCATAATATCTATACGGTCTCCATATAATGGCCCCAAGGCCCATCTGATCTAGCATCAACCTATAGGTGGTCATATCCATCCTCCTACTATGGGTACCAATCCACCTCACCACAAATATCTTTGGCCTACCACACTTAGCCCATGGCCCCCTAAGTGGCCTCAATATTGTAATGTGCCCATACACCCATATGTGTAACAAATTCGTGGCTCCTAGTCCACCACCATGGTCCTCCTAAGTGAATCTATATAGATCTCTATACAAGTGGTCAAATACACACCACACCCATGCATACCTAGTCTCATGCTCCTCTATCTTACGACGAATATCATGCATCTTGTACTATATACCAACCTGACCACGCTCTATTGCCACCGATGACTCTAGAATCACTACAATAAACTTCCGCAACTGTGGAACACTAGATCTCAATATCACATCCAAAATGATATAAATCTCGACTAACTTGTGTGCCTATAAAATAACACCTTGTTTCCCTCATTTTCCTTTAGGCATCCACTATGCTCATCGCTTTGTACTCTCTCTCCCATAATAGGCAATCACAATATTTGGTATACATCCTTTAGGGTAACTATCATCTCACTAGTAGGCAACCAGAATGTACATGTATATGTACATCATCTATTACACAAAACAATCAACATAGGAATATTATGGGGTACCTCCACTAATCTAGCAATGTGCATGACTTTCGTAGTCCAATATATCCCACTCTACATCTTACAATTCCAATATAAGCAATGTACTCAATTGGTGACCTTCCCAAAACTCTCTCAAGTGTATATACCTCATACAACACAAAAATAAACAAAATTCTTCCATTAGTACATCATACATAATGCAAATATCACTTATCATAACTTCAAATTGTTCAAAATATCGGGAGATCACACTATAGTGCCCAATCCCTTCTCTAAGAGGCCAGCGCCTAGAATCTAGTTACCGATTAGTGCCTAGAGCCCGGGGTGTTGGTGTCCCCAAGGATAGAAACACCATGAACGCTTTCACCAAGTTCAATAGCACTTGAAAATACATAAACGTAAATTTTTCAAAAATAAACAAAAACATACATTAGTGATAATTTTTTTAAAAATAATCACACTTACCAACTCATCGATCGTCTACGAAGCCACGGTCATCACTAATCTCTCAAATATAGTCAAACTAACCACTCTAAAACATGGAATTCTCCCATCTCAAAGCTTCGATATCAATCTATCTTAGTTCAAATGAACCAATATTCACTTTTAACTATTACTATATATAGTAATTCTAATTTTTCACATACTATAGTTACTTATTTGTAACAACTAATACAAGTTGTACTGTTTCACTAATATCTTGAGCCCTATAAATCCATTTATCTCATCGTTTGTGCCATACGGATCATAATTTCCTCTAGCAACATACTATACATATTTTTACATCTCATACTTGCATTTTTCATATGTATTGTTCAATATCTCTTCATACTTATGACTATACTATAGCCTTTCACATTTACTATTAAAAAAAAGCCTTACTTTTAGCTCGGTGCTCATTTCTCCGCTCTTCACCCTTTTACCAAAAGGTAGCATACAATCAAGATCATCCAATAATCCCTCTCGGGTTAAATAACATTCAATTGACACTCCTACCATATTACTATTATAACTTATTCTGATCTTATTCAAACAAAGGAACAATCATTTTATAATACAATCAATATTTACTAATATTTTAAACCTATTCCCCCAAATGACCTAATCTCATGGCAAAACAAAAAAACCTCTCCATGAGTAATTTACTAAATACACAATCTCAAAGTAATATTCTATCATTTGAATCAAATCAATCAATTAGTACAACAAGCACACTTTACTATATCTCCTAGATGACCTAAATTGAGAGCTATTGTAGACATAAAATAACATGCTTGGGTACATTTCTAGGTCCTAATCACATACTACTATTCATATTATTCCTAGGTGAGAAAATTAGTAATTGACAACTATCTTTGACATTTTTCTATTTTTCTTCTACACCCTATATCCCAGTTGATATTTCACTTACTTAGATTTTATGGCTTCAGACACCAGCACCCATCCAAGGCGCCAATGCCCAGGTGCCCTCGTCCTTCTAAACACCCCCAACCTATTTTTATATTACTCACTATTTTTGGGATTATTTTATCTCTTGGACATTTATTTTTTTATGGATCGGCCTACCAATTTTCAATTATGAAATTCAGCAAAGGGTATCATATAAATACAAAGGTATGTGATCAAAATAAAGGACCAAGCTCTAAGAATCTATTATCACCACCTAAGGTTACATCCAAAGGTATTCTAAAAGCATCAAAGGTGTAATGCCATATTTTTTTTTAATGCAAGCACACTAAACTTTCAGATTTTATATGTAATGCACATCTATATTGCATATTTCTAAACAACAAATCTTTCCAAATGAAGGCATTGAAAATAAAAAGTTCTTGGTTTCATTATAAATTCAAATGACAATCTTACAAGATTCTTGCAACTATAAAATAGAAACTTTCTTAGTGATGACCAATGTTTTCAAGAAACAATAAGTACAAAATGGTTATATACAAGAATGAGAAACTTTACAAGCCACATTTATTTACAACATGAAGGTAATGCCCACAAAAGATGAGGATGACCAAGATGGCAAGAGGCCTCAACTATCTCCAACATGAGCTCCAACTCCAACACTCCTACAAGAATCCAACTCCAAGAGAACATGGCTTGTTTACCACCCAACCAATAGGCATCATCACATGCCTTTCCATGGTTGGAAGTCATGCTAGCCTCCCCCAAGCCCATGGGAGAGAGGAACTAGCTTCCACAATGTGCACAAGTATAATGGGGATTAAACACACAATAAGAGAAAACATAAGACCATTCAACCACTTAGACCTACTATACAATGAAAACCACAACATGAGGAGAACAAGGTCAACCTCACAAGGGGGAAGAGAGGAAGAAGGATGCCCAAATCAAGGTGTCCAACCATAGGAGCACCAATAAATATATATATACAAAACTCCTTATACCTCCTAATCATTCATCCTCCTTATTCCTCCTTATGCTATAGAAATCCTTCTTGGGAGGATTTTCAAACCCAAAAGGGTTTCCTCACCAAGAATGGGGAAAGGTTCAAGCCATATGAACCTTTCTCCCACCTCAAACCATATGAGGGGATGAGAAGGGACCTTCATGGATTGACCTACAACCATGAGGTTTGAGAGGGAAATCCCTCTCTCTTCCCCTACATTCTCCAAAAACCATCATTCCAAATGATGGTGGAGAGAAAACAAAGAAAATAACAAGAACAAGCAAACAACCACATTCACCATACAACTTCACAACACATCATTTCACACACTATTTTATTGATCAAACATAGTTTACAAGATAAAAAAACTAAGAAGAAAAAGGTTAAGAACCCTACCTCTATAATGCTTTCCAAGACTCTAAGCTTTTCCCCTTTGTCCAAGCTCCCCTCCAAGCTCCCAAAATTCTCCAAGTGCTCCAAAAAAATGAACCAAGAAGACCCATTCCTTCCACATGAGGAAGAATAAAAAGAGGAACCCAAAAGTTTCCTCACCAATGAGAAAGTGACAAGTGTCACCTCCTCTCCTCTCAAGAGTCAAAGATTCCAAAAACCAAATAAGTAAGAGTAAACTCACCTTTTATCCCTTTTCACCCAAAATACCAAAAACTAAAATAAAACAAAGTGGAGCAACTTTTAACACTTTCACACAACCCAACCATCTTACATGGATGGTGACTAAAGAGGGCTAAATGGGAGGAAAACTCCCTCTAAACCTTGGAAATAGGCCCCCCTACCTATTAGGTAGGGTCCAAGGGCCCATTTTCATGCTAAGGGAACCCCCAAACTCAAAAGGGGTCCCAAAAATTACCCAAAATAACCCAATTTCGGGTTTGGCATGCTTGGGCACATGGGTAGAGGGTGTGGGGTCCACCCAAGGTTCACATGTGGTCCCCAATCCCTTCTACCAATACACACACACTTCCTAAAACCAACACTTAACTTAAGACAAGATCATTAAACCCCTAAGCTAGTTTACTTAATAAAACACACCCTAAACCTAATTAATTTTACAAAACAATATTACATTACAATTGAGGGGTTCACCCATGGTGCCTAATTAAATACATCTAATCTAAGGCCTCAAACATTTAGCATGGTTAGGACTCAGCCCATGGGCCGCTTGTGCACAATTGCGTAGCTGCCCTGAAACCCATGCTCTCTTATACATGTTACCTGCACACTCATTGCACACATTAACCGCATCTGTCCAATATAATAAACATCATCTAAACATCACAATATCAATCAAACTTATAATGTCCGAACATAATTTACAATTGATAGTGCAATGCATACAATTACCCACATAGTTTGCCATGAATCATCCACAATAAAATTGCAACGACATACACTTAGGTTAGCATGAAAATCACCATCATTAAATCCAAAACACTATATCATTAATCAAATCAACCACAAGAGACTAACATCTAACCAATAAGTCTATCATATAACCCTGTTAGTGTCATCAACATCATAAGAAATATATCAGTATACGAATCTAGTCCAATTGGCGCTACGCGCCCAAAATGCCATAATGTCCATGAGGATAAAATATCATAGTAAAATGTCCAAAGTCTATCAGAGTCTCAATCACAACATGTCTAGGTATAAAGGAACCAACAGATAACTGGAGCTATAAAAATGTGGGCACTACAAAAGGAATCCATCCATTACTAACTCAAGGGACAAGGGACTACATTTTCTGCATACACTTCATAGGAAGGTGAAGTGCATTATACCATTAACACATCTATTTACATTAGTACATCTAGCTATTACATGTTATCACACACATTTACACATGGGATTCCTAGGGCATGATTCTATCACACACACACACACAATAACTACATGGAGTCTAAAATGTAATGCAAAGGTGCTCGGTTGTAATATAACTCAATCGAGTGACCACCGGGTCAGTTTGACTCCTCATTTTACATCTTTTATTTTTGGGGATTTGATGTATTTTGATGGTTTTATAGGTCTTCTTCTCTTTGTAGGTTTCGAGATGCATTCAATTATCATCCATCGACATATATGTGACAAAAATTAATAACTAGTGACACTTCTATAACACCAAAAACCAGGTTTTGAGATCATGCACGATTACGCAAGCACTAACAGAGGTCTCTAGCACCCATGTACCCCGACCTAGTCCAAGATCCTGGTCCAAGCTCATCCAATAGCTCCAAAATTTATTATGTACAGCTTGTAAATTTTTTCCCTAGTCTACATAGTCCTAACATCACGCGTAGATCAATTAAGTCCTTTACTCTCTCTCTTCCACCAGATCAAGATATAAAGTTGAGAATTCAGAAAAAGATATAGAGTTCAGATATAGAGAGATAGAGAATAGAGGGATTGAAGTTAGGTGAGTAGCACATAAGGTAAAGGTCCTCCTATCCTTTATGTCAAACATGTTTTGTTTCATTATCTTGTCCTTTGAACCTTTGAGACCTAGGACTACGTCATTTGTCTCTTTGGTCCTTAGGACAAGATAAAGGGGGTGGGGTCCTGGGGTTACACCCCCAATGGGGTCTGCCCGATAGGGGTAGGGGGTCAAAATCTCTCATTTTTATCTAGCTTATTGTATGTGTCATCTTGTATCTAGTAGTTATTCATCATAGTTTACATTTGTTACTCTGGTTTTACAAAAAAGTTTATTTTTGTTAAATCAATTACACTACATTACTATCACTTCCAAATGACCTAACTTGGAAGTCATCTAGAATTATTCAAATTGAAACACCTAATATTGTAGGAGTGGGGGCAATGAGATATCATTTCCTTTTTTATATTGCTTCTATATGGGTTCTTCAATCAAAACAAACACTTTTTCAAACGGAACTAATACAAAACTAAGATTGGTCTCTATCTGCCTAAAATGGTTGGACCTTTTAGGGATGTAGGCATGGATGGAGAGTAAAACTATACCTCTTTCTCCATAAATCTTCCTCAGCAATAGGATGCTCAAATCCTCCTATTTACAAACAAATCAGGTTAGGAATTGATCACTCCTTACCTTTTCAATCTCCTTTTACAACAATTCAAAATATCCAAAGTCTCCAAATCATCTCAACTATTTCTCTAAGTGTTCCTTATGATGGTTCACTATCTCCGCATATGAAAGATGGGTTTAAATGTGTATCCATAGTTCCTCACACTACAATTTACTACACTCTACATGTACTTTGTAATATGGCTTCTCTGGACTCTATATCAAGTATGTTCCCTACTTCCTTTACACTACTTGAATTTCATTTAAATAACATAAAGGGGGAAAGGATAGACATAAAATCATGTACATATCACTATTTCGTTAGTATGTTGCGTATATGCATGGATCTTAAGCAAGAAAATTATTCACTGGTGACACACCCTTTATCCATCTCGCTTATTTTGATTGTTTATATTGTCTTTTTCTCTCACATATGTCACTTCATTACTAGTTTTATTTAGGTCATAGGGATCCATGTCTATCATTATTTTAACATCTATCGTCATTTATCCCAGGGACACTAGCATCCATTCTCGGACAATAGTACTTAGGCGATCCTATCCAATCTGGACACTCCTTTCCTCTTTGTTATTTTTACACTTTTTGAAATTTTTGGTCAGCCTTTCTAGTTTTCTTATCCTTATCCCAAGCTCATAGTCAACCTTTTGGGTCACTAGTGTCAAAATTCAAACAAGAGATCCATTTATATACATAACTCACACTCTATTATTCTAGCTGGAAATTATAAGAGGAAATATTTTTGATATTTGGGTAAAAAGAGGGTTTTGATAAGGGCCCTTCCATGTTACAACATGGATCTAAAATCTAGATATATCAATGAACATTTCAAGAAAAAAAAGAACCAAATATCAAACACAACTGGTATAAACAACAAAAACCAACACAATACTAACAACTAACTAGTCAAAATATTTAAAAATACCATAAGTTTTAAAAAGGTCCAACCAAAGGTGATTAGAAACCAAAATAGAGCATAAAGCAAGAAGAAACATTAGCATTTTAGGATCTAGGTGGAAATTTTAATGGGCTCCTTAATATGACTATCACGTTCTTTAACTCCTTGTTCCTTTCGAGCTCCTTTCCTTTCACCTTGCTACTGAATTTTTAAACTCACTTGAAAATGGATTTTAGAAACCCATTTTGAATGAAAAAACTATCCCCAATAAGGTTACATTTGTATTCAACTTTTGTAATGTGATCATTTAGCCCAATCTAAAAGGACTTGTTAGATTTTTCAAATTGGAGTTTTCTTATTTTTCCTTTCATATTTCTAATGTCCTTTTTAGCTCATCAATTTCCTTCCCTTAACATTCCAGACCAGAAGTCTCAGGGCTAATTTTTCCTTTTTTATGTTTCTTTCCCAGATTCATCAGGCAATTGATTGTCTCTCCTTCCATTATCTCTTGCTTAATACAAGTCCAATCAATGAGATTATCTCTTTTTCTACTCCTTAACATGTGAGTACAAGGTTCATGGGAGAGATGAGGGACCAATGTAGGGTTATTGCTTGGGGATTTGAATTTGGATTTGAAATTTATATAGATAAGAAATATAATATCTTGATGCAAAGGGAAGGATCTTATACCACATTTTACCTCCTTAATGGAGCTTTCAAGAGATAAAGGATATAAAAAGGAAGACTCACTAGGGCATTTCTCTAGAAGTGATTGAGGAAGAATAAATGATAGGTGTTAATCCTATGATGCCTTCCCTCCAGATTCAGGTAGTTGATGATCAATTTTGTAACTTCATCAAAGGATCTAGGTAGAGAGGTTCTTTGAATGCCTCTGGGAACCTACTTCAGATTCTCTCCTTTTCCTGATAAAATTACTTCTTACTCTAACCTAGTAATCTTATTTTTGAAAAACTTAGATCCTTTCATGTTCATTCCTATAATGTGAGAGATTAAACCCTTTGAGATAGGGATTCTCTCTCCTCTAAACATGAAAAAATTATCCTTCCACTCCTATGTAAATTGAGTGGAAATATGCGGTCGTGGCCTTTTACCTGTTTGAGGAATACACTAAATCTCCATGCACCAAGGATATTCCAAGTATGTTTGTCCTCCTTTATCTTACCATTGAATGGAGGCTCAATTTGTTTCATGTCCCCCATATTTCTTCTTTCCTCTAAAAAATTGTTAGTTAACTTTGCAATCCGAATGAAAAAATTGCTCTACAAAATATTCAGTTGGGAACCCAAAAACAACTACCACTCATGCCAATAAATCTCGATCAAATATCCAAGTATGTGAGAGGTATTCCATGAGAAAGGGTAATAATTCCAAAAAGTATTTGCCAATAATTCAAACTTAACATCTTGAAGTGATTTTCCATGATGATAAAATGTTTTATAAAGTTATGATTATTGACATGGGAGTCCGAGGGGTTTCAATCGGCCTAATTAAAGTCATGCTCCTAAGGATTAAGATCCAAAAGATGAAACTCCCCTTTTTTATTCTAACATTAAAACCACCTCTATAATATCTAAGAATCTTATGAGCTAAGGGCCTAAGATCCTCCATATGAGCCTTACACTTCCCTCGATAAGAGTGAAAATTTGAAATTATAAGGCTAGTACAAAAAAAAACAAGTCCTAAAATTTCTGCCTAAAATCCTAACAATAAAAATTTTCCCCATTCTAAATTTTATTACCTTCAACCTAAGATATTTTTTAAGAGTCTTTTTGGAATTATTCCTATTAGGCTTCTAATTCTCCTTAAACTTGACCGTATTTTCCAGGTCCTCTTTCAATCCAAGTGATGTCATTCATTTATAATCTTGTAATTTTTGGACCCCTTAAGATCCAATGTTCTTTCTTACCCGATATAATTTCCATCTATGTTGCAATTCTAAGGGGCAATATTATCTACATATTATCACTACAATTACAAGGACTGCATTTTTGGCTGCATACACTACATAGGAAGGGGAAGTACTCAATTCCATATCACACATTTGTATCTTATCTAACCATAGCTCGTTATCTAGGTGTCATTGGCGCAAAACAAACCTAAAGACATTATTACACACACAAACATAAAGAACTATATGGATTCTATAATGTAGAACAATATCCGGTCATAATTTCACTCATCGGGTGACTATCGGAGTTCATCTGGATTCACATATTTTACTTTCATTATGATTTGATGTGTTTGTAAGCTTGTGCAAGTAGTTAGAGTTTGTGTTGGAGGTTAGATCTACCCTCAGCAATCCAAGTGGAAATATTAGGTTACCAACAATAAGTGATAGAAAAACTTGGTGACATAAAAGAAAGTAAATTCGACCCTCTACGCAATCACCAAGTGCACTAGGAATGGTCACCAAGCACTCGGCACCCCTTTCCACTACTAGGCACCCATGTCTCGACATTATTCTAAGAATATAGATTTTACAGAGAGAATTTTTGATGTAATTCAATCCTTGTTCAACACTTTACATCAACCATATCAATTCCATATTTTGTAGGATCTAGCTAAGTCATCTCTTTGTTTCATTTTCTCATATTTTTGCATAGATTAGGTGCTTGACATTTGTATATCTATTGTATCTTATCATATATAGTACTATGTACTTAGATTTAATTCATATTGTATTAAACTAGTAAGAAAGTAGGTGAAGAAGGTCTTAGTAACCATCAAGAGATGGCAAAGGATACTTCATGATGTTCTAGAGACAAATTTGTTGTTGGAGAGATAGGCCATGTGACCTAATCAATTTGGTGAAGAAGTTCTTGAGCGAAGAAGCCTAGATGGAATATTTGAAGAAGACAAAAGGATAGGAGTTGAATAAGTGTCATCATTAGTTGTTGGGGAAACATTCTATAGGTGACAAACAAATTTAGGTCATTGAGTTAGTGTTGAGTCATGTAGGGGTTGGTGCTCTACTAAATCTAGGGTCGATGCTCCTTGTAGGTTTGGTGCTCTACTAAATTGTTAGTGGTTAGTTCTCATTGTTTGGTTGGTGTAAGTAAATTTCATAAAAGAAATTAGTGGTAAATATCCATTAATTCACAAATATTTTGTATTTTAAATTTTGAAATTGGAAAAATTTTAGGGTAGGAATTAGGACCGGGTCACCAAATTTTTGGGTACAATTTAATTTTAGGGTTTAGTTAGTCAAGAAGTTACCACCAATAGCCGGCTGTTTTCATTCAAATCACCTTTGGCAAGAAATTAAAATTTACCAAATTCACCTCATATATATACTATTTAAGTATTTACAATTCATTATTATGTATTTAAATTATGATTATCAAATGTTATTCACAATTACTTTCTGATTTAAAGATAGAGATCATCATCTAATGGATATTCCTTTCTTCTTTAAGAAATTTGTCATTGTTTATGGTTTTGTATTTCATGCTATCGTTGAGTCTCAATGTTATCATCCAATAACATGTAAAATGCTACCAACATGTAGCATTATATATGCTTCCATCTGATAGCTTAGTGTATGCTAATGTAAAGTAACATTGTGCATGCCACCATATGGTAGCATTGTGTATGCTACATGCACTGGCCGTAACATACAAAATTCTACGAAAAGGTATCATCTATAATGTGTTCGGCCAGTAGCATTGTGTGTATTACCGGCATGTTTTAGCTTATGTTTATAATTTTTAAATATTCTACTTAAAAACTAAAATATTTGAAAATTACACTTGGATAGGTCTGATGGATGAACACAAGGCAGATCAAATCAAAAGAAAAAGTATCATATTAAATTATTTTAACTAACCAAAAAAATGAGGACCCAACTTGCATCCACTGGAAACAACAACATGAGTACCAATAAGTTATAAACGATTATCATTAACTTTTTTTGTCACTTTAGTTTAAATTTTTATATATTTGTAACAGTTGAACATTTTTTGTTTGAATACAGAAACCCCTACTATTAATTGTATTCAACATGAAATATTGAACCAAAACATAGACCCTAAAGAAACAATTAACATTTTAGTAGATGAAGATATAATTGATGATGACATGTTAGAGCTAGAAGACAATCCTCACTACTAAATGCCTCCAGTAGATGAATGTTCTAATGAAAATATTCAAGAAGAAGATGATATTGACATTACTCTTCAGAAAAATAAATCTATGAGAAGGAAGAAAACTACCTGGACAATTGGAAGGTATTTTTAGGTAGAATGGGAAAGAAAATACCCATTCATTAAACCTGTAGAGCCATAAAATGGTAATGATACTCCAAAATAATGTAGATGTATGATTTATAGCTGGAAATTTAAAAAGGAACATAAAATGCAACTTTAATTGGACACAATTGAGAAACATTGTGGCAAATGATGGAAAAATAACAAAGACTCATAGATGGAAAACTATGAAAGAGTGCATGCATGTGAGATATGTGGAGGAGTATGAAAATAAAATGAAAATTTGTCAAAACTTGAGGAGAAATGAGGAACAATTAATGTAAAAGTTGGAAAAGTTGTAAATGAAAATTTGAAGGCAAAAACTACACAATTTTCAACCGTATTTTTATTCTTAAAATGGGAAGACCTATTTCAGATTTTTCAAAATTTAAGAAATTTTTTAAGTTCAATGGGTTTCCTAACCTTCCATAGTCACATTGGTTAGAGAGCAGTGCTTGGGAAATGGTGATATGTCTTTCAATGATTGAAAAGAGGATTTGAAAGAGAAGGTCAAGAAAGCAAGTTTCATCTCTCTTTCTATTGATGAGGTTACAATAGTAGACAACACTTCTTGGGTTTGTATGCATGTTTATACTTTCCATAACCACACAAGGACACCTCATCTGCTAGTTGTACATAAAATTCAAGAAAATTGCAATGCTGAAAATCTTTTCAAATTGGTTATATGTAATTTGAAGGATATAACAAGAATGGATGATTATTCAATAGCTACAAATCTTATATGTGTTGGTGTTGATGCTACTTCATGTGCGGGGGTAAAATGGGTCTATGTGTCTACCTACAAACATCAGTTGTGCCTTATATGATTCTAATTCATTGCATGGCTTATATGATAAATCTTGCATACAGGATGGTAAGCACATTTGTAAATTTTGAAAATGTTGAAGAGCTTATACATGTCCTATATGTCAAATAGTCCAAAAATATTTATATAGTTTTAGAAGTTTGCAATTGGAGTGACAGATGGTAAAAACTTCTTAAAGATGTTAATACAAGATGGATTTCCATGTATGAGCCTGCATGCATAATTTTTGATGAATATCCATCGTTAGTTGGTTTCATGTTTAAGAACTATATGTATGTTGACAAGGAAAAATATTTTCTTTACCGCTTAACAGATTTGGAAACATTGTTTACACTTTATGGGATTCTACCCATGTTGAATGAAATCAATTCCTTAATAAAACATGCTCAAGAAAGATCCATCTATATAGTTGACTTCATTAGATTTATAAAACAGGTGTGTAAAGATCACTAGATTTTTTATACAACTTTGATGAATGCTTTCAAGGACATGTATTCAATAGTTGGAAAACTATGAAAAATTTAAAGGATCCTAATAGCTATTTTAGATTCAATATATGTGGTCATATTTTTATCCTTGTAAATGAGAATGAGATTCAAATGCACACTTTCCAAAAACAAGTGGATATTATTGGATCAAACATTAAAGAAGTACTTGTAACACGTAATTTATATGAAGCTCTTATATCTCAAAAAATAATCAAATTGCAAAAATTTTCACAATACTTATCCAAAGTGAGATCAAATATTACTTTAAAAGGCATGATATTATTGAGGTGATAGGATTGGTCCATCCTTTATTTTGGAATCCTGTAGTAGGTAACAAAGCTTTAAGTGATACATATAAAATACACATGGGTACTCTCATTAAACATTTTGTAAAATCATTTGAATGTAAAAGAGTTAAAATTAAGGGTGTTATTCAAAAGGAATTACTTTCATGTCAATCAACTCATTTTGACATCACAATGGTTGAACAATTTGACTTACTAAGTGAACCAATAGATAATGGAGCAATTACACGTCTATGGAAAAAAATTTCCTAGTAACATCCTTAGTGAAAGAATTAATGAATATTTACGATTTTATGAATTGGTTCAAACAATGATATTGGGATCATTTGAAGATGAAATGGTTTTTAGCGCATTAAAATTTTATTAAATTAAAATATCGAAACAGACTGGATAAAAATCTTGAGACTTGCTTGAGATTGTATGTTTCACGATATGATGTGGACACATTTCCTTATGAACGAGTAATGACAGTATGGAATTATCTTGAAAAGAGGAGAGGGGTATGTAATTTTGATGGAGGGGCAATGGATAACATCAAATATGTGATTGAGAATAGCAATGAAATATAAGTTAACCATTTAAGCGTTGGAGACCAAAATTTTCAAGATATGTTTGAGCTACCTGATATTGAGTAAAGAAGTATGTATGGATATAGTATTCTAGAAATCAAATTTCATATCATATTATAAGTATGTAACTTGTTATTTTTGATATACACATGTTCTTTATTGAATAATATTTTCAATGTTGTAATTTATTGTAGGGTTTTTAATCAATAAATGTCATAATTTTTTTGTCATCTTTCAAATCAAAATAATATCATACAATTATTTGGAGAACATACACATGAATATAATACAAGTAAAACACCATATAAATTTTAACTCTCAATATTTTCATATAATGAAGAAGATTAAAATTACTAGAAAACTATATTCATTTATAGTTTGAAATACATGATACATCTTTAGTCAATATGGTATTTCTAAAATCAAATTTTATATCATATTATAACTTATAAGTATGTAACTTTTTTCACCTAATTTGTTGCTAGTTAAAATTGAATAGGAAATAAGTTAGGAAGAATACCCATGATATGTAGGTCGAAGGTTGAATGTGTGTGTTAATGAATTTTTTATCCAAGATTATCGTGAAGAGATTCCCTTTGGCTAGGAGGAGCGACCTGTAAGAAATACAACAATACCACCAAATAACATTAATAATATAGGTTAGTGGACTTCCTAGAAAATGCTAGATCTAGGAAGTGTGATGCTTCCTAGAAGGCTATCAATCCACTTTCAAATATAAATTAATATTGAAAATATCATGAAGTAAGGAAATCCTACTTGTAGTTATATGATTTAGGTATCTCATGCAAAAACAATAAGTAAATATAATCTAACATGCAAGGTTATGATTAGATTTGGAGGTTTGGTAGGTTATTCTAGGTTTTACGGGTCTGACAGGGGTCTAGGATTGATTGGGTGAGGTCTGGGTTGATTGGGAAAGGTCTAGGTTAGTTTTGGTTGATCAAGAGGCTTGTTGGTCAAAAAGAATGAAATGACATAGAGACCGATATCGTTTAGGTGACCGATGTCGATATAGAGGTGAAACCAATGGCGAGTTAGGTAACCGACATTAGTAGGGAAAATTGATAATAATTTTATAAAAATGGTTTTTGGGATTCTTTGTGATTGCACAAAGAGTGAGAAGGGTGTGGTTAGGTTCGTAATATTACTGAGAAGACTCAGGGATACAAAGGGGGAAGTCATGGAAGGAAAAAAGGCTATAGGTGGTTGGGTTGGTAGATTAGTGAGGAGGTGGAGATAAAGGAATACAGGTAGAAATAAAGTATAATGAAAGAGGTAAGGAATCTATACTTTAAGAAAGCAAAATATGATCAAAATCATGAATACTTACTTTCCTTTACAGATCTAGTAGGTGAAGGTGGATGGTAGTTGATCCGTGAAGATATTCAGGTCGGTGTTATGGAAATACTCTGTAGTGTTCTCGTGAGTATTACAATACTTTGGAAGGAGAACCATATGATTGCTTGGTCATGTGGTTGAGTATTTTGTGTCATATGGATACTAAGAGTATTTGGATTCACATTTTAATGCAATAGTTCTCTTAAAACTAAAAATGACTAACCTAGGTAAAAGGCTATAAAATTGTATACATAGGAACTGATTGTGGTTAGGTAACCGATTAAGGTCGATGAGAGATAATCAACATCAATTAAGGTGGATAAGTCTAGGTTTACTAAATATATGTAGATCTTCCCGATTTTGGTGTTCCTTCCTCATTGAGCCCACTTAGAACAGTGGAGTTCATGTGAGAGAAGGTAGGGAAGAACTTAGGAGAGGTCCAGTTAGGTTTAGGAAGAAGTCTTAGTTAGGTCAAGTTAGTGACTCAACACTAGGAGTTATAACTCAGTGTTGAGGGTGATGACTTAGTGGTGAGGGTGATGTCTCAGACACATTGAGTTAAATGCCCCTATAATGGGTCTAAGGGGAGGTGTCGTTGTGAGGTGGGGGTGTGAGGGTGAAATTAATTTAATTAATAATGTGAAGGTGAAAATATTAGTAATAGTTAGTAATGAGGCCATGGTGTGTTTAATTAATTGAAAGATACCAAGGTGGGTGTGACCAAAATTTGGTGTCTACATTTTCCCCTTTTTTCACATAGCTTGTATTGGTAAGTGATTCTGAAAAAACATGAAGTCGAGTGTCCTAGGTATGAGTGGAGATTAGGTTGCCCCAAAGATGACTTTCCTCTACCTAGTATTGACCAACTACTTGATCTCACTCATAGATAGTTTCTTGGGTTATAACCAAATATTAATCACCACTGGAAGATCAACACAAAACCACCTTCATCACTCCTTAAGGGACCTTCATTATCGTGTCATGCCCTTTGGCATTAAAAATGTCGGTGCTACATATAAAGCAGGATATGACTTATATTTTCATGACATCATGTATAACATATTAGAAGATTACGTTGACAATATTCTTGCCAAATCTAAACATCGGGCCAAGCACCTTACTTGTCCTTAAATTGTTATTTTACTATCTCATCAAATCTTGTGTTCACCTTGAACCTAAGAAGTGTGTCTTTTCTGCTCTCTGTGCAAGCTCCTTAGTTTTATTGTTTTTTTGTGTGGTATTGAATTTGATCCCCCTAAAATCAAGGCTATTATCGAAATGTTTCAACCTACTAACCTTCATCAACTTCGTAGTTTGCAAGGTAAGTTACAATCTATTCATCGCTTTATTTCTCATCTTTTCGACTGCTACCATCCATTTCATCATCTCCTCAAAAATTATGTCTCCTTTAAATGGGATGATGAATGCCACAAAGCCTTCGATGCCTTAAAACAATACCTCCTCTAACCACTTGTGCTCATTCCCCTAAGGATGATAAAAACATTTACCTTTACATTTATCGACTCATTATTCCCTGGGTTTCACGATCACTCATCGTGATGATCATCATAGGGAGAAAGAGGTTTATTATATAAGTCGTATGATTTTAGACTACGAAACTAGATATACTCATACCAAAAAACTCTATTTAGCCTTAGTTTTGTCACCACTAAACTTCACCATTACCTACTCAACCACAAAACCTTTATTGTCACCAATATTGACCACTTTTACATGTACGCTAAGCCCTACCAACATCAATGTGCCGCACATTGGATCATGCTTCTGACAGACCTAGATCTTGAATTAATCCATAAAAAAATTCAAATGAAAAACAATTCTTGAACAACTCACATATGCACCTCTCTCCGAGAAACCAATCTTCTAAATTCGATTTCCACTGATGAATCCATCACTACCCTCTCCCTAGATGATCTTGTTTACTGATGACCTTATTCTTTGATGGTTCCAAATGTCGGCATGGGGGTGGTGTCAAATTTTATCCTTATTCATCTTGATGATGAGCCTATTCCATTATCTTTCAAACTAGATTTTGATTGTACTAACAATATTGTTGAATATGAAGCACTCATGTTAGGTGTTCAAACCATCATAACATTAGACGTTAAATTTATTAAGAACTTTGGTGACTCTCAACTAGTTGTGAACCAATTTAATGATATATACCAAAGTGTCATAATGAGATACTTAAAAATTATAAGCATCATGTTGATATGCTTTTGACTACCTTTGACCATTATGAACTTCAAACTACCCTGCATTCCACTAATAAATTTTCAAACACCATGACCTGTCTTACTTCTCAAATCCCTTCTTCACCCTCCGACTCAAAAATATTTTCATACTACAAATGTTTCAATCACCTTATTATCTAATCGAGATGTTGAAGCTAACCCACTTGACCTTTGGTATAAGCAGTTTGTTGACTATCTTTCCCTTTCAATTCTGCCTCTAGATCTTACTCACAATGAACAATGAGCCTTTCTCAAAAGTGTCTCTTGCTATGTCATCATGGGTGGTCTTCTCTATAAATGTGGCTTTGATGCTATCCTCTTACGATGCCTTACGAGTTCTGAAATTCCATACACCATCAAGGAAGTTCACAACAAGATTTATGGGGGTCACTTCAGTGGCTTAGTTGTCGCTAAGCATATCCTTCACCTGGGATATTACGGGCCAGCCCTAAACCATGATTATTGTGACTATGTCAAGTGTTGCGTGAAGTTTTAGTAACATGTTAATCTTCATCACACTCCTAGTCACACCTTACAGGTCACACATGACCTTTGGCCTTTCTCTCAATGGGGTTTGGATTTTTTCAGAGAGATAACCCCTCATTCTTCCCAACGTCACCAATGGATTATTACATCTATCAAATATTACACCAAATGGATGGAAGACATGCCTCTTATTTCTACAAAATCTAAGAAAATACGTGAATTCATCAATCATCACATCATTTTTCGTTATGGTGATCCTCACCGCCTCATCATTGATAACAAAAACAATTCAAAAATAAAACCCTACAAAAAATTTGTGATGCCTCCGACATTCAACTTAGTTTTTCTTCACCTTATTATCCTCAAATAAATGACCAAGCTAAATCAACTAACAAAACTCTAAATAAAATTCTTATGAAAGTGGTTGATGATATTGGTAAGGATTGACACATGCACATTCCTTTTGCCTTATGGGCTTATCACACTAGTATTCACACCTTAACTACTGCCACACCTTTCTCTTTGGTCTATGGTACATAGGATTTCTTTCCTCTCAAATTCAAAATTCCATATCTTCATATCTCACTCACATATATGCTCAATGATGATGATTTTTTCCAGGATCATTTTTAACAGACTTGAGTTATTAGACAAATGTCATCTAAATGCTCTCGATCACCTCCAAATCTACCAAAAACATATCAAACATGCCTATAATAAATGTGTCCAAGAAAAAACCTTCCAGTCGGTGACCTCATCTTGAAGGAAAATCAACATGTAACAAAATCGAGAAAAAGTAAACGGGGAAAGTTTTCTCCTAATTGGCTTGGACCCTATATTGTTACTCATGCCTATGGATTGGGTGCTTATTGTTTATCTTCACTCGAAGGTAAACCTGAACCTAATCCCCTCAATGTCTTGCATCATCAACCATTCTATTATTGAATCAGTTCTTATATCATCTTATGTCTATTAAACGCTTGTCCCTTGAGAAACATCCACCTTCCACTTACCTATTTTTTAGGAACAATGACTAAACAAGAATCATGTGATTACCCATCACCTTTCATCCTTATCTTAAATATGAGTACCATGGCTCTAATCATGACATGATTCTCATGGATAATTTTCATCCTTTTCAAGGTGGAATCCCATGGTCGTTTGTCACCTAAAACCTCTCTTTCATAGTTAACCCCTATATGCTATAGTTTTGTCTTCATAAAATAAACCTATACTTCTCTATAGTCTTATCCATGACCTAAAAGTCCAAAAATAATTCAAAATTGATATATAGGATTTTCATATTCAAAATCCTTGAGTCAAAATTCTAGCAAAAAGATGACTCCCTCAAAAAGGACATCTATCTTTATATCTTACTTCTATAAATAGACTACTCTCTCGAAGGATAGCTATACAAAGCTAGCCATATTGTACGTAGTCTAGCCAAAAAGAAGACTATTTATACAAAAATAAAATAAAAATATGTTGAAGCTTCCCACATCGATAAGCTTCACAAATACCTCAAGGAGATATTCTATTCATCCCACATAGACTTCCCACATCGATCAATCTATAAAACAAAAGCAAAAAGAAAAAGATAACTTTTTCATCATGGACTTTCCTATTTTGATCTTGGGTATCTTGTAGAAGAGGCATGTTGTCTCACACTAGGGTTATGATAAAACAACCTCTTTCACCTCACCACCTTTCCTTTCTAATATTCTACCTACTCAAGGGACATGCTAAAAATGTGACATTTTGTGATCATGTGACCTTCTTCACCCATGAAATGTCAATCATGTAATGCCTTTAGGGTCTTACGTTCATAGGCCAATATTTGATATGATAGACTCATAATGGTTCTTACCACTTAGGTGGATTTTTGTATCCTCTTACCATTCACCTCTTTTCTTACTTATTGCTCCTCCTTCACAAGACCAAACCTTAAACACCTACATTCTAGGAATTTCTCTTCCACCAAAATCACCCATATTTATTCAACATAGACAACAACCATGCCTATTCAACCTATACTCAACCATGCATATTCAACCTATACTCAACCATGCCTATTCAACCTATACTCAACCATGCCTAAATGACCTAGAATAAACCATGCCTAATCAACCTATACTCAACCATGCCTACATGACCTATGCTCAACCATTTTTATTCAACATATACTCAACCATTCCTATTCAACATATACTTACCCATGCGTATTTGACCTATACTCAACCATGTCTAAATGACCTATACTTACTCATGCCTAAAACCTACCGAACCATTCATCTATCTACACATCATATTCTTCCTAGCTTATGAGAGAACTACATCGGCCTAAGGTCCCTTTTTTCTCGGAGCTATGTAGGTAGCACTCAGGGGCATGGGGCCCTTGCAGGGCTCAGCCAATTTTTCCCCTAACCAATTTTCCCCATTTATATTCACATTTTACCCTAGTTAGTTTCCATTTTACACAAAACTTGGAAATTAATCTATCATAAAAACATACATACCTTCCATTTTATAACATGAACCATATCATACATCAATCATTTAGCATTTCCATGATATCAAATACTTGAAAATTTAACCACAACATACATACAATCCATTATTTCTATAAGATCGGTAACTTGAAAATTACCTAGACTCCACCATGCCTATACCTAACTCCATCATGCCTACATGACCTCGAATCAAGCATTCCTATCTCAACTAGTTTCCATAATACAAAATAACAATGGAATGTAAAGAAAGAGTGCATCATCCATCCAACAAGCATCATCAAATTTATAATGAGAGTGTCCGGTATCAATACATATATACACAAATATAAATAAGTATCAGTGTCTCAAAAGTCTCATGTACAATCTCACATATTCGGTACGTAGGCTAGTATATATATCAAAAATCAAAGTGATAATACAATATTAGATATGGATATCAATCATCTCCCCACCTGATGCCCTCCTCTCCGGTCTCACTTATCTCCTCCTCCATACCAATCAAGCACCCTACCAATATCTCACCACCCTCTGTTGGTCCCTGCTTGTCCTCCATCTCCTCCTCATTTCTATCTAAACTCATATGAACTCCACTTTCCTAAGCGAGAATCAATGAGGAAGGCATGCCAAATATGGGAAGATCTGCCTATTTTTGGTAAACCTATACTTATCTTCCTTATCCAATGTCATTTATCCCTCATCCAAATAGCTAGTTACCTAGCCTCTACTATTTCATATACATACAATTTTACAACCTTTTACCTAGGTTGGTAATTTTTAGTTTTGAGAGAACTATTGCATTCAAGCACGAATCCAAAGCCTCTCAGCATCCAGACGACACAAAATACTCAACCACAAGCCCAAACAAGCATCTGATTCTCCTTCCAGAGTATTGGAATACTCATGGGAACACTATGAGATTACTTCTATGACACCAACTTCAGAATCTCTTCATGGATCAACTACCATCCACCTTCACCTACTAGATCTATAAAGGCAAGTAAGTATTCATGATTTTGATCATATTGTGCTTGCTTAAAGTATAGATTCCTTACCTCTTTCATTATACTTTATTTCTTCATGTATTCCTTTATCTCCACCTCCTCACCAATCTACCAACCCAACCACCTATATCCTTTTTGCCTTCCGTAACTTCCCCTTTTATATCCATAAGTCTTCTTAGTAATATTATGAACCTAATCACACCCTTCTCACTCTTTGTGTAATCACAGAGAAGCCCAAAAACATTTTTATCAAATTATTGTCAATTGCCCCTACGATGCGATTACCTAGCGACATCGAGTTTCACCTCTATACAGACATTGGTCACTCCGACAGTGATATCAGTCTGTGTCATTTTATTCCTTTTGACCAGCAAGCCTCTCGATCAACCAAAACTAACCCAAACCTCACTTGATCAATCCTAGACTCTGTCAGAACAATAAAACCCAAAATAACCTACCAAACCTCTAGATCTAATCATAACCTTTCCTGTTAGATTAGATTTTCTTATTGTATTTACACGAGATACCTAAATTGTATAACTACAATAGGATTTCCTTACTTCATGATATTTTCAATATTAATTTATATTTGAAAGTGGATTGATAGCCTTCTAGGAAGCACCTTGCTTCCCAGATCTAGCACTCGCTAGGTAGTCCACTAACCTATATTATTAATACTATTTGGTGGTCTTGTTGCGTTTCATATATAGATCATTCCTCCTAACCAAAGGGAAGTCATGGTGTCATTGAATAAACGCAACATAACTAGGTTATTATGCATGAAATTAGAAGTGATACACATTTGGTTGTATGCATGGGAAGAAATGATGTTAATACTAGCACCGCCATCAATCATAACACGTCAAACACGTATATTATCAACATAGATGAAAATAAATAGGGAGGGATTATGATCATCCAGTTGGAGAGGTACAATCTCGTCATCAGAGAAACGAGGGTGGCTACTTGATTAGTGGTAGTAGGATCAAAGGAAGGGGTGAAGTGGTGAGAGAGGCCACATGGTGAGGAGTGATAATGGATGCAACATGAGTAGGGTCATTAGGGAAAACCTCAATGGGGGCTTGTCGATGAGACTCGGAGGTTTGGACAAGGTCATACAAAGACATTTTGAGAGGATACTTGGTGTATATGTTTAAGCATTGTATGATGGGAAACCCCGTCGAAAAGATGGTATGTGGGTCCACGGATGGTGATTTTTGGTGCAGTGCAAATGGAATATTGGGTAAATGAGTAGCGAGATGAGTTGGTTGATTTCTCCTTTCCTTTGTCATACAGGCTCGAGTGGAAATTTGAACCATATTAATCTATGGTAAAGGAGAAATTGAGGCATGATATGTGAAGTGACATGTTAGGAAAAAAATATGGTGAGGGCATATACAAGTTTTTTGAAAACAATGCAACACATTGGCATTTTAGTGGAGGTTTGATTAACTCTATTATGTGGACCATATTAATCTCCAATGTTGGAAAAGGATAAAAGGGTTGTGGAGGAGGAGATGAATGTCACTGAATCGGTAAGAGATGAGGATGTGTAGTGATAGGTGAAGGTGGAATAGGTTCCTCATCTAAAATATCATCATCTTCAAATTTTTCTTCAAGAGGACATAGTTGGAGAAGAATAGTCTTAAGATCCTTACAAATTTCCACATCATTCCCTAACACATGATGGTAAGCACAAATTTTGGTATTGTAAAACCCTTCTAGTTTAGGTTTGAGTGGGTCATAAGTTCTAAGTGGTGGCAATATGATGACAAAGGTTTCCAAAAGTTTGGCTAAGATGTTGGCATAAGACCCTACCAAAGGATCATAATGTGAAGTAAGTGTGGGTATAGATGGAAGTGTGGGTGAATTTGATGGGAGGGGTGCCACTAGAGGTGGAATTGGAGGTTGAGTAATTTTCACCACCTATTTGGTAGATAGTATGGTTTTAGGTTTGGATTGCACCTTCTTGGGTAAAGATGTAGCAGGTGAACTAGTTGTTGAAGGTAGTGTAGGTTTAACTACCTCTTTGGAGGGTAGTGGGTTCTTGGGTTTTGGTTACACCTTCTTAGGTAAAGGTGAAGAATAAGTTCATGATGTAGAAGAGAAGGTAGATAATGGAAGGGGACGGGTTAGCCAAGGTAATAATGGAGGTACAGTGAAGGTTGTAGTAAGAGGAAATGTGGAAGGTATTGATGAAAGAGAAGGGAATAACATAGGTAATGATGAGGATACTAGAAGTGGTGTATGTATAGGAGGTAGAAAGGATGTAGGTGACAGTGAAGGCATAAGCTATGTAGGTAATTTGGGTTCAACAAAGGATCTTGAGGATGTACATTGTTATGATTTTGGTTTACTCGGGTAGGAGGTCGCTTGGCCAAGGTTGATGGGTGGGGACCTGGGACAGATGGAAGTGGTAAAGTTGGTAGAGGGGTAGTGGGAGAAGCCGGTGTATGTGGCCTAAGAGGTTAGGCATTCCTCTTAGGTGGGGAATAGTCTTTACGATGGCTTGTGAGGACATGGCTAAGTCCGGTTTGACAGGAGGATGGACTATGCTCGATGTCGGCATGACTCCCAATGTGGCAATGGAGTCCGGATGTAGAGGAAGATATAGGTGCATGTAAGGTTTTAGGCATAGGAAAAATTTCATTTAATGGTAAAGGTTTAGGTGAACGAGGGTACTAAAGAAGGGGTCACTATAACTAGCATGGGCATGGTGGTTTTGGTTGTACGAAATACCTTTGGATAGATTGTGGAAGTATCGGCACACAACATATGCATTTGAGTTGAGACATGAATTCGTAGGCATCCCCAAAGCATGGAATTGTCAACATAATCCAAGCGGTTGGCCAAATGTGAGAATGGCACTACTATAAGGGGATGATGTTGATTTGGTAGTAATTCCTATAAATAATGTCTGTGAGATAGGGAAATGGTTGGCTTCAGAATCTATGGGTAAAAGAGACAAGATAAAATCAACAAGATCCTTGAAATCCAATGGAGAATTATCACTAATAAGAAGAAATGTTGCTAATGGATCCCTTGTGGGTAGGGGAGATGACAAGTTGGATGAGGTAAGTTAATATTTTGGCAAAGAAGAAGGTAAACATGACTCTCCCATGGGTAGAAAAGTAAGTATTGTGGGTTTTTTCGTCGGGTTGAGAGGTGAGTGGGGAAACTACATCGGCGGATATGGTGGACTCCTCCGTGGGTGAAGGAGGAGATAAGGGAGACTCCTATGTGGGTAAAGGAGCAGATGAAATAAGTCCCTCTATGGATGAAGGAGCTCATGCAATAATCTCCTTGATAGATGGAGTAGGAGGAAATTGAGTAGGAAGAGTTGGTATGATGTTGAAAATAGCAGGAACCTCACAAACATTATTGTCATTGGTTGAGGTTTTTCTAGTTTGGTTAGATGACAGGTGTGATTTGGAATGGTTAAATGTGAAGGTTTTTATTATCTGATGCATTAGGATTATCCAAGACAAGATCTCTATTGTCTAACATTTCTTGGCTGATATTTTTGAAAGCTATACAATTACCATCTCTTTGACCTCTAATGCAATGATAGTTGTAGTAATCATTTTCTTTATACCATGCAGGTACAAGATGAGAGGGGTAAAAACTAGTATGTGGTTTGATGGGTGGAAGAGTGACTTCTCCGCTTTTAGAAATTTTCTAAAACGAAGAGTAGGGTTCTCCTATGGGAGTAGATTTTTTGTTTCTCTCACTTGAATTAGAAATCCTGAACATGAGAAATATTGGAAGAAGGATTTGATTGGTTGGATGAGTCAGATGGGCCATATTTCAAATCTACTACATTGGAAGATCCTTTTTCTTTAGAATAATTATTTTGTAGTTTGGAAGAAGAAGAGGTATCATTTGGTTTGAATGCAACATTATTGCTACGCAATTATATATTCTTATCTTCAATGGCATGACTTTCAAGTTTCTGGGCCATGGTGAATGCCTCCTCAAATGTGTATAAGGTTTGATCTTGGATAGTTGGTGAGATGTGTCTAGCACAAGCTCTAGTGAACAACTCTATTAACTAGGTTTGATGCAGTTGGAATGTGAGCTAGTTGATCAGGATCTACCAACCAGCGATAAAATCTATGATAGATTCGTCTTCGTATTGACATGTTGCGTACAAGTTGGTCATGGTGACCTTCTTAACAATGTTGATAGAAAACTGGTCAAGAAAATCTCGAGCTACCCGATTGAATGAAAATATGGAATTCATACGTAAAGCACTATACCAATCTAAAGTCGATCTGTCAAGTACATTGGGAATGTTCGTAAGAGAAAATCATCATCATGAGCGATCGATAACACGCATGTTTAAAAGATCGCAAGTATTGCTTGTTGGTCTTATTTTTTGTTAAATCGGTTGAATTTAGGCATTTCCCAATAGGGAGGGTATGGATGAATTAGAATGGATGGGTGAATGGGCTCATTGTAAATATCATCATATGTCGAGACAATGACGTGAGACAAAGATAGATGCTTCCAATGTCTACATCTTTTCCATCATCATTTTGATAATATCATTGGTAGGTTGTGATGATTAGGGCACCCCTATAGTATAAGGGGGTAGATGAGGAGGGTATGACGTGGGTGGAATCCCAAGTATGTGGTGGTGCCAAGTATGAAAATTTTGAGGAAGGAATGTAGGCCGAAATAGATGTAGATGGAAAGTATCCTGAATAAGCGATAGATGAAATAGGGGTTGTTGGTGATAAGTGTAGGTAGGTGGAGTGGATGTAAAGACTCTCATAGCAATCAAAGGAAGAGATTGCGGGATGGAGAGGACAATGTTTTGGAAGGGAGTATGGGTTTTCATCACCATTGGTGGCTGAGATACAATAGGTATATGAGAGGTGGTGGATGAAGATATACCTACACTTAAGGCACTTGATAAGGGCATGGTTGACATTGTAGAAGTGATAGACGTTAAAGGCACAATAGATGTCATAGGTGTGACAGATATCAATGATGTAGGGTCAATCTGAGAAACAACGGGTGGTAATGTGGAAGAGGGTAAAGCCGACCTAGTAGTAGTTGATGCGAAGTGGATGCGAGAGAAAGAGGAATGGACACAGGCATGCCATATACCGATGTCTTGATGAATCATAGGTAGATGAATGAGCGAGATAATATTGAAGAGTGGCAGGTTGTGATCGAGGAGTCTTGTGAACTCCTCATCACTAGTGGGTATGGCGAGTGCCCGATTGAGGTCCATAAGTGATGAGATTGAAGGGGGTATTGTGCTAGGTGGGAGAATCTAGTGACTAGCATGAAGCACAAGAGTGTTAGCTTGTTAATGAGTCAAAGCCATGTGACTGACGATAAAATAGGTATTCTAAGCTTTGTTGATGATGCAGAAACACAAAAGTAAGGGGGAAAATATGTCTAAAATGAGTTATTATATCGTTGTTCTGATTGGAAAATCAGAATACAGAGACCGATGTCGGTTGGGGTAACCGATGCCTGTATGAGGGTAACCACCACTAGTTGGCTACAACTGATGTCAGTTATTGTAAAAAATAAGAGACTCAAAGATATAGAAATGAAAGGTGAAAATGGGTCAACTTTGGACTTTGAAGATGACATCGAGACCCAAAATTGTGATAAAATGATAGAACAAGACACGAAAAGAATCATAAACCAATGTCGATCGCTTAATCAATGGCGGTGAGATTATGTAATCGATGATGGTCATTGGACCAATATCGATTCTTTGTGAAAGCTGGGAAGAGAAGGAAAAAGGATGTTTTGGTGATTTAGATAAAATAAAAGGGCCAACCCAAAGACTAAGTATGGCTATGAGGATTCCTAATAAACCCGAATAAAATCGAGAATACACTAGTCATGACGTGGGCGTAAAAAGATAAGAAGAATGAAGAATTACAACTTGCTCTGAAAACGCATAAGCGAGAAAAAAATCTAACAAACACGAAATCCTAAGTTTTGTAGATTTTATGTTGTGGATTATGCCATTTAGGGCTGACTGTAAGTAGAATAGAACTTTTGGTTAACAAATGTATCCTATAAAATTCGACAACTATGGATGGTTTGAAGTCGGTTTTCATGTGGGAGATCTTTCTCGAGATGATGACTGGATAAATAAACCAACTGTAGCCCACTTTTAATCCTTTGATCGTGTGATCGTTGATAGCTTCTTCCCAGGAAATATGTTGTTTAAGAACTTTTTAGTATTTTTTTAGTGATTTGGTATAGAGAGTGTGTAAAATGTGAGCTATGGTTCAATTTGGTAACCATCAATTGGGCATGACTTCTAACATATAGGTTGCCCAAAATTTAGATTAGTTATAATGCAACAAACTCAAAAATGCAAGTGCACAAGTTTTAAAACCCAAATCCACAAATTATTCTCGATGAGAACAAATTATGAAGAGGTTAAGGGCATGAATTTCACTAAATGCAATACAAGAAAAGAAAGAAGAATTATTTTTAATCCCAAAAATAATTGTCACTGAGATAATCTAAAGAAAAGAATATTTCTAGAGAATAATCTTAATGTGAACTCATTTTGAATGAAAATAAATACACAAGAATTTTTCCTTAAGAATGAACAATGCAAAGAACCCCTGACGGGTCCCACTGGCGTGCCAAGATGTTTCACCTAATTTGTTTCTAGTTAAAATTGAATAGGAAATAGGTTAGGAGGAATACCTGTGATATGTATGTTGAAGGTTGAATGCAACATTAATGAATTTTTGATCTAAGCTGATCGTGAAGAGATTCCCTTTGGCTAGGAGGAACAACCTATAAGAAATACAACAAGACTATCAGATAACATTAATAATATAGGTTAGTGGACTACTTTGTTTTAGCATATGGATTTGCACACATGCAAATGACATGCAACATGTGGGAACGAAGTCCCTCCTCAAGAAGGTGAGGCTGCCTTTATTGAAAACCAAAGCGTATTTACATCTATATATTCAAAATTGTATATGGGGGTATTTTGGAACATCAATGGAAAGAAAATTGAATGAGGGAGATGAAATGGAATGAGGGAAAGGAGTGAAATGGAATGAATGAAAGGAACTTGCAAGAGTTAGGTAAAATAGAGCCTAATATTGCATGAGGAAGAAAGATGAATAACTAACACAAATAAAATGGAGTTTGAGTTAGCCAAACAAGAACGTGTAAAAGGGAACACACATGAACAAGTAGATAATAAGAGTTTGATCACTGAACTAGAACAACCGATTAAAAACGTTGAAAATAAGATCAAAGATAATATTTATATGCAATATTCAAACACCTAACATCTAATGAACATAAGAACATCAAATGTTATAAGACACAATGAATGAGACACAAAGTTCATATTTCATTAACTCCAAAAAAATTTCACAAAAGAAGACAAAGTTTCTTCCTAAAACAGAGCTTGCACACAATAGTATTTCTTCTCCTCTCTCAAAGTCCCCTTTACGAATGAGCCCTCACTTCCTTTTATAACCCAAAATTTGGTTACAAAGTAGTTAGGGTTTTACATGATCATTAAATAAGGCACTTAAGTGACCTTTGACTTTTCAACAACTTTATTAAAGACAACCCAAAAATAGAAATTACTTAAAATATCCATAGCTTCCTGAAAACAAATAACAACACCTTCTAAAATATACAATAATAACCGATGCCTTATCTATTGAAATGAGGTGCACCTATCTCAAGCGTATGAGAAATGGACTCTCCCACTTAATTAGATACCAAGAAAATTAACTCCCTGAATCGCCAATGAAATTAGGATTTGCCACTTTTGCCACCGTTGAAAGGATCTAAACCTTCCTAGGAAAATTTTAGTGGCGAATATTCGTAATATGGCGAATATTCCATTTTTGAAAATTTTGAAAAGGCGAATTTTTTGGCACGGGCCAGTGACCTGTTTGCCTAAAAATTACACTTTAATTTTTTTAGGGGTCGGCTTTGCTACCCTTGAAAAATATCCCCTATATAAACCTAGATTATTCGCCAGGTAGAACACTTCTACTTCATATTTTTCAACAATATGATATATCCCGTATTATAGACGCGCAAGGGGGTAAGTTATTGATGCGCGGCAAGGAGGGTTTACAGACAAGGAGATACATGTAGATATTGACGACGCATAGTAGGCGCATGACAAAGATTTTGTTGACGAGCGACATGGAGTTTTTTCGATGAGCAAGAAGAGGGCAGAGGTTGCAGATGCGCGACAGGATATTTGCTGTTGCGTGTCAATAGACCTTAGTGATGCGCGTCACTAAGGCCTATTGACGCGCGTCACTAAGGCCTATGGCGCTTGCGTGAATAGGTGTCACTAAGGTCTATTGACGTGCGTCACTAAGGCTGTGGACGCGCGTCGTAATAGGCCTTAGTGACATGCGTCACTAAGGCCTTCTTGACGCTTGCGTCACTAAGCCTATTGACGCACGTCACTAAGGCCTATTGATGCACGTCACGGCCTTAGTGACGCACATTAATAGGCCTTAGTGACGCACGTCAATAGGCCTTAGTGACGCGCGTCACTAAGGCCTGTTGACGCGCGTCACTAAGGCCTATTGACGCGCGTCACTAAGGCTGTTGGCCGACGCGTCACACGCATTTTTTTGGCGCGACAAGGAGGTACAGCAGATATATCGACGCATAGTGCAGATTTACGACAAAGAGTTTTTGATGCGTGACACGGAGATTTTTTGATGAGAAAGCGAGAGAGTCGGAGGTTGCGACGCGCGACATCTTTGCATCCTCGATGTGCGCAGCATCAATAGGTCTATTGACGCACGTCACTAAGGTTTATTGATGCGCGTCACTGCATTTTTGACGCTTGCAATGCCAAAATCTCCCGCGCGCATCTGCGGCCTTCATCACAATGCTTGATAATCAGGTGAAATTTTTCATACAACCCCCAAAAAATTCACCTTCCCGTGAAACCGGTTCCGGATATTCGCCAAGTATTCTCCACCTCCGATTTCCAAGAGGTCTCTTAAAATGAACCACTGAACCTTCCCAAAGTTTCAAACATCTTTTCTTCTTCTAGAGGTTTACTTGGTCAAAGAATAGCCTCACAAAATACCTACAATTCAAGAATTCTACTTGGCATATCATTTAAATTAACAATTTTGGATTGAGCGTTCTCAAATAAGTTCTTTAATTTGATGCACCGCTCCATTAAAACTAACAAGAAATTGTTGGTGGGAGTGTACATGTCCTTAAACAATTGTGAAAATTTCTCTTCCACCTTCTTTGATGAACACCTTTGATTATGCTCATTTACGAGCTTGCAAGGAATCTCAGCCATGAATTCTTGAATCAAGGAGAGTGAAGTGAAGGCTTCATTGCACATGCTTTCATAATGGATCGTAGAATCCTTGAGAAGCATATTTCTTGATTTGAGATATAGACACCAAAAAAAAACATGTCCCTCGATGTTCAAATTTGATAATTCCTAAAACTGAAGATTCCATACTTGTCATCTCCTTTAAAGTGGGCAATATCTCATCCAAATTTGATATATTAGAAACAAAAGTTTATTTGAAAGAAAGAATTGGATTAAGATATGCCGACATCTTCATGAAGCTTAACTGCAGTCTTGATTGTCCCCTGGCCTAAAATGAGAATCTCTAAAAGCCAAGTTTTAGTGACATGGCCCAATGTGTTTATTTCTTTTGACAAATTGAGAGTATCTTCATCTGGGGCAGCCATTGCATCAGGTACGGGAAAGTGGATGATATGGGGTTTATCAAATGTTGAACATATTCCACCAATTGATTCTTTTCGGCCTTGAGCTAAGAGTTTTGAGACTTGTATTTCTCAAGTCTCTTTAGCACGATATCAATTGAATCTTGAGCCATCGCCATGTCACTTTCTAATGTAGATCTTCCAAGTCCAAGTCTGGAAACTTCATAGTTGGCAGGTGTCATAGCATCGCACTCTTTATCAACTTGTGGAATGGCAAGATCTGCAAATTTGTTTCCATCATTATCCACCATTATTCGAGAAAGAACCTTAGGCTTCTTAGGAATGGTGTCATTCGAAAGTTTGAAAAGGGAATCAAAATCAATGTCAATTGGCTTGACAACTCTCTTCCTTTTCTTCACTTCGGAATCAACCCAGGAAGGAGTATCATTCACTATTTCAGCATACAAAATCCTGGAGCTCGAAACAACATTCTCATTGTCCTCGACATCATGAGATCCTACAAGAACCCTATCCACAACCTTGATTCGAGGAGAAATAACCTCAATGTCCACCTCCTAGTCATTTGGGAGATTTTGGGAAATCTCTTCATTAATTGCATGCTTGAGGCATCTGGTATTTGGATTACCTGCACCTGAGTGGATGCTTGTTCGAAGCAAGGATGAGGATTGTTTGCCACTAGCTTCTGAGAACTATTAATGATATGGGTAGAAGAATCTCTACTTGAGGTAGAAAATCTAGAAACACACTCTCTTCCTTCTTCGGGGTTAGGATTTTTAGATCTTTCTCCTTGTGACACATTACTTGGCGAAGTGGATTTTGGCAACCACTCCTTTCTTGCTTGTTGTGTATGATTGGATGGTACAGAGGTCGATCAAGAAGAGAATTTGGTTGAATGGAGGCCTCCTCGTGTTGGCAATTTTTGTGATCCTGAAGCATGATTTGGAATTGAATGAAACTTGGCAAGCTCTCTGTCGTAGCAAGATATGCTTCTTTCAATAATTGGTTGATTCTTGCTATCAAGAGAAAATTCATCTCTTTTGGTCCAGTCGATTCGAGGAAATGGGGTAAAAGCAACTACATCATATGAGGGATCAATGACATCCTCATCATCATTTATGAATTAATCGGGAGGGCTCTTGATGTGGAAGGCCTTGATCTGAGCAAGTGTTAGGCGAGAGTATTCTTTTCTTCTTACCTCATGTTCGTCTGAACAAGCAGCCCAAAAATCTTCCATGGTAGGATTATGTTGATACTTTGCTCCCAAAATATTTTGCATATATCCATTGATATCAAACTGGGATCTCTTCACATATGGATGGATGGTTATGAGAGTGAACTCTTTTTCCATGAGTTGTGCACTGAAAATATTTGGACATTGATATTCCCCGATTTGGATTAGGAAATGAATTCCTGGACGGTGTTTGTCACCAAGAAGGTAGTGAACTTGGAATAATTATCGCGCCAGCTCCATTAATGCCCATCTATCACTGACATACTTAGGAAGTTTCCACGGGGTACCAGCAAATCCACTCACGTGAATGTAGGAAATATATAAAAATTGAATAAACCAGGTTCCCCATTGGGAAATGACACTCATGGATTATTTAGAAAACCTTTCCTCAGTATTCCGATTCAGGTTCCGAATCACGCAGAAGGTGAATGCATCATTGACTCTTCTAAAATGGTGAGAACTATTTTTGAAACTGAGTTAAGGGTAATAATGAAAAAAACTATTTGATGGCCCCATGACTCCTCTCGTTTCAAGTCTTGAGAATAGCTTTCTTCTTGCTACCGTATAAGTCAGATACGATGTCATGTAGAAGCATCCAGTCATCTTAACTTCTATCAATTGTTTGTGAAGGGTGTTACTAATGATGGTGGCCCAATCCACAAACTCTTTCTTGGCTAGGATGATACAGATAAACTAATACATCCATGGGTGGAAAATCCTAGCAGAAGGTAGACCGAAAACTTGACTTAGGAGAGTAATCATGTCCCCGATTTCTTCCACGAACTCAACACGGTACAGTTCTTTGGGAATCCTATCAATTCAAGGTCTCTTGGTTACTAACCAGTTGTTATTAACCATCTTTCTCCATCTCAAGGGTTCTTCATCCCAAAATTCTTGTGTTGACTGGCGAGTGATATCCGCATTCTCGGGAAATTCGGTATGCTGAGAAATTCCTCAATGTGCTCTGTGTGATTAAGAGGAAAGGCTCATGATTATCTTTAAAAATTCCTCATCTCTCAGGATCATAATGCTCCACGCAAGCGATAACCAATTCCAGACACTACACCGAGATAGGAAATGTTGTTGCTTGGGGTAGACCACTATGGTAAAGTCTATCTAAGAAAATGGTTTTGCCTTCAATTTTCACCCGCTCGCAGAATTATTACACATTGATGTGACCCAGATTTGTATCAGTGATGTTTTCATATGCTGACTTAATGGAACTGGGAGGGATAATTCCTTGAAATTCATACTTCAGGGTGGATTTGTTTGATTTCTCCACTGGCTTCCTCAATCTCCCTACAAATTTGTTAGATTTTTCGGCCATTATGAATTTCATAGAAGAATGACTCAGGCACGTAAAACAACGCAAGTGGGGTCGGGTCTCAGTCTCTAAAACCTCCGTCGATGCAAGAAAAATATGTTCCATTTTAATATTATTATTATTATTTTAAAATAATAATAATAATAATAATAATAACAATAACTTGATCAGAGTTACAATTTTCGATTCCGGTGACGATTATTTATTTATTTTTAATTTAAAATAAACAAAAATCACCCAATTTTAATATCCCAATTTTTTTATTAAATTTGTTGGAATCAAATTTCTCCTTGGTATGTGAAAATCACCCGATTCTAATAATCCCGCAATTTGATATTTACTTCTTCGGTGTGATCTTCTGGTCAATGCGTGAATCCTCCTGAAGAACGTGTGATTTCTTGTGGCGGAAATAGAAAATATTTAATCTTTATTTAGCTGGGAAAAAATGTTCTTCTCTGCAAAATTTATTATTTTCTTTTGTCTCTATGCGAGTCCCAACGCATGGGATCTTAACTTACTTGGTTTTGGTTGTGCGTGGTAATCTCCCCTTTGAAACCTATGTGGTGATTTTGCTTTTATTTTATTTTATTTGGCTGAGCCGTTGGAACATTGTTCTTTCTCACTATGTTGGAATTATAACCAAAGATCAATGCATGCATGGCTTCCTCCTTCACGCGTGGAAACCTGCTTCTGACAACTTTGCGTGAAAAAACAGTCTTCCTTCACCTGCACGTGGTGGCTTTTCTTTTTATTTTCTTTAATTTTTTATTTCTTTCTTCTTTGAAAAATTGTCCTCCTCCTCCAATGCATATGGATTTGGCTTTTAGATCTTGCTTGAAGCTTTAGGAAATAATATTCTTGTTTCTTGCACTTCCTGGTGAATGCATCGATTTTTATGGCTGTGTTTTATCCTTTGCAATGGTCTCACAAAACTGTGGGATGTGATAAAATATTATGTTCTTAGAAGAGTGGGAAGCTTCGTACGAATCTTTCCAATGAGTTTGACGGAGGAAGTTATGAGGACTAATCCAACTTCCTCTCTTCCCAAGTAGTGGAATTAATTTCCAGGGGGAATGGGGAAAGTAACGACCAATTGCCAACAGGATTGGCAAAGTGGGCTGGCAATCTCAGTTTAATTTCCCCATGTGGTAAATTGGGAAATTTCTTGCCCATTTTCCAATCCATGATTTGGAAATTGGTGGAGAAAATCCCACAAGCGGGAAATTAAAATAAAATTGCCAGGAAAAGGGAAATCCGGGCTTGGGAAGCCAAATTAGCATTCTCGGCAGTTAGAAGTACAAAGCTTACTTCCCTGGCAATAAAATAAAAAATTTGTCAAATGAATTTAAATTAATATTTATTTAATTAAATACTCCCAAGCTATTTAAAAATTAATTTTATCAAACAAAGAGCAAGTAATTAATTAACTATTAATTAATTAATTTTAATGTATTTTAATGCGATTTAAAGCTGACGAGAGGAGTTCTCGCCAAAAGGATGAAACGAAAATTGAAACAATCACAAAAAGGAGATGGTCGTCATGAGGGTGATAAATTACGCAAAGTAACACTTTTGAAAATTTTGAAAATTTCTATTTTTAATTAATTTTGCGAAGTAAAAATTAGCTAATAATAACTACCTAGAAAATGCTAGATTCGAGAAGCGTGATGCTTCCTAGAAGGTTGTCAATCCACTTTCAAATATAATTTAATATTGCAAATATCATGAAGTAAGGAAATCCTATTGTAGTTATACGATTTAGGTATCTCGTGCAAATACAATAAGAAAATCTAATCTAACATGCAAGGTTATGATTAGATCTAGAGGTTTGGTAGGTTATTTTTGGTTTTGCGGCAGTCCGAGCAAGGGTTTGGGATTAATCGGGTGAGGTCCGGGTTGATTGGGTAAGGTCTAGGTTATTTTTGGTTGAACAAGAGGCTTTCTCATCAAAAGGAATGAAATGACATTGAGATAGATATCAGTCAGGTGACCGATGTCGGTATAGAGGTGAAACCAATGGCTGTTAGGTAACCGGCGTTGGTAGGGGAACTTGACAAAATTTTGATAAAAATAGTTTTTGGGATTCTCTTTGATTACACAGAGAGAGAGGGTATGGTTAGGTTCATAATATTATTGAGAAGACTCAAGAATATAGAGGGGGAAGTCATGAAAGGCAAAAATTCTATAGGTGGTTGGGTTGGTAGATTGGTGAGGAGGTGGAGATAAATGAAAACAGGTAGAAATAAAGTATAATGAAAGAGGTAAGGAATCTATACTTTAACAAAGAAAAATATGATCAAAATCATGAATACTTACTTGTCTTTATAGATCTAGTAGGTGAAGTTGGATGGTAGTTGATCCATGAAGAGATTCTAGAGTCAATGCCGCAGCAGTACTCTCGTAGTGTTCCTGTGAGTATTCCAATACTTTGGAAGGAGAACTAAATGCTTTCTTGGGCATGTGGTTGAGTATTTTTTGTCTTCGGATGTTGAGAGACTTTGGATTCGCGCTTGAATGCAATAGTTCTCTCAAAACTAAAAATGACCAACCTAGGTAAAAGGTTGTAAAATTGTATATATATGAACCGATGGCGGTTAGGTAACCAGCACCGGCCAAGGGATAACCAACATCAATTAAGGTGGATAAGTCTGGTTTTACCAAAAATAGGCAGATCTTCCCAGATTTGGCGTGCCTTCCTCATTCACCTCCTTAGGAAAGTGGATTTCTTGTTAGAAAAGGTAGGAAGGTCATAGAAGAAGTCCAATTAAGTTTAGGAATAATTCTTAGTTAGTTAGTTCAAGTAGTAACTCAAGATCTGGGAGGGATGACTCGGTGTTGAGAGTGATGACTTGGTCACTATGAGTTAAATGCCCTGGAATGGGTCCAGGGGTGAGGTGAAATGATGAGGTGGAGGTGTGAGCATGAAATTAACTTAATTAAATTAATTAAATTAATTAATAATGTAAAGGTGAATATATTAGTAATAATTAGCAATGAGGCCATGGTGTGTTTAATTAATTGAAAGGGACAAAGGGGAGTGTCACCCAAATTCAAGTGTCTACATTGTTATTTGGTACATATGCATGTTATTTTTTGAAAAATAATTTTTGGTTGGAAATCTAACTTATATCCACAAAAGCATTTGAAAATGTTAATAATCAATAATGTATGAACTAATAGTAATACCAAACATAATTGAGTATAATAATCACATTATGATTTTATTTGAAGAACTAATGCATTAATATAGTAAAAGTACAACACCAAATCGATTGAAATTTGAAACTCTCAATATTTTCATTAAAAAGTATATATATTTATTGTTTGAATATTAAATAGTTTGACAACAAGATTTTTATATGAGATTTTTTTATCATTTACATCCTTAAGAAGTCTATTCTTTGGTTTTGTTTGTATCCTCTACGATTCTGATGAAAACTTCATTAATAACACTGAATGAACAAGATCCTCCGTGGTTGTATCAATATTCAAAATAATTTCTCATTTTGGATTTTCTACATCACCAAATGAGACATTAATGTTGGATCCTATTTTGTTTTCTTCTTCAACAATTTTCTCATTAAGGCATTGTTTTTCTTGTTTAAGGTAACAAGATTTTGCTTCAAATTAATTTCTATATTTGATATTTTCCTTATGATTTTTAAATACACATCAAGTATTGTTGCCTTGTTTTTCAAATTATGGTACTTGGACTGCATTTCAAAACAAAAATAATTAATAAAGTAATAAGTTTTAAAAAAATTTAAATCGTATTTACAAATTTAGTGAGATTTACTAATGCCTTGTCCTTTTGACATTTACAATAACTACAAGACCCTTGTCTATTGACCACATATTGTGGTAGGCTTGTGTTTCTTCATTTAAATTCTCAATTCTATTCAACATTATATCTAACACTTCATCATCATAATCATTTTCAAAAGATATAGAACCAAATACAAATTGATTCAACAAAATATCAAGCTTTGTTGGCTTGTTTTGAACTAAAGAATACAATATATGTCTTTGGGAGTGATTTTTAAATTGAGAATTTATTTCTTTTATCATAAATTTATCCCTAAACTCCCACACTCTTAATTGTTCAATATCCTTGGATAAAACATCATTAACATTGGCTTCACAACTGTCATCCAAAAGAGTATTAAGTGTAAAAGTATTTTTTGATCATCATTTAAGGTAGTTTGTATTGGAGAAGGTGTGTTTGATCTATCTACTCTTATGGGAGAATGTTGCCTTGACCCATGAATCATATCTTGGGGATTGAAAGTTCCATGGGCCTGAACCTTGCTTTCAATCCCTATATATTCCTCATCCAAATCAATTTCATTCAAAACAGAAACACCTCGTGCACTAGGAACATTGTCCAACAAAAATTTAGAAACTCAAGCTGTAAAATTAAGGGTGCCCCTGAAGCTAGAGCAATAAATGAAATATGCTTTCCACTGAACCTACTCCTGACATTTTTATGGAGGTGGTGTAGGTGGCATCTTCCTCTTCATAGTAGTAGATGGATTTTGAATTAGAGGTGGAGGAGGCACTGCAACAATCAATTATAAATAAAATGAGAAAATTTAAATGACAAACATAATAAGAATGAAATAATAATAAATATAAAATTATATCATTTATGATTTAAAAATTACTTAGTTGTGTGGATTACAACTAAGGTGTAGATGGGGGTTGTTACAATTCATGTGGTTGTTGTAGAGAAGTAGTCTAAAAGAATGGGAGTGGTACTGGTAGGTGTGATCTAAAACAAATTTAATCATTAAAAATTTATGAGCTTCTTGAATCTTTGTTAAAAAAATAAGAAAAAAATACAACTTAAATGAGATTCATACATGGAGCCTGAGAGTGAGGTACCAAAGATATTTCTAGATCCTGCATTTAATCAAATTCATATGCATTTTTTTGGGATACCATGAGCCCGACGATATAGTCCTATCTCTTGGAGGTTTCTAAAACAAAAGAATATAAACAAGTTATAAATAATTAATGTATATTTCTATGAAATTACATTTATTTTCAAATATATTGAAATATATAAATCATAAATACATGTGATTAATGTTGATGGTATGGTGGATGTGTCAATTTGAGGGTTTAAGGAACTCCTCATCCATTTGACTGTTTTTTGAGTGGTGTCCTCCTTGGTGTCTGATTATCCAAAAAAGTAATTGAATCTCTGGAACCTGGTGGGAAATGACCTTTGATAGCAGTGTCTCTTTGTGATGCAGCCACAACATCTATCCCATGTTATAATTCAACAATAAACTACTTATTTATCTCGAACATAATATATACATATTACAAAAATTAAGGATATTAATTAAAAATCAAATAATCAAAAAATTAGGACTCGCCTCCTACTCTTGAATTGTTAACAAAAAAGTTGATAGATTTATGTGAATTGTGGTTGGAGGAGTGGTGCCATGTAAATTATAGAGATTCATAATATAAACCAAGAATAATTTTTTTTGAATTGATAGTAACATTTTCATTTAGATTAATGTTAGCCAAATCAGCTCTTATCCTGGAGGATAAGAAACTGCACCAATAAAATTTCTACCCACTTAGGGTGCGAATGATATAATCTAATGATCACCATGGAATATTTGTATATTGACCTTGTAATTTAACTATGGCCTAGAATAATTACACCTCGGCTTGCAGAAATGGGTGACTAAAATCCTTGAGTTGAATTCCCCTTTTTGAAGGGTTTTGAGAAGTTGTAAATGCAAGGAGACACAAATTTTATTAATATTCAATAAAAACACTATGAAAATCTCTAAATTTAAAACACAAAATCAAAATTAAAATGATGTAAACAAACTTATTCTTACTAGTAGTTACAATTGCATCAATAGAAAATTCATAGTGAGACTCCAAATACTTGCAATCTTCATCGGATAAAATAGCCTTCGTCATGACAGGATCCACATCTTTTTCTCGGTAGTCTGTCAAATGATCATTTTCCTCATGTCATGTTTCAAATGATTGTGTGTGAGATGGGAGTTGAATATGAAAGGTAAAAGTGGAAGTGTCATAGTTGGCTAGAAGATTGTTAAGGGTTTTCATGTACAGTATGAAATTGGGGCATATACACTAGCCCTGTGAAACTAGCTACTTCAATCCATTGGGAATAAGTATTGGGATCTTGTAGGAATGCATACAATTATGGAAAGACAAGGCTCTTGAATGAAATATTTTGCATATTAGTTGTTGACGCAGTTGGGCTCTTAGGATGTGTGGAAATGGACTTCCTTTTTGGAATTTTTGAATAACTTTAAAAATCCTTGGTTCATATTTGTAGATGTCCTTTCTTCCTTTCTAGATTCTTTATAATACCTTTTCTTGTTTGCTAAGATTTTTATCCTTTGTTGAGGTTGTTTTCTCGTTTGTTGTATGTTTTCTCATTTTTGTAAAAGTGAAAATGACTAGACCGACCGTCTATATATATGAAAATGTTTACTTTACTATCGATTGGTTACATGGGAAATGCCACCGAGCGAAGAATTCTCCACGTTGTCATCCGGTAGCATTGGGTAATAGGGAATGGTACCAGCCAAGAACATGTGTAATGCTACTAGAAGCATCTCCAATGCACACCGACCGGTTACATGATTGATGCTCGACCGGTAGCATCTCCAATGCCTCAGTGGTGCATAGTCAATGCTATTGGCGGTAGTATGATTGATGCTACCATCGATAGCATCTACAATGATGTTGGCTAGTAGTATGAAAAATGCTATCGAGTCATTAGCATCTCACGATGCTTTGACATTCGAGTAGCATTTTTATGCTACTGGTTGGTAGCATTTTCAATGCTCTCGACCATAGCATTACCATTTCTCCCTACCAAGAATTACTAATGCTCTGACCGGTAGCATTACCAATGCTACCGGTAGGTAACATTGAAATTGTTCCCAATGGGTAGTATGCATGTCGCCATCGGCTAGTAGCTAGTAGAATTTTTTTTTCTGCAACAACATTTCCCAAAATGATGCAAAAAAATCACCGTCCGCATGAAACAAATTTTTCTGTGATTTTCCATACATGTGAAATTGGTTTTTCCAAAATTCACCAAATAATTTCTAAGGTTTTTTTAGAGACCCTTATTTTTCCCTACTAAATTTGATTCATTGTTGTATAAAGCTTTCTTTTAGTGGGTTTTCTTCCCTTCAAAGGGTTTCCCACTTATATCTGGTGTACTTGTGTTTTTGTGTTTGTTTTCTCATGTGTATGGTTATAATTTTTGGTGAATGCATGTTTAATGGTTAATGATAATTAATGAATGTTAAATTGAATGTGAAAGAAAGTTTTAGGGCACACTAATTCATCCCCATCTCATTGGTGTTGCTTCCAACAATTGGTATAAGAGAAGGTCCTTTGAAGCAAACTTAACAAGTTTTAGGTGATCCTAAAAGCAGAGATATGGCTAGTCAGCAAAGTGGTTCCTCAACTAGAAAATATCATTTATTCAAGGGGACAAATTATGCTTTTTGTAGCATCGGGATGAAGACTCATATAATTTCCTTGGGATGTGATATTTGGTATTCAGATTGTAGATGGGTACATTATTCCTCAAAATCCTCCAACTGATGCAGTAGGTAAGAAGGTAAGTAATGATAGCTCTAAAGTAATGAATAACATTTTGTGTGGATTGACAAAGTCAAAATTTGCTAAGGTAATGCAATGTTATAAAACTAAGGCTATGTTGGTTAAGTTACAATTCATTTATGAAGGTGACACTAAGGTGAAGTTGGAAAATATTCAGACCTATAGGAGTTAGTTTAAAATTTTGAAGATGAAGGAAGAAGAAAACATTTAAGCATATCTTCTTAAGGTAGATGAATAGGTTAATATTATTAGAGGATTAGGAGAAGAAGTGAAAGAGGTATTAGTGGTACAAAAGGTGTTCATATCTCTAACTCCTAATTCTAATCCTAAAGTCTCATCTATAAAGTAAGCTAAGGATCTAAGTACAATGCGGAGATGGGTGAACTCCATAGTATCTTAAAAACATATGAGATTAGGACATGTGATGAAAAACATAACAAGAAGGAAGCATCCTTCAGATTTGAAAGGAATTCAAAAGGTAATAATATAAAAAATGATGATGTTTCAGATATAGATGATGATGAATTGATTGTTATGTTTTCTAGGAAGTTGAATATAGGTTTAGGAAAGTATAAGGGTAAGTTTCCCTTCAAGTGCTTCAACTATGGTGAGATAGTGCATTTTATAAACAAGTGTCCTCACAAGCATAAGGGTGAATATAATGAAGATCATGATCATGATCATGATGAAGATAAGAGGACCCATAGCTCTGATAAAATCAATAAGAAATTCATTAAGTTTGAGGGAAGAAGAAGTCTAAGAGAAGCCTATATTCCAAGGAGGATTACAGCTCATTTGAGGTAAGCGGTAAAATATTTATTCTGATGATGATGTTGATTTTTTGGAACTTAATCTCTCTTTATGACCAAAGGAGTTAGGAGGTATAAAAATAAGATTCTATATATGGAGGTTCATGTATGGATTCAAATGAAGAAGAGTTTGAAGTTGGCTTTGAATATGGGTTAATGAGTGTCCTAGAAGAGTTGAAGCATGCAAAGAAGAAGAATAAGAAACTAAAGACACGTGCTAAGGAATGTGAAGATAAGATTCATTTTCTTGAAGAGAGACATAGGATTGACACTGATGAGTATGATAAGATCTTCAAATATTTATAAACTCAACTAGATATTATAACATTAATCCTAAATTCTAAAGATGAAGAGTGCATCAAGTATGAAAATTAAATATATTCTCTAAAGGTAGAAGTGATTGAAGAAACAAGCAAGGTAATATCCTTTCAAAAGTTTGAAGATATTTCCAAGGATCTAGATGAACTCTTGGATAGTCCTAAATCTCTGGTGACAAAAAAGGTATTGGATTCATTGGAGACATCAAGAAGAGCAATGGAAATGAAAATATTGGTCGGAAGAACTATTATCCAAATAACTCTCCTACTTATCTGGATAACTTACATTTTCATCTTGACTCTGGTGTTTCACATTTCAAGTTACATGCACTAAAGATTATTCTCTTGACACCTTGCACAGCTTGTTGTTCCTCTGTGCGCCCTTGTGCACCTTCACTCGCCTTTACATTCTTCTATCTCCTTCTATTTTTCCCTTCCCACGTGCCTCACACTTCTATCGGCTAAGTTCTTGGCCCTTCGCATGCTGCACCCATTACCTTGTAATACTTGCTCCTTAACCATATGTTCACTTTGCTCACAATTTTTCCTCTTCTCCCCATGTGCATCGCGTGCACCCCTCTACACCTCCCCTCTATTCCCCTTTTGTGCGCTTGCTTCTCACTCCCATGTCTTACACCTTCTTTTGTGCCAAATCATCTTACATCGGACTTGAGTGTGTCGCGCATAACCTATTAAAGCACGCCAACAGGGCATCAAATCTAGACAACCAACTAGTGTATGACACGTGGCAGAAAAGACAAAATAAATGAAAAATTGGCCATCATTTCAGCCAACTTTGTGCATGCCACGTGCTTTCCGTGCATAGAACAACTCTGACATCTTTTGACAGCCATATCTTTTGCTACATATATCATATCAGCACGTGCTGGACTTGTCAAAGAAATTTTGACACAAGCTACACGTTGGACTATTCAAATTCAAATTTAGGCGGGATTTGTTAGGTGAAAACAGGAAACATCTCTTAGCTCATCAATGTACATCCAATTGACCTCAACCACCAGATTTCATCAGATCTTTCCTTCTTCCTTATTCCACATGCCAAAAAACATGGGGAAGTGTATCTCACAAATTTATAGGAGGATTTCCGAGGAATTTATCACTGGTTGTTGGTGGTTGAAGATTTGAATCTAAGTTTCCCTCTCTTTCTCCTTCTCTTCTCTCCTTTTATAAATAGTAGAGTTCTAATTTGTAGAAATCATGTCTCCTTGTTATAACAGCCCATGCTAAAATGGTGGCTGACTTCCCATGGGTCTCAGACCTTGGCGTGGTCTCTATAATGTATTCTTGCCTCCTATCATGAATGTAAATGATTGTGTGTCCCTTAAGCAATAAAATTGTGTTTTATGGAACTTTTGTCTTCCCTCTCTTGTTTTCATTGCATCTTACCTCTCTCTGTTTTCATTTTTGGCATGTTGTACTACTTGCAGGTCCCCACATTCATGTATTATGTATGCCGAGAAGGCCAAGCTTGCATGTTGATTTATGGCGCATGCCATCCACCCTCTTCTCCCGTGCCATCTGTCTCCTTAGCTTCTCGTGGAGAGAGATTGACCCTTTTCTTCTGGTGTTATCTCCTTCCTTAGCTTAGGATTTCCCATTTCTACACATCCTTTTATCCCTGGTCCCTTGGCATGTTTAGTCTAGGATTTGCATTCAACATTAGGAGTAGCGGTAGCCTTAGAGGTAGGTAGAGGAACCGGCCTTCTCCGAGAGATCCATCCCAAGCACGTAAGGTCCCACAACGTGGGGACGGTTCCATTATGGTCTCAGAAACCTCAGCCCTTTCAAGATCTTAGGCGTGGGTGCATGTTTGAGCAACCAACAGGTTTTGCATGCATGCCTGGGTGGGACCAGAGTGAAGAGCTTGACATCTTCATTTCAGCAAATCCGATGTGTTATTGCTGAGATCCAGACTTTGGAGGAATTTTTCAACACATCGGGTGACTCCACTTATTCAACACACCCATTATCTTATGTACAGACTAGTCTCCCCTCATTCCTCCATTCATTTATCCTTTTTCACCATTCCACATTCCTCTTTTGAAGTTTTGCAATCATGACTTCTTTCCCACCATGGAATTCTCATTTGCAGTAGCATAACTATTTCCCTCCATCCCCACAGTTTCAAAATCCTCCTCCAAATCAGTTTTATAAGCCCCATTATCCACGAAAATGCATACAACCCACCTTTTTCTAACCAAAATGTTTATGAAGAACATGTTTATGCAGATGATGGTGGTAACTCTTTGGCGAAGCTGATTTTGAGAGGAAGTTCACAGAGACAGAGATGGACATGATGCAACTTCGTCAGTCAAGTGCTCTATAAAGGTAGATAAAGTTGGTTGCATGGTCCCTTGTCCACGGGTCAGCCTGTCTAGGCTAGTTTAGCGCCCAACAAGTGTACTTCATCATTAAGACGATGACCAAGATTACAGACTAGGCGGAAGAAATGGAGGCTCAAAAATCTAGCATGTGAAAAACACATCAATGGGGCAACCTTACACTACCATCCTACAACCCTCCCACTCCTTTGCATCAACTTACTTCATCTCATCCCGTTGCACATGTCCCCACTTTTTATGCGTTGCCTCCATTAAGAACCTCCCTTCATCTCACCTTCATTTCTCTTCCATTCCCTTCCTACACACGCCTCTGCTCCTCTTATGCACATGCCTTCTGTCCCTTATGCATCCATCCTCCCATTTTCTTCCAAGTCCCTCTACCTGGTTGTATCATAAATGAACAGCCCCCTACCAATGCACCTTTCCCAACCAACATCATCATGTTCGACAACTGTAGAATAGTTGAAGAATGGTGTGACTCATATGACTCAATCGGGAAGAGGAAATCATATGGGTGCCTATTCCAAAGGAGAATCAATTAGCTCCAAAGGGCACAATTTTGGAGGAGACCGAGTTTCTTGTAGAGGCAAAACCATGTGCACCCTAGATTTACGCACCCCAGCCTACAAGCGCTCTCCTTCAAGAGGAAATTATGCAAGAAAATCTCATCTGTGGGATTGATCTTCAAAGTAATGGGAAATCCACAAGGATCGAGACCGTGCCTAATCGGATGTCTAGCTAGCCTACATCCAAAAATAGATTTTCCACCGGTCGTGCTCATTTCAGAGCATGAGGTAAAGCTTTAGCGAGCCAAAGGTCAACAACATCACCTCCTAGATCCAAGTACAAAACAACTCCAAGAGGTGTATATTCTATTTTTGATACTTTGAGGAGGGTGAAACACCATCTACAAGGTGGTTTTTCACTCTCATTTTCGACCATGTTCAGTGCCAAATCAACTACATGGTCGTAATTTGTGAGGAAGGGAAGCTACTTCTCCCTACCTGTTGCAAGTTTTACTTAAGCACCCCTTGCCTCTTGTGAGTTTAGGTTAGTTTAGGTTTTTTCATTAACAAAATTTCTTGTGCACACTCTACATGTTCCAGTTGGGACATGTATGATTTTCAAATTTTGTACAATGTTGTGCTTCTCTTTCGGCATGCTCCCTTTGACGCCTTTCCTTTCCTATTGCACCCGCCCCCTTTTGTTTCTTCTTGGGATGACAGTTTAATTTTGGCAGAGGTAGTTCTAACAGTTAGTGCATATATTTCACTCTCAACAATCCAATTTAGAATATCTTCATATGAGAGCAACAGTTCAGTTCAGAGTTCAGACAGAGCTTCAAGTGACTTTAGGAATGTTCTTCAAAGTTGCAGATCAGATCTTCAAGATTAGCACCTGAATCCATGCCCAATGGAATTCTAAGGCTACTGGTCTCTTCATCTAGTAGGTAGATGGCCCCCAAAATTTACCAAAAATGTTATCTAAATAAATCTCCTAGTTATCTGGATAACTTATATTTTCATCCTGACTCTAGTGTTTCACATTTCAGGTTGTGCACACTCAAGATTGTTCTTTTGACACCTTGGCATAGTTGTAGTTCCTCTGCGCACCCTTGCATGCCTTCCTAATCCCCTTTGCATTCTTCTATCTCCTTCCATTTTCCCTTCCCGTGTGCCTCACACTTCTATCACTAAGTCCTTTTCTCTTTCGCGCGCACTCACCCATTACCTTGTAATAGTTGCGCTTCTTGCTCTTATGCCTTGTACCTTCCTTTGTGCCCTTCACTCAAGTCATATTTTGTCAGACTTGAGTGTGCCACGCGTAACCTATCAAAGTGAACCAATAGGGCACCAAATTTAGACAACCAACTAGTGCATGACACGTGGCAGAAAAGACAAAACAAATGAATAGTTGGCCATCATTTCAGCCAACCTCACGTGTGCCACGTGTTTTCCATGCGCCGACGACTCTAACATCTTCTGACAGCTGTATATTTTGCTACAGAGCTCAGATCGGCATGTTCCTGGACTTTCAAAGAACTGTGACATAAGCTACATGTTGGACTATTCAAATTCAAATTTAGGTGGGATTTGTTAGGCAAAAATAGGGAAATATCTCTTAGCTCATCAATGCACATCCAATCGACCTCAACCACCAGATTTCATCAGATCTTTCCTTCTTCCTTATTCCACATGCCAAACAAACATGGGGAAGTGTATTTAACAGCCTTACAAGTGGATTTGTAGGCATTTATCACTTTGGTTGTTGGTGGTTGAATATTTGAATCTAAGTTTCCCTCCCTTTCTCCTTCTCTTCTCTCCTTCTTCTTCTATAAATAGTAGAGTTCTACTTTGTAAAAATCATCTCTCCTTATTGTAAACACCATGCCAAAATGGTGGCCAACTTCCCATGGGTCTCAGACCTTGGCATGGTCTCTGTAATTTATTCTCACCTCCTATCGTGAATGTAAATTATTATGCATCCTTTAAGCAATAAAATCATGTTCTATGGAACTCTTTTCTTCCATCTCTAATTTTCATTACATCTCACCTCTCTGTTTACGTTTTATGGCATGTCTTTGTATGTACTCCTCTACTTGTAGTCCCCATGCTCATGTGTTGCATGTGCTAGAAGGCCGAGACCACATGTTGATATGTGGCATGCATCATCTACCCTCTTCTCCAAAGCACCATCTCTGTCTCTCTTCGCTGCTCGAGGAGAGAGATCGACCCTTTCCTTCTGGTGCTATCACCTTCCTTAGCTTAGGATTTCCCCTTTCTACACATCCTTCTATCCCTAGTCCCTTAGCATGTTTAGTCTAGGATTTGCATTCAACATTAGGATTAGTATTAGCATTAGAGGTAGGTAGAGGAACCAACCTTCTCCAGAGGTCCGTCCCAAGTGCATAAGGTCCCACAACTTAGGGATGGTCCCACTTTGAAGTCTCGGACACCTCGGCCCTTTTGAGATCCAAGACATGGGTGCACATTTGAGAAACCAACAATAACACAAAGGATGATGACACAAGACAAGAAGATGTTGTTTCAAATCAAGGAGGATACTAACATGGACAACATGAGACCTAACCCTATCGGATAACCTAAGGAAACAACGTATAAAAATTATTTCAATGGTTATTATTATGCTTATAAGTAATTTGTTCATAGAGCAAGGGAATGTGGTAGAAGGTCCTCCAAGAGTCAAGATTCATGGATCCATGGAAGAATTATCAGTTCACATCGGTCGAGAGGTAATAATGGAGTTATCTATTATAATATTCATAATGTTGGTCATATTGCAAAGGTTTTCTTCATGGTCCCTCAAGACATAGTAGCAAGTTTAAATCTCCTAGAGTACAAGAGAGACATAAATATAAGGCACGTAAACCAATAGTGAATCGGGTAGTCTATCTAAGCATAAGTCGATGGAGGATCAAGTCAACAAAGCACACAAGTTGCTTTGAGCAGAAGACAGTTGAATAAGTCAAGCCATAGGTGCCAAATAGTTCTTGGTGTAGACATAGAATCAATGCACTTGGGTATATTTATAGTTCCTAAATACATGCTAGAATTTACATGGTTCATAAGTAAGAAGACTAGTAATTTACAAATCCCTTTAGCCTTTTACTTGGTCTTCTATAGATTAACTAAAATAAAACTAAACTATAGGAAGTATAGAAAACTAGTTAATCTAATATAGGAGGACTAAAATGTTGTAAAATATAATAAGATAGTATGGAAATGATTTTAAAATATTATATCAAGTGAAATAAAACCCTAACTATGCAAAGATGCAAAAGAAAAGGACTTAGCTTATTACTTTTTGGAGACTGCATGAGTGGTCGTAGGTCCGACATTTGTAAATTTTAGAAGCAAGAACAATCACTCAGAGGTCCTGTAAAGGTCGGCTATGGAATATCTTAGGAGACTTTAGTGCCCATGAAGGTACTAGGGCACCTCGGGGAACCCTGGTCTATAGAATAGGATCCATGTTCTCTGTAAAATCTCGAATCTCATTTTAAAAATCACATAATACTATGAAATACTTCTATCTGTCACACACGGATCTTTCGAACTATTTTGGGTATCTGAAATAATGCAAGATTAAGGAATGACCTACAAAAGACAAAGAAGTATCAAAACCCTAAAAATAAAAGATGCAAAATGAATGGGTTGGAATGACCTCAGCTACCACAACAAGTGGGCTTACTAATTTAATCATTGCACTACATTTCGGACCCAAATGTAGTTTTGGTGTGTGTGTGCATATCATTCCCTAGGTGCTCTTGTGTCATTCATACTTTGTGAAGTAGTGAGCAATAATAACTATAAAATATGTACTAGCATGCATGCATGGAATAGAATAGAATCCATCCCCTTATGTTATGTGTGTTGACGTAGATCTCCTATCCTTAATGCATGGAATTTTGTAGATGCAAGTGATGTAATGGATGTAAATCTAGATGGAGTGATAATAGTATGTGACGCTAAGGCCCTCATTATGGTCTCATAACTCTATATTTATAGGGTTCTCTTGCTCTAATTTCATAATTAACCCTGACATGGCCGACTGGGAAAAAGATAAGGATTAAAAATGGCTAGAAGAGACCCAAAAAGAGGTGGGAAAGTAGAACATGGATTGGGTCACCCAAAGTGGGACCGAGGTGCTCCCAGAGTTCCCCGGTTTAGGCTAAAATGACGGGATAATTACAAAATAGGTGGGCTTATGTAGTAAAATACACAAAAATGACAAAATAAAAGATAAAAATAAGATGGCCCAAAGGTGGGATTAATTAGTAATTTCTTCACTTGAGAACCCTCTAAATAGTAGTACATGACCGGGATAAATAATTCCTAAAGTGCATGATTTTGTGTCAACATTTTACCCCCACTTTATGTTGGTGAGTGAAACACTCAGTAACATAAAGTAGATAGATATGTGTACCTAATATCCATGTAGAGTGTAGTAGAGATGTGTTGATGGACTAGACTCAAGCATGGAATGACAAAAATAAAAATTGGAGGAGTGTGGATTCTAAAGATGAAAAATGCACATAAAAAGTGATGATAGTGGACCTAGGTTAAAACGCGTGTGTAGTCGTTGTGGTGTGTAGTGTACCTACATGGTTAGTAAAGGAAAGTGTTGTCGTGGTGTGTTGTCATTGTCATTGTCATCATCTTCGTCGTCATTGTTGTTATTTTTTCCACCAATTTGATTACTTGTTTCTCATACGGATGGACCTACAAGGAGAAAAATGATCAAGAAGCCAAATATATATGTGTATGTAAAAATGTTGTGTAAAATACGCATGTGTATAGAAATGTGTAAAGTACATAAAAGTAAAATACGTTTAAAGAAAAGTGTAAATGGAACATGTGTACCTGATCCATGTTGAAAAAAAGGGTGTAGAAGGATATCTTGTACTGTCACAAGTTTTTGGGTGATCTCATGCCACCCTAGCTAAAGAAGTATAGGGAGGAAATGCTTTGTGTCCTCTAACCTTTAACCTCTTTTACTGAAATGTGTGAAGAGATCTATATAACGTCCTAGTTTTTGGGCGATCCGATGCCACTGGATGAAGTAGTATAGGGAGGCATACCCACAGTAACCTCCAAGCCTCATAATTGCTCTTTAGAAATGCCAAAGGACACCATGTCCTATAGAGGCCGTTGTGTATGGAGTTCATAGACTGGTCTGAACTCACTCATTATATGTAAACCCACAATGTCAAGGGTAGAAAGTGCATTATACTGAATCAGTGTAAACATGTTGTGTTAGTGTGTAAAACCCTCAATGAAGTCCCCCCTCTTTGGTGGTGCATGTGGCACTACTTGAAAGGAGAATGTGACCCCAAAGAGGACCTATCACACTCTAACCTCTATAACTCTATCCCGCAAGGGGAAAGGAAAGATTTTGGTAGAAACTAAGGTGTGCAAAAAAGGGAATGGCTAGCCAAAACAAGTGTTAGTCCGAAAACACATGCATGTAATAAGACAAGTGTAAAGTATGCAAACAATGTAATAACTACCAAAAATAGTAGTGTAAACATGCAAGAAAACAAGTAGACCACACAAATCAGGTTACAAACATGGGACATCACTCATGATGTCACAAGATAAGGAAGGCCATCATAGCTACAAACAACAAACAAGCATATACACAAGCAAATGGCAAATCCTGCATACAATGGTAAACAATTGTAGGCAAGTAAAAACAAAAAAAGGATTCATGGAGATGTATAATCCTACAAAAAAATTGTTGCACATGGAACACTTGTTAACATATTAGAGCAATAACCAATATGTCAAAGTGTGTATGAGAAATTAATATAATATGCTAAGTACAAAATGAAACAATAGTAGTTGAATACGATGAATTAGGATGCCCCCAATGACTAGTGTAGGAAGGGTAGAAGGAAAGCATCCATGTCACGTGTAAAAGTCTTGTATCTATGATCATAGTAAAAAAATTCATGAAAGTGCATGTGTGTATGATATAGATAATTCCATATAAGAAATCAGTCTAACCTTTGTAGGAAATTGATCATGCAAAGCGCTAGCAAGAAAGAGTAAATTCCTACAAGACAATGCAAAGATAAGTTGTGGATGAGTGGAATGGAATGCAAGATGGAATGATAGGAGTAACGTGCCCCCTGATTGGATAGAAGTGTATGTAATGAGGTTCATTTTTTCCCCTCAGCAATCAAGAATGAACCATAAACAAGAGTGCGTCATCGGGAAATGGTTGAGTAGTGTTTGTTGTGTCTAGCACACTTTGTGATGAGTGTGTATATGTAATGGTGATGAGATGTGACATGTGGAGAGATGTGCATGAACCCTATAGCTAAAGCGTATATCACGACTTGTTGAATAGATGAGTGATGATTTAGCACTAAGCGTATATCACTATATGATGAAAGGATGAGTGATGATTTATCCCTAAGCATATATCACTATAGAATGAATGGATGGAGATGGGTGATGATTTAGCCTAAAGCGTATATCACTACAAGATGAAATGAGGGAGTGGTGATGTAACCTAAGGTGTATACCACTACAAGATGATAGTATAGGTGACAATTTATCCTAAGGTGTATGTCACTAACGTTGGAAATGTCGCATGAGGAAATGTCACATAGTGAGTGTAAAGGTCCATTTGATTGGTAAACCCTCAGCAGTCGAGTATGGAATGAGAAACTAAAGTGCGTCATATGGTGGTGAATACAACACGTAGAAAAAAATGTATAATATACAACCAAGTGATGAATAGGGTGTGTAAATGCACAATGTGGGGCAATGCAATATAAGATGTGTACGATATATAATACGTAGTGTGTAAAATACAATAATAGGTGTAGATAGAAATGGAATATGTAGTGATAAAATGTAAAGCTAGACCCATATATAATAGGTAACCTAGCGTAGTATGTAGAATGTATGTGGAAATGCGTAGTATGACTATGTATAGGTTATGTGAGGATAGCCTAATAATGTATGTGGTGTGTAGGGTAAGGACTAGTATAATGTAGAATGTAGGGATGAAATGTAAAACTAGACTCATAAGTAATGACGACTAGTATAGTATATAGAAAATGTATGATATGAAAATGCGTAGTGTATAATGTGACTAAGTGCGTAGATATCATAATGAATGTAATGCGTAGATGAGGACTAGTATAGTGTAGAATAAGTGTAGAATGAATGGTGTATGATGCACAATGTATAATGGAATACAATGTATAATGCCTAAGGTGTAGTGCATGGGGCTCAGTGTAATGGTAATCTCTCAATAGTCAAGTGTGAACAAAAACACAAGAATGTATCATCGAGTGGTGACATGCCATAATGCAAGATGAGAATTCTTAGTAAAGAAGAGTAACATATGATGATGTGTATATGTTAGAATGGGTGGAGAGGTGGTCCCCCAATTGTGTATGAATCAACTAACCAATGAGGGTGAAGGACGGAGGTCCCTTAGTTGATGTCTCATGATGAAATATTAGGACCATGAATGAGTAATAGTGGTATGTAGACAAATGTTGTGTGGGGAATGGATTTGACATGCATGTGATGGATGGATATAAGATGAATATTGTGGCATACTAAAATTCATTGGTGATGGAGATCAAGGAAATTTCACGTGTGAATGGAATGATAATACATGTGGAATAAAGCAAGGTGGTGATCGACGTGGCGAAGCAATAATTGTCCTAGGAATAGGCCTATGTCAATGTGTAGGACTAGTGGAATGAGTTGGTCATGTAGACGGCACTCAAGTAGGTGAACTAGGAGTAGACTATGCTTTTAATAACATAGAATGAGACATGTTATAAGAGGTGGATGACACATTTGTATGAGGAGATGGTGACAGTGGAGGAGATGGAGGGACACCATTAATAGAAATAACTTGGGAATTGTGAATGAATTTAAGTCGCAAGTGAGTCATAGATATGATAGATTGAGAGTAATGAATCCAATTAAGGCCTAAAAGCAAGTCACATCCCTCAACTATGTTTCCAACAAGGAAAGGGACAAGCATGGTAAGAGGGCCAACTATGATATATAACTTAACAACACCAAAGGGTTTATGAAATGGATATTTGATTTGTGACGGAGGGTAACCAATAGCCCGAAGGAGTGAAATAGAAGATGCACTAATGGGATAGGATGAATCAACCTCAGTATTTTTGATGGAGGTTGATCTGATAGATGCGTGTATCTATAAATCATTAGATGTAAATGTAGCATGATAATCGGCATTATAAAAAGAGATAATGGGCGATGCGGCTTCAATGTTAGCAACTAAAAACTAAAGAACTTCGATTCTAGAGGTGATGTTGCATGATATGTATGATTAGTGGAAGAATCTGTGGTCTTTTTTCACATTGTTGGGAGTCATTATTAAAGAGTTTGAATTTACCCTTGTCCTTAGTGGGAGTAGAGCTAGTATATTTTGGGAATTCGAGCTTATCGTTGTCAATTAGGTCTTGGATAATTGTTCGGAGTTTTAGGCATCGATTTTTAGAATGTCCCACATAGTGATGATAATCACAATGGAAGTTTTCATTGTAGTTTCAACCTTTGGGTTGTGATGGGTCTAACTTGAGTGGTGGAGGAAGGGTAATAAGGTTTTTGTCGAGGAGTTGCTTTAATATAAGATGTGGAGCCATTGGAAGGTTGTTAAACATTCACCTAGGTTGTTGTGACTGAACTTATTTAGAGGGGGTAATTGTGTTAACGGTGAGTTTAGTGTCAGTTGGCTTAGATGTAGATGGCTTGAATGGTGTCTTATTTTGAAAACAAGTGGAGGATGGAGTTTGTTCTGATACTTAATCTTTCTAACGGATAAAAGTTTAGACTCACGAAGCTTAAGAGTATGAAAAAGTTGATCAAAAGAAGAAAAGGCCTCAAAGAGAACACTTTCTTATAGAGGCGGTAAAAGACTCTGGATAAATAGATCTTGCAGCTCAAAATCAACAAGTACATTTTTCATTTTAGTGATATTATTCTTATATCGTAAAACATAGTTAGTAAATTGTTCATTAGATCCCTATTTAAGTTGTGCTAGTTGAGCATAAGAAATCTTAGAACCTATGTTGATGGAGAAATGTGTAAGGAAGGCATCACTAGATGGGTGAATGAAGTAACTAAGTGGACAGGGTAAATCATAGAACCAATGCATGGCATAGTCATGGAGACTATGAGGAAATATTTTAGCTAAGAGAGTATGATCATCAGCAAAATCTAGACAAACAACATGAAAGGCCCAAAGATGCTCTTATGGGTCACCATGCCCATTGAAAATGGGAAACTTAGGGGTAACAAAATTAGAAGGAAGCGGATAAGTAGAGATGGAAGGTACAAATGGAGTATGTAATAACAAGGTAGAATCTAAATATGGAGATGTAGTAGCCTATTGTAACTTATGAATTTGAGCCTAGAGATCATGATACAGAGAGGTTAAATCTTGATTACCAAAAGAAGATACTTTCCTTTCATGCAAAACTAAAGGAGGCATGAAATGATTAGTAGGAGTGGGGATAAAAACCAGAACAATAGAGATAGGTGGAAGTGTAGAATCAGGTGTTTGAGTGATTACATCAGTTGGTATAGCCACGGAAGGATGGATTTCTGCCTAGTTAGTAGATTCCTCACAAGACATGTATAGAAGTAAGTCTAGATCTTGGGGATGCGCAGCAAGGTGATCACTGATGGATTTAAGGTCAGCTTGATAAACTCCTCATGAGTTGGATCCTTAGGAAAGGAATGGGAAAGGAAAGAAAGAAAACTCTAGCTAGGTAAGAAAGAGGAGTCTAGAAGCGTATATGGTCGGGTTCACCAAAATGATTAAATAAGATAAAACTAAACTATGGGAAGTATAAAAAACTAGTTAATCTAATATAGTAAGAATAAAACATTGTAAACTATGCTAAGACAATATGGAAGTTATTTTAAAACATTATATTAAGTGAAATAAAACCCTAACTATGTAAAGATGCAAAAGGAAACGGCTTAGCTTATTGTTGGAGACTGTCGTGGCGGCCACAGTCTCACTGTAAATTCCAAAAGTAGGAATGATCACTCAGAGGTCCCGTAAAGTTCATATATGGAATAGTTGAGGCTAATGTAGCACCCAAGAAGGTACTATGGTACCTAGGGGCACCCTAGTCACGTAGAATAGATGCCTTGGTCTTTACTGAAAGCTCATAATCTGGTTTTGGTAATGCCAAAATATACTACAAAATACTTCCTATCTATCTAACTATGTTGGGTATATGAAATGATGCAAGATAAAGGAATGACCTGAAAAATAAAAAAAGGTATTAAAACCCTAAAAATAAAAGATGAAAAATGAAGGGGGTCGAATGACCTCAAATTATCACAATAGTGGGCTTACTAATCTGAGCATTGCACTACATTTTAGACCCAAATGTAGTTCTTGTGTGTGTGCATGTCATGCCCTAGGTGCTCTTGTGTCAGTCACACTTTGTGAAGTAATGAGAAATAATAACTATAGAAAATGTACTAGCATGTGTGCATGGAATATAATAGAATCCCTCCCCTATGTTGTGTGTGTTGATGTAGATCTCCTAGCCTTGATGCATGGCACTATGTAGATGCAAGTGATGTAATGGATGCAACTCTAGATGGAGTGATAGTAGTATGTGACACTAGGGCCCTCATTATGGTCTCATAACTTTGTATTTATAGGGATCTCTTGATCTAATTTCGTAATTAATCCCGACATGGATGACTGGGGAAAAAGATAAGGATAAAAAAGGATAGAAGAGGCCAAAAAAAGAGGTAGGAAAGTATAACATGGATCGGGGTACCCCGGTGGGACAGAGCTTGATGCAGCCCTGGGCACCCCAATTTAGGTGAAAATGATGGGACAGGTTATGAAATAGGTGGGATTGTATAGTAAAATATGCGGGAATGACAAAATAAAAGATAAAAATAAGATGGCCAAAAGGTGGGATTAATTAGTACTTTATTCACTTGAGAAGCCTATAAATATTAGTACAAGACTGGGCTAAATAATGCTTAAAGTGCATGATTTTGTGTCTACATCTACACTTTTATTGGCTTTATACATCTAGTACTATTTATGACATTTGATTATTTTATATTTATATTGATTCGGACACTAGAACCTAGTTGGGACAATAGCATCAGTGCTCTTGTCCTCTTGGGCGCTCTTTTCCCTCTTTACCTCTTTCTTACACTTTTGGACCCCTTTCGCTTCTTAATTACTTTTACTACTTTGGGTCAGCCTTTTAGTTTTAAATTATGAAATTCAAACAAGGGAATCATATAAATACATAGTTATGTTTTCAAAATAAGGGACCAAGCACAAATTATTGCATATTACCACCTAAGCTTGCATCCAAATGCATAAGAACATCAAAGACATCCATCTAGCACTCATACAAGGTACAAGGATTGCATCACTTCTGCATACACCGCATATGAGGGAAAGTTTATTATATTTCATACCATAAATTATATACATTTACTATGTTTTAGATCTAGCTGTTATCACTATACAAATTACACAAGGGTGTCTTAGAGAATCATTTCTACACACACACACACACACACACACACACACACACACACACACACACACACACACACACACACACACACACACACACACACACACACACACACACACACACACACAGAACTACATGGATTTAGAGATGTAGTGCAATGCTCAATTGTAATTTCACTCTTCAGGTGACCGCTAGGGTCAACTGTCTCCCCATTTTATATTTTCCTTTTTTAGGTTTGATGTGTTTTATGGGTATGTGCAAGTGAACTTATTTATTGCAGGTTACAAGTGCGGTCACATTTCATATAGCCAATCTATAGTGACAAACAAAGACCAATAGTGAATCTTATCTCGGCCCTTAAAGATCCAAATCCACAACATCTACTTAGACACCAACACCCATATCCAAACACTAGCACTTGGGTGCTCCTGTCCCTCCCATAGGTTCCCTGTTCGTCACGAGTTCTAGATCTCAAAACCTCTAATTTACAATCATGATGTTATTTACATTCTATTCCAGTATTTCGTCTTCCCAGATCACTTCATGTTTTCTTAGAATTCAGCCAAGTCCCCCTACCTCTCCTTTTTCTTAGGGTTTTGTATTGTATATACTTCATTGTTTACATCTTATTGTATATTAAGACTTGTACATCATTTATTACAGTATTTTTCTTAAAATAAGATTTAATTCAATTTACATTAAATCACTTGGAATCTCCTAAAATTATTGTTTTATATCCCTATGGTTAGGGATGTCTCTACTAATATTCTTAGATGCATTCATCAATCGAAGACATGTGTATTAAGGGGTAGCATTATAATAAGAAGATCTGCAGTACAGTCATGGTGTCATGCTTCAAGAAGGTTTGTGATGATATGTGACAGCCAGGATTGTAGGTATGTTTTTGTGTTTTTATGATCAGTATTCAATATGTTTTAAAGCATCAAAATGGTTCTATATGCTTCAAGAAGGTTTAGAAGGAATTTTTAGATAGTTTGAAAGTTATAAGGATTAAGGTATGCAATGGTGTTTCAGTTGACTATTTCCTTGTGTATATGGTCTGATTTTGTTTAGCACATTTGATAGAATAAAAAGGAAGTGTCTTTTAGTTCAGGTTGAGAAGGAATATGTGTTGTGTTTAGAGAAAGTGAGTAAATTTTGTATCAATTGCATCAAGGGAAATATAACATGATTTTTTGGTATCTAGCTATCATTGAGGTGTCAAGAAGCAAGGAAAAGCTGAGAAGTTGGTATTCTACCTCCATGAGCGGGGAAAGTTCATCCAAGAAGGTATGAAGTATTAAAAAGGATTATAAGTGTGTTTTGTCTTAGGGGAGATAGGTAGCTCTATTCAAGTTGCATCATGTCATGTGAATGGTGTCAAAGACTTAGAGGGATTCAATCATGTATGCTCTCATCTCAAAAGTTAGGTAAGAAATTTGTTCATTATTCTTAGCAGTTAGTAGTTGTGTATTGGCCTATTGGTATCAATTATCTATTGAAAAGTTCTTGATCAAGGTTTGAATCATATTTTTAAGGTATATATCTTCCCAAGGGGAGATTTATATCCCTATGATGGATAAGAGTCAAAAAAGATATGAAGAGGTAAAATTGACCTTATTAGCTTTGGTTGATGTTTCCAATCAAGTTGTGAGCCCTAATGTGATGATAGAGGAACATAACTAAGATGTTACAGGTATGAATTTTTGTCATTAATATCGAAGGGGTATATTGATTTGATGGCTTGTGAGAACAAGCTATATGTGTTTTCCATCAATGGGGTTTCCATAAATGATAAAGGGGGATATTGTAGTAAATTTGGTATTTTCATTGATGTAAAAAGGAGAAACAAACAACATGTGAAGGTTGGCTGGTAGCGTCATCCATAGTTGTCATGACAAGTTAAGTTGATTGGTCTCATTGATGAGGTGGCATTGTGTCTTGAGTAGGTATAATGGCTTACATAGGTATTGCAGTGATAGATGGATGTTTTAGTGATGTCATGAAGCTTTTGAATGCTCTTGTAGTTGGGAAAGAGTGACAAATTCATGAGGAGGTTAACATGGAAGGTGCAAGCTTGGTCAAAAAGCCTAACTAGGAGGCCTAATGAGCATTCATGAAGGATGATGGTATGACATGATGGATCATATGTTTGTTAAATATGGTTGAGCATGGTAAGAGCATGGATAACATGAGGATGAGGTGTTAAGACACTTACAAGTGTCTTAGAATTTAGGTATAGGGTTAAGACTCCATTCTAGGTCTATATCGAGAATTTGTCTTTAACCCTAGGTGGCCTAATGAGGTTGGATGGAAAACTTTCAGCATGGAGATGCAAAGATAGGCATGAACAAAGGTTAGTCATGTTTTTTCAAGTGTGTGAGAAATTTTTTAGGCCTTGGTTTAAAGGAATTTACATGGAAAGTGGTTTTTTCCTCTATCGAGCTCAAGGAATGAGAAATTAAACCTCGAAGGAATTTTTGATGCTCAATCGCATGTGTGACCTCTGCATGGGAGGATGAGCTCTCCAAGTCATTTGCGTAATGTACTTGTTGTCATGTTAAATGTATAGCATGTAAAATTTAAAAAAAAAAATCCATGACAACTAAGCCTACACTCAAAAATCCTCTAGCCGGGTAATGTAAACCTACCTTCTGACCAATTGATGACTATGCAAATCCCATCATGGATGAGAGGTATGTGCTAAAAAAATTAAACTGTTTTTCGTGTGTAGGTAAGCTTCTGGGAAGTAACTCATGGATTCATTTTGATCCACTTTGAAGGAACTACTCCTGGAGGCTCAAAAAGGCCTATTTTTAGGATATTTTTCACTTGGCAAGCACCACCCGAGAATGTAAGGTGAAGAGGAAAAGCATCTAGGAAGGGTGTAGTAAATCTATATAATCATATGAGGTATTTTAAGGAAGTTCTAAAAGTAAAATTAGGTTTTTGAACAAACAACGTAACATTGGGCTACTTGTAGCATAGCGTTAGGAAATGGAAATACTAAAAATCTAGACACCTTGTTATGCATGTCATGGGAGCCTCGGGATATTTTTGAAGGAGCAGTACTCATACAAAAGATAAAAACTCCTAATTCACAATACAAAATGTTTCGGGAGATTCTACTGTTCGGATTTTGAGATATTGGCATAGTAGTGCAGATGAAGATCTCCGATCCCTGTGGGGATTCAACATGCAACTAATCATTCCATGAGATATATGGATATTTTAGGCTTGATTCAAATACCAAGGTGACCTATTTAATTCCCTATTCACTCATAATATTTTAGTTGTTAATTTTAGCATCATCCTTTTTGTGGCAGTCCCTTTCATCAAGCGCACATGCTTAAGCAAAATAAAAAAGGGGGTAAATTTCACATTTCAAGCCAAATTGTCTTCTAAAGTTTTTGGAATGATCTCAAAAGACCCATTGGATTCAAAATAATATGATTTTTGCCCGATAACTCTCATGGAATATCCTGTGGAAAAAATCACTCTCCAAAGTGTATATTTATAGTAGTTATCGGTGAAGGCAAGGCTTCCAAAAGTGTACATGGTGCATTTTGGGACTCACGATGCACTTTTACACATTTTCACTTGTTTTAAAGGTGCATAAGATGCATAAATTTGTGCCACCAAAGAGATAATATTTTTTTGGATATTGAGTCACTTAAAGGCTCACTTGGTTGGTAAGGTAATGTCATGCACTCATAAATCAATTTGGCCCACTCTCCATGTTAAGTATGACCCATTAAAAATATTGGAGGCTCTCGTACACATTTTAACCTGGTATAAAAGTGCATGATGTGTAAAAAAATTTCCATAAGGGGAAATAAGTGCATTTGTCACTTAAGCAACCAACTTCAAGTGTTAAGTGAGGGTTTTCCATATACACCTTAAATTTGTACCCTCTCCATGTTGAACCTAACCCTTGGCACATTTTCACCATGATGCTACAACTTTACACCTGGTGAAAAATTTCATCAAGCTCAAAAAATAATTCCACCAAGGAAACTCTCCCTCTCCCATCACTCAAAACCTCACACTTGCTCCCTAGGGCATGTTTTCCTCTCACCTCACTCTTCACCCTTGTCCCCTCCTCATGATGGCTTCCCCCTTCACCCATTTTCACCGTGTTGCTGAAAATTTTCACCTCATCTCCTTACCAAATGAGGTAAGAGACATGACATATTCCCAAACCCATTTAGTAACCCATAACTCACCCTCAACCCAAGTTAAGAAAAAAGTGATAAAGATGGGTCAAAGGGTGGGTTTTCCTAAAATGAGTTAATTTTTGAATATTAAACCACACTTAGCCATATTATTTTATTCTTTTAAAAAAATTATTTCCCTCCATTTCTGAATGGGGTGCTTCCATGAAGAACCAGACACCCTCATGTTCAAATCACTTGTTTTCTTATACCTCACAAACCCCTGCTCCGATCTCCACGAGATTTAAATTGAAGCTTCTCTACATGAAATCCTTTGTAATGAATTTTTACATGACATCATTAATTCCCTCATCCATTTTTTACATTCATATGAAACTTTCATCCATATAAAACTTCCCCCTTGTATCTATGGATTTGCATGGATCCAAATGAGCTAAAAATCAAAGCATGAGGTCCTCCAAAATTAGCTTTCCAATGATAACTTTATTGCACCATGAAAATGGGCAGGATTGGATTTATTAAGGACTATTATGTTTTTAAATTCTTCCCTATTGGATTAAGAAAACACAGACTGTGAGTTCACTTTTCATTTTATTAAGATTTGACAAGAGAAACCCCTAAAAAGGGGAGCAAAGCATCCCGATGTGAAGTAGAATTTTTGGAGACATTTTTGGCCCAATCGACACCACGTGGCCAATGTATATTTATAATGATTACACATTAAATCCATTTAATAATAGTAGGTTCCGAAGGATGAATGGATTTAAGACACTCAATTCATTCCCTAAGAGGAAACGTTCTCAAAAGCGATAATTCGATGAAATTGCCAAAACTAGTCACTCTGGAAGAAATAACTAAAAATAGTAAGTGTCTGGGAAAGGATAAAAATGGTCATGGTTATTCATCCTATATTCCTCACTAATTTCAACCTTCTCAGAGGAAAACTCATGCTTTCAAAAGGGTGTAAAGTTATATTGTGTCTCAAGCATGAGAGAATCCCTCTCGGTCCTCAATTTTGGTTGCAGCAGTATGTTTGGATCTCAGTGTGCTTCTCACTTCATCTAATGGGTTGATCATAAGTTACAATCATGTTCCATCCATTTTCTCACCTTCATTCATCACATGGTTGAGTTATTCTTTACCGCATCTCATTGGTTTCTCTGTTTCCCGAATGGACATTATCACAATGTTGAACTATGTAGGCAATGGTCTCGGTTGCATCAATAGCTTTGATAGGTTAGAGGAATTTTAGTGTTTTAAAAATTGAAGGCTTATTTAAGTGAGGTAAATCTTCCTCATCATCTTCAATGGTCTTCACCTCCCTTTCTAGTGGCCAATCAGTCAAGGCATGATCTCACAATGTGAAATGTTGTAGAGTTGGGGCAGAGTTCTCCATCGGTGCATCATATTGTTTTGTGGGGTTATCGTGGGTCGGTTTTGGTCTTGATCACCATAAAATCTTATCCTTGTCTTCCATAAGGGTGGAATAATCTCCATTCATGCTCGGGATCATCCTTCTTCTCATCTCTCATTCTTTCTCCTCTTCTTTCCTCCTTCTAATTCCTCATTGTATGTGATCATGATGTTTTGTCCTATTCATTAAAGTAACAATGAAATATTTGTAAGATGTAAAATTACTCCCTCAAATAATAATATGGGTGCTTAATTTTTACCTACTTAGGATGATGAAAAGTCACAACTTTAATAGGCATATGAACAATCATGTGGTGGGTAGAGGAAGAGTTGCATTGTAAACTTATAAATTGAGATAACCTCCACATTTCAAAGGATGGTTATTTTTGTTTACTAGCTCATATACTCTATAGGAACAAGTGGTAAAATTTCCTCTATTTTATTTTCTTATGTTTCCTCTCCATCTGAACTACACTTCATGAGTATGTATTTTTTTAATATTATGCATTGAGACTTTGTTTTTTGTGTGTTTTCCTCCTTGTTGATTCTCATGGTGTCTTCTCATTGAATTCATGGATGATATTCTAGTTTTGAAACAATAAAATTTGTTGTACTATTTATTTTGAAAACAACCCTTTTTATTCTTCTCACACTTCTATCTTGATCATTTTCCTCCCTTTTAGTTCCTACAATCACTTTACACCATGTGTAGGGAATTACCCCCGTGTGATGCCCAGGTTGAAAGACCACCCACAATTGATAGAATAGTGTACATAATTTCTTTTTTCAATAAATGGATCTTCTCCATTCAAGAAAAGGGACCTAATCCTAGATAATTTCTGAAATTACATGATTTTCACTTTCGAAAAACTATTTCTCCAACAGGGACCTAAGAGGGATCTTCAAGTATTAGTTTAGATAATAAGGCCCCAATATTTATGAACAATCATTAAGAAGGTAAGGTGGTCTACAACCTTTCTTAAACCCTAATTAGATAGCGATGGTGAAGAATTTTCTCAAAATTACCCATAGTGAATGGGGTGACCTGGTTTAGTGATTCAAGGCTCTAGTCGGGTCCTTCACCTTTCTCTAGATGGCATTGGTGTGTTATGACAATGAGTGGGCCCCATAGAAAAGTGTAAATTTCTGAAGAAGTTGTGTTTTCTCTCAAGGTTTGTATTGGAACAGATGAATAAATGGATGGTAGAGGAATTTTGGAAGTCATAATAAATTCTTATAGTCATTTTAGAACAAGGTTTAGCCCTTAGGAGATATATGGAAGTCATTTTTGTAAGATTGGTTTTAAGGTAGTTTTTACGCTTTCGTGGTCATAGTGAAGAGATGGTCACTCGAGATGAATTATTTAAAGCATATTAGGATTTTTCTAGGTCCCATATGACATGAATCAAACATTTAATGAGCTCTAAAATTCAATTGGTGTGGTGAGAAGATGCTCACATGTTGACCTAGTTAGATCGGTTTTAGGACGAGTAAGTGAGATCTAGAGATTGGTCTGTAAGACCAATAATTGTCTCTCTTGAGCATGGTGTTTAGGTATCTAAGAGTGATTAGGGGTTCTTGTTTGACTATTTTCATGCATTATAAGACCTTGAATAGGTCATTATAGGTGTTAGATAGTCAAGATTCCTTGATTGGTTTTCATAGTGTTAGGACAGCCTACGGTTTACTCGGTGAAAGGGTGTTCTCGGGAATTTGTGCCATGAGTGATGGTGTTACAAGCATATGGTGATGACCCTGAGGTCATGTGTCAGCTTCATACCTATCTTAATGACATTAATAAGTAATTTTCTGATGGTTGAGCTCAATGTGTGAATACTAATTTTGTAGGTCGCAGACCTAATGAGGATAGTTGATCCTAATTGTGGCTTTATGGCATGATATGGTGGTTCGAGTTGAGGAGAATGTATAAGGCATGGAGTGGACTCGAGAAAACATTTCTAGGTGGTTTTTATGCTTGGTGAAGGCCATATGAGCCAAGAATACTAATTTTTGGTGAAGGAATTGTTTTAGTACATTTACGGCTAATTGAGTCCTAATGAAGGATTTGAGCTTGCATATGCCATTATCGACCTAAGGTGATTTATAAATGAGATTATTATGATTTATTCATGTTTATTTTTATTTTTCATATGATGGTTGACCTAGATGTGTGTGATACTTAATTCATGTACATAAGCAAGTGAAGAAGGCCTATTTTGTGGTTGTAAGAGTTGAGAGAGGTACAGGGTTAAGAGAGAAAGAAGGAAGGTGAATAAGGTCTTACTGATCATCAAGAGAGGGCAGAGGATAATTCATGATGTTCTAGAGAGTGTTATGTTATTGGAAAGATAAGTCATTTGACTTAATCGTCTTGGTGAATAATTTCTTGAGTGAAGAATTCTAGAAGGCAGATTTGAAGAAGATATAAGGGCGAGATGAATAAGTGTCATCATCAATTATTGAGGCACCATGCTATAGGTGAAAAAATAGGTGGTTAAGTTGGTTCTGAGTCATCTAGGGGTTTATGTCTCTATGTAGGGTTGGTACTCTACTAAATCTAGGGGTTGGTGCTCCTTGAAGAGTTAGTACTCTACTAAATTGTTAAGGGTTGGTGCTCCTTTTTGGGTTTTTGCTCAACTAAATTTGATTCGTTTTATATAAATCTTTGTTTCAATGGGTTTTCTTCACTTTAAAGAGTTTCCCACTTATATATGGTGTATTTGTGTTCTTGTGATCATTTTCTCATGTGTATGGTTATGATTCTTGGTGAATGCATGTTTAATGGTTAATTTTAATTGATTAATGCTAAAGTGAATGTGAAATAAATTTTTAGGGAAAATTGATTCACCCCCTAGTGGTTATAATTCCAACACCTACAATCCAATTTTAATGGAAAATGGGCATGGGGTTTGGAAGATATGAAAAAAGGTTTTTGAGCATGGAGGATGTCTGAAGAAATTTTGGCAACATAACAACACTACAATAGAAATGAGGGGAGATAAAATCATAATGAAATATAAAAATGGCTAAGTATGAAGTTATACCTCTTTCAAATTTATTTTCCCTCTCACTAGCTCCATTTAACTCACCTTAAACTCAAACTAGCTAATCCAGCTCTAACTGAGGTTAGAGAGGTGGTTTCACCCTTAAAAATGTGTAAAAGGGATAAGGGGACATCAACCTCTCCGAAATTCACAATGGGTGAGACTTTCATGAGGGGGTAGATTTTGTGAAAATGGTGAGTTGTTAACACTTCCCTAACACCCAAGTTGTCACTTTCAAGTGACAAAAATTTTATTCCATAAGGGGAGCACACATTTTTTCCCCCATGTCCCCTTACATATTGGGATAAAGGTAAAATTTACATCATTCTCCCAAAATTCTTCTATGGGTCTAGTTATCATGGGGAGGGGGGAACATATCAAGTTGTGAGTTTATAACCTCTCCTAACACCTTAAGTTGTCACTTTAAGTGACATAGCCAACTCTTCCATAGGGGGAGTGCACTTTGGTGTCCCTTTGCACCAAGGGAAAATGGAAAAGGAACATTCGTGCTCCAAAACTCCACTCAAATTTGATTGGTTGTGTTGATGTCATCAAAGTCAACGTGAAAATAGTCTAAAGAGTGGATTTTCATGCCCAAGAGCAAGATATAGAGTTTAGAGGTCCAACCTTATATTATTTTAACTCCAAAGCACCCACTAAGTTCATTACCAAAAATTTAAAGACCTGATTTATCTTGAAATTTTCCTTTTTAGTCCATTTTCCAATTTTTCCTACATGTGTGCACTAGTAAGTGGAGTTTCCACCGACGTCTATAATGATTATGAACAAATATAGCACATGTACCATGAGAATGGTCAAAAGTAATTCATTTTTACCTTTTTTAGGCTCCTAAATCTTCCCTAGATGTTAAAAACCTATTGAGAAAGTTCCTTGTAGAATGACTCTTGTGTTGCAGATCAGATGAACATGTTTCCATAATTTTATCTTGATTATTGCACCATGAATTAGGATTTTTCAAATTTTTAATTCCTAGGATATGATCTCCCACACTTCATGAGGCTCTTGAAACCTTTCATTGAAGTTGAATCTTCAACAAAGCATGCACACTCCCTTTTCTCAAAAAGTGCCTAGGAGAAATATTTCCCAAGACTATCCAGAAGCTCCCAAAATGCTTACTAAATCATACCATCGTAGAGAAGACTCTAATACCTTTCCATTTACTATAACCAAGACTTTTGAAATGCTTTGAGGCTCCTGAAACCCTTCCCAGAAGTTGATCTTTGAAAATGAGCAATTTTGGTAATTTTGACAAATTTGACTATTTTGACCGGTTTGACCAAAAAAGGGGAAAAAGTTTTGATGGGGTTGTCAAATAAAATGTAGTGACATTTTATATGCCAACATATAGGAACAATAATAAGGTACATACATAATTTTTATCCCCTCCCCATGTGTCCATTTTATAACTTCTTCCTCCCGTTAGAAAGATAGTTAGTCAATCTATTTTTTAATTTTTTTATTTTTTATTTTTGGAGTATCCCTATTTAGTTTTTAGGCTAATATTTATTCAAAATATTCAATGAACTTATAATTCCCCAAGTGTAAAATAGGAAAAATCTTTCATACACCGAATTTTGAGCTTGACAAAATATGATTGGTAAGTGTTTTTAGTAGTTAGTTTCTTATATAGGCAGAGCCTATGTCCATTCACCAGCAAGGTCATTTGTTCTTAATCAACTAGTAAAATATGGATAGATCTATCCTCAAAAAATATTCAATTTGATATGGTCCCAGCCATATAGTTTCTAGTTTACACTTGAATTCTTTATACTTAGAATTGAATAATAATTCCCAATCCCCATCTTGGAACTTCCTAGTTTGGATGTGTCAATCATGCCAAGTCTTCATTTTTATTGGATGAGTTCAGTTGTGTGGAATGTTTCGATTCTTTATTCATCAAGTTCATTCAATTGCAATATTTTTTCCCATTGTGCTTCAGTTAAATCAATTCCCACTTCAATTGTTTTTAGGAGTCTATAGTTCAAACTCAATGGGAAATTTTAGCTTTTTACCATAGACCAACTCATCTGGAGTAAATCCAGTGGTTGACTTCTAATTTTTAGTGTATTCTCATACTACCTCTAGTATATTTTGTATCCAATCCTTCTTGTTGATATCCATGATATTTTTCAAAATGTTTTCCAACTCTCTATTAGTGACTTCTACCTAACCATTTGCTTATGGATGGTAGGGAGAGGATTTTCTATGTATGATCGATACAATTCAATGAATGCTTTTATGACATTAGACACAAATTTTTCTCCTTAATCTGAAATAATAGATCTCGGATCCCCAAATCATTGAAGAATCGGATCATAGAGAAAATTTGTAACCTTCTTATCATGATAAAATGGAAAAGCTTGGACTTTAGCCCACTTAGTCATGTAATTTGTGCATACAAGGATATGTTTCTTGCCTTGTGATGTAGGATCAATTAGGAAAATAAAATATAACCCTCATTTCTTAAAAGGTTCAAGAACTACTTAATGATAGAGGGAAATTTCATTGGAAAGTGTAGGCTTTCCCATTCTCTAGCATTGGTCACATTTCCATATGTAGCTTTTCATGTCCTTACGTAAGGAAGGCCAGTAGTAGCCGACTCCCAATACTTTATGAATGGTTCTCTTAACTAAGTAATGACCTCTAGATGGCTCATCATAATAGGCTCTCAAGATGTCAAATATTTCATCCTCACATACATATCTACATAACACCATATTAGGACCACATTTAAATAACATTCCATTAAACCATTTGAACATTGCACTTTATTTTATCAATCACTTCTTTTGTTTAACTAAAAAGAAGGTGAAAATTTCCATGTGGCCAAATAGTCAGCCATGTCTGAAAACTATGGTGAATTTGTAAAAATTTAAAACAAACGTTCATCTAGGAATTCATCTTTAATTGGTTCAATTTCCCCTGGATTAGTTAGTCTTGATAAGAAATCAACAACTACATTATCATTTATAGGCCTATCAACTATTTTGATGTTAAATTTTTGTAATAGTAATAACCATCTAACAATGTTGCCACCAACTACAAGTTTATGCATTAGATACTTAATTGTTGAATGGTCTATATCGATGCTTACTTTATAACATGTGACAAAATGCTAAAGTTTGTTGATGGTTTATACCACGGGAAGGAATTATCTCTCAATAGTGATGTAGTTTCTTTAGTTGTTAAATTCTTACTAATGTAATAAATAGCATATATTTTACCTTCATTCTTTTTATAACACGAACATCTCCAATTGTTTGATCGAAGCATCTATTTGGATATGAAATGGTAAGTTCCAGTCTGGACCCCTCAATACTAGAGATGAGATGATTTTTATTTGATTAACTCAAATGTTTTTGGCACTCACATGTCCACAAGAATTCACTATCTTTTGTAATCGGGAAAACATTAGTGATGTAATTTTACTAAACTCTATTATAAATCATTTTTTAATAACATGCATGATTGAGAAAATCCTCACATCATTTTGATTCTTTGGTAGGGGAAGTTGTGAAATCACCTCAATATTTTGGGGATCTACCTTAATTCCTTCTAAGGATATATGATGTCCTAAGAAAATTCCCTATTCCACCATTATCAAACACTTTTCATGGTTAAGAGACAGTTGGTGTTCTTCACACCCAGTGATTACTTTGTTAAAATTTTCTAAAGCTTCCTCAAATGTACCTCCATGAACAGTAAAATAATCCATATATATTTCCAAACATTCATTTTTAGGTCAAGAAGATAGCCAACATTGCATGTTGCAAGGTAGCAAGGGAATTATATATTCTGAAGGATAGAAATTGATTGTCAAAGGTTCTAAAGGATGGGTAAATGTATTTTTGTCTTAGTCTTTAGGAGCTACTTGAATCTAGTTATAACCACTAAAACCATCTAGGAAGGAAAAATATTTCTTTCTAGCCAGGTTGTCCAATACTTGGTCTATAAATGGCAAGGGGAAATAATCCCTCCAAGTTGCTTTGTTGAGTTCTCTATAGTCTATACAGACCCTCCACTTCCTATTTTTCTTAGGTACAATGACTAGAGGAGAGACCCACTTACTGTTTGATATAGGGTATATGAAACCTACATGTAATAACTTTTCAATTTCAATCTTCACAATGTCTCTTAGTGCGGATAAATCCTTTGTTGAGGTTTTGTTGTAGGTCTAACATTCTATGTGTAAATAGAATGATGGATTCCATTCATATCATTGTATTCCCAGGTAAAATCTTTTGAATGTGTGATTAGTACTAAGAACAACATGGTTTCCTGCATATCATTCAAACAACTATTAATGTATAATGTTTTACCTAGTAACATCATGAGTTGTTTGGTTCCTAGATACATTGAGTTCACGATAGGAAAATCGTGCATAAGTACATTTAGTGGACATATACGAGATTTTCATATGTGAAAAGCTACTTTTGTTTGAAAATATGTTTCTCTAGTGGGAAGAATGTATGAAAAAGGAAAACAAGAATATGACAGAGATTGTTATTAGTTATCTAGGATCCAATTATCATCATGATGATAGGTTATCTATTGTTCATTATCTTCCTCATAATATTCTTCTAGATCACTTATGTGTCTCTAGAATGTAATAACTACCAAGAAAGAAATAATTTCGTATGTGCACGATTCATGAGGTTCATCCTCCCATAAAAGATGAAGATAAGTAAATGTGCATGTGGGTAAGAGGATATTATTTTAGCATTTATCCCATTAGAAATTGTCATGTCCCCTGACCTACAATCTATAAGGGTAGATGTTGTTGCAAACTAAGGTCTTCCCAAAATGATAGGGTACCTGATATTTTTTTGTTTATTGTTTGAATATCATGAAATCTTTGGGGTAATCCTAGGTCTCTATGGAAACTAAAATGTCTTGTATGACCCCTCTTGGCCTAGTAATAGATTGATCGGACATATATAAGATTATAGAATTTGGTTGCATGTTTGTTGATGATAACTCAATCAACATATCAATGTCGATTACATCAATGGAAGCTCGAGGTCTATTAATACATTTGGATTATGAATGTACCTTATTGACATTGTTAATATTGGGATGATTGGATCTCCATAATTGGGAGGAAGAAGTTTTTCACCAAGAAATCAACAATTTTACCATCTACCTGAATGATCTTTAGATACTATTTTTTCGTCCTAGAGTTTTGATGCACAGTTTAATGAAATTACTTGGATAAATCTTAATATCAATAACAATAGAACACCAAAATGTAGATAAATAATCACAATATGTGAGTATAATAACTTAGCCACTTTGAGGGGGAAACCTTCAAACCATACAATAAGAGTTAAGTGCTCAATATGATGATAAACTACTACATTTTAACTCCTATATATACTATTCCTATGTTATGGTCATCACAAAGGCCAGCCCACTAATGATATTATAACATATATGAAAAAGATACAACATGATAAGAAGATATGAAATCTGCAATTAGATCATAAACATCTAATGTAAGATATAGGGTCAAGGGCATAACATACCCTTACCCTTCAAGTGACATTGTCCCCAATTTTGAGGAGCTCTAGATGTTGTTGAAGAAATGTGGCATCATCCCATGTGGTATCATCACTATCTAGAATCTTCCACTTGATCAAATACTCAACAATTACCCTTGTCCTCAATTGTTTAGTGTGTATCTGAAGGATACATTATGGTTCCAAGATGATTCTTCCCTCCTCATCGATCTTAGGAAAAAATGTATAGGATGATACCTTTTGTTTGATTACCTTCTTTAAGCAAGAAACATAGAAGACTGGATGTATTCTTTGTCTAAGGGATTTCTAATTTATATGCTACATTACCAATCTTGTGAAATACTTGATAAGGGCCATAATACTTAATTAAAAGCTTGTTATCCTTCTTTTTATTTCAAATACATTTACTTACATGGTTATAAACACATAAAAACCTAATCACTGACTTCAAAGTTTCTTTCATTACAATGTCGATCAACCTATTGCTTCATGTAATTTTGTGCCATGGCCAAATTCTCATTAATACTAGAAAGTACCTATTATTGGTGGTTAATTTTATCTTCAATTTATCTAACCTTTGGATGCCCTCTCGAGGATGAGGTGATTTTAGATGAAGTATGGAAGGAAGTGTTATACCACCATTCTAGAATCGGTAACCATTGAACCCATCTCGCTTGCTTATTTGAGGTAAACTAATGAAGATATCCTTCTAATCACTTATTTACCACCTCGCTTTACCCATCAGAATAGGGATGATAAGAAGAGTTATGAGCTAGTTGAGTACCCAAAAATGAAAACAAATTAGTCTAAAAATTACTAATAAATATAGGGTCTCGATCACTTACTATAATATTTGGTGTCCCATGTAGCTTATGTATTGTATCCATAAAGGTTGCTGTTACTATACTTGCAAAAATGGGTGTGACAAGTGTATGCATGTATTAAGTAATCTAAGTTAATGAAATGAACCTAACACCAAGTAGATTCATAACTTAGTTAATAAAACAAAAACATAATGATAAAGCACAAAGGAAATGTTAATTAATCATCCATAAAACATTAAATTAAACATCAAATGCAAACTTTCTTATATTGGTAGATGTGATTTTGAAATTGTAGATGTTTCCTTTGTGAACCTAATGAAACCATGCAAGATCAAGGAATTTCACCAAGGAATAGGAAGAGATCTCGCAAATATGGCTTGATTTCCATTTTAGTCATTCTCTTACTAATCTAGGCCAAGTAGAATGGGGATTTAAACAAAGCTTTCTAATAACATGAAAATTCTCTCATCAAGTGCAAATTTCTCACAAGGACATGGTGTAATTTGAAACATGGTGTACTAGGTTCTTTATATAGCTTTCTAGTTTTAGAGAAACTTGCAACCTAGTGAATGTGGGATAAAGATAGAGTAGAATTAGAAAGGGATAAGTATGATTAGAAGAGATTAATTAGATATTAGCAACTCATGGGAGTTGGGGTTGATTTAATTAATCAACTAGGATTAATTAATAGACCAAGTTAAGCTTATAAAATCCATTTGGAGGTGATTTAGAAGGAAATTAGTAGAATTTAAAGGATTTAAGAGGGGATTTAACCAATAATAAGGTTTATTCATTAAATAGGAGATTGAAAGGCTTAATTAATTAAGAATGGTTAATTAATTAATTAAAAGAGGATTATAACTAATGAAGTATCGTTAATTAACATTCAGGATGGGGGAAGGATAGTTAATTAACAAAGTGTCATTAATTGATCGAGATAAAGAGGAATGTTAGCTAGTTAGCAGGAAACCATTAATTATAACGAAATGGTAGGAAAGAGGATAATTCGTGAAATTTTAGTATTAAAAATGTGTAGTCAGATTTAGGTGTCTACATTTTCCCCTCTTTGATGCGGTGTAGCATAAGTGATGCCACTTCAAATATATTATAATGAATTATGCCCCTCGAGTGTCGATGGGGTGATAGAAGAGGTTGATTGACACTTGAAAAGAAGAGAATAATAGTCATGCTAGAAGACAATTTGATTCCGACAAAGAAGCTATTATTTTCTTAACATATCCTATGGAAGAAAACCTCATAGTGGGGAAATGGATTCAAACTTGGCTTGGTTGGGCATTGTTAGAATTGATAAAAAGTGTAGGATCACATGCCTCAAGTGGAAGAATTAAGGGAGGGGGAGAATTTTAAATTGGTAGGTAAAAATTTAGGTAGAATTGAAGCAGGGAAGATCATGACATAGTATACGTACCATCTTGGTTCAGAAATACCTTTTTATTTTATATAAGTGTTGTCCACTCAAAATTCCCCGCTCTGGTGCAAGTAAAAATTTCAAAATTTTGAGTTCAATTGTTTCTCTCTGAAGTACCGAAGTCGTGAAATTGAGAAAATATGTGTTTTGGGTCATTTGTTCCATTTTCGGACCTGTCGAACATTTTTGTCCCGCGTGTCCCAAGTTCCAAAGTGCGATCTGTTCCCCAATCGGCCGAAATCCCCGAAGTTGTTCCATTTTCATGCCCGTCGGAAGTTTTCTTCCCAACCGTCCCAAAGTCAATTGTGCGAGTTGTTCCATTTTCAGCCGAAACACCCGAACCGCGTACTTCGCTCTTGCATGTCCCAAATAGCCCAAGTCAAAAAGTGCAAGTCATTCCATTTTCGCCCGAACCGGCCGAGTCGTGTACTCCGAACTTTTTGTCCCAAATGTCCCAAGTTCAAACGGGCCTTTTGTTCCACTTTCGGCCGAAACGCCCGAACTGCATACTTCGCGCATTTTCGTCCCAAATGTCCCAAACTTCTCTAGACCTATTGAAACATTTTCGACTGATTCACCCGAATCACGTCCTTCGCACTTTCATGTTCCAACTGTCCCAATTTCAAAAGTGCGCCCTATCCCCCGATCAGCCGAAGAACCCGAACCGCGTACTTCGGAACTTTTTGCCCTAACTGTCCCAGATCAAATTGTGCAGGTTGTTCCATTTTCGGCCGATTCGCCCGAGTCGCGTCTTTCACACATTTTCGTCCCGAGTGTCCCAAAATGCATTTGTGCGTCTTCTCCCTATTTCGCCCGAACCGGCCGAGCCGCGTGTTTCACGCATTCGCGTCTCACATGTCCCTAGCGAACCAAAAGCCATTCATACTTAGTTTTTCCCGCTCTACCCGAATATGTTGTTTTTTCAAACTGGTATGAAGATCAAGTTTCAGGAACAAGAACAAATTTCGCCGCTCGAGTCTGCCATTGAAGAAGCCAATAATGATTATCATACTAACGTCGAGTTTGATAAAGAGATAGAGGAACGTCTTGGATTTTGGACGCAGTCTTCGGCCAACACGTCAGACCTCGTGGCAGGGACATAGTTGAGGCGTTAGAGAGATTCTGACAGTGGTTTCTGAAGTCAGTAGGTCCCTCTCAGTGACTAGCCACCTGTCTTCTTCTCCTTGTTCTTTTCTCCTCTTCCCTTTCTTTTCCGTTTTCTTTGTAATAGGTTGAGGTATTGCGGTTGGCAGTCCTTAACGGTTCTTGATTAAAGAAACGGTTACGAAGGGTAACTCGATTTGTAATCTATATAACGGCATTTCTACACCATTCGAAAGAAGGAAGAATTTGGCATATTTTCTAAAAGTGTAAATAGAGTATAAAGAAATCAATACGTAAGGACTTTCCTTTCTTGGTCTATCTAATCTCTGTTATCTCTCCGTGTTTTCATTTAATTTCGTGAAGATCATTTGTTTCTAGTTCGTTAGTCTCACTCATTTCATATTGCGAGTATAGTGATCTTGTACAACCAAGAAGGAACTTTGTGTCCTTGATTAATGAATCAAGAAGAAGTTATTTGACGAACTTTGTGTCTGTAATCTCATCTTGTTCATCTAATGCAAATGATCTTGTTTTAAATTCACTTTGCAACTTCGCATACATAAAGGATTATTCTGCTATCTATAATTCTGCATGTTGCTCTTACGCTCATCCTAGTATTCCCTTTCCTTAGTCTTTTTGTAACTGATGATCCTTGTGGAAAACACTTTCGTAATATCCAATTTTAACCAACAAATAATGTTTTGTACATTTGTAAATAAGTTCGTTTCTGAATAAGGGAACCTCTCCCATTAAAGAGGAGGGACTTCTTGTCCCCGACTGCCGCTCTTCTTAAAAGTCCTATTTGACAACCAACAGTTTTGGCGACTCACTGGGAAAATCACATTCCAGCTTCGTAATTTTTATCATATTTTGATCCGTGACTCACGCGTTTTACTCGAGGGAGAAGGACCCTTGGTATTGAAGACTCTCAGTTTCAACTTTTGGAGCGGCAGGGTTTTCCTCTTCCTTCCACAAGAAATAGAAGAACTCGTTCAACGAGTACTCCACCTGTTCAAGAAAGAATCCCTACGGGTGGTATTCCTTCAGAGCCAGCTAGCCCTAATCTTCAAGCTTTGATTCTTGCTGGTGTTACGGTTCCTCTCCAAGCCGTTTTTCAAAGAATGGCAGCGCCATTACCATGGGGTCGTTGTGTCGGGCCCCTGGCCCTTGCTCAGCCTTTACACGAGTTACCCAGGGGTAACCGGAAGAATTTCCCCAAATTCAAAGGCGATGGCAAAGTGCATCCTGATGAACACATCGCTGCCTTCATTGTTGCATGTGGAGTTCTGGGATTTGAACATGAAGACGTCTCCGTAAGGCTGTTCATTGAGACGTTACAAGATCATGCTGCTGATTGGTTCTACCACCTCCCGGCTAACGTTATCACCGATTGGGACACAATGAAAACTCAGTTCGAAAACCTGCTTTCAAGCCGGCAGAAGATGTGCATGCTTTGCTTGCCCAAATCTCTCAGATAAAGAAAGATTCACAAGAACCCATGAGAGAGTTTGTGGCCCGGTTCAACAGACTGATCAACAAAATTCCTGTAAACACCCAACCTGTTGATCAAATCCGAAAATGTTTCTTCTTGAATGCCCAATCGCTCAAGTCGGTTATGCACTGAGAAGGGCTAATCTCACAACATTGGAGGAAGATCAAACTCTTGTTGTTAGCGTCGAGGATGATCTGATCATGTCAGGAAAGTTGAGGAGAGATCCTTCCAAATCTAAGTCTGTTGCTTCCTCCTCTTCCACCCCGGGCCTAATACCGATCCGTTAGTCCAAAAGCTTGCGAATGATCTCATTGCTATAAAGAAACAATTAGCTCAGCATGCCCCTTATGCAGATGTTCCAAGAAGAAATTTTCAGCCCAGAAATCGTTTGCCTCCTTCTCAAGCAAGACTGGCACTTGAAGGACCTCCTGTTAGGGTTCCTGTGAACACAACCTGTGAAGTTGAAGAGCCTAATGATGATGAGGATTATGAGGCTGGCGAGGAGTTTGTGGAAGAAGTTGATGACGAAGCAGACGAACTTGGGGGATCTCGAGTGAATTTCTTCACCACTGAGGGCATTGACGACGGAGATGATTATGACGAAGTGGTAGCAAACATGAACAGTGAATCATTTGCTGTCATGACTCGAGAACAGATAAAGCAGAGGGAGAAGGTGACACAACCCATAAATAAATCTAAGGAGCAATGGAACTATCCCTCATTATCAAAAAAGAGGATCTCCTATCCCTACTTCATCTGCACCAAAGGTGAGTCCTATTAATCTAGCTACCAAAGTTGCTTCTTCTTTTTCTCCTAAAGTTGATAAGCCTAGAATTTCAAATGATGATGGCCCATCCACTTCTGGATCCTTTGATATTGTTGATCACCTGAAAAAGACCAAGGTCCAAATCTCGGAAGCTGAGTACTATCAAACCCATCCCAAAGCTTTTGCCAAGATGATTCAATTTGTTAATTCCCATTCCAAGACCACTTCTAAAGGCCTTTTACCTACTCCTTCTTCTACACCACAACCTAGTCTAGTAGCTGTTGTCACCTCCCCTGGTGACAAAATTAAACCTTTCTATGTAACACTTCTTATAGCTGGCCATAGGCTCGATGAATCGTGTCATAGACTCGGGAGCTTCAAATAACGTAATTCTGCTAAAGTGGATCACGCTTTAGGCCTGACCCTCACACGCACTTATGGATCCTGTTACTCCATGGAAAGTAAAGAAGTGCCCCTGGTCGGGAGAATTAAAGATGCACAAGTGGCTTTTTCTGCCTTGCCTGAAAAGAAAGTGTTGGCTACCATTCTAGTAGCAGATATCCCTCCTTCATACGGGATGTTGCTAAGTAGGAACTTCTGCAAAGATGTGGGTGGGGAAATCCAAATGGACTGGTCGCATGCACTCGTGCCTGTCAATGGACAAATGAAGAAGTTGCTGCCTGAGAAGCAGTCTGAGTACATTGTGTAGAAAATGGATGATCCTAGAGCACAAATACTCTATGAGGATATGGGTCATGGCAATTACATGATTATGTCCCCTGATGAAATCCAACTTCCCAGAGTGTCACCTAAAGATCCTAATGGTATTTGGATTTTAGAATTTGATGGAAGTTGTTCCTCAGCTGGTTCTGGAGCTGGTGTTCTACTGGTGTCACCGGAAGGTGTCCTTCATCCTTTTTCGTTTAAGCTGCAGTTTGAAAACACTAATAACACAGCAGAGTATGAGGCTCTCATTCTTGGACTACAAGTGGCCAAAGAACAAGGGGTGAAGAATCTTCTGGCTCGTGGTGACGCAGAGTTGATTGTAAAGCAAGTCAGGAGCCTTTATCAAGTAAAAAATGGGAGGCTGAAGCATTACCGGAATCAAGTTTGGGATTTTATTGAGTTCCTTGATGCTTTCTCTATTGAAAGCAAGACTTAGGAAAAGAACAACGGGGCTGATTCGTTGGCGCCTCAGATCACTACTGATTCCTCATCCTGATTTCTCTCAGGATAAGTTCACCATTGAGATGGTCCATCGGCCTAGTGTACCTGACAATGCCAATAACTGGCAAGTCTTCAATAATGATCAACATTTGCTTTCCTTCCTGGAACTCAAGGGTAATTTCGAACAGCTGTATTTTGAGGGAAGTGACAACCTACCTCGTGAAAGCGTGCCCTTTGACAAAGCAGTCGTCCATGGGAAAGAAACAGATCAAGATGGATGCATCAATCTCAAAGGAAACAAGATTCCTAAAGGTTTGGTGAGTTTGGAGGAACTATTTGATAAGCATGACAGGTATGTGAAATCTAGAGCTTCTTCTGGGCCTCAGCAATCAGCTGAGTATGATAAGATTGATATTGGGAGTTCTTCTGACCCCAAGCTCGTGAACATTGGAAAATGTTGCACAGCAGATGAGAGGAGAAAAGCAATTGATCTTTTGAAGAGGTATAAGGATGTTCTCGCTTACTCTTATGAAGATTTGAAAGCTTTCAAACCAAAAGATATGCAACACTCTATTCCTCTTAAGCCTGGAATTAAGCCTTTCAAGCAGAAACAGAGGCAATACAACCCCAAAGTAGCTGACACCATCTTTCAGGAGATACAGAAGTTGTTGAAGGCTAAAATTATTTTTCCCATTCACCATTCAACATGGATTGCAAATATTGTGCCTGTTAGGAAGAAAAATGGTGAGATCCGCATCTGTGTTGATTTCAGGAACCTGAATCAGGCTTCTCTGAAAGATAATTATCCTTTGCCCATGATGGATCAAGTATTGCAAGCAGTAATAGGCTCCGAAATGTTATCTATGCTTGATGGATTTTCTGGATATAATCAGGTAGAGGTTGATACTGTAGATCAACATAAAACAGCTTTCACTACTCCTTGGGGCACCTTTGCTTACAAGAGAATGCCTTTTGGGCTTATTAATGCTGGTGCCACTTTCCAGAGAGCTATGGATCTGGCTTTTGGAAGCTTAAAAGGGAAGTGTATTGTCATCTATCTTGATGACCTGACAGTGTTTTCCAAGACGAGAGCGAGATCATTTTGATCACCTAGAGATAGTTCTGCTGAGATGCAGAGAGCATGGAATCTCTCTGAACCCTAAAAAATCTGTCTTTTGTGTCACTGAGGGAAAGTTATTAGGGCACATCATTTCCAAGGATGGGATTAAGATTGATCCTGAACGAGTTCAAGCCATCCAGCAAATTCCTCTCCCAACCAGTAAAAAGGGCGTGCACTCCTTCTTCGGTAAGATCAATTTCTTGAGAAGATTCATCCCTGATTTTACAGAATTAACTTTGAATATTTCTTAGATGATGAAAGGGAAGAAAACATTTGGTTGGTCTTCTGAAGGAAAGGAATCCTTTGAGGGTATCAAGAGAGCTATCGCTAAAACTCCTGTTTTAGCCTGTCCTGATTTCAAAGATTTCATCATCTATTGCTATGCTACAGATAATACCTTGGCTGTTGTGTTAACTCAAGAAGACTCTAATGAGCATGAGCTACCAATCACATTCATGAGCTATATTCTGAAAGATCATGAGTTGAAATATACTATGATGGAGAAACATGCTTTTGCGGTGGTTAAAGCTGTCAAGCAGTTTCACTTTTACATCCTCAACTCTCATTCCATGGTGTTGGTTCCAGATACAACTGTTAAATCAATCCTCACACAGCAAGAATTTGGATCCAAGAGAGGGAACTGGGTTGCTAAGGTCCAAGATTATGACATTGACATCAAACCGACCAAGCTGGTTCGTGGAAAAGGTCTTTGTGAGCTCATTGCTGAAGGAGCCGAACATAAGTTGCTGGAGGAGAAAGTTGACCTTCCTACTGTTCTGTTCCTTAGTTCAGTTGACGAATGGTATGCTGACATCACTCATTTTCTCACCTATGGGGAATGCCCCTCTCATTTAACTGCCAAAGAAAAGAGGACTGTTAAATTGAGGTCAGTACAATATGTATTATGGGAAAATGCTTTGTTCAAGTGGGCTTAGATGGGAGATTTTTGAAGTGTGTGGACAAGGAACAGCAGAGAAAGTTGCTCTCGGTGTTTCATGATCATGCATGTGGAGGGCACTATTCATCAACGGTTACAGCTCATAAGATACTCCGTGGAGGATACTACTGGCCTTCTTTGTTCAGAGATGCATCCAAGTGGGTGGATAAATGTGAGGCTTGTCAGACTTTTGTAGGAAGACCTAAATTAGCTTCTTTACCTCTCAAGCCAGTTGTGATTGAGGAACCATTTCAACAGTGGGGTTTGGACTTCATTGGTACACTTAATCCTGCTTCTAGTGCTGGTCACACTCATGTGCTAACTGCCACTGACTACTTCACCAAATGGGTGGAAGCTATTCCAGTCAAGAGCACTACTTCTGAAGTGGTATGCAGCTTCATCAAAGAGAACATCTTGGTAAGGTATGGTGTACCTAACAAGATTGTAACAGACAATGCCTCGAATTTCTCTTCAGTTGAGATAATGGACTTCTGCTATGGGTATGGTATTTCTTTAGCTCACTCTTCAGATTACTACCCTCAGGGCAATGGGCAAGCAGAATCCACTAACAAAAATCTGGTGACTATCATAAGCAAGTTGGTCAATGAGTCTCAACGAAACTGGCACAAAAAGCTCTATGATGCTCTTTGGGTAGACAAGATTACACCAAAGAGAGCTATTGGAATGTCCCCTTTTCAAGTGGTATATGGAGTAGAAGCTCAATTGCCAGTGACAGTGGAACTGCCGGCCTTGCATCTAATGAAGGCCATTGAGGATACTAGTTTCAGAGATGCCCTGGACAAGAGAATTATGTACCTGCACAAGCTAAATGAATACAGATTAGTGGTTGCTGATAGGATATATGTTCACCAGCAGAAGGTAAAGGTCCTGTTTGACAAGAAAGCTAGGTTCAGAGATTTCCAAGTTGGAGACACCGTGCTGTTATGGGACAAAAGACATGAACCTCGTGGCAGCCATGGAAAGTTCGATTCCCTGTGGCTCGGACCTTTCAAGATCAGACACTTTGCTGGTGAGAATTCCTTTTATCTTAATTACATGGATGGTTCTCCTCTCCCACTTCCTTATAGTGGGCAGTATCTCAAGTTGTTCAAGTCCTAGGTGATCAGGGAGTCCCTTGTATATTTTGTACAGTGCTTTTGCTTCTGCGTGTTGGCGTGTTTCCCTCCCTCATTTTGTTTTGGTGTTGCCCTCTGTATTGGTCTATTTTTTGACTCCGTTGCCCAATGGATAAGGCACTGGTCTACTTCCACTGAGTTTGTCTAAGTTCTTGCCTTGCCTCATTCCTTGAATTATGCCAAGTCATCCCCAGAAGGAGCCAGCTGTTGTCCACTCAAAATTCCCCGCTCTGGTGCAAGTAAAAATTTCAAAATTTTGAGTTCAACTGTTTCTCTCTGAAGTACCGAAGTCGTGAAATTGAGAAAATCTGTGTTTTGGGTCATTTGTTCCATTTTCGGGCCTGTCGGACATTTTTGTCCCGCGTGTCCCAAGTTCCAAAGTGCGCTCTGTTCCCCGATCGGCCGAAATCCCCGAAGTTGTTCCATTTTCGTGCCCGTCGGAAGTTTTCGTCCCAACCGTCCCAAAGTCAATTGTGCGAGTTGTTCCATTTTCGGCCGAAACACCCGAACCGCGTACTTCGCTCTTGCATGTCCCAAATAGCCCAAGTCAAAAAGTGCAAGTCGTTCCATTTTCACCCGAACCGGCCGAGTCGCGTACTCCGGAACTTTTTGTCCCAAATGTCCCAAGTTCAAACGGGCCTTTTGTTCCACTTTCGGCCGAAACGCCCGAACCACGTACTTCGCGCATTTTCGTCCCGAATGTCCCAAACTTCTCCAGACCTATTGAAACATTTTCGGCCGATTCGCCCGAATCGCGTCCTTCGCACTTTCATGTTCCAACTGTCCCAATTTCAAAAGTGCGCCCTGTCCCCCGATCGGCCGAAGAACCTGAACCACGTACTTCGGAACTTTTTGCCCTAACTATCCCAGATCAAATTGTGCAGGTTGTTCCATTTTCGGCCGATTCGCCCGAAGTCGCGTCTTTCGCACATTTTCGTCCCGAGTGTCCCAAAATGCATTTGTGCGTCTTCTCCCTGTTTCGCCCGAACCGGCCGAGCCGCGTGTTTCGCGCATTCGCGTCTCACATGTCCCTAGCGAACCAAAAGCCATTCATACTTAGTTTTTCCCGCTCTACCCGAATATGTTGTTTTTTCAAACTGGTATGAAGATCAAGTTTCAGGAACAAGAACAAATTTCGCCGCCGAGTCTCATGCGCCATTGAAGAAGCCAATAATGATTATCATACTAACGTCGAGTTTGATAAAGAGATAGAGGAACGTCTTGGATTTTGGACGCAGTCTTCGGCCAACACGTCAGACCTCGTGGCAGGGACATAGCTGAGGCGTTAGAGAGATTCTGACAGCGGTTTCTGAAGTCAGTAGGTCCCTCTCAGTGACTGGCCACCTGTCTTCTTCTCCTTGTTCTTTTCTCCTCTTCCCTTTCTTTTCCGTTTTCTTTGTAATAGGTTGAGGTATTGCGGTTGGCAGTCCTTAACGGTTCTTGATTAAAGAAACGGTTACGAAGGGTAACCGATTTGTAATCTATATAACGGCATTTCTACGCCATTCGAAAGAAGGAAGAACTTGGCATATTTTCTAAAAGTGTAAATAGAGTATAAAGAAATCAATACAGAAGGACTTTCCTTTCTTGGTCTATCTAATCTCTGTTATCTCTATGTTTTCATTTAATTTTGTGAAGATCATTTGTTTCTAGTTCGTTAGTCTCACCGATTGCATATTGCGAGTATAGTGATCTTGTACAACCAAGAAGGAACTTTGTGTCCTTGATTAATGAATCAAGAAGGTTATTTATAGAACTTTGTGTCTGGTAATCTCATCTTGTTCATCTAATGCAAACGATCTTGTTTTAAATTCACTGCAACTTCGCATACATAAAGGATTATTCTGATTATCTATAATTCTCGCATGTTGCTCTTCTCGCTCATCCTAGTATTCCCTTTCCTCGCCTTTTTGTAATCGATGATCCTTGTGGAAAACACTTTCGTAATATCCAAGTTTAACCAGCAAATAATGTTTTGTACATTTGTAAATAAGTTCGTTTCTGAATAAGGGAACCTCTCCCATTAAAGAGGAGGGACTTCTTGTCCCCTGACTGTTGCTCTTCTTAAAAGTCCTATTTGACGACCAAAAATAAGCATATAAAAAAATAGTAAAATGACATTAAGAACCATAATATTGATTTTTGTTCATTGCTAAAGGAATGACTCAAATAAAAATACATAGAGCAATGCAGTACAATAAATTAAACAAGCAGGAAAGAAAATAAACAACCACAAACAAACATACTCAAAAAAATAACGTTCGAGAAAGTTATACCAATGTTTTTGTTATCGAGCTTCAATTCCCAAATGTTCGAGTTATATGACAAGGGTTAAAATGATGCCCCAAGTAAGGATACATGTAAAGGAGTATATGGATGACAAAGAAATCCCATAAAAACAACGTGCACTATGAAACTACCCCAAGCAATGATATATGCCAGGAAGACAGACACAATAAGAAAACTAGATTTTTTTATGAAGGAAGATCACAATATGATCTGCATATCGCGTACAAGAACTAACAAGCACTGAAGTAGGATGTTTTGTAGTATAGTTTTTATTTTTAGGATTTTGTGTTTTGTGAATGTTTAGGATTTTTATGTTTTACCAATGTTTTGGATTTTTGATGTTTTACTAATGTTTTTGGATTTTTGAAGGTTTTACCAATGTTTTTGGATTTTGGAAGGTTTTACCAATGTTTTTGGATTTTGGAAGGTTTTACCAATGTTTTTGGATTTTGGAAGGTTTTATCAATGTTTTTGAATTTTTGAATGTTTTGTATTTTCTAGGATTTCACAAATTTTTAGGGTTTTTGAAAGTTTTCCAAATCTATGTATAGGAAAATGAAGATGTAAAGATTCCCCAGCAAGAGGTGAGAATATACAAGAAAATCCTACGCCTATAGACAAGAAGAAGATAAGTCGGATCAAGGCCAAAAGGATAGGTTCAACAAGATGGTGAACTCAAGTTGGTGAAGAGATAAGAAGGAGCAAGTGTGCCCCTAGTGCAAGCTAGCTAAGAAACACATGATAGAAAGAAGTAGAAGATTTTTTATTGAAATAAGGGGCAAATTTTCCCTCAAACATGGTAAAAATACCATCTTATACACATGGATGTTCGAACGAAGTAGAAGAAAAGTGTGGATGTTATGGATAGATATGGAAAATGTAACTAGAAGACTCGCAATGAAAAGGCGATGAGCTAAAGGAAGAAATCATGATAAAGAAAATACAAACTAAATAAAGAGTGTGAACAAGATCCAAACAACACCTAGTAACATACTAGTCATGTTGTTCATCGAGATCCAGTGTGTGCACATGGAAATTAATTACTTCTTGAAGTGAAGATTTGATAGACAATAAGTGAAGACACACTAGCCAATGTGTAGGAATGATTGATTTTGAAAGGTGATTTGTGAATGGAGGGTGGAAGGAGATCCATACATTTATCCGCTACTAGTTAGGTGTCCATATCCCCAATGGAGATGTATTTTATTTAGGTCACAACATTTCTCTACTACCATCTATGTGTCTATAGCCCGTTGATAGAGATACTAGAAATACCCCTAGAGAGAGTTTTATTACTTTGTTTGATTTTTTTAAATGTATGTCATCTCTCTTGATTATTTCGACAAGGGGTTAAGAACTATTGATGGCTTTATGGAAGGAGGTGTAAGTGATTATCTTTGACAAAATTGGATAATGTCAAAAATACACCTAAAGGTCTTTGCAACAATTTTATTAAATTTATGATGGTGATAGGATCTCTAAGATGTCATTCATTATTTAATTTACCAAGGTAATGAAAGACCAAGGTCAAATGGATACAATAGAGATAAATGACACACAATGAGTGTGAATAAACTAACCAAAATATCATCAAAGGGATGAACATGGTGGGAGACTTGCAAAGGAATATGAAGAAAGGAAGGAAAGAATATCCATGTGTATGTAATACCTTATTGCAATGTTTGATCTTTGTACCTTTTATTTTTGTAATGTTTTAATGTTTTCTCATTTTTAATTTTTTATTATTTTATTTTTTTAAAGATGTTTTGATGGTTTTGTGAAGGGAAAACCACACAAAGAGAAGATGAAAATATGGATAGATAGGAGGAAAAAGATCCATGATATGGTAGGAAGAATATGATAGGATGAATTAGAAGGTTAGGACCAACAATGTCACTCCATGTGATAGGATCCAACAACAATGTTTGTAATTTCTTTAATGAGGGAGACTAGGAGTTTTTGCTTATCAAGAGTGATATTATCTCCAATCTTGATGATCATTGTGAGATCATACTCGATAAGTGACTGTGACTTATCTTGCAACATGGATTTTGTATGTGGGAGCTTGAGTTCCCTATCTATAGATTTTTACACTTTACGTCATACACAAATTTACATTAGTGTGCATTTTTGAATCGTGTTTGGATTTTTGGGAGATTCAAGCTCTTTAGATTTTTTATCTTGGCTTGATGAAGAAATTTTGGTACTTATTACAAGATAATATTTGGTTAGAACCGAGAAATGGGGGAAGAAAGTGGATGTTGTGGATTGATAATAGGAGTGGTATGATGATGGTGGGTTTTCCATAGTTGTTAAGAGAGGGATGATATGATGGATAAAGAGAATAAGATCCAAGGATTAAATGGAATGGACTAGTAGGAGGTTGCCTAAGAATTGATGGAAACGGGATAGGAGGTGTCCTAAGAATAGAATATGATGGGCTACCTAGAAGTGTCCCATAGATAGAAGATGATGGAATACTCGGAGGTGTCTCATAAATAGAAGATGAAGGGATACTAGGATGTGGCCCAAGGATATAAGATAATGGGATACCATGAGGTGAAACACAAATAGAAGACAATGGGCTACTAGGACATGGCCCAAGTACATAAGATAATGGGCTACCCGGATGTGAACCACGGATAGAAGATGATGAGCTACTAGGGCGTGGCCCAAGTATAGAAGATAATGGGAAACCCGGAGGTGACCCAATGATATACTTTGATTGAGGAGTTATGATATGTAATGAATTATTGGGTGATGATAAGATAGGATAGGATCAATGACAGACCCAGATATTTCACCATGTAATGGGGAATGTGATAAGGGAAGAACAAGAGGAGGATCAAGTTTGATGATCTTCGGCTTTTCCTTTGTTTTCTAACCATAGGAATTAGCCTCTTCTTCAAAGTACATGCACACATCAAGGTCAATGTTGAATCTATTCATGTGATCCTCCGAGAGAACTTTCATTATGTAGCCCCATAAATTCTTTGATTCTTTATTCATTCTTAAATAAATTGATCGGTATGGGTCGTTTTGGTTGATGATAAAAGGTTGATTTAAAGGAAGAAGTCTAACAAGTGTTGAAGCTTTACAATTTGTTTGATGATGGATATTTTAGGATTGGGAGTTTTGACCTTATTGTTTCTACAAAGGACCTTAACAAAGTGCTTTGAAAATATATCTTATCACATCATTGCTTTTGAATTATTCGGTGTGGATGCAAACATCAATATTTACAAGATTGATGAGGATATGGTTAAAATGGCTCGAGGGTCGAAGAGAGATTTGATTTGAATTAATAGAAGAAGATGACTCGGAAGCTGAAGTACATTCAGATTTGGATGTCTCGAGAGTGGAATTAGATGAGATTTTGGGATAGTTTAGCATTAGGTTGCCTAGAATACTACATAAAGCATATTAAAGACACTAAATCATGCGCTTTGGGTACATTTCTAGGTCCTGGTCACATACCACTATTTGTATGATTCCTAAGTAATAAAAGTAATGATTGACCATTGTCTTTGGCCTCTTTGCTTTCTTTCTGATTTCCTTCTTGGTCTTACACACCCTACTACCCAATCTGACTTTTGATACTTCATCTTTTCTGAGTCTGGACAGCAGTGCCTATCCAGGATGTCAGCACCTAGGTATCCCTATCCTCTTGGGCACCCCCAACCTCTTTATATCTTACTCGCATATTTTTAGGCCTCTTATAGCCATTAGGCATCTTTTTTTCTTATGGTTTTTCCTTTTAGTGGTTAATTATGAAATTCAAATAAGGGAATCATATAAATACAAAGCTATGTGACCATAATAAAGGACCAAGAACTAAACATCTACTACCATCACCTAAGGTTGCATCCAAAGGCATTACAAGAGCATCAAAGCATCCATATAGCTATCATTCAAGGGAAAAGGGATTACATTATTCTACATACACTTCGCAGGAGGAATTTCACTTTTCCATGCACACATCTATTTAAATCTTCTAAATATAGCTATTGCTTTCTATTCAAGTGTGTCTGGAAAAAGAGACACCTAGGGCCCGACACTACACACACGCACAAAACTACATGAAGTTTGAAATGTAGTGTAGTTCCTAGATCATAAGTTCACTCTCGGGTGACCACTTTGGGTCATCCTGAATCCCCATTTGTGTCTTTTTATTTTTAGGATTTGATGTGTTTTGGGTTTTTACAGGTGTTCTTTCTCTTTACGAGTTTTAAGAAAATCTTGTGAACTTAGTGCAACATATAGGTCATCAATAGTGAAGGTCAACGAGATAGAAGTGAAATTGTAAAAATTATTATCTAAGGTTCTAAGTAATCACGTGTTCCAAGTAGTGATCTACAATGCCCAGATGCCCCTGACTTTGATCAAGGCACCCCGGTCCAGGAAGATCCTATGGTTGCACAATGTTCTAAGCTTGGTTGTGACACTTCCCTCCTCCTATTCATCAGTTCTTCCACTTGGCACGATTCACGATAAATTATGAAATCAGTTAAATCCTGTTATCCAAATTCACCCCCCAGGGTTAATTTGATAACGTGCATCAGAATTCTCAAGTCTCAGGAAAATGGATTGATTCAGGGAAAAAATCATGTTTCTAGGGTCCCTTCAGATTTTTTCTAACTCCCCTGGCCAAAGAAGGAAAGAGCAAGCTCTGAGAAAATGCAAAAAAGTTACTGAGAAAACAAGCTTGGGCTAGAAAAAATCAGGAAAATTGGCTAAGTCCTCGTCCTTGCAACGGCCGGGACATGAGGGACTTTGGGCGCGAATTGGCCGAAAGGCCACCAGGGAAGTCTGCGGGAAAAGGAACATCCGGGCCGTCGGGACGCGTGGGACGCGGAAAGCCGGTTCAGATGAAGGAGAAGAAAATCAACTAACTGCTTTGGGACAAGAGGGACAAGAAGACATAAGGGCGAACCGCCTTGGATCGGCTGAAAAGGAGAACTTTCGCACTAAACGTTCGGGACATTTGGGCCGTGAGGACGCGAACCGGCCGAATCGGGTGAATCGGAAGAATTTGTCCCGATAGTGCTGGACGATTGGAACAAATGGACACGAAGACGCGAACCGCCGCCGGTTCAACCAAACGAGGAACTTTAGCACTGGGACAGTTGGGACAAAGGGACGCGTGGGATGTGGATAGCCGAAGGAGCCGAAAGCCAATCAAGCAATGCCACGTGTCATCGGCCGAATGAGGGACAAGGAAGCCCATTTCGGGCGGATCGGGAGTTTTTGTCCCAAATAGTTTGGGACATCCAGGACATGAAGACACGAAGGGCACGAAAAGCTGGTAGACCCGCGGACCAATCAAATCATGACATGTGTCACAAGGGAAAAGGTCCAAAAGTCAAAGGGCGAGTTTTGAAGGGTCAACCCGAGCTAATCAGAAGAGGACACGTGTCATATAGAGAAAGGAACGCAGAGTAGGGAAGGAGAGAGAATTACGTATCCAATCAGTGCTTGACACATGTCATCCAGGTGGCAGAGCGCGGGAAAGATTTTCAAAAACACGTTTTTGCCTGTTTTGTGCCCTAAATCTTCATATCGACATATCTTTCGATCCAGAGCTCAGATTTGCACGTTCTTTATATCAACGGAAAGCTTATGAAATTCTCTATGTGATTTTAGGGTTAATCTTGAATTTTGGTACAATCTGGAGATATAAATTTGAGAAACGCCTCGCACGTAATAATAGACGAAGTAACGCTTCAACAACCACTTTAATGCAGCAGACGGTTCGCCATTTCATTGAGGCGACCTACCGTTTTGCCAGGATCCACCGCTTCTACCATAATGAGATGATTTTAAATGCGACCTAGAAGTGGTTGGGGCAGCTTCTAGATTTCCTCTCTCTTCCCTCTCTCATTCTTTCTATATATTGTAAGAGGAACTCCTTTGAAAAGGTCCAACATTTTCTGTTTTTCTCCTCCCTTTTTCTCCTATTAGGCGAATTTGTGGAGTTCGAACCTCTCATTTGAACTGTAATACGACTCTACCTCTTGGCATTCTCGTAGTTTATTATATCAATCTTTGGAGCAAATAATACATGTCATGGATGATTCTCACCCCTCTCTGTGTTCATTTTTGCATCCTCCTAGTCTTTCACTGCAAGTTATGTTATTTGTGCATGATCTTATATCACATTTGAATGGTTTGTGTTTACTGGCAAGATTGGTGTTCTTCATTCCTTGGTGCATCACCATTTTCGCTTAGTTTCAATTTTTACATTTCTATCCTTGCCCCCTGCAATTTAGAGTAGGATTAGGATCTCGAACCTCTGTAGTTTTGCAAAATATAGATCTAAATCAGAGGAGTTTGAGGAACCAGCCTCTAATCTGGAGATTCCTCTCTCAGTTTCACAAGTCCCCACACTTGGAGAGGTTTCCATGTTGTGCAATCACACTGGATGCTAGAGTGATCAACCTAGAAGCCTGATCTGCATCCAGGGGTGCTTTGTGAGCTCGCAACAACAAGTACTTCATCCCTTTTCTTGTACCTAGGGTTTCATATTTTTCTAGCTTATTGCTTAAGTTATTTATGTACTTCATTGTTTTATTTATCAGTTGTTACATTACAATATAAGGTTTTACAAAAATCTTATTTTTAATAAATCATTTGGTGATCATCTCCAAGCATTTCATGTAGCATGTCAAGATTATGCGGATGATCACACTTTACTTGTAAATCTCTTTCCTAGAACTCATCATGATTATGTAATGTGTTTCTATGATCTACTTGTCCACTTGGTAACATCTTTTACACATTTATTCAATGATTTTCTCACTCATTTCTTTATCAATATCAGTGTTAAGATATTTTATTCCCAACTAGTACAAATCAAGCAAGGATTTAATGAACATCTAGCGGACTATGTCTTACGATATAAAAATAACTTAGATAAGATGTTTACTATACTCACGGAATCTAAGATTCAAGATCTATTTGTCTAAAGTATCTTTTCTCCATTACAAGAAAGTGTAATCTTTGAGGCGTCTCCTTCATTTGATCATTTATTTCATACTCTTAAGCTAAACGAAAGTAAGTTATTATATATGGGTAAGCTTAAGTATCAAGAAGCCAAAGCAATGGTTAACATTATTACTACTCCTGAGAAGCTTCAATGGTAGCCTCTGAAGCGTACATTTACAAAGCTTCTGATTGTTCCACATCTTCTATCGTTGCAACTAGTTGAGAGAAATCTTATTATGCTTACTCCACTCAATTTGGACCCATCTCATCCAAAAGGTCACAATTACAATGAAAATTTTAGATGTGATTATCATCAATGCATTGGGAATTCTACAGATCGCTGCTTCAAACTTCAAAATCTTATTTAAGATCTTATCAAAAATAATATAATTGAGCTCCCTAAGCCTATGGATTCTACACTGGTCAATGAAAATCACAAGCTCAAGATCTTCAACAATCCTCTTCCTAAGCATGACAATCAAGTGGATGATTATTCCACCAATCATACATATTGTGCAGTTCCTCCTCCTTCATCGGGGGATCTTTATTTTCTAGTTTCTCACGAATTCATCTCCACTAATCATTGCTTTCTCTAATCATGACTATCATGCTACATTCTCTTCTAAAACATTACATAGAAATGCTTCTATCAGATTTTATGCTATTAACAATACTATTATCGGCATGTCGTCTTCTCTCGTGTGTGTTCTATTGTGCTCCTCGTTGTTATCTATTTTTTCTCTTGCAAATTTCATATACAATTGCCTAAATATTACAACTATGTCAAGCTTACATTAATTATTGGTCCTCTTACCATGCTTGTGCCATTTCTTATGGCACCTTCAATCAAAGGGTGTGACATTCTCTTAGGTCTTCTCTTGGCTTCGTGCTACTCACGCTATCATTTCCATGAATCACTTATGTCTAAAGTTCATTCACAACAAGCAAGTCATTACTATCAATGGTGTTCCACCATGCACACCATGGCTGCAACCTCCTCTTGAGGTTTCCATTGCACTCGCTAGAGCATCTAGGTCCCCTGTGACCTCTCAATTCTAAAGTGCAATCTACTCATATCTCACATGTTTGCACACAATCTAGTTGATATCATCGGTCTACTATTACATCTCATTATGCTAGGTCCACCACTCGGACAACTCCTTCACATAGGCATACATCACCTCCTCGATTTCCATCACATAAGTGTTCATCACCTCCACACTTTCCTTCACATAGGTGTTCATCACCTCTGCATTCTCCTTCCCATAAGTTTTCATCACCTCCATGGTCTCCTTCATATAGGTGTTCATCACCTCATTGGTCTCATGCACATAGGTCTCATTCACTACTTCATCATGTGTCTCCTACATCACCAATCTTAGAGCATGGTCACACACCTTTATCTCCACCAACATTGGGTAGAGGGACCTTGCCATTTGATTTCATCAGATAGCTCACTTAGTATTATACACTTGGGGGGATAGTTTTTTCTCTCTTCCCCCCTCCCAGTATAGTCAGGTGTCTCACATTTCTACATGTTCACTCTACCCTTCACATTTAGTCTTTCACACGCATCTTACACATCTTGATACACTTGTATTATCATTACCCTATGACACACTCTTGTGCTAAGGTTCACACTTGACTTATTGAGGGAATACTACATTTATGAACATCACATTGTGTACATTCATCACATCTCTTTCTAGCAGCTCTTATCACACATCATACATGTTGTGCATGTTATGGATTCACAATATATATTTCTCACATCTATTATCACACGCTGCACTTATTTCCCGATGACGCACTCTAGTTCCATGGTTCATACTCAATTGCTAAGGGTCTGAATCTGAAATTAACTCTGAACACACTCACATTCAATCTCTATGCTCTACACTTTTTCAATTATATAGTTCTAGCACACGATTTAAACCATTTCTCGATGATGCACTCTTTTTCTATGGTTCATTCTTGACTGTTGAGGGGTATTTATAAATTAACCTCATCTCATGCATACTCATTCACATTTTCTTTGGGGGTATGTTGCTCCTATCACACTCAATTTGCATTCCATTCCACTCACATTCACAATGATACTACATATCTTGGTCACATTTACTATTGCTTACTTATGCTTACATTTACACTTTGTTACACATACTAGATAAATGTTTTGTATGTGATTATCTTTTCTATATGTCCATGCACATTCACTTACCTTATAGTTGTGAATGCACAATTTACATAGATCTATTACACGTAACACGGATGTTTGGTATTATACCTCTTATCGGTCCCATAACAGATGCTAAGGGAATCTAAGTTCATACACATCACAGGTGTTATTGTTTCATTATATACTACTTCTTATTATTACTAGTACACTACTTTATATTGGATCATACATGCTTTGACATACTTTTTATATTTCTAACATCCTAACGAGTGCTTTATGTGTAGCATTTTCTTTGTAAGCCTATTTTCCACCATGGTTGTCATTACTTTGCTTTCCATTATTTGTCATTGTTTTCCTTTCTTTGCCATTGTTTATGGGCTTTTCCTTTTTCTGTGTACACATTATCTCGCTTTTGGCCCCTTCGCCCCGATTGTCTTGGAAAATTTTGAGCAATGTCCCATATTTGTAACCCACTTTTCATGGTTTATATTATCTTCTTGCATACTAGATTACACTTTGTCTTCGATTTGAGTATTTTTCTTGTTTACACTAACACTTGTTTCCATCCACTTTTTTTGTGTGTGCCTTTGTTTCTACCAAGCACATTCCCTCCCCCTGCAGGTACCAGTCCACAATTAGTGATCAGGTCCTCCTTTGGGCCATATTTTCCTTGCAACGTCACATCCACCCCAAATGAGGGGGGCATCATTAGGTGAATCAGTCACCCCATACAACAGTTCATAGTCATAGTACAACACAGTTTAGTACTAGTACAACATAGTCTTGATCTCATAAACGGCCCGAGATCTAACTTGCGTCTTGACACATCACGAGACGCTAGCATCTAGACACAAAAATGAGCACTTGGGTGCCCATAACCCTTCTTGGGTGCCTATTACTAGGGAAGTTACACATTTTTCTTAGATCAGCACATTTTTTGGTAGTTTACACAACAATTTTCTCACTATATGCACAGTCCTCCAACAATCAACATGCATTCTTTTTACTTTTTCTATTTTTGCGTTAGATCAAACTAGATCGAAATGGATCGGATTTGAACAAAGAAGGATCACACCATCTGCATTGGTGTATAAATCTTCGAGAAGTAGTCAAAGGATGGAGAATAACACTAGACCTTTCTCCCTACACTTCTTCTTCGTCATGGCATGAGATCACCCAAAAACTCACACTTGGCATGAGATCACCCAAAAAATCATTCTTCTACAAAGCATTTTCAAGATCCTTTCTACACTCTTCACTCATCATGGATCAAGTGCACATGTTCCTTTTCACATTTTTACACACTTTTACATTTTTTTTACATATTTGGATCGAATTTATCACATACATGACTTTGAATACTCTTTTTCTCTTCTCTTTTGTAGGTCCTTCCTTATAAAAAGAAACAGTCACATCATCAAACACATCAAGTGACATCGACAACATGTACAATGTGACATATACACATATGCTTTCACCCCTAGGGTCACTTCCTCTTTTTAGCTTCCATGCTTCATTTTTATCACTCCATACTTTTTCTTGTCTCATTGGCACACTTTCACCATCGATCTACATGGTTATCAGTACACATCTTTTATCTACTTTATGTTATCAATTATTCAATCAACAACATAAAGTGGGGAAAATATAGACACTAAATCACACACTTTGGGTACATATTTGATCACATACCACTATTCGTATTATTCCTAAGCAAGAAAAGTATTAATTGACCACTATATTTATCCTATTTTCTTTCTTTTTGATTACCTTCTTGGTCTTACACACCCTATTTCCCGGATGAATTTTGATAGTTTAGTTTTTCTAAGTTTGGACACTAGCACCCGATTTTGCCATCCTCATGGGTACCCCCAACCTATTTGTAACTTACTCGTCTCTTTTGGGCCTCTTCTAACCATTGGGCATCTTGTTTTCTTATGGGTCATCCTTTTAGTGGTTAATTACATAATTCAAACAAGGGAATCATATAAATACAAAGTTATGTGAAAATAATAAAGGACCAAGCACTAAGCATATACTACCATCACCTAAGGTTACATCCAAAGGCATTACAAGAGCATCAAAGCATCCATTTAGCTACATTAAAGGGACAAGGGACCGCATCCTTCTCGCATACACTTCATAGCGAGATGAAGTTCTTTTTTCCATGTACACATATATTTACATCTAGTTATTGCTCGTTATTCAAGTGTGTTTGGCACAAGAGCCACCTAGGGCATGATTCTACACACACACATAGAACTAAATGGAGTCTAAAATGTAGTACAGTTCCTAGATCCTAAGTTCACTTTGTTAGGTGATCACTAGGGTGATTCGACTCCCAATTGCATATTTTTATTTTTAGGATTTGATGTGTTAGAGTAGGTATTTACCTTAGCTCATGTTCACCTAGGTACTTTATTTATATTTATTGTATTTATCTCGCCCACTTATGTGTGTGGATATTTATTTTTATTTATTTATATACTATGGGGATATTATCTACTTGTTATGTATAGTTATTTCCCTGATTTGTGGTATTGACTAGTTATTTCCTTGATCTATGGTATTGACTAGATCCTTGATGTCTAGTTCTCTCCTAAATCTATGGTCTTGACCAGTTCTTTGATGACTAGTTCTTTCCTTGATTTATGGATTGATCTACGACCTTGGCTGGTTCTTAGATTGTTATTCCTTGCCTATATAAGCAAGTCCCATTCTCATTGTATTTCATTGAGTTCCATAATAATATATGATATTGTTGCTCATTTGTTTGCAAAGGTTTATGTAAAGTTATTCTGGCAAATTACTTTCATCTTATTGATTGTGGTATTTGATTAGCATCTGAGTTCTTGGCTTGGTATGATCTAGTTATCATTCCTTTTATGGTATCAGAGTAGGAGATTGCTATTGACATTCGTCTGTAAGTTTTATTTTGCAAATAAGTTCTTTGTATATTCATATATTCGGATTTGTTTGTATTTTGTTGTTGTGTACATTTTTATGTAAAACAAAAGCTTCCATTGGATTTAGAAGGTGTCAAAACCTTAAGATCAACTGTAAACTCGACCATTTCTTGAGGTGGTTTTTGAGTTTTTGTTATTGTAGAGGAACGGATCAGTCTTTGCATTAGAATCCATGCTAGTGAGGAACGAAACTCAGAAATTATTTGTCTAGGTTTTGTTGAGTTTCTCGAGATCTACATTGGGTATTTTTCTGTTGTTGCATAGAATTTTTTGTTTGTGTGTTAGGATACCTTTTTCAAAAGGATGGATATTTCCTTTTTTGGTAGGTTACCAAGACAACCTAGCACAAATTTTACCATTTTGGGAAAGTTTGTGTCCTATTATTTTTGGCAACGCAGGTCACTGCATTTGGTATGGTTATATGAGGGCTTAAAGCTTTTGATTCCTACCAGTAGGTGCTTAACTCCAGCCCCCTTTAATTTTATTTATGTGGTGAAGGTAAGATCATTTTATTCTGTTTTAGTGGCAACTAAAATAAATAGTAGAGCATAATATTGAAAGTTTGTATCTTTTGATCAAGAACTCGCTTTGAGTGCTATTTTTTGTAAAAGTGTTTATTTTTCTGTGCTCTTTCCATTGGAAATATTTATTTTGAGAATTACATTATAATTATAAAGTGTCATATTATAACACATGCTCATTATAAAGTGCTAAAATCTAAGGGGGCTCTCGCATTGTTTGGGGGTCTTGTTACATTGTTTGGTTCTTACATTTCATTTGGTGATTTTTAAGGATGGCATCTTTATCTCGATTCTACATTAGATCATGTTGAGACATTAACAACACATAATTACCACACATGGAAACCAAGAATTCAAACAATAATTAAGTAGAAAGAATTAGGGGTTTTAACTTCTTCAAAATAACTAGTGTTCACTAGAGAATATGAGAAATTTCGCATTACAATACAAATTTGATGAGTGTATGGGTTTGATAGAACTCACGTAAGTGAAATTCTTTTGTTTCATTTGGAAAATGTGTCTCTCCTTTCAAAATATGGGATAAATTGAAGGATTTATTTGATAAGGTGGATCTAATGAGAGCCATACGCAACTTGAAATTGAGATCACCTCTCTTAATCCCGAATATTTTCCAACAATTATAGACTATCTTACCAAGTTCAAGAATTTTTGACATAGTTGAAGGGGAGTGGAAGAAATAAGAAATACGAAGAGTGTGTTTACTTGATTCTATCAAAGTTGAGAGGATCATTTCAAATATTTTCTTCTACCTTTTTCTCTAGCATGGATGCCTTAGGTGACACATTTAAAATTTCTAACTTAGAAACATTTTGTGAAATACTTACTAGGTAAGAATCCAAATTGTCTTACCTTGAGTATTCCACTCTCAAAAGGCATTAGTTGCATCTAATGCTAAGGGTAAGGAAAACTAAAAAGTAAAACCAAATCCACCCCTTCTCCATCTCAAAGTTCTCCTAAACCCAAAGAAAACAACTCTAAACCCAAGGAGTCTTCTAAATCCAAGAATAAGTCTAGCCTTTCATGATCTTTTTCTAGGGTTAAAGGTCATGAAGAATATAGGTTTTATAAGCGAATGCAAGCCTTAGAGTGACTCCTATTTTCATCTCTCTTTTTTAGGATTTGATGTGTTTTGGGGTTTTGCAAGTGTTATTTCTCTTTACAGGTTTTAGGAGAATCTTGCAAACTTAGTAGACAAACAAGTAATCAACAGGAAAGGTAACGACATAGAATCAATACTTGTAAAATCATTTTCTAAGGTTCTGAGTAGTCACAGGTGCCTAGCAGTGGTCTATAGTGCTCGGTGCACCCCTGACAGATCCAGGCACCCCAATCTAGGTAGATCATGTGGTCATGCAATTTTATGAGCTCAGTTGTAAAACTTCGCTCCTCCTGTTCATTAATTATTTCATCCGGCACAATTCAAGATAAATTGTAAAATCAGCTAAGTACTTCATCCATTCTCTCACACCTAGGGTTTCATATTTTTATAGCTTATTTCTTAGGTTAATTTTGTACTTCATTGTTTTATTTATTAGTTGTTACATAGCAATATAAGGTTTTACAAAAAAAATATTTTTCTAAAATCACATATAAAAGAAGGGGGCTTGTGAAAAGATAGTGGGTTCTAACATGGGGGTTGAATTGGATGGTTTACTAGAGGAATTTTAAGTCACACAGATCTTCAAAGAGGAGAAAGTCACCGAGGTGACTGATTAAGGGGTCCTATGGAAAAGAGAGGACCATGACTCGAGTCAAATTAGATGTTTGATTAGAGGAATTTTGAGTCGTACGGATCTTCAAATGGCGAAGACGTTGTTTCGGTGATCGATTATGGGGTCCCGTGAAAAAGAGAGGACCGTGACTCAGGATTTGAATTAGATGTTAAATTAGGGAATTTTGAGTTGAACGGATCTTCAAAGGAGGAAGACATTGACGAGGTATTTGATTGAGGGGATCCTATAGAAAAAGAGAGAATTACGACTCATGAGTCGAATTTGATGAATAATTAGAGGATTTTGAAGTTACACGATCTTCAAAGGAGGATGACATTATTTAGGAAACTGATTATTCCTTAGAAGAAATTTGATTGGATGAGGCTCAAGAGTCTAAGGAGAATCAGAAGAATAGAATTGATTAGGAGAATCAGAAGAATAGAACTGACTAGGAGAATTAGAAGAATAGAACTGATTAGGAGATGAAGGTGGGGAAGTGGAAAATAGTATGGGTTCCTATTGTCAATAGCGTGAGGAACCACCCAAGATATAATTATGATTGGCATCATTTGATATGAATTCCTATACCTAGGTTATTTGATTGAACTCCTTCATGTTGAAGGAAGTTCAATATCAATTCAAGCAAAGTAACGCTAGACAAATAGAAATTTTGCAAACTTATAAGGAAAACAGACATTGTGATGACACAATTTTGACAATCCAGTAAGGTTTGGAAAATATGTTGTAAGTGTGAAATTCAAAATGGTTGATTAAATTTTAGTAGAGTAGTGGCTACGAAGGAAGATTTTGCTAGGTGTGAATGTTACAAAAGTTGTTTAAGGTAGTAACTTAATTTCAACACTTAAATCAAGTTTTGAGCAAACAAGATTTAAGTATTAAAAATGGGTTGATATGATTTTGATAGCATAACAACATAAATTTCCACACTTAAATCAAGTTTAAGACAAACAAGGCTTAAGTATTAAAAAATGGTTGATACAATGCGAGCAACGTAACAATGCAATTTCAACACTTAAATCAAGTTTAAGAAAATAATATTTAAGTATCAAAAATGGATTGGTACAATGTGGGTAGTGTAACAACACACTTTCAACACTCAAATTAATTTTATGAAAATAAGGTTTAAGTATCCAAAATGGTTGGTACAATTTTGGCAACACTTTAGATAGTATAATTTTGATAAAAGGGGATCCAAAACATTTTAAAAGGGGATATATTTCATGATCAAAATGTTTTGTAACCAAAAATATGTTGTGAAAATTTTTCAGATTCTCGCCTTGTTATAAAACAAGGTGGAAACTAAGACAAAGTTTTTCTTAGTAAGGATTTTGATACCAATGATAATGGATATGGAAAATTTGGCCTCAATGCCAAATAGCTTCCTAGGGATTTTGTTCTCAAAACTCACCAATATTTGTCTAAGAGAGGTACACTTTTTAGAATAAATTCTAAACAAAGGACCATTACCCCACAATCAAATTAATGAAAGAGGCCTCATACGGATAATGTTTGATATTCCTCATGGGTTTTACTAGTCAAGTAGGTGTTTGGGGCACTTCTTGTTTTATCATCCAGTTCCCTCAATTTGCCGACTACTTTAGGGTTCTTGTGGTACTCCTCATAATGATTTTTATGGATTAATCCAAATCACTTCCCACATTTTAAAGTGGATGGGTTTTACCCTTATCCGAACTTGTAAATACAATGTGATTTTTTCATTTTTATCTATTTTATCAAAGTGTGATTATTTTGAACACCTTTCTTTGGCCAAGGCAACCTACACACAAAGTACTAGTAATTTATTTCAATTTTTGGTCTTTTATGAGCATAAATGGTCCACTCAAACAATTCGTATGTTTTCATATGAGCATAGTGTTAGAAAAATATCAATGATCTCAACCATTTTTGTTTCTCAAGATCGCTTGAAAGCACAAGAGAAGAGCATGTGGTGTTCGATCAAATTAAACCAACATGGAAATTTAAACCAAAATATCAAATGTTAGTCATGTTTTCAAATGACAACCAAAATGTTAGAAAAACATCTAAAATCGTTATCATTTATGATTCTCAAGATCACTCAAAAGTGCAAGAGAAGAGCATACGCAATTTCGATCAAATTATAGCAAAAAGGAGATTTCCAACAAATATTTAAAATGTTAGCACCATTTCTAAACAAATGATAACCATAATGTTAGAAAAATATCCATAATCATAGCCATTTATGATTCTCAAGGTCACTTGAAAGCACAAGAGAAGAGCATGTGTGGTGTTGATCAAATTAAAATGAACCTAACGTGAAAAGAAAATGACCAGTTTTAGGAGAAAGGAAACCTTGAATTTTTTGTAAGGTTAAATCCCAAATTTATATGTTCATTGCATAGTTCATCTTGATACCTTTTCGTCACAAAAATCGGAGTCATTTCGAGTTTGGGATCAAAATTTATGGCCTCTCGGAAGATAGGTTACGCATACGCTCTTATAGTCACAGAACACACTTAACTTGTACTAAAAATGTCAAAAAAATGTCCCAAAAGCAAAAAAAGCTTAAATTTTTCCCACCAAGATCCAATTTTGACAACAACCCACCTCCTTTATACCTACAAAGAAGACTCAACACTATCAAACACTAACATACATGCTCAAAAACAAAGAAATTCTAACAAATTGAAAGAACTAGCATGTAAAATGATGAAAAATGAAGCTTTTAAAATGAAAACATGAAGAAAGCTTGAATTTTTTCCATCAAGATCCAATTTTGACAGAAACCCACCTCCTTTATATCTACAAATAATACTCAACACTACCAAACACTAACATACATGCTCAAAAAAAAAGAAATTTCAACAATTTGAAAGAGTTAGCATGTAAAATGATGAAAAATGAAGCTTTTAAAATGAAAACATAAAGAAATATTGAATTTTTCCCATCAAGATCCAATTTTGATAGTAACCCGCCTCCTTTATACCTACAAATAAGACTCAATGCTACCAAACACTAACATATATGCTCAAAAACAAAACAAAAATATAACACATTGAAATAACTTTGTATGTAAAAATGGGAAAAAGTTTTTAAACTAAAAATAAATTAATGTGTATAATACAAAGGAGTGTCTCACTGGGCATGCCATATGTATGCATGTATTAACTAATCTAAGTTAATGGAATGAACCTAACACCAAGTAGATTCATAACTTAGTTAATCAAACAAAAACATCATGATAAAGCATAAAGGAAAGCTTAGCTAATTGTGCATAAAACATTAAAGTAAACACTAAATGCAAACCTCCTTTGATTGTTGGATGTGCTTTTGAAATTGTAGATATTTCCTTTATGAATCAAACACAACCATGCATGATTAAGGGATTTTTTAAAGGAAGAGGAAGAGATATCACTAATACGGCTTGATTACGCTTTAGTTCTTCTCTTACTACTTTTGGAAAATTATAAAGGGGGTTTAAACAAAGCTTTCCAATAACATGAAAATTCTCTTATCAAGTGTAAATGTCTTACAAGGACATGGTGTAAGTTGAAACATGGTGTACTAGGTTCTTTATATAGCTTTCTAGTTTTGGAGAAACTTGTAACCTAGTGAATGTGGGATAAAGGTAAAGTAGAATTAGAAAGGGATAAGTATGATTAGAAGAGATTAATTAGATATTAACAACTCATGGGAGTTGGGGGTGATTTAATTAATCAATTAGGATTAATTAATAGACCAAGTTAAGCTTATAAAAGCCATTTGGAGGTGATTTAGAGGGAAATTAGTAGAATTTGAAGGATTTAAGAGGGGGATTTAACCAATAAGAAGGTTTATTGATTAAATAGGAGATTGAAAGGCTTAATTAATTAATAATGATTAATTAATTAATTAAAAGAGGATTATAACTAACGAAGTATCATTAATTGGCATCCAAGATGGGAGGAAGGCTAGTTAATTAATGAAGTGTCATTAGTTGACTGAGATAAAGGGAAATGTTATCTAATTAGCGGAAAACCAATAATTATAGCAAAAATGATGGGAAAGAGGATAATTGGTGCAGTTATAGTATTAAAAATGCATAGTCAAATTTAGGTGTCTGCAATAAGGCACAAACATGGGCATATTTGGTGAGTCTATCCACCACAACTATGATTACATTTTTCCTTCTAATTTATGCAATCTTGTGATGAATTGCATGGAAACCTCTTCCCACCTATGGTTAGGAATAAATAGAGCGTGTAAAATACCTGGAGACTTAATTGTTTCACCCTTATTTTACTGAAAACCATGCATTATGCAATAAAAATTTTCACATCCCCTTTTATCCCTTCCCATGAGAAATATTGTTTGATTCGATGACAAGTATTTGAAAACTAGAATGCCCCCTCCGGAGAAGCATGGAGCTTAGATATAACCCTATTTTTAGGGTTGAGTTCTTACATGGGTATAATTTATCCTTATACCATAAAGCATCCCCTTTCCATAAAAATTTTCTCGACATGTTTGGATCATGTTGGAGATTTCGAATGAGATTTTGTGTTCGTGGGTCATCCCGTCATTCATACCTTTCCTCTTTAACCCAATATTCATGTAATATAGATATGGTACATAATAATTCTTCGATGACTCATCCTTCCATGACATAACATCAGCAACTACATTCTCCTTCTCTTTCTGATAGGTTATCTCAAATTCATACCCCAAAATTTTTTAGGCCCATTTTTTTTTCATCGATGATAAATGTTCCTCTAAGAAGTATTTCAAACTTTCATGATTTGTCTTTACTTTTAAGTTTTTTCCCATTATATATGGTCTCCATTTCTTTACTACATGAAGTATGGCTAACATTTCCTTCTCATAAATTGGTTTTGACATATTCTTACCTTTGAATTGACTACTCTCAAATGTAATGGGTCAACCCTCTTGCATGAGTATTTCCCCCATACCATACCCTGAAGCATCACATTCAACAATGAATGTTTAAAAATATCTAGAGCAACTAGAACTGGATTGGTGCACATGGCCTCCTTTAGCTTCTCAAATGCTTTGGTAGCTTCCTCATTCCAATGGAAAGATTCATTCTTCAATAAATTTGTCAATGGTGTTGCTATGCTACCATAATTCCTTACAAATCTACAATAATAACTTATAAGCCCCAAAAATCCTTGGAGATTCTTTATGGTTTTTGGAAGCTTCCACTCAAGCATGGTCTTTATCTTATTAGGATCCACTTTAACACCTTCATAAGAGATGACATGACCCAAATATTCAACCTCCTTGACTCCAAAAGAATACTTAGAGGGATTTGCATAAATTTGATGTTGTTCAAGAGTCTCCAACACCTTATTTACATGATGCAAGTGTTCTTCCCATGTTTTTTGTATATTAGTATATCATCAAAGAACACTAAAACAAACTTCTACAAAAATGTCTTAAAGATAAAATTCATCAAAAATTGAAATATAGAGGGTGCATTTATGAGTCCAAAATTCATTACTAAGAATTCATAATGGTCTTCATGTGTCCTAAAGGTTGTTTTATGAACATCCTCATCCTTAATTCTAATATGATGATATCTAGAATGGAGATCGAGTTTTGTAAATTAAACATCACCATGTAACTCATCTAAAAAAATCAATTACAAGAATAGGAAACTTATCTTTGACTATGTACTCATTGATTTCCCTAAAATCATGAAACATGCACCAATTATCTTCTTTTTTATGCACCAATAATATTGGAGAAGTATAATCACATTGACTATGATGGATAATTCTTGCTTCTAACATATATTGTATTATCTTCTCAACCTCACTCTTTTGCACATATGGGTACCTATAAGGTTTGATGTTGGGAGGTTGGCTCCCTAGTACTATTTGGATGGTATGATCATGATATGTTTTTATAGGCAAACCATTTGGTATATCTCCAAACACAACTGAGTGTTCATCTATAATTAGTTGTATATCTAATGGTATAATTGTATTTAACTGATGTCCTTCCAATGAAAATAGTTGTGTCACGAACCCCTATGCACATATTTTTAGTTGTTTTTACATCTATTGAGAGATCACCAATTGTGGAGAATTTACTATTAATCCTCTTAGTTCAAAATTGTTTCCTTCTCGACTAAAAACACATCTACTCTTTGTGCTTCATCTCAACAGCTTCCTAACGTGGTAAGCCATTAAACTCCTAAAACAATGTCTTTTCCTCTCATGGAAATGACATACATATGGCTTGTTATCTCCAAAAACAACACCCTATAAGTTTTCATGGATGGATGGATGGATGAGAAATTAGTGTTTTTAGGTAACATGGGACTATATCTCAAGTTGTGGGACTTGCTACTTTGATACATACCTCTAGAGAAGGTTGTTTCCTCCACCTATTCCTAATGTTAAACTACTCCTAAGGAAATAAATGCAGTTATTTAACCTTACTCTAATAATGCAAGGGACCATGTAAAGAGAAAGATGCATGAAAAGGGGAAATCCTAAGTTACAGAGAGGTGATAGCACCAAGAAGATGATGAAGACACTCTAATGAGGGAAAAGAGGGAAGGAAAATGGAGAAGGGAGAAATCAAACATGAGTGGCATAGACCCAAAACAACATTTTACTTTTTGTCTTTTATGAGACACAAACAAATGAACCTGCAAAGGAGAAATACATGCACAAAATACAACAAAAAGAATGGAAAGGCAAGGAAATGCAATAAAACATAAGTCAAGGTTGAGAAACACCACAAAACAAAACAAAAATTCTTTCGTAGTATGCAAAACCATTATATGTGAATAAAAAGGCACAAGAATACATTTCTAAGATCAAATAGAGGTCTACAATTCACAGCTTGTTCAGAACATTTTTGACAGAGTTCCTTTATATTGTAGAACATCCTCCCTTCACAAATGAGAGATTTTACATCATATAAAAGATGGGAAAGAGAGAAGAGAAAAAGAGGGAAACTTTGATTTCCACTTGTAACCAGCAAAAACATGCATTAAATGTCTAAAAATAGGCATGAACACCCTTAAAAGACCATTCCCCATGAAAACTTTCTTGTAGGAGAAGGAATGGGCACCATACTTCATCAACTTGGGTATTTGAGCTACCTCAAACCGTATATTTTAATTTTGGATTTTATTTACTCTTTTTTACCTTCCTACCTCACCTAATACTCTTTTTGTGTTGTATTACATGTTGACATCTTTCCGACGGTACCAAGTTTGTGAAATTTGGAGTAATAGGGTGAAAGATATGGCCATTTGAAGTTCATGGGCTTGGGGTAGTAAAATAGTTCCACGTGCAATGCTACATTCCACAAGAACGTGTTTCTTCCATATGTGGGTGTTTCATTCAGTTAGGGAACTTCGGTAATATGTGAGCTATTTTTTTAGCTTATGATGGCCGACTTGTCCACTTCCACCGCAGTCTTCTATTTTGCGGAGAATCGATCATTGGGTGGAACTGTGGAATAGTTCCACCTATACCACCGGGCTTGCATCTCCTACTTTGACTATAACATTGTCTCCCCACTTCACTTCTTCTTAGTTCCCGTCACCACTTAGTCGGCCTACTTAGCCATGTGGAGAACTAACAACCCTACAAATTGTTTTGTTAGTTCCCAAAAAGCCAAAGATTACCTACAACACTCCCTTTTCTTCCTTGCAGCTAGATTAACGATGTAAAGAACTATTGGCCCCGTGGAAATGTTCTGTTGGTTCCTCAAAACCTAATTTTTCAAAAATACATTGTCTCCACTTCTTTCTATGGTTAGATTTCTTATGTAGAGAACACAAGGAACAAGGGAATTGTTCTGCTTTCTTCCTCCCAAGCCCAATTTATCCACAACACACCCCAAAAGATCTTTTTTTATTTTTTGGCTAAGTATGGAAATGAGGAGCTTGGAAAGGAGGAAATGAACGTCCCCAACATTGATTTTTCCAACTTTTGATAATTGTATTTCCCAAGTCCAATATGGAAATGTAAGTTATCAAGGGTTATTTTGGATAATAAGGCTATTTAACAAGTAATATCCCATGGTGAGTTTAATGTTATGACATTTTCTTAAATAATTAATAGTACACTTCCAACTTATGCTTGATTAAGTTATGAGTAATTCCCAAGTCAATTAACATTTTCACCCTATATTTCTTGATAATCCAAACACTTTGAGGGTTTAGGGATGTTAATACCTAAAATTGTATGACATGAGATAATTAGGTGGGGATCTCCCGACTCTCCGGCTTGACAATGACCACTACCTCTTCATCCTCTTCCTTCTCTTCATCTCATTAGGCCCTTCAATGTAGAACAACTTATTTTTAAAACATTTATGTCTTGGTTCATATTTTTGTCACAGCTTAAAACATGACCCTTTTTCTCTCTTTTATTCATTTTGTTGAAGTGTTGGTCGAATTGGCTAAGGGAATGGTGGTGTCATTGTGATACGGTCTCTAATGTTATTGAAATTCTAAATCCTACTAGAAAGAATTTTTTCCTCTTCCAAATGTGTCATAATAATAAAATCGAAACCTTAAGTAGATTAAACATACATACATCATGCTCAATGTAGTCCCTAAGACCCCAAGAAATAGTTCATTCAAATTCCCTTTCATAATATTCTCCACACACAAAGATAGTTTTTCAAACCGATCAACATAATCCTTAACTAAACATATTTGTCAAAAAAATTTAATTGGCTAAAGTAATTAATATCCTAAATAACTCCCCTAGTTATTTGGATAACCTACATCCCATTCTGGCTCTAAGGTCTTCATTGTAGGTTGTGTTCACTTCAAATTGATCATTTAGCACATTTCAATGGTTATATATTCCTTGTACACCTCACACGCTCCTTCTTACCATGCATTCTTCCTCTTCCTTTTCCTTTTCCTCTTTGTTTCATTTTCCCATTGTGTGCACCCTCTGTATACTCACCTTCTTCCCACCAGCCATGCATCCTTTGCACGCACCCAAGACTTGTTTCCCAAAAAGGTAAGTCCTTGCACTTTCGTGCCCCACGCAAATTAATTTTTAATAATCACACCTCTACCATATGTTTCTTCCTTGGGTATTCCTCTCATTTCTCCCACACATGTCACTTTTGTGTGTTCCTTCCTCTATTTTCCTCTCACACCTCACTTTTCTACGTGCATGTTGTTAGCCAAAATGTGCCCCCTGCTCATTTTGGTGGCTAACTACTTGTGTTCTTGCCTCTCTTGTGCCTCAGTCCCCATTTTTTGGTTTTCAAGCACTCAAATCTTTCTAGAAGTGGCACCAATGGATAGAGCTCTTTCTCAGCTTTCCAGAAAGGTAAAGTTTTCCTCCTAACTCCTCATATTTTTCAAGTTATGGCCCGGCGGAGTTTTGTTGGGAAATTTTCTCCTTGGAAGCCCGCAGCCAATAGGAATGTGCCACATGTCCAAGAAGTGGTGGGGTTCGAGAGGAGAATTTGGGAAATTTACCAAGTGTTTTGCCAAAAATCTCAGATGGAAAATTTTCCCCGCCTGGCCCGCCAATGAATCAGGAAACGCCACGTGTCAGGGGGAAAATGACTTGAAAATTTGCTAAGTGTTGGCCAAAATTTTCAAAGGAAAAATTTTGAAGGAAGGCCTGTGGTCAATGGGGACATGACACGTGTCCGGCTCAGGCTGGAGTTCGGAGCTTGGGAGGGATTTTTTAAAATTTGGCTAAGTAGCCAAAAAGTTTCAAAGGGAAAGGTTTTCCCCCGCGGCCCCTTCCATCCAATCGGGACGTGCCACGTGTCCCGAGTGGCGGGGCACGGGGAAAAAATGAATTTTTTTCCAAGGTAAAAAATGCAAAATTTCAAAAGGAGAAATCGGGAGGAGAAACCCGTCGGCCAATGGAGGACCGACACGTGTCCAGCTTGGGGGCCCGCGGGGGTTTTTGGCAAAAATTTCCAAAGGTAAAAAATGAAGGGAAAGTGGCCAGGAGGTGCCCACACCCAATCAAATCATGCCACATGGCACCTGAGTGGTGGAGCATGGGGATTTTGAAAAAAATTCCAAATGCAAAAAGGGTCAAAATTTCAAATTTTTGCCCGCCGATCCGTTTTTGGGCGTTTTTGCCCTAAAACTTCAGACCTCCATAACTTTCGATCCAGAGCTTGGATTTGCACGTTCTTTATATCAATGGAAAGATTATGAAATTATCTACATGATTCCATGGTAAATTTTGAATTTTGGTTCAGTTTGGAGGGAGAAAATTAAAAACACTTCTGGTACGTGGTGATGGCCAGAAAAGACGTTTCAACAACCAATTTTAATGCAAAATGGGTCACTTTTCTCTCCAGCATGGTCAAAAATGTCAGAGCATGGGTTTGTAAGGACCTCCATGCTGTTTTAATGTAGTTTCATTCAATGAGGGATGGCTCCCATGCGTTTTACACGTTTTCTCTCTCCTGGGCTCGACCCATGGACTGTAAAAGCCAGTTTTGGCTCATTTTTTGAGGGTTGAACACTTTTTTGAACATTAGACTTCTTCTTTCACCTGAAAACAAGTGAATTTTGTAAGTATCAAGCCTTTTCAAGGATTGTAATAGGTTTATACCTCTTTGGTGGTGTAATACAAGGGATTTTGGCAATGGAAATGACAGTGCAAACTCTGTGATCAGTTCTCAGTCCTTGTTTGTATTGTTTTTTACTTCATTTCAGACCTCTAATTGCATTCTATCATCTTGTGTATGGTTTTCCATGTTGCATTTCATGAATTTGTGTCAACTTGTGTGAACAAGAAGTGCTCACCACTCCTTTGGTGCATCACCATTCAGTTTAGTTTCAATTTTTGCATCTTCTATCCCTGTCTCCTCACAAATTAGGATAAAATTAGGATTTGAACCTCTGCAGTTGTGCAAAATATAGATTTAATCAGAGGAGTTTGAGGAACCAGCCTCTAATCTGGAGATTCCTCTCTCATCTTGCAAGTCCCACACTTGGAGAGAGGTTTCAATGTTGTGCAATCACACTGGATGCCCTAAACATCAACTTAGAACCTTGATTTGCATCCAGGGGTGCTGCTGATTTGCAACAACAGTTTTGGCATGCCCGGTGGGACCTTAGAGGTCTCATTTTTATTGCAGCAAAGTTGATGTGCATCTGCTGCAATTTTCTTTCTTGAAAAGAGCCATAAATTGCACATCTAGCGACTCCAAAGGGAAGAATCAACTGGTTTCAGCAGTGCAGGCCTGAAAACTCATGAGAAGAGTCACCACAAGGTCAAGAGCTAGAGAAGAAGAAGTGTTGTTTGAATACCTGTAGTTATCTCCAAGAAGAAGGAAAAGAGGAAGAAGGATTCAAAGGTCTCCATCTCCACCAAACATAACTCTCTCAACTCCTCCACTGTAGGCCTTTCATTCAGTCAACAAGGGTTTTAAGACCAATTAGAATGGCACAAAACAACCCCTATGTCAACTTCACAGGCAGCAGCCCACTTTCCCTCAATGCACAACATCCAATTCCAATTGCAGCCTTGAAGAACATTCCATACTTCACTGGAGAGAATCAGACTACTCCAGGTGATCATGTTAAAGATATTGCCAACCTTTGTGCAATTCATGAAATCAATGAGATGCAAGTGGCTGTCAAATTGCTGGCATCTTCCTTCAAGGGGAAAGCATTGCAATGGTTTAGGAGCCTTGGAGCTGGTTCTATCACGAATTGGAACCAGCTATGTATAGCACTTCATGAGCAATTTGGAGAGAAGGGAGACAACTTGTCTCTTTTGGAGCAGCTGACAACCATCAAGAGAGCTCCCAATGAGCGGTGGTTGATTTTAACTTTAGATTTCAAAAGACTTGGGAGAGAATTCCGGTGGCGGTCAGGGCCAATGCGAAGGTGCTTTTCTCTACTATCTCAAAGCTCTAAATTCTAATATTTCTATGTTGATTCAGTCCATGGGAGGCATAACTATCCCTATGGCTTATAGCATTGCCATTAGGGCTGAAAATTGTTTGATCCAAGCTGGAAAACTAGCCCCTAGACCTCCCATGCCATTGTTTCCAAGTTTAGAGAGCCCAAACACTAATCAAGCACCTAATTTGGCTCCTTCTCCCATTCCTAGAAATCAGAGTTCAAATGAAGCTTCTACTTCATCTCCAAGTGCCCCAAATGAGCTTCAAGAAGTCATGAAGCAATTGCAAAACCTAGGCAATGAGCTGGTTACTCTCAAGAGGCAACAAGCCCAAGGTTTTAGACCTTCTTATCAGCCCCAAGCTCAGCCTAACAGGCAGCCATATCAACCACAAAGACCACCTAATCCAGCTGCAAATGTGAATCAAACAAGGCCTCCTGCCAATAGGCCATTTCAGCCCTATAATCCAAATGCCATATCTACCTCTAAAGCATTGGTGCCAACACAAAACAACGTTGCTCAGGAGTATGATTGGTGTTTTCCATGCAATGAACCTCATAACCAATCCATGTGCTTCAATGGTGCTTTGAATCAAGCATTAATGGTGACAACTACTGGTGTGGAGGGTGAGGGCAATCAAGGAAACAACCAACAACAAGAAACATTCCAACAATCAGCTCCAAATGACACCACGTTGGTAAATTGGCAAGCAGAGGATTTTTGTGGCATGAATCAAACAGTCTCTCAAGGTGTGGCAGCCAACACAAGGTCAAAAAGAAGGAATTTGGGAGAAGAGCAGCCATTAGCTCCAACCAATCCACAACCTTCCTTGGCTCCACAAATGGTGGGCAAACAAAATCCAATTTCAAATGCACAAGGGCAGCCAAGAACAGCTCCTAGACCAACTCAAATACCAGTTGTTGCTGCCCACATGCAAGGAGTGAATGTGCAAACCAAGGGACAGCAAAGAGATCCTTCATCACCATTCAGTATCATCGATCAGATGAAGAAGACAAATGTGAATATATCAATGTGGGAATCCCTATCTATCCCAGGCCAAAGAGATTTGCTACAAGCTGCCATGAAGGACTGGCCAACTTCGAATCAGCAAGTTCAGATGTAAGAGAAAGTGCTCACAAACTGCCTAGCCTGAAGGGAATCATGGAGGACAGCAAGGTAAAATGTTGAAGCCCCCTCCTTTCTATGTTTCGTTAATCATTGGAAATCAGCTAGTGCATAATTGCATGATAGATTCCGGGGCAAGTAGCTCAGTGATGCCTAAACAAATAGCTGATCAGCTAGGGCTCCAGTATGAAACCATATCCAAAGGGGTAGTGCAGCTGGATGGGACAGCAGTAACAATAGTCGGAGTGATTAGAAACTTGAATCTTACCTTGCATGCATGTCCAAATGTTGTTGTTTTACAAGATGTATCAGTCATAGACCTTCCACCACTCTTTGCCCTATGCTTGTCAAGGGACTTCACAGCCAAGATTGGAGGATATTTGTCTGCTGATTGGTCACACATGCTGTTCAGAACAAGGTATGGAACCAAAGCTACAATCAGGTCTGAACCTATTGCAAACTTTCACATTGAGCCTTACACTCCAAGTCAGATCAATGCCAATTGTTCAACATTTGATCAAGAAGATCACCCAAGCACTGATGAAGCTGACACTAAGGTTGGAAGCATCCCGGATCTAACTCTTGATGAATGGGCAAACAAAGTACATGCTTTTGATCCTTATCAAGAAGTAGAAGAATCTGAGCTAGGGGTCTATTGCATACATGAAGAAAATCAGCCCATTCCTAGCATCACCAAACCAAACCACAAGGATGAGAATGAGGTATGGCAACTATTTTTTGATGGATCAAGGAGTAGACAAGGTGCAGGAGGTGGAGCTATGCTTGTTTCACCTCAAGGAGTAAGGTACTATTCAACTTTTAGGTTTCAGTTTGCATGCTCTAATAACACTGCTGAATATGAAGCCTTGGTGCAAGGGATGCATTGGGCAATCAAAAAGAAAATAAAGAACTTGCAAGTCTTTGGTGACAGTGAATTGATTGTAAATCAGGTCAAGGCAGCATGCTTGCCAAGAATGATCTACTCAAGTGCTACAAGAATAGGGTGTATGGGACCTCATGGAAGATTTTGAGGGTTTTGGCATCAAATCCATTCGTAGGAAAGAGAACCAAGCTGCTTGTGAGGCTTGCAGCAAGTAGGGGTAGCAGCCTTTGACATTGTGGAAAGCATTCAACAAGACAAGGTACATCCAAACATCCACGTGATTGTGAGGCCTTCGATGTCGGATAACAATGTAAGTTGGAAATGTTTGAGAATGACCAGCAAATCATCCATTTCTTGCGAAGAAGCTGAGTTCTCAACTAAGAATCAAGAAAAATTGGAACAACGATATGGTGACCAAGTGGTACAACTAAGAACTAAACTAACAAGCTGCCCAAGGACTTATCACTTTGGAGTCCATTTTTAATCCCAATGATCATTTTAGGAAGGAGAAAGAAAACATTCGAGTCAAGAGAGAGGATTCGGTATCCATCTTGGTGGAAGAGAACAAACCATTGCAAATTGGAAAGATGACAACTAAACAAGAAAGGTATGAGTTCATGCAATGGCGTGTCAAGAGTTCCTGATGTGTTTGCTTGGAGCTATGAAGACTTGAAAGGTTTCAATCCAAACTTAGCTCAGATACCATTGAATTGGATCCAAATACTAAGCCTATCGGGCATAAACAAAGACCAGTCAATCCACACATGGAGCCTCTCATGAGGAAAGAATTGAACAAGTTGATTGAGTCAAGGATCATATTCCCAATCAAGCATTCTAGTTGGGTTGCCAATTTGGTTCCAGTCAGAAAGAAGAGTGGGGAAATCAGATTGTGTGTTGACTTCAGAGATTTGAATAGAGCATCTCTCAAGGATCATTATCCACTTCCTTCCATGGAGCAGATTTTACAAGTTGTTGCTGGCTCCGAGAGGTTTTCACTACTTGATGGCTATTCAGGGTATAATCAGATTATGGTGAAGGAAGAAGATCAGTTCAAGACAGCCTTTACAACTAAATGGGGAACTTATGCATACAGGAAAATGCCATTTGGGCTGTCCAACGCTGGTGCTACCTTCCAAAGAGCAATGGACATGGCGTTCAAAGGTTTGATTAACAACATGGTGCTGATTTACCTTGATGATATCACTATTTTTTCCAAAAATGTAGCAGACCACCTCTCTCATTTGAGACAAGTCTTCACGAGGTGCAGGAGATTTGGAGTGTCCTTGAATCCTAAGAAGTGTATCTTTCTTGCACATGAAGGAAAGCTCCTTGGCCATATTGTCTCCAAAGAAGGATTAGCGATTGATCCAGAAAGGGTTGAAGCCATAAGAGCACTACCATTGCCAAGCCACAAGAAATCCCTTCAGAGTTTCTTGGGAAGGATAAACTTTGTCCGAAGGTTTGTCCCAGACTTTGCAGCCCTTGTCAAACCTATCACCAAAATGTTAAAGAAAAGCATGGCTTTCAAGTGGACAACAGAAGGCAAGGAGAGTTTTGAAGCAATCAAAGAAGCCATCTCTCAAGCACCAACTCTCATCAACCCGGACTTCTCCAAGGATTTCATCCTCTATGCATTTGGAGGTAATGATACTATTTCTGCCATTTTGGTACAGCAGAACAAGGACAATGATGAGCAGCCAATTACTTTCTTTAGCCAGAGCCTAGATGACTATGAGGTGAGGTATTCTTTTATTGAGAAGCATGTACTTGCAGTAATTAGAAGCTTGAAGAAATTCAAGCATTTAGTCTCAAACAACAAGGTCCAGCTGCTGGTCTCTCATGCTGGGGTTAAAGACTTCCTCCTCAACAGGGATTTGAATGAGAAAAGGGCAGGTTGGATCACTCGTGTCATGGAATATGACATTGAGATCAAGATCACCAAGCTGGTAAGAGGAAAAGGATTGTGTGAGCAGCTGATTTTGGGGAAGAAAAAAGAAGTATGCAATGAAGAAGAGGTTGTTTTGACAGTTCAAGACAGCCATGAGCCAAGTGGCACTCAAGAAGAAAATAATGTTGTCCCTACTCCTTGCTGGACCCAAAGTATAATACATTTCCTAAGCACAGGCCTATGCCCTCCGGAGATGAACAAGACCCAAAGAAGACACTTCAGATTGCAGGTTGTCCCATATGCCATTGTTGATGGAGTTTTGTTCAAGAAAGATGTGAATGGAGTGCTGTTGAGATGCATTAGCACAAATCAGATTCATAGGGTGTTGGAAGAGTTCCATGGTGGACCAGTTGGTGGTCATTTTGCACCGAGAGTGACAACTCTAAAAATTATGAAGGCTGGTTATTATTGGCCCAAGATTTTTAGTGATTGCTTTGCATGGATCAAGAGGTGTAAGAATTGTGCATTCTTCACAGGAAAAGAAAGACTTGCTGCCCTTCCATTGCATCCAATCTCAGTTGACCAGCCGTTCATGCAATGGGGTTTGGACTTCATTGGAGTCATTAATCCCAATTCAAGTCAAGGGCACAAATGGATTTTGATAGCCATGGACTACTTCACCAAATGGACTGAAGCAGTAGCACTCAAAGAAGCAAATGAGTCTAGCATCTTAGACTTCTATGAGGGCATAGTAACTAGATTTGGCATACCTGCTATGATAATCTCAGATAATGCATTAGCATTCATTGGATCCAAGGTGACTGAGTGGGCTGTCAAGAACGGGATCTACCTAAGTACTTCATCAAACTATTACCCTCAAGGTAATGGCCAGGCTGAGTCTACAAACAAGAACTTGTTGAGGATCATTAGGAGAACTCTTGATGAGAATCAGAGGTCTTGGCATACCAAGCTGAAATCAGCCTTATGGGCTGATAGGATAACCCCCAAGAGATCCACAGGTAATTCTCCATTCAGGCTTGTCTATGGAAGAGAAGCAATCTTGCCCATGTCACTTGAGTTGCCAACATTGGAACTCATGAAACAGTTGGAGCTGTTGGAGTTTGAGCCCATGGAGGTGAGATATGCAGAGTTGATGGAGCTCCAAGAGATAAGAGATCAGGCATCCCAAGCAATGGAGAAGGATCAAGCCTTGATCAAGAAGACCTTTGACAGGAAGGCCAAGAGTAGATCTTTCCAGGTTGGAGATCTAGTGTTAAAATGGGATGCAGATAGAGAAAAACCAGGAAGGCATTCAAAATTTGATGCCATTTGGAGTGGCCCATACATGGTCACGAAGTGCAAGAACAACAATGCTTTCCAATTGGCTTCATTGGATGGTGAAGAACTGCAGATTCCAGTCAATGGAATCTATCTCAAGCATTGTTTCTAAAGGGAAATTCTCTACCTTGTAAATATTAGCTTAGTTTTCCTTTCCTTCAAGTGCTTGTGCACATTGTTTTGTTGTAGGTTAGTTTTGCTTTCCCTAAGTGCTTTGGCACAGCTTGTTGTCCCTGGAGATGTTTTGCAGTCCTTGTTTCAATCAGGTGATTTTCCATCTTCCTCCTTGCAACATTCTAAGTCGGTTGAGGTTCCAAATAGAAAATTTAATGACTCCATGCCCAATGGACTGCTTCAGCAACTGGTACTTTCATCTAGCAGGTAGATGACCCCTCTGAGTCACCAAAATTGTTAGCCAAAATGTGCCCCCTGCTCATTTTGGTGGCTAACTACTTGTGTTCTTACCTCTCTTGTGCCTCAGTCCCCATTTTTTTTTTAGGCACTCAAATCTTTCTGGAAGTGGCACCAATGGATAGAGCTCTTTCTCAGCTTTCCAGAAAGGTAAAGTTTTCCTCCTAACTCCTCATATTTTTCAAGTTATGGCCCTGGAGTTTTGTTGGGAAATTTTCTCCTTGGAAGCCCGCAGCCAATAGGAACGTGCCACATGTCCAAGAAGTGGCGGGGTTCGGAGGAGAATTTGGGAAATTTACCAAGTGTTTTGCCAAAAATCTCAGATGGAAAATTTTCCCCACCTGGCCCGCCAACGAATCAGGAAATGCCACGTGTCAGGGGGAAAATGACTTGAAAATTTGCTAAGTGTTGGCCGAAATTTTCAAAGGAAAAATTTTGAAGGAAGGCCCTGGTCAATGGGGACATGACACGTGTCCGGCTCAGGCCGGAGTTTGGAGCTCGGGAGGGATTTTTTAAAATTTGGCTAAGTAGCCAAAAAGTTTCAAAGGGAAAGGTTTTCCCCCGCGCCCCTTCCATCCAATCGGGACGTGCCACGTGTCCCGGAGTGGCGGGCGCGGGGAAAAAATGAATTTTTTTCCAAGGTAAAAATTCAAAATTTCAAAAGGAGAAATCGGGAGGAGAAACCCGTCGGCCAATGGAGGACCGACACGTGTCCAGCTCGGGGGCCCGGCGGGGTTTTTTGGCAAAAATTTCCAAAGGTAAAAAATGAAGGGAAAGTGGCTAGGAGGCACCCGTGCCCAATCAAATCATGCCACGTGGCACCCGAGTGGTGGAGCGTGGGTATTTTTAAAAAAATTCCAAATGCAAAAAGGGTCAAAATTTCAAATTTTTGCCCGCCGATCCGTTTTTTGGGCCGTTTTTGCCCTAAAACTTCAGACCTCCATAACTTTCGATCCAGAGCTTGGATTTGCACGTTCTTTATATCAATGGAAAGCTTATGAAATTATCTACATGATTCCATGGTCAATTTTGAATTTTGGTTCAGTTTGGAGGAGAAAATTAAAAACACTTCTGGTACATGGTGATGGCCAGAAAAGACATTTCAACAACCAATTTTAATGCAAAATGGGTCGCTTTTCTCTCCAGCATGGTCAAAAATGTCAGAGCATGGGTTTGTAAGGACCTCCATGCTGTTTTAATGTAGTTTCATTCAATGAGGGATGGCTCCCATGCATTTTGCATGTTTTCTCTCTCCTGGGCTCGACCCATGGACTGTAAAAGCCAGTTTTGGCTCATTTTTTGAGGGTGGAACACTTTTTTGAACATTAGACTTCTTCTTTCACTGAAAAAAGTGAATTTTGTAAGTATCAAGCCTTTTCAAGGATTGTAATAGGTTTATACCTCTTTGGTGGTGTAATACAAGGGATTTTGGCAATGGAAATGACAGTGCAAACTCTGTGATCAGTTCTCAGTCCTTGTTTGTATTGTTTTTTACTTCATTTCAGACCTCTAATTGCATTCTATCAGCTTGTGTATGGTTTTCCATGTTGCATTTCATGAATTTGTGTCAACTTGTGTGAACAAGAAGTGCTCACCACTCCTTTGGTGCATCACCATTCAGTTTAGTTTCAATTTTTGCATCTTCTATCCCTGTCTCCTCACAAATTAGGATAAAATTAGGATCTGAACCTCTGCAGTTGTGCAAAATATAGATTTAATAAGAGTTTGAGGAACCAGCCTCTAATCTGGAGATTCCTCTCTCATCTTGCAAGTCCCACACTTAGAGAGAGGTTTCGATGTTGTGCAATCACACTGGATGCCCTAAACATCAACTTAGAACCTTGATTTGCATCCAAGGGTGTGCACTTGATTTACAACAACACATGCCTTTGCACCTTCTTATACACCCTTTTGTGCCATGTGGCATGTGTCAAAGTTTGAGTGTGCTATATGCAACCAACCAAAGCATGCCAACAGGGCATCAAATCCTTATAATGAACCGTTGGGTGACACATGGTAGAAATGATAAAATAGATATGTAGTTGGTTGATCTCTTAGTCAATTAATGCATGCCACGTGTCTTATGTGCCCATTTTGCATCATGATATTCGAGTCATAACTTCTATTCCAAAGGCTCATATATTTGCATGCCCAAACTTTTTGAAAAGTTGTTAACGTCCGCTACATGCTAGACTACTCAAATTCAAATTACAACATGATTTGGTAGGTGAGAAACTAGAAAACATCTTTCATGCCATTAATGAGTAGATTTGATTGCTCCAACCACCTAATTTGATATGGATCTCACCTCCTTCCTTCTCCTACATGCCAAATAGACATGGGAAGCATATTTTATAGATTTTCACATGTATTTGTAGGAATTCAATGTTGTTTGTTGGTGGTTTTGTCTCAAATTCGAGTTTTCCCTCTTTCTCTTCTTCTTATCTCATTATCCATCTATAAATGTAAGATCTCGACTCATTGTAAAGTGTTGGAAATTTTGGATCCTTTGGTGTTTGCTAAGGATTCCATATATTTGCAATTTGAGTTGTAAACCTCTAGATCTAGTTCGAGCAAGAAAATATCATCCTTTGAATGCCATTTTAATCGAATGTGCATACCTAGAAGTAATAAAAGCATTGTTTTGTGGCTATGTTCTACCTTAACATGTCTATATTCTTCTTTCTTACCTTTTGTTACATCGTGTGCTTGTTTTGTTACTTTTAAATCTCTTACAACTCCATTTTTCGTGTTGTGTTTCATGAAATTGATCATGAAAATGTGTTATATTTTGTGTTACACATGCTTAGCCTCCCTTAATGCCTTTCCCTTCATTTTCACTTAAAACATACAATTTTCATCCCTCTTTTTTGTTGTTATTGCCTCCCTTTGTTTAGTTTTCCATTATGTTATCCTTCTATCCATGGTTCCTTGGCATTGTTAGCTTATTTTTCCTCTTCAACATTAGGATTAGTAGTAGCGGTGAAAGCATCATCTATGATTAGTGAAATATTTTTAGGAGGAAGTTAAGACAAACAAGAACCATAAGGCTCGAAACGGCCTCTAGATCCTTGTAATCACTTCAAACCAAGTGCTTTAATGAGAATCCGAACATATATTATAACAGAAAGAATTATACAAGCATTCATACATAGCATGAAAGGAAAGAGAACTCATATGAGAGAAGTATGCACTAAATCCATTGATATCCATGTCTATTTATAACAGGTAACCTCATTATATTCATTGATTCATTATAGAGTGTCACAGAGTGCAGACCGCAAAGTCATGCATATCATTGGACTTGTATAACTAAGCCAAAAGAAAAATAAATTACAACTCTATGCCTAGTACATTCTCTCCTTAATGAAAATATCCACTCACAGTAATTCTACAGAGCTTCACCCATGTTATCTCTCAAGCTTGTTATGCATAACAAGCTCCTTCTCTCACGTATTCTCTCGATGAAGATCCCCCTCTTTTACATGGCAGGCACTTGTATTTATAACTTTCCTACACTGCCAACTCACCTTCCAGTGCCCTCAAATCCGGTGCCAAGTGTCGAATGTGGTCCTCCATGCGAGCATGTTCCTTCAAGCCTGAGCTTTCCACTCCATCTCATGATGATCTTCTAGAATATTCCATCGCAGGCATGCTCCTCCCTAGGCCAACTTGTCGCCAAGCTGGCATCTTGTCTGAGCGTAACCAATCACGCTTTTCACGTGTTCTACCTTGGGTGCCCAAATTGACTAAGTCCGAGCCTCCTTTCGTGCATCACACGAACTATGTGCTTCCTTAACTCTTTCTTTTGCATGCTTTTGTCCTGTGTGCCTTTTCATAACTGGGACCCTGCGCACCCACGTGCCTTCATACTTGGTTAATATTATAGGGGTCCAACATCACCCCACACTACACCTATTCTCCATCCTCGAAACACTTAACCAAAATGCATGTTGTCCAGGGAGCTAATGAATAGCCTTATACTTTACAAAGAAAAGAATAAGGAATGAAAGAATTAGGAAAAGAATGAAGAATGGGGGAGAGTCAATTCAACAAGCTAGGAAAATCTTTCCAAAGGTCTTCCTCTAGCTTATTCCATACTTCGACCTCACCTTGTGCCTTCGGAAAAGGCCACCCACCAAGGTGCTCACTTCATCAAAACTCGGCCAACTCCCCGGGTTCCCAAAATATCCACAATCTACTCCATCTCTCTACCTAGGTCCTCGATTTTATCCAACCTCCTAGTGATTAGGGGGTATAGTACCTTTAGTTGGGCCTTAATTGAGCTCCTTAAGGCCTCAATTGCCTCTGATTTCTTCTCTACTTCAGCAAGAACCTTGTCTCTCTCCACCCTATTTCCCTTGTTCTTTTCTTGGAATTCTTTTCATTTTATCGCAAGCATGGTGACCAAGGAGCTCACCACCTTATCTCTGTCTGTGTATGTATCATATGCAGCTTCTACAGATCGGGAGGTGACCTTCACCTCTATGAGTACTTGGCCATACTCGCAACAAGCGCTACCACCTTCAACCGGTCCTCCTCTTTCAAGTGCACAACCACTTCTTCAACAAGCATTCCAGGCCAAGGTTTGTCTCTCCATAGTGAGGATGCGCATTAGATCTTCTATACACTCCAAGAGGGATGAGTATTTCTATGCGGTGACGCTAAGTCTGGATGCTTCAGAGGATGGCACGTTTGATAGACTCTATTTTCTTGTAAACTTCCCACCTTTACTTTCTCTTCCTTCAACTCGTGCTTAACTATGCACTCGATCGGTTCTTCCTATTTCAAACTATTGGCCTTCTCCATCAGTTCTTCCTCCTTCCCTAACTTCGCCTCAAGCATTCTAATCCTTTTATTGTGCATGAATAATCTATCCTCGCCTCAATCGTGACCTTATTCAAAGGCATTGCACACTTACTCATCCAAGAGCCCCCGAGCATTCACTAAGGGATTGACCCCTTAGATTCTGCAGTTGATGAGCACCTCATGGTAGAATTCAAGTCTAGCTCATCAACGTGATACTCGAATGCCTAAGAGAGCATCTTCTTGGTTCAAAGGTATGTGTCGTCCTTCTCAAAAGACCCCATGGCTATGAGCCTTCCCCGTGGGTATGGTGCTATGGAATCGTGTGCATAACACCTTCCATGTGTCATCAACATAACTCATTACTGGTCTTTGTTCTACATCAATATTTCTTCTACCCAAGCGCGTGCCTTTGGGTAAGTTTACTATCAGTGAGGCCTCCCAAGCTGTCATGCTATTTTTCGATGTTCTCCTCCTTCCCTTCCTCGGCACTATGTCATACGTTGCACTCCAAATCTTGGTCAACCAGACCTAGAGTATCCTCTCAGTGCTTCTCTTTTTCAGCCACCTCGTGATCTTCTCCTTTGTAAAACTTATGGCTCCCTCCTTTTTCCTGGCGTCCTCCTCATTCCCCTCTATGTCTCCGAAGTCTTCCTCATCATGTGTGCCCTTGCGCACCGCATGTGATACAAACTCCTACTCATCTCCACTCTCCTCTTCGAGTCATAGATGTTAACCACACGGGGCTCTTGGTATTTCTCTATTTTCTTCTTCTTCACTCTTATCCCCTCTTCCACCCATGTATTTTTCCAAGCTATCGGTCACCTCCGAGTCAGCTTCCTCATCCACCCTCTACTTCTTCCTGAGAGGTGGCTCCTGATCAAGGGATTCAGCCTTATCTTCTTCCTCAAGTGATTCTTCCTTGGAGATGGGTTGCTTAGGCACCTCTATCTCTTCAGCATCTTCTCCTTCACCGAATACTTCTTTCTCCACACGTAAGTGCTTGGTTTGAGTGCTCATGGATGGCATGCTCACTATCTGAGTAGTCGGCACACTTGGTGCTTCTCCATCTCTTCCTCTCTTCTTTGACATAGGCCCCTTCTTACCCAAGGGATCTTTAGGTATGGAGACTTCATTCTCCAGATACACACCCTTCTAAACTTTGGCCTTATGCGCAAGTACACGCGTGTGCCGGATCCTCCAACGATGGGAAGCTTCATCGGCCTAGTCATCTGAGTCTCGTGTGACATGTACTTCTCCACGTATGTGCGCTTTCCACCTAGGTAGTTCAACTTATTTCTCATCTCCCTGTGTTCTTGGTCCAACCTACCCAGTTCCAACCTTATCTTCTTTGACTCTTTAAACATGTTCACCCCCGCTTGAAAGTATTGAGCAGTAAATGTGAAGGGGAGCTTGCACCAAGGGCTCCATGAATCGTCTATCCGCTTGAATCTGCCCATGGAGAAGTGTTGATAGACCACAAATTCAGCTTCTTCCTCAATGGATGCTGGGAGTTGCTCAAGGATTCTCCACTCTGCCCCGAATGCATTCCTCAGGCACGTGTATAATTTTTCCAGCCGCGCCTTGTGGAGTGTTGTCTTTGTATCACAAGCATATTTTTCGAACCTCTTCGCATGTGAAGGATCCTTAGCTGGGTACTCCCACACGAACTTGTCTAACATTTCGGGCACTCCAATCTCCGTGAATATAGAGGTGAGTAAGACGTTGCCGAAGAGGATCCTGTCTCCTTCCCTTGTGCACTTAACAATTTCTTCATCGATGTATGCGGATAGGTTATATATAGTTTCCTCTGCAATATTCTTGCAGACATGTAGCCAAGGTTTGTTGACCTGTGTCCACTTTTCCTGGCCATCCAGCTTAGTCACCAAATGCGCAGCCATCTTCCTTACGAGGTCCTTAATGTCTGAAATTTCATAGTACCATGACCCTTTATTCAGTAGGCATACTCGGTGATCATTTCTTGAATGGCCTACTTGTCGCCAAGGTCATCTTCCAAGCATCTCCCACACATATGAGGCTGTAAATTGTGAAATTAACTAGGAGTCATGCGCATCTTGCACCCAAAGAAAGTGGAAGTAATCTTCACGCACCCATGACATCAACCACTAGTACAGTGCTCGATTCGAAAATAAGGCAACTCATAGAGTTGCAGAACAGCCCTACCTTCTCCATTTTGACCTTCACGTCATCGTCATATATAGGAAAACCCTCGGTGTTCATTTTTTTGGGGGGCATACCAATTCCAATGCCATTTACTTTTCTATTGTGTTCATGCGGTGATTATAGTCACTAACAGTGCATACACTTCTCAAGTGGGATTCCCATTCCTTCCCCATCATCACCCCATTTGGGTATTACATCTCTGCATACCATTCTTCATTCGTGTCTACCTCGGGTTCTAGTTTTTAGCCTTGGCTTTTCTCTTTCCTTTCTTAAGTGCCATGGTCGGGGTATTTTTATCACTCCAATTCTCTCCTTGTTACTTTTTTACTTCCTCCAATCCTCTGATCTCAAATCCATGATATAATGCTTCTAAACACGTGCCCTAGTTTTTCGAACCCTAACTGGAATTAAATCTTCACAAGATAGTGCCTCTTCAATTATTTCCATGCTCGTGTAACCCCTTCCTTCTAGTTTGCAATCTCAAATTGGCTACTTCAATCTCATAGATCTTCCTTCACTCGATCGAATCAGAAAGCCCTAGTTTGTCGAACTCACTTATATATCCAGCTCTTCTATTTTGCAAAGTAAAAATGAGAGTGCCACGACCCTCTACTTATAGTTTTTCTCTTTTTTGAACATTAAATGCTACTTTACCTACCACCATACTTTGCTCATTTAATGCAAATTTTTCAAACAAAGCCCATCTTCAATGCCTTTTACTTGCATGACTTGCTCCTCCAAACTTTTGGTGCACAACCAATCCATCCTCGACAGGAGACTCTTGCACACGCGTAACCCACGCCAAAGGCACTTCTTCTATCCTGATCCTTGCTCTTGCCTACCTCATGTTGCTTTCAAATGCACTTTCTCCTCCTCAGTACGTGGGATCTACAAGTAGCTTTACCCTGGCACTAACCATTCTTTTATCTTTTCTCTTTATATACCTCTTTAACCCAAATACTCAACAAGGATTTTCAACACTACTTCCTTAGTACTTTAATCACACGCTTCTTCACATTTTCTCCACCCCACACTTAAAGTAATGTGTGGTCCTCTGCACACTCAAAAATTCTCCAAAAATAGCAATAAGGTTATCGGTGCCCAAGGCGCAAAACAAAACAACAACACGAAAGGGAAACACAAGAAAGGGAAAATGCATAAAGGAAACTCCTGAACTAATTGGAAAAACTACCTTATTTACAAATACCAAGAAGACTTATTTAAAGTAGGGCTTTTCCTACTGCCATTGAAGTGTCCAGGAAACTTCATCCCATCTAGCGCTTATAACTGGCACGCACCCGAATCAGGATGTACGAGATTGTGTAAGGACCCAACCAATGGACTTTCAACTTCTCAAGATGGCACAAAAACTTGGAATCATATAATAACACCATATGCCCAACCTCAAGCTTATTGTTTCTAATATTGCGATCATGCCAAGCCTTTTTCTTTGCCTCTTCCACTGTTTGGCTCCATTGGGCAAGTGATCATCTCTCATCAAGTTTTATTAGCTCATCAATTCTTTCTTCCAAAGGCTTATTCATTGGCTAACCCTCCTACGTGTGTGCTATTTGCAAAGAAGGCAACATAAATTCAACCAAAAAAAAGCTTCCATGCCAAACACTAATTGAAAAAGTGTGGCTTTATTTAGTCTTTTATACATTGTCTGTAAGCCCATAATCTACCGATACTTTGTCATCCCAATCAAGTCTTCCGACATCACAAATCTTGGTCAAGGTATGACTCGAGATTTTGTTGAATGCTTCCATGCGTTTCCATTTGCTTGTGGGTGATAGGGCACATGAGCACCATGAACTCGAGATCCTCGTAGTCTCATTCAAGAAATGTATACCCCTATCACTAGTCAGACTCAAAAGGCATCCATACCTTGTGATAATGTTTTCCCATAAGAACCTTGTTGTTGTTGTTGTTGTCGTGTAATCCTTAGTTGGGGCTGCCTCTTCCCACCTTGTGAGATAATCCATGCAAGTGATGACATAACGTGACACAGTCCTCCACGTTACTGGTGTAATAGGTCCTACAAAGTCTATCGCCCACTTTTCAAAAGGCTTCATGCTAGGAATAGGGTGTAAAGGCATTTCATTTCTCCTTCCTGGTTTTCCAATGCGCTGACAATGGTCACACACTTTACAATAATCTCTACAATCCTTGTATAAGGTTTCCCACCATAAACTTTCCATTAATATATTACACGTGGTGGAATCACCTACATAATTTCCACCCGCACTTCCTTCATGTGCTTCCTCCATGATGGCCAGGTGTTCATGCTCTAAGACACACCTACGCAAAACTTCATCACATCCCAACTTGTATAAGTCTCCACTAATTAACATGTAGGGTGCAGCGTGTATGGCCAACTGCTTCTTTTCCAATGCCTTCATTCCACTTGGTGCCACCACACTTCCTTTAAGAATACTACAATCTCCTCTAAATATGAGGGTGCACACTGCAACCTAAATAGTTGCGCATCTAACATTGCTTCCTTAATACTCTACGTGTCCTCCCCTGAATCAATTCTTGATAGATGATCAAGCCCATAGTTTCTTTTCCTAGGTTTTACTACAATGGTGAATTCAAACTCTTGAAATAACAACACCCATCGACATATGCATCCTTGTAGAACAGGCTTGTTCACTAAATACTTCAATGCCATGTGGTCGGTGTAAAACACAAAGGGTGTTGCCAGCAGATACTATCTAAACTTGAAGAGTGCGTAGATCATTGACAATGCCTCACACTCGGTTGTGGTGTAATTTTTATTCTTTGGTGTCGACTTCCTGTTTCCAAAACAGAGAGGATGATCAATAATCCCTTCACCTAGTTGTGCAAGTACTTCTCCAATGGCGGTCCCTGAGGCATCTACATGGACATGGAAGGGCTTGTCCCAAGAGGGAAAACGTAAAATAGGCGTGGTAATAAGCCTATCTTTTAATGTATCAAATGCCCTCTATGCCTCTCCCCAATGGAAGGCACTTTTGTGTCTAAGGAGCTCCTCTAAAGGTGTAGAAATCTTGGCATATCCTTTAATGAACTTTTATAATACCCCGTATGCCCAAGGAATCCACGCACTGCGCTCTAGCTAATAGGCTCCCTTAACCACACAATAAATGCAACCTTAGCAAGATCTACCAGTACAAGCCCTCCTTACATATGATATGCCCCAATAAAGTCCCAAAGGGTGTAGTAAACATGCACTTCTTAATGTTGATGGATATCCTCAACTGCCTACACCTTTCAAACATTAATCTCAAGTTGTCACAATGGTCCTTAACCAGACCATATACTATCCAATCATCCAAATAGACCTAAAGAAACTTATGGATGAAGTCTTGGAATGCTTGCACCACTATGCATGAAAAGACAACAGGTGCATTCTTTAACCCAAAGGGCATGACCGTATATGTAAAACTTCCCCACTTGGTGGCGAAAGTTGTCTTCTCTTGGTCTTCCTTTGCAATCCGGACTTGGTGGTACCCTAAAAATCCATCCGTAAAGGAGTAGATTTCATGCCCAACGAATCCTTCCAAAATTTCTTCAATGAAGGGGGTTGGAAATGGATCAATGACACAAACTGCATTTAATTCCCTATAATCCACACAAATCCTAATCTGCCCATCCTTTTTTATGTTGATTACCATCGGACTTATCCACTCTAATTCTTCCACTACCTTAATGATCCTAGAAGCTATCATTTTTCTATCTCCTCCTTAACTTTCACGCATAAATTGGGATTCATCCGATAGGGCCTTTTTCTAACCAAGCATGCACCATCCTTCAACTTTATCTTCATTTCCCCCAAGGAGTGGTGAATGCCTTTGATCTCATGGTACCCGTGAGAGAATAAATCCTCAAATTCACACAGCAGATCAATGATCTTTGATACTTTCTTCTCTATCCAGTAATCTCCAATAATAGCTTCCTTAGGTTCTTCTCTTGAACCGATGTTAACTTTCTTTGTCTTTAAAGGCTCATGGTAGGCACACACATGAGCATTTACACTGTCCACTACCTCACGTGTCCCTACAAAATGGCTAACATCTAAGCTTTATGATTCCTCTCCATCAATCACATATACCAACTTTCCCTTCTCCTTTTCCAAATATGCGTGCTCAAGTTGTAACTCTTATGTTTCCTCAACTTCTTCAAAGCGCGCTCTACACTGGTTCACCTAATAATTCTAACATCCTATCTTCCATCCTGGCACTATCCCCCATGGTAAGGTGCTTGATACCCTGCAAGGCCTTATCAATCGATGGCTTGGTACTCTGATACTCAAAGGTTTGAATAAGGTCATCCATGAGCTCTTTCCAATTCCTTGTCTGGTGGCATGTTTCGAATGAATGTACCATGCACGCACAACCTTGTAGTGTAGAATACAACTTGTGCACCTAGAGGGATGGTGGCAAAGCCTCCATGCCTTCTTTCTAGACATGTTCACACTCCTAGATATGGAAAGAGGCGGTATCCTTCCCATGGTACTCCTTGATGATGGTGGGTACATTACTCCTATAAAATCTGATAGAGAGAGCAATCTTACCTTGCACCACTCTAAAAGGCTCTCCTAATGTGTGGCCCACCACCGAGTTGTTGTGTCGAGCAAGACATAACTCAATATCTCCCTTTGTTCCTTCTCATTCTTCTACTGAGCTTCTACCTCCTGCAAAAAGATCTCACGAAAGGCTCCTCCTGAATACTTGGGAAGTTATTTTCCTCCAAGGTGTCAAACCGTGTGTGCCTTTGTTACCTTGGTCACCGACCCTCTCAACTGTCATCCCATTAATTCATAAGTTCCATGCACCCAATTGTCAAAAGCAGGACTCATGGTATCACTTCTTACGACTCGAGCATCTTTAAACCGGATAACCCTTAGTAGGGTGTATCATCTTAAGGTCTCGATTGAGCACACATAAATCTTATCCGTAAACTTCTTCTCCCAACGGTTAATTATAGGGTGTCGAATTCCCATCAACCAAGGGTATAATGACCCATTCCTCCTTGTTCTCAAAGCTGATGTACCCTTTGTTGAACCAAAGGTCCGCATTATTCTTATAACACCAAGGGCACCCAAGTAGTGCTGGGAAATTGTCTACCTCGGCGAGTGCCAAGACTTTGAAGTCCCTAGTAAACTTGGCTCCCTAGATAGTAATAGTTGCATCCTTCAAGACACCGATGGGAATTGCCTTAGTTTTTTTTTTCATATATAGCACATTCAAAGATGGTTGTAATGTAGGTCTCCCCATCTGATGCCATGCATCCAAAGTCAGAACATTAACCTCCGTGCTTGTGTCAATGAGGATATTGTTGAGGATCCATCCATCTATGCACTGCATTCAATGTAATCTCCTTGTCATAGTCGAGGTTGTGAGGGGGAAGGTTCACGTGTAATACCTGTCTCTCATGCTCTTCTCCGGCACATGGTACCTTCTCTCTCAACCAGGATCCTAGCAAAGGAATGATGTTCTCCTACCTTAGCATTTTACACACCTCCTTAACCTCATCCAGGTCATCCTTTTACATCTCGACTCTCCTTCCTTGTTCCTCCTTCTGGATTGCTCCTTTAGACACTAGATCTCCCCTTGTAAGCTTTGAATAACATCCATGGTGTCTTGATATATCCTTTTTGATGTGCGGGGTCTAGATACTTCCCATGAATGACCTCCTCCCTTGTAACTAGGGTCTTCTATCTTGGTACTTCTCTTGCACGCGTAGCTTCTTCCCTTGTTGTTACCAAGACAGGTTCCAAACCTACATCCCACATTACTTACTTGGGCATCCACTGTATGTCTACCTTCTTGATGCTGACCATCGCAACGCCCTTTTCCTTCCAATGTTGTTGATTCATATGCTCAAATAATTTCGGGCACTCCTCATACTTATGCTTCTTTCACACCATGAGCATTGAACAGTCAGGCACTCACGCTTGTAATGTTCTCAGATCCACAGTTGAAACATGTTCCACATGGGAACTCACTCCTTCCTCCACGGTTACCTCAACCAGAATCCTCCTTGAAAACCTCTTCCATGCGTGCCTCCATTTGCGTGCTCCTCATAATAGTGATCATCATTTTTAGAACCACTGGCAATGCTAGTTTGCACACCCCATGATCAATGGCCTCATGGATCTGATCAATGAGTCTATAGTCCTTAGTATCATGGGTTGTGGAGGTGTAAATTTTGTAATAACAAGATACATTCTTCCTAATCACGCATTGCGCAGTAAGGGACATCTACTTGCATCATGGTCCCCATGATAGATCTCACAATCTACTTTGTCATAGCACGTCCATCCTCCTCCGGGGGCAATTATCCTTAACGTGCCCCTCTATTTCACAATCTATGCACCACAAACCACTGCGAGTCTCATGGACTGAGTTCGCAGATAATTTTTCCAACTGTTTGGCCATAGCAACAATCTGAGCCTCCAAGAATGGGCTAATGCCAGTATCAATACTACCAATAGCCTCGGCGTGTAAGGCAGCTTCCAATGCTTCGCGTGGATCTATAAAATTTTTATGAGATAAGGCCCTTCTAAAAGGGGTGATCAATCCTCCAACAAACCACTATGCATGCTGTGAAGGGTGAATATCATATGATAATTTAGACAAGAGAGTTTTAAAATGCACATCATACTCCCACACACTCTCTTTCATTCCTTGTTGAATCTCCTTCAAAGTGCTAATGCTCTTCTGCTCAAACTTAGGAATGTGGAACTCTACCAAGAATGCATTCTTTAAGGCAGTATATTCCACCACCATTTGATGAGGGTCATACTTTCTATACCAGCTATGCACACGCCCTTGTAATGTGGTCATGCAAATTGACTAGCCTTTCATTCTCGGTGTTGTGATACCCTTCACATGCGCCATAGAGCTCACATTTGTGAACATGTTCGCCATCCTCAATGCCCCTCGTAATCTGGAAAATGCATAGACATTTCAAAGAATACTTGAGGTGGTGGCCAAGGTCCCTATCCTCCCGAGAAAGAGCATTAGTTCCCTCCAGGTGTTTCCTCCACCGCCCGATCCACTAGGTCCACCGGGTCTCATGCCTCTGACCACCGGATCCACTGAACCACTAGGTCCAATAGGGCTGTAGGAGTTATGCCAAGTGCCCCAGTCCCTTTACTAAACTGTGCATGCCGATGGTCTGTGATAGTGCCCCACTACCACTACTTTGTCTCGTGCCACTCTCCTCGATGCAAGGCCAAAAGCTTGTACACTTTCCCCTTGTCCAAATACTCCTCTAAATACTAGGAATATGTGTATCCATAAAAGAAGGAACTAAAAATATACCTCCTAGGCGTGGATCTGTCTCTTCCACTTTGATATCAACTCGGTTAATAATAATACTTCTTCTTGGATCAGGAAAACCAAATGCCGTGGCTCGGTCACCGGGTGGGTTCGGATATGCGCCAATGACTCTCCTCTCTCTCATGTGTGACGAACTCTCACCGATGCCGAAGGGGTCTCCCTCACACGCTTTCTAAGATGGGGTAACATAGACTACTCAAGTTCCACATCCTCCGTGTGAACCTCAACTCCTTTCTGTAACATCTCTCTCCATAGATCCATCACACTAGCAGCCTCGCATCATCTATCAATCTCTCTTTCATGTGCTTCACTATACTTGAGTTGTCTCTCTTCCCTCTCCTTTTCTCGTCGTGATATCTGCCATCTTCCTCCACCCAAGCTCCCTTACCCAAAGACTCGAATGGTTTAGTTGGCCATTAGGAAAGCCTCTAAACTAATGGTAACCATCAATATCTTCATAGCTATGGGAATAACATGTAGAAATGTTCCTCTAGGTTCTCACGAAATTCAAACTCAAAGAACCTCCGGACAAGAATACATAGAAATGGTGTACTCTAAAGTGTAGCTAGCTAGTACTCCTCTCCACCAATGATCTACAACATGGGTCCACGTCAGATCTGCATCCTACAACCTTTGGTAGTCTTCTTCAGTCCATACATGTGATCCATAATGCCAACTTGATCTAGACACATAGGCTAAAAGCCATTCATATAGTTCTACTAGGAAGCAGCAGAAGAAGGTCTCATATAGATCATGGTAGAAGTTCTCTTCTACCCATCTATGTGCATTAAACTCGGGTCCAGTTTGTATCTCTGAGAAAATTCATCCTCCATGCTCTTGAACCATGATTCAACAACTTCAAATGTCAACCTCTCTGATCATTACTCATTACACAGATCATGATGTATGTTATATCCCACTACAACTTCGAAAAGAGGTCCCAACAATGGAACCAATATGTAGTTAGTTTTACTCCCATTATAAAAGGAAGGAACCCCATGCATGCTTTGGCCTATCACCCAGCAGAAACTGAGCACTCACCTGAGGCACACGCGGGTACCGAGTCTCTCTTTTATGTGAGTTTAGCGGAAGCATCATCTATGATTAGTGTAAGATTTTTTAGGAGGGAAGTTAAGACAAACAAGAACCATAGGGCTTAGAATGGCCTCTAGATCCTTGCAGTCACTTCAAACCGAGTGCTTTAACAAAATCCAGAACATATATTATAATAGAAAGAATTATAAAAGCATTCATACATAGCATGAAAGGAAAGAGAACTCATATGAGAGAAATATACATTAAAACCATTGATATCCATGTCTATTTATAATAGGTATCCTCATTATATTCATTGATTCATTACAAAGTGTCGTAGAGAAAACCATGGTCATGCATATCACTAGACTTGTATAACTAAGCCAAAAGAAAAAGAAATTACAACTCTATGCCTAGTACATTCTCTCCTTAATGCAAATATCCACTCACAGTAATTCTGCAGAGCTTCGCCCATGCTATCTCTCAAGCTTGTTATGCATAACAAGCACCTTCTCTCATATATTCTCTTGATGAAGATCCCCCTCTTTTACGTGGTAGGCACTTATATTTATAACTCTCCTACACTACCAACTCACCTTCCAAAGGCCCTCGGATCTAGCGCCAAGTGTAAGATGTGGTCCTCCATGTGAGCATGTTCCTTCAAGCATGAGCTTTCCAATCCATCTCATGATGATCTTCTAGAATATTCCATCGTACGCATGCTCCTCCTTGGGCCAACCTCGTCTCCGTGGATGGCATCTTAAGCACGTGTAACCAATCACACTTTTCACGTGTTCTACCTTGGGTGCCCAAATTGACTAAGTCCCGAGCCTCCTTTCACGCATCGTGCGAACTACGTGCTTCCTTAACTCTTTCTTTTGTGCGCTTTTTGTCCTACGCACCTTTTCATAACCGGACCCTACATTCCCACGCGCCTTCATACTTGGTTAATATTACAAGGGTCCAACACTCGCTGAACCACATTTAAGTCAAAAGAGCTCTAGGGTACGTGGCTCCGAGACCTACATCTATTACCACCGGGATAAGCTAGAACAACGTTATGCAATTACTTTGCGAAGATAAGTCGATCATCACATGTATTTGGTGGAGAAACTAGCTATAATAAAGAGGGCACCCAACTAGAAAATGACCGATTTCAACATCAAATTCCATAAGACTTGGGATATAATTCCTTAAGTCAGTAAGACCTACAGCCCAACATGCTTTCTTTTATTATCTAAGGGCATTGAATAGTGACATCTCAGTCATGATTCAATCCATGGGAGGAAGGAACTTATCTATTACATACAACATCATTATAAGGGTAGAGAATAGCCTCATCCATGTGGGAAAGTTGGCTTCTAGGCTGCGCGTGCCCTTATTTCCCGAGATGTCTCTAGTGCTGACCTTTTTTATTGCTCTTATTCTAGTGTAGAGTAAACAATTAGTTACATCTATGTCTTACTCTCCAGTAATAACAAAAGGAAGATGATGAGATGAGATTTGATCACAAAATCATCTAATAAGGTCATTTCCTTAGAAAACTAGTAGGTGCAAACCTATCAAAACAATTCTAATTAGGTGCAAAGCCAAATCAATCAGCCTTGGCATAATCAATATAGAAACTATAGATACAAGCAAAACCAATAAGATGACTAATGGCCCGCTAATGCACATCTACCATTACAATTTATTCCTCCCCGCACAACCTCTTCCAGATGTGCAACACAAGTCAATCACTTATCCCTGTTCAAAACAATATGGTGCAAGAGTCCAATGGTGTTTCCTTCAAACATGCATCACAGTCAATATCATTGCACTAATGTTGTGTGTGCTCAAGCTTACATGATCCAGAATTCTTCTACCTGTGAACCTTCCATAAGCACAAGCAAACCAAAGAACCAAGAAAATCCACAAGTTCCTCCTAAATCTAATTTAATATTATTTGGCACCAAAGACTTCTATGCAATCAATCAAGTTACAAATGACACAAATAGGCCACGCACCCAGTTGCTAATAACAAAATATACAAGAAGAGGATGCTCAAGTCTGGCATGCAAGTCTCAATTCCAACAACACTTTATAATCCAAAAAATTAGAGGGATGCGCTTAAGGCATCTAGCGGTAAAAAAGAGTGCAAGTTCCCGTGTGCAAGGTTATGCATAGTGCTCCTCCTAAGGCAATGTGTGCCCCTCCTTTGGTATTTCAATCCTTGCTCCAAATAAGGCTCATGCCTTTGTGCTTGAAAAATCAAAGAAAGATGTTGATGTGCCTCAAATGCATAATCCAATGGGTCTTCCATTCAACATTGTGGACTAGATAAAGAAGACAAATATAAATGTCACAATTTTGGATGCCCTAACCATTCCATCTCAATACAACTTATTACATGAATCTCTCGCCTAACTTCCACGCTCTAACCCAGCTATTTAAAATCCACACACCCCTATTAACATCTGCCAAGAAGAGGAGAATAAAATAATGTTGTTAAAACCCCACCCTTCTATTTTTCCTTGATCATAGGTAAAAACCTTGTGCATAATTTCATTATTGACTTGGGCGTAAGTACTTTTGTCATGCCAAAGAAAATTGTTGATGTCTTAGGTCTTAAGTATAGCCCCTTGACAAAAGGAGTCCTTCAACTTGATGGCTCAACTGTGACCACTCTAAGAGTCATTAAGGATCTTGAGTTAACCCTCCATGCATGTCCAAACCTTAAGATAACTCAAGATGTGTCAATCATTGACATGCCTCCTTTGTTTGCCTTGTGTCTGTCAAGAGATTTTATAGCTAATGTGGCGCGCATACTTGTCTTTTGACTAGTCTCATGTGTTACTAAAGAAAAGATATGGTACCCGGTTCACCATACAAGCTGAGCCAATATTTTCCTATCATGTAGAGTCATATGACCCATCTCCTCCAAGCCAACTACCTAATCTGAGAAGAACAAGTCTCGGTTTCAAGAGCACCTTGTTGTGCCTCCTCTTTCTGACTTAATGTTGAATGAATGGGTGAAAATACACCATAAATTTCATCCATATGTTGAAGAGCTAGAATCTTATGAAACAAGGCTTGGGACATATTGCATCCTTGAAGAAAGAGTTGTGTTGCCACACACGCTCAAATAAATCAAAGAAAATTCCAATCTGTGGAAGTTGTACTTGATGGATCCGTAAGCGTAAATGGTGCAAGCCCGAAAGTGGTTCTCGTTTATCCTAAGGATGAGAAATTATTCTTCATGCACATGTTCTAGTTTGCATGTTCCAATAATGTGGTGGAGTATGAGGCATTGGTGCATGGTCTCGCTTATTCTTTGAAAAGAAAAAATATCAAGGTGCTAAAGATCTTTGGGGACACAAAATTGGTTATCCACTGGGTCACCAACAAATGCGTGATAAAGAATAAGCTTCTCAAATCTTACAAACACAGAGTTTGGGACCTCCTTGAAAGCTTTGACATTTTAAATTTGTAGCTGGTGTCATGTAAAATGAATAAAGAAGTTGATCAGATGGTCACTTTTGGTTCACATTTCTCCCCAATTTGAAGAATTTGTAAAAAGGAACGCATAGCACATTAATATGGTCATCGGGCCATCCATTCCTAACAATAACATCAGATAATAAGTGTTTGATAGTGACGCTTAGATCATTCAGTTCATACAATAAAGTGAGATCTCATTAAGCATGCAAGTTGACTTGCATGACAAGCTTATGGTGACCAATTGATACAATTGAAGACAAACAAGTTTCCTAAAGCGTTGGTCACCCTATAACATGTGTCTATCCCTGATGATGAGTAAAAGGGTTATGGAAATAATATGCATGTGGCATAAGAAGACTACTCCCCAGTCATTACTGCGCATCGGAAGGATTCATTGCTCAGTGAATCTTGCGCGCATGAAGAAAAACAAACCTTCATCTCTCTTTGTCAGAAATATAATGATATCTTTTCATGTGAGTATGAGGACCTCAAAGTTTTGATCCAAGTGTTTCTTAACACTCTATTGACCTTGATCCTAGCATCAAGCCCATCAGACAAAAGTAGCGGTCGGTCCAATCAAGATAGATCCCCTCATGAAGAAAGAGTTGTCTAAACTCGTTGAGGCAAAGATAATTTTTCCTATCAAATACTCTACCAGGTCACGAATATTGTTCCAATGTGCAAGAAGAATGGTGAAATCAGACTATGTGTCTATTTAAGATATTTAAATAAGGCATCCTTGAAGGATCATTATCCTTTGCCTTCTATGGATCGATTTTACAAACGTGTTTGTACGTAGAGATTTTCTATATTGGATGGGTATTCTAGCTTCAATCAGATCCTGGTCAAGGAAGAGGATCAATTCAAAATGGTGTTTACAACCAAGTGGAGGATATATGCATATCAGAAGATTCCCTTTGGTCTATCAAATGCAGGCACGAAATTTAAGTGCGTTATGGACATTGCCTTCAAAGGATACATTAGTGAGTTCATCTTGGCTTACCTTGATGACATCACAGTCTTCTTAAAGAAAAGCGCGGATCATATGGCATATCTCGGAGAAAGTATTTGAGAGATGAAAAAATTTTGGGGTATCTATGAACCCCAAGAAGTGAAATTTTGTTTTGGCGCAAGGTAAGCTATTAGGCCATGTAGTTTCAAAGGATGGCATCGTAATTAATCCTAAGCACATTTCAGCGATCATGGATCTTTCCTCAGCTTGTAGCACACAAGAAATCCTTGTAGTCCTTCCTTGGATAAATCAATTTTGTTAGGTGCTTCATTCCTAAATTTGCAAGACTAGTAAGGCCTATCACCCTTATGCTCAAAAAGGAAATAGCCTTCAAATGGACAAAGAGAAGGAAGAAAAAGTTTCGATAAGATCAAGAAATAATTTTTTTCGCACACCAACATTCATCAATCCGGACTACTCAAAGGATTTCATCCTTTATGCTTATAGCACTAAGGCATGTGTTGATGATGTCTTGTTACAAAAAAATGAACAAGGGCTGGAGTAGCAAGACCTTTCTTCAACAACAAAATGTTAAAGGATTATGAATAAAGATACAGTCACACGTATAAACAGTCTACATCATCATGTACGCGCTCAAGAAATTCAAGACCATACTCTTAACGAATCACATCAAGGTGTTAGTTTTGCACACAAGCGTGATAGACTTCATCATGGGAGAAGAAATTAGCGAGAAGAGAGCATGATGGGTGACCAAAATCATGGAGTATGATGTGACTATCAAAGCCACATAGCTAGTAAAGGGTAGTGTGCTCTACAAAGAGCTTATTGAGCACGCATAAAATGAATTTGAGACTTCATTATTTCTATAGGATCTCATGTGCATAGACCTTGAATAGAATGCAGGTCATGACATGCATGGCTAGATGAAGTAAATGATTACATTCCTTTTAAGGGCACATACCCTCCCGGTTTAAATAAGGAAAAGAGAAGATTTTTTTGGCTTCATCTATTATGTATGTGTTGATTGATTGATGATGTATCGACGGTGTGTAAATTGAAAAGTGTTAGCATAATTTCATGATGGATTCTTTAGTGGACACTTCTCTCCGCCAAGACCACGATAATGAAGATCATAATGGCAGGACTCTTTTGGCCTACCCTGCTTCAGAACACGCATAATTGGGTCATGAAATGCAAAGAATGCACTTTCTTTACATGTAATAAAATATTGATAGCGCTTCCCCTCCAACCAATCCAAGTGGATTAGCCTTTTACACAATGGGGTCTTGACTTCATAGGTATGATCAATCCTCCTTCAAGCATTGGCCACAAGTGGGTGCTAATAGCTATGAACTACTTCACCAGATGGATAGAAGTTGTCATGCTCAGGGAATCAACCAGTCACCATCCTTGACTTTCTCGAGGGCATTGTAATAAGGTTTAGTGTTCCTCAAACCATTATCTCTGATAATGCAAAATCCTTCCTTGGTACTAAGGTTTCTAGTTGGGTGCTCAATCTGGGCATCTATCTGAATACTTCTTCTAACTACTACCCTTAGGGAAATGGTCTAGTAGAGTCAACAAACAAGAACCTGATCAAGATCATGAAGTGGACACTTCCTTTGTACTAATAACTTTGCCTTATAAGATTGTCTATGGCAAGGAGGCTACACTTCCTTTGATACTCGAGTTGAATTCATTAGCTCGTGTTCAACAACCGGAATTGAGGGTACGGACTGAGAGAAATCAAAATGACAAATTTGATTTAACTTTAAGAATCAAGAAACTCTGTCATGATCAAGCTAGAACAACATTAGGAATTAACAAAAAATTGGTTTGATGAAAAGGCTAGGCCTCAAGCTTTCAAAGTTTGGCACTTGGTTTTAAAATGGGATGCTGATAGAGTTAAACCAAGGTGCCATTTAAAGTTTGATGCACTTTGGAGTGGCTCGTACATCATCTCTGCTTCTTCAAAGGAGGCTAACTCTTTCAATTTATCTCATCTTAATGGAGGCACACTTTCAATCACAATTAATGGGATCTACCTTAAACCTTCCATTAAGTTTGTTACATCAATTTTTGTATATTAGGGTAGTTTCATTTCTCCAAGTGTGCTACATGCACATTGTTTGGTTTGTTTATAGTTCTTTCCTTCTAGGTGCTTCTGCGCATGCTCTTTTGTTTCTTCCAGATTTTAGTCATCTTCCAAAGAGTTTTCGGTAGTTTTTTTAGGATTCAAAATAGAGTTCATAAATGTTTCACCAAGTGAATTCGTAGAGGCAATTCTTCAAATTTCCATATTAGAATTTCATGATCACATATCGACTCCATGCCCAAAGTGGATACTCTAGGATACCTATCTCTTTCATCTAGCAGGAAGATGGCCCCAAAAGTTTCCAAAACTATTATCCTAAATAACTCCCCTATTTATTTGGATAACTTGCATCCCATTATGGCTCTAAGGTCCTCATTATGGGTTACGCGCACTTCAAATTACTCATTTGGTACATTTCCATGGTTACTGATTCCTTGCACACCTCACATGCTCCTTCCTTCCATGCCTTATTCCTTCTCTTCTTTTCCTTTTCCTCATTGTTCCATTTTCCCTTCGCACACACCATCTGTGTACTCACCTTCTTCCCGTGAAATTTATGCACCCTTTACGCACGCTCTAGACTTGCTTCCCAAAAATCTAAGTCCCTAACACTTTCATGCCCCTTGCAAATTACTTTGTAATAATTGTGCCTCTACCATACGTTTCTTCCTTGGGTATTTCTCCCATATGTGTCACTTTTCCATATGTCCTTCCTATGTTTTCCTCCCACACCTCACTCTTCTCGTGTGAATGTCTTTGCGCCTTCTTCTCATGCGACCTTATGTGCCATGTGGCATGTGTTAAACTTTGAGTGTGCTACATACAACCAACCAAAGCATGCAAATAGGGCGTTAAATCCTTGCAACGAACTATTGCGTGACATGTGGCGTAAAACGACAAAATAGATGTGTAGTTGGATGATCTTTCACAATCGGTGTCGTCGGTGTCTTGTTGCCCGGTTTACACTGTGGATCTTCTCGATATTCATAACTTTTGTTCCAATGCTCAGATCCTCGCGCTTGAACTTTTTGGAAATTTGTTGATGTGGGATACATGCTAGACCATTCAAATTCAAATTTTAGTGGGATTTGGTAGGTGAGAAATTAGAAAACATATTTCACACCATTAATGAGTAGATTTGATTGCTCCAACCACCCGATTTGATATGGATCTCACCTCCTTCCTTCTCCTACATGCTAAATAGACATGGGAAGCATATTTTGCAGATTTAAAGGAACATTTACAGGCATTTAATGCTTTTTTTGGTGGTTGTGTTTCAAATTCAAGTTTTCCCTCTTTCTCTTCTTCTTCTCTCATTATTCATCTATAAATGTAAGAGCTTGGCTCATTGTAAAGGGTTGGAAATTTTGGATCCTTTAGTGTTTGCTATAGATTCCATATCTTTGCATTTTGAGTAGCAGACCTCTAGATCCGGTTCGTGCATACAAATATCGGCCTTCAAACGCATCATTGTAATCGATCGTGCATACATAGAAGTAATATATGTATCATTTTGTGGTTATCTTCTACCTTAATGTGTCTATATTCTTCTTTCTTGCCTTTTGTTGCATTATGTGTTTGTTGTGTCACTTTTAAATCTCTTACACCCCCATTTTCATTTTTTTGTTTCATGAAATCGATCGGGTAAATGTGTTTTGGTCTCATGCTACACATTCCTATCCTTCCTTAATGTCTTTCCCTTCATTTTCACTCAGTAATGAGACGGTGTTCATCCCTCTTTTCTGGTGTTATCGCCTCCCTTTGTTTAGTTTTCCTATTTTGTTATCCTCTTATCCTCTGGTTCATTGGCATTATTAGCTTATTTTTCTATTTTAGCATTAGGAGTAGCAGTAGTAGTAGAAATAGATAGAGGAACTGGCCTTCTCCAGAGGTGTGTCTCAAGTGCACAAGGTCCCACCCTTGGATACATTGCCATTGTTGACTCAAACAACTCGGCTCTACCGGATCCGAGACATGGGTGCACATTTGAACTACCAACAAGTAATTCTCTAACACACTAGAACTATAGCACAATTGCATCTCTTCAATAAGCATTTTCCAAGTTACACTTAGACCATTCTTCTACCTTTGAGCACATAAACATCGATACTAGACAAATAGGTCAGGTTCTAGATACAAAGATCCCATGGTCACCTTTTTTTCTTGATGGGATCTAATGTAGATCAAATAAATTCTCCATTTTGTTAATCCCATTCAGTGGATCATTTCCATCAAACTTACACATTTCCACTTTTGATATCATTCTTTAGGCCTACAAAGTATTTGTATTTGGATTGGGCAAGCTCCAAGATCCACGTTGGTTGGTTTGTCGATTAATTTGACCTAAAGATCCACTTTGGTTTATATGAGTATCATTCGGTTGTGGCTGATTTGGAAGAAGATGACAACCCTTCAAATTTGTAATGATTTTTTTATGAAATCATCCAATCATTGACCAATATTCTCTACATATTCTTTGTTGACCATCTTAGACTATGTTATTTGTATATCATACTCAATTTAGCTTGCCCCATGGTCCATTGAAGTAAACCCTATTCTTAAGGATATCGTAATTACCCCTTCTGACTCCAACTGCTAAACTATTATCTCATCCTTAACTAGATTGTTACGCGGAGTGACAAGATTTGTTTGGCCTCTTGTGGAAGGTTCTGCTATGATGCCCAAAAAGATAGGATTTATGGATCAAGGTAAAAATTTAGGGTTTGGGCTTTTGAGAGGAATTTGGCCAAATATGAAAAAACTTAAAGAACAAACTCAAACTAATTTTTATCCTATTGCTGAAAATGTAAAGAACTTGGAAAAATTCCATATTTTGCAATCGATAGATAAATTTTATGAAAAACCTTGAAAATGATATAACTTTTGCAAAACTCAAAATATCTTGAAATTTGAGAGGATCTTATTTCACCGATTTTGAAACACAACAGAAAAAAAGTTGTAGAAAAATTCACTACTATTTTGGAGATATAGCCAAATCTTCACAATTAGGGTTTTAACGTAGTTCTAGATGAGATCAAGCTCTAATACTAGTAATAATGAAATTACTTGAATAGATCTAAATATTAGAAGAAATAAAACACCAAAGAACACCAAAATATAGAGAAATGATCACAATATGCAAGTAGAATAGCTTATCCACTTTGAGGGGGCAACCTCCAAACCATGCAATAAGACTCAAGTGCTCAATATGATTCATTAAATTATAACTCATATATATTATATTTATGTTGTGGTGATCACCAAAGTTGGCCCACTAATGATATTATAACATATATGAAAGAGATACAACATGATAAAAAAGATATGATATCCACAAGTCGGTCATACACATCTAATGTAAGATATGGGATTAAAGGTGTATAACATAGTTCTTTAATAGCTTTGTTTAGTTCAAGCACATGCTTAAGGGATTGTAAAAATTAGAATCCCAATGGTAAGTTGTTTCAACTCCTAGATGAGTTTTGATTCGATTATAGTTGTTTCCTTCAAGATTTTAGGGAAGGGAATTGATTGTTATTTATCAAGTGTTTTGATTTGTGTGGCATCGCGTTATGGGTATATGTTGGGAAAATTTTGCCTTTATTCCTTCTCTTCAGATAACTCAACAATATTTGGGGAAGGGGGAGTTTAAATTTTTGTTCCTGATCAAAGTTATACATTATTACAGTTTATTGAATTGAGGGTAGTAGGGTTTCATGTTTCCACATTATAGGCAGGATTTCCATGTCTATCATTCCTAAGATTAACAAAAGGTTAAGTAGGTAATTGTGGTTCATTTACTCACTCCATTTGAGTTTGCTAAGTATTATTGTTGGCAGGACCATGCATCAAGGTTGCTTTTTGATTTTGCATACATCTTTGGCCTTGGAATTGTTGGTTATAATTTTTTGGAGGAACGCATTGTGGCTGGAATTATTGGGGATCCATTGATGTTGGAATTGGTTAGGTAGTTATTGACCATTCCAATCCTTAGGGATGTAAGGTACCCATCGAGATGGAGTGGCCCATTGGGGTCTTGGAACAAATTGGTTGGGATGCGGATTGGGGAAGAAGTTGCCCCTCTATTTTTGGCCCATGCATTCAACTTTGCTTCTTGGTGGGCATTTATTTGTAGATGTTCTTTGATTGTTGAAATCAAATTAAATTGGTTAGTAGAATGTTTTATATCATAAGGAACAAACATTGGTTATACCCAAAGGGTATTCAAAAAGTGCATGTTTTTCCTACATCTAAGGTAGTAGAAGGACAATTTTATAGGGAAAATAATTAGGTATTTGAGGATCTTTTGGGTCGGCCTCTACCGCTCTTGGAATTTTTATTTTTATTTTTGTGCAGGATTTTTAGTGGCTATATCGATCCTCTTGGTCCATACCTTGCTCCCCTACCTAATGGTTTTGTTCATGCCTCATCACAGTCCATCCCGATCATGGAAAAATGTTGTTATTGGGTTCCCAAGGGGGTGACGCAATCGGTGAAACTATAGGCTACATTGTAGGATGGGATGTTATCTATGTTGATTCATTCTCAAATCATGGATGTGACTCTAGCATCAGGGGATCTATCTTTTATCGATGAACTAATTGGCCCAAAACCCCCTTTGGAAGATATTAAAAAAAGGTCTCGTGCTAAGTGGGCCCCTTGTGGACCCTTTGAGGTTACAGCTTATGTCAAATGGTTTAATCCTTTTTACTTTTGGCCATTGTTGAAGAGAAAATGTTATGTGGATAAATTGATTAGTACCTTCCAACACTCTAAGACTCTAGGTCCCTCTAATTAGATGGTAGAACTCCATTTATTATGTGAAATTAAAATTTTGGTGGCCTAATAGCCAGGATCTAACAGGAAAATATATTAAACCTCCTTTGCAAAGGAGGAATTTGCTGAGAGAGTAGGAAAGGGAGTGGGAAAAAGGAGAGGGGATTAATATTTCAAGTAGAAAATCATATACCTACAACCATTAATTAGAGTACTTCAACACACATAGATATAGAAGAAAAACAATTTTGCAATTAAAAACAAGATAAGATAATATTAAGAACACAAATTTTCAAAGTAATATTCTCATTAAAAAAAGGCATGATACTCCTTTCCTCTTCATTTATGTTTTGACAAGATTGTACATAGTGGGAAATAGAATAACATAGAGAAGGGAAAAAGAGGGAAAATTTCTCTTTTATTTCTTCACAAATAGAAATCTCTTGTAAGCATAAAAATTGACAACCCCTTAAGAATGAGGGTGCCATCAAAATTTATAGACTTAAGAATGACTCTTCGCCTACCCCCCACATGACTTTTCATTCGTCCCCTTACAACATGTGGCTTTTCGTATTCCTAAGTGTAGGATTAAGTCCCCTTTTATTAAGTAAGGGTGAATTAGTACATTACAAAGTAAATTCACATTTTAATGAATAAGAGGAAATAGGAATAGGATGAAATGAAAAATTAAAAACCCCCAACAAAATAATAGAACATGAAGGAGGGAGAAAGGGGGGAAGAGAATAGAAAGAGAGTGTTGATGTCGAATCACAAGACTTCGAATGTCTGCAACTCGATGGGTTGAGACTCTCAATGTGATTGCATAACATGGAGCTTTTCCCAAGTGTGGGACCTTGCGAAATCGGAAAAGCTCTCCGGATGAAGGCCGGTTCCTATTCCTCTGTTCAGATGCACACGTAAAAATGCAGAGGGTTTACTCGAAACCTAAACTAACTTGCCAAGGAGACAGGGTAAGAAGATGCATAAAAATAAACCTAAACTAACAGAGGTGATGCACCGAGGAATGAAGAACACCTGTCTTGCCAATAAACACAAACCATCAAAATGCAATGCAAGATCATGCACAGATAACAAAAATTGTAGTGAAAGATCAGGAGGATGCAAATGAACACAGAGAGGGTTGAGAATCATCCACAGACATGCATTATTTGCTCCAAAGATTGATACACACACTACAAAATTCCAAGAGGAAAAGTTGCATTACAGTTTTTAATGGGAGGTTTGAACTCCACAAATTCACCTGCCAAAGAGAAGAAGGGAGGGGCAAAACAAGAATTTCCAACCTTTAGAAAGAAGCCCCTCCTTACAATTTATAGGAAGAATGAGAGAGGGAAGAGAGAGAGGAATTCCAAACCTACCCCAACCACCTCCAGATTGCATTTAATTCATCTCATTATGACGGTAGGTGAGAACCCTAGCAAACTTAAAAAGTGGCGAACTGTATTTTGCATTTTTAAGAACTTGTTCCCACCCAATTAAAGATATCCAGTAGTAGTTGGACAGAGGACCTTGTAAGCTTTCCGAAAATTCCAACCTTGCGTTAATCCGAGCTCCCTGTGAAAATTTATGGCTGTCTGAATATCTGGGTCAGGGTCTGCTTCCTGTCAGCGCTCAGAATGTTATGCCTCCTGAAGGTGTGCCATAGGCGCATCCATCCTTATGTCGACATACCCTTATGTGCACCAAGGCGTGAATTTTTTCATGTCGACATTCTGTGTCATGCACCCTTTGTGTGCGCCAACACCTTCTGTTGTGCGCCTCTTACCTGTGCCAAGGGCGCATCCATTTTCATGTCGACACCTTCTATCATGCACCTCTTATGCCTAGGGCACATCCATTTTCATGTCGACACCTTCTGTCATGCGCCTCTTACCTGCGCCTTGGGTGCATCCATTTTCATGTCGACACCTTCTGTCGTGCGCCTCTTACTTGCGCCTTGGGCGCATCCATTTTCGTGTCGACACCTTCTGTCGTGCGCCTCTTTACCTACGCCTTAGCGCATCCATTTTCGTGTCGACATTCCTTGCTGAGCGCCTTGGGCTGTTGGTGACGTAATAAATATCAGGCTTTGATTTTCTCTTATTTCTTTTTTTTCTTCTCACGGCCTATATCTACCCGGGGGAAAGATATATACAACAGAGAGAAGGAGAGAGAAGGAGAGATAACTATGTCGATGAATATGTTGATTCGCCTCACCACCTAATTTATCTTTATCAATATCCACTAGAAAAAATTACACTCCCTTGATCTCTTTATTGTATCGGGCTGATGTAGGTACTAACTTGTCCACTTAAGGAATGTAGACACAACTCATGTACTCGAGCCAACCATCTAAGACATCATTTATGGTTTTGATCTTTCCAAACCATGATGAATGTTCCTCTACAAGGTTAGATATAATGGCTCTAATCTCATATAGAGACTCTAATGTGATTTCATTGAATGCGAAGGAGTCTCTCGGCCTTTTCTAGACATACTCCTCAAAGGGCTTTATCAAATCATCTACAAGTGGTATTCTCGTCTATGACGGGCACTCCAAGTTTTTTTATAATGTTGTTGAAGTTGTCTTAGAACTTGAAGGCACACTCCTCATTTGAATTCAGTTCATCAATGGCCCACTTTAACATTTCATACAAATATGTAAGGGTTCTCGCCCACACACGTGACAAGTCCTCTGATGGAGAATTGAATACTTTCTGATCACCAACACTTGGGAGTGAACATCTCCCATCTCCATCACAAGTGGATGAACTTGGTCCCAATGTTCCTTTTCCTTTTCCAATCCTTCCCTTGTCATTTGGCTTTGTCGGTGGTGGTACACATGTACTTGTATAGTGAGATCAAATCTGGAAGCAATGATTTTCATTTTTCTATGATCATGTTCATCCATTTATCATTTACTCATCCATGTATGGTGAAGGCCTATGTCTTTCTCGATGGACTCTAGGTCAAATTTATTAATTGGGTAACTTCTTCTATTGGGAGCGATGATGAAGCATTCGGTCCATGAAGTGTTGCACATTTGAAGATAGAGTCTCGCACTTGGTCTTCTATCCGATCAATTTTCACCCTATTCTCATGGTTCCTCATAAGGAGGTGAATGGAAGACTCCTAGAACATGTGCACATCTCCTTCGTGAGTGGTTGGGCCTAAGGGAATGGTGTTCATTTTGTATTCAACTATTGTTATCTCTTAAATAGTATTGATTACTTTCAGCCTAAATACTTCTACTTATTAATTGCCCATGGCACCACTGAAGAAACATGAAGCCACTTCTAAAAATGTTTTCTTCTTCCCTTTGGCTAGTCTTGATATCACTGAAAAATTAGGCACAATTACATGTTGAACCGTAAAAATTATTTCATGATCATTTCCTTCATCTAGGGAAACATCTCATCTCGATTTGGCCTCGACAACCGACAAGGATATTGTCTCCTACTCAGCGTGGGATGGTACATCTTGCTGGGAGGGAGAAGGAGTGGCTATAGGAGGTGAGAAACCCTGAGGTTGTTGAGAAGATAAGATATGAACTAGCTCATTATGTTTAATCTCTACTTCTACTACATGATCCTATATTAATTTAACCTTCTTATGTAATCTTCTATAGTGAGGGGCCTCTCGTGTCCATTTTTTTACGCTTCAAACTCTCCCCGAAATGGACTGAGCTAAAATTCATCTCCATGACCTTTAATGAAGAGTGATGTGATGTATGTCTATAAAGGGTGTGGAAATTTCTTAATGTGATGGAGGTAGATCTTTTCTTCTTGAACCATTCTTTTGATATTCTGATTACAAATTTGGTCCGCTCACTTATATCCCCTATCTTGTAGACACTCCATGTTATTTATGGGAAAGGTGAATCCTTCATTGATTTATATTCTAGATCATACAATCATGTTCCATCATCTAGAATTCCCTCTTCATACCAGTCAAATTGAATCTCCTCATTTTTCCGACTCTCATCCGCATATAGTCTCTTTCCCTGACATCAAAGTCATCTCAGTGCAATTTACCCAATAATCTTCCACCTACATAACATGATATGATTCTAGGAGAAAAAAGTGTTTAAATCACCTCTCGATGTCGAAGTCTACCCTCGGTGTATATGAATACAAGCTAAGTGGTGCAAATGTGGCTTCTAAATGAGATGCATCATTGATAATCTTACAGTGAAGATTCCTGGGAGATGGGAAAGGAGACATTCTTTCTTTTCGATTCTTGAGCTTGTTATCTAAATGAGATGCATCATTGACAATCTTGTAGGTGAATATTCCTAGTGAGATGGGAAAGGAAACATTCTTTCTTTTCTGATTCTTGAGCTTGTTATGAACATGTGTCAATTGCATGTAAAGCTTGAACAACATGGTCTTGTCACACCGAGGTACTAAGGTATTCTAAGCAAGGAAATATTATAATTGAAAACTTAGATGTATGAGAAGGTGGAGAATTATTTCTTGATCGGAGAAGTCACTTATGACGACATCCTTGAATGAAGGTTCCCCTTCGGTGTCCGATGACGAACATTGGTGTACCCAGATTTCATCCTGAAATCTGTGACTACCCTATTCAAAAAAATTCATACTTTTAAAATAATGGGTTGTTTTGTGTTTTTATTGCAAAAATTTCTTGTATTATGTCAGGATATTCCCAAAGAGCCATATTAGCCTTTTTCACCAAATACCCAGATGCCCAAAATTGTTATATTCTTTCATCGGGATTTGTCATGGGAAATTTGTATTTAATTATTTTGAGCCCCGTATGAGGCTATTTGTGCTCCATTTTAACTCATTATGATTGAACATATCATTATTCCCTTGTACCAGAAGGATTTTAACTAGGAATAAGTTTTGGGCTTTATTTGTGACTTTTGGCAATTTTTCGTGTTTTTGTGTTGTCCCGTTTCATTTTCTGTGAAATTTCTCTAGAACAATTCCTTTGTCGGGTAAGCCCGATTTTTGGCCTGGAGCAGCTGGAAAACATATACGCACGTTATGCCCGGAGGAAGTCGCCATCGGAGGTCTGGATCACTGGGAAAAAGTGAAGTCGTGCACGGAAAAGCCCCTGCGGGGTTGGGCGCATTTTTGGAAAACAAAGGATTCAAGCTGCAATGGGAAAAATGGAAGCAGCAGGCAAGGTGGGAATTTTGTACCTGCTAGCAGGGTACTTTTTCCCGTGATATAAAATTCACTTAAGCTGCAGTGGGAAAGTTACAGTCAGTAAGTGAAGCGGGAATTTATCGCCGCTTACAGGTAAAAATTCCCATGGTGAAATAAAAGAAAAGTGACTTAAGTGAAATCATGGGATTTTATTGTCTGCCATGCAGGGTAAATAATCCCATTGTCAAAGTCAAATCACTTAAGTGGATCATGGGATTTCCGGGGCTGCCTTGCAGGGTAAAAATTCCCATTGCCATGTGTTTTTAAAAATAGAATTCTATTATGCTAAAAAGTGCGACCCACCTTGGGTGAATAATAATGCATTAAATAAATATTTGTTAATATTTATTCACCCAATTTTGGCACCCAGGCTTGTGGAAAAGTCAACAAAGGGAAGTGGACAAAAGGAATTTAAAAATAGAATTCCAAAATTAAATAAATTTAATTTATTTAATGCAGCCCCTTTTGAGAAGGAAATAATACTTTTTAAAGTATTAATTGATTAAATTAAATTCTATTTTCAGTGGCTATGGTCAAAGCACACTGTGAAACTTAAGTGAAGTGAAGAGTGGATGATTAAATTGATTAAATTTAATTTAATGGATGGTTGTCCTTAAACATGCTATTTTTAAAGAGAGAAGCATGATTTTTAATTAATTAATTGCCAGGAATAGGAAGGGCAATTATTAATTATAGAATTGTGAGGGTTATATAAGCATGGGCTGCCATATGGCTAAATTATCTAATTCACAGGTAAAGAATTGCAGCCAAGAGGAAAAGTGCGCCCCATTTGAAGAAGAATTTTGCTCAGGCAAGGTGGAAACAAGGCTAAAAGCTTCCAAATTTGGCGCATGCTTTGAAGGAGGTTGATCTTTGTCTGCATAATTGTTTGCATAAGTGTTACAGAATTCATTACATGTGTTTTACAAAAGAAAATGAGCTTTAATCAATGTCCAATACATTGCATATATCCTCTGAATCTGAAGAAATATCCAGATCTACACCAGTATTGAAGAATTCCAGTCAAATAAGAAGAAAAAGAATTGTTCAGACAAAGATAGACAAAGCTATGGCGAAGAAAGATGAAAAAGAAAGCACAACGGAGTCATGCATCACTTCTAAATTTGTAGATATTGGAGACACGGATCTAGGCTCGGAACCTCTTGCTGAATTGATAGACAAATCCAGAGCAGGAAAGACTTCACTCATGCATGCAGGAAAAACTTCACTCATGCGTGCAGATTAAAAGTAGTGGAATTATTCGAGCTGCAGCTTTTCCATCCACAACCTAGTTGTCAGAGTTTGTTATGCAGGTGCAGATCCATATCCAGATGCAAATGTAGATGTAAATCCATATGCAGATCCAGATCCAGATCTCATAGTTGCAAAAGCTTCCGGCACAAAGGCTTCATCCTCTTGTTTCGAATGCAACCCGTGAAAAAGTCAGTGCGTGGAAAATTTCTTCCAGGATCTTGTGTAGGAGAAGAACTGTAAAAGCTTCAAGGATAAAAGAGAAGACAAGGTGAAGGAAAAATTACAACCACTTCCGAGATCCACCACTTCCAGATCCAGTTTGATTCAGTTGCATGCAGACATGAAAAAGGACAAGACTGCAGCTTTCCTCTTCCTTCTTCTTTCCTCTGACAAACTAATTGAGTGATCAATTAAATTATACAACTTAAAGTGATTGGTTTAAAAGCCATTACTTGAAGAAGTCAACTACTTGGAGATAGGTGGCAGGCGTGCAAAATATAAGGTTCTATTTTTAGTTGCAAATCATACATGTCATGCAAAGAGGAATTCCAGGATGGAGATTGCCAATTCTTTCTTTCCTCCAACTTCCACATGTGCCAGTTCAACTAAAGCTTCCAACTTATAATTGCCCCTCTACATTCTATAAGTAGAGGAAGAACCTACGTGTTAATCAATCAGAATGGGTAAGTAGCAATCTTGTGTTCTAGACTTTGTGTTGAACCCCTGAGAGCCACTTGGAGCAAAAGAATACAAAGGAGTAGGTTTCCAGAGAACTTTGTGTCACGGTGTACTGTGTTTCTTGCTTTTAATCTTAGATCTCTTAATAAACTTTGTGTTATTTTAGATCTAGATCTAGAGCTGCCTTTGTTTTAGAATTCTGTGTTTATATCTATTGGATTCTTCTATGTGCATACAATTTAGCTCTGCCATCTACTGATTGGGATGCACATCTTCCCCATTTCTTCTATGTGTTTATGTAATTACCTTCTTCTATAACTTTTCTTTTCTTGAACAGCTGCTTACTTGCTTCAGAACTTCTTAGTTATGGTTCATGAACTAAGTGGTTAAAGTAAAACCCATAGATAATAACACATTTTTATTGACAAATCTGACACAGGAGCCTCACTGGTTAAATGAGGGAGATTTATCTCATGATTTGCCTAGGTTTGATACTATGCAGAAAATCTAGCCAACAAACATGGTGAAGGCATCATTTACCCTTGTGAAGTGTCGATTACTCTCCTTCAAAACCAACTGAGGATATATCTTGAATTTTGGGGCCTTGGGAGAGATGTTATGAGAAAGTTCCAATCCTTTGAAAGGTCTCAAGCTCATGAGAGCGTATACTAAATATGAATTCATTGTGAATTTCTTCGAGATCGGTACCTAAAGCACCTGGTGGTGCAGTTTGTCACTGATTATCTTCCCCAATCAATCTTCTTCTTGTCTTCCATGATCATGAATATGAATAGAGCCATATAGTCCTAAAATTCCTTCGAGGTCTCTTCACCCATCATCCAATTGAGGAGGATGATTGCATCTGAATATCCTTCTTGAAATTTACCTCTCAAGAAGGATTTTGCACTCATGATGGTTTTCTTACTTGTTTTAACCATGAACCAAGAGTGAGGCTCGGAGATATGAGTCTTTTTGGTCCACTTCCTTGTTGCAACCTCTTTTGTAATGATGACCATAATTCTCCAAATTGGGATATGCATTGAATGGGAAATGGAATTGGGAGCAAGTATTGTCATGGTTAAGCCATTATCCACTTGAATTGTTATGATTTAAGGTTCACAAGGTGTTGGGAACATGCTAATACCAATTCTACACTTTGTATTGAGACTGGATGTCCACCGCCACATACTGACCCACTTATAAAAACCTTGTCTTCTACTATATATCTTGGTCCTTTGAACATTCAAAGATTTGAGATATTTGAAGTCCATATAGGTGAAATTACAGTCTCCAACACTGATTACTTAGAAGAGAGTTGAGGCTGAGACTGGTTCAAGGCTGACAAACTTGAACTTCATGGATAACACTGCACTTCTCTCGTGTCTCAAAGGGGGATTTGCTATTTATAGTAAATTGAGACTTTCACTTTTTTGGCCACTAGAACACCTTCGATCACCTTTCTCATTACTATGAATGCTCATTGTAAACTCTGCCTTTGCAAAAATGCTATCACATATGAATTTTCAACTCCACCTGATCTCTCGAATGGGAGAAAATAAAATTCAAAAATTTGGGAGCATAAAACTGGGCTTTTCTCACTACAAAAAATGTAATGTGTGCATGTAATTTCTTACTCTTGGGTCTTTAAGGTGGCTAGAAATGTGGATGAATGCAAAAACCCGTGTTAATCCATGCATCGATCTTCAAGTTATGAATATTTTCACTTTACAGGATTACAAAGTCATTCGGTGAAAAAAAATGCCTGGAGCGTCTAAAAATTTGTTCTTTTTATGATATTTGTCTTTTCTAGATCATGGAAACATGTGTGAAATGAATTGAAATGGAAAATGGTGAAGGAGGAATTGTGGAAAAAAATTGTCGAGTTCCAGTGAAAATAGATAAATGTGGGGGATTGGCAAAATGTTAAGTGTTGATATTTATAGGTGTGAGAGGGAGAGAGAAAGGGAGCACATTTTTTATTCATGGGAATGGGATAGGGGGACACAAAATTTGTTCCCTTAGCTCTAGGGTGACACATGACACACATGCACGAGTGAGGGAAAATGAGAAAAGTGCTTAATTTGAGTTACCATGGACAATTTCTAGTCACGTAAGGGACTTGGTGGAAGCAAGGAATGGAGGAACATTTTTCGCCCAACTTTTTCCTTGTAATGGGACATAGGGACACCAAAAGTGCGCCTTATCCTGGTGGTGACACTTGGCAAGCATGCGGAGCGAGGAGAGGGGGCTCAAAAATTAGCCAAAAGTGTTTGATGGAGGTCTATGAGGTCACATAGAGGAACCACAAGGTGTACGGTGGGGGCACATTTTTAATACCCCCTAATTCTCATTGGAATGGGACAGAGGGACACCAAAAGTGTGCCTTAGCCTAGTGAGGACAAGTGGCACACATGCGGAAGTTGGAGCAGGGGCTAGAAATTTGCTAGAAAGGGCTTATCGAAGCTCCCGTGGTCATGTTGAGGGTCCGTGAGTCTTAAGGTGGGGAAAAATTTTACGCCCCCTATTCCCCTTGGATAGGGACACCAAAAGTGTGCCTCAGCCTCATGTTGCCATGTGGCACTAAATACATTAGCTAAGGACAAAGCTTGTACCTTGGAGAAGAACTTGAAAATGGCATTGTCGAGCTCCTAGATGAATTTTTAAGAACTTATTTATATGATTTTGAATGTAAATGATGTTTTGAGAAGGATTAGAGAGGTATAAAGGTCTGATTATGCTTTAAAAATTCACAAAAATTATATTTTTATTAGGGCCAATTGTACCTTACGAGAGAATGAGTTATGGAAAGCAAGGTATGGGTGTTGTGAAAAATATGATATTACCACCATGTAGCGAACTTAATCATTTTTCCAAAGTGATATTTTTTTGACCTCCAACTCATTCTGAAGCTCGTAGAATCATCTCTTGAAGCTCAATTACCTTTTTGCAGTTGAAGTTCCTTTAGCCTCAAAAACCCACTTTTGCCAAACTTACTCCTAAACCTTCGAATATTTCTAAAATATTCCTAAATTAGTTAAAACCATATTGGTTCATGTATAAACCTCCTTGATGGATTTATGACTTTAAATCAACTCTGAAGCATATGAACCCAATTGAGAAAGGCTAACAATAGTCATTCCAAAGCCCGCTGAAAGATCCACCTTGAAAGGAGTTGTTTTGAAATACTTCTTTCAACTTGTTTTCTTCTTTTCCACACTTGGGTGAGGGTGATACCACACACATGGACATTATAAATATGGGGGATAAGCTAGGCACATGGAATGGACTGACTTGGAGAGCTGTAGGGGAGGGTTACAATGAAATTTTTTGACATTAGGGTAAAGTTATCTTATTTTAAAGTGAATTTTTCCCTTGCAAAACACGGGACAATAGCCACAAAGAATACTTTTCTAGAGTTCTCCTTGGTGTACCTTGGTTCTTTATACGACATGGTTTCTATCTCTAGAGTTGGTCTCGTGGTTTCAATCCCCACACTAAAACAATGACGCATGCTCTAATTTGGGCTTGTCTACCAGAAAATTGCTAGAGTTTTGGGACATTATGATGATATAAAGTATTGTACTTTCCTTACGTTCCCTTATTACGGTTGATCATGTTACTAAAGCATGATTGAGACTCATACGTGCTTATTTCTATGTAAATGCTAATGTTAGTAATCCTCTTCCTAATTCTATTTATCTCCTCTCGATTTTGGTAATTGGACCCAACCCATAGAATATGAATATATGTCGCAAGCTTGCTCCATTTGTAAAAGCATTGGATAAAAACCTTTACTTTTCCCTCTAACACTTCTCCAAAATAAAAAGCCCATATGCCTTGTCATAAGCAAAAGGGGTAATTTATTCCCAAATTTTCTCCATAGGTGGGTACTTCTAATCCTTTTGAAGTTCGGCGGAAGATGGAAAGATCTTGCCTTTCTAGGACTCCCTGAACAACTTGAAACCTGTGGTTTTAATGGAACCTCCCTTCCCCTTCTCCCTCTTCCCCTTCACTTTGGGATCTTCCCGACCCTCCTCGAGTTGTTGATCCCATCCTCTAGATATCTTTCTTCAACCCTCTGAGGATTATGTCTTTGTTAATCATGCTTCCCCTACTCAAATTTCCCGTTTGGAAGAAAATATTGAATTAAACTCTCCTTCCACTTTGGTGATTGAAGATTGCAGCCCGCCTAGAATAACTAGGAGCAACTATAAATTGAATTGGGATCTGGGAATTAATAAAAAGAATGGAAGACCCTCCAAAATAGTTAAGCTTCAGCTTGAAACAGCTCAAAATATTGCTTAGGGAACTCAAGGTACTCTCACCATTGAGGGTGGGGGGAAGTCCAAACCTAAGAAATGAAGATTCTTTATTGGAATATTAAGGGAGTCAATGCCCCTCAAAAAATAAGAGTACTAAAAGAAATCATATTGAAACACTCTCTCTAATATCATCATGTTACAAAAGACAAAGCTCAAAGAGGATAATATCCTCCTAGGATTTGGCCCAAATCCTCCTTTTCCTCCCATGTTTCGGATGGTAATTCTAGAGGGATTTGTACCTTTTGGAATCCTTATATCCTTTATGGTGAATGCATCATTAATACACCCCATTTCTTGGGTATGTTCTTTCAAGAAATTGGTTCAAATTAGGTTGGATTGTTGTCAATGTTTATGCCCCAAATACGGAATCACAAAGGGGTAACATCTGGGAAGATCTTCTGGATTACAAAAACTGTTGTAAGCATATACCTTTCCTCATTGTTGGGGATTTTAACACCCCTCTCTTTCCTTCGGAAAAACAAGGTGGTTCTCTAGCTAGTTGTAGCAGATAGAATCTCTTCCCAATTTCACTAGAAAGGGTGATTTTATTTATTTTTACCTTAATCAAGCTTCTTTTACCTAGTCAAATAGAAGATTAGGGATCAATCATATCCAAATTTGGTTAGACAGGTCCTTAGAACCATGAATGTTTATCACATTTTAGCATTTTCCATTTGGTGTCCCTCCCCAAAGTTGCTTCTAATCATAGCCCCTTTCTCTTGGATGTAACAAAGTTTATAAACACTAAGAATCCCCCTTCATATTTGAGCTAGCCTAGCCTAATACGGAACCACAAATTGGAAAACCTCATTGAGGATTGATGGAGGGTGGAAATTTAGGGATCAACTATGTTTATATTTGTGAAGAAGCTTAGCTTCATTAAGAAACAAATTCAACTTTGGAAATCCAAATATTTTAGGAGCATTAGAGAAAGGAAGTGAATGAACTCTTTGAAGATAGCCGAGGTTTTTCACATATTAAACAAACTGGAAAAACCCCTTCCCTTCATCAACAAGAGCTGAAGTTGTTATGTGAATTTCATAATACTTTTGTTAAAGAATAAATCCATAAGAGACAAAGATCTAGGGCTCTTTAGCTGCAAAATGGGGATCACAACAATGTAAACTTTTCCATGGTATTATCATTAAGCGTAAGAGAAGAGATAAGAGTAAGGAACTCTTAACTACTGAGAGAGGAACCGCTTGACTTCTGAGACTGATATATCGGTGGAGCTGGTTAATTTCTATACTAACCTTATCAAGGAGAAAGGTCCCATAAATGATGTGGATGCTACATAAATGTTGCAACACACACCGAGGTTAATTACTAATGAAATTAACAAGATTATTACTAAGTATTTATCCTCGACGAAGTTCACAAAGTGATATTTGTCATGAAAGGATACAAATCACTGGGTCTAGATGGCTTCCCAATGGATTTCTATCAATCCTTATGTAACATTATCAAATCAGACATGTTGGAGGTAGTAAATGAGTTTAAGGAAATGACTCTCTTCTAAAAGAATGGAACAATAATTTTTTAGCTTTTGCCCCTAAATCTCTTGGGTATAAGTTTGTGTCTAAATTTTGGCCTATTAGTCTTTGTAATACCTCCGATAAAATAATTACCATGTTGGCTATTAGGTTCAAGCCTTATATCGACCATCTAATATCCGATCAATAAAACGTGTTTATTAGGGGTTCCCTCATTCAACGTAGAGTAATCACTATTCATGAAGCCATCCACTCGGCCAAACATTTGAACACATCGAGGATGATCCTTAAACTATATATGCAGAAGGATTTTGATAGAGTCAGTTGGTCCTTCCTTTGCAGAGTTCTTGAAAATTTTGGATTCTATGAGAAATGGTGCAGCTAGATTTGAGGATGTATCTCCTCTCCTCACTTCTTTGTTTTGGTGAATGGTATTTTGGCTCGTTACTTAACTAACAATGGACGAATTAGCTCATGTGACCCGCTTTCACATTTTCTATTCATTTTGATGGTTGATTCATTAAGTAGATCCCCGTCAGGGCCCAAAAATTTTACAGACCATCTCGGTTTTGAAAATCACCTCCGTGGTTCCAACAACGACACATAGTTAATTTACTGGAGTTACCCTCAACCTTTGTTGTTGAAGTTAGAACAACTAAGAAAATTATCAACTATTACCAATCAGCTTTGAGGGAGCTCATTAAATTTTCTAAAAGTAGTATTGCCTTCATAAACACACCACCTAAGTAGGAAAAGAAATATCTCTCGTTATCTATGGTTATAACATGTCTAATCTCCCATCCTCCTATTTTGTTCTCCCTCTTTTCAAAGGTAGACAATTGAAGAATCTCTAGACTACAGAGTCATTGAAAGGTTCCGTAAAGAAGCATTAGCAGGTGGAAGGGCTCACTTGTGAGCCAAACTGGTAAAATGTAACTTGTTAAAATAACCCTTCAAATCCTTCCAATATTTTTATGTCACTTTTCAAGATGCCCTCATTGGTAGCTTCTCATATTGAATAGATTCAAAAACATTTACTTTGTTCTCGCTCAAAGAACATAAAAGAATCCATCTTGTATCTTGGAATGTTGCATGCAAACCTCTAGCATAGGGTGGGATTGGTTTGAGGAAAGTTTTAGAGATGAATGAGGTAATATTGGCTAAGTTGGTTAGGGTACTTGTCACAAAGAAAATAACCCCTTCGGTGTAGCTTCTTGTTTCTAAATATCTGACTCCTTCTAAAGATTTTTTATCTTCTAGTATCCCTTGGGGTTTTTTCATCTAGAATTTCATTGCTAATAGCTAGAAAATTCTAATGTCGGAACTAAATGACAGCTGGGAAATGGTTCGATAATTGATTTCTAGAATGATTGGTGGATTGGTGACAATATGTTGTCGTGTGATACCTTCTGGGACCCAATTCTCCTTCAACTCTTGGCTATATGTGGCGGGATCATCAAGGGCTATATTGGCGAAGTGGTGGCCAACCTTTGTTAGTTCATTTCCTCTTGGGATGGATGTATCTTGATCCATTTACAGCTCATTCACATCCTTAAAGTTTTGATATCCTCTCAATATATACAATTCTCTCTGATTTTTTATGTGTGCATCCGGTCGCACCCCCTCCGGTTGTTTATCCGCCAAAGTTTCCTATCACTCACGTACCCCATAACCCTCAGTGTGGCCCAAAATTGGCTTCTTCTCTGGCTTGCATCTAGGGATGTTATTCTCTCGGGGGAAATCTTAAGCGAACGGGATTCTCCCTCTCTAGTCACCGCCATCTCTGTCTTAATGCCATAAAATCCATTGCTCACCTTTTCCACCACTTCCCGTTCACTCATTAACTCTATTGTCTCTTCTTGCAAAGATTTGGGGTTGCATGGGTTCTCCCACCTTCCTTCTTGGAGGCATTTTCCCAATGAAAGTCCCATTTTTCTCATCAAGTTGCTTCCCTATCCTAGAATTTTCTTCTCTTCCATGTTTTTATGGGGCATATGGAAACAAAGAATACGCGTATATTCAAGGAAAAATATCAAGTTATGTGACAAGTCTTCAATATGGTGGTTTTTACTTTGTAGGAAAATTTGAACTGATGCATCTGGGAGAAGCATAAACAGAAAGTGCTCTTAAGTCTTTGGAAAAAATTTCCTAGGCATATCCTTATCCCTCTTTTCCCACCTACTACTGATGAATGGTGGTGTTAATACTTCCCGGTCACCCCCTCCTTTGGGTTAGTTGAAGCTTAACATGGATGGTGTGGCCAAGGGCAACCCGAGATGCCTCTAGTGGAGGTGTCATTCTTAGAGATGGCTCTGGTAACCCCCTCTACCATAGCCATTTGCTTTGGGTTTGGAACTAATCATAGGGTCAAGCCCTCGCCATCCTTAAAGGTATGGAAATGGTGCTCAATATTAGCTTCGGTCAGTTAATTGTTGAAAGTGATTCTCTAAACATGGTAAGAATTCTCTCCTCGAATGAGCACCCTCAGTGGACCATCCAACATCATTGAAGATATAAGATCCCTTCAATCTCATTTTCAAATGGTTAACTTCCAAAGATATCTACCGAGAGGGCAACAAGGTCATTGATTTCTTGGATAACATTAGTGTCTACTCAGATACGTAAAAAATTGGATGGGAGATTTCCCAAAGGATCTTCTTACTCTTATTACTAATGATCATTGTCTAAAAACATAGTTCTTTTTGGTGGTTGATTTTTAGCTTCAAATTTTTTTCGTTGTTTTCATTTAGTTACAAAATCATCGAGATTGATACCACCTTTTTCAATGGTGGTCATAATAAGGATATGTCATGTGCGGCTTTTATTGGCATTTATTTCAGAGATATATTGTGTTTGTGCAAGATAGACCGGTTAGATTAATGATTTTTCACATACGCGAGTATATTTTTAATAATGGAATCTTTCATAATGAAAGTCTAGCGACATGTGTGAGGGATTTGATTGATGGTGTCGATACTACTATTTAATCAGCTTCTACCACGTATTTTGGTAGTCTCTGTCAAATTTTTTTCATTTTAAAATGGGGGATGATATTAAAAGAACCAAGCCCACTTATTGCGAGGAGCTAAAGGCTGACTTGGTAGTCCGGAATATTCTCAATGTAGGTGGTATTGGGAATTTCATGAAGAGATTGACCGTCACTCTTTTCGAGTGACCAATAGTGTGTTGGCCTCTTGGAAGAAAGACAAAGTTAAGGTGGGCAAGATGAAATTAGTCATTTCACCTAACTCCATTGCTTTCTTATGACCGGTCTCCCTGGAAGTTGACATTTATTTCAAGCACTCACTTTCGGCCAAACTAGATGATTTTCTATGTTATGGCAAAAATTTGAATGTACCAATCGGGATTTGAGAGGTACTTTCTTCTGTAACCTTGCGATAGGGTTGTTGAGAAACTGATGTAGTATTTTATGCTTGAGGGATGGTATAAGCTAATTTATGGCCCCCATATGTTCCTTCTAGCTCACCTCAGACATGACAGGAAGGTAACTTCTCTACTTTTCTATTTCAGTCACTCAAGCAATCTCTTAGATTGGCTAGGGAGGAGGAAGGGCCTTTCCTTCACCAAGGCCTTATGTATCTGTTATTCAAAATGGTGGCCTCCCAAAAGGATATCTCGAGGTTTCCCCCTAAGCTTGGGAAATAATGATACTTCACCCCCGCTTCTTCTCAACCTATCCCCTCTGCTCCTCAACGCCCTGCTTTCACTCCATATCACCACCTTCGCCATCTTTGTCTTCCTTACAACTCGACTCAGATGTCATGGTCATTAGTCTACGTGCCCGGCAGCACTTCCCCTACTTCTACACATGCTTCTCCCCCTTCCTCTCGGGAATATTTAAACATTTTGATCCTTTGGAGTGCTCTCTAATTGTCTTTGAGCCACTTTCTATTCTAACCTCTCTTTTTCTCTCGCCCCATGTTGTTACTTCTTTGACTTTACCGCTTGTCTCCCTGGACATTGTCATAACTAAAGTTGAAACTACTCATTTGGATGTGGATGCCCCCGTTGTTCCTCCTTCACTTACATGGATGTTTTCATAAACTTGGATATTCCCAATGTTTTATTGGGCCTTTCCATGTTATACCTTGATTCCCCTCTGTCTCGAGAATTCGGACTCCCTCGATCCCTACTTCGGATGTTGATTTCACTAAAGATGTAACTTCTAGGCATTAGGATCTGTTTGAGACTAGCACTCCCACTCGGATGGAGTTTAATGATGAATATATCATTCTCGGTATACTCAAAAAAATAAACAGTCCTTTACTTTATCGCAATCAAGGATTGCAAAATCCACACGACTCAATCTGGAAGGCTATCAATGAAGATTGTTTGGATGTCATTAATATGGTGGAAGTTTTGGTTAATAGAAGCTATACTCTTTACAACTACTTAAGCTACAACTATCCTTGAAAATATTCAAAAAATGTAATATGTTCTATTTGGTTCTTGCCTTAGTTTTTTTTATTTTTTTCTACCTACTGGCTTTCTCTCTACTTTGCTTCACTACCATATTCTGCCTTAAGGGATTTTTTTAATAGGATGAGGTTCCTTTCAAAACCTCCATTTTTACCTTTTTCCAAAAAGGTAGTAGAAGGCCAATTGTTTGGCAATTCTAGCTTTGGCTTGAGCTCTTGCCAATGAGGTGTTTAAGTGTACCAATATATCTATTTTTAAGTTAGCAATCTCTTCCATCAATTTACTTATATCATTGTCTCCTTCCTTTGTTTGTTCTTTTAAATGTCGAGCCTTATTTGTAAATAATTTCTACAAAGATCCATAATATCTTTTGAATACCATTTTTTTAGATCTCCTTTTCCCTTAAATTTGAGAGCATCTCTTGCTTCATCATTGATTTTTTTTTAAATATCTTGACAAACTCAATCAACACCATATCTTTGATAATGGAAAATCAATTGTCAAGGAAATATTCAAGGCTTTTATATTATTTTGGTTTTGATTTGAAACGCTCTTCCCTATGGTCTCGAACCCTACAATAGTCTTGGTATTTTTCCAAGAATTTTATTTCCATTCCTTCCCGAGATTAGATAGAGCTAGATGGGATCCCCACGAAATAATGCATAGTTGAGTCTCGAGATTAGAAAGAAACAATTTTAGTTTTTGATTATCAATTTTATAGTGGTAGGTTTAATAAAGGAACTTGAATTCGAGAAGAAAATCATTTGGGTCCGCTAAAGTCATTCCCTAAAATTAAACAATATGGATGGGGATATATTTTTCATAGGGGATTCTTCTTCGTGGTTCAAGACTATAGGATAAGTGAAAGTCCTTCTTACTCCATTTTTGTTATTTTCTAGATCTCCCATGTTTTCCTCGTGTTCCTCCCCAAAAAAAAAAAGTCATGGTGTCTAAGAGAAGATCTTGATTTTGGGGGTTTGGTGAATGGAAATTCCATTTTAATCTTTATATCTACTCATGTACCTAGAATTTAATTATAATGTTACTCCTAAATTTATGCGAAAGTGATGTATCATTAAACCAAGGGTTACAAAAAGGGCTCCAGTTCACTTACTCTATAAGCCCAAAAGTTACATGTCACCACAAGTACTTTTTGTATCGTTAGTGTAAGGAAAGATGATTTTTAATGGACACTCTAAATCTTCCTATTAGCTTAGTTTAACAACTTATTTTCTAATGACACCTAATATCTCCCCAAACAAAGACAAAAAAAGTGACAGGGTTTTCATCAATGCCTTACTTTAGTCTAATATATTGTCAAATCCAAGTGGTGTCTAAGGCTATATGAAATAGAATGATAGAAATATCACCATAACAGCTCTTATCTAGTAGTGAAAGCAACTTGGTAAAATATCTAATAACTAATATTATCTAGAGTTATCAACATATAAAAGTAACTAAGTTAATCATTCTAAAGTAAAAAAATTGAAATTAAACATCCAATTTTAAACATATAACACCAAAGATGTTGAAATCTAAATCGAATTTCAAAAAAATATCTAAAGATGAATTCAATAAATATTTATTCTAAGAAATATCAACTATTCTCCTTCTTGGACAAGAGTGAGAGCTTGCCCTTCCCTTAGACTTGGAAAATTAACACTTAGACGCAAACTGCTTCACAAATATTTCTCGATAATATTGATTGTCAAATTATTATTACAAAAATCCAACCCCTTTTTCTAAGTGTATGATGATACATTTATAATCCTTCACTCAGATTGGTGAGTCACCTAAAGAAAGTGGAACTAACTAACTATATTCTTTGGCGCTTTATTAATGTAGAAAGTAAAACATAAAGAGAATATGGTGTATTAAATAACACCTCCTAATCCTACTATGACTCATCCCATGAAACAGGGAGAGTGTTTATTTATGACTCCTTTATAGATTCCTCTTTTCTCCTCGTGCCTACTAACTAGAGAAAATATAGGAGAAAGAGTAAACAAAAAACAGCTTATAATAGAGGATTGGATCTTCGGCCTTGGTTGCTTCTTCATGCTTGTGGAGTAAAAATGTTACTAGGACATGGAATTTTGACTAAGTCTTGCTTCAGATCTATGTTCGGCCAAGTAGTTGCTTATATATGAATCTTTAGCTACTTGCATGAGGGTTAGATCCCGTGGTTGAGTTATGGAGCAAAAAAATTACAAAAATTCCTAGTTGGAAGAGTTAATAGTTTTTCCATACAAAATTGTAGGTAGGAATAGTTTGTAGTTTCTATTGCATGTTAAATTTTGAGGTTAAAACAATATTGGAGTGAAGCCTAAACATCTAAAAACTGATGTAATGCTTAAACAACAACCCTTCTAATTCTCCAACCTATTGTTTGACAAGTAACACGCCTATTCAACAGAAACATTAGTTTTAAATGGATAACAAATGACGTTCAAAGAAAAAATCAATATATACCTTCTCTTCATCCTAAAATAGGTAAAAGACCTCTTAATCACACTGAATCCATCTTAAAACTTACTCAAATGACAAAAATTGTTTCTTTCGTGTAAATGATGATGCATGTTAATGGCCTCATCGTAAGGTAACTATGATGTATTTTTTCCTTTCTTGTGTAGCTCTTCCAATCCTGGTAGCTTTATAAATATGCCATGACCATTTCAATTGATCTTCAAGAAAATTCTTAACAATTTTTTGGTGTCCTCAATTTCCCCATAGTCTTTCAAATCCCTTAATGATAATTTTTGTAGCTCTTTCTTTCACATCCTTTTCTTTACTTATCTAGATTCTAATGTGTTTCTCTAAGTTCTCTTTTCTTGTCGACATTCCTCCTACCAAATCTACCCAAGACTTAGATTTTGCAACTTGACCCTTCAAGTCAGTTTCTTTTTCTTTATTTATTATTACATATTTTATCTCTTTTATGATGTCCTCCCTTTCATCTATTCTTGATCGTTTTACTTCTATTTCTTTCAGGTTGATCTAAGGTGCTCTTGATCAATGTCAACTCATGTTTACCTTTCTTCATTTTGGCTTGTAGGATACTTATTTATTATTGAAGTAATTTATTCTCTCTTACAAATTTCTAGTTGGATTCTGTAATTTCTTTCAATGTATTGTCCTTGTAATGTTCATTTTCCTCTATATATTCAATCATCATTTCATGTTCATTAGTTCTTTGACATATAGTTATGATGGCCACATTAATAATGTTAGTGTGGGGCTATAAGATTTCTTATTGTCCCGATTTGCGTCTGCATTCTCTCCTTTGTTTTCCAAGTGTAATTTGTTCACTTTTGTTTGAAATAGATCCCTCCTCCAAGTCTTTTATTATCACTTTCTTTTATTTTCTATGGCTAATCCATGTTCTTTACATAAAATGTTAAGAGGTAATTGTATATTATGACTCAAAGTGGAAAATATTGCTTCATGGATATAGTTACTTATATTTCATCATGTTGTTTTCTACTCATTTTTCTTTCTCCACGTCTTGATCTTTTGATCCTGGATATTTTTGTTATTCTTTGTTCTATTTGTTACTTTTGGAATGTTATGTGTTATCTTTCGCATAATATATATGAGTTTTTACGTATTTTGTACTTTAGTTTCCTAGCCCGCCTACACCTTAAGATCCCTTTGTATTCTTTTGCATTCACATATCTCGATGCAAATTTGGTGGCCTATCTTATGGAGGCCATAACTCTTGATCTGTGATTCAAAATGACTCCTTTTTTAATAGAAAAATATCATAAAGTTTTATTCCATGGTAAATTTCACTAGCCACTCACGAACCATAGCGACAATTTTTGGAGGCCAAAATCATTCATCTAGGGCCTGAAAATTGGGTTGGAAGTTTATTTTCAGTTTTTTTTTTAAATTTCAAAATATCATGTCTTTATAATTGTGAGTCAACTTGAGTTCAAAATCAATATTTTATTTGAAACTCAAGGAATAAGTTAGTTTAGGCACGTGGTCAATGTGCACAAATGTGTATGATCTAGAAATCTAAATTTAAAACTTACTTTTAAAAAGTTATTGCTAAAAATAGAAAGTCTTACTAAAAATAGCAAGTCCTGTCAAGTTTGGTTTAAAAGTCAAATTTAATTAGGAGTATTTTAGAAATAAAATAAAAGGGCATATATTGTAATGGAAATATCAAAGAATAAGGAAGATTAATTGAGTTTTATATGAGAAATTATGTTTTTTCCTATTTTAATTTGGTTGTAGTTCGGCCCATCATTTTGGTATGAGAGCAAAGGTTCATGATATGATAGATATAGGTTGAGGAGGTTATGCATAGATGCATTGAACTCTTCAAAAATTACAAAGGAAAGTAGAGGAGTTATTAGAAGCTATTATGTGTCCAAGGAGAAAGAGTGGCAGAGATGATTCATATCAAGAAGAAGAAACACATAATAAAGAAGGAGAAGAAAAACTGCAATTTGTTGAAGAAAGCTTGATTAAAGCATTGGAAGGGGGAATGATGGAATTAAGATAGATTTTTCTAACTATGGTGAGAGTTTAAAACCAAAGGAATTGATAGATTGGTTAAATAACACGAAGAATATCTTTGAATGGAAGCCTATGATGGCAAACAAGAAGGTCAAATTTGCATGCACAAAGTTGAAGGGCCATACAATATTATGGTGGCATCACTTATAAATGGAGAGGATGAAAATAAAAAGAGGAGAAAAAGAGTTGAAGCAAAGATGGAGAAAAAATTGAAGAAAATTTTTTTACTTGTGGAATATGCTCAAACCGTATACATAAGGTCTTAAAATCGACGTGAGAAGGATTATAGTGTCCAAGAGTATATAGATAAATTTTAAAAGTTGTCCATTCGATTACAACATAATGAGACAAAAGTGTGGATGGTTGCAAGGTATGCAAATGATTTGAAATTTTCTATTCAAGATGAACTAAGCATGCATAAGAAGAATAACATGGAGGAAGCTTATCGGTTAGCCTTAAAGGCAGAAGAAAAGCATACTAGACCTAGTTTCAGAAGATTTGAAGGACCAAAGAAAGGAAAATCATATCTAATAAGAGGATGAGGTGGATATAATAACATAAGAGACAAAACATCCCATGAATTGTAAGAGGATAACATGGAAGGCTTCTAAAACCAACAAAGAGGAAGAGGGATCAAGAGAGGTAGAGACTATGGGAATAAAAATTATGGTAGTGGAAGAGGATGAGATGGCCCACGTAGACCTTATGTTTTCTATAGGTGTGGTGAAGAAGAGTATAGGGAATTTAAATTTTCACAATATCATGCACAAGAGAGGATACCAAAGGATTTTCCTAGAGTAAATTTGATCGAGGATATGGTTGAAGAACAAGACACATAAGTTACACCAGATGTGGGAGAGAATCTCATGATGAGAAGAATGATGATCGCCCAAAGAAAAGAGAACTTTTAAGGTGGTGAGTCATGGTTGTGGACCAATATTTTCTGAACAAGGTGCACATATGGAGGAAAGTTATGTAACATTATCATTGATGGTGGAAGTTGTGAAAATATGGTTTCTAAAGAAATGGTAGATAAGTCAAGGCTGCAATGTGAAAAACATCATTTTCCCTATTGTGTCTCATGGCTTAAAAAAGGGAATGATAGTACACAAGATATGTTTGATTAAGTTTTCTATAGGAAATACCTATAAGGATGATATTTGGTGTGATGTCAATCCAATTGATGCATACCATGTTTTATTGGGAAGACCGTGACAATTTGATAGAAAGGTTATTCATGATGGGGAAAAGAATACCCGCAGATTTTGGAAAGATGGAGTAAAATGAGAGCATGTTGTCCACAAAATATTTTCCCATAGAGATGAAGATAGAAGGGGAGTATTATGTGCTAATGGTAAAGAAATAAGATACAAAGGTGATACCTATACCAATTTAGAGCAACAAAAATTCTAGAAGTGTAGTCACAAAATCATGCACTTTAGACATTTATTTATCCCGGTTTTATACTACTATTTAGAAGGTTCTTGAGTGAAGAAAGTACTAATTAACCCCCGTCTTTTGGCCATCTTGTTTTATTTTATTTCATCATTACCGCCCTTTTTAGCCACATGCCCAGTCTATTTTGGCCATTTCTATCATTTTAGCCTCACTGTGGTGCTTGAGCCAAGATTGTCAGGCGCTTGTGGGCACCCCGGTCCTTTTGCACTTTCCCGCCACTTTTTGGGCTCTTTCTAGCCATTTGACATCTTTATTTTTCTTGTGGTTGACCTTTTTGGGGTTAATTACGAAATTAGATTAAGAGAACCCTATAAATATAAAGTTATGAGACCATAATGAGGGACCTAACATCACTTACTACTATCACTCCATTTAGAGTTGCATCCATCTATTGCATTAGAGATCACTTGCATCCACATAGCTCCATCATCAAGGCTAGGACATTTGCATCACACTTCATAGGGGAGGGATTCTATTATATTTGATGTACACATTCTATTACATTTTCCACACATAGTATTGTTCGTTACTTCCCAAGTGTGACTGGCATAAGAGAAACCTAGGGCATGTTCACTCACACTTGCACATAGAACTACATCATGTCTGAGATGTAGTGCAATGCTCAATTAGTAAGTCCACCATTGTGGTCGTTGAGGATAGTGAGACCCCTTCATATGCATTATTATTTTTAGGGTATGATGCTTGTTTTGGGGTCTTGCAAGTCTTTTATCCAGCTTGGAGTATTAGTGACATTCAACGTAGGACAACAAAGTTTATGTGACACATAGCAAGGGTTTTGGACCACCTTCTGACCCTGTAAAAACATGTTTCAGCTTTCACGTAGACCAGGGCCCCAGTTGCATACCCGAGAACACCCTTAGGCACCCCGTCCTCTTGGTGCCCCGAGTCAAGAGAAATAGTCCACCCTCTCTTTTTGGAAATTTTGCACAATCGTCCCTACTCCTAATTTTTCCGATTACCTCTCGCGACACTCTCCGACAGTAACCTATTATTAGTTGAGTTCTTTCCTCACTCTCTTTAGCATATTAGGGTTAGCATTTCCTTTTGTATAGTTGTTTAGCTTGTATTGCATTTATTTACTTTATTTACAGTTGTTCATATATTAGACTAACTATCTATATACTACTTAGTCCATTTTTAGTTAATCATTTTGGTGAACCCGACCTTTGAACCCACCTTCGTTCTAGGGATTTTCTTATCTTTTCTATCATGGCTTCTAATGTTTGTCAAGTCTCTTTGCTTCAATTGATTCAAATGCACCCATCTTGTAAAGATGCTCTTCAAAAAACCCTAGAGACTATGCATCTTCCTATCAACATATTGCCTACCCAAGTCAATACTATTATTGGTCATCTTTCTAAGGACTCCCTTGATTCCAATTCCAATCAATCTATTTGCAAATCCATTCAAGCCTTACATACATTATTTCAAGATAAATTTGCAGCCATGGAATCAACCATCACATCTCTTAGATATGAAATTCAACAGCTTAAGGATGCTTCTCAATCACATGTTTGTGCTCCTTCTCCATCTTATATGCAACCTATGTTTAATACATGTCATATGATTGAACCTCAAGATATGTCATTTCCTGAGCCTCTCATGTTTGAGCACAATACCACACCACATGACATTTTTCCTCACCTCCTTCATCATCGGTTGATCACTCTACCACATATGCAACATTACTCTACTTATCGGTTAGTAAAATATCAAGGTCGTCCATACTGCAATTATCATCAAATCAATGGACATAGTGACAATGATTTCCATACTTTGCATCACATAATCAACAGTCTTAAGTGTCAAGGCCTTATTTCATTTGCTCCACAACATCCTAATACAAATGCTCAATCCCATTGGGCTCCTAAATTTGACTCACCTACATCTAATGAGCATCAGGTTAGCATTACTCAAGCCACTCCTAAGCAACAACCTCTCACAAGTAGTTCACCCCCTACTCCGCCATGCTATGTGGATACTAGTGAGATTTCTAAGGAAGTACTAGATGTTTCTCTTATTCATTACATGTTTGATGTTGATAATCACTCACATGTGCATAATGCTTCTTCTCCTAGTCAGACAAATATTATAGTTCCATCCCATGATTCTCCTATTTCTGATGTTGCTTCTTCTCCACTTAATGAGCATCACGCCACCATTTCTCTTGCACCTTCTTCAAATGGACAAACACCACCTAAGAAATCACCTACGGTATCACCAAGTCAACAAAGTCAACCACATCTTGAAATTAGTTCACAAACCCCTCCTACTAAGTCATCTACTGCATTACCAAGTCAACCTAAGCAGTCTCCTTTGAGACTCAATGCAACTTGGCCTCCCCTCAAATCTAGGCTCCAACCAATTAATTTCGTCCCAGCAACCAATCCTTCTCCTAGTGTTTATGATATATATTATTTGTCAACACCACAATGCAAGATCTTGCCATTATCTCCTACCGTTAACCTTGTAATTCCAACACATGTTATCGACTCTACATATATTGATGACTGGGACCCTGGATACAACTTGTTATGGTGATGAACCATCGATGATCACACTCCTCTATCACTTCGGGTCCCATCACTTTTGTTAAAGCAACTACTCCTTACATCGATCCACTTAGTGTCTTTTGACTATATTTTCATTACATACACACTTGGGGGCATAGTAGCTCACACATCCCCCCCTCATCACATTATCATCATTGACATATCCCTCATTCTTGCATTATCATTCTTATATAATACTACATCACACTCTCTACATTCACGCATAACATCATCTCATCTTGCATAGTTATACATATGTTTTAGTGACATCATTACCCGATGACGCACTCTTATGCTTTGGTTCACACTTAACCTGTTTGAGAGATTACTACTACACGGAACCCCACACACTACACTATAGGCATTATACATTGCATTTCATCATGCATCGTGCATCATACACCGCATACACCATCCATTCTCCATGTTTGTCTACAACATTGTGCCATTTCCACATTATACTAGTCCTCACCTTATGCGTTTTACATCATGCACTATTAGGCCATTTATACATGTTGCCTCACATCCTATATATAGTCATATACCATATATCATACACTACATGTCTTTATGTCATCCATTTTTACTATTCTTCATTACATATGATTCTAACATCATTCCATCCTACATATTACATTATTATTCTACCCACACATGTTACATCATGTACTATGCATTACATTTTATACATTCTACACCTCTACCATCGCATTTTGCACACCACGTTTTTACATATTCTCTTTATCACATGGTTGTCTTTTATCATTACATATACTACATTATCTTCTATGTGTTTCACTCACTACCCTATGATGTACTTTAGTTCCGCGGTCCATACTCAACTGCCAAGGGTTTACCAATCAAATGGACCTTACACTCATCATACATACGAAAATCCTAGGTTAGTGACATACACTTTAGGCTAAATTGTCACATGTTCTGTCATTTTGTAGTGGTATACACCTTAGGTTACATCACCACTCCCTCCTTTCATCTTGTAGTGACATACGCTTTAGGCTAAATCGTCACTTATTCTAGCATCTTGTAGTGACATACGCTTTAGGCTAAATCGCCACCTATTTTATCATTTTGTAGTGGTATACACCTTAGGTTACATCACCACTTCCTCCTTTCATCTTGTAGTGACATACGGTTTAGGATAAATTGTCACCTATTCTATCATCTTGTAGTGAGATATGCTTTAGGCTAAATCGTCACCTATTCTATCATTTCGTAGTTGTATACACCTTATGTTACATCACCACTTCCTCATTTCATCTTATAGTGATATACGTTTAGGGCTACATCATCACTCATCCATTCATCTTATAGTGATATACGCTTAGGCTAAATCATCACTTATATGTTCATCTAGTCGTGATATATGCTTCGGCTATAGGGTTCACACACACATCATTTCTAGGTCACATCTCATCACTACACTTACACATTCATCACAGCGTGTTAGACACAACATCCTACTCGACCATTTCCCAATGACGCACTCTCGTTTACGGTTCATTCTTGACTTTGAGGGGGAAAACAAAATGAACCTCATTGCATACACTTCCATTCACTTGGGAGGGCATGCGGCCCCTACATTCCATCCATCCACAACATATTGCATTGTCTTGGGGGCATTTACTCTTGTTTACTAGTGTTTTACATTATCACTTTACTACACATGTTAGATTGATTTCTTATATGTCATTATCTATACCATCCACACATGTGTGTTCACATCTTTGTTTAGTTGTGATCATAGATACAAATCCTTCACACACAACATGGATGCTCACCTTCTACCCTTCCTACATTGGTCACTTTGGGGGCATCCAAATTCATCTCTCACATGTGTTATTGTTTCATTTTGTACTTAGCACTTTACATTACTTGGTTATTCATGCTTTGACATATTGGTTATTTCTCTAACATGCTAATGGGTGTTCTATGTGCAACACTTGTTTTTCAGATTACATGTTTCCATGACTACTTCTTTTACTTGTTTGTTACATTGTCTGCCATTTTTTTCTTTTATACGTAGGCCTTGCCCTATGTTTGGTGTGCACACTTGTTTGTTGTTTGCGACCATGATGGCCTTGTGTATCTTGTGACATTGTGAGTGATGTCCCATGTTTGCATGACCCATTTTTTACGTCTTACTTGTCTTCTTGCGTGTTTACACTTGTGTGCTTGGTATTTTTACATTGTTTGTGTACTTTACACTTATTTTCTACATGCATGTGTTTTCATACTAACACTTGTCTTTGGCTATCCATCCTTATTTGTGTGCACCTTGGTTTCTACCAAGCACATTCCCTTCCCCATGCAAGGAAAAGTTATAGAGTACATATGGTTGGTCCTCTTTTGGGGCCGCATTCTCCTATAAGTGACGTTCCATGATCCCTTAAAGAGGGGGGTGTCATTTGGGGATTTTCTACATACTAACACATAGATTCTACACTAGTTTGGTTTAGTTATACACAGGAGTGGGTTTAGACCAGTCTATAAACCCCATACACAATGGATTTTATAGAACATGGTATCCTTAGCATTCTGGGAAGTAGTTACAGGCTTGGAGGTTACAGTGGGTGTACCTCTCTACACTACTTTGGCCAGTGGTGTCAGATCACCAAAAAAACTAGGACAATACAAAGATCTCTTCACACACATTCAAGGAAGTAGTTAGAGATTAGAGGACACAGAACATTTCCTCCCTACACTTCTTTGGTCAAGGTGGCATGATATTTCCCAAAAAACTCACAATACAAGATATCCTTCTACACTCTCTTTCTCGACATGGATCAGTGCACATGTTCCATTTACATTTTTCCATTTCAATTTGCATATTTTTCACGACATGCTTTCATATACATGCATATTTTACATTGTGTTTTTACACTTACATACATACGTATTTGACTACTTGATTGATTTATCCTTGTAAGTTTGGTCGTACGAGAAACAAGCAACAAGCACTAAATGGGCAACAACAACAACAACAATTTTGCGATAATGCATGTTTTACTAACCATACAGTACATTATGCACCGCAAAGATCTACAGATGCATTCTGCCCTAAGTTCACTCTCCTCACTTTTTATTTGCACATTTTTCATCTTTAGTTTCCATGCTCCTCCATTTTTTTGTCATTCTACGCTTTGTCTATTCCTTCAACAGCATTTCTACTACACTCTCCATGGACATCAGTACGCATCACTATATACTTTATATTACCAAGCTTTTAGCTCCCAACATAAAGTGGGGGCAAAATGTATTCATAAAATCATGCACTTTAGACATTTATTTATCTCGGTTTCATACTACTATTTAGAAGGTTCTTGAGTGAAGAAAGTACTAATAAACCCTCGTTATTTGGCCATCTTGTTTTATTTTATTTCGTCATCACCGGACCTTTTCACCACATGCCCAGTCTATTTTGGCCCTTTCCCATCATTTTAGCCTCACTGGGTGCCCGAGATAGTCCTGGGGCACTCGTGGGTGCTCTGGTCCCACCAGGGTGCCCCGATCCTTTCACACTTTCCCACCACTTTTTGGGTTCTTTTTAGCCATTTGGCATCTTTATTTTTCTTGTGGTCGGCCTTTTCGGGGTTAATTATGAAATTAGATCAAGAGAACCCTATAAATATAAAGTTATGAGACCATAATGAGGGACCTAACATCACTTACTACTATCACTCCATCTAGAGTTGCATCTATTTATTGTATTGGAGATCACTTGCATCCACATAGCTCCATCATCAAGGCTAGGAAATCTGCATCACACTTCATAGGGGAGGGATTCTATTCTATTACATGCACACATTCTATTACATTTTCTACACATAGTTATTGCTCGTTACTTCACAAAGTGCAATTGACACAAGATAAACCTAGGTATGGCATGTTCACACACACTTGCACATAGAACTACATCGGGTCTAAGATGTAGTGCAACACTCAATTAGTAAGTCCACCATTGTGGTCATTAAGACAGTCTGACCCCTTCATATGCATTATTATTTTTTAGGGTTTGATGTTTGTTTTGGGGTCTTGCAGGTCTTTTATTCATCTTGGAGTATTGATGACATTTAGCGCAGACAATGAAGTTGATGTGACACACAATGAGGGTTTTGGACCACCTTCCGACCCTGTAAAAACTAGTTTAAGAGTTTTCACGTAGACCATGGTGCCCAGATTGCACACCAGAATGCCTGTAGGTGCCCTAGTCCTCTTCCAGTGCCCCAGTCTAGAGAAATAGTCTAGACCCACTCTATTAAGGACTTCTACATAGTTGTTTCTGCTCCTGATTTTTCCAATTACCTTTGTGACACTCTCCGACAATCACCTGTTATATGCTAAGTTCTTTCCTCACTCTCTTTAACACATTAGGGTTAGCATTTCCTTTTGTATAGTTGTTTAGCTTTCTTGCATACTTCTTTACTTGCATTTATTTACTTTATTTATAGTTGTTCATAGCTTAGATTAACTATCTATATACTACTTAGTTAGTCCATTTTTAGTTAATCAAGAAGAATTTTCAAATGTCATACCAAAATAATTACTAGATGGGTTTCAACCCAAGAGGGATGTTCAACATCAAATTGATTTCATCCCAAGATCATCCTTACCAAATCAAGCCGCATATAAGATGAGCCCAACATTACATGTAGAGTTAAATTGAAAAGTATTAGATTTGGTGAGGAAAGGAACTATAAGAGAAAGTATGAGCCCATGTGCGACCCCAACGATATTGACTCCTAAGAATGATGGGACATGGAGGATGCGTACAAATAGTAAATATATCAATAAAATTACCATCAAATATAGGTTTCCCATACCTCACCTGGATGACTTGATGGATGTGCTTGTAAAAGATAAATTCTTTTAAAATTTGATCTAAGGAGTGGATACTATCGGACACAAATCCAAGAAGGGGATGAATGGAAGAAAAAAATCAGAATTAGGTATGGTCTATAAGAGTGGTTGGTAATGTCATTCAGATTATCTAATGCACCCAATAATTTTATGATGATGATGAATCAAGTTATGTGAGATTACATTGGTAAGTTTGTGGTATTCTATTTTGATGATATATTGATATTCAAAGTAGAAGTAATGAAGATCATTTATTACATTTAAGGATGGTGTTGCAATTCTTAAGGAAAGAGAAGTTATATGTCAATTTGAAGAAATGCAATTTTATGTAGAGGATCTTGATATATTTGGGGTTTGTGGTTTCGGATGGTGTGAAGATGGATGCAAGAAAGGTAAATTCAATTATTGAGTGGCCTATCCCAAGAAACGTAACAAAGGTAAGAAGTTTACATGGGTTGGATACTTTTTACATAAAGTTTATCGGAATTTTAGTAGTATTGTGGCAAAATAACAAATACATGAAGGGAAAAGTTTTTATATGGACAAAGAAAGTGACTAAGAGTTTTGAAGTATTGAAGAAGAAGGTAACAAGTGCCCCTGTTTTGGCCTTACCTGATTTTAGCAAAAAAATTGAGGTTGATTTTGATGTTTCTCATGTGGGAATTGGTGTTGTTCTAAGTTAGGAAGGAAGGCTCGTATCATACTATAGTGAGAAGCTAAATGAGGTATGAAAGAAGTATTCTACTTATGATATTAAATTGCATACCATTGTACAAACACTAAGGCATTACTTGTGTTGAAGGAGTTTATTTTGTATACAGATCACCAAGCCTTAAAATTTTTGAATACATAAAAGAAATTGAATAATAACCATGCAAAGTGGGTTTATTTCTTGTAGGGTTATACATTTGTTATAAAACATAAATTGGGAAAACAAAACCGGTAGATGATGCCTCAAGCAAAAGTGTGGCCTTACTAACTATTTTGGTAAGAGAAGTGGTTGGATTTGAAGCTATTAAAGAATTATATGATTCTGATCTTGAATTTAGGAGGATTGTTGATAAACAAAGGAGTCAAAAATATGGTGAAACAGGTAATATTTCTTATGATTATTTTATGCAAGATGGTTATTTGTTTAAGGAAAGTAGTTATGTATCCCATTTGGATCCATGGGGGATAATATTATAAGAGAATTACATAGTAGTGGCTTGGGTGGTCATTTTGGAAAGATTAAGACAATAACATTAGTGGAGAAGAAGTATTTCTTGAAAAAGCTAAAGAGAGATGTGGTAAGGCATGTTTTAAGATGTAGGATATGTCAAGTTTCTAAAGGATGTGTGCAAAACATTAGATTGTACATGCCATTACCAAGACTAACAGACTATGGACAGACTTGAGCTTGGATATTGATCGGGCTGCCCAACACACAAAGAGGTAATGTTTAAATTTTTATTGTTGTGAATAGATTTTCTAATATGGTGCAATTTAGTTCCTATAAGACTACAAATGATGCTACAAGGATAACATATTTATTTTTAAAATTTTTAGGTTGCATTGTATCTCGAAGTCTCAACTTTAGATAGAAACACAATTTTTTTAGCCACTTATAAAGAAATTATGGTAAAATATAGGCACTAAGTTACAATCCAATAGTGCATATCATCCACAAATGGGTGGGTAAAAACGTTGTGAACAAGAGCTTAGGAAATTTGTTAAATGGAGATAAGCCCAAACAATGCAACTTGGCATTACCACAAACAAAGTTTTCCTAAAATAGCTATGTGAATAGGAAGATGGGTAAGTCGTTATTCCATATTATTTATGGAAGAATACCTATTAGTGTTTTGGATTTAGTACAACTACCTATTTCAAAAGGGTGAGTGATGATGCAAAAGTCTTTCTAGAGCATATTCAACAATTATAGGAAACAATAAGGAAGAAGTTGTAGGATAGTAATAAAAATATAAGATGGCAACATATATTATTAGAAGACAAGATATTCAAAGGAGATATGGTGATGGTATATTTGAGGAAGGAGAAATTTCCCATGGTAACTTACAACAAGCTTAAGTACAAGAATATTGGTCATTGCAAGATTGTGAAAAATATAAATGAAAATGCATATGAGGTAAATCTACCACATAATTTTGTTATTTCTCCAGATTTAATGTTTCATATTTGTATGCATTTCATGAAGGGGGATATCAAGGAGATAATGAAGAAGTGGACTTTAAGGAACAAATTTTGAGGAAGAAGCGAAAAGAAGGTGGCATAGGTTCTTGACAAAACAATTATCAAAACAAGGCAAGGTAGCTTCAACAAGTACTTGGTACAATGGGAAGGTTTGGAACAAGAGGACAACACATGGATCTTAGAATGGGAGCTAAAGAAACTTGACATACAAAAGTTTCACCAATTAAATCACATGAACTTGTAAAAGCCGAGTTCCTTTCACCATGGGTAATGATGTGGATTTTGATGGCCTGTCTTGTGGAGGCCAAAACTTTTGATCCCGAGTCAAAACAAATCCGCTTTTTCATGAAAAGTTCTTAGAAAGTTATACGGCGTGGTGAGCCACACTAGTTGTTTGTGGCCCATATTAACAATTTTTGGAGTCTGAAATCATTCATCCAGGGCTCAAAAATTGGGTTCAAAGTTTTTTCTAGTTTTTTTTTTTAATTTCAAAATATCATATCTTTGAATTATGAGTCAACTTGAGTTGAAACTCAAGGAATAAGTTAGTTTAGACATGTGGTTAATGTGTGGAAATTTGTAGGATCTAGAAAGCGAAATTTAAAACTTACTAAAAATAACAAGTCTTACTAAAAATAGTAAATCAAGTCAAGTTTAATTAGGAGTCTTTTGGAATTTGAATAAGAGGGCATCTATTGAAATGGAAATATAAGAGAATAAGGAAGATTGATTGAGTTTAATACGAGAAATTGTGTTTTTTTACCTAACCCATAAATATATTAGCCTCTCTCGTGTATTTGAAAATTTTCTTTGTGGGTGCCCTATTATACATGGATTGTATGAACCCCACTCTCCAACCCTTGTCTATGTGTAATTGTTAAGAATATGATGTGGGTAGAAAATAAGACACCCGGAGGAATGTTACATAACATAGTCCCATGAGATTATTTAACGTCCATGGAGCATCAATCCACCAGTGGTCCCTGTAAGTGTTTCATCATTTCAAACCCTTGCTTTCCATTATTATTGATTATTGTATGCTCCCATGAGATTGTAATTTGTGTTCATGTGATGGTTTTCAATGCTCTTTTTGTGAGCCCATTGTGTTTAAACCTTGATTTAATATTTCTAAATTGTTTTTTCACCATCTTTAACCTTTAGATCTATATTTTCCTTATTGTCTTCCTATTTCTCTCTCATTGTTTTTATTTCAGCTTCTCATGAAAGGGTTTGTTTTGTGTTGTTAAAATAATACTATAATATGAATAGAAACTTGAAAGATATCTATTAAAGAGTAAGTATTGTGGGACTCTTTGCCAATCTTGTCAGTTTCTAAAGCTTCTTATAATTTGTTGTTCAAGATTTTGTGCCTTGGGTCCATTGATTTCTAACCCTTGTCTTTATTTTTTCCAAGAGGCACTTTCCTTTTTGTTTGCCTCTAACCCTACACGTGTGGTTCATAGTAAACTAGGCCCACCTTACTTAGATTGAGACATGTTTACTCTGTAATGGCATCCAATCTCCTTGTTTATCCTCCTCCATCCGCATCTACCTCTACCTCTTCCACCTAAAATCTACACTCTACTGTGTTTTCAATTTTGGTTGAGAAAGCAAACAAGGACCCATGAGTGGCTAGTCTACTCTCCATTGAATGATTTACACTTGCATGCGTCTCAAACCATATGTATGCTTCCAGTATTGGGGTATCCATTACACGGTACACCCTTCTAGTGTAATTACTAATGATAAGTCAAATATAGAGTATATATGAATGAATGAAAGATTTTACTGACGTCCACGAGACCAAACAATCTATGGTACCAAAGCCTTCACCCTAAAATATTTTCATATTTATTTCCATATAAGACCTCCTACAATGGATCTTGATAAAAAAATCCCGCAGTCTTGTTAAGCCTCGCTTCTTCAAATAACTCACTTAGGTTTTCCACTTTCAGGTTGTTTTTGTACTGGATATGAATATCTTCATAAGCCATACATTTCATGATGAAGTTTCATTCCATCTCCACAACCCCCTTACTACAAAAAAGATAGGTTCTCCTCTCCTAATCCTCCTTGGGAGTAGTCCATCTATCGGTTTCACACTGAAGATGATGAGATCCGGTCCTCAGTTGTACAACTAACATCCTTGCTTTGCCCTTAATGGTCGCACCTAAATAAGTTTTTCCTCATGTTCCCATTAGGAATTGAATTCTTTGATGTAACGAGATTTCTTTCGACCAATCTGCCCCATCCACATGGCATTCCTAAATTTGTCTATCACAAAATATTTTATTTCTTCATTGGTGTTAGGACACTCTTGCAATTTGATGCCCCATTTGTTCATCCACTTGTTGTTCTTCTTCATCCAAGTTTTCTTCCTACGCCCTAAATTCTCCTCCACATCTGTTTTGGGCCAATGACGATTATCCATGCTTTCAACCTTTTTCATATAGCTCAAAGACCCGAGTTATCGATGATGCCTCCATCCAAAATATCCATATTTCAGCCGGTAAAATCTCATATGGGATCGTTGTTTTGACTTTGAGGGTGTTTATTATTAGATTCGCTTTGGATTCTTTCTAACTACCTCCATCTCGTGATTAAATACACTACTTCCCCAAACCTCACAACCATATAAAGCACACCGCACGAGATCAACAATCCGTAAAGCATTTTCTTGGTTTTCCAATCCCATAGCTCACTTTCCCGCACCTATTTTGAAGTAAGTAAGATGCTTTCCACCTCCCTCAGTAACCTTTTTTTCTGTATACATCTCCCAACCGAGCTTGTTGTGAAAATAAATCCCAAGGTATTTGTACTCTTTCACTATTTCCAATGGGCTCCCTTTAAAGAGAAAGTTACCTTGATTCGTGTTGGTTTTGAATTAGCACTTTATAGTGATCAATAGTCAAGGGACAATGAGTCCCTCCTCTTTATGGGAGAGGTTCCCTTATTGAAAGCGAGCAACAAAGCTTATATACAAATATACTACTTTCATATTGATGAGGAATTCTGATATTTCGAAATGTTTTATACCAATATGGATTATCAATACATAAGAATGGAAGAACAAAGAAACTGAAAGGGAAGAATATAACAAGATTTTCTGTAATATAGATAATAGAATATAATCTTACAGTACTTAGCAATAGGGATACAAAATAGAATCATTCACATTTGCAACATCAGATATTATTCCATAGAGAAAAGTTCTAGAAATCATATCATAAGAACACAAAGTTTCTTAACATGAAAGGTTGATGATTCACAAATTTCAGACAAGAAAGAAAAGGACAGTAGATGAAAATTAGAGACAAGGAAAATTCTTTTGTATTGATTACTTTCAATTCTATTTACATTTCAAAATTATTAGAGTCCCGTCGTGCAAACAATGGTGTGGAGAGCCCATTAAATAGTTTACAAAAACAGTTACATTTGGTTCCAACTTATTTTAATCTAAAAGATTAAAGACTACTTAAGAAATACATTAATATAATGGTCCTTAACCAAATATTACATCATGGGCTTTACAACTTCAAATTAGAGGAAGTGTCTTAGGATTCTGAGGTAGAAACATCCAAAGGAGGATTAGGAGTGCCAGTTGTCTTAAGAATCTGATGTCTAAATCTTTTCAATGCTTCAGCTATCTTCATGTACTTTGGGATGGTGGTGTTAGAAGTGTCATGAGTCCATAGACCAAGGCACTTCTCCATATCCTTCTCAAACTTTGAGTTTTCTAGAAACTCCTTGTTTTCCTCGATAGCGATCAAGGAGCAGACCTCCTTCATCTTCTCTTTAGACATTGACTCTTCCTTGAAGAGATCTTCCTTGACAAAGGTACTAAACTGAGCCTTGATCTCATGTATAGAAAAGTGATCACCTGAGGCTTCATTCTGGATTTGACAATGAATATCTTGGAAGGCATACAAAACACAAGCCTTGAAAGCTTCTCCTTTTTGCCACATATTTTCAGTTCTCCTAATGCTTCCTCCAAAACTTTGATCTTCCACTCAACACTGAAAACCTAGGGTCTTGACAGATTGCTCTTGGCCTCATCAAATACCTTGTTTGCCAACAAGATTTGCTCATCTGTCCTACTCATCAAACGAAGATCCTGGATACATTCACACCATAGCTTCGTCTCTTTCTCCAAGCCACTGAGTGTTGTGGTGAATTTCAACTATAATTTGGACACCTTCTCATATGATTTGAAGGCCTCCTCAATGAAGTTCAAACCTGCCACTGTCATATCATCAATCAGTGATTCAATGCCCTTTCCATAGGTGGCATACTTATGAATATATTTGATGGTCTGAACTTCATCCTTGTTGAGAACTATGGGAGGTGGAAGAGTGGTTAGTGGAGTTGGATCTAGGACCTTATCCTTTGCCAACAAGGATTTTATAAAATTTGAAAGAACTTGGTTATGTTCCTCCAATTGCTCCACAATTTGTTTACCCTTCTCAACACGTTCAATAACTTTGGTCACAGTTTCTCTGAGGTTATGAACCTCACTTTCAGGTGTTGACTCTCCAAGTGGAATCCTTGTGAGTTCCAAGTCAGAAATTAAAAGGTATTTCTCCTCTTTGTCCACCTTAGGCTTTACAATCTCCATGAATTATTGGCCCTTAGAATCTGACACCAGCCTTGAGGTAATATTTGCTTTCTTTTCCTGGAGGAGGAGTAGTACTCGAGAAAGGCTGCCACAACATCAAACTTGGGAACCATAATTTGAGAAGTAGACTTCCTTTTCTTGTTATCAACAAAAGGTTGAACCCAAGAAAAGGAAGAGGAAGAGGTGGAAGGAGAAATGGGTCCAAGTGCAAGTGTACTCATTGCACTCAATGTTTGCACCACAGATGTCTCTAATGGAGAAGTTGGCATATCTTTAGAAATATCCTTGGAAGAAGGGTCCACCAAACCTAGAGACTCAGACATTTGGCCTTTATTTTCCATCTCAACAATGTTGACAGGGGCTTCTTCCTCTTCTTTCAGCTCTTCACTGTCATCCTCACTCAAAACAACAACATCTTTTGGCCCTATGGGAACCTGTGGCTACTCCAAAGGAAATTCTTCCTTTTCATCTGCAATTTGTTCTTGCTTGAAAACCTTTCCTTTCTTTATGTATACCTTTGTTGAAGAGGAAGCAGTGGACTGTTTGCACTCAACATTGAGCGAAACTTCTTCTTTCCTAGGAGAGGAAGTTTCTTGTGAAGAAGACCTGGCTTTTCTCATCCTAAAGGTTTTCATCTTCTTATCAAACCAAAGCTTGGTTCTTACAAGAACATGGTTGATCATCTCTTTCAAATCATCCTTCTCTCTTACAAACCAATCAATGGTTTCAAGAGGAGTGTGTTTGATAGACCTCTCATATTCAATGGATTGCAGGTCTTCATCATCATCCTGGAGCTTATCAGGTACTTTATAGATATTGAAAACTATGATTTGTTTATAGAAACCCATCCTGAAATTCTTAGCAATATATCCCTTGATATCAAAGAAAGTTCTAGGCTTGAAGTGATGAAGGACGAGAGGAGAAATGGTTCTATCAATGTTCTGAGCATCCAGGATGTCTTGCATGTATAATTACCCAAGGTGATAGGGAAATGAATGCCATCAATCTTTTTATCTCTGCGCAAGTCCTATGAAGTTTTTCCAATTGTCTCAGAATCTCAACAAGGGCCATTTCATCATTACAAAACATAGGAAGCTTTAGAGGAGGGCATTCAAAACCATACAACCTAATGTATTAAAAAATTCTGAATTGAGTGAAGAAACTCCCATATTCAGAGATCAAGGTCTTCGCTTCCTCGGAAAATATTTGAGCAATATTTCCTTCTAAAAGCCTCACAATATACATGGTGAAAGCATCATTGACTCTCCTGAAGTGATGATTGCTAACTTTGAGAGTTAATTAAGGACAATATTGATATAGAAGAGCATCTTTCTTATCTTCGACGAAAGAGAAACCAAGCCATTCCCTGGATGCTGCAATGGTGTACATGAGATAGGAGGACATGTAGAATGTCCGAGTTCTCACGAACATCGATCACCGCTTTGTTAAGTTCTCACGATGATCTCACCCCAATTCAAATTCTACTTCCCTTCACAAATGATATCGATATAGGGACATAGCCAAAAGTGGAACTCATTTGTAGAGGGCATTACCATGATCCTAGCAAGAAGAGCAATGATGTTTGAAAGTTCTTCCTTAAAATCAACCCTGAATAATGACTTAGAAAGTCTGGATGCTCCTTTCTTAGGGGTTTTTAGCCATGACTTAGCTACCTTGGTCTTGTATCTATCACCGTCATGGTCAAATAATGTTTGTCCTTGAGAAAAAGTGAGGGTATTAGCATCTTCCACCACCGGGATGTGTAGGGTAGAACAGATAACATCGAATCTAGTCACATAACCACTTCACCATGGATATATACAATCTCCTTGGACTTTGGATTGAAAAAGGCCCCACAAACGAGCACAAAGATTAGCGCACTAGACAAAGATAGGGAAACCCCTTGCAAATGCAATTCCACTATCTTTGATGGGAGTATGGTTATCGCATCCAAGCCTCGCTCCAAAAGTCATCAAGATCAAGGTGCCGAGCTTCACTATCCTCGACATCGCACCAAGGTTTCTAATGAGGAGAGATGCTTGTGCCCTTTATATCGAATCTTCATTATGACAGAGATAGGGAGAGAGATAACCTTTGATTAAGCATATCACAATTTCAAACAATCCCTGTAAGAGAAAACACAGAGGCACATACGTGGGTAACGATTTTTTTGCAAGATCGTGAGCAGGAGGGAATGAGCAAGCAAGTGCGTGAATGAAAGAACGATTACACTCCTTTTAATAGCCATGACTTAAAATGGATGGAGAGAGAAGACAATGAATGTGCAATAAATGACTCCCGCGCTGACTCAAAAAGATGAATTGCGAAAGGTGGAAAAATTGGCCCGACGGTCCTTCGAATGCGGGGACACGCGGATGCGCGGAGTCAAACACCCGATCCAAGAAGAATGTGGCAAAAGCGGGTTTGGAGAGCATAAACGGTCCATGGGACACAGGGACATGTAGAATGCGTGGAGCCGATTTAGCGGACGGTAAAACAATGCAGGTAAAGAGGAAAATTGGTGAACAAGAGGCCCACCTGCACTTGGGACACGCAGGAAAAAAATGTCCGACTTAGCTGCAAAACAGTAAAAATGACCCCAAAGACTGAATTTTTTTAGATTTTTGAACTTTTCTCTTCACTTAATCACTTTCAAAGGACAATTCTTCAAAATTTTGAAAATTTCTCTTGAAAAAAGAAGGGAAACTTTGAAAGGTGACAACAAGTTGCTTTCCTTTTTAGTAAAAAAAATATTACTTTGGTCTTGCCAATGTTAACTTGCATCCTGACTTATTGGAAAAATAGTTCTAAAACTTTCAACTGTTCCATCAACCCATGAGTTATTTTTGAGATTAGGACATGATCGTCGACATATAAGAGTAATTTTAGCATGTAATATGTTATTTGGATACCTACCCCATCAGTTTTAATTAACCATTCTTCAAGTTTGTCAATGTATAAACCAAACAAAGTGGGGGAAACAAGGTGGCCTTGCTTGACACCAATGTCACTACCAAAACATTCAGACATACCCTTTTTAGTTCTAATTTTAGCTTTGACATGCTCATATAATCTATGCATTGTTGCTCTATACTCGTCTGAATACCAAGTTATTCCATCATTTTCCAAAGTTTGTCTCTGGGCATTGTGTCAAAGGATTTTTAAAATCCACAAAGCAACAAAAAGATTCCTCTCCACGAGTGTCCCATATCTTTTCAATTAAGTGTCTAAGGGTGATACAATGGTCGATGGTCAAGTGCCTCGGCCTAAAGCATGCTTGCCCTTTTTCTCTTTTACTCTCTTTCTCTCTCTCTCTCTCTCTCTCTCTCTCAGCCTAATTGCTGATTATGCATTATATCATGCTCCCAAAAAGTTTACTTAGAAGAGGATTTACCATAATAGTGTGGTAATTAGATGGATTATTGATATCATCACTTTTATAGAGAGGAATAACTACACTAGTTGTCCAATCCGTAGGGAAGGCCTTGGTTGATGTTATTGAACATTCTTTTGATGTGTGGAGCAAGGGCCTCAACCCCTATTTCAAAATTCAGCATGCAACCCATCTATGTCTTATGTTTTACCACTTGCCAAATTCTTTATGCCATGTTTGATATCTTCCATTGAGAAGAGCTTGGCTGATGTGTTGATTATGCGAGGAGTGTCCTTCTGTTGGGGCCACTCATAGAGGAGCCTCACATATTCTAACCAATGGGCATCCATGATATTATTTTATATGTGTTTTTCTTTTGTTGTAACTCCTTCCAAAAACCTTTGGGATTGTGTTTTCTAAGGAAAATTAATTCTTTCCTTCTAGTGTTCACATAACTTTCTTTTTTGGATTGCACCAATTTCTCATAGTTCTTCTTGTTTTCTTTTTTCATCCCACTTTCTTTCAAGAGTCTTTTGACAACCTTACACTCTTTGTCATACCACGGGTTCGTCGGGAAAGTATTTGCTTCTCCCTTCCTAGATTGAGATCTTTTGCAAACACTTAATGCCTTGTGGATTAAAGGGATCAACAAATTACTGGAAACACAACCACTTTCCTCCTTGGTTACCCCATTTCCTGTGTTATTCCTTATCATTTGAGGTGTTGTTCAAGGGATGTAGTAAATATTTCTTGATTTTTCTGGTTCAAGATGATTTTACCCTAAGGTTGAGCCTTCTTTTGCGTGTGGTAGACCTGCTTGTTTTGTTGTTTATTTGATATAGTGCCAAGTTTGATGAGGAGAGGTTTATGATCAGATTTTAGCCCAATAGGAAGTCCCAATTTCAAACTCCAATATCCTAGAGATAGATCCCTGGGAGCAGATTACATAGTCCACTACACTTTTACCATTGTATGTTTTGTAAGTAGTGCTTCCTGAATTTGGCCATACTCTCATGCCATTACAAATAACCATGTCATACAAGCTACATAATCCTAATAGATCTACCCCAAAATCTGTCACTCCTTCATTTCCATCTTGGGATGTTCTTTCCTAGATATGATCCTCTCCATCTTCTAGCCATAATGGATTGTCATATTCTCCTTCCTCATTACCCAATGAAGAGATTGATTGTTTGTTGTCCTCGCATTAAAGTCACCCATCAAAACTATTTCTCCTGACATGCTGAATATAGAAATATCTTTTTTTAGTGAAGCATATAGGTCTTCGACATCTAATTTTCTCCTCTTGTAGGTCTTTGAGCTCTTCGGTGCAAAGTAGCAAACAACTAATCTGATTGTTACCTCATTATCGATATTTTCAGCCATATGTATTGCTTATTTGGATCTTCTTTTTCAACTTTCACGATTTCGTGCCATATTTCCTTGATTAGCACTGTGACTCCCCCATGCCCTTTTCCTATTTCAGTCCCCTCGTTCCAAACTAAGATTTTCTTGTATCCTTTAAAGTCTGGGACTTTGTAACCGTCGTGCTCATGCGTCTATGTAAGAATGATAATATCTTTCCCCTCTACTATGGCCCCCAATCCAGGCCCTCTTCTCCAAGGGTAACCCCTACAATTCCAATTTACAATGTGTATGAACTCCCGTGGGGCCCCAATTCCCTATTTCTTGTTTGTTTTTCGGTCACTGATTTGGGATTTCCCATTCTTCAATCATGCCCACTTTCCTACAACTCTTACCTCTATCACTTTCTCCCATTCCTTCTTTCTCTCTTCTTGTTGGGAGAATGTTAAGTCATCATCTAGGTAAATGTGTGTGCCTCTAAGAAACCCCTTATTCTTTAGAACTACATTCTTGTCTTCTACACTTCTCATGATAACCCTCACATGCCAATCCCTTCCTCCATCTATTCTCTTTCCAATCCTATTTTCCTGGTGAATATAACTTGTCCATTTCATCTCGTCTTTAAGGAAATCTCTTGCTAAAATGTTGGTTCTCTCCTTTTCGCCAAAGTCCTTCAAGCCTTTGATAATGAAGTTTACCACTTTGTCTTGTTTGTCTCTTTCTTCTTTGATTTGCATTTTAATGTGTTTCTCAATTGCTTGCTTCGCTTTCGTTTAATGATCCACTTACCACTTGTGACCAAGATTTGGCTTCTTTTATCCAATCTCTTAGTTGGTTTTCTTTTATTTCCATGTTCTCAATTGTTAATTGAATCTCATATACATGTGTTGTGTCACTTCCTTTTACCATTTTTGGGTTTTTCATTCCAATTGTTTTTCAAATGTTCTAATTCTTGTTTTAAAGTGACTAGCTCTTGCTGCCCTCTTTCTATGTTGTTTTGTAGGTTTAATACTTGCTCTTTTAGTATTTTGTTTTCCTTTTCCAACTTGTAACTAGATTCTAGAAATGTTTTCCTCTCGTTGTTTTCTTGCACCCCTTTGATTCTAAAGTTTCAATCCTCTTCTTCATGCTCATGAGTTCATTTACATATAACCCTGATGACCACAACAACGGTGTAGACGTGGGGCTATATAGATCTTTAGTGTCTTGAAAAACTTCCTCTCTTTCATCCCTGTTTGATGCGATCAATTTTGTTTTGCTCATTTTTGACTCAAATTCACCTGGAAATGGTAAGGCCATTTTCTTATTTCCTATAGCCTCATCTTGCGTTGTTTGAACTCCTTCCATCTGGTGTTTTTGATAGAAACATTTACCTTATTAGTTGTTTTTGGTAAAATCATAGTGAAAATTTTCTTTTGAGTTTCTCATAACTTTCTAGCTGCGATGCGTCTTAGAATCCCCTATACTATTTTGCATTCACGAAGATCATTTTTTTAATCATGTGCCCATTGTGTTGCCATGAGAATGAATGAATGAAAGTTTTTAATGACGTCCACGAGACCGAATAGTCTATGGGACCCAAAGATAAACACGAGCAAGACATCCAAACACCAAAAGATGCCCGAGAAAAACCACTACTTCAACCTTTCTTCCAACTCTTTGCTAATTTTGCTTCGTCTGCTATGAATTTTTATCAGGAAATCTGCTATTTTTGCCACCCTCTCCTCTTCAAACAAAGTTGTAAGATCAACCCCTCTTAAAATATCCATGTAGTTTCTCCTTATGTCCCCGTAAGCGACATTCCATGACGAAGTGCCATTCTGATTCCACTGCGCCCGAGTTGCAAAACTGACAAACCCTTTTAGACCACTCCTCCTTGGGAATTTTCCATCTCCCGGTTTCACACCTAAGGTGATGTGATCTAGTTTTTCGCTGCACAATTAACATTTTAGCCTTCCACTTTATCGTCACTCCAATGTAGTGTTTTTGCCCGTGATCACAAGTAGAATTAAATTTTTAGACATAGGATTCTCTTTTTCGACCAAGCTGCTTGTTGACTTCCTTAAGTGAGAGTATGGTGCCTTGGCGGATCCCACTAAACTTGTTGACTTCCTTAAGTGTGGATTGAGATATGAAGCTCCACGTGGCTAAGGGCTAACGTGTAGGCGTGGCCCACACCCACGAAGTCGGGGAAGTGGAATCAGAGGTGTGCTTCCCTTTTTGTTTGCTAACTTATTCCACTTGAGAGTGAGAGTGATATTAGTAAAATCTGGTTTTTTATTTTAGGCGCCGAGGCAATGCCCATGTTTGTCTGAACACGGGTTACGATATTACAGGGATCTTCATCCTCCATTCTCACAAAATTCAGTGCTCCCTCTCCTCAATTGTAAATGTAACTGAAGAGATGAGGGCAACGCCAAGAACGGGGACTCCGGACGACCAACACCACTTGACCGTGATGTTCACCAGGTGTTTTCTCCTCCCCACCCACCAATTCTCAACTAATTAGGGCAGCACTCGAAAACTCACTACAATTTTGACCAACAACAAAGGATGTCCTCTCATACATTAGGATCGCTGTTTCCTTCAAGGCTTCAACTAGAATAAGGCCAGTTACCAAAGCCCTTCGAAATTTCTCACACAACATTGCAAATTCATTCACTTGTAGGGTTAATGTGCATTGTGGACCATGTTGAAGGCTGGATTAAGTTTATGGTTTCTTAAGCGATCTCTCCTGTCAATAAGCTCCAAAATCTCAAGGTCACAAAGACTTCATACACCTCCACCTTACAATCACTTTCCAATCTATGCCTGTGAATTCAAGTTTAAGTGTAATGAAACTGTACATTTCTTTTGGCTACAAACAAGTCGACCCAGCTGACTTAAAAGTTAACGCATAAGCTCCTATTGTGCATATCGGGAACTTACAATTGGAAAAATACCAAAACTAATATAGAATACCCGTGTTAAAATTCTGCCGGAAGTAATACCAGCCAGAATCAACTTCTGGAGGAGAGTCCTGTCGTATACCTAGAGGGACCTTATATATCATGTTAATTTCAGTGATTAGACCCGAATATTTTGTACTTCCAGGGTGTATGTTCCAACTCTGGTTCATGTGCTTCTTTCGACACTAACCCAATCCATCTCAGAAAATGGCTGAGATTACATATGTTTTGCACTTGGCAATGCTTGAGTTCTGAAAACAAATGAGAAATAACCACCTTGGATTTTCATGATAACGTACTTACCATGGTACAAACCTTAGGCACAAAAACAAAATTTCAAAGACATGGAGATTTGGCTTGCATATTATAGTTTTAGCTGTTGCATGTCTAAATCACTGGTTCACCTATATACTTATGAAGCTGATGCAGGTTTTTGCATAGCTCTGATTTACTACAATTATTCTTTGTAACTTTCATTGATTCTCTCCTTAATTGATATTGGGATCATCCAGACCTTAGCAATGACTTCCGAGTAGTTGGCAACATTCCTTGCTTCCAATTGGCATGTAGTTTTGTTCAGGGATCTAACCAATGCCACCCAAAATGAGAATTTAAATATTAATTGCATTTAAAAAACATTATGTTAAATTTTTAAGTTGAAATGCACAAACATTTCTCTTCCTTGCGACACTCATTCTTTATAGAAGTTTATGCGAAATTATAGATTCATAAAGATTGTACTTATAATAAAAATTAAAAGATGAGAAATTTTCCATTGGGTCTTTGACTGAATACCTGAAAGTGAAATTTGCAGTTTCCTTGCTTGAAATTGTTATTACTATAAGCCATTTCCCCCTTGAAATAGACGGAACTGCAATTTCTTACCCTGTTTAAATTTGTTTTGACTTGATGAAGGCACTTGTTGCCTTGAAGAAAGGTGCACATTTGTTGAAGTATGGAAGGAGAGGGAAGCCCAGGTTTTGTCCCTTCAGACTATCTAAGGTAAGTTAATTTTTTACATTTTCTTTAATAGTCCTGCAATTGCAGATCATAGAAGATGAAAGAAAAGTAAACAATACAGTTAGTTACACACACTGTCATTTTTGATGTTTCTTATGTTTTGTAATAATATGGTTGTAAAGGGCAATAATCTCATAAGGAGTTATGTGAATAGTAAAATTTGGATATAATCTGCAGAATATTAATGTAGTTGCTTATTTGTATTTGAAAAGATGTTGTAGAGGAAATTGTTTGTGGGTTTTTCTTTGTCTCTTACTCTTCTATTCGCCTTGCTTTCTCAATTGATAGGTGTAATACAACATGGTAAAAGGAAAAGGTAGAGATTCCTATACAATAGCATTTACATTATCATAAATTTTGAATCAAAACCTATGTGGCAGCTCTAGAAGGGAGTGCCAATCATGGCATACCACATTATTACTGAATTTAGTAAAAGATATCCACCAATGTGGCGATATAGAATGCTTGCAGGGATGCATAATTTATGTTTAATCTTTTATCTCATTTATTTGGATCTGCCGTGTTGCTGATCAAAATCTTCTCATCTGATACTTTTCGGATATACACACGTTTTGGCCTGCTTGCATACTTTCAGAGCAGAGAACCCCATTATTATCTGATAATAAAATCAATTGTCCTTTGGTGTCATAGTCTGGCATGAATTATGTACAAGTTAAAAGCTTCAACTAGCAAACACTAGATATTAGCTTGTTAGAAAATTATTATTGGCACTGAAGTTACTAAGATTAGGCCTTCCGATGTAGGAGTGGCTTCTACTCAATAAAACCTCTCTCCAATGTTGGCAGTGGGAAGATGCCATGGATTTTGTACATAGTTGCATGGAGAAAATATATTGGAATAGCATTAAAATTGACCATTTTATCTTAAGTAATGATCCCTCTCCATGCAAATATTCATTTCTAATGCAATGTAGCACCCAACAGTGCACACTCAAATGGCAGCATTGTTGACCCCGACTTTCTTCATGTGCAAATTCCTTGTGACGATGGACTTCATGGGTTAATGGCTCTTGCCCACGATGCTTTCCTTTTTGTCATAATCATTCAAGTCGTTTGACATTTTCCACCAATCTATAGGGCCATCCTATGAGGCTTAATGTATTAAACTACTTAGGCACTAAGCTTCTTTTAAAACATTTAGCTCGACACTCTAAACCGATAGGTATGATAACCATGTATGTAGATGGCTATTGTCCCCTTATTTTAGGGTTTTCAATATGTTGATTCCTCCATGCTCTGTTATGTTGAAATGAATAGCTCGTAAGTGTTCTTTGTACCATAGAGCTTAGTATATATTATATACTATTTGAAAATATCATTTTTAGTGATTTTTTTGGGGAATTTCTATTTGGTGATGCTCAAAAATGTCCGATTTGCTGCTACCCACATCAGAGCATAACATGGAATGTTCTATAGCATAGAAACTATAATTTAGAACAACTTCCAGTAGGCTGGTTTCCTTATATTCTAGTGTTACAGATGCTGTTTGGGGGTGAAAAGGGAAGAGAAATAACTGGAAATAAAGATGATACACCAAGATATAGTGGTCTACTTCGTCTATCGGGTTATAAGTTCGAAATGTGCATGGACCAATTGTTGATGTGCTTTGCATGGTTGATGGTGACACCCCTATCTCGACATGCTTTATGAAAGCATGGACTGTTGCAAGGAAGCAATTCAAAAGCATTGAATAATGTGGAGGGAGACTACATGGAGATATGGGATACAATTGATTCCAGATGGAAAATGATGCACATACCTTTACATGCAACAATGTGTTATTTGGAGCCTAAGCTATTTCAGATAGATAGACAAAGTGATTGTGAAGTTATGGCAAGGCTTTATGAAGCCATTGAGAGGTTTGAACTAGATCCGACAACTGCAAGTCCAATTAGAGATTAGTGTTGGAAATACAAGGCAAGAGAAGGGATGTTTAGAATGTCAACAACCAAATATGACATGCCATGAGTTGACATGCATGGGTACAGATGGTGAAGGTCCAATTGTAACGCCCGCTAAAAATGCCCACACGAATCCCAAGAACATCCTAGGGTTAGCTAGAAAAATTATGGAATAATTTTTTTGAAAAGCATGCCCGCATACAAGCTTCGAAACTACAACTGTCACATTAATGTTTCAAGACAATTATATTTAATCAATAAAATTTTCCCGTTATAACAAATATTAAACCCACATTAAAACTAATGAGTATAATTAGTCCAAGCATGGTTAAATTCTCTCTAAGTATTAATTTAATAAACAATTAAATTCCTACTAAAGTTAAACGTTCCATATTTAAATTTAGAGGGTTAAAGGGGCCAAAATAATTAAATACCCAAGGTATTTAATTCCACAAGGTTTAAACAAATAACAAGGTTCCCATTTACATGGGGTTAGAAAAAAACATTCCCTTAACCCATAAAGTGACCCCTTAAAAGTCAACCCATGTTTTTGAAATAAAACATTTAAATTAAAAAGGTAAATTCCACTCACCCACTCTCCACCTACTTTTTGTAGGGGTGAATCTCATCCTTGGATGGATTCAATTTGGACCCTTGATGAGGAAAAGGGCAACTAACCCTAAGGCATCCTTATGAAAGTTTCTTTCTCATTTCATTTGGCTCATTGTTTCTCTTTTGTTTTGTAGGTCACTCCAAGCTTTTGGAAAGGCTCACAAGTTGTATTAATTTTCTCATTTTGCTTACACCCTCTCCTAGGGTTTCAATGGATTCATATATTTTATTTAGCCCATTTTGTTGGGTTTGCCCAAATGGGTTGTGGGTATTTTCCCCATTTTGTTGTTTTAGCTAGGTTGATTTATATTTTCACTTGGGTATATGAGAATATATATATATATATATATACACACACACACACACACACACACACTACTTAAATATAAATATGTAAATATAATTTTTATCTTTTTATTTATTAAATACATACATACATACATACATATATATATATATATATATATATATATATATATACGTGTATTTCATGAAGTTCGGCCATGGCAGGACCAAAAACACAAATCCAAAATATAGAAAATGCGCAGGTTTGATGAAAGTGCGGTCGCATATAATATGTGGGGTATTAAGTTTGGGGGTGGGGAGGGTTGGCGACCCCAACCCCCACCCCATTTTAATATAAGATGGGGTGGGGGTTGGGGTCGCCGACCCCTCCCCACCCCAAATCCATTAACTTTACACAATAAGGGCCGCGACCTTTTAGGCTATTACAACTTATTTCAATTCACTTTTTTTTATTAAAGTACATAACACTTATATATATATATATATATTGTAGTATTGTAATTTAAAACAATAAGAATATTAATTTAATATTAAGAATATAATACCACTAATAACATATTAAGATTAAAATGTATTACTATTAATAGATTTATTAATATTAATATGAGTTAATATAATTAACATCTAAGATATTAATACACTTATCAAAAAGTGGTGATAAATCCATTGATAAAAAAAAGAATTAGTAAGTTAAAAGTTTACACAAAATTTTCTCCCAAAGAATTTAAACAAATATGGTAAAGAGTGTAAAATGAGATAGATTCCACTTCTTTTAACAACTAATAGAAGATTTGTAATGACTTTTAATTGAGGATTACCCACTAGAATTAGCAATAGACTATTTCATTGATTCAAATGGGAAACAATTTTAATAAGAGCTCTTTCCATCAACAATACAAGAACAAGTATACATAGTCTAACCTTTACAATACATGTCTTTCAAATAACAAAATGAAATGTAATATTTCTTAATACATGTTTCCAACATTCTCAAAGGAGAGTTTACAACAATATTTCCAAGAGTATATTTAGAATAAGAACAACCTATTTTTGGTGGAAATAAATCAACTTCAATACAATGAAATAATTCCTTTTTACAACTCCCTTTTTAATATACAAAACAACTTGAAATTCAATAATCAAATACAACTTTTCTCACAAGGATTAATACAATGTCTTCCACTTAAAGTGGGAAGTAATACAAGAATGAAGGCTAAAATGAAATGCAAGTTGTCTTCAACATAGCTCCAAAATCAAGTCTTCAATCAAGCTCCATTTTCTCAACACCAACAAGAGAGATCCACCATGCTTCATTTAATCTCAACAAAAAAGGGGAGAGGCAACACTCTCCACCCAACCAAAATATCCAATGAGGGGGAGAAGACATCCTCTTCATTGGCCCTCGAGCCCCAACCACATTACAGTGAGAGGTAATTCCAACACATGGCAACAACAAACTTCCACATCACAAACCAAGTATTTCACAACCATTCCAAATGCACATTCAACTCAAACTACAAACACAAGAAGGAGAACAACAAAATATACAAGGCTTCTAAATGAAGAGCCAAAGGAGCAAGAACCTATGGGAGGCCACTTATGCCTCCCAATGGGAAATGGGTGCCCACCTTAAAAACCTCCAATACATATCTCAAATCCCCTACATACTCTTATGCCTCCCTCAAGTACCTCTTATGCCTCCCTCATTCTCTTATGCCTCCCTCATACAAGAACAAGTAAGAATGCAAACATTCCTTGTCCAAGGTGGGGCACCCAACCCAAACTCCCTCCAAAACATGAAATAACTCTTATGCCTCCCTACATGAATTCTCCCCATAGTCCCCTCCCACACCATACTTAGGCAATCTACCAAAGTACCCAACAAACATTCCAAACACTCAACAAAACAAGCACACAAACACAAAATAAAAGAATAACATAAGTAAGAGTAAAACTCCTACCTTTCCATAGTAGAGCTTGTTCCAAGAGTCAATCTCCAAGCTCCTTCAAACCCAAGCAATCACCAACAAGCTCCCACAAAGACCACAAGCTCTCCAAAATCCTCTAACTCAAAGAAATGAAAGAGCACAAAAGAATGAAGTAACCCTAAACAAACAAAAGAACTTGAATAAATAGAAAAGGGAGAGAGGAGGATGATGTGGCTCTAAGTAGGATGCCACCTCATTTCCTCTCCACTCCACATCACCCTAGTCAACCCCATACTCCAAAGCACAATTAATAAGTGGTTGAAGAAATGACATTTTACTTACACACACAATTTAAGTCCACACCCCTTAAGGACTAAAATAAATACATGTAAGAAGGTGCAATAAAAACTTACAATTTGTCTTCCCAAAACACATAATGAGGTCTAATTTTGACCCCCCAACCCATAGGTAAGGTTGACATAGCAATTTAAGAGGTGTAAGACAAGTTTAACTTGTCCCACAAGCCTTCAAAATTAGCCCTTAAGGCTAAATTCGAATTTCCATGAGGGGTAGAGTGTACAACACTCAAGATCACAAACACTTAATCTTACAACACAAAACCCAAGAGCCATCTAGTCTAATAAATGAAAAATTTTGGTCACATCCACAATTAGTTAATAACAAGATTAATTAACTTAAATAGGATACTAAAACCCATTAAGATAAAGGGGAAGAATACATCATTTTTTAAATAATTAAAACAAGGAAATTACATCACTAAAAATCACATACTACATTAAGTAAAAGAAACTAAACAAAATACAACACATACTCTCTTGGTCACAATTTCTCCTAACAATAATTCAAACACACACACACAAACACATGTTGCCATGGTGACCCTTGTTGAATTCACCTAGAATTCCAATGTGGTTGGTCTCCAATCCCCGATGTTTGTTGTGACATGTTTACTTGCAAAACACATAAATACCTCCTTCGGCCTCGTGGCTGCATTAAAACATCCAAGATAAAATATGTAATATAAATCCACAATCATCTATATATGCATCAAATCATCATCTAGGCAATTATGATATCATTTACAATTTCCAACAACATCTTGATTCTACATTTCATCAATATCAATAGGATCACAAAATTAGTTCAATTATCAAGGTCTACTCAATGTGATGAAATATCGCATGTCTCAAATATCTATATATATATATATATATATATATATATGTCAACAACATATTAACATCAATATAAAATGTCTCTAATAATCCACATGCATCATATATGAATCGAAATCAACAACAGTCCATGATCTCTAACATCTAACATCATGCCAAATCAAAAGCTACAATAATATCCATAAGTATAGTCGACAATATCATAATCAATAACAAAAAGGTGTCGAAGGGAAGTGGACACTACACCTATGGAGCATAGACACCTGAATTGCAACGCTTTGCCATTCGAATATTGAGTCAGGGAGCAAGTTCATCAACTTGTGAGAGGAACTAGAGCTGTTTTGACCACATCCATTCTATAATGAGGAACAAGTTATCTGGAAAGTTGGGAGATCTTGTTTATATTCACTGCAATTTACAATTGTGTATGAACAAATTCCATAAGACACAACAACGATTGCGAACGAACCTGACTTTTTGATGATGCGTTGAGTGGTGCATTTAGTGATGATGATACCACATCAACTCAACCAAGTGCTCTTGATGACTTGAAACTTTTTTGAAGTTTGAGTCTTGAATCCTAATTGTAACTTTTTGATGATTTCATATGTTTTGTATAGTTTAACTTTGATAAGCATGGTTTATAAATGTGACAGTGACATCTTTTTATATAGATTTCAAATTTATTTAGTAATGTTTTACCTATTTTGACAATTTTGTGGATTTATATCTTATATTAATTTTTTTGTAAATTGTAGCAGATTGAATTTTTTTCTCGAATTTTATTATTGCCAAACTAAATCCGAATTTTATCTTTGCCGAACTCGAACTCAAACATGAACCTTGTGACTTAGCTTTCAACAATGAGAGGCCAAATCTTATGAATAACAATGTTTATTTCTAAGATTTACAAGTATTCACTTCGAGAAAAGGTATTTACACTCTTATTAATAACTGATTATTCATGGATGCATAAATGAGATGATAAAACTTCCTTGCTATCCAAGAACTCCAAAAACACCCATCACAACTAATTGAGAAGTAATACATGTTTATAGATAAGTCATAGCAAAAGTCAAGATCCAAACAGATTATTGCATTTAATCATACTTGACAGTCTTATGAGGGACTACAAACATTTGCTTATACCAATATTATGGTTCCCAATTTCAAGTATTTCCAATATACAAATCCACAATCAATTATCTCATAAAAACTACAATGCAACTTGGCTATTTCATGCCTAAATCATAAACTGTCTTCAACTAGACAGGCATATTTCTCTCTCAAATTACAAGCATGAGTCACAACCATATATTAAGAGAGTATGGTATTACATATGTTGATGAGGCTTTAAAAATTTAAGGAGATTTTTTTGTAACCAGTCCCAAGCTTGCTACAACAGAGAGTTCAATTATAGTCTGGCAAACATTGACTGCCACAGTACTTTTCAATCACTACAGTCACCCCTATAATCTGCCTTGGATGGTCCAAGAAAGAAATATTGAAAACAGGGCATGAACATCAACTCTCAATTATCATAAACACATCAGAAGCATCCATTTAATCACCTCTAATAAACGGATAGCAGGAAACTTGAGAGAACATAAAACTAAGTAACCCACACCATTTCAAACAATAAACCAATGCAGTGTACACATAACGGGTCATAGGTAAACTTCCCAATTTCTTGACAGAGATACGAGACAACCCCCAAGTCCAATTATGAACAAATAGCATCCTGAAGGAAATCTAACAGCAAGGTCAAAAATGTTGCAAGCCCACTGATGAGGCACACAGATTTACGAGGAAAATACCTGTCTATCCTCAAGACACATAAAGTATACCAACCAGCTTTAATAATTTAACTACATTGAGGTATCAAGGTAAGCACAGTCTGGAGCCTTCACGTGAGAAGTACAGCACCTAGGGATCATATCAAAATTTATCTTCGTTATATATGACTAGCGTAAGAACCTAAGATCATAAATATTGGAAGAAGCCCAAGGTTTAAGCCATCACCAAGTCCAAGGAACAACATGTATAACTATTTCTTATGGTGTAAAATTTAACAATTCTAAATCTGTCATGATGAAATCAGAGGTCTGTATGATCATATTTCCACCCCATGTGAATAACAATTCCAAAATAGAGTTTAGGTTGCTAAGATTACTATTGGCATTTCATATAACTCGTATGTCTTCTTGGCCATGAGCACATTCATATACTAACAATATAACCAAAGAAACTTAGAAAGGTTCCTAACATATTTCTTTTTCACTCAACCATTGTGCAAGGCCATGATTTCACTCATAACATCTTATTGGCAGCAAACTCATGGATTACCCTAATATCGGTGTTAAGATCTAAATGCATGATCTGCCATGTCTGTAGCTTATACAAGGTGTAAATATCCTCTGAAGGCATTGGCACAAGTCTGACAATGCATGCAACTTATGCTACTGTATAGAAGGGCTCAAAACGTCAACGAGTACTCTATCCCTGTCAAGACAATCAACTGAAATAAGAAATATAGACCTTGAAAAGGGTGAATCCCTTTCAAGGTAAAATGAGTCACAAAACAAAATCTCCGTCTTCTAATTACGATTAGTTCTTCATTCAACACAAGGAAAAAGTACAACAAAATAATAAGTTGAATATATTTTGCTACAGCCACACAAACAAATTTCTATCTTCAATTCTTTGCAGTACATTTACGGAATGAAAGTACAATTACAGGATAAGATCTGTATTGTTTTCTTTCAACGTAAATCAAATCATTCGACAACCCGCTATTGATAGCTAGTACTACATCCACTTCCTTTAATTTCAGGTTAGATGATAAAATCTCGATTTCTTCAATCAGACACGAAAGGAATCTTCAAAACAAAAAACAATAGAATTTCTTTTCTTTTCTATTTCTGGCAAGACCTTGCAAACCTGCATAGTGACATGGGTCAGCTAAAAAATGAACTGGCATGGTGCCCTTTTTCATTAATAAGCAGCAGAATATAAAACATCCCATGCCCTTTCATATTTAAACCAAATATGATATAAAGAGCAAAGATAATGTAATTCTGTTTCCAATCACCGTTTGCCATTAAAACAATGAAGTAAAAGAGAGATACTTTCCATTCACACACATAACACTCAACATGCCAGCCATCAAGTCCAAATCCAATTTCCATTTTTTTTTCTATCAGATCATCCAGGTGGGAGAGAAATTTTCATTCTCAAACTAAACACTCAACATACCACAGAGGCCATCAAGGCCAAATCCAATTTCCATTTGTTTTCTATCAGATCAGTCAGGTGGGAGAGAAATTTTCATCCTCAAATTAAACACTCAACATACCACAGAGCAAGTAAACAAAGCCAGTGAGGGTTTTACCGCAGATAAGAACAATACAACCAAACCCATATATTCAGAGCCGTCAAGGTCAATTCCTTTCAGTGAGAGTTTAGAGACAATGAAGTAAAAATGCAATGCTAGTTAGAATTTGCCACCGTAACCATTACAATGTAACGCATATATGTCAATGGAGATATATCTATACATTCACTGTACCGTCCTTGGGCATGGGTAGACTGATGTATATCCATATACATCCACTCAACTGGTAAACAGTGGATTCAAATCTATGATTTGCAGTGAAATTTCACAGTTGTCGAACTATTCAAGAAACATAAGATCCTCAATATTCAGAAGTTTAGCAGAAAAAAGGTAACCATGACTGTTATAAGAAGTCAGCCGTGCCCTAAGGTGAGCTGGCTGGTCGAGCCATTCCCCCCCAAGCTGCTGCCCACATGCCTACTTCTTTCTAACCCACGAATCTGCACCTTGCCTGATTAAGGTTCTGTAATTTATAAGCATTGCAGTATCGTCAAACAAGTACTGCCAAACCAGCAGTGCCGCCATGCTTTGAAGGAGAAAAATCATGCAAGTGAAGTAAAGTTCGCTTTATAGTGCCAAGAACTAAATGGAACTGAAGTTCCAATTCCACACAAGGATCTCATGCAAGTGTTCTTCTGCCGTGCAACTCTACTCAGCCGAGTTGCCTCAATCAAGTAATAATCCTTGATTCCAATTTATTTTAATCATTTCTTAAAAGTGGTTTGGTCCGTGCCCCTTCCAATCTATTGGAGTAATTCTCACAATTTATCCAAAGCCAATGATCATGTATCCGAGGTCAACATATATAATAATGCCTAAAACAAAAACATAATACCTCCAAAGGTCAAGTCAAGGCTATCATGCCAACGTAAAGGTGGATCAACCCCATACCACATCTCAATACAATGATTACAATGTCATACTGTTCTTACTAAGGTCAAAACCTAGGTTCATACTCAAGCAAAGTCCACTCTCATCATATGCCATGACCAAATTCCAAATGTCACTTTCACATGTTACAATGCCACACTCTATAAGGATCTAAAGCCAAAGTAATGTTATTCATTTAATATTAATGCCAAGGTCATGACGACCATCAAGGTCCATTAAGAAGAAATAATGGATAAAGACAAGACCCCGAGCCTTACAAAACATGCAAAAGCATATTAATTATAAACCATTATGTTCATAATGCCCTCAGGTATAATGTCATGACAGAACATTATAGAGCTATGATACTTCATTAATGATGTTGGTGCGAGCTAAGACTCCTGACAATAATCTCATTAGCAACCAAAAAGCTTACAACAATCTTCAACTGGTCTCAAAATAGATTAAATTGCATTTAATAATTAAGATGGCTTAAAGTTGGCCTCACAGACATCAATTTTGGGGACCCCAGAAATGGGATGTGACATATGCTCGTGAAATTGGGAAGAATAAGACAACTTTGCTTGATGCTTGATTGATATTTCTAGAGGAGCTCTTGATAAGTTCCAGGTGAGTAAATGAGTGGGTCTGATTTGTATTTTTACGACTCCAAAGGTAATATTTTGCACTAAGGCCAACTTGGAGAGAAAAGACCGAGTCATAAGAAGATGTCCATTCGAAAATTTGATTGTTGGGAAACCCTGGACATGATTGATCAGCAGGGATAGAATCTACCCGTCGATCTTGTCCCTATTGGATGAAGCTATCCAGTGGGGTAGAAAGTTCAGCTGATGGTCTAGAGAGGTTTGTACAAAAGATGAGAGTTGTTTTTGGATGATAAGGGTATTCTTGTAGGTGTCTGAGCAATAGAATGAGGGATTACAAGCCTTACGATAGGATAGGTTAGTTCGTTTGGGCTTGGTTTGAGTGTGCAAGTCATGTGTGAGGGATATAAGCCAAAACTAACATTATCAAATGCTAAATGACCAAATTCGGGTTTCCACATTTGCCATCCGCCCCCTGCACCCTCGAATCTAATAAATGCAATTTGCTAGTTAAAGGAAATTGCATACCTTAGTGTGTAGACACCTTTTGTCTTTGCTTGAATACTTGAGTGTTTGAGAGGTGTCCAAAACAAAACCTACAAGACAAGAGTGTAGTCAATGTCCATATTAGGAAAACTGAAACTTTAGCTCTGAAACTTGAATTGAAATTGAAATTGATAACAGAAAGCAAGGAAGGTGTACACTGTATGTGTAGAGGCCAACTTCTCCTTGTGAAGATTGAGGCTTCTTGGTAAAGCACTTGGAGTAGATTGTGCCCCCAGTTGAGGCACATGGAGAAGGAGATTCTTGTCAAACAAGACGGAGAATCGAGAGTGATTGATCCTCAATTTATAAAAACCAATGCTAGCCAATGAGGTTGGGGGCACAGTAGACCCAACATTCATGATTTTGAGGAGTACACAATGTGCCGCTTGAAAAGAGGGAACCAATAAGGGCTTGCCAGGAATGAGACTAAGTCCGATGGGTGTCACTAGACCCAACATACATCACCTGTTCCAACTGAACCACATTGCTGTAGACGAATTTAGGTTCTAAGTTTTGTATGATCATAAGCGAATGAAGTATACTCATGCCTCCACCACACTCATGATTTTGAGGAGTATGCAATGTACCGCTTGAAAAGAGGGAACCAATAAGGGCTTGCCAAGAATGAGACTACAGCCGATGGCTGTCACTAGACCTAACATACATCACCTGCTCCAGATGAACCACACCGCCGTAGACGAATTTAGGTTCCAAGTTTTGCATGATCGCAAGGGAATGAAGTATGCTCATGCCTCCACCATACTCGCACTATTTAATAATTCTTGAAAGGGTAACAAAAATATTGATGCCCCATAATTGGTAATATTGAAATTCGAAATAAAAATGTGCTATAAAATATTTGCAAACTATATCTGTGATTTGAAATTGACGATTAAATTAGTATCACATCCCCTGTATTTGTAACAAAAGGCTGTGAACTGTATTGAATTCTGTACCACTAGGCCCGATTCACCGCCTAAACCATCATGTATTTTGTAGTTTTTGAAATTGATTGTCTAAACTGTACTGGACAAAATCGACCTATAGAGAACACAATTGACCACTCGATCCTGTCCAAACCAGATAGTTTTTCCTATCACTGAATTCTGTGTCTACAACCTTGTATTTGTACCTTGTTCATTGTATTTGCAACCTATATTCCATTTGAAAATAAGCTTTTATTTCTATAATAAGCCCATTGAATGCCCTTCTTTTGAGGTGAGAAGATATACTGTAGATCACTTGTCTCAAAAGAAAAAATGAACTGTACCATGTCATGTAGAAGAAGATAATAGCGTGTAAGATTATACACGCATGTCGAGAGTAACCACGTGTTTCTAATTTAATATATATAACCTGCCATGCAGGAGTGCATGATATGAATCATGACACCAAAGTGTAGGGATGCATGATGTGTATCACGGCACCAAAAGTAACAGGCAAAATCAAGCACACAAACTCATCACACAAAAGTCATAAACAATGTCACATAGGAGGCGAAGAGGCTGCATACAAGGGACAAAAAGGTGTCACACAAATGAACAAGGGCCACACAAGAAGGGCTGGTGAGGCCACAAACAAGGGATATAAGAGTGTCACACACACGAACAAGGGCCAAAGGCTACACACAAGAAACAAGTTATAACAAATCCATTGTGCAAACAAGTAAATAATAGGTGCATAGAGAAAGAAACACTAGTGTATAAAATTCATGTGTTAGTATCAAATCTTGGTAGAAGTATATCACAACGATAAACATGAGCAAGGCATGTGTTAGAAATAGAGAGTTGCGAAATAGTATTGAAAGATATAACCTTGTTTAGTGTGCTCTATAGAAAAATGCTCCCGACCATCAGGTGAAGAGAGAGTCTAGCATTTGAAAGCCTTAAATAATCTGTCTTGCATCATGCTCACATACCATGTGAAATGCTATCTAGTATGTTATCTACCAAAGAAAATGATAAATAACATGTGTAAAGTAAAAACTAGTAGCTCAAGTCATGCTCAGTCTTGTTTTTGATTTTTTTAATAATCTGATTTTTGTATTCTTTGAATATTGTATTTTTTTGTATTTTTGAATATTGTTGGAAAATTGCTAACTAATGATCGTATCAAGAGGATGGGGCAAGCTAGGAGGTGTGCCCATATTAGGATATTGAAGGGTGACTCTATTTGGTTGAAGAGTGCTAGATGTATGGATGTCAATATTGGAAAAAGAATCAGTGCTGCACCTCGCAAGGAGTCTTGTGCGTAGGAGGGTGTGAAGAATTTGCAACCGTAGGAGGTTTATGCCTTGGTGGAGATTGCGTCATTGTACTTGAGGCATTGATGTATGGTAGAGGGGACTACACAAAACTTTTGAAACCAAGGGGCTGTCTCGTCTTGTATTTTGATTGTATTGATGATGTACAATGCCATGCGGGGTCCCTTACTATGCGAGATAGACAATTTGTATATATTATAGTGATTCTTTGTATTATATGATAAGCATTTTGATTCAGGTATCATGTCTTGTGTATTTGAGAAATACATGAGATATGTGTAGATATCTATAGATTAACATAATGGATATGGAGTTGCATTCACACTTGTACCTTAGTATTTAGATATTGATTTGCACTACGATGATAACTTATGCATAATCCATCTGGAGAACAAACTTTTAGTCTAACCATTTGAGGCTTCTTGCTTTTCCTTTAAGTACAACACTATGGCGTGGCTCTTGCATTGATATAGGCGTTGCATGATTTATTGTTTTTGTATTCGCCGTAGGTTGATTTGTTAGTTTTTGTACCAATATATGTTTTGAAGATTATGTATTAAGCTTCGATTACATGAGGCCTTGTGAGATATACCCCAAAAGAGGATCTCCTCCAGGTGCATCACTCGTAGAAAGGCTGATGGACTCGTAGTTTTTGTTAGGGAATGTCGTGGGATGTTTTAGCTTCGTAGAATGGTGTGTTGGAGAAAAACGGGTCGAGAAGATGCAAGTGTTGACTATAACAAACAAAATAATTCCCTTATGCTCAAGTTTTAACTTTTGTTGCAAAGTGTAACAATCATTTTTGTGGTGTCCATTAATGCCATGATAGTTACAAAAATGTTGGCCTTTTATCCTTTCAAGTCGATTTAGGAGGATGATAGTAATTAGGTGGCAAAATAATTAATTGTTTATCGAGTAAAGATCTGCAAGATGTCATGTTGCCATTTTTAAACTCGTCGAACCAAAGTGGTGCTTTCCTATGTGGTTGTGTTATTACTCGAGGGCGATTGCTTGTATAATGAAAATTGTTGCTTCTATGTAGGACTATTACTTGACTTGATTTGCCAGATATATCTTGTGTACTATCTTTATCACTTTGCTTGCCTTACGAAATTGCTGGAGAGACATGCGCAAGATTATGTGCTTCCTCAATTGGAGGAGCAAGCTCTTTCTCAAGTGTAATTGCTTGGGCACCATTGTACCTGCTTCATCTATGAAATTGGATCTTTATTTGCCTCTCGAAAAGAATCAACCAATAAGAAAGAATTGGCTAGTTATAACATGTCTAGTTCGCATGAATTTCTCTAGGTGCTTTCTATACTTCCTTTAGTTCGGGCATCTTTTTCCTAGTCTCATGCTGCCCATTTTTGCTTGCGATCACTCCCAATGTGTGTGAATGTTCCTATAACAACAAACCCTAATTCTCTTGTCTGAAGCACTTGAATTGGGATGAGATGGGGGAATAAGGGTGAGAGATATTTGAGTCGAAGCACCCCTATGCTGCCTACATAGCCCCGTGAGGAATGCAAACTCAAATGTAGTTCTCCCACTAGTGAAAGTTTAATTGTGCTCCTTTTGATTGTATTTATGCAACTAGAACTTGATCCGTGAACACTTGATAATGCTTGCTTTGACTTGTCTTGGAATGCTCTTGAATTGGCTTTGGTTGCTTTTAACTTGGTTTATAGTGCTTCATACTTGTATATAGGTTGTGCTCCTAGTGTATGCTCTTGAAATAGGGAAGAATAGGACAACTTTGCTTGATGCTTGATAGATATTTCTAGAGGATATCTTGATAAGTGCCACGTGAGTAAATGGGTGGGTTTGATTTGTATTATGACTCCAAAGGTAATATTTTGCAGTAAGGCCGACCTAGAGGGAAAAAATCGACTCATAAGAAGATGCTCATTTGAAAATTTGATCGTTGGGAAACCTAGGACATAATCGAGCAATAGGGATAGAATTGATCAGTCCATCCCGGGTTAGATGGATCTGTCGAGTGGGGCAAAAAGCTTAGTTGATAGTCTAGAGAGGCCTGCACAAAAGATAAAGAGTTGTTTTTGACTGACATAAGTATTCTTGTAGGTGTCTAAGCAATGGAATGAGAGATTGCGTAGCCTTAGGGTAGAGTATGATAGTTCGTTTGAGCTTGATTTGCATGCACAAGTCATGTGTGAGGGATACAAGCGAAAACTAACATTCTCAAATGCGAAATGACCAAATATGGGTGTCTACATCAATTTATATTTATATAGTGGTTGTGCATCTAGAATTGATGTTTTTGTAGGTATAATTGAAGATCACAAGGCATTTGAATGGATTTTAAAAGGTTAAATTTTCTTTTTTTCCTTCTTTCATGCATATGTCTGTACCCACTCACACAATGTGAGATTTTTTTATTTTGAATAGATGCTTCATATATCAACAGAAAAAATATTTACAACAAAGGGTTGTACAAAAGAATGAACTACACAATGGTAGTTACAATGAAAATTACAACCCAGTCCTTGATGCAACTAGAACAACTATAAAATGTGAATAATCCCTACCTTTAAACTTTTTAGCTTCCTTGAGAAAAAGAAATCCTTTTGCAAGTAATCACATTCAGATTTCGGTTCTCCAAGTGTGATAAAAATCATTTACATTGCGTACATCATCCGTGAAGCCATAATTGCATCTAATTTTCAGATAATGAACAAGGTAGAAATCTGCACACAATGCCAAATACTCCTAAAAGGACAACATATAAGAGTATTGGAATCACCCAACAAAGCTGCCCGCCAATGAAGAGGTCCTTGAAAATAACTGACAGACTGGACTGAACAAGCTTACAACAGGATCTTGCAAAAGGACAGCTCCACAAAGGTGTTTAATAGTTTCCAATTTAGAGCAATAAAGGCATAGACCATCAGTAAGACCACTCTTGGATAACCGAGCCTTTGTAAGAAGCCCTTGATATATCACAAGCGAAACAAAAACTCAGTTCATATGAAATCCTTGCTGTACACACATTATGAATTCTACTTATCCACAAGGCTTCTGCATTAGTGGCACTGGCAATCCATCTAGTATTAAGAATCAGAGAAAGAGTGCGTTTTTGATGTGGTAGATGGTAAAACCGATTTGTATCATACCAAGATATGGATGCCTAAAGGTCCATCGCCAATCTTGCCAAATGGGACCTGTCATTACCGGATTCAACTGAAACAGGTCCTTCGGAGGAATAAGGTTATGAGTTTATTTTATGGGAGATCGTGTCTACATGGGATAATGCAAACTCATGGGTTAATAATCCCCATTCTTTCTAGGTATGTGTATTGGCATCCCACAAATATCTCCATAAAATTCCTTTCTTGCTGAATGTATGGAAAATTTTCTTGAATGGAAACATTGATGAGGAAATCTAAATATATAACCTAGGGATTTGAGTTCCACAGCGTGATGATTTTTGTGTAGGCTAAAAAGATCCTCCGTATGGATTGAAACATGCACCTTGGGCTTATTACATCTAAATTGATAAGTATTTAGCTTAATTGGGTTTTGCTAAAACAACAACAATAGGGGACTTGATTATGACATGTTGCTCTTCATAGTATGTTGCTTGGTGTAAGGAAGAGCTATGCGATGAGTTCGACATGAAGGACCTAGGTAATTTACAATTTTATTTGGGTCTTGAGGTGGGGCAGAAAAAGGGTGAGATTTTCCTTTAGTAGGATAAGTATATGATTAAAATTATCAAGAGATTTTAGACGATGGAGTGTAAGTCAAGTAGTACTCCGATCGAGCCTAACCGATGATTTGAATCTTGTCGATTTTTCATCAGACTCGATAATGGTTGGTTCACTTATGTATTTTTGAACACTAGCCCGGAAATTTTCTATGCAATGCATACCCTCATCAAATATATGGTGTAGCCTAGGAAAACTTATTGGAAAGATGCTAAACATGTTGTTCAATTGCTCAAGGGTACCTTACAAATGGGACTCGTGAATACATGTGTCTCGTATTTGTACACTCGAATGGGTTTGTTGATAGTGGCTAGGTTGGTGATGTGGAGTCTTGAAAATCCACTTTTCGATGTTGTTTCTTAGTGGGCTCAACAATGTTTCATGGTTTATTAAGAAGCAGGAAGCAAAGTATGGTGGCATTGAGCTCAAGAGAGGAAAAATATATATAGCAGCTTTTCGCAACTTTTGAAGAAATTCGGCTTCACAAGTGAAGAGTTTAGTGGAGACAACCTCATGCCTACAACTATATTTTCCGACTACAAGAGGTGCATCGAGCTCTCCAAGAATTTAGTGTTGCATGTTTGGTTGAAGCACATTGACATCCGGTTCCACTTTGAGAGGGACAAAGTGTAGAGAGTTCTATCCAATTATAGTACGCGCCTTCTGATTCTCAAGTAGCTGACATTCTAACCAAGCCTCTTTCCAAGGGGGAAGTTTGGGATGTCATGCGGGAACATCTTGATATTGTGGAGATTCGAGAGAGCACCTTCCTTGTTGAGAGGGAGTGTTGAAATGTGTAGCTCAAAAGTGTTCTTTGTACCTTAGAGTTTGGTACTTAATGAAAAAATTATTTTTAGTGATTTTTGAGGCTCCTAGTTTTAGGAGTAGTTCCCAAATTTTAGGTGCATTTAACATAATTGATGCATTACACCTCAAATAAGGTATAGGCTATAGAGTTAGTAATTAACATTCTTATGCGGGGATGTGCAACTCCCATCCCTAAGTTGTCTCATATGTTTGGGACCTCCTGCACTTGGGGACGGGGACGAGACGTCCCCCGTGTCTCGACCCAGGAAAAATGAAGGGGATGTCCCTTGAGTTCAGTAAATGAACGTAGGACCTCCTAAATTCATTAAAAAAGGGGATGTCGTGGCGTCCCTAGGATGGTTGAGTGACGTTTCGACATCCCCTACGACCCAACAATCTTTAACACTAAAAAAATGCTCTTTAAAAAGGTTAAAACTTATTCATATATTTACCTAAAAGCTTATTATTCAACCCTAACCCTAAAAGGAACCTAAAAACTTATAAATAACATAACCCCACACTCATTTTAATCACGAAGAGCAAAAGAGCAAAGAGCAAAAGAGCAAAGAGCAAGAGTAAGGAACAAGGAGCAAGAGCAAGAGGTATGTACAATGATCCTTTGCTTGTTTTTTTATAAATTTTCAAATGCAAACTTCAAAGTTCAAAGTGGGCTAGGGGAAAGGAGCCACTTATTATGAACCCTAACTTAAGGGGTTCTAGAGCCACTTAATTATCATATTTTTTTAAATACCCTTTAATAGATCATGATTTTTTCTATATACAGATTTCCTTTTGAGCATTAAAATTGTGTGGAAAGCATATTTTTAAGGGATTTAAATTAAGTATTTTTGAATACAAAGAAATTTAAGGTGACCCATTACTTGGGAATAAAGTCACCATTTATGGACTGCCTATGTGTCACCATTTCATTGGTTACTTTATTGATGTGACTTGATGTGACTTGCTTTATTGGCTAGTTTATATTTAATTTTGAAAGTGACATGTGCTCACTTTAATTGAAACAACTAATGGTACTTTATTTCACATATGCACTCACGGTCATTGGCCCATGCACGGTCATTGGCTCCTTTCCCTAACAAAGGAATGCATTGCTATTTTTATTTTTTTAAAGTGCATACATTGTTGTTTTTATTTTTGATTTTTCTATTTCCAAATGCAAGCAACAAAATGGGTTAAACAAGGGAGGGCATTGCTGTTTTATATTGTTTTTTTTTTTTTTCGAAATGTAAGCATCGAATAGGTTAAACAAGGGAGGGCATTGTTTTTTTTTAAATTTCAAAGTGCATACATTGCTGTTTTTTTTTCTATTTCCAAATGCAAGCATCAAAATGGGTTAAGCAAAGGCATTTGTGCATTTCCATTCTTTTAATTTCTAAATGCATGCAGGGTTAAAATTAAAAAACTTAAACAAGGGTGTCATTTTTTTATATTCCAAATGCAAAGTGTGGTAAAAACTTTAAAATGTATAGTTATATTGCTGTTTTTTTAATTATTGCAATCCCAAAATGAGTTCAAATAGTGAGTATGAAGCTGAATGTGAGATTGAAATGAGTAATGAGATGGGTGGGGGTGTGCAAGGAGAAAGAACAATTGATAGTTCACATGGGAGTGTTGACAAGTTTAGCTGCCCCTCCACAATGTTGAGCAAATATGCTAGAGGACCATTTGACAAAAAAATTGTTTGAAATAATTTGCTCAAATTGTTTAAGGTCCTAGGTCAAATATTTTAGGGGGAACTAAAACATGGAAGTGCAATATATGTTTATTGACTTGGTCGGGCAGCATTAGTAGGTCGAATGCACACTTATTGTACATCTCAAGGAAAGTTGTTGGCTTTTGTGGACAACTACCACTGGAAGAGGGAAAATTTGGTGAGGTTGTACAATGGAGATACGATAAATTTCTAGTAGTTTGTGTTGTTGTTGGCACCCCTTTTAGTTCTCACTCTCAAAGAACTTCTAGGAGTGGTTTCTCAAATACTCCAACAACTTATGAGGTGATCGAAGTGGATGCTTTTGCTAGTAGGGGAAGAGGAAGGTCATGACCGCCAATTTAGTTGTGAAAATATATGATACAAATGCTAGGGAAGAGGCTGATGATGCCTTTGGAAAATTCCTTTATGCCACATTGACATCCCATTTCAGGTTACTTGCTCCCTTTATTACAAGGAGACTATGGCTAAGGTAGCCAAAGCAAGTGTAAGTTATGTGCCTTAGGAGACATGAAGTTGAGGACCACAATCTTGGATAGGAACTATTACAAGGTTAACTTACTGATGGAGAAAATAAGGTGCACATGGGTCTCTCACAGTTGCAGCATCATCATGGATGGGTGGACGGATATTAGACACCATCCACTCATAAATATCACTATTTCATGCGAGAGGTGGCCTTATTTTTGAGGGCAATTGATTGTTTAGGAAAGAAGGATGCAAAGTTCTAATTTGCCATTTTGTGAGATGCCATTGAGGAGGTTAGCCCTTCCAATGTTGTACAGGTTATTATGGATGCAACTTACTTGTGTAGGGCTGAAGGTAAGCTTGTTGAGGCTCACTACTAGCATATATTTTGGACCCCATGTTGCATGCATGCCATGAACAATGCACTAAAAGACATGGAAAAATTGATAGGGTCAAAAGTATAGTGGCGATGCTTTAGAGATGTACAAATATTCATCAACAACCTCCATACATCATTGGCACTTTTTCGTAGCTTTTGAAGGAAATAATTCCTCAAGCCGGTGGACACACATTTTGCATCTTACTTTATTTTACTGGATAGGATGTTTGAGTTGCAAGAGTCCTAGCGATGTATGGTCATGAGATTAGAGTGGTTTAGGTGGGATGGGTCCAAGATAGAGTAGGGGAAGAGGGTGAAAGCAATGGTGGTAAGAGAGACATTTTGGACAGATGTGAGATACACCACATTCATTGTATCTCTGGTTTTTCAAAGTGTGATTAAATATGGGGATTTTTATAGCCTCGACCTCGGTGAGATATATGAGTATATTGACAATATGCTTGGTCGATGAAGGTTGCTATTTGGGAAAGGAACTTACCTTGGAGTTTTACCATCACCATGTTCAACCCATCATTGAGAAGTTGATCACCCTTTTACACATGGCTGCATATTTACTCAATCCGAAGTGGTATCATTAGATGCTTAGCGGGGTTGTCCTTGTAAATTATGAGGAGGTGAGGAAGTGTTTCTTAAAGCCCCGAAAAGAATGTATATATGCGTAGAGGATGGTTCACAAGTTTGAACTGATTGGCTCAAGTTTGCTTATCTTGAAGGCTATATAACTTCAATAAAGATAGACATGAACACATTGGCACAAGAGGATCTAGTTGGTGGTGACTATATGGACCTCTAGAATTGCTACATGCACTTGCCATTCACTTTCTTTCTCGGGGTTCTAGTTCTTTTGCTTCCGAGAAGAATGGGTCGACATATGGGTGGATCCACTCTTTTAAGAGAAACAAACTTGCCTCTAAGAAAGTAGAGAAACTTGCTGCTGTGCATAGTGCCTTGCGTCTCATGGATCACAAGACACCTATGTACAAGGAGATCCCAACATTATGGTGGGATGTAGATCTTGAGGATTCAAGGTAGATTGATGAAGATCAAGAGCAATGAGGATTGGTTGAGATCCCCTTTGCAGATGTAGATGATGCTGATACAAATACTTCTAGTGACAAGGAGCGGTTCGCGAGTGTTCCCTCAGAGGACTCTGATTATTGAGCTGTCATTTTGGTTATGTACTTATGAGTTATGACATAATAACATATGTAGTTGTACTCTTCTCATGCTGATTAATGAAGACTTGTTTTTCATTGTCATATTGATATTGTTGATGTATCATTGTATCTCTATCTAGTATGAAGTATCAATGTATCTCATTTCTAATTTCTATGTTAATGTCAATGACTCAATATGAAACATTGAAATATGAATATTAAATATAACATTTTGGCTTATGTGATGAATAATTGGATTAATGGTTTCAATCTTCAGGCTTTCAGTTTTAAGTCTTAGTTTATTCATGTTATATATGTAATATATATAAAATTTGTTATGTTTTTTAATAGCCGTCCCTCGCCGTCCCCAAAATTTGAATTTTTGTTGCCATCCGAAACCCAGTCCCGCCATCCCATTGTCCTGGAGTCTTTTGTAACTATGGTAGTTAATAACATTTGAGTGATTAGAGCATTAATTATCTAAATTACTCACTTGGAGAGAAAGTGGGGCACCTCTTTTTGTCTTTAGTTAAACTCAGATCTACTTACAGTCAGAGAGTGCGTATGGGAAGACTCAGTTAGAGATGATTTTGCAAGCGTTACTGATATGTAGATGAAGCTATGATGAGTTTAGAATTGCTGTATTTGAGGTTAGTGTACTGCTGATTGGAAGCAGTCGTCCATGTGTGACTCATAGTCAAGCTTGAGTGGAGAGATTCGTTTTCTATATTAATTCTTTTCATTCTTGCTGTTGGAATTCCAAAAGAAGTGCTGTTGATTTTGTTATCAAGTAATTCTGATCTGAACTGTACTTTCATTACATGAGGTTGATTTCTTATTCCAATTGAAGTATAATTCTAGTGCGTTATTTTACATGACCTGATTCATGCTTATACTGCTTGTGCTCCTAGAATTTAAAGTTTTTGCAGGTCTAATTGAAGATTGCAGTGGGTTTAAGAGGCTTTTAAGAGGTCAAACTTCTCTCTATTTTTCTTCTTTCCTTCATGCAATCATCGTGCACCACTCACATAATGTGAGATTTTTAATACTCTTTCCTGTCTTTCTCTCAATGGCTAATGGCAATGCTACAAGATTAAGCTATGCGTGTGCTAAGGAAGTACATTTTCCATGGACTTGACTGTCAAGAAAAGAAGGTTTATGTTTTGTATTCCTAGTGCAGGCCAATTTGAGAGTATAGTGTAAAGTTACAAAGTTCCCTTGTTTCCGTAAGTAGGATTTCATATGCAAAATTGGTCTGTTGGCTAGCGCAGGACCTAGAAAAACTCTTTGTTTCTTCTGGTATTGGGGGATGGGGGCATGTGGGGATGCGTTTCTAGTAGGGTAAAAGCTTTCAGGATTTTGTGATGGCATGTGCGCAAAAAGAGAGGACAGTGTAGGACACGATTTTTTAGATATATTATATATGAAGTTGAAAAATGCAAGAATATTCAAAAACACAAATTTATAGCATTTAATGTGCATAATCAAACATTATTAAATATTCTAAAGAGCTCCATTGAAAATATAAATTTAAATAACAGCCATGCGATCAAAAATTGGATAATGAATTGAAACTTGAGTTTGGCAAATACGAAGGCGAAATTTCATATATCTTATTGTTATATTATCATGAAAATAATCATACCAATTGTCAAGGTCTAAGTCTCATGACAATGAAAATGAGAAAATTTCTGTTTAATGTCTTATAAATGTTTTTAGATGTGCAGGCTGTCAGGACGGCCTTCGATTGTCCCAAGTGGGAGGCGTTAGGATGTCCTTGAGCTTGGGGATGCCCCTCAAATGTCACGGGGACCCGAGGTGCCCTCAAAATTAACAAAATAAGGGATGTGTCTAGGGTGGCTCCGTGAGTGGTTGAAAATTTGAAATCATAGTCCACATATTCGTATTCGGCAAACCCAAAAAAAATTTGACTTGGCAAAAACTCGGGAAGACTTGTCGAACATTTGGGAATATTCGACAACTTAAAAACACTCAAATTTCTTTAAAAACATAAATTTTATGCAAAATATAGTTACAAAATGTATCAAATGAGTCTATAAAATGTTGGAGAAGTGTTTTCTATTAAATTTGAATACAAATACAATACAAAATCGCATCATCATGCGAATACTACAACTGGCTGATAAATGTTATGAATTTATGATGATTGTCATTGAAAATTATCATCATAAATTTCATATCTATGCAAGTTACAATATATAATAAGTTATATTTTCCTCTTCCCCGTTCTAGAGAAATATTGGGGAGAGGGTCTATTGCCTCTACTAGTCCCCACACTCGGTTGCGTCTCCTCGCTCTTCCTAGAAGGCTGCAACTTTGGCTCCAACCTGGTAGTAGATGGTGGTGGCTCCTCTGCTGCATGTTCGTGATCACCTCCAAAGATGTCATCCAATCCAATATCTCCTGCTTTAGTGCTTCTCCCTCCATAGCTTCCCTCTCGAAAAGAAGCAATCTCATCCTTTGTGAACGCATGGATTTCCTCTTCTTGCTAGTCCAGTTGCTGTATGGATCTATCTCATCCAAATCAATAAGCTCCTCCGATGTGGCCTCCACTTTTCTTGTGTGAAGCCGGAGATTGTATTGCACAAAAACCAAGTCGTTGAGTCATTTTGAGTCAACTTGTTGCGCTTCTTCGTGTGAATGGCCTCAAACAAACTCTAGTTGCGTTCACATCCAGAAGCGCTACAAGGTTGAGATAAAATTATGAGGGCTAGCTTTTGAAGATGCGGGGTATTTCCTCCCCAATCCTCCCACCAAGAACCTACAAACAAGATAATCAAAAGTTTATAAGTAATTAATAAAATCAAATTTGTAACTAATAACACATAAGTAACTTAGTAAACATTCTAATTTTTATTACCTAGTGATTGCGTGGTTCTCCCTCGGATAGCTAACCTCGAAGAAAAGAGCCTCCCCTAACATGTTTGTAATTTTGCAGCTCTAAAATAATGAGGTCCCTCATCTCAACCTTTGGTATCATCCTCTCAATACATGTTGAAAGGCCCTCCATAACCTCTCTATTCACATCTGTGAAGCCGTTGGAGAAGAAGAAAAACTTGGGGTTGAGGTAGTACCCCGTTGCATGAATAGGTTGGTGGAGTTGATTGTTCCACCTCCGATCAATTATCTCCCAAAAGGGACCATATCTGACGATATCCCCCTATAATAGTTTTGGATAGCCTCTTTGGCCCTATCCATGGCCTCATAAATGTACCCCATAGGGTTTTGCTCCCCATCAACCAAACACAAAACCCTCACCAACGGCTTTGACACCTACACACAAATTAAAATGTAAGGTTACAAACTTACAAATAAAGTAAAAAAGTAAATAACAATATATTTATAATTTAACAAATTAAAATAAATGAATCAACTTGAAATATAAATTGAAGTTTGAAATTACCTTGATGATCTCTATAGCTCTCTTTGCAAAGATATCATCAAAAACTATCTTTGTAGTCCTCTCTTTATCAACTTTCTTTGAATATTGTGAGTCTAGCCATGCTTGACTCACAAACATTTGTTTCATGATGTAAACAAACTAAAATACTTTGCACGTCAAAAGTTAGTTGCAAACCTTGTGACACCGGCTCGCACAAGTTCTTTCCCCTTGTGTGTTCTCTCATCAAGCTCGAGAACCCAAGGGTGATTATATATGTACTTGGTTATGTTTTATGCATCTTTTACAACCGGCCTCTACCACAATCAATTTTGCCTATATCTTCCAAAAAAGAAGTCAAGACAATGAGCTACACAAGAGGAGTCCAAAAGAGTGATGAATGTCTCTCTTGTAGTAGTCCCAACCACCACATATGTTGTTGCATTATCTGTGACAACTTGCACAACATTATGTATACCCACCTCTAATATAATCTTCTCCAACATAAGATTCAAATTCTCTGCATTTTTAACTATGTTAGAGGCATCAATAGACTTCAAAACACCATCTCACCATTTGAAGCCACTAAAAAATTAATGAGGGTGTGGTTCCTTCCATCCGTCCACCCATTTGAAAGAATGGTGCATCCGTATTTCTACCATTGTTTCTTTTGATCTTCTAGAATTGTAGTTGCATCTGCAACTGCACCCTTGAGCAATTTCCCACTCAAGTCTTTTGGAGAGGGTGCCTTGTACCCTTTCCCTGCAATTGTCAATGTTGTCACCAAGTACTCCCAATACGGGCTCTTTGCCACATTGAATGGAAGGTTGTTGTAGTACTAGAAATTCACACATGCTTTATCCGCTTCCTCGTGCATATCCTTGTTCCGGTTGTACCTTGCAATGAAGGTTGTGCTCCAGGTATGTTCCTTGGTACAAAAAAGCTATGTATCCCTTTGCTTGAACTCGATGAAGCAGATGTGCCTCTTTCGGTTTGTATGTGTGGACCACGAGTAGAGCCCACAATTGTTGCTACATCATCCTCTGAATCCTCTGTCATTCATTCTAGCCTCAGGTCTAATAGCTTCTGTTATGGCTGCATGCACCCTTTCCCTCTCTAGTTTCTTCTCCTCCAGCTTTGCCAACTTTGCTTTCATCTCTTGCTTTGCCTCTTCTGTAACATTGGGGCATACCACAACGTCCCGAAAAACAATACATGTAAGATGATACTTTAGGCGATTGATGCCTCTAGAAAATGTTTTGCCGCAAAAATTGCAAACCACTGTTCTCGAATCGCTTCCACGTACACCATACTTCCAAGCGATGGTACGGGCATTCGCGGGAACGGTTCTTGTTAGTGATGTTGACCTAGATGCGAACCTGATGCACGAGCCTGATGCCATTGGTAAGCTCTAATCTACAACACAATGCACATTTAAAAATTAAAAAAATGTAAACTTAATTAAAATTAAAAAAACGTGTTTGAATAACCCTATTTAACCGTAATTTAATAAAAATAACATACCTCCGGTTCCAAATGACTATTAAAAATTTAAAATGATTCGCAATTAAATTGAATGCATTTAAAATTACAAAACATATTCGAAGAATCGAATACAATACGAATATATAAAATTTAAATAATTTAGAATGAATTTGCGTAAAAAAAAAAATACCTCTGCTCTAAATGACTATAAAAAATTTAAAATCATTCGCTTTTAAATTAGATGTATTTAAAATTACAATATGAATATATAAAACTTAAATAATATAGACCGAATTTGCAAAAACTTGAAAGAATTAAAAAAAAAACTTACCTCCAAATGCAATTCTCCAAATTTCCTCTTCGAATTCACTCAAAAATCCGTTCAACATGCAATGCAAGCTCAAATGGTTGTGTGAATGAAAATGAAGTGCTTTGGTGCCTTAAAAAGAAAAAAAAAGAGTGTTTTTGCAACATTTTTGGCATGTTCCGCGTCTGACTCGCGTTTGGCGAGTTACGTACGGCAGAACTTCGCCAGTATTCGCCGAATACTCTAGGTGAATATTCACCAATGCTTGGCTAGTCATTTCGGCGAGTTTTCACAACAATTATTTGTTTCATTTTTTTTTTTTTGACGAGTACTCGCTTGTATTCAAACTATGGTTGAAATGTCCTAGGGATGGTCATTTACGATGAAAAAGTGGACACTAAAAGTTATTTTATCCCCGTCTCAAGTCCCTAGAACAATAGGGGACGACCCTTGTTTTTGAGAGGGGTGGGGATGCGTGGGCACTCAATGTGAGTTCCCAAAACATGTGTATGTGGGAGCGTTCGTGCGGGTGTATGTTGTGTGTAATAGTAAAAATATGGGTACACTATGACATAAAAACTCAAACATTAAACTTGAAAATTGAAACTTGAAAGATGAAAAATAAGATTATCATGAAAGTTTGAAACCTATCAAAGCATATTATATATATTATAAACACATGCATCAATGTGTCATGAGCCAATCAAAAACAATAACCAAAATTTTTAGAGATTGTTTATTATTGCATATAGATCAACATCCTTAGTAAATAATTTTTTTGTTATTACATGTTAATCTCCACGATACTGATTGAAAATGAATTGTAAATGTAATACTCGACTACAATGGAATGAGAATGGTAATATGCATTAAGGTTTCAAACAAAATCTATGTTTTGAATTTTTTGTTTGACCATTTCAATTTTTACTTAATTGTATTCTATGGGGTGTGTATGAAATGAAGCGAAATGCTTTAGGTGCACCTAGGGTGCATTAGCTTGGGTGTAGGTGTGGAAGTGGTGCGCTTAGCTGGTGCGACACAAATATGGCCGGTGTGTGCACCCAGGACAAGCTTGGATTTTACCTCTACCTTTCTAAACCCAATGTGTCGAATTGTTGCATTTGTTATAAAATTATTTTCAGATGTGTCAAATTGACGTAATCAATTACATTAAACGATCAAAGAACAAGTATGACCCGCACCAGCTCTAGTTAATGCAAGGAGCATAGGCCATGTTTTGGACCAACTTTAGTGAATTCATATAATAAAGACTTGAAGCAAATAAGTGCACTTTTAAGCAAGCATGACAATGCATATATAGGTGTATGAGGAATCTATACACGTACACTAGAACATACTAGTATAAGTCTATGACATACTTCTATAATAAAGTCCTTTATTATGAACTTGATGGCTACATTGATAACAATATGCATTGACTATGCTTTTTATACAATATTACAAAGGATGTTGTTGATACAAACTCACGCTATGTTGTGTGCATGTTTGGATGGATGTATGGAGGAATGCAAGCATCCATATACTAGTGCATGTTACTTGGAAATAATTGCCAAGATATAATTATAGGTTCTTCTTGGTAGCATAGAAAACACACTAGAAGATTGTCTCGCTTGAAAAACTACTTCACTTACTTGGAAATAACCTCCAAGACATAATTATAGATTCTTCTTGGAACCATACAAAACACACTAGGAATTGTTTGGCTCGGGAAACTACTTCAAGAAGTCTCATTTACCTTCCAACCATTGTTGATCTTATTCTTGAAAATGCCACCTTGTAGATAGGATTAAACCAATAATCAAGACCATTCCATTGGAACAACTTTGGTTCAATTAAATTTTAGGATCTCTTGGCAACCTGCAACATCAAATTTGTAATCTTTGCAATATGTAGGATCCTCACGAAAGTCAGCTTGTTAAAGGTTGCATTCAACCATATTTCAATATATATACATTCTAGATAATTAGTTTGTCCGCTCAATTGGAGGAATATTTAGATAGGTTGCCTTAGGAACAAAGAGACTAAGCTTTAGATAAGACAAATATTGTGAAAAGAAGAATGTATGTAACGAAGTTTGTAAGAAAAATAATTTATAATAAATGGATGGAATTGAATTGGCCATGAGGTGGATGCGTGCATTGGATTTACAAATAAGGGGCTGCCCTATCTTAACCAATATATTGGAACTTGGAAATAAGGGGTCGACTTGTCCTAAACAATACAAGGCACATAGCCTATTTACAAAGAGGGATTGAGAGGAACAGAAAAATAGAAATAAAGAGAGAACCATTAGAAGGTCCAATTCAAAATTACACAATTCCTAACGTCCTCCCTTAAGCTTGACTAGGGAGCTGAAGTATTGAGACTAATGTTGCTTGTCCTTGGAAGGAGGTTCTGAAGTCCAATTGATGCATGACGATCAAGAAAAGTGTCCTGAAAGTGCCTTGGTGAAGATATGTGCTACCCATGACGTGAAGATACGTGCTTGGTGCCTCCATGTATTGAGGAACAATATTGAAAGCAAACAAAATATTTGGCCGAGTATGCTTGGGATATATGAGATTGCCCAAGAATGATATATAGATAGTGGGATCAATGGAAGGAGACTCAAGAACCGAATTGGCTTGGAGTTGAGTCCCAATAAGCGAGTAAGGAAGATTTACAATTTCGCATACCCAATCTTTGTTAAAGATCTCGAGCATACTATGCTTGAGAAATAAAGATGCTTAAAGAATCTTGGCTATCTTAATCTCCAAGAAATTGTGACGAAGACCTATGATGTCGGACTTTGTAAAGGATGCATGAAGCTTTCTCTTTATATCTCAAATTAGAGATGACATATCCTTTGTAATTGTAATATGAAATTAGGTTTTTTTCCTAATTCAATAAAATGTGCAATAATGGTAATTCAAAACTAAGCAAACAATCCTATTAGTCGTAGGATATGCTACTCTTGCATTTGCCAACATTTTCGCCAATGATAAATGAATAAAGTACAATTAGGGTTTAGGATTAGAGGGAGGAACAAGAATTTTGCAGTCAAACTGTGTGACAAAGTGCTTAGTGTATATGCCAAATTTTTCACTTTATTGACTTTTGTTCTTCATAGGTATTGTTGGCACATTAGCTTCCCAGTGGTGTCCTCGGGGACACCGTAGGGATTGGGGATAAGTGCAACCTTCATTAGTTGCATTGGGCTGGTTAAGTAGTGGTACTTATGAGAGAGCCTTGATGTGTAGTCCAATTATATCATATTTCACATGTTTTCATACCTCTATAGTTGTCTTTTATAACCTCCCTACGATATCACCTTACTATCCTCTTATAGTCACCTCCATACCTACTTTTAACACACACATACCTTTGTCATGTCATGTTTCAGCAGCTTTGAGTATCCCTCCATCAACCAATACTTCTTTTTTGGCCCTTATGATTTTGCATTGCCTATAGCTGACGGTATTGACCATGTCGGCTTGTAGTTTTGACAGTCGACGACATCGACATGGTAGAAAATGCAATGCCCCATTGTGATTGCTATATATACTTGGCATTTTGAGACTCATTCTAACACATCACCATTATTCATTCGGTCCGTTGTCCGCTTGCCAATTTTCCCATAAAGTCTCATAAATATTGAATTTGGTCTTAGTTTTCTTTGGAGTCTACACTTGGAGCATTGGGTGCGTAGGATTCTTAAGCATAGGAGTTGCACTCATTCAAGTCAGCCAACCTTTGGAGTCTTTAACAAGAGGTTTTCCTAGGTATTCTCTTATTTGTTTGTGATTTCCCACATCAACTCTCTCTTAAGTGTTCTAATTGTCGAGGAAAGTTAATGCGCCAATGGTGTCTGCAAATCATGAAAGTATCTCTAACCTCTCTTTTCCTTTGTCATTTCAGATTTGGATGATTGTTTGATGTGGTCATGCATAGGTTAGAGTAGAATAACATATTCTTAATCTATTGCATTTTTATCTATCAAATTTTGCCTTATAATCGACCCTTTGGAATTTACAACCTTTTATAACCTATCGATCCTTTTAAACATATTTTCAACCCAAGCATAAGAATCCATATCTTGTTATAACCTCTGACTTACAACCTTATTATCAACTTACCATTGAGTCCAAGTTAGATGTCTGCTACCCTAGCCTAGATCTAGGCTTTAGAACCATACATCTCGTATAGAGCATGGACAATCGTTTGCTTAGTTCCATGTCATTTGGAACTTACAACTTCAAGGCGTCCATCTTTAGCATGTCCCCTCTCATTATCCTAGTCTAGATTACCCATTATTGAGAGATAACATATATTCTATTAGGCCATTCTTTATATTCTTACATTTTGGCGAACTTGACTTGAATCTTACTCTCTCTCCTGATTGAGTCACATTCATATTTCTTTTTGTATCGTCTCTTCAAAATCTTTATAAATCTTCCTAAACTTGTCAAAATATCATTATAATCATGTTTCCCCTTTTAGGTTTTTTCTAGCGAGCTTAAAACCTATTTAGATTTTGTATGGATCACTTCGTTCTTCCTCCCATGTCTTCCATCGATTCTAATCATCCATGGTGTACTTCATCACAATCTCAACCGTAGTATGCCTATTCGGTGAGTATTTGCCAAAAACTTGCTCAAGCTAATAATCGCCTATAAAACTTGCCACTCGGTTGTGTTGAATATTGGTGAATACTTGCACGAGACTATTCGGCGAAGATTCGGTGAGTTTGAGCCTTAAACTTGCCCATACATGGATTTGATGTGGAAAATGTGGGTTAAATGCTAAAAAAATGCCGAATTTTGTTTTTAAAGGCAACACACTCCCTCACTTGTAATCACACAGCTATTGAGCATCCTTTGCATGAGTTGAAGAGATTTTATAGTGAATTCGAAGAGCAAATTTGAAAAATTTCATTTGGAGGTAAGTTTTTTCCCCCTTCTTTTCAAGAATGTAAATTCGTTCTATATTATTTATATATTGTATCAAATATGATTTGCAATTTTGAATGCATTCCATTCAATTCCAAATGATTTTAATTGTTATTAACTTATTTATGTTTGTTTATCATCATTAATGAACAAAATTGCCGGAATGTATTGTTTTAAATGTTATTTTTAATTTTTTTGGGAATTTATTCTTGTTTGTAGGGTTTACAATTACAAATTTGCAATTACAGTTACATAGGGTTATAAAGCCAATTTTTAATTTTGAAATGGTTTTATAATGTTTTAATAATAAATTTACAGTTTTTAAAATTTTAAACGGTTTTATAAAGCTGTTTTTAATTAAATTTACAGTTTTTTAATTTTTAAATGTACATTGTGCTGCAGATTAGAACTTAGCAATGACTTTTGGGTCAGCATCGGGTTCGGCACTAGGCTTAGAATCACTAGCAAGAAACATTTGTTAGAACATTAATCTTAAGCAGGGTTTAACCCCTCTTAAGTGTTCTAAGTTTTAAACTTTAGTTTATATTCAAAAAATTAAAAATATATAATATTTTTATTTATTTAATATAAACTTTAGGTTATAGGTTTAATTGATTATTAAATCAATTTATTAAACGTGGTGGGGTGCTTCACGAGAAGACACACCGTAAAAATAATTTAACTTGTGGCCCTCGAGGTGGGGAATTTAATTCATAGGAAAACATTAAAACATGTTCGGGAGAGAAGTGGTGGAGTTTACCGACTTTGTAAAAATTATTGTTTCTTAGTTTAATGGAAATCTACTTTGTCTGTGGTTTTTTACCCTTCGGGGTTTTCCATGTTATATTGATGTTCATTGTATTCATTTATTATGTTTTATATTAGAGTTTTTCTCAATATTTAATAAACTTTGTAATATTTAATTAATGTTTGGTTAATAGCTCGGACCTCAACATGGTACCAAAGAATGTTTAATTAAATCATCCTATCTAATGATTTGATTTATTAAATGGTTCGGTGGAAAAATTGGTTGGGATAGTTTTACCCCCTTCCGAATATAAAATGAGCTCCATTCAATTTGTTTTGTCTTACATGCACTATTGACTTTGCAAATATTTAACCCCTCCAAAACTTTGGTGAATTGGAAAGGTTCCAACAAGCCCTTCTCATTCACTTGTAGGTAAGCGTTGGTTTAAATATTTTGCAAAGTTTAATTTTTTCCAATGTTTGAATGTGTGCAGGAAATTATTTCAGTGAGGGTTAATAAGAAGGTTCCCAAGTAGGAGACATGTAATGTCCCCAAATGGACATATTTCACCCTCAGATGGAAGAGCGATAAATACCACTAAAAATAGCAGATTATAGAAGATATACAAAAAATTTTAAATGCAGATTTGAATTTATATGGGAAAATGCGACTTGCCTAGGGTATGCAAATCATTCAAAACTGAAGCAAAATCACTCTTTTTATCATCAAAATAGATCAGTTGATTTTATTATTGCAAATACACAAGAAAAGTACTAGATTGGAACCCAATTGAAGGCTGAAATATTTATTAAAAATATGCAATTGCATCCTTCACAGACACAACTGAAAACACCAATTCCTTGGGCCAAAAATTACACAAAATGGCTGATTTGATCTCTAAAAATCTGATTTTGGAACAATACAGATCTGATCCAAAATAGCTTCAAAACACTCCAAAACAACTCTTCATATGGGTCACTCCACCATGAACAAGATAGAAATGAAAGGGGGATCACAACAACAATTTTCCTCCTTTAAACCCTAGCCCAAATCTGCAAATCTTGTCTTCAAATACTGCTAGAAAACACTGCTGAAAAATTTCTTTGAACACCAATGGAAGCTCCTGAATAGAACTCCCTCTCAAAAGAAAGAAGAGTTTTCGTTCTTCTCTCTTAAGCTTAACAAGGGTTTTTCGTCCTCTAAAACTAACTTCAAACGCTTTTCATCCTTTGGGGTGGTTATGTAAAGCTTAGAAGCTCACACCAAAATTCAGAATTTGTCAAAATGCAAAAGATATCCTTCCCTTGCAAGTCAACTTGCTTTTATAACAATTTTTGGCCTTTTTGCCACCCACAACCACCAATCAAATTTCTTTGGCTGCATTTAATATTTTCCTTTACCTTTTTTCCTCCTCCATATGGGTCGCATTTTCCTTGGGAAAATAAAATAAAATAAAGTGACTTTTTTTTCTAATTTTATTTTATCACTTTATCTTTTCTTTCTTTTTCTTTTTCTTTTCACTTTGTCATTAATAAATTAATAAAGTGCTTATAATAATATTTTAAGATGCACTTTATGATTAATTTATTATGACAAGTTTCCCTTTATTCCTCCCTTAGCCGTTGGGAAATAGAATTGGACTAAGGGTCTTCTATTAGTTATTTCAGAGAAAGGGACATTTCAGTCCTCCCTTCCCCAAATTGCTTGCCCTCAAGCAATTTCAAGCTCATCTGCTGAGTGCCATGTGTAAGAGACAAAACATGCAATAGTGCTCTAAAAATGAAAGATCCCAAACCCATTTTTGTCTGAATACTTTTTTAAAAAATATATTGCTCTGGCTCAAATCTGAACTGATAACATCAAAAGAATCCATAGAACACCATACTAAAACTGCATAGATAAATTAAATAAAACAAACCCCGCAAACCGGGTGAATACAGAAAAGGCGCCTAGGGTTTAACAGCAGATTTCTTCATAAACAATTCAGCCGTGTATTTAATAATGATTTCTGATGCTAAATATTACGGCAATACAATTATAAATCTGCAGATAGATTGATAATAAAGATTGTCCAAAACCCACTGTAAATGATTCAAACCAAATCGATTTGATATATAACTGATGCTGGAAATTACAATAATTATCTAGCATGAAAAATACCTCAGATACTGCATAAAACAACTGTAGAATAAGTCGCCCCACTCTAGAAGAAGTCTGTATGCCCACTGCTGCAATTTATTTCTCTTTCAAACTGCTGAAATGATAAAAACCTGTGAATACAATGAAGATCCCTGAATAGGAACTCCTCTCACTGCTCCTGGGGTTTCCGTCCACAAGAGGAATAATCCAGAGGGTTTCCGTCCTTGGATTTTGTCTGCAAAAGCTCAAAGCTAACTGCCGGGAGAAAATAATAATAATCTGAATGCCTTTCCCCAAGTCGCATTTTTTCCTTATAGCCAAAAAACCCTCCAAAGATGCAAGTCGCACTTTTTCCCAAATCAACATAATTAATTTTTAATTAATTATTTCCTTCTCCAAGCAAGTCGCATTTTTGGCTTATTTGACCCTTCCCCAAGGCAAGTCGCATTTTTTGCCTAGGAAGGCACATTAAATAATTTATTAATTTATTTAAATGCACTTTCCTAAGTCAAAGTCACTTAAACAGTCTATTAATTAATTATATGTGCTTTAATGATATTTTACTTTATTTTGAGCACAATATAATAAAATTAATAAACCGAAGTCACCCTTGAAAACACCCTTTGGCCGTCGGGTAGACAAAACGGGCCAAAGGTCTTCGACCGAACTATTCGAGAAAGAGGGACATTACAGTCCTCCCTTCCCGAGATTGCTTGTCCCCAAGCAACTGTAGAGCTGGATGTTGTAATATAGACTCACCCTCCCATGTAGCATCCTCTACTGGTAACTCTTTCCACCTCACCAGGAACTCCCGAATAACTCTATTCCTCAATCTCCTCTCTCGGCTATCCAAGATCTCCTCTGGCACTAAATCCAATCTCCCTTCCTCATCCAAGGGTGGTAACTCTGTAGAAGAAATAATGTGCTGCCCCAAGGCCTTTTTCAAGCAAGATACATGAAAGACATTGTGTATCTTACTCTCAGAAGGCAACTCTAGCTCATATGCCACTTCACCAACTCTCCTCAACACCCTGTATGGACCATAGAATCGCGGCTTGAGCTTTTCAGCCCCACTCTTCTTGAGAGTACTCTGTCTGTAAGGCTGAAGACGTAGAAAAACCATGTCTCCTACCTCAAATGATCTCTCCACTCTGTGCCTATCTGCATACATCTTCTGCTGATTCTGGGCCCGCTGAATATTTTCCTTAAGTACCTTAAGGATGTCCTGACTATCCTGTAAACTCTCTTGAGCCTTGGGAGCTCTACTGTCCCCAAACGCCAAATCAACAAAAGATCTCGCATCATATCCATACAATGCTCGGAATGGAGTCATACCAATAGACATATGGTAAGTGGTGTTATAGCAATACTCACATAAATATAGCAACTTTACCCATGCCTTCTGTTGTCCTGCAACATAGTTACGAAGATAACCCTCTATCCACTTGTTCACAATCTCTGTCTGCCCATCCGTCTGAGGGTGATAACTAGTGCTAGGAGTCAACTCAGTGTGAACCAAACGGAAAAGCTCCTGCCAAAATATGCTCATAAACCTGCTATCCCGATCACTAACTATGTTCTTCGGAAGTCCATGCAACCTGAATATCTGACGGAAGAACAAATCAGCCACATGAGGTGCCTTAAAGCTGGTAGGGACAGCGAAAAAGTGTGCATATTTTGTCAACCGATCAACTACTGCATAAATGCGATCATTCCCTTGCACCACGGGAAGACCTGTAATGAAATCCATCGAAATACTTTCCCACTTCTGCTCCGGAATCGGCAATGGCTGTAGCAAACCTGCTGGGAAAGTATGCTCTGACTTGTTCTGCTGACAAGTCATACACTCGCGGACATGGCGCAAGACATCATCCTTGAGACCCTTCCAGAGAATCTCTCTCTAATTTGCCTGTATGTTTTAAAATACCTGGATGTCCTGCAAGTGGTGCATCATGGAAAGCATGCATAATCTTCTCCTTAAGCTCAGATTCAGAACTAGGTAAATTCTGCCCTTATACAAAATCAAATCAGCTATTACCTTATACCGGCCATCCTGAATTTTTCCATCCATAATGTCACATGCCCAAGTATTTTTGGAATACTCAACTAACAATTGAGATTTCCAATCTGCTGAAATCTCGCTCAAAGAACATAGGGCAGCGAGATGGGGTTTCCTGGAAAGTGCATCAGCCACTACATTCTTCGTCCCCTTGACATACTCAATGTCAAAATCATATGCTTGGATTCTGCTGACCCATTTTTGTTGCCTCTCATTGAGTTCCTTTTGTTCCAGGAAATATTTCAAGTCTGTTGTGGTCGGTTCTCACCACAAATTTTCCACCCACCAAATACTGTCTGAACTTTGCCAAAGCATGCATAATGGCAAGCATCTCCTTATCATAGGTGGAATACAATCTCTCATTATCTCTCAACTTCCGGCTCTCGAAGGCAATAGGATGGCGATCCTGCATAAGAACTGCACCAATCCCCAATCCCGAAGCATCACACTCTAAAATGAAGGGCCGTGAGAAATCTGGAAGAGCCAAAACTGGACAGGTGCTCATAATTACCTTGAGCCTCTCAAATACTACCTGTGCCTCATCTGTCCAACTGAATGCCCCTTCCGTGTAAGATCTGTCAATGGAGCTACCAACTGAGAATAACCCTTCACAAACCTCCTGTAGTAACCACATAACCCCAAGAATCCTCGCAAGTCAGAGATATTCCTGGGTGGTGGCCAATCCTGCATTGCCTGTATCTTCTCCTGATGGACCTTGACCCCATTGGCCCCAATGACATGCCCAAGATACAATATCTCCGTAAGTCCAAATTCACACTTGGACATCTTAGCAAATAAAGACTGAGTCTCCATTATGCTAAGTACCTCATCAAGATGCCTCAAATGATCATCCCATGTCCTGCTATATATCAGAATATCATCAAAAAATACCAACACAAACTGCCTCAACTGCCTGTTGAAGAGATGGTTCATACATGACTGAAATGTAGCAGGGCATTAGTGAGTCCAAATGGCATCACCAAGAACTCATAGTGCCCGTAGTGACACCTGAAGGTTGTCTTGTGAATGTCCTCATCCCGAACTCAAATCTGGTGGTAGCCTGATCGAAGATCAATCTTCAAAAATAAATAGATCCATGCAACTCATCTAAAAGCTCATCAATGCGAGGAATGGGATACCTGTTCTTGATGGTTTTCTTGTTCAGTGCACGATAGTCAATGCACATCCTCATGGTCCCATCCTTCTTCACCAAAACAACTGAAGAAGCAAAGGGACTAGAACTAGGACGGATGTGTCCCATCTCCAAGAGCTCTTTAATGGCCTTCTCTATCTCATCCTTATATGTCTTAGGATGGCGATAAGGTGTAGTCATCACGGGTTTAACACCCTCCTCAAGCTCTATAACATGCTCAAACCCTCTATCTGGTGGTCTACCTAGAGGAATGTCACCAAACACTGGGCCGTGCTTATCCAGTATGGACTGGATGTCAATATGAAAAGGCTGCTCACTGTCTGAAGAAGATTTGGATGAAATGAAACATTGGGCTGCCCATGCAACCTCTCCATGTCTGACTATAGACTCCATCCTGTGTGCTGAAACAACTCTAGGCCCACCGTCAGAAAGAGCCCGAAGCACAATCTTCTTCTTATCCACCATAAACTCCAACTCCATCCTCCGAAATCCTACACATATTTGCCAAGGGACTTGTAACCACTGAATACCCAATACTGTATCAATCTCACCAAGTCCAATAACATAGAAGTCATCGGTCAATGTGTAGTCCCCCATCTGAATACTAAGCCGTGGAATCCTCTTAGTGCAACTAATAGCAAATCCATCTGCTACCCGTACACTAAACCCCTCAAATTCCTCAACCTGTAATCCTCGCTTCGCAGCCAACCCCTCATCAATGAAGTTGTGCGTAGCTCCACTATCAACCAAACAAACAATCCGTTGTCCCTTAAGCACTCCCTTCAGCCGAAAGGGATGGTACCTAGGAACTCCTGAGAGTGTAGCAATAGTGACATCGGATGAATCCAATGCCTCACTCTCGCCAAGCTCTACTTGGGGCTGCTCCCGTGTGCATCATGGCCACCGCCCTCATCCTCTGCATCTGTATCTGGCGAGTGATCATCATCCCCATTTGAAATCACCTCAATGAGATGCACCTTGCCTTTACCAAGGCAACGATGTCCAGGCTCCCAATGATCTTTGCAATGAAAGCAAAGCTTCTTCCTCCTCAACTCATTATGAGTCTCCTGATCCACCTTAGGAGGTGGTGCACTCTTCTGTGGAACGGTAGAGTGCTGAAATGGCCTGGAGCTCATGGGAAACTTCTTATTGGGCTGATAAGAAGTGGGCTGATAGGAAGTGGGGGATGTGTCCAAGTTCAATGCCGTCTGGATGGCATCATGCAATGTCCTAGGCTTAAGAGCCTTGACCAATCCTCTCATCCTGTCATGAAGGCCCTCTATAAATAACATCACCACCCTCTTCTCAGGCATCTCTGGAACCATAACTGCTATACGCTGAAATTCGTTGATGTATGAATCAACGTGTCCACTCTGTCGGAGCTGTGCCAAGTCCCTGTAATAAAGCTCCACATCCTTGCGATCAAATCTCGTAATCAACCTCTCGCTGAAATCCTCAGTATGACCGTAGAAGCTCATGACCCTGTGTAACTAACCCATGGTGCCACCAATCATAAGCCACCCCCTCAAGGTGTAATGTAGCGAACTGTATGGCCTCCTGCTCCCTCATGGGTTTGAGGGTAAGATAGGTGTCGAGCTTGTGAATCCAAGCCCTGGCACTGATCTTTCCACTACCATCAAAAGTGGAGAGGGTTACCTTATTGGTAACCTGCTGCAAATCCCTGTTCTGCTGCGCTCTAGGCCTCCTGTCCTGTCCAGCCCTCATGCTATCTCTCCTCTGAGCACAATACTATGGGAGGGGAAATACATCCCTCACATGTTGTGGCAAACTCCACTCATCACCGATCGCCATAATAATAGTATCCGAAAAGCTACTTCTTCCGGTTGTCCCTCAATCTCTGGTGGGTCATCTCTAGGCAGGAAGTTAGGCTGCATAGGCCTATCTGCAGTCCGCGTAGGTCTCCTCTCATCTGTATGAGTGTGTCTCCGCTCATCTGTATGAGTATGCCTCCGCTCATGGCGTGGCGATCCCCTAACACTCCCAAGCTCTGAAGGTGATCTGCTGTGATCCTCAGAACCACTGGGCAATCGATACGGATCTATCCTCTCCCGCCATGCCTCGCCCCGCAGCCTATCTATCTAGTGCCAACTTGTCCAAGGTAGTGCCCATGCGCTCCATAGTCTGTAACAACTGCCTCTGAGTGGCTGCCATATCCCGAATGAAATCCCTATCTGGATCTGCATGTTCCTCTCGAGAGGACTCTCAGGTCTATCACCCAAATATTCCATTCTGTCACCTCCTACAATACCAACTTCGAGTCGTGCTCGTCTGCAGGTGTAGTATCTGTGTGGACCGTCCTCTCTGTGCTGCATTCAAAGTTGATTTCTGTTTTAATACTCTTTGCTTCCTTCCCACACAGGCTGGGAGGATACACTACTCTGATACCACTGAAAGATCCCAAACCCCTTTTTTCTGAATACTTTTTTTTTATATATATTGCTTTGCTCAAATCTGAACTGATAACATCAAAAGAATCCATAGAACACCATACTAAAACTGCATAGATAAATTAAATAAAACAAACCCCGCAAACCGGGTGAATACAGAAAAGGCGCCTAGGGTTTAACAGCAGATTTCTTCATAAACAATTCAGCCATGTATTTAATAATGATTTCTGATGCTAAATATTACGGCAATACAATTATAAATCTGCAGATAGATTGATAATAAAGATTGTCCAAAACCCACTGTAAATGATTCAAACCAAATCGATTTGATATATAATCGATGCTTTGAAATTACAATAATTATCTAAAGCATGAAAATATACCTCGATATCGCATAAAACAATTGTAGAATAAGTCGCCACTCTAGAAGAAGTCTGTATGCCCACTGCTGCAATTTATTTATCTTTCAAACTGCTGAAATGATAAAAACATGTGAATACAATGAAGATCCTTGAATAAGAACTCCTCTCACCGCTCTCCTGGGGTTTCCGTCCACAAGAGGAATAATCTAGAGGGTTTCCGTCCTTGGATTTTGTCTCGCAAAAGCTTAATGCTAATCTTGGGAGAAAATAATAATAATCTGCAATGCCTTTCCCAAGTCGTATTTTTTCCTTATAGCCAAAAAACCCTTCAAAGATGCAAGTCACACTTTTTCCCAAATCAACATAATTAATTTTTAACTTCTTAAAGTTATTTCCTTCTCCAAGCAAGTCACATTGTTTGCCTAGGAAGGCACATTAAATAATTAATTAATTTATTTAAATGCACTTTCCTAAGTCAAAGTCACTTAAACAGTCTATTAATTAATTATATGTGCTTTAATGATATTTTACTTTTTTTTGAGCACAATATAATAAAGTTAATAAACCGAAGTCACCCTTGAAAACACCCTTTGGCCGTCGGGTAGACAAAACGGGCCAAAGGTCTTTGATCGAACTATTCGAGAAAGAGGGACATTACAATGCAACAATAAATATGATATTCATTCCATACCTTACAATGTCATCACGATCTTCATTTCCTCTTGCCCTCGTGATATTTTGATTTTGCTGTACCAATTCCTTAGCATTCTTGTCAACAATGGGCTGAATATCCTCATGATATAACTGCTGCAATAAACAAGATGATGTACCTCTTTCCACACAATCCGCATCTCGTGCAATCTGCCCTCTTTGGAAGGAACTTCCCATGCTCTTGGCTGTCACAACTTGAGGAGTACCATTCCTCATACCTTGCAAAACAACTTCCTTGTCTTGCACTTTGAATTTCAACTCCATAGTCTGATAATTTTGGATGAACTCAACCAAATATTGCAGCCATTGTACTCCAAGTACTAAATCCAATTCACCAATACCAACAACATAAATATCATCTCTTACCTCATGATCTCCTATGGTGAACTCAAGTTGTGGAATCTTCTTTGTGCATGAGATTGAATGTCCATCTGCCACAATCACATTGAACCCTTGGAAATATTCCACCTGCAATCCCATCTTTGCAACCAAGTCTTCATCAATGAAGTTGTGTGTAGCTCCACTATCTATCAATACGGTGATCTTTTGCCCATGAAGATCTCCTCTAACTCGGAATGCATAGAAACTAGGTGGTACAGATAATGTAGCAAGTGTGGCACCTGTGATCACCACTTCCCTTCATTTGCTTGGTCTTCAATCTTCTTTGGATCAACATCATCTCCATTATCTTCATCATCTGAAACTACCTCAATGTAGTGGATTGACCCTTACCTTGGCAACGATGGTTGGGTGTCCATGGGTCCCTACAATTGAAGCATAATTTTTTTCTTCTTAACTCATTCCTTGCCTCTATTTCTTGGTTGTTTCTTTCCCATTCCTTTGCCTTACCTTGCTGCCCACTAACTGCTGTCCCTTGCTTATCATGTTGAGCTGTTATTGGTTGTTCAAATGAGTTCTTTTGCTGCCCCAAAGGTGTTGTTCGCTGCTGTCCAAACTGCAGATTTCTTCCTTTTGGGACTGAACTTTCCAAGTCCAATGACTTCTTAATGGCACCTTGTAGAGATGGAGGACTAAAGGCTTTGACTAGGCCTTTTAGTGGCTCTCCTAAACCTTCAATAAACAACACAAGTCTTCTTTCACTGATATCTAGTACCATTACTGCAAGTCTCTGGAAATCTGAAATATACTTGTTCAAAGATCCTTCTTGCTTGAGTTGAGCTAGCTCTCTGAAATGTATATCCGGATTTGTTCTATCAAATCTTCAGTCAAGCCTTGACCAGATTCTTCAATGGTGGTGATGGAACCATGCCCTTGTGTGATCAACCCATGGTACCACCATTCATGTGCAACTCCCTCCAAATGCAAAGTTGCAAATTTGAGGGCTTCTTCATACATTGGATTCAAAGAAAGATATGTATCTAATTTCTGTAACTAAGCTCTAACAGAACACTTATTTGAACCATCATATGAAGGAAGAGTTACCTTACCCAATCTTTGCTATATGTCTTTTCTTGGTTGCTCTTATTAAACTCTTGATTCCTTTCTTGCCCTTTGCTATTCTTCACTTGGCAGTAGTCTCTGAAGGATAACATCTCCCTCACTTTGTACTTAAGGCTACATACTCTTCACCCCATACCTCCATGCCATCAACATCATTTGGGGCTTCCTCCTCAATTGGTTGTTCCTCTCTTTGAAGAAACTTAGCTCTAAAAGTCTGATGTGTAGGCTTGGAGTAGGTCCTAGCTAGTCCCCTAGAGCTTCCTTCACAATTGTTGGTTGCTCCATGGTTGGTAGACATATTGTTCCCTTGTAGGAGCTTTGCAAGTCTCCGGTAGACATATTGTTCTCATAGATCGCTGAAGCTCTCTTTGACTTTGTGTGATCACTTCATGCATGTAGCTAAGCTCATCATTAGGAGGGGCTCTCTGATCATGCTCTTTCATTGTCACCTTCTTTGAAGTATTTCTTCTTTGATAGTTTATAAGAATTTTCCCTGGTTGCATTTAGATATGATTTCTCCTTCATAGGCTGGGAGAATCACTTCTCGATACCACTGTAATGTCTCCAAATAGACATATTTCACCCTCAAATGGAGTAATGACAAATCCCACTAAAAATAGTAGATTATAGAAGATATACAAAAATTTTCAAATGCAGATCTGAATTTCTATGGGAAAATGTGACTTGCCTAGGGTATGCAAATCATTCAAAATATGGGGACTGACGCATGCTCCCCTAGAGATCTGAACTATGGCGACCCCTATCTAACCCATATATAGAGAGGGCCCCGGGCGGGGACCCCGGCCCCATATCTAGATAGGGGCCCGCCCCGGATAGATAAGAGCGACCAACGGCCATATATCTAGCTAGGCACCCTATAGACAGATATGGGAATAGATCGGCCGGATCTGTGTGGATGCAGATAGATCTATAGGCGGCCTCATTCATCTCCCACTACTCTACTGCCTCCGATCTATAGGCTGAAGCAAAATAACTCTTTTTATCATCAAAATAGATCAGCTGATTTTAATATTGCAAATACACAAGAAAAGCACTAGATTGGAACCCAATTGAAGGCTGAAATATTTATTAAAAATTGCAGTTGCACCCTTCACGATTACACAACTGAAAACAACAATTTATTGGGCCAAAATTACACAAAATGACTGATTTGATCACTAAAAATCAGATATTGGAACAACATTACAGATCTGATCCAAAATAGCTCCAAAACACTCCAAAAAAGCTCTTCATATGGGTCACTCCACCATGAACAAACTAGAAATGAAAGGGGGATCACAACAACAATTATCCTCCTTCAAACCCTAGCCCAAATCTGCAAACCTTGTCTTCAAATACTGCTAGAAAACACTGCTGAAATATATCTTTGAACACCAATGGAAGCTCTTGAATAGTACTCCCTCTCAAGAGAAAGATGAATTTTCGTTCATTTCTCTAAGCTTAAAGAGGGTTTTTGTCCTCTAAAGCTAACTTCAAAGGTTTTCGTCCTTTCGAATTGCTATCAAAGCTTACAAGCTCACACCAAAATTTAAAATTTTTCAAAATGCAAAAGATATCCTTCCCTTGCAAGTCAACTTGCTTTTATAACAATTTTTGGCCTTTTTGCCACCCACAACTACCAATCAAATTTTCTCTTGGCTGCATTTACCATTTTCTTTTACCTTTTTCCTCCTCTATATGGGTCCCTTTTTCCTTGGGGAAAATAAAATAAAATAAAGTGACTTTTTTTTCTAATTTTATTTTATCACTTTATCTTTCCTTTCTTTGTCTTTTTTTTCACTTTGTCATTAATAAATTGCTTATAATAAGATTTTAAGATGCACTTTTCGATTAATTTATTATGACAAGTTTCCTTTATTCCTAAGGAACCACTGGGTTCCAGATTGGGATTGGTAGGAAAAGACATAGACCTGGGAGGATTGATGAGAAGAATAGGGATGATGATAGGGGTAATACCGAAAAACAGAAGGATTCCGTACGGGCCCTTAGCCGTCGGGGAAACAGGAGTGGGCTAAGGGTCTTTTATCGCTTATTTCAAAGAAAGGGACATTTCAAGACAACCTCCATGTTAATAGGTCTTTCAAAATTCTCATTGGCCGGGACCACTCTCTGGAATATAGTAAACATTAATCTTTTACCCGGTCATTGGGATGACTTTACATATTAAATTAAAGAAAAAAATGTTTTTATATTAGTTAACCCCCCTTTTTTAAGCATTTAAACTAAAACCTAAGAGCCTAACTAAACATATGCGCATAGCTTATATTATTTTCTAACATATGCACATAGTTAATATATTATAAAACGTTAACCGCCCCATACTTTAGATTCTTAAACATTGCTTGTATAAGTTTATTTGATTCTGTTTGTTTGTTTGTTTACTTCCTCGTATTGCATTTCTTGTGTATTTTGCTTTGAGTCGGTTCTTTAGCATTGCACAAAAATCAGTATTATGGCTTTTCATGTCATTTTACCCTTTTGTTGTATGCTTACATCAAATAAAAAGGTACTTCCGAGCTAGGATGGTATGTAAGTTATGGTACAATATTTCCATCCATCATCTATCTTTTTCCCATTCTAACTAATTCCCTATTCTACCTAACATTCCTTCTCACTAACCTTTTCTATTTCTTTTAACCTCTTTGAGACACGCTTCTCACATGACATGTTTCTTCCCTCTCTCTCCCTCCCTTGCATAACCCTCGTCATGCAAGGGCCCCAAAAATCTATCAAATCGAACAATGGTCGACCGAGCCAAGTTCGAATCCCGGCCGATGCGATGAGATTTTCTCTTTGCCGTGGTCGTTCTCCTCTTCTTTTTGTGTCAATCGACCCCTTCTTCTATCATTCCATCAACACTCGAGGGCATCGTCTATCCTACGGATTTTTCTACCCATACAAAATAAAATTGTCTACTATCTTTGAAATGACATCACTTGTGCTACATCACATCAAAGAGGGGTAAATGTAGACACCTAATTTCAATCAAGTGAATTCTAATAATAAAATTGCACTAATTGTCTTCTTTACCGTCATTTCGTTATAATTAGTGATTTTCCTTTAATTAGCTAATATTCCCTTCGTCTAAGTCAATTAACGACATTTCGTTAATTAACTAGCTTCATCCCTCATCTTGGATGCCAATTAACTCGCCGTTAGTTAAAATCCCTTTTAATTAATTAATTAACCATTATTAGTTAATTAAGCTTTCAATCTCATATTTAATCAATAAACCCTCTTATTGGTTAAATCCCCTCTCAAACTCCTCAAATTCTACTAATTTCCTCTAAATCATTTCCAAATGGCTTCTATAAGCTTAACTTGGCCTATTAATTAATCCTAATTGATTAATTAAACCTTCCCAAACTCCCATGAGTTGCTAATCTCTAATTAATCTCTTCTAATCATACTTATCCCTTTCTAATCCTACATTCACTTTATCCCACATTCACTAGGTTGCAAGCTTCTCCCAAATTGGAAAGCTATATAAGAAACCTAGTACACCTTGTCACACCTTACACCATGTCCTTGACAAACATTATACTTGAGAAGAGCATTTCATGTTATTGGAAGGCTTGTTAAATCGAGTAAATCTCCCCCTTTCTACTTGCTAAGAGTAGTAAGAGAAGAATCAAAATGACAATTAAGCCATATTGATGAGATCTCTTCCTCTTTGCTTGAGAAATCCTTGATCATGCGTGGTCTACGTTTGGCTCACTAAGGAAATACCTACATCCAAAGCACATCAAAAGATCAAAATGAGGTTTGCATTTAGTATAGATTCATATTTTATGTGATTTAATTAGCTTCCTTTTCCGCTTTATCATGATGTATTTGCTTGAATTAAACTAAGTTAGGATCTACTTGGTGTTAGGTTCATATAATTAACTTAGTTTAAGTTTAGCATGCATACACACATCATGAGTTCACTTAGTTTCATTCCAAAGGTGCATATGGGACAGTTCCGCACATTTGTATTTGCATCACTCTACTACTATTTCCATGAAATTATTGTGTAAGGTTCATTTGTTATACGCATACATTTGAGAGTTAATTGGAGCACATCTAGTCATTGACTTCATCACTTTGCCATCAAGGTAAGTCCCGGGATGTGTCTATTAATTCGTGTTATGCATTCATTTATTTATTTGGCTCATCTTTTCTTTACTATTCCTGAGGTAGTATAACGTCCTTCACACCGTCGACAAGCTATGTACTTTGGGGTACGCATATAAATTTGGACACTAATGCTTTTAATTGTCAAGGGGCTTGTTGGTGCATTTGACCTCCCAATCATGGATTATCATGGGAAAGGATAGGTCTCGGCTAGAGCAACCAAGTCATCCTTAGCCTTAAGATGTCATAGGTTATTTAGCAAGCGTTAGGTCGCTTCATTCATCACATTTTCCCTTATGCTTCATGATTTAGAGTCGCATCAGCATAGAAACATCAACCCCTGCCCCTGTAGCATTTCTTTGTTTGTTTGAGATCATGTATGTGGGTTCGCTTCGACTCAAACCCTGGATCAAACCTATCATTGATGTATCGGTGACAGATTTGGTTCGAATTGAAACTATCTTTATGTTCTATATTTTATTCTTTAGTACGTTGACATGTTCGGTCATTATAGAACTTGTCGACTGTGAGGGCAGAGATTTGAGATTTCTCATGTTAATGTATAGGGGCTTAGATGCCTTTTCCCGGAAACACAACAATATCTGCCTTGATTAGCCAATTGGAGAAGGTATGGACTTATACATAACTGAAGGACAAGGGACTTGGTTTAGGGACTCAAGCATATGCAAGGAGGTCTGATTTCAAGAATAAAGGATTACTGGTAACTTAGCAAGGGTCTTAGGCTTCCTTTCTACCTGGTCTATGAGGGAGTCTTCTATCCTTCTTGGCTTCACCTCAAGACACCTCACCCGCGAGGTGGTTCGCTTTAGCCCAATGGGAGGTCTATGCATCAACAAGTCTTGAGGTATGTATCCCTGTTCTCCATCTCATGAAATTTGTCTTATTCACATTATGTGGTAACATATCTTTCAAGTCTTCATCAAGCCAACGAGTTAGTATTTTATCCTAACCTTTTCATTTCAATCATACATGATTGCTTATTCTTAAAAGGTTACTCTTGCATGCGTAGGGGGTCCATTCTAGTGCATACAAGATGCATTGCTTGTAGATGAATAAATGTGGGCGTCATACATGTTGACATCTCACATAAGATGTCACCACATAAGTGGTAGAAAGGTTACAGCTTTTGAATGTAGATGTAAAGTGGCAGGGGTTGTCCTGAATCAAGTGGGCATATCTACTAACATGTAGATTTAGCTTTTGGTATCCCATTTCCATATAAATAGTTTACTCAGCATCTCACCTCATATCTCTCCTTGAAATTGGTTTGAGTGCTGTTCCTTTTTTGGCTATGCTATTTTCTTGTTTCTGGTTTTTGGTCGTTGATACTATGAGGCCAATTATTTACATTTTTTTCTTTGGCCCTGTTCTTATATGGCTGTCTATGCCTGCAAAATTTTGTAAGACATCTGATATTCCTCAAGCAGTAATGTAAAAGTCTGGATTGTTATAGCTAATAGAAATACTTTGAATATTTATTTCATTTCTAGGATAAGTATGGCTGCTGGGGTGTTTATAATTTCATCCCGGGCATTGTTGGTGTTTTATTGTTTTCATTCTGATTATTGGGGTGGGAACCCATTGTCAAGTCCCATGATCCATTAAAATAAGCTTAAAATTGACTATTATGTCTGTGAATGTTCAGGATGAAAGATATTTAATCTGGTTCTCTGGGAAGGAGGAAAAACAAATGCGATTGAGTGCTGTTACTAAGATCATTGCAGGCCAGCGTACCGTAAGTGTATTTTGCACAAAAATATATTCAAATAGAATATTTAAGTTTTTTGAATGGTTTTTGATGAAACACATGAGTACAAATCTACTTTGGATTGGATTACAATTTAACTTATTTGTTACCTTTTGTAAAACTTGCAGTCAAATTTCCAGCGGCAACCTTGGCCTGAAAAGGAGTATCAGTCATTTTCCTTAATATATGGGAATGGTGAACAATCACTTGATTTGGTGAGTTCCTATGTTCAATATTTGCATTCTGAAATTTCATATATCACATAATTTTGACTGTCTATGTGCTTGATTTTTTTCGTTTGCTTCTAAAGATGAAATTTGGGAGAGTACATTATAATTTTTTCTTTTCTCTGGACAAGTCTTTCCCCAATTATCAAAGATTTGTAATTGTAGTTATAGCATTGGTAAATTGATTATTTCTATCCATATAGCCAATATCCCACGATTTCAGGCACGCAGACTTAGTAAGAAAGGGATTTTCTTGTGGAGCGACTTGTGGGATGCCAACTTCCTCAATTGGAAAGAATGGCGGTCTTTATCCTGTGAATTTGCTTTATCTTTTGCAAATAGGTCTTCCATAAAGGATATTCAGAATCTTATCCTTCAAGAGGACCTGTTTAAGTTAAATTTGGAGATGAAAGGCCCCATTTGGCAAGATTGGAGATGGATCTATGGGCATCCCATATCTCAATATGATGCAAAACATCTGTATTCTATTATGCATCAGAAAAGTATTCTTGCTCCCTTTCTCAATGCTAGATGGATTGTCTTTGATGTGGATCCATAGGTTGCATAGTGTGTGGTCACTAAAGATTTCATATAAGTTGCGGGTTTTTGCCTGGCTTGTGATTTATCAGAGGCTTCCCACCAAAGCTCGATTATCCAAGAGTGGTCTTTCTGATGGTAGGTGCCCCTTTTGTGCTAAGTTGGAGACAGTTAAACACCTTTTGTGGGACTATCAATTTGTGAGATCCTGTTGGAAGCTTGTTCAGTCTAAACTAGCAGCCACTCTTCAGGGTAATCTTCATTGGCGGGAAGCTCTCTTGGGCGATTCCAATACTCTTATCCGTGGTCCTTTTAGGAGTATATGGAATTGTGTTTGGGTTTCTGCCTTATTTATCCTTTGGAAACTTAGATGCAACTATGTTTTCTAGAATAAGGTATATTTGTAACAAATGAAAAGGAGAAGTGTGTTTGCGATTTTGCTAGCAAAAGGATTTCTTTTGATAAAGGAAGCCAAGAAGCTTGAACGGGGATTATTCAGACTTCAATGCTGTCCTTGTTGCATTAACGAAAAAATTGTTATCTTTTTGTATTTATGCTGTACAGTTCTCTATTTGTTTATACAACTCCTTCGTTATAAATATTGTTTTTTGTTAATATATGATGCATCTATTCAAAACTAAAAAAAATTGATTATTGCTGCCCATTTACAGTGAAGAGTGATGATGACCCTGCCATAGTTCAAATATTGTAATATATTGTTTATTGCATCGATCTGTTGTAAATGAAAAAAATGAGACATTTCTCTTTTAATGGCATGAATTTTATTGAATAATGAGAAAATCAATATTAGTATTTATCTTTTTATCAATCATTTAAATGACAACTATGTTTCTTACAGTATGCTCTTCCTTTGGTATCCCATTTCCTCTTTCTATCCCCAAAGAGTAAAATGAAGTGATGACGACTTTTTCAGGTCTTCCTAGGAATCATGTAATCTGGAATACACTTGTATTTATCCACTAACATACACACAATTCACACTGATGTACATGGAATAATGGTACAATAATGAAAAGTACACACCATAGTTCAAAAACTTGTACTTGGACATTACTTAGCAGGTCAAATTTTTGACTCGTACTCACGACTCGGAGTGTCTTGGTAATTGCTCGGAAAATTTATCACTAATTTAAAAACAGTTCATAAAATAAACTTAACATGTAAAACACTATTAAATGACACGGGAAATGAATGTAGAGAATGCATAAATATATTTTCTATTAAATTTTGACCAAAAAAGAGTACAAATTACAAACTACAATGCTCATAGAGTCATAAACTATAGTGACAACCATCAATGCACTGAAATATACTAATATGAAATATCAAATCATTTCTAACATCTAGTTTAAGTTTGTTGCCCCTTGGAAGTGGAAGGTAAAGATTCCTCCTCTGCAACATCCTGCAAAGGTATCATTTGCATCCTCACCAACCTCTCCAACTCTTGATTTAAGAAATAGAAGATTCAAGAAATTGGAGTTGAAAACCCTAAGGCCTAGTTGCTGGTGCTAATCAATGAAGAAGTAGATACTAGAAAGTAGAAAGTAGACACTGAAACTGAAAGTACTGTTTCCCTTCTTGTATGCTCTGAATCTTTTATTTAAAACTTGTTTTTCATCGAGTACATGCTGTATATATTCCTTGATATTCTAAAAACCCTAGCTCCAATGGACCACTTTCGAGTGCCAAATGCCTATCAATCACATTAACTGAATCTCTGTAGTCGAAGAGGAAAAATGCAGAATTAGCTTTGGTTTTTTTGGAACAAAATCGCTTTTATTCTGACCTGGGCATTATATTATATTGCCAACCAAGTTGACCTAAGTTTCGCCAAGTAATGCAAAAATCAGTTCTACCCGGTCGTGAGTTTCCCAACGTTTAATCATTTCAACACTAACTCGCAAGTAGTCGTAGTTTTAAATCAGAGAAACTACACACTATCTACCAACTCTTCTTGAACTCTTGTAGTACACTTCGTGTTTTGGGACTTCCCATCCTCATGCAGGTTATAATCCACCACTTTCTTGTACCATTAACAAATACTAACATTCATCCTTATATAGACACAATCCTTAAAGTCATAACCTCGCATGGTGTCTTTTTATAATTAATACTCTTAAGTATTATACCTTGTAGAGATTTAAGTTCACTATTGTGAAATGGAAGAAAAAAATCAATAAAGAGAATTCACACTAGCAATACACACAAAATAAGGTGAAAATCAATAGTATCCAAATACTCATATAATCCTAAATAGTATATGCTACAATACATAAATCCAAGTTTGTCATATGACGTAAAAGAAATACACAAAATCGTACAAAATTTAGGTGCATCTAGAATGGCTGCTTATGCACCACCTAAGCTAAATATTATCATTAATATGCCCTATGTACCTAAGTCTATCCTCCCTTCAAAAATTGTAAGTTCTCACTCAATCACATCTCTATTCTACTCGGTCATCTATTTGCACAACGGTTTGGTCAGATTTTACTTTTCCCTCATCTTTTGTGCAAAAGAACATCATTATGTTTTTCATGTTAGTGTCTATCGGGTTTTCGATCAACGTTGCGGTCGGTTGACATGAAGATTTTTTTGTGATGTTGATTGGCATTAAAATGTTCTTTGTGACGTTGATCGACCGGACTCATCTTCTCTCTATTTTTTTGTCATCACGTTTTGTTTGTTGACGTTAGTCAACTTGAATTTCTTGACTCAAAATGTAATTGTCTTTGAGAAAAACATTTGACTAACTAGCCACTTTGTAGAAATCTTAACATAAGCATTATCATAGATGAGAACATGAATAACTTTCATTTTATCATAATACTCCTGGTTCTAATTATCTTGCTTCATGCTTTTTTGTGTATTTGATAAAGGGGAACTTGTGATTGCCACCCATATCACACAATGGAACACCAATAATAATTTGTTCATCATTATATCCCCGACTTTGAGTATTTCTCGGTGGAAACACAAATCTGTATGTTATTCTCGGAATTGTTATTGGTCTTTAGAAAGTTGGCTTTTGCTTTTATGTTCGTTATAAAAAGCTACACTACCAAAGTGTAATGTCCCCTTTTTGGGACATTAATTAATTAAAAATATGGGAGACCTTTAATCCACTCGTCCCATGGATTAAAGGGTAAAAATAGGGAGAAGTGTCATTACTCCTTTTATTTTAAAATTAAATAATTAATTCTCCTCTCATGTTTTATTTTTAAATATTAAAAGAGGGAATTAATATTTTTTTTGGAGTTTGACTTTTTAGGGAAAAGAGACCCATATTAAAAGTGACCCTTCTACATGAGAAAATGTGCCAAAGGAAGGAGGGAAACTTGGAGATTTCAAATGCTAAAGCTATATAAGGAGAAATGGCGACCCCTTGGGGGCATGTTGAGATTTTGTCAAAAATATCTTCATGCTTGAAGAGGGATGTATGCCCATGTGATCACATTATAAAGGTGTTCTTCAACACCACCATTATTGTGGAGAGTGTGAGACCTTCCAAGCTTTCATTGAGTGAATGTTGCATGATATATTCATTCCATGATTGGCGCCATTATTTGAGAAGGATATTTGCATGTTGTTGATGAATATTGGAGAGTTTTATAGTGCTTATGATCTGCTCGTTAATGCTGCAATTATTCCAGCCATAGCGACTTGCTTGGGTGGTTTTGGGCACATTTGGGTGTCTTTTGAAGTAATTATTAAATCTGATCTGTATCTGCATTTATTCCAGCTATGGCGACTTGATTTGGGTGTTGTTTTGGCATGTTTCAAGGGTTAATAAGCAATATTTACAATCTGATCTGTATTGGCCTATTTTTCCAAGTGTGGGACTGATATTTTGAGGGTTATTGTGTTCTTATTCACTGCTGCAAATTATCTAAGGCAAATTGACTAGGTTTGGGGTTTATTCCATCATATTTTGAGGTGTTTATGATAGATCTACATGTTATTGCAATTTATTAATTATTTCAGATGAATGGGCTAATTGTTTGAAGGTTTTGAAGGGTTTTAAGAGTTGGAAGTAATTTATATATTTTATCCTAACCTCGCGACTGGTTTTAGATTTTGGGGTTTGTTTTGAGGTGGTTACAGTGATCCAAAAATTCAGATTTATAGCTCTTTGGAAAGGCCTTGATTTATAGAATAATCTGCATTTTATTTGGTGGAAAAATATTGAGTTTGGAGTGAGATATAATTTTTGAAATTTTCAGCTATTCTGGTGTTTATTTAATTAATTAATTGCTGTTAAAAATCAGATTTGGATGATATTAGCATTCTAATTAGTTTTCCCATCTAACCCACCACTTTGGCATACTCCAACCCCATTTTGGGTTGTATTATTGCTGACATTGGGTTATTTGAGGTCGAACTAAGATCTAATCTTCCTAGGATTGATTTGGTTAATTAATTTTGTAGATTTAAATAATATCCCAAAAGGGGATATTACAGTGGTATTAGAGTATCTTTCCTTTACTCTTGTGGGGAGATGCAAAGAGGAGATAAGGAGCCATTATTCTACAAAAGGAGAAATAAGGATTCAATGGAGGATGGGGCTTTCACTTTGGATCAAGTGAAGTTCCTTCAAGAGTTGATGCAAAGTTGTGGTATGGAGCTTCAAAAAACTATGAATGAACAAATGACCAAGCTCATCAAGGAGGCATTGTGTAATAGAAAATCGCCAAACTCCAATGGAGAGGGAAGCTCACATAGTGGGGAAAGGGGCTCTACACCACCCCCTCCCAAGTTCTTCAAAAGTATCTTCTTGCCTAAAGAAAACAATAATGGAGAAGAAGAACACACGATGGTTGAGTTAATTGATGCTCAAAGACTTGAGTATGGTTCTTTGAGTCAAGCTACAAGGGATATGTTGGGATTTGATGAATTTTGTGCTCTTAAGTTGGGGAACAAGCACAAGAGGGCAAATAAGCAACCCCCTAAGGACCTTTAACAAAGGTTGGGGAAGGTTTCACTCCCAAGTTTTGACGGAACTAGCAAGATAATAGTGAGAACATGGTTGCAAAAGATGGAGACCTACTTCTCCCTTAACCCCATGCATGAAGAAGTCCTAAAGTTTGTTACTCTTCACTTAGAGGGTATGGCACATGAGTGGTGGTTCCATGGTATGCACACACAAGGGCACGACTTGATTCACACAATGGAGGAGTTTAGCAAAAGAATCATGGAGAGGTTTGACCGGAAAGATCCGGAAATACACTTCCGAGAACTTGCACAACTCAAGCAAGTTCATGATGTAGAGGAGTATGTGGTGGATTTCCAAAGGATTGCAGTCATGGTGACGCATGTTAGTGAGAAAAGATTGGTTGTCCTCTTCATGGAAGGCTTGGTTGAGCCTTTGAAAGGTTTGGTAAGAGCATTTAATCCTCTTTCTTTGCAAGAAGCTATTACTAAAGCTTTAGATTTGGAATGTGTAGCTTATAGAGGTGATTTTGGGCCAAAAGGGCAGAATACTAATGCTACTTATCTGCTGTCCAAAAGTGGAATTCAAGGGCGGAAAAGACTGATTTGCAGAAGTCCACAAAAGCACAAGGGGCGTTGGCTAGATTTTCTGCACAACTGAAAACCTAGGCAGTCATGAGATAAATCTCCCTCATTTACCGGTGAGGCTCCCGTGTAAGATTTTGTCAATTATATTTTCTAATATCTATTTGTTGGTTTTGTTTTAATTGCGTAGCTCATGAACCATAACTAGGCAATTTTGCAGCAAGTAAGCAGTTGTAAGCAATATGTGCAGGAAAGGGAAATAATTAAATACGAGCAAAAAGAAAGAAGATGTGCAGCCTAACCAATAGTTGTGAGTTGTTCACATGCACATAGATGAAACAAATAGATCTAGAAATGCAGAATTCAAAGCAAAAGAAGTTTCAGATCTAGATCTAAGATAACAAAATGTTTATGCAAAGATCTAAAACAAATAAGAAACAAATGCACCGTTGACACAAAGTTCTTTGGAAATATGTCTCCTTTCTATTCCTTAGCTTTCAGAAAAGTATCGAGGGTTTCGGCTCAAAGTTTGGAACACAAGAATGCTGATTACAAATTTTGATTCTTTAACCCGTAGGCTCTTCTTCTATTTATAGTGTATGGAAGGGAAATTACAAATATGAAACTATAACTGAACTGACACATGTGGAAGTTGTAAAAGAAACAAATGACAATCTCCCTCCTGGAATTCCTCTTTGCATGACATGTGTGATTTATAACTAAAAAATAAAACCTTCTATTTTGCATGTCTGCCACCTATTTCCAAGTAATTGACTTCAAGTAATGACTTTTAAACGAATCACTTAAGTTTTATAATTTAATTGATTGCTCAATTACTTTGTCAGAGAAAATAAGAGAAAGAAGAAGAAAGAGGAAATGAAATTAGAAGAAAGTTGCAACACTTCCACTTTTGCCTTTGATTCTCATCAAACTGGATCTGAAGCAATCGATCGTGATTTGCTTGCGGGTATTGCCTTTGACTTGTCTTCCCTCTTATCCTTGAAGCTTTTGTAGTTCTCTAGTACAAGCACCAAGGTCAATGTTTGCCATAAATAAGTCGACAAAACAATGGTTTGGATGTCGGTGGAGAAGAACAATGGTTGTCCGGTGTAAGATAATGACCATATGGTTGTGTTGTAATATGAACATGTGGCGAGGGGTCGATGTACGATCCAATAGACCAACTATGCAAATCTACTTACTTTTAAGCCCATCTATCTTGAACTTCTTCACAACTATCCGACAACCATCAAAACATGTCTTAGGGAGACAAGTATTTATACCTCCAATTAAGTGCTCAACTTTGCTTTGTTGTAATCTGTGAAATGCACTTTGTCAAACCATCTGTCTTATATTTCAATGTGGAACACTTGTTTATTTTTTTCATTAATAATATCTGCACCTTTTCCTTTTTACCAATGGGCCCCTTCGTAGATTTTTAATCGGTACTCTTTGTTGGAAGCACAATGGACTGAGAGGAGGGGGTGAATTAGTCCTTCAAAACATTTACATTAATTACTTTTCTTTGTGTGAACCATTCAAACAAACCATTCATCATCCTTTAACCATATGTGTGCTTATTAAACATTGAATCAACCATACACAATAACAAGATGCAAGAGAGAACACAAGGACACAAGATGTAAGTGGGAAACCCTCAAGGGGAAGAAAACCCCTTGAACCTTAGCTTATATTACACAAAGCAAGGACTTGCAAGAATATTACACATCCTGCAAAGATTTGTTTAGTGAGGCACCCACCCCACAAGGAGCACCAACCCCTAAACCTTTGCTGATATGACTCACAACAAAGGACTCCTATGAATATTACACATCATAAGAGATTTTGTAAAGAATGATCACATAAGATATGCTGCTCACACAACTGATTGTGATCCAAGTTCAACTCCAAACACACCAAACCCTCTTCAAACTTCTCTCTCCTTCAACTTGCTCAAATCTGTCCTCTCATGGCTGATTAGGTCAATTGTCTTTGCATTTCTTCTCTTCAATCTTCCTCAGCTCATCACACCTCTTCTTAGCTCTGTCCTTGATCCTTCATAGCATCCTCATACTCTCCTCAAGCCCATGCACACAAACTAGGTCCTTTTCACAACTAGGTCATGAAAGGATGATCTTCTTCAGCTCACCAAATTCATATCTGATTCATAGTAGCATCCTCTAGCATTTTCAAGGTCTAAATCACTTCATTTCAGCCCTCACAACCTGCTCTTCCTTCCTTCCAAAATTCACTTTTAGCCCCTTGCTCTAACAACAACAAATGAACCCTCTTCATTGCTTATATAGTTGTCTCTTGGTCATATATCAAGTAGGTCGGCCTTCATAATGAATAAATCATCAAAACATGATAAAAACATAATGAGGACATCACACAAAACACCACATAGGTCGGTCATATCACAAATAAGCTCAAAACACTCCATTTGGACTCAAGAAGCCCAAAAGCTCTCCAAGAAGCCTACTCGCCAAAACTGAATGAGAAAGGCCAAAACCATCTTCACCAAAGCATTAATCACATCTAGACATGTTGTCTAAGACCCCAACAATCTCTAAACCATGAAACATTCAGATTAATCATTTCAAGCCATGAAACCATCTCAAGAACAAGCTTATTCTTGTGCACCAAAACCTAGTCCTCAAATATGAGGCTCAATACCACCGCATGAGATGACCTCAACCATGCTTGTATTATATATCATTAGAAAGCTCTTGATCTCGGATACATGACCATGTACTCATACTGATATAAATCAGACTGTAGATGCCTCAAAACTCCTCTGCAAGAAGACTGCTCAAAACTGCCTCCAAAACCATTCTTCAAAGATAGGGCACACTTTGCACTCTAGGACCTCAACCATGACCTGAAACTATCATGGACATGTAGTACAACTCACAGGATTCCATAAATGGTAATTTAGTCATTAGGTTCAATGGACAACATTTGCACAAACTAAAAACTCCAGAAACTTACCTTTTGAGTGGGGCCCACATACTATCACAATCTCTAAAATACCTCATTGGAAAGCTAGAGGAGTCCTCTACAACCTCCAATCATCACATTTGCAAAACCAATCAATTCTGGCTCAATACAATCAATTTCCTCCAAGTTGCTGCTTAACTAGGGTTTTAGGAGGGTTTCAAACCTGTTTACCTTCTTAACTTGTTCATAAAAACATGGCAATCAACCTACCTCATTCTTCTTGGAAAATCTTCATAGCTGACCTAATTAGATATTCCAAAGAGCTCATGTCCCCATGCAAAGCACATGGTCCATAATGACCATCAAAAGGTCAACTTTTAGCAAAAATCTTCACCTTTGCGAACCTGGTTTTGGTAAAAGTGCAATTTCTTCAAAAATGCTCATTACCTAGACCTGAAACTTGTCATAAAGCATCATGACAACCTGCTCTAACTGAATCAACTCTCATCAATGCTCAAATGCTTCTGAATCTCTCCAACCATAGCAAATTACTTGTGTCTACTAACCTTGTTCCCAAGAAACTTGCTTCAACGGACCATGAAACCTCATCAAACCTTTGAATACTTGACTGCAACTTCTTATACACATCATATGCAATGTCACAACACGCCTACCATGCTTGTACTTGATCGCGTTGCTCCATATCTCAAGCCATCATGCCAAACCACATACTCGAGGTCTAGGAATAGGCCTAGAATGGCTTGACTCAACCCATAAACCTCATGAACTGACCATAGAGACCACATGCGAGACACTTGAACACCTCTTGGACCATGTATGACCTCATGAAGACCTTCAACCAACTTTGGAACTCACATACCATGACCATGCCTACTAGACCAAGCTCAAAAACACCATAGAAGATCATCAAAACAAGTCACTACCAATCAACCTTCATGTTTGACCTTGACTAACACCTCATGGAGACCCTCATGACACCATGACATCCTTTAGCATCAGTGGACTTTGACATCAATGACAACAACTAGACTTAATGGCCAACACTCTTTGCACTTGGAAAACCTATGTCACTCATGTTCACGTTCTCCATCGATTGTCAAGACACAATTTTAATTTTGAGTTGTTCTCTGTGTCCTTAGAAAGTGTTCCATTCAAATCCTCGAACCTTACCGCTCCGTTGTCCAAAATTTCTTGAATCTTGAACGGTCCAAGCTACATTACTTTATCAACCTTTATTTCCTATCGACCATTATTTTAGTACAAATTCCTCGGACTTGAAATTCTTGTCTTAAATGCTTATTATGCTTGTGCTTCCTCGCCTTTTTAACACATTCTTTCCGTCCAAAATTCATGCGCCTACTGTCTGTCTCTACCTTGACAAGACCTTAGTTGCTTGATGTGCCATAAATATTTGGTCATCTAGGGCAATCATATTTGCATCCAACCGTACATCAGAAAATAGTTCATCTTTCAAGAGTTCATACATCACCTTCCATTGTAATTTTATCCTTAGACCCCTATTTATGCTTCTTGTAGTCGATTCTTTGAACTTATGTCGGCTATAGTTTCAAACTCATGAACCATCTTATCATCAAGCTTTGCATCCCGACTTTGTGTCTTGTGATCTTAGGTGGGTAAGCGGACTTTCATGTTGACCATCCGATTTATTGGTCCATCCTTTGCCGCACTTGTCCTAATGCTTCGTTGATGCTCAATGACATTAATTATTTCTCATACGACATTGGTCTTCAAATATTTCTATAATTTCCCGAAGGGACTATTTTTGCCCCCAAATGGATTTGAGGCAATTCCCACACACCCAATGCAATTTATAAAAAATATATCAATTGTTTATGATGCAGATCTGATTTATTTATAGAAAATGCGACTAGGGTTGGGTATGAAGCTTATAAAAATCAGAAATAAATCATGACATTTTCCACCATAAACTAATCCACAGAATTTATGAAGCCAAAATACAGCGATAAAACCAGATTTGAGGCCCAAAAAGAGGCTGAAATAATTTATTAAAATTATGCAGAACTTGCCTTCAGACACAACTGGAAATATGATAATTTTGAGCCAAATTCCACTCCACAAAAGCTGATTCAGATCATAAAAAATCTGCAATTGTAACAACAATCCAGATATGGGTTTTTAGCAGCCAAAACCCCTCCAAACAGTCCACTATACAAGTCGCACCAGCTGGAAACAAGGAGAAAACTCAGCCACCACTTTCCTCTTCAAACCCTGGAACAATTATGCAAAGTACAACCCTCAAAATGCTTGGAAAACTACTGGAAAACACCTAAAAAATACCACTAACTCAGTGATCTGCAATGGAAACCCCAAGGTGGAGAATCCTCTCAACTAGAAGAAGGGTTTTCGTCCTTCTACTAGACTCTTGGAGGGTTTTCGTCCTCAAGAGTGAATATCTAAGGGTTCTTGTCCTTAGAAGATTGAAGATGCAAGCTCAAAGCTTAACATACAAATCAGATTTCATAAAATAGACAAGTGATGCTCTCCTCAAGCAAGTTGACTTGCTTATATAGAGCAAATGGACCAACTTGCCTCCCTTAACATCCAATCATATTTTTCCTCCTTATTTAATGCCGTTTCTACTTGTTTTTATCTCGTAAGGAGGTTGTATTTTCCTCTTGAATCAATAAACATTGCCAAATGCCTTTGTCTTTTTCTATTTTTATTTTGTCATTAAGTCTATAATAACTTAATAAAAGTGCTTTATAATATTTCTTTTTCTTTTTGCACTTTATATTAAATTATTATGACTTAAGTTCTCCTTGAGTTTATTCCTTAGCCGTCGGGGAGACAAAATGGGCTAAGGGTCTTCGACATAGCCTAACTTAGGAAGTGGGACATTTCAGTCCTCCCTTCTCAAAATTGCTTGTCCTCGAGCAATTCCAAACTCGTTTGTCCAAGTGCCATGCACAAGAGACAAAACATGCTGAAGTGATCCAAAATCTTGGCCCCTGTACCTGTTAAGAGAGCTAAATCTTGCCACCATCTACCACACTCAAGATAATCATATACACAAGGTTGTATCGAAGGTGTTACATACTCGAGGTTTGTTGGCTAGATTTTATGCATAGCTAAAACCTAGGCAGTCATGAGATAAATTTCCCTCATTTACCGGTGAGGCTCTCGTGTAAGATTTCTATTAATTATGTATTCTAATAACTATCTGTGGGTTTTACTTTAATTGCGAAGCTCATGAACCATAGCTAAGCAATTCTATAGCAAGTAAGCAGATAAAGAAATATTTGCAGAAGGGGAAATAGTTGAATACGAAAGAAAGAGAAGATGTGTAATCCAACCAATAGTTTGCAAAGTTGGTCTCATACACAGATAAAACAAATAGATCTCACAATACATAATCAAAGGAAAGGAAAACTTCTAATCTAAATCTTAGATAATGCAAAGTTTATCTAAAGATCTACACAAAAGTAAGAAGCCAATGCACCGTTGACACAAAGTTCTCCGGAAATCTGCCTCTGTTCAATTCCTCAACTTTTAGAAAAGATATCAAGGGTTTCAGCACAAAGTTTGGAACTCAAGAATATTGATTACAAATTTTGATCCTTTAACCCGTAGGTTCTTCTTCTATTTATAGTGTATAGAAGGAAATTACAAATAGGAAAGCAATAACTGAATTGACACATGCGAAGCTATAAAGAAAACAACTGACAATCTTTCCCTTGAAATTTCTCTCCTCATGACATGCATCTGAAAACTAAATCAAAGATTGGCATGTTTGCCACCTATTCTCAATCAAGGACCTTTTCAGATAACTAGAAGTAATGGCTTTTAACCAATTACTTTAGTTTTACAATTTTGTTCGAGAAAATAAGAATAAGAGAGGGAAGGGAAGAAGAAAGAAAATATGTCGGCCGTCATACTCTACGCTTTTTCTTTGTTTTGAAACTAAATATACTTGTTGAACATGTGACTCAGTGTCTTCCCATTTGCCTTAACAACCGCTTCCTTCTCAGTTTTAAACCGCAACAACCCTCTGGACAAAGCAACAGTGTTAGCCATTACCTTCTCCAAACCAGGTCCATACCCCTCAATATCTCGCATGAAGCTTTGCGAGTCTGCTAATTGAATCTATCGTGAAAAGCATGATGACTTCATCAATCTTATGCTTTGCACAAGATTGGATCGTAGAAGAGTCCTCGGAAATTTCGATGGTAATTTGGGCTTCTTCATGTATCTGTTGTTCATTATACCCATGCAATTTGCTTTATGCTTTTCCCATATGTTACCAACGCATCCTGCATGCTAATTGCAATCACCACTGGCCGTCTCGAGAAGCTTAAGGCAATAATTAATAAATTGTGCATCCAACCTGATTATTGTCTTCCCTGCAGCATCTCGGATTGTCCTAGAAAGAGGATGATAAGACCTTACACACTCCAAAACAAACTTAGGCAATTGAGTGAGGCGGAAATGCTTGAAGCTTGAATAATCCCGCTGCTTTTTATTGCCCGCATAAGAGATGATCTACCAATGGCCTTGGATCTGTCAATCAAATCAATGATAGGTTCAAGGCCCATGTCTGTATCATTGATTTCGGTGGCTTGAAGTCATGCATGATTCTGTTGACCCTTCTCTTTCATCATGCCTGGAATAATCTTTGTCTGAGCTCTTTTTCTTTTATTTTTGCTAGAATCCCTTGTAATTGGATCAATTTGTGCAGATCCTGCAATTTCTTCTGATTCAGAAGATATATTCAATGTATCGGCATTGATTTTGACTTCTTTTCACCAATATGAGCACCTGTGATGAATACCTGCAATTGATTCAGACAAATATGGAGTCCATGGCATGAATACTCAATTTTTATCACCAAAATTTGCTTATAAAGCCTGCTGCCCTAAAATTTGAGACTTTGCTTGCATGCTAAGCAAGCTAAAATATTATTTAATTCACCTGGGCACTTATACCAACATGCAGATGCTTGGAATAATAAAAATAAAGCTTCTCCAACCCTAGGCGCCAAAACTGGAAGCTTCCCGACAATGGAAAATATTTTTAATGCAAAAACACTCCTTTTGGCGCCAAAATCCTCCAGGGCAGCAAGCTCCATCAAAAAGAATTAATTATCTCTTCCTTATGGCGTCCCATGCTTATATAGCTAATTGCATGCTATTTTTAATAATTGCTTCCTCCTATTTTTGACAATTATTAATAATAAGCCATGTTCTTTCTCTCAATTTGGGCGCCCAAGTTTGCATGCTTTGCTTGCTTTTTTATGAAATTCTTTTATTTATTTTTAGCATGCATCTTTGTCTTCTCTTTAGCTCATCAAGTTGCTTTGACTTTCCTTCTATTTATGGCGCCAAACTTAGCTAGGAATAACAATAATAAATATCATTTAATGCATGTAATTATGCCAAGGTGGGTCACACTTTTTGGCTAGAGGGTGTGCTAAAAATAAGAAGTCAAAGCAATGAGAATTTTTACCCTTCAGGCAACTCCAAAAATCCCATCCTTCACTTAAGTGATTTTTCTTTAGTGATGGGAAAAACAACCTGCTAGGCAGGCATAAAATTCCCACCTACCTGCCACTACCAAAATTCCCATTGGCAACTTAAATCCTTCCTTCCAAAAAGTGTGACTTGCATGAAATAGAGCTTCTTTCTCAAAAATGCGACTTGCATGGGTGAATAAACTTGATGGGAATTCTTACCCTGCCAGGCAGTTCTAAAATCCCATTGGTACTTTAAGTGATTTATCTTTCATAATGGGAAAAACAACCTACCAGCAGGCACAAAATTCCCACTTGCCTGCCACCTCCAAAATTCCCATTGGCAACTTAAGTGATTTGACTTTATTGATGGGAAAAACAACCTGCTAGGCAGGCATAAAATTCCCACCTGCCTGCCACTACCAAAATTCCCATTGGCGTGCTTAAAGCCATCATTCCAAAAAGTGCGACTAGCATGGGAGAAGCTTATTTTGCTTAAATTCTTCTTTTTGTCAGAAGTTAGCACTCCATGATTAATTTCTTCCATTGTTTGAGGCCATGGATGACTTCCAGAACTTCTAGGCAAATAAACAAGCTATACGAATGAATGAACAGATCGAGAGGAATTTAACGAGATGATCATGGAGAAAACCAAAAACAAACACAAGAAATTAAAAAAACGTTGCTTTAGAAGTTGCAGTAGCAATTGCTTTTTCTTTGAATAATTGGTTAGTAAAAACTCTTCCCTGGTGAATACCCTATTGAGAGGCGGGAATACTGGCATGAAAATCTTCAACAAGGTTCAATTGCAGCACAATTTATTTTAAACAAAACTTTATTTATTTAATAAATAATTAAATAAAATTCTCGCAGACAAAACTGACAGAGGGATAAAATGAGTTTTAGCATGTGGGTATTCGTCGAAATTGGCTCATATGATTCTCTGGGAATATTTTAACGTAATGGAGACAACTTCAGGCAATAAAAACACAAAACGACCCGCTATTTTGAAAAGAACAATTTTTTTAAAAAGGGCTTGTCCTAGATTTCAGGGTGAAATGGGGGACACCAAGGTTGCAGATTTCTTCTTCAAATTCAGTATTTTTCTCAAAACAAATCTGAATATGCAATATATATGACATTATCTCATTTGTCCCATACCTTGTGATGTTTTCATGATCAACAATGGGCTAAATTATTTCGTGAGACACCTGCTGCGATAACATGTTCTTTTCTCTTCCTTCTTATGTTGAGAAATCTGCCCTACTTGGAATAATCCTTCCATGCTCTTGGCTGCCACAACTTGAGTAACACCATTCCTCATATCGTGCACAACTTCTTTTGGATCAACATTATTTTCTTCTTCTTCTTCTTTATTATCTAAAACTACCTCAATGTAGTGGATAGATCCCTTACCTTTGCAATGATGGTTGGGTGTCCATGGGTCCTTACAATCAAAGCATAATTTTTTTCTCCTTAACTCATTCCTTGTTTCTATTTCGAGTTGTTTCTTTCCCATTCCTTTGCCTTACCTTGCTGCCCACTAACTGCTGCCCCTTGCTTATCGCTGCCCCTTGCTTATCATGTTGAGCTTTTATTGGTTCTTCAAATGAGTTCTTTTGCTGCCCCAAATGCCTTTGTAATTCAGGTATCGGCATATGATGGTCTCTCTTGGGCTTGCTACCAATCTTCATCATGCAATAATTTGGAAATGGCATATTATCTCTGAAACCCTTGCTCAAAGATTGATACTTCTCCCAACAAGATTCCTCATCAAATACTTCTGCTTGCTGCCCCACCGATGAAGCTTCCGGATCCTTCAAGAAAGAGGGCTCTTGAAGTCCCAAAGGCTTGGTAAAAGAGTAGGGAGATTGCTGCCTGAATGTCCACTTTCGCCTCTTTGAGCTTGCTGCCCCATATTACTATTTTCTCCTCTATCCGCTTGAGGCCCAGATCTGCCCTGTGATAGTCTCTCTGTGAGTTGGCTCAAATAGAGGTTTGTAGTCTCCTGTTGCTTAACCATATTGGTGAATAATTTCTTCATTAAATCCACATTGAGATCTTCACTGTCACCCATTTTTAACCCAAACATGCTGGAGGAACAACTCTGATACCACCGTAATGTCCTCAAAGGAACTATTTTTGCCCCCAAATGGATTTGAGGCAATTCTCACACATCCAATGCAAGTTATAAAATATATATCAATTGTTTATGATGCATATCTGATTTAATTATGGAAAATGCGACTAGGGCTGGGTATGAAGCTTATAAGAATAAAAAATAAATCATGAGATTTTCCACCATAAAGATAAGATAAGATAATAATATTAATGTCCAACAAATGACCACAAAAGTAGGTCAATGGGACTATACAATACAATGCCAAAAGAGCCAGCAGGAAGACCCGAAAGGGTCCCACAAACAAGAAAAGAGAGAGAAGAGAAAGGAAAGAAGAATGAGAAGAAAGGGCTACAACAACAACAAGAGTGCAGAAGGGCGGAGCTGAAGAAAAGCCCCAACTCCGACGCTGTCACCTAGCAGCCAAGGCCGAGTGGATGTCGCTGACGATATGCTTGTGTCTTGTAGCTTGAAACCGTGGAGAGTCTGGAATGTTGGTGTCTGGGAGAAGGATGGGCCGGATGACTCCTCCAGTACTATCTCGCTAATCAGTGGTGCATGGGGGCCATTAATCGAGTGTGAACATGAAAGCCCTTAGATTGGGAGGTAGCATCTTGGGTCCTGACGGATCTGGTCTGAGAGTCCATACTGATGTCGAGGTGCCTCTTGGTGCCCCTCTCAGGTGAGAGCACCGTAAAGAAAGATGTGATCTGTCGAGTAACAACCTGCCTGGGAGGGGGTGAAGGGACTCATTCCGAAGTCTGAGAGCCTCCTGTAGATAGAGGGCAAGACACCGTTGATCACGATACCTAAAGAATGCTGCAAAGACGGATGCTCTCGGAAAAGGCAATGGAATCTCCCTTTGATCTCGTAGTAGATGGGGCACCTGAAAATGAAGTGTTCCTCCGTCTCGACCTCTTGGAGAGAACAAAGTTGGCAAATCCTCTCCGAGCGGTCTAGCCGGTGGTCCTCAACCCTAAGTCTATGAGAACCCATTCTGAACTGGCCTAGAGTATGTGGAGTGCCTGCAACCAGTGTCGGGATATATACGTGGGCCGACTAATAAGTCCATCATTGACCTCAAGGAAATGTGCAACATAGAAGGCCATCTTGGGGCGTAATCCCTAGTGGGTTGATCCAAGTGTGTTGGATGAAATGCTTGTAGATGTCATCTCTGATAATTCTGTGCAGATCCTACTTACTCGGTAGGAGATGGGCAGGAGCATCCATGGAATATCTCAGACGGTGGGAGGTGGTCCATCTCGAATCCTCGGCCCAACCAAGACAAGAGACTCCGGCATACCAGCAATGAGAGTGGCCACTATGGCCAAAAAGAGCAATAGCTTCGAAGGAACGGTAGGCAAGGTAGAGATACCTATCCTTGCCTGCGGAGGAAGCTGAAAGTCCCCGAACGCGATGCAAAAGTGAAACAAGTCTAAAGATAGTTTACAGTATAAAGGGGCGAGCCCCAAACTCAGCCAGAAGGATATTGTGTAGAATTGTCTCTTTGCTTTGTTGATGCATCCGAGCATGAGAATCTGACACGCCAACAAGAGCCCAATCGTAGTCAAGCGAGGGATGGCTCCCAAACTAATCTACAAAATTTATGAAGCCAAAATACAACAATAAAAGAAGATTTGAGGCCCAAAAGAGGTTGAAATAAGTTATTAAAACTATGTAGAACTTGCCTTCGACACAACTGAAATCTGATAATTTTGAGCGAATTCCACTCCACAAAAGTTGATTCGATCATAAAAATATGCAATTGTAACAACAATCGAAATATGTTTTTTAGCAGCCAAAACCCCTCCAAACAGTCCCCTATACAAGTCTCACTAGTTGGAAACAAGGAGAAAACTCAACCAACACTTTCCTCTTCAAACCCTAGAACAATTCTACAAAGTACAACCCTCAAAATGCTTGGAAAACTACTGGAAAACACCTGAAAAATACCACTAACTCAGTGATCTGCAATGGAAGCCCCAAGGTGGAGAATCCTCTCAATTAGAAGAAGGGTTTTCGTTTTTCTACTAGACTCTTGGAGGGTTTTCGTCCTCAAGAGTGAATCTCTAAGGGTTTTTCATCCTTAGAAGATTGAAGATTGAAGTTCAAAGCTTAACAAACAAATCAGATTTCATAAAATAGACAAGTGATGCTCTCCTCAAACAAGTTGACTTGCTTATATAGAGCAAATTGACCAACTTGCCTCACTTAGCATCCAATTAGATTTTTCCTCCTTATTTAATGCCTTTCCCACTTGCTTTTATCTCCTAAGGAGGTTGTATTTTCCCTTGAATAAATAAACATTGCCAAATGCCTTGTCCTTTTCTAATTGTATTTTATCATTAAGTCTATAATAACTTAATATAAGTCCTTTATAATATTTCTTTTTCTTTTGCACTTTAAATAAATAATTATGACTTAAGTTCCCCTTGAGTTTATTTCTTTAGCCGTCAGGAGACAAAATGTAATGTCCCCTTTCTAGGACAATTTAGAAAATGGAGAAAATCAAGCAAAGAATGGATAAACCCTTTTGCTTCAACCTAAAATATCCCAATGTCAGCTATTTCGAACCCAAATGGGGTTGGAACTAGCCAAGGTGGTGGGATAGATTGGAAGAAAACAATTGGAATTTAAACACATTCAAATCATATTTTTAACAGCTGAAAAATAATTAATAATCACACCCCAACTGCTGCAATCTTCCAAAATTATTTCCCGCTTAACCATCCAAGCAAAAATCTTCAAACTTTGGATTTTGGGCCACAAAAATATGAAGAATAATATTCTAAAACCAGATTTTGCATAGCAAACACGAAACCCTAATTTTGCCCTAAAAAGTAGGTCGCCCAGCACATTTAGGGCATCAAATCAACTCCAAAAATTATGAAATCACTTTCTCCTTATTCCTCCTAATTTCTACAACCACATTCAATATTAAATTGATCCCAAATTGCAGATCTGAAATTTATAACAGTTAATTAAAATGCACCCAGAACAACTGAAACTTCAAAAATTAATATCTTACTCAATACTTGGAGTTTTTGCATGAAACAAATTGCACAATAAAGTAGAAATGAGGAGCTTTCCAATGAACTATCAAACTGAATTTTCTGATCACTGAAACCCACTCAAAACTGCCCCAGAAATCTGCCTCCAAGTCATTAGGGTTAGAATAAATTCTATAAATTAATTCCAGCTCATATAACGCTTCCAAAACACTCAAATAATCAGCACTAATTATAGGTGTCATGCTGCTAATCTTGGTGTCATTTTAGTGTCTAAGTGTAAGTCCAAGTCACTCTAGTGGGGTTCACTTGTACCCACTTTATTATTGTAATAAATGCTTATAATTAGGTCACTTATGTGATAAAGTGATTTAATTTTAATAAAGTTTTAATGTGATTTAATTGTGCCCTAAAGCAATGCCATGTAAACCGTAACTACCTTATAACCAACTTTTGGGTTATAAAAGGAAGTTAGAGGTCATTTGTAAAGGGTCTGGGAGGTTGGAGGAACTTTGTGTCCTATGGTCTCAAGGCATTGGAGTAAATAGAACTTTGTGTCTAGATGCTTCTTATGGAGGTTCAAGAGAACTTTGAGTCTAAGAATCTCTAGGAGATTGTCCATTGTGAATACTTTGTTGAAGAGAAGACAACAAGGAAACTTTGTGTTCCTTTTCAAGAAGAAATACAGGGATGCTTATAGAACTTTGTGTCTTGAGATTCTTGGTGGTTATGTTTGTTCTTATGTCAAATGTAATATTTCATTTCTTTCCTTTTCATGCAAAGTATTAACATTCAATCTCTTTACTTTTATGGTGTACTTTCTAGCATGTAGGAATGAGATCTACATTTTCTTGTCCTTGCATGCTCCCTCTCTCCATTCTTTTCCACTATCTTCTTCTCTCTTCTATTCCTCTCTCACTTTCCTTTCTTTCCCCTTTCGGGTGCTTTCTGGGTTAAAAGTACTCAAAACCCCACAAACCCATCATACAAGGGAGCTGCCCCTCTCAAACGCAGAGGTTAGATCACCCTGTCAATAGGTGATCTCTCCAATGTTGCAAGTTTTATGTCGAACATGCAGATGAGCCCATGAAGATACCGAATAAACAAGCGACATAAAATCTTGCCAACAATGCCAAGTTGGGAAATGATCGATGCTGCTTCTTGAATCTGCTACACCCTTAATCCTAGGTCATATATCACGACATGTACAGCTGACTGTGGCCAATATAATGCCGTAACATGTCATATCATATTTATTTATGCTTTCATATGCTTAGTAGATCGGCCTAGGTGGTTTACATAAGTAGGGTATATATAGGAGGTAGTAACTAGTAGTTGATCATCATATTGAGCATTTGAGTCTTATTGTAAGGTGTGGAGGTTTCCCCCTTGAAGTGGCTAAGTCATCTATATCATATTATCTCTATATTTTGGTGTTCTTTGGTGTTCTATTGCTGTTATTATTCTGATATATCCAAGTAATTTCCTTACAAGTGGTAAGTGTAATTTGATGATATCTTGAATAACCAGACTTTGCTGCCCTCGATAGACATAAAATGAGGACTATTTGTATTGATGAATATTAAACTACTCGGTCATTCCTGTATCAAAATTGCATTTCTTTTATAGCGACAAAATTCTGTTAAATCCCAGGCCTAAATAATCAAGGCTGATTTCTTTGTTTGATATGTTAATTTTGGCCTGAAGCAGATTTTGACTGCCAATGAAATTGAGCCAGCACCAGTTGTTTGGCAACTTAAGCAGATGTGGTTGATTGGTGTTTCCACTACACGTCAGTTGAAAACGAAAAGACTTCTGGGATGTAGATCGATGTTGATCATATGTGATTATTTATTCACATTGGAATGCCACTCTCCCATGACCAGGTTTTGTTGTCTTCTGTTGCTGGTCACTTCTTCAAAAATACAAGTATTTAATTCCACCCTATACATCAGGAAATTCTGTGCCGACATGAGATTCGAGATATCCGGTTCATGCTTGCATGAATATTGAATATTCTGTTCTGTGATAACTTATCTGTTCAGAACATTTCCTCAAGACAACTTCAGTAAAGCCTCATGTAGTTTTGTAATATTAATGTTAACATTCCAAAACCTTCTCGCTTTTCGGCACCATTATTTGTTTTAATTATATACCCATTGTTCTTTTACTATAATTCCCTCTTCCATGGTGAATTTATTTTCAGGTTTTCCATCATCAAGAAACACCAGCCGTTTGCTCATATTCTAGCAATTTTTCATCAATTCCTTAAGTCATTCTGATTTCCACTGCTGAAAACCATTAATGAGAATTTTATTTATATACTACACTACAGTATCCCAGGTTATGAAGACAGATGCACATTTCTAGTTTTCTTTACTACCATAGGTTCATTGGCCTCGAATGTTAGGAAAGGCTTTATGGGCGAATTCTTGGTGTCCTAGGATTGTCCAATGTTCCTCTCTCATTCTTGAACATTGCCCTATAAGAGTTCTCACATTTTTCATGGGCCCCTTCGCTGTGATAGACAACAACACTGTTGGTTCTTTTGGTCGGAGCCTTAGTGCTGTCATGTGAAAGTGTTCTCTTTTTGTTGTCACATTCTTGATCTTCATTAGATTCATGTTTCTTTGAAGGGTACTTTCTTCACGAGAGTATTTAATATTTATTCTTGCACCGTCTGTTATGACTCAGGGTTTAACCACTTACGGTTTACACCCTCATGCTTTTTCATCTTTCTTTTGTACTTTATGTGTTCTTACCTTTTGTAACGTTGAGTCTTATTACTCTAGTACTTGTCTCTTAAACTCATTGTACTTTCGACTCCCATTAACCTTTTTTGGTTATTTGTGGGCATTGATATAATTTCTTTTTTTCCTCCATTTTTGCTTATCTTATTCCTCCATGATCTAATCCCCTAAATCTTTTTCTTTGTAATTTTTTAAAGCAATTGGCATATTTTTAATATATTTTCCTTTCCAATTCTATGATATAACAATTTTCTCTATTTTCCTAAATTCCTTCTCAAAAATGTCATTCTTTTCCTGTTCAAAGGCGAATTTATTCTCCATTCTTGTCGTTACTTTTCTTTGTGACTAGCTTTTTGGTGGTATTCTTTTCATCATTCATTTATAACATTTCTTCTAATTTCGAAAGAGATTTTCTTCCTCGACATTTTCATTAGTGAAGATGTCATTTGCTTCACGTTTTTGGGGCCAAATTTCATTGTGTCATGTCCCTTTTTGGAGACTAGCGAAATTGAAGACCTTAACCCATTCTTCCTCCTTATGGGTTTAAGAAAGGAAGCAAGGGGAAGACTTGGATAACATTTTTAAGTAGATATTTTCATTATTATCATGTATTCCTATTGGGAAGCCAAGCGCTCCAATAGAAAAACTTATTTAATTAGAAAATAAAGTATTTTGAGCATGTAGCTCCACATACAAATTAAATAATTGAAAAGTACTTTTAATTGGGTCGACCATCATTTGAAATGTAGCACCCCTTATTGTTATAAAAGGAGGTTGCTTGACCATTTGATGAATATGTTGAATCTTATTATTTCTTTTGGGTAAAGGTTGTACCTTTCCTTTCTCATCAAGGACGAAAACCCTTGTTTGAGACCACTTGAAGGACAAAAACCCTTGATAGTTGAACTTGTCTTGGGGATAAAAACCCTCAAGCAAGAATATTTGAAACTATTGAATATCTCAAGGACTTTGAGTACTGTGTTGGCTAGATTTTCTGCATAGCATCAAACCTAGGCGGTCATGAGATAAATCTCCCTCATTTAACCTAGTGAGGCTCTCGTGTCGATTTGTTGATAAAAATGTGTTATTATCTATCGTGGGGTTTTATTTTAACCACTTAGTTCATGAACCATAACTAAAAAGTTCTGCAGCAAGTAAGCAGCTGTTCAAGAAAGGAAGTATTTTATAGAAGAAGGAAGTAAAGGAAATATAGAGAAAAATGGGGAAGATGTGCATCCCAATTAGTAGATAGCAGAGCTAATTGCATGCACATAGAAGAAACTTAATAGATATGAACACACAAAATTATAAAACAAAGGCAGCTCTAGATCCAGATCTAAAATAACACAGTTTATTAAGAGATCTAAGATTAAAAACAAGAAACACAGTACACCGTGACACAAAGTTCTCCGGAAACCTGCTCCTTTGTATTCCTTTGCTCCAAGTTGCTCTCAGGGGTTCAACACAAAGTCTAGAACACAAGATTGCTGCTTACAAATTCTGATTGATCATTAACCCGGAGGTTCTTCTCCTACTTATAGAATGTAGGAGGGAAAGTACAAATGGAAAACTCAAACTAACTGAAACATAAACAACAAGTAAAGATTAATTAAAATAATCACTTATAGGGTGCCATCATCTCACCAAAGGGGGCACACTTTTTTTGCACAATATAATTCTATTTTAAAGAATTTTTCACAATGGGATTCTTTACCTTGCAAGGCAGGCATTAAAATCCCATGATCCACTTAAGTGATTTGACTTTGACAATGGGATTATTTACCTCAAAGACAGACACTAAAATCCCATGATTTCACTTAAGTCACTTTCCTTTTATTTTATCATGGGAATTTTTACCCTGCAAGGCAGGTAATAAATTCCCCGCTGCATGCGGCCTCTAACTTTCCCACTGCAACTTAAGTGAATTTTATATCATGGGAGAAAGTACCCTGCTAGGTAGGTATAAAATTCCCACCTTGCTGCCGCTGCAGTAGTTTTCCTATCATGCGCTTAAATCCTTTGTTTTCCAAAAATGCGCCCAACCCCATAGGGGTTTTTTTGTGCACGACTTCGCTTTTTCCCAGTGATCCAGACCTCCGATGGCGACTTCCTCCGGGCATAACGTGCGTATATGTTCTCCAGCTGCTCTAGGGCAAAAATCGGGCTTACCCAGCAAATGAATTGTTCTAGAGAAATTTCATAGAAAACGAAACGGGACAACACAAAAACACGAAAAATTGCCAAAAGTTACAAATAAAGCCCAAAACTTATTCCAAGTTAAAACCCTTCTGGTACATAAGAGTAATGACATATTTGATCATAACAGAGTTAAAATAGAGCACAAATAGCCTCATATGGGGCTCAAAATAATTAAATACAAATTTCTCATGCAGACAAATCCCGACGACAAAATATAACAATTTTGGGCATCTGGGTATTTGGCGAAAAAGGCTAATATGGCTCTTTGGGAATATCTTGACGCAATACAAGAACTTTCAGCAATAAAAACACAAAACGACCCATTATTTTAAAAGTACGAAATTTTTTCGGATAGGGTAGTCGCAGATTTCAGGATGAAATCTAGGTGACACCAAGTTGATATGTTTCTATCTAGCCCTAGGTGACTTGCATCATGAGCATTTTGGATGTGTTTTGATGGATGTATTGTATGACTGTTGCATGGATGGACTTGCACTAATTTTTAAAGGTGAAAACAATCATTTCCTTGCATGTTTGAACCACTAATTCATTATTTGCAAGAGAGGCGAATTGCTTGTAAGTCAGGTTTGGCATGTTTGGGCAAGCTGATTTGATATTTGCATTCTTCATATTTTTAAACCCCAAGATCCCAAGTTTCGTGAATTTTGGAGCTTCCTAGGTAAAGTTATGAATTTTTAAAGTAATTCTGTAGACAGAGGGTTTATAGAAAATTCATATCTTCATTTCTGGGGCACTAAAAACCAGTTTCCTTCATATTTTGATTGCTGGTAATCAATCGTAATTTTTGATCTTTATTGAGCACATTTTCAGCAAGTTTAAGGCATCCAAAAGTGAGCGGGAGTTCTCAAAATAGGCTGCTGCCCTAGGAAAGGAAAAATTGTAGGTTTCAATGTGCATTTTCAGTCATATCCAACCCTCATAATTCTGATTACAGCCATCTAAAAATTAATTTCAGTCATCTTTCATTCAGCCTAGCTATTTTTCTAAGTCCCCCAAAAAGGGACATTACAGTGGTATTAGAGCATCATCCTCCCATCTTGTGAAGCATGGAAAACAAGTTAGAAAGGATCGTGAGAACACAAGGATAGCGGATGCACTGGATAGGCTTTCCCTAGCCATCCAAAATATGCAGGGTAATGGCTCGACCAAGGGAGAAGAGGATTCCTACAACCCTCGTGATGCAAGGAAGGAATGGGTTTCATTTTCAAAGCCCTATAAACCCAAGTTTGTGCCAAAAGAGGTGGTCGCTCCACATGGGAGCCCTAGACAGGCCAATGACTATGTTGCGAGGTTTGAAGAATACCAGGCCTTATCGGAGGAATTTTGTGAAGCCATGTCTCTCATGGATTTCATTAGATTAAGCAGGAAGGAATGCAAAATGGGCAAAGAACCCTAGCGCCAAAGGAAGAAGTACAACATGCCAAGAAGAAGAATGTTTCAGCCCTAGGGAGAAGAGGTCCTTCCATCGGGATGAAGGAGATTAAGGAGCATGCAACCCAAGGTAAAAATCCTTTTGTGTTTAATGATGAATTGTTGGCATCTAATGGTTGCATAAAACTAACAGAGTCAATGAAGAGCCCTTGATAGAAAAGGGTATACTTTTGAAGGAACCAAATGTTGAAATTAGATAGGAGAAGGAATTCATATATGCAAGCGCGAAGGATGTGATGGAAACTCAAAAGAATTGTGAGGAGTGGCGAAGAAGAGCTAGGGTTGCTAGATTGATAGCCGCTCAAGGGAAACAACACTTACAAGAGTATAGGGCAAAGAACTCTTCATTATTGATAAGGAAAAAGGAAGTAACCATGAAGCATGAGGCAAGGGAAAAGGAAGGGTCTGTTGAGGAAAAGAAATTGAGAGTTGAATTCAAATTTCAAGGTGAAATTAATAATATTCAGCTTACTAAGCTATCCCAAGTAGCCATCACCAAGGATCCAATTAATGGGGTTATAAACAATAAACAATCCCAATTTTGTTATCATCCAAAGAAAGGTAAAAGTCCTTTGATGTTCTATGATAATTTATTGGATTCTAATAGTTACATAGGACAATCGCATAATTGGGATTGTTCTTTGTTTAAATCAATGGGGATATAAACAAAGAAAAATCCCAAGTTGGTTATCATCCAAAGAAAGGTGAAAGTCCTTATTCTATGATAATTTATTGGATTCTAATGGTTACACAGACAATCACATAATGGAGTCAAATCAGATTTACTAAGGGCCTATGAGGATGATATTATGCATGAGATAAGGGCACCATTAGATTATTTTTTGAGTACTGTTCCTAACTCATAAATTCTGAGTCAAAAGAGGGTTATAGGCAGCTCATGGTATAAGAATATTTCAGTTTTGTTGTTTGCCAATATGTTGTTTCAGATTTGTTGTCACTGTGGACAGCTGGTTTCATGCATGTTGTGTCCTCCTATGTCACCGCTGATTGGATATTGTCATACACATCATACTTCATAGGATGATGAGGTAAGGAGTACTTCTTGTAGTAAAGAGCATATGGATACTTGGGCTCAATCTCAAGATTGTTTTCACATAGGAAATATAAGTGATGTGTTGAGCCCTATAAAAAAAGGGATTGCTGATTTCAAAATCAGTATGGGAAACAATTTTATCATGGTATGTTTTGGGCATCTAGGACATGATGAAAATTCTGATTATCCTTTCCATAGATTGCTAACCCATGGTTCCATGGAAGGACTGGAGAGAAGGTGGAAAAGAGGAGCCATCATGTTTCAGACATAAGGAAAATTGATGGTCCATGTTTTTATGCACAAAGAAGATATTCCAGCTGCTCATCCTCATAGAAAGGTATGAAGTATGTCATGAATTTTCTTTAATTAAGCTAACTGAAGCAGAGATTATTCTTGAGATACATTGGTTGCAATCATTGGGGGAATTCACCCTCAACTACCATAATAGAAGACTGAAATTCTGGATTAGAATAAAAAAAATCAGACTTCAAGGCATAGTGAATGAAGGGTACATGGTAGCTAGGAAGAAGGAATGTTGTTTTGGTTCCCTTTTCCATATATCAACTCATTGGGAGAACATGTTGAAGGGCAAAAAACACATAGATCTCCTCATACATAATCCAAGTTGTTTGTACATGAAGATTGGGAATCTGGATGGTCTTTGGAGGTGCAAGACGGATCACTTTTCGGATAGTCACCATTACCGGGGCAGCGAGATGCTTGATATGGAAAGTGGGTAAGCCATATGATCTTTTTGTATTTGATGTCATACAAGTAGTTTCAATCATTGGAGTTAGTAAATGGAGGTTCTTGGACATTGTTGGGACACATTCCATCAATGTTGGGTTGTTTCCAGCCCCCATCTCATTGATAGTGTGGAAATTTTTGAAGAGATGTCATGCTTACAGCTGTTGTACTTTCCTTTCATCTGTTGTTCACAACTTTTCCAACTATGTTCCTACTTATAAGACACTGAGAAAAGAGCTTCCAATCATATGGTTGAAGGAATTCCAAGCTTCTACAAACATTGGCATGTTCATGGCTGATTTAAGGTGGTTTCCAGCCACTAACATTCTAATTTTTGAGAGAAAAATGCAAAGTTACAGCTGTGTTTGGAACAACATTACTAAAGTTTTGGGAAGCCAACATTTGGATGGTAATTGTAAGGCCTTGGCAAGCAAAGAAGAAGAGCTGGTCATCATATCCACAAAGCAAGAGTGGATGAAGAAGGGGACACATTTTTTCTTTAATGAGTTTGCTTCATGTGTAGGTACATCAAAGGAGCAACTGAGATTTATTTGGGATCAGTACTTGTAATTGCTTGGGGACAAACAATCTTGGGAAGGGGGGACTGTCATGTCCCTTTTTGGAGACTAGCGGAATTGAAGACCTTAACCCATTCTTCCTCCTCGTGGGTTTAAGGAAGGAAGCAAGGGAAGACTTGGATGACATTTTCTAAGTAGATATTTTCATTATTATCATGTATTCCTATTGGGAAGCCAAGCACTCCAATAGAAGAACTTATTTAGTTAGAAAATAAAGTATTTTGAGCATGTAGGCTCCAAATACAAATTAAATAATTAAAAAGTACTTTTAATTGGGTCGGCCATCATTTGAAATGTAGCACCCCTTATTGTTATAAAAGGAGGTTGCTTAGCCATTTGATGAATATCTTGAATCTTATTATTTCTTTTGTGTAAAGGTTGTACCTTTCCTTTCTCATCAAGGACGAAAACCCTTGTTTGAGACTTGAAGGACAAAAACCCTTGATAGTTGAACTTGTCTTGGGGATGAACACCCTCAAGCAAGGATATTTGGAACTATTGGATATCTCAAGGACTTTGGAGCTGATATCTTTCTATCTAGCCCTAGGTGACTTGCATCATGAGCATTTTGGATGTGTTTTGACGGATGTATTGTACGACTCTTGCATGGATAGACTTGTACTAATTTTTAAAGGTAAAAACAATCATTTCATTGCATGTTTGAACCACTAATTCATTATTTCCAAGAGGGGCGAATTGCTTGTAAGTCAGGTTTTACATGTTTGGGTGGATGTTTGGGCAAGCTGATTTGATATTTGCATTCTTCATATTTGTAAATCCCAAGTTTCATGAATTTTGGAGCTTCCTAGGTAAAATTATGAATTTTTAAATTAATTAAGAAAAGGGTTTATAGAAAATTCATATCTACTTTTCTCGCGCACTAAAAATCAGTTTCTTTCATGTTTTGATTGTTGGTAATTAATCATAATTTTTGAGCTTGATTGGGCACATTTTCAGCGAGTTTAGGGCATCCAAAAGTGAGTGGGAGTTCTCAAAACAGGTCGTTGCCCTAGGAAGAGAAAAATTGCAGGTTTTAGTGTCATTTTTAGTCATATCCAGCCCTAAAAGTCTGATTAGAGCCATCTAAAAATTAATTTCAGTCATCTCTCAATTAGCCCCAGCTATTTTAAGGAAGCCCCCCAAAAAGGGACATTACACATTGTAACATTATCATATACTTATATGCGACATTGATGATACATATTAAGGAAAACTTCGACTTTCTGTATCATGTCATTATTTTTCTTGCCGTATGTCATAGATCTTTACAATATGAGAGATTCCAATTTAGAACTCCCCACTTTCATCCAAATCTCTATACTATATTCTCATAGTCCACCATTTCAATATATGAGGTATGCCATCTCTTCTATCCATCTATTCCATTTTTGTGCTCCATTTCTACAATGTTTTCATTTTGTTATGATGTCTCTAGCACCAGATACAAGCTTTCTTCTTATGTGCCCAAGAATCCTTTGTAGTGAGCATTTTGTAATCAACTGTTATGCTTTATGTTTTATAATTTGAACTTACCATGATGTTTCCTCAATACATTTGTTGGTAAGAGTAGGGTACTTAGTTATGTTTTGGTTAGGATGGTTCAGTATCAATGCGACTGCAGTGATCCAATCAACACACCTCTCGGTCGACCAACCTATATGTAGGAAGATCTCGGTAAGGGAAGTGATCTCTCATACATTTTCATGTTCTCCTTGTACCATGGTAGCACTATTTTCTATCACTGGAATCCTTTCAATGATCTTGATGACTTATCCCACTGTGGAAAGAGTGCAAAAATGCGGGAATATCATTGTGAAATGTGTGGTTTCCTTTGTATTTGAGAGGGGCAGCTTGTTGTATGATAGGGATTTTTATATTTTTTTGTACTTTTAACTTGAAAGGATGACTCACGCAACAGACAATGCGTAAAGAGTTCAACAAATGTGGGAATATCACCATGAAATGAGTGATTTGCCTTTGCATTTGAGAGGGCTTCTCCCTTGTATGATAGGGGTTTTTGTACTTTTTCTAGGTACTTGTAACCAGAAAGCTCAAAAAGAAAAAACAATAAATGAAAAGAAGAGGGTGAGAAACCAACAATAGACTAAAAACAGAGGATCACTCTGATTACTCAAAGATGGTCTGAAATTGAATCAAAAGTTTTCCTCCCTCATGCAAATGGCAATGGTTACTGATATGTGTGTTGAGAACAAAAGAAAGCACCAGGAAGTAAGTAGCTTCTTCAAATCTGGCTACATGCAGGTGACGTAGAGTTCGCCTTGAGAAACATATGACTCAAAGTTTGTAATTATGAAGGATTTGCATGCAGTTGTACACAATACATGGGCATAATTAAACTCTATTTGCACACGTTACAATGTCACACCACTGAAAATATGTTTGATTCTCACACAATTAAATCTCATTGCATTAACATGGATACACATGAATGTAAACCACTCAAAGTTGTAGGCCCCTTTTCAGGGTAGAGAGAAGAACCCTTTTCCAATAGATCACAAGTCATTTCTTACATTGCGTTGCTTAGGTAGTTGCATAACATCTCCAACCATAACTAGACCTTTATCCACAATTTGACCCAACACAACTTAACTCACTTTTCACATGACTTTACCTAACTGACACTTTTAATTGACCATTACATGAATCAGACACATTACATGACTTGTTGAATTTTGTACGCTTAAATGATAATTAATTCTAAAATAATTTAAATTGATTATCAGAGCACAAAAGCTATTTCCCACTTTATCATCAAGCCACAAGGCATGATACACTATTCCTTTGACACAACATCCTCACATACCTGTAATTACATTTAAGCAATTAGACATCTATCATGACATGACACCTTTGAAATGACAAATAAAGCGTGGAATGGGCCTGCCATGCCTTTGTCATTAGGAAAACATGACACAAAGTTATCATTTATCACTCAGAATATTGCACAAGCTATGATCCATCACACAGGCCACATATCCATTCTTGAATGTGGGTCCCATAGAGGACAACCCGGCCATAGTGAGAGTTTTGAGAGGCAAATTCATCCGAAAGGCTTTCAAAGATGTAGGAGATATTCATGTGTTTTTGTTTCGTTGAGTCCCAAAATATTGACTTTTGATTGTAAAATAGGCTCTAGTTGCTCATAAAGATGCAATTGGAGGTAACCCGCCATAGTGAGAGTTTTGAGAGGCAAATTCATCCGAAAGGCTTTCAAAGATGTAGGAGATATTCATGTGTTTTTGTTTTGTTGAGTCCCAAAATATTGACTTTTGATTGTAAAATAGGCTCTAGTTGCTCATAAAGATGCAATTGGAGGTGTTATCCCCATTTTTAGAAAAGAAATATAATATACCATAGCTATGGAAGTGCACTACATGGTAGTTTAGTAAAGTATATCAACAAAAATTTCGATTCTAATTTATTTTGTGTAATGCAGAAATCAATGTGCAATACATCTAGATTATCTAGTTAATAAAAAAATCTTGACTGTTAGCTATTCAAACAAATATTTTACAGATTCTTAACATATTTTTTTCAAAACGTCTTTACAAGTTTATTTCATTCTTATCATAATTCTGCATTTAAAGGATAGCTCACAATTGGAACATACCATAACTATGGATGTACATACTACATATACTATATCAATAAATTCTAACAACGAAAAATCATCAATATCATTGTCACACACACAACCTGTCCAACCTGTCCATATTTCGATACAATAATTGATTGTTTAGGAAAGCACAAGGATGCTAATTATCGCCTTTAAATTTTGAAGGATGCCATAGAGGAGGTTAGGCCCTCCATGTTGTGAATGTAGCCACAAATGCAACCAATGTGTGTAGAAAAGCATAAAGGTTGGTTTAGAGGACATAAAGATATCTATTGACCATGTGTTGTGTGAATGCTATGAACAACAAATCGATGGACATGGGAAATATTGAATGGGTGAAACTGGTGGTGAGGTATACCGGAGATGTGTAGATGTTTTTATGCAACCATCATACCTTGTTGATATTGTTTAGGTCTTTTTCAAAGAAGGAATTCCTCAAACATGTGGAGACCAATTATGGCTTCTATTTCATCTTGTCAAAGATGATGCTCGAGTTACAAGAGCTCTTGCAAAGTGAATGATAATGACTATTGTGTAATGTCCCTTTTTCTCGAATTGAGGCCTAAATATGGACTTTGTGCCATTCCCTTTTCGCGGTAAAGAAAATTATTTAACAAGGAAAAAAATTGCATTTCATTTCAGTTTTCCTTTATTAGATTTAATGATTTCTTATAAGTATTTTCCTTTAAGAGACAAGTCGGCTGGGTTTGGAGAGAATAAAGAAGCAAATAAAAGATAAACTGTGGCTTAAGAGGTCGGTCCTCTTCTATTTGGCCTTTAACGCCAAGGGAAGGATATAAAAGGGACTTGAGGATTTCATTTGCAATCATCTTTTGGCACATTTTCCATATACAATTGGTTTGTTGGGCTAATTGCTCATTACCTTTCCACTTGAGGACGAAAACCTCTCTTGTGTGGCATCCAAGGAAGACAAAAACCTTCCTTGTGGCTTGGTGGAGGACGGAAACCCTCCATTTTGAGTTGGAGACATCAAGAAGAAGGATTGCAAAGGCTTTACATCATTTTTGGAGCTCTTCCCTAGGGGAGCGACTAGGGTTTGAAGCTGGTTTGGTGCTTTCTAGGGCACAAATTTCAAATCTGATTTTATATTCTGAATCTCCATATTTTATAAGGCCGTAATCTGAACTTTGGTGAATTTTGGTGGAGATTTACTATTTTTCCTAGCCCTCGGTTTGGCAGGACTGCTGCTGTTATAAATAATTAATTTCTGCTGTGCTAATCAGATATTTCTTCAATCTTTTGATGTATAAATATTGCCGTGGCTAGATAAATTATTTCGTGGCATTCTACATTGATTTGCATAGTGAAAAGTGGACTCGAATCTCATAGGCAGTTCGCTGCCCTAGGAGACTGCTGATTTTGAATTGGTTAATCATTCTAAGTTATTCTTAGCTACTTTCAGATTGTTGTGTGTGTACTTGAAGGTGTTTTCAGATCAGATTTATTGGGGATAGTTGGTAAACCCCTTTTCTCCATTTTCAGCCCTAAAAGGGACATTACATAGTGAGTGTTCTAGGTGAGGCAAATGAGGGTTAGAGAGTGAGGTAAATGGTGCTCAAATATGACTTTTGGGTAGATGTAAAGCATATTGGGTCGCCTTGAGCACCTATTGTTAGTGTTGTTTGATATGGAGACATTGAATCCTCTAACCTTGGAGGGATTTATGATAGTATCGATGGCGTTCTTGGCTAGATGAAGTTTACAATTTGTGATAGGGACCTTGTCTTAGCATTCTATGACCAACATATTCATCCCATTTTGCAATGACAGTGTGAGAAGTTGAACACTCATCACTCATGACAATGTATGCAATTAATCCCAAATGGTATGTGGAGGGGCATAGGAGATTATCTCTTGTTAATGAGGAGGTGAAGAAGGGCTATTTAATGCCCTTTAGAAAATTTACTCAAGCGAAGAGGCTGCAAAAATTCAGGCCAAGTGTGTAGAATGCTAGCTTTGTGGCTACAAGTGAACAACTAGGGAAGATGGATTCACTCTTGCAAAGGAAACCGCATTGGATTATATTAGGGTGTGAAAATTCTACGGCACTTGCCATTCTTCTCCTTTCTTAGGTTGCTAGTTCCTATGAGCTGATTTGGTCCACTTACGCCTTCATCAATACTATCGAGTCCTATCTTGAAGAGAAGAGAAGCTAAGCTAAATTATAGTACACAATGCCTTGTGTTTCTAGAGTCTCAAGACGACTCAACATCATGGGAGTCCGAAAACACGATGGAATGTTTAGCTTGAAGAGCTAAAGCACATAGATGAGGATTAACTATTAAGAGAAGCAGATAGGAATGGATGGGGTCTATTAGCATATGGATTTGCACGCATGCAAATGACATGCAACAGTGTGGGAACGAAGTTCCTCAATGAAGGTGTGGCTGCCTTTATTGAAAACCAAAGCTATATTTACATGTGTACATTCAAAATTGTATGTGGGGGGTGTTTTGGAACATCAATGGAAAGAAAAGTGAATGAAGGAGATGGAATGGAATGAAGGAAAGGAATGGGATGGAATGAAGGAAAGGAATGGGATGGAATGAACTGAAAGAACATGCAAGAGTTAGGTAAACACAGAGCCTAATATTGCACGAAGAGGAAAGATGAATAACCAACACAAATAAAACGGAGTTTGAGTTAGCCAAACAAGAACGTGTAAAAGGGAACACACATGAGCAAGTAGATAATCAGAGCTTGATCACTGTGAACTAGAACAACTGATTAATAACGTTGACAATAAGATCAAAGATAATATTTGCATGCAAGATTCAAACACCTAACATCTAATGAACATAAGAACATCAAATGTTACAAGAGACAATGAATGAGACACAAAGTTCGTATTTCATTAACTCCAAAATGTTTTTCACAAAAGAACACAAAGTTTCTTCCTGAAACAAAGCTTGCACAAAAGTATTTTCTTCTCCTCTCTCAAAGTCACACTTTACAAATGAGCCCTCACTTCCTTTTATAACCCAAAAGTTGGTTACAAAGTAGTTAGGGTTTTACATGATCATTAAATAAGGCACTTAAGTGACCTTTGACTTTTTCAACAACTTTATTAAAGACAACCCAAAAATAGAAATTACTTAAAATAACCATTGTTTCCCAAATAACAACACCTTTTAAAATATACAATAATAACTAGTGCCTTATCCATTGAAATGGGGTCCGCCTATCTCAAGCGTATGAGAAATGGACTCTCCCACTTCGTTAGATACCAAGAAAATCAACTCCTTGCACCGCCGGTGAAATTAGGATCTGCTGCTTTTGCCAGTTGAAAGGATCTAAACCTTCCCAAAGTTTCAAACATCTTTTCTTCTTCTGGAGGTTCACTTGGTCGAAGAATAGCCTCACAAAATACCTGCAATTCAAGAATTCTACTTGGCATATCATTTAAATTAACAATTTTGGATTGAGCATTCTCAAATAAGTTCTTCAATTTGATGCACCGCTCCATGGAAACTGACGAGAAATTGTTGGCGGGAGTGTACATGTCTTTAAACAATTGTGAAAATTGTTCTTCCACCTGCTTCGATGAACACCTTTGATTATGCTCATTTACGAGGTTACAAGGAATCTCAGCCATGAATTCCTGAATCAAGGAGAGTGAAGTAAAGGCTTCATTGCACATGCTGTCATAATGGATCATAGAATCCTCGAGAAGCGTTTTTCTTGATTTTAGATGGAGACACCAAAGAAAACGTGTCCCCGATGTTCAAATCCGAGAATTCCTTCAATAGCTAAAACTGAAGATTCCATACTTGTCATTCTTGTAAACTGGGCAATATCTCATCCAAATTTGATATAGCAGAAACAAAAGTTTCTTTGAAAGAAAGAATTGGATCCAGATACGCACTGATATCTTCATGAAGCTTAACCGCGGTCTTGATCATCCCCTGGCCTAAAACGAGAATCTCTGAAAGCCAAGTTTTAGTGACATGGCCCAATGTGTTTATTTCCTTTGACAAATTGAGAGTCTCTTCATCTGGGGCAGCCACTGCATCAGGTACTGGGAAGGTGGATGATATGGGATTTATCAAATGTTGAACATACTCCACCAATTGATTCTTTTCGGCCTTGAGCCGAGAGTTTTGAGACTTGTATTTCTCAAGTCTTTTTAGCACGATATCAATTGAATCTCGAGCCATCGCCATGTCACTTTCTAATGTAGATCTTCCAAGTCCTAGTTTGGAAACTTCATAGTCAGTAGGCGTCATAGCATTGCGCTCTTTATCCACTTGTGGAATGGCAAGGTTTGCAAATTTGTTTCCATCATTATCCACCATTATTCGAGAAAGCACCTTAGGCTTCTTAGGAATGGCGTCATTCGAAAGTTTGAAAAGGGCATCAAAATCAATGTCAATTGGCTTGACAACTCTCTTCCTTTTCTTCACTTCGAATCAACCCAAGAAGGAGTATCATTCACTATTTCAGCATACAAAATCCTGGAGCTCAAATCGATATTCTCATTATTTCCGACATCATGAGATCCTTCTTGAATCCTATCTACGACTTCGATTTGAGGAGACACAACCTCAATATCCACTTCCTGATTATTCGGGAGATTTTGAGAAATCTCTTCATGAACTACATGCTCTAAAGTGTTTGATATTTGAATTACCTGCACCTGAGTGGATGCTTGTTTGAAGCATGGCTGAGGATCATTTGTTACCAGCTTCTGAGTGCTATTAACGATGTGGGTAGAAGAATCTCTACTCCAGGTAGAAAATCCGACACGCTCTTTTCCTTCTTCGGGGTTAGGATCTTGAGATTTTTCACCTTGTGACACATTGCTTGGTGAAGTGGATTTTGGCAACCACTCCTTTCTCGCTTGTTGCGTATGATTGGATGGTAATGAGGTTGATCGAGAAGAGACTTTGGTCGGATGGAGACCCCCTCGTATTGGCAATTTTTGTGATCCCGAAACGTGATTTGGAATTGATTGTAATTTGGCAAGTTCTCTATCATACCAAGATATGCTTCTTTCAATAATTGGTTGGTTTTTGCCATCAAGAGAAAATTCATCTCTTTTAGTCCAGTTGATTCGAGGCAATGGGGTAAAGGCAACAACATCATATGAGGGATCGATGACATCCTCATCATCATCTACGAATGAATCGGGAGGACTCTTGATGCGGAAGGCCTTGATCTGAGAAAGTGTTAGGCGAGAGTACTCCCGCCTTCTTACCTCATGTTCATCGGAACAAGCAGCCCATAAATCTTCCATGGTAGGACTATGTTGGTACTTCGCCCCCAGAATCTTTTGCATATATCCATTGATATCGAACTGGGCTCTCTTCACATACGGATGGATGGTTATGAGAGCAAACTCTTTTTCCATGAGCTGTGCACTGAAAAGATTTGGACATTGGTATTCCCCGATTTGGATCGGGAAATGAATTCTGACAAATGCTTGTCACATACTAAGAACTTGGAATAATTGTCGCGTCAACTCCATTACTGCCCATCTCATCACCGACATACTTAGGAAGTTTCCACGGGTACCAAAGAAAACCACTCACGCGAATGTAGGAAAAAGATGAAAATTGAATAAACCAGGTTCCCCATTGGGAAATGACACTCATGGCTTCTTTAGAAAACATTTCCTCAGTATTTTGATTCATGTTCCGGATCACGCAGAAGGTGAATGCATCGTTGACTCTTCTAAAATGGTGAACTATTTTTGAAGCTTAGCTGAGGGTAATAGTGAAAAACACTGTTTGACGACCCCATGACTCCTCTCGTTTCAAGTCCCGAAAATAGCTTTCTTTGTGCTACTGCATAGGTCAGATATGAAGTCATGTAGAAGCATCCAGTCATCTTAACTTCTATCAATTGTTTGTGAATGGTGTTACTGATGATGGTGGCCCAATCCACAAACTCTTTCTTGGCTAGGATGATACAGATAAACTGGTACATCCATGGGTGGAAAATCCTAGCAGAAGGTAGACCAAAAACTCGACTTAGGAGAGTGATCATGTCTCCGATTTCTTCCACGAACTCAACGCGGTACAGTTCTTTGGGAAGCCTATCAATTCGAGGTCTCTTGGTTACTAACCAGTTTGTTGACCATTTTGCTCCATCTCAGGGGTTCTTCATCCCAAAATTCTTGTGCTGATTGGCGAGTGATATCCGCATTCTCGGGAAAGTCGGGTATGCCAAGCAATTCCTCAATGTGTTCTGGTGTGATCAAGAGGAAAGGCTCGCGATTATCTTTAAAAATTCCTCATCTCTTAGGGTCGTAATGCTCCGCGCAAGCAATCACCAATTTCGGACATTGCACCGAGACAGGGAAAGTTGTTGCTTGGGGTAGACCACTATGGTAAAGTCTATCTGAGAAAATGGTTTTGCCTTCAGTTTTCACCCGCTCGCAAAACTGTTGCATGTTGATGTGACCCAGATTCGTATCAGTGATGTTGTCATATGCTGACTTAATGGAGTTGGGAGGGATAATTCCTTGGAATTCATATTTTAGGCGGATTTGTTAGATTTCTCCACTGGCTTCCTCGATCTCCCCGCAGATTTGGATTTTTCGGCCATTATGAATTTAACAGAAAAGTGACTCAGGCATGCCAGACAACGCAAACGGGCCCGGGTCTCAGTCTCCGAAACCCCGTTGATGCAAGAAAAATATTTTTCTCTTTAATATTATTATTATTTTAAAAATAATAATAATAATAATTGATCCCGAATTACAATTTTCTTCTCTTTAAAATACAAATATATCGAGGCTAGGCTCGAGCTCCAAATCTAGTGACAACAACGATGTTTATATTTTAAATTAAAATCTCTCGATTTTATTTAATTTGACAGAACAAATTCTCCTTGGTTGGGTGTGAAAAACTGCCTTTTCATTCAATGTGTGGATTAAAATTGTCCTGGAGAATGCGTGGAAGATTTTAAAGCTTTCCCCTTTGCATGCGTGGAAGCTCGTGGATGGACGCGTGAAGGTTTCCTTTTGCTTCAAATTAATTGCTGTCCTCTTCTCTATCTTTCTCCTGCGTGAAAAAAGAAAACTGTCCTCTTTATCCAAATGCGTGGATTTTGGATTGTTTTTATTTCTTGGACTGTTCTTATTTCTTTTGTCTTGCGTGGGATTCCTCCTGAGGCGGCCTGCTCTTTCTCTCTTATTTAAAAACTGTTCCACTTCTTTCTTCCCAAAGCATGGGAAATGTTTTTCCTTTACTCTGCGTGGAGATTGTTCTTTGTCCCACTTGGCGTGGGTGCGTGGAAATTTCCTTCTCTCTGCCCAATACGTGGGCTCCTCTTTCTCTTTTATTTGAAAACTGTTCTTTCTCTTAGGCGCGTCTCCTTCATATAATTTAAAAACTGTTCCTGGCCAAAGTGCGTGGTGTTTTATTTGCTGGCACGGCTTCTCTTTTCTTTTATTTAAACTTACAATTTCTCTTTTTGCCTGTGCATGCGTGGAAAGGGATTTTTATTTTTTGTCTTCTTCTATTTCTTAGGCGCATGGACTCCTCCTGGCTGGGCGCGGATTTCTAAGTCTTTAATTTGCTCTTGAAACTGTTCTTTCTTTTCTACGTGGAAAACTCCTTTGGCTGTTCCTTTTCTCTCCAGAGAAATGTGTGGTCTTCTGCTGGGCGCATGGATTTGCTTCTTTCTTTTTTAATTTAAAAACTGCTTTATATTTCCTGGCGCCTCCTCCCAAATGCGTGAAAAAGGAATTGTCTTCTTTAAAACATGCGCAGGTTTAAAACAAATGTCTCTTCTCTTCCTTGGCGTGTGGTAAGCTCCCTTCTCTACCCAATGCGTGGAGTAAAAATAGTTTGCCGTCCTCTTTCCTTTCTCTCCTGCGTGGGAATTTGCTTTGTTCTTATTTCTTGGACTGTTCCTTCTCTCTATAGACAAATGCGTGGAAGATTGTTGGATGTGACAAAATATCATGTCCTTCAGAAGAAATAAGAAGCAAAGCTTCGCACGACTTTTTCCAACGAGTTTGACGGAGGAAGTTATGGGATTAATCTAACTTCCTCTCTTCTTGGGTAGTGGGCTTAAGTGCCAGGGGGAAATGGGGAAAGCAATGGACAATTGCCAATGGGAATGGCAAAGTGGGTTGGCAATCCCCGTTCAATTTCCCCATGTGGGAAATTGGGGAATTTCTTGCCCGTTAGCCAATCCATGATTTGGCAATTGGTGGAGAAAATCCCACGTGGGGAAAATTGAAGAAGATTGCTAGGAAAGGGGAAATCCGGGTTCGGGAAGCCAAATTGGCTTCCCGGCAGTTGGAAGCGTAAGCTTACTTCCCGGCAATTTAAAATTTGTCGAATGAACTTTTAATTTATATTTATTTAATTAAATACTCTCAAGTTATTTAAAAATTAATTTAATCAAACAAGGAGCAATTAATTAATTAAATATTAATTAATTGTTTTAATGTATTTTAACGCGATTTAAAGCCTGGCGAGAAGAGTTCTCGCCTGAAAATCACGAAACGAAGACCGAAACGATCACAAAAATGAGACGATCATGATGAGGGCAATGAACCACGCAAAGTAACACTTTTCAAAATTTTCAAAATTTTCATTTTTATTATAATTTTGCAAAGTCAAAATTAGCTGATACTGAGGTCCCATTGGAGGAGCCACATGATTCCAACTCAGAAAGCAGTGATGAAGACGAGTTATTGGGGCTCATGGGAGGTCGGTTGGATGAGGTCCATGATGATGACTAAGCTTCCTGCTCCATGCTTGTAGATTAGCATTTTATCATGGCTTAGCTGTGACTGATATATTTAGTCAATTTGAGACTTACACTCCTGTTACGGTTATATTTACACACACACACACACACACACACACACAGATATATATAGACCACACTCAAATTCCACTCAAACTATTTTCCACATGAAAAACTCATCCTTTCATCCCTGTACTGAAAACTCGACAGAACATAGTCTCAAGTACTCTAGTTGAGAACTGTGGTCTTGTGAACATTGGGTATGGATAGCTCACTGTTCTGATATGAGAAACTCAGTGTTGTTACTAGAAAATGACATACAACAGGTTGAATTAATGTCAATGTAACATTGACATCATATTCCTTACAGCCATATATAAATTAGAGAACTAATTTCATATCGAGGTCTAGATAATTTTCTTTCATTAGAAAAGACGAGTTGAAATTTCCTACGTTTAAATCTCACATACCACACGACTTACAATTTTGTTCTCATACACTCCATGATACGAGCTTGTCTACATTAGTAGGCAGGGACATGATATTTAATTTATTCTGTGGAATATTTTTACTTGATACTAGTATTTGAAACTTATGTAGTTTTTCTATTCATTCTTGAAATCAGTTTACATGTTGGGTAAGCTATTCACATGTTTGTGTGCTCCATTATGTGTATAATAAGAATCCTTGTTATTAATTGAAACTTTGGCATCCTTCAGTTCCCAGTATTTACAAAAAGTATGCATGCCTTTTTCTCGAATATCATTCTGAGAAAAACTTCCACATTTTATTTCAGGAAATTTGATATCCTAACAATTCATAGTTAGTGATATCTTCAAGTTAGATGTTAGGCCTAGTTAACTGTGAGACTGAAACATTATGCACCAATTGCATTTTCTACTAATAAAAAGTAAAGAAAAATGATTATCAGACAACAGGATGGCGTTACTTTTGGAGATCTTCCTTGTTGAGTTGGCATGCTAAGACAAGAATCTGGTTGTATGTTTACTATTAGTATTATATAACATATTTAAGTCTTTATTGAAATAAGATACTACTGTTTGCAGATTTGCAAGGATAAAGAGCAGGCAGAAATTTGGTTTGTTGGCCTAAAGACTTTAACTTCTGGGACTCAATCCCTTAAACAATATGTTGATTCACGGAGTGAAGGAGGACTTCAATCTGGTCCTAGCACCCCTGCTGGACACACACGAAAGAAGCAACAATTCTCTTTTCTGGAGGATATAGAAAAGTTATCACAGCCTGGATCCAAGGTATGCTTTATTGTATCCGAAAACTGTAATGAAGTTAATACTCACGATTTACAGTCACTAATGAAAAGGTAGTGCATGTTCTACATATGAAGGAAACTATATTGGTCCAAAAGCAGTTTGGTAGTTGGTCACCTTTGACCAGTTCAGAAAAGGTAGACATTTTCCAGTTTAGACATTGCATTTTAACTTCCCATTCCCCTCCATCTTTTTGTCCTTTCATTGATCTGCAGTCTCTCTGTTAGGCTCAGAAAGATGAATGGGATCTGTTATTGCCAGAATAGATGTGCAGAATATCTGTGTTTTTGATTCTCAACATTGATATCAAGTCTTGTACTGTTACACTGTAGTGCACTATGATTGTGGAGACTTCATTTTTAGTGATATATTCCAGTAACAAATATCAATTATATGCTCGCAATATGTCAAGAGCTTATTTCGAATTTTAGTTTTGATTATTGAACACATAAAAAGTCATTATGGTCATTTTTAAGGTCACAGCCAAGCCAGTTCCCAAATCAATGTATGAGACCCCTGTTGTGGAAGATTGCAAGGGACTTTCTTTCTGCATTTACCTTGCATATTGTTCAAATTTTGCACACACCTGGCTTTCCACCTCCTGACGAGCTTGGGAGTAAACTGAACCTTGCCAACCCTCCCTCCTGTACTTTTTTGTGTTTTCCAAAGATCAATGCTTTTGTTGCATGTTGAGATTGCTGCAGATGCTTTAAAACAGCAAGTTGTGACAATGGGTTAAATTGATATAATGTTTTTATGGGCATGAATTCTAATTAGTTAATGAAAATTGGTACGCTAGGAATCTCTCATCATACACAAAAGTGTTGTATGCTTAACTTTTCAGCAACCTCATAAATTGGTTCAGGAAGATGTCTGTATGATGCATTATGGAAAAACTATTTTCATAACTTGTGCATAGTTACATGCACCCAGGCCTTGAAGCTGATAAGATGGTTACTATCTCACGTTTGATTGTTAGGAAGCAGTCTCTGATTAGACAATGAAGAGAGTCTCTAGTCCTTTATCACTGTTAATTGGGTTAGAATGCAGAATCTTTGTCCTTTTAATATTCATTATTTCTTTGATATCCTTTTGAGTGCTATACTGGCTTATGTCTGCAGCAGGTCTCGCATCCAGATATTTCACATGTTATTTTTATCTGATCAGGATTAATCCATTGCAGAATGTGCGACCGCTGAAGGTCCAAAGTCTATATGGAAGCCCTCCACGACAGTTTACAGAAAAATGTTCTTCAGCAAGGCTTTTATACTCAGCAGAGTCACAAAAAGTTCTGAAAGGCATTCCTTGGTGAACTCCTTGCATTCATTTCCATTGGATTTAAGATCTGATTGTTCTAAGGTACAAATGAAAGAAAGTTCTTCTGAGGCATTTATAGTGAGTTTGTCAAATGCAATAAGCTTATCAAGTCAAGGATCTGTGCTTGAAGATAGTGATGTTCTGGGTGATGTATTAATGTGGGGGAAGGCATAGAAGATGGTATATTAGGTGGTGGTGTGCATAAATCTGGTTCATCTGTTTACACGCAGGTAGATGCACTCTTGCCAAGGGCAGTGCAATCGACAGTAATGCTAGATGTTCAGAGAGTTGCCTGTGGAGTCAGGCATGCTGCTTTGGTTACCAGAAAAGGTGAGATTTTCTGTTGGGGAGAGGAGAATGGGGAAGACTTGGTCATAGAGTTGACGTGGATGTCTCCCAACCGAAGTTAGTGGAGGTGTTTGCTAATAACAACATTGAGTTAGTTGCATGTGGCAAGTATCATACATGTGCTACAACTGTCTTTGGAGAGCTTTACAGTTGGGGTGATGGCAGCCATGGTACCGGTCTTCTAGGACATGGCAGTGATAGAAGCCAATGGCTTCCTCGTAGAGTTTCTGGTCCATTAGAAGGAATTCGAGTTACTAAGGTTTCTTGTGGGGAGTGGCATACAGCAGTAGTGGCATCATCTGGAGTGCTGTTTACATTTGGCGATGGAACATTTGGAGCTCTTGGGCATGGAGACACCAGTTCTGTGCTCCTTCCAAAAAAGTTGAATCCTTGAAGGGATTAAAAACAATTACAGCAGCTTGTGGTCCATGGCATACGGTTGCTGTAGTTGAGGTTTTAGCTGGTAACTTCAGTTGCAACTCTTCTTCTCGGAAATTATTTACATGGGGAGATGGTGACAAAGGCAGACTGGGGCATGGAGATAATGAGAGGAAGCTAGTCCCAACATGTGTTGCAGCCCTTGTGAACTGCTCTTTTGTTCAAGTAGCCTGTGGACAGACTCTCACTGTTGCCCTTACAGTCTCTGGTCAGGTTTATACGATGGGAAGTCAAGCCCATGGTCAGCTTGGAAACCCTGCCGATGGAAAGGCTACTGTTCTGGTTGAAGGTAAGCTCCGAGGAGAGTTTGTTGAGGAAATCTCATCTGGTTCATACCATGTGGCAGTTTTGACCTCGAAACGTGAGATCTACACATGGGGAAGGGTGCAAATGGAAGGCTAGGACATGGCGATGTTGTAGACAGAAGCACACCAACACTTGTAGAAGCAATAAAGGATAGGCAGGTAAAAAGTGTTTCTTGTGGGTCCACTTTTACAGCAGTGATTTGCTTACACAAATCAATCACCGGTGCAGATCAATCATCTTGCTCTGGATGTAAATTGCCATTTGGTTTCACGAGAAACGGCATAACTGCTATAACTGTGGATTTGTATTCTGTCATGCATGCAGTATCAAGAAGTCTACAAGAGCATGTTTAGCACCAAATCCAAGCAAGCCATATCGGGTTTGCGATCCTTGTTTTGTTCAGTTAAGGAAAGCTGCTGAATCTGGATTCACATTAAATGGCTCTAGATCTAGAAGGCTTTCCTTACCACATAAAACAATGGTCGCTAGAGATAAATCAGAAAAAGTAGAAACAAAGTCTTTGAAATCACCTTTTTTTCCACCCAAAGTGATAATTACTGAAAAGATAGAGGGATTTGATGTAGACTCTTCTTCAATTCAGCGCAAGCAGCAAGTGCCATCGAATCTTAATTCAATATATGAAAGATGGGGGCAGGTGAGCTGTCCTGCACGTTTTCATTCAAATGTCAGAGTTCACCCATCTCCTGCACCAAATCTCCAATCCCATAATGCTTCTGTAGCTGTTTCACCAGTTTCAAGGGAACAGAGTCCTCCCAGATTAAAATCAGTGGTTCCATCTACTTCCACTATATATACCCCAAGCTCTGTAGTTGATGAATTGAAATGGTCCAATAGGACTCTAACTGAAGAAATACTGAGATTGCAAGAACGGGTAAGCTGCATTGGCTTATTTCAATTTCCTAATGCCTTGTTTTTTGTATAAAATTTGTTTAAGGAAAGGCAATAATTTCTGCTTCTGGAGAGAATAATAATTTCTAGGTTTGGGACTATACCTTGTGAAGAATTACAATTTTCCCATAATTTGGGGTTTCAGGCTATTGAGCTAAAAGTCCCAGTTATACTCCATCTTACATGAGCAGATGTAGTTGGACAGAATTATTCTTATCACAGACCATTTTCCTAAAGTACACACCAATTTCAAAGAGATTATCCTACAAAAATGAACCAAATATAAATCTCAAAAGGACAGACAAAGGATCAAACCAATCTTTGCAGGTGGGAGATGGAATCTGGCTACACCTATGATACCAGAAATTCAAGAATCAATATCTCAGGCAAAACTCTATTAGGTATGACCTCTATATTATCATACCAGCCATTGAACCAAATCCTCTCTGCCCAAACCTTTCGGTCACCAATGTATTGAGTCTTGACAATGTTGTAAACATCAGTAACCTTAAAATTATACAAGGCCCCCCGCCCCCATTTACAAGAGGAGGTTTGGGTGGTATACTTAGGTTACTATTCCAAACTTCACGTTTCTCCCAGAAGGAACATTGCGTCTGTCCAGGAAAAGAACCAAACAAAGCAGGCAAGCCCCAACATACTGGGTTAATAGAAAAAGAATCTCACCCTTGCGAGGTAACTGGATCTCCCAATTCATGTGTGAGAAGTTTCTAAATTTGTGCAGAAACTGGGGACAATTTCCTCCTAAGAAACAATAATCAATTTCACGCAGTGTTGTGCCATATGATTGAATTTATACTAGTAAATATAAAAATTTATTTAAAATATAGTGACCAACCAATTTGTGGCTGCCATACATTTCTGGCACTTGGAGTTCTGTATATACTGTATGAGATTCCTATGAACTATGAAATGTAAGAGAATAGGTTACAGATCTACCAAAGGCTCGCCTATTCTCATGCACAATATCTTCAGTGCTAGTGAATATAAATGCTTTTTCTTTTCTTTGATCAAGTTCCTTATATGTCAACTTCACTGAATAGCTGATTTAGGATCTACCATCTTGCATCACTGGAGCTCATGTCAACCATTGTCATATTCATCCACCTGAGGCAATGGAACTATATTGAAGAAGTACATGGTAACTGACCATGGGTGGGGAAAATGTCTATCGATTACCAGCTAATGTTCCTTGGATGATTAGGGCTTATTTATAACCTAACATTGTGATATAGTCCCACAAATGATTAGGGTGCTTTTTGGTGGATAAATTTAATATCTCCATCGAATTTTTGTCCTCCTAAGGAAATATAGATGTAGATTCCATCCCAAATTCTGCCTTAGTGCTGCTTTGTAATTATTTCCCTTCAATATGTGCATAGGAACTTTGTTGGATAGAGGCTGCGACTTAGGAGTCGAAGGTCAAGGGTTCGACCCTCTCCCAAGACCACATTTTTGTATTAATTTTTTTGAATTTTGCAGCACATTTAGTGGAAGCTGCTAAGTTTAGCAGGTCAAACCTCCGCTAAGTGTGCTAGTTATAGCCAAACGACCCCTAAATTTAGCTGTAAAAACCCTGTTTGGACTTTTTTTTTTTCTCCCGTTTGATTCGAAACGTCATTTCGGGCAACTTTTGTAAAGGCAAAGAGGCCAAAGAGCCCAAAAACAAAAAAAATTTGCCTCGGGAGGGTCTTGTTGTGCATAGTGAGCAACCTTCATTCAAAGCACCATAACTTCTTTTCCATCCAGCGAAAAAAAGTGAATCTTTTTTTGAAAAATTCTAGATTGCGATATGGAACTAATGGAGCTGGTTTAGGGAGATTGTGGTGAATAGAATTTTTGTTAAAAAAATTCAAAGGTTGATATAAGGTGTAAAAGTAAGTATTTTTCAGCAAATTTACAAAGTTTGATTTTGGCCAATAGAGCCAAGGATGTTGATCATTGTAAATCGGCCGATAGTGCCAAATATTGTAAACGACCAAAAAAGCGAGCCCAAAATCAATAAAACAATCATTTTTTGGGGATGTGTATGCTTTAAGGGGCAAAGTGTTCAATTTTTCTTCTACTATTTATCAGTTTTCACAATGGCCGCAATTATGGCACCCAAATTCTTTTTGCCCGATTCTCAACTTTTGCGTTCTAATAATTATCTAGTGTGGAAAACAAAAATTCGCGCACATCTTGATTTTGAAAATCTATGGCCTGTAGTTTCTGGTACATTAACAAGATCTCTGCACAAATGGTATACAACAAAGTACATTTGATTGTGCAAATAAAAAAAAAGTTAATAATCTTGTTTAGTGTTTCAGATGAGGTACAACCTCATATTTGTGAGGCCACAACAACAAAAGAATCTTGGGACAAGTTGAAAACAATATATGAGTCGAAAAACAAGAACACAATACTTCATCTCTAGAGTCAACTATTGAACTTGAAAATGCAACCAATTGAGAAAGTTGAAATGTTTTTGAGAAGAGTGGCAACTTTGCATGCATCACTTCAAGCTTTGGAAGAAGTAATGACACATCACTTGTGCCAATAGTGTTGAGAGCTCTTCCTCCATATAGAATTTTTGTGACCACGTTAAACATAACTGGTCAAACAACTTTTAAACAATTAGTGAATATGCTACAACAAGAGGAAGCTATTCACTTAACTAGTGAAACTGAAGAGCAGGCACTTGCTTCTAATCAAAAAGGAAAGAAACAAGCTAAGTCTAGTAAATAGCCTCTGAAGCAAGGTAACACTCAACAAGGCCAAAATGCCCAACAAAAATGTCCTATTTGTGGTTGAAAAGGACACGAGTTAAAGGATTATTGGTACAACAAGTTCCAAAAAGGATCATCAAGTCGCAAGAAACGTAACCAACAATAAAAATCAGGCCAACAATAGAGTAAACAAGGACAAAATAAGCAAAAGTGGAAGAAGAAACCAACTCAACAAGGAAATGTAGCTGAACAGGAAGATCAATTTGATGATGACGACTTCTTGTATTCGCACAGTCAAATGAAGTGTCCAATTCTACAAATCAAATTTGGTATGTCGACTCGGGTGCAACTTGACACATGACAGAAGGAAAGATTGGTTCTTCACAATGAGTAACACACCCATGAAAAATCATGTGTCTTTGGGTGATGATACATCATACAATGATTGAAGGCATTGGTTCCATTTCACTACCATTTGGAAAACATAGTTGCAAAATTATAGATGTTCTTTATGTCCCTGGTTTAACCAAAAATCATTATCGTGAGTCGATCGATTGTTAGATCACAATCTTAAAATTGATTTTGATTGTAAAGGCAATAAAAAGATGTGCCTAATAAGAGATAAGTCACGAAGCTCAAAAATTGTTGTAAAAGCTTCGAATGTGGGTAGAATGTTTTAGTTGGATTTTGTTCAACGAAATGATTAAGCACTTCTAGCCAAGGATACATCATCAATTCAACTATGGCATCGAAGACTTGGACATGTGAGTTTTGGCTATCTTGACACACTTCGTCAATACGACATGGTTTGGGGTTCGCCACCTCTAAAAAGGGTAAAGATAAATGTCAGCATTGTTTGGCAGGAAAACAACATAGAGCGCCATTCAAACATAGTGCATTTCGAGGCTAAGGCAAAACTTGACTTGGTGCATACCGATTTGTGCGAGACAATGAGACCTATCCACTCTGGGTTTCAATACTTCATGCTCTTTGTTGATGATTTTTCAAGGAAAATGTGGATATACTGTCTTCGTACAAAAGACCAAGCTTTTGAAACTTTCAAGAAGTTCAAAGCCCTTGTTGAAAACAGTGCGGAGGAACATCAAAACACTCTGCTCGATCAAGGGGGAGAATACACTAGCAATGAGTTCAATGATTTTTGGAAACACATGGCATTCGTCGTCAAATGGATCTTCACACACCACAAAAAAATGTTGTTGTTGAAAGGAAAAATCATACTATCATGGATATGGTGCGATGTATGATTGACGATGCAGGTTTATCAAAAACATTTTGGGTGAAGCAACTAAAACGATGGTCTATCTACTAAATAGAGTTCCCACTGCAGCTCTTGATGGAATAACACCACAGGAAGCATGGTCAGGGCATAAGCCATCTCTTTCACACCTTCGAGGTCTTGGATTTAAAGCTAGTATGCACATTCCTAAGAAACAAAGAACTAAGCTTGATATGAAATTATAAAAGATTTTCTTCTTGGGATACAATGATGAAGCACTTGGCTACAAACTTATGGATCCAAAAACAAGAAGGGTATACACTAGTCAGGATGTTGAGTTCTTCGAGAAGAAAGAAGTAGATGCTCCTTCCATACACTCACATGATGAAAAAATCAGCCCTACAATGAAAATAGAGGATGGTAATCACATTGATGACGAAAGCGATGATGGGGAAGATGCTGAAATTCAACTACCCACAGGAACCACTAAACATATGCCTAAATGGTATACAAGTATGACTAGAGATGCAAAATTAGATAGTGTCCTCAACACATCTACCATTGAAATGAGGACTCGCAGTATGGCTTGAAATGAGGTCAATTTGGCCTTAGTGAGTAAAGTTTTTGAAACTACTGAGTTGTCCATAGTTTCAGGAGCCCTATAGCCTAAACCTTGGAAAGATGCTATGGATGCAGAATATAAGTCACTTATGAAAAATAGTACATGGCAGCTTACAGACTCCTACAACATCTCGGACTGTCCTAGAAAGAGGATGATAAAACTTTGCACACTCCATAACAAACTCGGGCAACTGGGCTGTAACTGGAAACGCTGCAGCTTGAATAATTCCACTACTCCTTATTGCCCGCATAAGAGATGATCTACCGGTGGCTTTGGATCTGTCAATTAAATCAGTGATAGATTCAGGGCCTATGTTTGTATCATTGATCTCAGCAAGCCTGGAAACTATGCATGATTCTGCTGAACCCTCTCTTTCATCATGCTTCATCATGCCTGAAACAATCTTTGTCTGAGATCTTTTTCTTTTATTTCTGAGAAGACCTTGCAATTGGATCAATTCGCAAAACCTGCAATTCCTCCTGATTCAGAAGATATATTCAATGTATCTGACATTGATTTTGCCTTCTTTTCACCAATATGAGCACTGTGATGTATACCTGGAAATGATTCGCACAAACACTCCAACTTTGGCTACTTGGACTATGAATCTTATGAATCTTTTGAAGATAGTGATGGTCATACATTTGCGGTGTTCACAAGATCTCAAACATGTTAAAATACAAAAGCTTCCTCAAGTGGTCAGAGGAGAGAAAGAGAGGAGCTTGGACCAGATGTTACCATTCTAAAAAGAGGCAGTCAACTCCCTTCTTCATTAGCTCCAAGAGACAAGCAGGTAAGTTCCTCTAATTCCTTTAATCAACAACAAAGGACAACTGCAGCTGAAGTAGGTCAACCTTTTGATATTATTGATCATATAAAGAAGACCAAGATTCAGATGTCAGAAGTTGAGTATTTGAGGGCATTTCCTGATCAGTTAAATAGGTTGGTAAAATATGTACAGAGTAATGGTCCCAATACTTCAACAAATAATGTTTCACGGGGTATCTTGTCTAGTCCAAAGATCACTCCCCCTTTCAAAGTATCTTATGGCATGTTGTTAAGTAGGAACTTCTGTAAAGAATTGGGCGGAGAGGTCAAGATGGATTGGTCTTGTGCACACATCCCAATCAAGGGAGTTAATCAAAAGTTGGAACTTGAGAAGAAATCCAAGTATATAGTATCAAAATCTGAAGACCCCAGATCACAGATCCTGTTCCAAGAATCAGATCATGGGGTTTATTATTTGGAATTGGATAAAGAAGGAGCCCAACCCGTGATTCAAGAGCCGCAAGAGACACATCATCTAGATAATAAGATTTGGACCACAGTTTGATGGTAGCTGCTGTTCGCTTGGATCGGCACGGGGTTGTACTTATTTCTCTTGAAGGAAAGGTACATGCACATTCCTTCAAATTAATGTTTGAAAATACTAACACAACAGAATATGAAGCACTGTTGTTAGGAATGGAGCAGGCAAGGACAATGGGAATCAAGCTCTTACATGCAAGGGGGACGCGGAGTTAATTGTCAAACAGATATGTGGTCTCTATCAAGTCAAAAAGGACAAACTACGACATTATAGAGACCGGGTCTATTCTGCAACTTTAGATTTTGCAGCTTTCTCAGTATCTTATATCCCCAGAGATCAAAACTCTAGAGCTGATTCACTTGCAGTTACTGCAGCTCTATTAAATCCAGATCAGCCACCTGCATTCTTCAGGCAAGGTGATTATAAAGTTGAAATGGTCTTCCGTCCAAAGTTCCTGATAATGTCCAGCAGTGGCAAGTTTTTAATGATGATAAGTAGATTGCTGCCTTTCTCCAGCAACAAGACAACTTCGAAGAGATATACTACGAGGGAAGCACTTCGCTTCGAGACAGACCACCGTGGGTGAAGCGGATTCAAAGATTGCAGGCAGCCAGGAGATTATTTAGCTTAAAGGAAATAAAATTCCTAAAGGTTTAGTGTCTCTTGAGGAAATGTTTGATAAGCATGATCAAGTGCTTAAAAAGGATAAAGAATGTGAAGAAAGTTCTTCTCGTTGATACACAATCATTGAATTTAGGAGCTGATAATGATCCCAAGTTGGTGAATCTGGGTAAGTGTTGTTCAGAGGTAGAAAGAGAAGCTTTTTCAAAGCTTCTTAAGGAATATATAGATGTCTTTGCTTGGTCTTACCAAGATTTGAAGACCTATCAACCTGTTGAAGTGCAACATTATATCCCATTAAAATAGGAACAAAAACCCTTCAAACAGAAACTGCAGTGACACAACCCAACTATTTCAGGTACTATCTTTCTGAGATTTAGAAGTTGTTGGATGCAAAGATAATTTATCCTATACATCACTTTGAGTGGTTGGCCAACATAGTTCCTGTAAGAAAGAAAAGCGGCGAGATTAGATTGTGTTGATTTTCGCAATCTCAATCAAGCCTCATTAAAGGACAATTATCCCATCCCCATCATGGATCACACTCTGCAAGTTGTCACTGGATCTGAAATGTTGTCCATGCTCGATGGTTTCTCAGGTTATAACCAAGTCAAGGTGGCAGAAGAAGATCAATACAAGACGACATTCATTACACCTTGGGGAACTTTTGCTTATCAGAAGATGCCTTTCGGTTTAATCAATGCTGGAGCCACATTTCAAAGAGCTATGGATTTGGCGTTTGCTCATCTCAAGGATAAGAGCATAGTAGTTTACCTCGACGATCTGACAGTCTTTTCTAAAGAAAGAAGCAAGCATATCTCGGATCTCAAAGAAGTCTTCATCCAATGGTCGTAAGCATGGGATTTCTTTGAATCCCAAGAAATCTATCTTTGCAGTGACAGAGGGAAAATTGTTAGGACATATCGTCTCAAAAGAAGGAACTAAGATAGATCCTGCGCGGGTAAAATCTATTCAGACTTTGCCCTTGCCAACATCCAAAAAGGGGGTTCACTCCTTTGGTAAAGTTAATTTTCTCAGAAGATTCATCCCTGACTTTGCTGAATTAACCTGTCATATTTCGAATATGATGAAGAAAACACAAGATTTCAAATGGAGCAGTGAAGGAAAGGAAGCATTTGAGAAAATTAAAGAAGCCTTGTCAAAAGCACCAGTCTTGGTTTCACCGGACTTTAGTAAAGAATTCATTCTTTACTGTTATTCCTTAGAACACACAATGTCAAATCTTGATGCAGAAGAATCAAGAAGATGTAGAAGCTCCGATTGCTTTCATGAGCACGCCTTTAAAAGCTTACGAGTTGAAATACACTCCAATGGAAAAACATGCATATTCATTGTAAAAGCATGTAAGGCGTTCAGGTACTATATTCTTGCCTCACATATTGTGGTCCTAGTTCCAGATACTGCAGTAAAATCTATCCTCACGCAACAAGAGCTAGGGCTATTAAGAGGCACATGGGTGACGAAGGTGCAGGAATATGACTTGGATATAAAGCCCACAAAGTTGGTTCGAGGAAGAGGTTTGTGTGAATTAATGACTGAGATGAAGACAACAGATCCAGAAGTAGGCGAAAGTTTGCCTATGGTTCTTTTTATAGATCTGGTAAATGAATGGTACAGTAACATTGCCTTTTCCTAACTTATGGGGAATGCCCAGATCACCTTTCTCACAAGGAGAAATGTACTATTAAACTGAAGTCCAGGACTTTGTCCTTTGGGATAATGGTTTATATAAGAGAGGAATTGACGGGGTATTTCTCAGATGTGTGGATAAAGCTCAACATGATCAGCTTTTAAAACAGTTTCATAATTTGGCTTGCGGTGGTCATTTCTCAGCCCGAGTCATTGCTCACAAGATCCTTCGAGCAAGGTATTACTTGACCCACACTTTTCTAGGATACTGCAGAGTGGGTATCTAGATGCCATGGGTTAGGATAGCCTAATTTTTGTCATTCTGAGCATCTGCATGTTGGTATATGTGCCTAGGTGAATTAACTAATATTGTTGCTTGCTTTGCATGTAAGCAAAACCTCAAATTTTAGGGCAGCAGGCTTTATATGCAGATTTTGGTGATAAAAATCAAGTATTCATGCCATGGACTCCATCTTTGTCTGAATTAATTGCAAGTATTCATCACAGGTGCTCATATTAGTGAAAAGAAGTTCAAATCAATGTCAGATACATTGAATATCTCTTCCGAATCAGAAGAAATTGTCAAATCTGCACAAATTGAGCCAATTACAAGGGATTTCGATAGAATTAAAAGAAAAAGAGCTCAAACAAAGATTGTTCCATACTAGATGAAGCATGATGAAAGAGAAGGATCGGCTGAATCATCTATAGCTTCTAGGTTTGTTGACATCAATGATACAGACATAGGCCCTGAGCCCATCTCTGATTTAATTGACAGATCTAGAGCCGAAGGACCTCTCTCATGTGGGCAATTAAAAGTAGCAAAATTATTCAAGTTTCAAGCTTCCATCCACTTACTCGGTTGCTCTGAATTTGTCATGGAGTGTGCAAGGTCATATCATCCTCTTTCCAGAATAATTCAGATCATGCGGGAAAGACAATAATCAGGCTGGATGCACAATTTATTAATTATTGTCTAAAGATTCCGACACGACTGTGGTGATTGCAATTAGCATGTTGGATGCTAGCAATAGATGGGAGAAGCACAAAGCAGATTGCGTGGGCATAATGAATAACAGATACATGAAGAAGCCCAGATCTCCATCAAAGTTCCCGAGGACTCTTCCACAATCCAATTTGGTGCAGGAAGTTGATGATATTACTAAATTGCTTTGCAGGTTAAATGGAGAAGCTAATACTCATAACTTCCGCTCATGGATGTATGCTTTCGTGAGAACCATCAAGATCAACAGAGTTGATTCGATCATCAATTGGGCGTACATCATCAGTGACAACATCGGCGAGGAGCTCTGAAGTGTGAGGTGTAATTCAGCTTCAAAATGACTTCATACCTGGTATATGCAACAGCCTCACAGGGCATATTTTCCAAATTGGATAGATGAGGAGTTTTGTCGAAAGATCTTATTTTTGAGTGCTTCCCACAGTTGACAGTTCCTGAGTGCAACAAAGATTACAAGGTGGTCAACGATGGGTTCTACAAATTCATCTGCAAATTGAATAGTGATCTAAAGACCAACAGGGTGAGCAAAGAAGCTTGGGAAGTTGTATCCCAGTATGGCTGCATCTTCATCCAGTTTGCAAACTTCACGTATCTCAGGGTCAGTGGCTTTTCAGGAGAACCAGTCAAGTTGCCGAGGTATCCAAGCGAAAAATGGGTCATCATGGAGTTGTGCAGGCAACTCATGGAAATGCATGACTTACAATCAAAGTGACACAAACCTATAGGTTGCTTTCCGGTCACGGTGGGTTATTACAGTTGTGCCGAGCATCCATAAGGCAAGGGGAATCAAAGGCGAAATGTTTTCCGGATATGAGCACGAGTTCTTCTTAACACGATTGAACTATGATCCATATGGGATAGCAAGGAAGATAATCTCCCAGGAGTATGCACACGTACCTTCATTAGAAGACTTTTGGATGAAGTGCAGAAGCGAGTATGAAGTCGGAAAAAGATTTCAGCAAGTTATTAGCGCAACAAGTATCTGATTATGGTTTAGCACGGATACCTGCAAATCTGGCGGATGAAGAACATGTGATACTTGACACATACTATTAGATGGGAGGAGATAGAGCTACTCTTTAGGAAAGCATAAGTGGTCATTAGAAAATTGAGGAAGATCTTCCACGCTTCAAGTTAATACCTCAAACCGGTTGTTGTGAGGGTTATTGCTTGACAAAGCTTTGATGAATCAGATCACAGGTAACTTTATTGCAGGAGACTCCAGCAAAAGAAAGCACGAAGGTGAAAGTAGTAGGAGGCTAGAGAAGCTTAAAGTATACAAGAAGTCTCAGATACTGGAGAAGGCCAATTCTACAGCTATCGTGCTAGTACCACTTTCAAACGAAGCTTCTCCTATGTCAACTCATAACACTTCGGCAGCCCCTAAACCCCAGGCAGATGTTGTGGTTCCTCCGTTGAATCCAACATCATTTGTATTTGCTCCTCAGCCACTCAGATCTTCACCCCGCCTGTAGAGAAGCTGAAAGCTCAAATGGTAGAGTTTAAAAAAGTATTGTCTTTGGACAATTCAAAGGATGACAACCACAACATTGTGGCAAATTCGGATGCAACAGAGTCTGAACATGAGAAGGTGGTACACTTAGTGACTTCTCATTCCCCGAGAAGCAATTTTTCATCATGGTTGGCTTTGCAGACGGTTCCAGAAGCCGAGAGGAGATCAACCTAGAAGAGCATGACTTGCAGTTACTCTTGAGTTTGGGCGGAAAGGATAGAAGACCTAAAGTTGCCAAGGTAACTTCAAGGTTAATTATTGAAGAATCGGGCGTGAAGTTCGCCGAGTTGATGATTCCGGCGCAGAGGGAAAATAGAAGTGAGAACTCACGGCGCCTACTATCTCAAGTAACCAAAGTGTCACTAGGTTAGACTACCTTGGAAGGATTAAAGCAAGATACACAGACGCTAATAAATGCTTTATTCCTCAAGTTGGACAAAGAGAAGGTAGAGAAAATCAAACTTCAAGAGTAGGTTTCCTAGTTGCGTGAAATCATTGCTAAGGTTGCCAAACCTTCCTCTCAGCTAGTTTTAGCACATGAGCAGGTGAGCAACCGTCTGATTGAAGAAGTGGAGGATGTAGGTAATCAAGTCACGACTATCAATGAATGGAAAATCCAGATCATGCAACAAGCTTCAAAACAACTCAAAGAGGTACCAACTAGTTTGGAAGTTATGAAAGATGCATTATCTCAGGTGAAGCAATTGATGACAGGCATAACGGGTGAGAATGTAGTGGCTGAAGGTAACCTGGACATTTTGGTTAAAATAAATAAGTTGCCAGAGGAGGTTTTGATTGCGGAGCAACTTGTGCCTAATGGACTGATTGAAAAGGGCAAGCAGCTTGAGTTTGCAGTTTCTTTCCGCATGGATATTCTCAAGCTTATGTTGAAAAGAATGCAGTTTCTCGAGGATAGGATATTGTCATTGTCGGGCAATATAGTTGCTTTCACTGAGGAGGAAGTAGTTGGGGATGTTTCTTCCTGCAGAAGAGCTATTCCAAACAAGGTGCCTGCTTCTCTTGAAGGGTTGCTTCTGATGATTCAGAAGAGGATTGATGAAGTTGTTAAGACTTTCACGTTGAATTCAATCAACAAGTTGATAACACTTCAATTAGACATTAAAGAGTTCGGGCCTAGTTTGAAGGAGGTGGAAGTAAGCATTGACATTCTATCCAAAGGATTGCTGCAGATTCAAGACCGAGAAAGAGGTTGTTGTTAAAACAGATGGGAAATTGCTGAATTATATGTTCGACAAGTATATTCAATATCAGAACAAGAAGAAAGCGTAGGGTTTAACATCTGGCAGATCTTCTTTCTTCTCTTATTTCTCTTATTCCTTATGTTCCCAAATGAAATTGTAAGATTAAAGTTATTGGTTTAAAAGCCATTACTTTAAGTTATTTGAAAAAGTTCTCTAAGATAAGTGGAAGATGTGCACAACTTTGGCTTAATCTCCAAATGCATGTCACTTAGAGAGGAATTCTAGGAGAAAGATTGCCAGATGTTTCCTTTATAACTTCCCGCATGTTCTAGTTCAGTTGTAGTTTCCATTTGTAATTTCCCCTCTATACACTATAAATAGAGGAAGAGCCTACGGGTTAAAGGATCAAAATTTGTAATCAGCATTCTTGTGTTCCAGACTTTGAGCTGAAACCCTTGATATCTTTTTGAAAGCTAAGGAATAGAGAGGAGACAAATTTCGGAGAACTTTGTGTCAACGGTGCATTTGTTTCTTATTTCTTTTTAGATCTTTGCATAAACTGTGTTATCTTAGATCTGGATCTGAAACTTTCCTTCGCTTCGAATTCTGCATTTCTAGATCTGTTGTTTCATCTCGCGTGCATGTGACCAACTCGTTAACTATTGGTCAGGTTGCCCATCTTCTTTCGTTTCTGCTCACATTCAATTATTTCCCTCTTCTGCATATATACATTTCTTACAACTGCTTACTTGTTGCAAAACTGCCTAGCTATGGTGCATGAGCTACGCGGTTAAAGTAAAACCAATAGATAGATATTAGAAAATATAATTGGCAAAATATTACACGGGAGCCTCACCGGTAAATGAGGGAGATTTATCTCATGACTGCCTAGGTTTTTAGTTGTGCAGAAAATCTAGCCAACTCATTGCCAATATAACGAATCACATACAACAAAACCTCGAGGCATTAGTGAAATCCGCACACCAGGGATCATAACATCCCACCATGCTCGCAGCCCGACTCTGGGCGCAAACCTCCTTTGTCACCTGCTCCACTCTGCATGCGAACCTCCTTCGGGAACTAGACTCTTGACTTTGGGCTAACAGACCCCTTATCACCCGCTCCTCGTCTCGAACCCGGTGGTTGCTCGATACCAAATGTAACGAACCGTTACACCAAAACCTCGAGGTGTTAGTGAAATCCGCACACCATGATCATTACAGCCAAGTGCTCAAAACAAATTACGATATTATAGATTTATAGATAAAATATGAAAAATAAGAATGAATTCCAATGACTTTTTAACAAATAACAACGAATTTCATGTAAGTAAAATTCGTTGAATGCAAAAACTTAGGTTTATGTACAAAAGAAAATGATTGAAAATGGGCAAGCCAATAATTGGAAAATGGAAAACAAATATGAAAATTATGAATATTTAGGCAGCAGGTTGTCATATATTGAATGCTTAGATGAGAAGGCAAATGCTAGTCCTTCGTTCCAACCATATTCACAAGGTAGATGGAAAAAGTAGTTAGTGGAAAGTTGGAAGTGCTAAATAAAGATAATTGATTCTAGATTTTTTTCATTCATTATTTCTTTCCCTATTATGTGGTATTTTAGCTAACTTGCTCCTTATTCACCCAGTCCAAATTAAGTTTTAGAACTCACGTATTTTGATGAACAATAGAAATGCTCGTTTTGAGAAATATGTCATTGTTTCAGCGCTAAAGGCTTATAAATTCAAGACATCATATTGTAGACAGCATCCTTTTCTTGTTATTATCTGCATGAAATAGTCAGATCACCAAGCACGCATTGTGTTAATTCACAAGAATAAATTTCTCATTTGTTAACTACAATATGCATGTTTAATATAGATTAGTACAGATATCTGAAATACATCTATCTGAAAAATGCAGGTAGATAGCAATCTCAAGGTTCTTATCTTGGATTTCATGTATACAATGTTGATCAATAGATCCTTACTTTTCCAAAAATTTCTTACTGATTGGTGACAAATGGCTTCACTCTAGCTGCACCAATGTGTTGGTCTCAAAAAAATCTTTCTAGGAAAAAAAAGGGTTCCAAAATCCACTGCGTGGACAAGATATTATGATTTTTCAATTGACTTCACAAAGCAAAAAGGAAAAACTTCAAAGTGACGGTCTAATAAACATCAATTTTAAGGTTGAAATTACCATGTGACGGTCAAATAAATGTCAAATTTAATGTTGTAATTAATTGTTTATCCACGGACATTACAGCCTCCAGCACCCTGGCTACCACTGCAGGATGCCTATAAGTGTAATCAGTAGGTCTCTTCTGCCAATCAGATAAATAATCCAAAGTCTCCTACTGTACCAAGAGCAACTTTTAACTGTTAATAGAAACAAATCATGTTTGTGAGTATTCTCCTTGACTTTGATAGAACTTTGCAGTACACACCATTCAAATTTGCAAGATACCTTGTTATGTTTGTATGATTCTTGGTTACTCATATTTCTTTCAACAGGTAAAGGATATCAAGCAGAAGTATGAAAGCAAAGATGCTAAATTGCGGCATTATGAAAGTGAAATCCAAGAAGCACGAGCACTGGCCAGGAGGAAACTGCCAGGTGTAAAGCTGCAAAAGAGGTTATCAGAGTCTTAACCGGACAGGTATATGTTATTACTCCAATTATTCCTTAACGGTTTTCTTGTGCGTTGATGGCTGGTATGGTGTTTAGTTTTTGTAGATATTGGCCCTACATGTGCAAGTGCATTAGACTGGCCATCGTTATCCTTTGTTGAATAATTGTGAAAAGTTAGAATTTGGACGATTTATCTCTGCTATTCTTGTAATGGTGTTCTGACTTACAGAAACTTGTCTTAAATTTGAGCTAGAGCATATGTTCTGTTCTGCAGGATTGCATTGTGAGCTTTTATGAAACCTCAACTTGCTCATTAAAATCAAAATAGGAAGAGTATTTTGTCCAATTTTTTAATTACTTTGCATGGCTTTGTTACTTTTTTATGAACCAAATTAGAGATTTTTTTGTTGTGGCTAATCTCAAGCACATTTGTATCTAAAATAAGTACCGTTCCCCTTTTTGTTAGTTTGCCTATATCAAAGCCATTTCATTCCATGACAGCCACAAAATAAAAGTTAAATTTAAACACCCATAAGGTCTATTATTACTAGTTTGATTTTAGCCCATCTCTCTTAGCATAGACACACACATATATTTGTCTGGAAAATGTTCCTTTTTTACTGTGAAGTTTATTCTTCCTTTGGCTTAGATGTGGCAACCACGGGACACCTATTCCATCAATGTCACTCAGGATGTTGAAACATGATCATTAATATTTTCCAAGTTATATTTCAAACTTATGAAATTCTGTTGTAATTGAATAAGTTGAAGGTCCAGTTTTTGGTTCAAAATTGTCTTATTATTTGTTGTTTACACTATTTAATAAGAATTATTTATTGATATGCTGCATTTTTATAATTTATGCATGCATTGGTGTCACCCATTTCATCCCGAAATCATGACCACCCTATCCGAAATTTTTTTCGTACTTTTAAAATAATGGGTCGTTTTGTGTTTTTATTACTCCGAAAGTTCTTGTATTGTGTCAAGATATTCCCAAAAAGCCATATTAGCCTTTTTCGCCAACTACGTAGATGCCCAAAATTGTTATATGTTGTCGTCGGGATTTGTCTATGGGAAATTTGTATTTAATTATTTTGAGCCCGTATGAGGCTATTTGCGCTCCGTTTAACTCTGTTATGATCGAATATGTCATTACTCTTATGTACGAAAGGGTTTTAACTTGGAATAAGTTTTGGGTTTTATTTGTAACTTTTGACAATTTTTTTGTGTTTTTGTGTTGTCCCGTTTCGTTTTATGTGAAATTTCTCTAGAACAATTCCTTTGCACGGTAAGCCCATTTTTGGCCTGGAGCAAATTGAAGAACATATACGCATGTTATACCGGAGGAAGTCGCCATCGGAGGTCTGGATCACTGGGAAAAACGAAGTCGTGCACAGAAAAGCCCCTACGGGGTTGGGCACATTTTTGGAAAACAAAGGATTTAAGCTGCAATGGGAAAAATACAAGCAGCAGGCAAGGTGGGAATTTTATACCTGCCTAGCAGGGTACTTTTTCCCGTGATATAAAATTCACTTAAGCTGCAGTGGGAAAGTTAGAGGGGGAATTTATTGCTTGCCTTGCAGGGTAAAAATTCCCATGATAAAATAAAAGGAAAGTGACTTAAGTGAAATCATGAGATTTTAGTGCCTGCCTTGCAGGGTAAATAATCCCATTGTCAAAGTCAAATCACTTAAGTGGATCATGGGATTTTAGTGCCTGCCTTGCAGGGTAAAGAATCCCATTATGAAAAATTCTTAAAAATAGAATTATATTGTGCAAAAAAGTGCGCCCCCTTTGGTGAGATGATGACAGCCTTTAAGTCATTATTTTAATTAATTTATCCTTCTAAATGTGCGCCCAAGCTTGGAAGAAGTCAACAAGTCAAAAGGGGAATAAAAGAAATAGATTTAAATGGACTAAATGGATTAAATTTAATTCATTTAAAGGCTGCCCCCTTTCTTTCAAAAAGTGCGCCCCATTTGGGAGATATTTAATGATTTTTAAGGCATTAAATCATTAAATTAATTTATATTTTCAGTGGCTATGGTCAAGGCACACTGTGAAGCTTAAGTGAAGTGAAGTGTGAAGGATTAAATTGGATTAATTTAATTTATTGAATGACTGTCCTTAAACATGCTATTTTTAAAAGAGAAGAGCATGATTTTTAATTAATTAATTGCCTTTAATTGTTAGGGCAATTATTAATTATAGAATTGTGAAGGTTATATAAGCATGGGCAGCCATATGGGTGAATTATTTAATTCATAGGTAAAGAATTGCAGCCAAGAGGAAAAGTGCGCCCCCATTTGAAGAAGGATTTTGCTCAGGCAAGGTGGTAACAAGGCTAAAAGCTTCCAGATTTGGCGCATGCTTTGAAGGAGGTGGATCTTTGTCTGCATAATTGTTTGCATAGGTGTTACAGGTGCTCAGGTGTTGTTGAAAGGATTCATGCTCTCTTTATGTGCAAATTAAACACCAATTTTTGGGGCAGCGGGCTTGAAAAGTGCAGATTTTTACAATTAAAATTCACTATTCATGCTCCGGTGGCCATTTTTGTCTGAATAAATTGCAGGAATTCATTACAGGTGCTTTACAAAGGAAAATGAGCTTTTATCAATGTCCAATACATTGCATATATCCTCCGAATCTGAAGAATTGTCCAGATCTCGCACTTTTGATTTGAAGAAATCCAGCCAAGTAAGAAGAAAAAGAATTATTCAGACAAAGATAGACAAAGCCATGGCGAAGAGACGAAAAAGAAAGCACAATGGAGTCATGCATCGCTTCCAAACTTGCAGACATAGGAGACACAGATCTAGGCCCGGAACCTCTTTCCGATTTGATTGATAGATCCAGAGCGGGAAAGACTTCACTCATGCGTGCGGTTAAAAGCAGTGGAATTATCCGAGCTGCAACTTTTCCATGTATGCCCTATTACTTGAATTTGTTATGGAGTGTGCTAGATCTTACCATCCTTCATCCAGATCAGTGCGTGATGCTTCGGGAAAGACAATAATTCGTTTGGACGCAGAGTTCATCAATTATTGTTTGAAGATTCCAGTGCGAAAGGTGGTGACTTCCATTAGTCTTCAGGATGCCGACAGCAGGTGGGAGAAGCATAGAGCTGATTGTGTGAGCATAATGAATAGCCGATACATGAAGAAGCCTAGATCTCCTTCAAAGTTCCCGAGAACTCTTCCGCGGTCCAATTTGGTGCAGGAGGTAGATGATGTTGTCAAATTGCTATGTAGGATGAATGGCGAGGCAAATGCTTACACTTTCCATACATGGATGTATGCTTTCATCAGGACCATTGAAGTCAACAAGGTTGATTCTATAATCAATTGGTCGGAAATTATTAGCAACAACATTGGTGAGCAACTCCGGAATGTGAAGCGTACTTTCAGCTTCAAAATGACTTCCTACTTGGTGTATGCTATAGCTTCACAAGGCGTCTTTTCCAAGCTGGATAGATGTGGTGTTCTTTCTAAGGACCCCATTTTTGAGTGCTACCCACAACTTACTGTACCTGCGTGCGAGAAAGATTTCAAAGTGGTCAACGATGAATTCTTCTATGATTTCATTTGTAGGCTAGACAAAGACTTGAAGGCCAACAGGGTAAGCAAGGAAGCGTGGGAAGCTGTGTCCAAGATTGGCAGTCTATTCATTCAATTTGCAGATTTCACATACCTCAGGGTTACGGGCTTTTCTGGAGAACCAATAAAGATGCCCAGGTATCCGAATGATAGATTGATTGCCATGGAGTTGAGCAGCAACTTGTGGAGTTACACGACCTTCAGTCAAAGTGGCACAAGTCTATGGGCTTCTTCCCAATCACTGTGGGACATTACAGCTGCATTAGCATTCATAGAGCTCGGGGATGGAGGCGCAAATGTTATCCGAGTATGAGCAAGAGTTCTTCCTGCACGGCTGAACTTCGATCCATTTGGAGTAGCCAGGAAGACGATCTCCCAAGAGTACGCACATGTGCCTTCATTAGAAGATTTCTGGATGAAGTGCAAAAGTGAGTACGAGGTTAGAAAGAGAGATTTTAGCAGGCTATCAACAAAGCAAGTGTTCGACTTTGGACTAGCGCGGATACCTACGGATCTTAAAGACGATGGGAATGTGGTACTTGACACTTACCATCAAATGGGAGGAGATAAAGCCATACTGCAGAATAACGTGGGAGGCTGCAACACAATTGAAGAAAGGTCGGGAGCTGTGTTGGTGAATACTTCAAACTGGTTGCTGACAAAGGGATATTGCCTTGATGAAGCATTGATGAATCTGGGCAGAAGAGACAAAAGGCTTAAAGTTGCCAAAGCAACTTCTAGGTTGATCATCGAGGATTCGGGAGAGAAGTTTGCTGAGATATCAATTCCGGTAGAAGGAAAGATAGAGGAGGAGCTCATGGTAGAGGATGTGACAGTAACCAAAGTACCCCTCGGTCAAGCCACCACTGAAGGATTGAAGCAGGACACGCAGACATTGATGGATGCTTTATTCCTTAGGCTTGTGTAATGTCCCCTTTTCCAATCGAAGACCTTTGGCCTATTTTGTCAACCCGACGGCCAAAGGAAAAATATAAGGGTGACTTAAGTTTTATTAATTTTATTGTATTGTGCAAAAAATTACAATATAATAGCACATATAATAAATTAATAAACTTAACATTAAAATAGAACCTAAAAAAGTACATCAAAAGAAAAGCACTTATTTAATTTGTATTTTCTAGGGAAAATGGCGACTTGCCTTAAGGGAAAAATGGGAACTTAGAAAGGATAAAACATTTCTATTGTGTATTCCCTCTAGGGAAAAGCGACCAGCCTTGGGAGAGAAGAAAATAATTATTAAATACCTTTTGTATTCTCCCTAAGAGAAATGGAGGGTGGAAAATGCATCGAAAGAATCATACAAGCTGATTGGTGGTCTTGAAGGTTGTTTTGGGTCTCTTCTTCCTTTAAAAGGAGAAGTAGACTTGCTTGAGAGGCATTCCATATTCATTTGATATATTCTCGAATTGTGTTGAAGCTCAAGCTTTCACCAAAAATATTCTAAGGACGAAAACCCTTAAAATATTTCCTCTAGAGGACGAAAACCCTCTTGGAGATTAGGAGGAATTTCTATCTTGGATTTTCCACAGAGCTTACAAGAAATTTCAAGTATTTTCCAGCAGTAGTTGAAGTGTTTTTGCAATAAAAGTCGAATACCGGTGTTGCAGAGTGTTGTCTTGATTTTCTCTCATGGAGCGGCTCATATGTGGCTGTCTGTGGTGTTTTGACGCTGAGTCCCCGAGTCTGATCTGTGCTGCTGCCTGTTGTATTCTTTTTACAGCTCAAGGGAATGTATTTTCGATATTTTGAAAGGATTTATATTACGTTCTCTCTTTAAAATCTGCGAGATATCTCTGTGTTAAATCCCACTGTTTCATATTCAAAAATACCAGATTTTTATGTTATAATAAATGTGTCCAGATTGAGCTTGTTATGACAAGAATGGGTAATGCTTTGGTAGTAGTTCTATCATCTAGACTAGTCGCCATAAAAAGAAAAACATCCATATTTAATGCTTTGTCATGATCTCAAATGTTTGGAGTGGGTTTCGTGCTAGTTTCCATTCAAATACAAATTAAATAAGTGCTTTTCTTTTGATGTACTTTTCTAGGTTCTATTTTAATGTTAAGTTTATTAATTTATTATATGTGCTATTATATTGTAATTTTTGCACAATACATAAAATTAATAAAACTTAAGTCACCCTTATATTTTTCCTTTGGCCGTCGGGTTGACAAAATAGGCCAAAGGTCTTCGATTGGAAAAGGGGACATTACAGCTGAAAGATCCCAAACCCGTTTTGTCTGAATTTTTTTTTTTTTTTTTTTTTTTATATATATTGCTCAGGTATAGAGCTGAACTGGTAATATCAAATGAATCCATGAAATAACATTCTCACACTGCATAATAATTAAAATACTGCAAACTCCCGCAAACCGGGTATTTATAGAAATGGCGCCTAGGGTTTAAATGATTGATTTCTTCATAAATAACGCAGCCATACATTCAACATTGATTTCTAATGATAAATAACTAGGGCAAACACAAGTAGAAATCTGCAAATGGAATAATACAGATACTACCCAAAACTCAGCCAGAATGAATCCAAATCAAATCGATTTGGTATATATATGTGGCTGAAATGTATAACAATAAACTATCATGAAAAATACCTCTGATAATGCATACATCAACTGTAGAACAAGTCGCCCCACTCTTGGTGTTGGCTGAATGCCCACTGCTGCAATTTATTTCTCTATCTGACACTGCTGAAATGAAAATAACCTGTGTAAACAATGAAGATCCCTGGGTGGAAGCTTCTCTCACTGCTCCTGGGGTTTCCGTCCGCAAGAGTAATAATCCAGAGGGTTTCCGTCCTTGGATTTTGTCTGCAAAAGCTCTGTGCTCACTGCTCTGTGAAAATGATAATAATCTGAATGCCCTTCCCCAAGTCGCATTTTCCTTCATATAGCCAAAACCCCTCCAAATCTCCAAGTCGCACTTTTTGGCCAAAACCCAATAATTAATAATTAATTAATTATTTTTCTTTACTAAGTGGGTCGCATTTTTGGGTTTAATCAAACATACCCAAACAAGTCGCACTTTTGGCTAGGAATTGCATTTAAATAATTTATTAATTTTATTTAAATACATTTTCCTAAGTCAAAGTCACCCAAACAGTTTATTAATTCATTATATGTGCTTTAATGATATTTTACTTTAATTCGAGCACCATATAAAAGAATAATAAACCGAAGTCACCCTTGAAAACACCCTTTTGGCCGTCGGGTAGACAAAACAGGCCAAAAGGTCTTCGACCGAACTAACCGAGAAAGAGGGACATTACGGCTTGATTGACAAAGAAAAGGCGGAGAAAGAAGAGTCTGCAGGCAAAAGTATCTCAATTATGTGAGATCATAGCCAAGGTTGCTAAACCTTCCATTCAAATTTCATTTCGAGCGGGTAAGTGATCATCTTATGCGAAATGGAGGATGTAAGAAATCAAGTAAAAGCTATTGACGAATGGAAGGATTTGATTATTCGTCAAGCTTCTGTACAACTTGGAGAAGTGCCACCCGCCTAAAGGTTATGGATGATGTAGCAAATCAGCTGAAGCAACTGATGGCGAACATAGAAGGCATGAATACGGGCTGCGAGAGAGTAACCCGAGTATTTTGGCCGAGATCAACAAGTCAATCGGAGATGTATTGATTGCGGAATGTTATCAGCACTGACGGATCAGTCGAGAAGGGAAATAGCTAGAGTTTGCAATATCTTTCCGTTTGGAAATCTGCAGAGTTTTGCTGAAGAGGATGCAGACACTTGAGAGCGGGACATCGACTTACCGAGACAAAGATCATTTCTTTCACTGAGGAGAGAGTGGACGGGAATGTTACTTCATACGTGCGGATCGTCTCAACTAAGGTGCCTAATTCCTTGGAAGGTTCTCTTCTGATGGTACAAAAGAGAATTGATAAAGCTACCAAGCCTTTCACGATGAATTCTATCAGTAGACTGGTGGTGCTGTAGGCAGACATTGTGAGGTTTGGGCCGAGCTTGGAAGATGTGGAAGCGTGCATCAAAGTGTTGAATGAAGAGTTCTTTGCTGATTCGCTCAGACAGAGAAAGAAGCACTGGCTAAAAACAGATGGAAGGATGCTTTGAATTACATGTTCAACAAGTATATCCAATATCAGAACAAGAAGAAGACATAAACATTACAGCTGGCATGACTTCTTCTATTCTTTCTTCTTCTATTTTCTATGTTCCCGGATGAAATTGTAAAACTTCTAAGTTATTGGTTTTGCAACCATTACTTAAAGTCATGTGGAACCATTCTATTAGTTAAGTGATACATGTGTCACTTAAGGAGAAGATAGTTGAGGATGATTGCCAAATGTCATCTTTACTTGTTTATGTTTCAGTTCAGTTTGAGTTTTCCATTTGTACTTTCCCTCCTACATTCTATAAGTAGGAGAAGAACCTCCGGGTTAATGATCAATCATAATTTGTAAGCAGCAATCTTGTGTTCTAGACTTTGTGCTAAGACCCCGAGAGCAACTTGGAGCAAAGGAATACAAAGGAGCAGGTTTTCGGAGAACTTTGTGTCACGGTGTACTTTGTTTCTTGCTTTTAATCTTAGATCTCTTAATAAACTTTGTGTTATTTTAGATCTGGATCTAGAGCTGCCTTTGTTTTATAATTCTGTGTGTTCATATCTATTAAGTTTCTTCTATGTGCATGCAATTAGCTCTGCTATCTACTAATTGGGATGCACGTCTTCCCCATTTCTTCTCTATATTTCCTTTACTTCCTTCTTCTATAAAATACTTACTTTCTTGAGCAATTGTGCTTACTTCACGTAGAACTTCTCGATTATGGTTCATGAATTAAGTGGTTAAAATAAAACCCCTGATAGATAATAACACATTTTTATTGAAAAATCTGACACGGCAGCCTCACCAGTTAAATGAGGGAGATTTATCTCATGACTGCCTAGGTTTTGTGCTATGCAGAAAATCTAGCCAACATGCATATAATTAAGAGATGAGGAACATTATATTTGCTAGTTATGCTTTATTCTCTAGTGAGAAGGATCGTTATATTGTAATATCATTGTACATAATCTTAATTAATCCTATAGGTGTAATAAACAAGAGATCTTTTGTCTTGTAGCGGTAGATGAATAGTTCTTGTAGGAATGTGAAGAGTCTTCTGGAAGGTGAAATGAATGACCATTCTTTGGTTATACATGTTTGTAATCTTTCTTCATTTGATTTAATGTGAATACGATTTTGGCTTGCACCAAATATTTTTTCTTGTCATTCCAATATTCTTGGCACGACATTGATATCGAGCATAAATTTTTTTATTCTTTTCCTCCATTTATTCATCCTCCATTCATTGCCAACCAATCCCATTTCCATGTAAACCCATTTTTTATTGCTTCCTCTTATTATTAAGCTATACGACTTCGCTTAATTGTCTTAGACCTGGAAACTTAAGTTTGACACATTCTTTGATGTCCTTTACCTACATTTTTCTGCTGAGAAAGGTGTTATGACTCTGCAACAATGGCATTTCAGTTGTTGGTGGCATTTTTATGTACAACTAGCAATTATCCGCATGGTGTTTGATGTCCCCTTTTTTGATAAATAGAAAATTACAACTTCACCCAAATCGAACCAAAAGGATTAGATCCTTTTGAATCAACCTAAAATAGCACAATGTCAACCAATTACAACCCAAATGGGGTGTGAAGTGGTCAAGGTGGTGAGTTAGATTGGTGGAGACAACAAATTTTTATTCTTCTCAACTTCGATTTTTATTACAATAGTGAATTAATTTGAAATAGTTGCCGACAATCTGAAAACTTAAAAAATTCGTAACTCAATTACTACTCCATATTTTTGCATGAAACCAAGTGCATAATAAACTAGAATTTTAGAGCTTTCCAATGAACTAAAGATCACATTTTTCTGAGCACTTAAACCCCTTCAAAATAGCATCTAAACTCCCGGATACAAGCGCGAGGGTTGGCAGAAATTAGTAAATTAATAACCAGCACTTTCCTCAATGATTTTTACCCTCCAAAAGCTTGTTTTGATACACAAAAATGCCAAGAACAGATCTGAACTGAAACCACAATTTTTAAGCATCAAAATGTGTCACAAACAATTAATAATCCAACCCCGATCTGCTGCAACTTTTAAAATTATTTCCCGCTTAACTAATCAAGCAAAAACCTTCAAACTTTGGATTTCGGGCTACAAAAATATGAAGAATAATATTCCAAAATTAGTTTTCGCACATTAGACACGAAACCATAATTTTGCTCTAAAAAGTAGGTCACCTAGCACATTTAGGGTATCAAATCATCTCCAAAAATTATGAAATTAATTGCAAAACATAACAGATCTAAAACCCAACAACGATGCTCCAAATCATGCAATAATAATCGGATTTGCACCGTAAATAAATTCGCTAGGGCAAGCAATATTTTTCCAAGCAATTCGCCACACACTATGTAACACACACAAATGGATCCTTATCAAAATTAGATTTGTTTCAATTCCAAGTCGAATGAGAGAGCACAATGAGAGCTAGGGCATACATCCCTTGGGCATACATCCCATTTCTCCAAGCATGGAGAGACATAAATGATCAAATCAACATGCCCAAAAATGGCCATGCAACTTCCTTTTATAACATAAGGGGTGCAACATTCAAATGGCCGACCTTTTCCCTTTTGGAGGGAAAACAAATAAAACTTAATTAAAATATTAAAAGACTCACTTAATGTGCATTTTATTATTTTCTAATTAAATAATAAAGAGTAACTAACCTATGTGCACATTTAAAGACTAAATAAGACTCCCACTTGTAGCACTAGGCATGCCAAGGGGTTATAATGCAAATGAAAGAGATGAACCGATATATTAGTAATGCCCTGGAAAAGGGGACACTACATGGTGCTCCATTTTTGTTAACTTTGGCATTGATTTTCTATAGGTACAACTATATTTAAGAAAATAGACTGCTAAGTTGATTATCGATCCATAGTTTGCATACTCATACTCGGCAGACCAAAACAAATTTGACTTGGCAAAAACTCAGCATGACTCAGCGAATATTCGACAACTTAAAAATACGCAAATTTCTTTAAAAAACATAAATTTTAAGCAACATATAGCTACAAAATGTATCAAATGAGTCCATAAAATGTTGGAGAAGCGTTTTCTATTAGATTTGAATACAAATACAATACAAAATCACATCATCATGCGAATGCAACAGCCGGCTGATAAGTAATATAAATTTATGATGATTGACATAGAAAAATATCATCATAAATTTCATATCTATGCAAGTTACAATATACAATAAGTTACATTTTCCTCTTCCCCGTTCTAGAGAAATATTGGGGAGAGGGTCTAGTGCCTCTACTAGTCCCCACACTTGGCTGCGTCTCCTCGCTCCTCCTAGAAGGCTGCGACTCTAGTTCCAACCTGGTAGTAGATGGTGGTAGATCACCTCCAAAGATGTCATCCAGTCCAATATCTCCTGCTAGTGCTTCTCCCTCCATAGCTTCCCTCTCAAAAGAAGCAATCTCGTTCTCTGTGAACACAGAGATTTCCTCTTCTCGCCCAATCCACTCGCTGTATGGATCTATCTCATCCAAATAAATAAGCTCCTTTGATGTGGCCTCCACTTTTCATGTGCGAAGCAAGATTGTATTGCACAAAACAAATTCGTTGGGCGTTTTGACCCAACCCGTTGCACTTCTTCGTGTGAATGGCCTCAAACAAAATCCAATCAAGCGTTCACATCCGTAAGCTCTACAAGGTTGAGGTAGAATTCTGAGGGTGACACCGACTCGAATAAACTCTTTCCCCTTTGTGTGTTCTCTCATCAAGCTCAAAACCAAGGTGATTATATATGTACTTTGTTATGTTTCTTGCATCTTCTACAATTGGTCTCACCCAATCAATTTTGCCTATGTCCTCCAAAAGAAGGTCAAGGCAATGAGCTGCACAAAGAGTCCAAAAGAGTGATGGATGTCTCTCCTGCAGAGTCTCCAAACCGCCACATATCTTTCTTTGCATTTGTCAGAAAACTTGCACAACATTCTCGTATACCAACCTCTTATACAACTGTCTCTAAGCATAACCCTCAAATTCTCTACATTTTTACTATCATCGAAGAGGCTCAAGCCGCTCTTCCATAGTTTTTTGTTGTTTCATGGATTTTCGGAAAGCCTTTGATTTTGTTCCACGGGAAGCCCTTTTCCGCAGGCTCAGAGATATAGGCATTTCCGAGATTTTTCTTACAACCATCACGTGCCTTTATGAGGAGGTCCTTGCCACCTTCGCACTTCTGCTTTGGCTTGTCCGACTTCATTAGGAGTATCATTGGTGTCAAACAGGGCTGCCCCCTCTCTCCTACCTTATTTGGGATCTATATCGATGAGCTTGAGGACTTTCTCAGGGATCACATATAGGAAGGTGATGGGTGCCTTCTGCACCATGTTCTGATTTACATCCTCCTTTTTGCAGATGACGTAGTTCTCCTTGCTTCTTTTGTAGAGGGTCTCCAGAGGTAGCTAGATGCCTTAGCCCTTTTCTGTGATCATCGGCAGCTTAATTATGAATCTTGGGAAAACCAAAGTTATGGTTTTCAATTGTCTGAAGACTTGGACCTCCACTTCTTCTTTAGGGGTGTGGAGATTGAGATCACTTGCTCTTATACCTACCGGGATTCTTTTCTCTAGACCTCGTTTTAGCCTTCGTCCTGCTCTCCAACCCCGGGTTAATAAGGGGTATGGTTCTTTGGCGATTCTTGAGAGACAAGTGTTTCCGCCACCACTTTCAGGACATTCCTTCCAAGATGTCCCTCTCCGATTCCCTTTGGTTAGGCCCACGGTTCTGTATGGTTTGGAAGTTTGGGGTCCCTCTCTTTTGGACTTAGATTGAGCCACTATTGAGGCGTTCAGATCCTCATGCTCAGACGTATTATTAGGTGTAAAGAATCTATTCCTCACAACATTATTCTTGCTGAGTTTGGGGCTCGCCCTTTTCGTTTGGAGACCATCTTCAGCCTTGTGTTGTTGTTGCACCGTATTCGGGGGTATTCTAGTTCTTCTGCTTGACAGAGAACATGTACACTTATCTCGCCTTTGCTTCTCTGAAGCTATTGCATCCTCGGATCACAGTAGAAGATTTGGCTTTTGGTATGTTTGCGTTTCACGCCTCTTCGAGTCCATTAGCATCCAGATGGACCGTCTCCCACCCTTTAGCCATTCTCTGGATGCCCCTGCCCATCTGCTACTCAACCAATAGGATCTTTATAGGATAATCAGAGATGATATCTACAGATAGTTCATCCAGCACACATGGACCAACCCCGGGGTTGTGTCCGAAGATGTCACTCTACGCGGCACACTTTCTCGAGATCTGTGATGGGGTCATTTTCAGACCCATGTACATTTCCTGACATTGGTTGCATGCCCTTCGTATCTCTCCGGGTCAGTTTCGAGTGGGATCACATCGACTCCGTATTGAGATTGATCATCACTTAGACCGCTCGGAGCGGACTTGCTTGCTTTGCTCTCTCCAGGAGGTTGAAACTGAAGAACACTTCATTTTCAGATGTCCTATTTACTATGAGATTCGTGTGCGATTCCATTGCCTATTCCCCACACTTCCTTCACAACTTTCTTCAAATACTATGATCAGAGATGTCTTGCTCTCTACCTTTAGGAGGCCATCGGGCTTGAATCAGAGCTCCTCCATCCTCCCGACGGATGGCTACTAGACTGATCACTTCCTTCTTCCCGTTGCTCTCCCGGTGAGGGGTGCTAAGCGACATTTGGTCATGTGTCTGGAACCCCTAGTCTAGGTCCGTCAAGTCTCGTGACTCCGTTCCTTCCACTCGAGGCTCCCTATCTTAGGCACGTCCTAGGGCCCCTCTGCATGAGACAACAATCCACTTTGGGCCTTCTTTGAGGCACCGCCTTCCTCCCGAACGCCGGCTCCCTGCATTCCACGCTCTCTTCTTCTTGTCATCGACGCCTTTGAGTTACTCTCCCATCCGGCCTTGAGTGTTAGGTGATGTTGTTGGGGATGTTGCTCTCTTCTCCCTCCCCACCACGCGTCATCTCTCTCTCTTCTTCGTTTCGGTCTCTCGGCCTTTGTTGTTTCCTTCTCCTCCTCTCCTCTCATTGTATTTCGGGTGAGCCGTTTGGGTCCTCTTCTTTGGGTTTGTTTGCTTTGTACTCTATAGTCACATTGACCTACTTTTGTGGTCATGTGTTGGACATTAATAACATTATCTTATCTTATCTTATCTTACTATTTTAAAGGCATCAATAGACTTCAAAAACACCATTTCACCATTTGAAGCCGCTAAAAAATTAATGAGGGTGTGGTTCCTTCCATCCGTCCACCCATCTGAAAGAATGGTGCATCCGTATTTGTTCCATTGTTTCTTTTTCTCTTCTAGAATTGTAGTGGCATCTGCAATTGCACCCTGTAGCAATTTTCCACTCAAATCTTTTGGAGAGGGTGCCTTGTACCCTTTCCTTACAACTATCAATGTTGTCACCAAGTACTCCTAGTATGGGCTCTTTGCCACATTGAATGGAAGGTTGTTGTAGTACCAGAAATTTGCACATGCTTTATCCGCTTCCTCGTGCATATCCTTGTTCCAAGTGTACCTTGCAATGAAGGTTGTGCTCCAGGTGTGTTCCTTGCCACAAAATCTCTCTGTATGCCTTTTATCGAACTCGATGAAGATGTGCCTCTTCCGGCTCTTCCGGTTCATATGCGTGGACCATGAGTAAAGCCCACAATTGTTGCCACATCATCCTCTGACATTACAGCCCCAGGTCTAACAACTTGTGTTATGGCTGCATGCACCCTTTCCCTCTCTAGTTTCTTCTCCTCTAGCTTTGTCAGCTTTGCTCTCATCTCTCGCTTTGCCTCTTCCGTAACATTGGGGCAAACCACAACGTCCCGCAAACAATAGATGCAAGGTGATACTTGCATAATTGGCGCTTTGCAGACATTGTTTTGTCACACGAGAGATTGCAGTGATGCTCATGCGGTTGCTCCATTTACACCATACTTCCAAGCGAGGGTACATGCATTCGTAGGAATGGTTCTTGTTAGTGATGTTGACCCAGATGCCGAACTTGGTGCCAACCCTGATGCCATTGTTAAGCTCTAATTTGCAACACAATGCACATTTTAAAAATTAGAAAAACGTAAGCTTAGTTAAATTTAAAAAATAAGCGTGCCTGAATAACCATATTTCACCGAAATTTAATAAAAGTGATACACCTATTGTTGCAAATGAGTATTAAAAACTTAAAATGATTCGCAATCACATTGAATGCATTTAAAATTACAAAACATATTCAATGAATCGATTACAATACGCATACATCAAATTTGAATAGTTTAGAACAATTTGCGCAAAAAAAAAAACCTCCGACTACAAATGACTATAACAAAATTAAAAGCATTTGATTTTACATTACATGTATTTAGAATTACAATACGAATCCGTAAAACATAAATAATGTACACCAAATTTGGAAAAACTTGAAAGAATTTATAAAAAAACTTACCTCCAAATGCAATTATCCAAATTCTCTCTTCTAATTTGCTCCAAAATCCGTTCAACACAAGCAATGCAAGCTCAAATGGTATTGTGAATGAAAATGAAGTACTGTCGGGCCTTATAAATGGAAAAAACCGTGTTTTTTCAGCGTTTTGAGTGTCTTTGGGCGTGTTTCCGTGTACGATCGGTGTCGATGAGTTAAAGACACGGACTTGCCGAGTTTCAAGGCGAGTACTTGCCAAATCTTGGCGAGTCAAAAATGGCGAGTTGAATCGCGATTATTCGTTTCTTGAAACAGATTGGCGAGTACTACGGCAAGTTTTCTTACTATTATCTGATCAATATTTTGTGAATATTCAATTGAAATCTGCCTCTGCGTTGGCCTGAAATTTATTTCACCCGAGTGTGTAGACATTTATTTGAATTTGGAGTTTTCATTTGCAAATAAAGGTGTTCAGCCGGTTTTTGAAGGTGTCAAATCTGCCTTGGAGGACATTTTTATGGTGTTTCGGCTGTACTGCATGGCATTTCTCTATGCCAAGAGCATCAAACCTGTCTTTGGAGGCACCTATCTTTCATGCCACAATCACAAAGTATTGGCATCGAATGGTGACACTGAAGGTTGTGTTTCAACTTCATTTATTACAACTGAAACGTTGAAAGTGCAAGGTGGCATTATTAATTTGGCTGCTGCAAACAATCTCTCTCCCATTTTACCTTTGTTAACACATTGTCCTCCATTCTAGCTATAAGCTATAAGTTCTAAAACTAAAGTTTCATTTTAGGTTTTTAAATAGCATATTTCATTTGGAGGATTATTATTTTATTTGACTTATTAAAAGCAAATTACAAGTCAATATTGTGCAAGTCATTTCAAATTCATTATTATTTTTCAAAATCAAGTAAATTTTGAAAAATAAAAAATAAAATTGTGCAAAACCAAATAAATCGCATCGTTCGGTATTAATGGTACCTCTAGTTTGCATCTATGAGTATCATTGTTGCATTCAAATTACTACATCTATAGCCTAATATAGCTTCAACAACTACGTTTGTGGCATCATCCCTATAAATCACTGGGGAAATAATAATTTTTTATTTCCCTCTTCTCCCCGTAAACCATTCACGTCTATCGCTAGACGTAAATCCCAAAAATAAGGCATACCAAGTATATAAAGAAGTTACGCCCACGTACGAGGTTTTCTTGCTAAGTGGGTGTCATTGATAGAGCAAATCCTTTTCACATACTATCTAAGTACCATGTATCATTCTTCTCTCACGTGCTTTAACATTTCTTTCATGTATTGACGGGTACATAGAAAGGGTGAGCTTCTTCTAGGTATTGACATGTATATAAAAATGGCGAGCATATGGAGAGGTTTGGTATATTCGTCTAGTGGTATATAGAATAATGAAATGTTTTGGAGTGATAAGGAACCAATCCACCTTCCTTTGTTACAAAATGAACTCAATAAAATCAATTGTTGGCACAATGCTAACCAAAAAGACACTTGGTTAGAATGGTCTTGGCAAGTGGAGAACATTCTTATCTTGAATGATTTGTGATTTGACATTTGCGATGGGAAAACACAACCAACATAACCAAAAGATGCAAAAGAAATTTAAGTTTGAAAGCACAAAAATTTGAAAGCATTGGCCTTGATAACAACCTTACCTCGACAGAGAAGTTTTGGTCACAATTAGTGGTCAAATACTGCATGGGAAGCACTTTGCACATTGAAGGATTTGTATGATTCTCACTTAGAGTTGGAGTTCACATAGTTGCAGTTAAAGTTGTTCAATATTGATTTGAAAACGGTGATGTGACGAGTCTGGCCTCAAAAATCCATGCTATCAAGCATGGTGTTCATGTCACTGGTGTAAAAATTGACATATACATGACAACATTCATAAAACCCTCCTTCCAACGTATGCAACCTATTAGGAGTCTTTACAAGCAAGCCATCAGTTGATGACTCATCTTTGACCAATTGGTAAAAAGATGGCTGAAAGGTAAAAGGCTTTTGGAAGAAAAAATTGTTAGAATATGCAAAGAGAAGAAAGAGTTAAGAGAAGATTGAATGCACACCTTCAACAAGTGTGGCTGTGTTATTAAATATGCAAGAGGTGGTTACAAATGGTTATGGTTGGTTGAATAGTTACCAACTACATAACTGCATCATACACTATATAATGCTCTATATTTCAACACCCCCTCTTAATGACTAACCTAGACAAAACACCAAGTTTGTCCCGAAATTTTACAAACAAAAGAGGACCAAGGGGTTTAGTCATTATATCGGCAGGCTGCTCCTTAGAAGGGTAGAAATGAAGAGAGATATCACCAAAATCAACCAACTGTCTGATATAGTGATGATGAATCTCAATGTGCTTAGTGCAAGCATGATATACAAGATTCTTAACCATTTTCTAAACACCTTGATTATCACATAAGATAAAGAGAGGTAGGGGTGGCTGGAGGAATGCAAAAATTAAGAAGAATCCGACGAAGCCACACAACTTCGCAACTAGCACTAACAACTGCCTTATATTCTGCTGCCGTGAAAGAAATGGCTACTGTGGGTTGAAGCTTAATCTACCAAGAAACAATTCCTGAACCAAAAGAAGATAAATGCCCGGTAGTAGAACGTCTTGTATGTATTGATCCTCCCGGTTGGAGTCTCTATGACCAAGTAGTCGGAAATCTTGGACTCATTGATATAATATGCCAAAGTCAAGAGTGCCTTTGACATATTGTAGAACTCACGAGTTTTGGTTTAGACAAAAACCGAGAAAGATAGCTAACAACAAAACAAAGATCCGGTCGTGTGGTGGTTAGATATAGCAAGCTACCTACTAACTCTCTGTAGAGTGACTCATCAACCGGCGGTGATTCATCATGGACTAACAGTTCAGCCCAACCTCCACAAGTGTAGAAGACGGATTACACTCAGTCATTCAAAACTTTTGCAACAAATTAAGTGGCATATTTGAATTGAAAGATAAAGATTAGATCATCATGTAGCTAGAATTCTACCAAGGCAATAATGTAGGAGGCCTAAATTAGTCATGTCAAAAGCAACACATAAATCTGATTTTACCTTTTGAATCACATCATTCCTACTTGTGATGGCAAGATCATCAACATACACAATAAGTATCACAATGTCATCACCATCGCTTTTGACATATAGATTTGGATTAGAAAGATTCCTTTTGAATCTAGAATCATGTAGATGTTTATCTATCTTTATATACCAGGCTCGAGGAGCTTGTTTAAGTCCATACAAGGACTTAATAAACCTCGCATACCGATGTTCACAACCACGTACCCGAAAACCCTTAGGCTATGTCAGGTGTCACTCAGATTTCACCCTGAAATCTGCGACTACCCTATCCGAAAATTTTCGTACTTTTAAAATAATGGGTCATTTGTTGTTTTTATTGCCTGAAAGTTCTTGTATTGCGTCAAGATAATCCCAAAGAGCCATATTAGCCCTTTTCGCCAAATACCCAGATGCCCAAAATTGTTTTATTCTGTCGTCGGGATTTGTCTGCGGGAAATTTGTATTTAATTATTTTGAGCCCCGTATGAGGCTATTTGCGCTCCGTTTTAACTCTGTTATGAGTGGATATGTTATTATTCCTATGTGCCAGAAGGGTTTTAACTTATTTTAAGTTTTGGGCTTTATTTGTAACTTTTGGCAATTTTTCGTGTTTTTGTGGTGTCCTGCTGCTTTTACAGAAAATTTCTCTGAACAACTCCTTTGCGGGTAAGCCCGATTTTGGCCTGGAGCAGTGGAAAATATACACGCACATTTTGCCCGAGAGAAGTCGTCATCAGGTCCGATCACCGGAAAAAAGCAAAGTCGTGCATGAGAAAAAGCCCCTGCGGGGATGGGCGCATTTTTGGAAAACAAAGGATTTAAGCTGCGATGGGAAAAATATAAGCCGCAGGCAGGGTGGGAATTGTATACCTGCCTGGCAGGGTACTTTTTCCCGTGTTATAAAAGTCACTTAAGCTGCAGTGGGAAAAATAGAGGCTGCAGGCAGGTGGGAATTTATTGCCTGCCTTGCAGGGTAAAAATTCCCATGATATAATAAAAGGAAAGTGACTTAAGTGAAATCATGGGATTTTAGTGCCTGCCTTGCAGGGTAAAGAATCCCATTGTCAAAGTCAAATCACTTAAGTGGATCACGGGATTTTGGTGCCTGCCTGGCAGGGTAAAGAATCCCATTATGGAAAAATTCTTAAAAATAGAATTACATGTGCAAAAAAGTGCGCCCCCTTTGGTGATAGATTAAAAAGATTAAATTGATTATTTTTAATAATCTTTCTTCTTAAAAAAGTGTGCCCAAGCTTGAGGAGGTCAAAAAGTCAAAGAAGGAATAAAAGAAAGGAATTAAATTAATTAAATTAAATTTATTTAGTGGCTGCCCCCTTCCTCTCAAAAAGTGCGCCCCATTTGGGCATTATTTAATGTTTTTTGAAGCATTAAAACATTAAATTAATTTCTATTTTCAGTGGCTATGGTCAAAGCACACTGTGGGGCTTGAGTGAAGTGCTGTGTGAAGGATTAAATTGGATTAATTTAATTTATTGGATGGCTGTCCTTAAACATGCTATTTTTAAAAGAGAAAAACATGATTTTTAATTAATTAATTGCCTTTAATTGTTAGGGCAATTATTAATTATAGAATTGTGAAGGTTATATAAGCATGGGCAGCCATATGGGTGAATAATTTAATTCACAGGTAAAGAATTGCAGCAAGGAAGAAAAGTGCGCCCCCTTTAGAGGAAGGATTTTGCTCAGACAAAGTGCTAACAAAGGCTAAAAGCTTCCAGATTTGGCGCATGCTTTGGAGAAGGTTGATCTTCGTCTGCATAATTGTTTTCACAGGTGTTACAGGAGCTCAGGTGTTGATTGAAAGGGTTCATGCTCTCTTTATGTGCAAATTAAACACCAATTTTTGGGGCAGCAGGCTTGAAAAGTGCAGATTTTTATAATTTAAATTCACTATTCATGCTCCGGTGGCCATTTTTGTCTCGAATAAATTGCAGAACTCATTACGGGTGCTTTATAAAAGAAAAAGAGTTTTTATCAATGTCCAATACATTGCAAATATCCTCCGAATTTGAAGAATTGTCCAGATCTCGCACTTTGATATTGAAGAAATCGCCAAGTTAGAAGAAAAGAATTATTCAGACAAAGATTGATAAAGCCATGGCGAAAAGAGATGAAAAAAGAGCACGATGGATTCATGCATTGCTCCAAACTTTCGACATAGGAGACACGGATCTAGGCCCAAAATCTCTTTGATTTGATTGATAGATCCAGAGTGGAAAGACTTCACTCATGCGTGCGGTCAAAAGTAGTGGAATTATTCGAGTGTAGCTTTCCGTGTCAAATTTTGATTGCGAGTTTGTGATGGAGTGTGCTAGATCTTATCATCCTTCATCTAGATCGAGACGTGATGTTGCGGGAAAGACAATAATTCGTTTGGATGCAGAATTCTTCAATTATTGTCTGAAGATTCCAGTGCGAAAGGTGGTGACTTCTATTAGCATTCAGGATGCTGACAGTAGGTGGGAAAAGCATAGAGTTGACTGTGTGAGCATCATGAATAGCCGGTTCATGAAGAAGCCTAGATCCCCTTCCAAGTTCCCGAGAACTCTTCCACGATCCAATTTGGTGCAGGAGGCGATGATATCGTCAAATTGCTATGCAGGTTGAATGGTGAAGCGAATGCCTACACTTTCCGGACATGGATGTATGCTTTCATCAGGACCATTGAAATCAACAAGGTTGATTCTATAATCAATTGGTCAGAAATTATTAGCAGCAACATCGGTGAGCAATCATGCGGAACGCGTGAAGCGTACCTTGACTTCAAGGTGACTTCATACTTGGTGTATCTTTGCAGCTTCACGGTGTCTTTTCCAAGTTGGATAGATGTGGTATTCTTTCCAAGGATCCCATTTTCGAGTGCTACCCACGACTTCATCAGTACTGCGTGCGAGGACTTGAGTGATCAACAATGACTTCTTCTACGATTTCATCTGCAGGTTAGACAAAGACTTGAAGACTCACAGGGTAAGCAAGGAAGCATGGGAAGCAGTGTCCAAGATTGGCAGTGTATTCATCCAGTTTGCAGATTTCACATACCTCAGGGTTACGAGCTTTTCAGGTGAACCAATAAAGATGCCAAGGTACCCGAGTGACAGATTGATCGCCATGGAGCTGAGCAGGCAACTTGTGGAGTTACACGACCTTCAGTCGAAGCGGCACAAGTCTACGGGCTTCTTCCCACTCACTGTGGGATATTACAGTTGCATCAGCATTCACAGAGCTCGAGGGATGGAAGCACAAATGTTGTCCGAGTATGAGCAAGAGTTCTTCCCTGCGCGGCTTAATTTCGATCCATTTGGAATAGCCAGGAAGACAATCTCCCAGGAGTACGCACATGTGCCTTCGTTAGAAGATTTCTGGATGAAGTGCAGAAGTGAGTACGAGGTTAGAAAGAAAGATTTCAGCAGGCTATCGGCAAAGCAAGTATTTGACTTTGGACTAGCGCGGATACCTGCGGATCTTAAAGATGATGGGAACGTGGTACTTGACACTTACCATCAAATGGGAGGAGATAAAGCTATACTGCAGGATAGCAATGGCGGCTGCAGCACAATAGAAGAAAGATCTGGAGCTGTGTTGGTGAGTACTTCGAGCTGGTTGCTAACGAAGGGATACTGCCTTGATGAAGTATTGATGAATCAAATCACGGGCAACTTCGGCGCAGGAGATTCCCTCAAACGAAAGCATGAAGGAGAAAGCAGCAGAAGGTCCGAGAAGTTGAAAGTACACAGAAGATCTCAAGAGAAAGAGAAGACCACTTCTACGACCATAGCTTTGACTCCGACTTCTCCAGTACCTAGAGGATCACCAACTATTGCACCACAGCAGCAGGATGCTTCCATGCCTTCATTGAAACCAGCGACGTTCGTCTTCTCTCCGCAGCCACTTCGTTCAGCACCCGTTCCAGAGGAGATGTTGAAGCTGCAGATGACGGAGTTCGAAAGAGCTTTGTCCTTGGATGTTTCAGAAGATGGCAGCCATGATACTGTGGCACTTTCTGATGGAGAGGATGCAGAGCGGGAGATGGTAGTGCACTCAGCGACTTCTCACTCTCCGAGAAGTAATTTCTCGGAATGGTTAGCTTTGCAGTTGGTTCCGGAAGCAAGAGTAGAGATGAACTTAGAGGAACATGACTTGCAGCTACTTCAGGATCTGAGCAGAAGAGACAGAAGGCCTAAAGTTGCTAAAGCAACTTCTAGGTTGATCATCAAGGATTCGGGAGAGAAGTTTGCTGAGATATCAATTCCGGCGGAAGGAAAGGTAGAAGAGGAGCTCACGGCAGAAGATGTGACGGTGACCAAAATACCACTCGGTCAAGCTACCACTGAAGGATTGAAGCAGGACACGCAGACGTTGCTGGATGCTTTGTTCCTTAGGCTTGACAGTGAAAAGGCGGAGAAAGAAGAGCTGCAGAAGCAAATATCTCAATTATGTGAGATCATAGCCAAGGTTGCTTAACCTTCCGTTCACCCATTTCAAATAGCGGTGAGTGATCATCTTATGCAGAAATGGAAGATGCAAGCAATCAAGTAAAGGCTATTGACGAATGGAAGGATCGATTATTTGTCAAGCTTCACACGGCAACTTGGGGAAGTGCCGCCTTTAAAGGTTATGAACGATGCAAAGAAATCAACTAAAGCAACTAATAGAAAGCATAGAAGGAATGAATACAGTTGCAGAGAGTAACCTGAGTATTTTGGCCGAGATCAACAAGCTGTCGGGAGATGTATTGGTTGCAGAACAAATTGTGCCGGATGGATCAGTCGAGAAGGGGAAGCAACTAGAGTTTGCAGTATCTTTCCGTTTGGAGATCTACAGTTTTTTGAAAAGGATGCAGTGCTTGAGAGTAGAACATCAGATTTTCCGGACAGTATCATTTCTTTCACTGAGGAAAGAGTGGATGGAGGTGTTACTTCATACGTGCGGATTGTTTCTAACGAGGTGCATGATTCCCTGGAAAGTTCTCTTCTGATGGTACAAAAGAGAATTGATAAAGCTACCAAGCCTTTCACGATGAACTCTATCAGTAGGCTGGTGACACTGCAGGCAGACATTGCGAGATTTGGGCCAAGTTTGGAAGAAGTGGAAGCATGCAAAGAAAGTGTTGAATGAAGGGTTGCTTCAATTCAGACGAGAAAAAGGAAGCGAGCTAAAACAGATGGAAAGATGCTGAATTATATGTTCGACAAGTATATCAGATATCAGAACAAGAAGAAGATGTAGATGTTACAACTGGCATGACTTCTTCTATTTCTTTCTTCTTCTACTTTCTATGTTCCCTGGATGAAATTGTAAACTTCTAAGTTATTGGTTTTGCAACCATTACTTGAAGTCATGTGGAACCTTTCTATTAGTTAAGTGATACATGTGTCATTTAAGAAGAAGTTAGTTGAGGATGATTGCCAAATGTCATCTTTACTTGTTGTTCATACTTTAGTTCAGTTTGAGTCTTCTATTTGTACCTTCCCTCTACATTCTAAAAGTAGGAGAAGAACCTCCGGGTTAATGATGGATCGAGAATTTGTAAGAAGCAATCTTGTGTTCTAGACTTTGTCTTTGAACCCACGAGAGCCACTTATTGCAGAGGAATACAAAGAAGCGGTTTCCTGAGAACTTTGTGTCACGGCGTCTTGTGTTTCTTTTGCTTTTAAATCTTTGATCTTTAAAGTAAACTTTGTGTTATTTTAGATCTAGATCTAGAAGCTCGCTTTGCTTTATAATTCGTGTGTTCAAATCTATTAAGTTTCTTCTATGTGCATGCAATTAGTTCTGCTATCTACTAATTAAGATGCACATCTTCCTCATTTCTTCTCTCGTAATTCCTTTACTTTCTTCTTCTATAAAATACTTCCTTTTTTGAACAGCTACTTACTTGCATGAGAACTTCTTAGTTATGGTTCATGAACTAAGTGGTTAAAGTAAAACCCCGATAGATAAAAACACATTTATATTGACAAATCGACACGGAGCCTCACCGGTTAAATGAGGGAGATTTATCTCATGACCGCCTAGGTTTGATGCTATGCAAAAATCTAGCCAACATAGATGTTTATCTATCTTTATATACCAAGTTCGAGGAGCTTGTTTAAGTCCATACAGGACTTAATAAACCTGCATACCAGATGTTCACAACCACGTGTCCGAAAACCCTTAGGTTGTGTCATATATACTTCTTCCTCCAAATCTCCATTTAGGAAAGCACTCTTGACATCCATCTGAAATACTTTCCAACCAAACTGGGCAGCAACTAGAAGAAGCAACCGAAAAGTGACCATCTTTGTAGTAGGAACAAAAGTCTCCTCATAGTCTACCCCGATTTGTTGTAAAGAAGCCTTGTGCAACAAGACGATCCTTGCATTTATCCAAAGTACCATTATCCTTGCACTTGACCTTATACTCATATTTGCAAGCAATGGATTGCTTCCCTGGAGGCAAGGGCATCAATGTCCAAGTATTATTCTTCATCAATGCATCGTATTATGTTTGCATGGCAGTTTCCCATTCAGGTATACCTTGTCTTTCAGAATATTGTTGTGGCTCATGAATATTGAGAAGAGCATAAGAGAGAGCAAACTTAGCATGCTCAAAACCATCAACCTTCTTACCAATTCTCCGTGGTTGTGCATGTGAAAGGGACAATTCACCTTCCCGCACATCCTATAGAGTGGAGTAAAATCACTTAGGCCTTTGCTGAACTGAAGCTGTGGGATCCAGCTGAGGCTCTTCCGGAGTAGGTACCAACTCGGGCTAGTGTCTTTAATACACAAGTGTATTAGTGCAAGAGGATAAATGCTATATTGGAGACCGTGGGCGAGTATTAGAAGAACTAGATGCATCATTGGGTAAAAGTTAAACATTTCCCGTCACCCCTTGCTGATTGCTTGCCTCTTTCCGAGTGCAGCTCCCTTACGGATTGCTGCCCCCTTGCTGATTGCTGCCCTCTTTCCGAGCGCAGCCCCCTTATGGATTGCTGCCCCCGCTGATTGCTGCAAAGAAAGATCAAGCTTTTTCACGTCCACATGCCGACTAACAACAACTTTATTAGTGGAAGTGTCAATCAACCTATAAGCTTTGGATTGATCACCATAACCAATAAAGAAGTACCATGAACTTTTAGATTCTAACATACTCCTCTTTTTACCATGAACAAAACAATATGGATCTAAACCAAAAATGCGAAAAGATGAGACCCCAGGTTTGATTTTGGACCAAGCTTCTTTAGGAGTAATTTCTGCAAAGGTTTGCATGGACTTCGATTAAGAATATATACATCCGTGTTTACTACTTCTCCCCAGTTTCTATATGGCATTCCTCTCCTATGCATCATGCATCGTGCCATCTCCATGATTGTTCTATTCCACCTCTCTACCACCCCATTCTGTTGTGGGGTATATGGGGTTATCAACTGATGATGGATTCCTTCTTTGCCGTAGTAATCCTTGAATTGCTTAGAAGTGAATTTCCCCATTATCAGATCTCAAGGTTTTTATCCGCTGGTTAGCCTAGTTCTCCACCAATGCCTTGAACTTCGTAAAAGAGGCAAAACAATTAGATTTCTTTTTCCAAGAACTAGACCTACATTTTTCTGGAATAATCATCCACTAGTAATAGAAAATAATGTGCATCAAGAACACAATGGGAGACTTCCACAATGGCTCATAGAGATCTGCGTGAACAAGTTCTAGGAGCCCCTTAACACGCCAAGCACCTTTAGTAGGAAAAGGCTTTCTATTTTGGTTCCTTTCAAAATCCTGCACGCATATCTTGCTTCTCTTGATACTAGACCAAACGAGTCTTGTGTTTGTTCTACTAGTCGTCCTCGGATGTTAGGAAAGTTGGATCTACCATTCCTTGATAGACTTTCCTCATTGTTTCTCCTTGGTTGTCTTCCCTTCCTTCTTCTCGTTTGCATTTCCACCCCGCTTTTGGGTTCATGGGATCGCTCTTTTATGTTCTCGTCATCTTCTTTGGCTTTGTACTTTTCTTTCTCGGGAACCTTTTGGTTCTCTCGCTTTGTTTTTGCACACGGTGTTATCTCGAATCCTTTGAACTACTTTTTTGGTCATTTGTTGGACATTAATATATTTATCTTATCTTATCTACTTAGTCCGACAAGATACTGAAGGTCGAGATGACCGTATCTTTCATGCCACAAAATGTTGGTATTGCCTTCTACAACTAAGGCATGCAAGTTGACCGTGGCAAGATCAACCAACTTGTACAAACCTCCATGCCCAACACCCAGGAAATGACTTTGTTTTGGTTTATATCGGACACAATACATTGCTTTTCAGAAGTTTACATCAATACTAGGATTTTTTGTTAATTGACTTATAGACAACAAATTTTTGTTCATGTTAGGAACATATCTAACATTTTTACTATACGTTTGGCATCATCATTTGACATGATATGGGTATCCCCTATCCTTAGATGCATGAGATCTCCCATCCCTTAATGGAACTGTATCGATCAAGAATTGAAATTTGCATGGAATTCGACATACCAGTTTTTGACATGAGAAGTGCCTTGATGCTCCGTAGTCAAAGAACAAACCCCTGGTAGGGCTGCCATCCCGAGCATGATGCCATGAGGGCATACTCATCTTCTGATTCAGGTTCCTTTGCTGCCATATTTGCTTGCCCCTTATGTCTTTTTTTTTCTTCTGCAAGGGCATATTGTCTCTTTCGACACTTCTTGACATGACCAAGTTTATGACAATAGTAACATTTCACTTGATATTTAGGGGAGGATGTGCCTTCATCTAGATGCTTCCGCTTCCCCTTTTCTTTAGATTGAGCGACAAAGGTGCTCTCAGTTTGTCTAGAACTAGACTCGTGATTCTATGCCTATCTCCACTCCTTTTGCAATAGGTAAGAGCTCATCTTGTCAAACGCGAGAGTTTGATTTTAAGCCATTAGATGGAGGGTGTAATGTCCCCTTCTTGGGACATTTTTGAAATTGAAGACTTGAAGACCCTCAACCCATTCTCTCTTCTCATGGGCTTGAGGTTTGAGCTTGAAGATGATCCAAAGATGTCTTTTGTCTATTTTGTAACCCTTGGTATGCCTTGCGCTACAAGGAGGGCTCTCTAGGTTAGTTAAATGTGCACATAGGTTAGTTACTTTTATTTATTTAATTAGAAAATAAATAAAGTGCACATAGTCTTAATATTAAATATTTTATTATAATGAGAGTTTATGTTTTCCCTCCAAAAGGGAAAAGGTCGGTCATTGGATATTGCATCCCTTAGTTCTATAAAAGGAGGTCACATTTCCTTTAGAGGGTTATGTTGATTGATCATTTTGATTTCACTCCATGCTTGGAGTAATGGGATGTATGCCCATGGGATGTATGCCCTAGTTCTTGCATTGCTCTCTCTCTCATTTGGATCCATTATTGAAGAATATTAAAGACTCCATTGTTCTCTCCATTGTGCTCTCTTGTGTTGAGTGAATTTATGCAATATTTCCTCCATTCTAGCATTGGCGACTTGCTCTAGGGTGTGGCACAATTATTTGAAGCATAAATCTGCATGTGGGTGAATGTTTTGTGGTACTTTGTGACTGTTATTATTGCTGCAATTTATTAGAGGCAAATCGACTTGGTTTGGGGTTTGATCTATCATGTTTTGAGGTTGTTTATGCTAGATCTATTTGTTGTTGTGTCTAATCAATTATTTCAGATCAAGGGCTGATTATTTGAGTGTTTTGGAAGGGTTGCATGTGCTGGAATTAATTTATAGCATTTATTCTAACCCTAACGACTTGGAGGCAGATTTCGGGGCAGTTTTGAGTGGGTTTTGGTGATCAGAAAATTCAGTTTTGTAGTTCATTGGAAAGCCCTTCATTTATACTTTATTTTGCATTTTATTTCATGCAAAAATACTATTAAAGAAGTTATTAATTTTTGCGCTTTAGTTGTTCCGAGTGCAATTTCATTTATTATCTGCTGTTATAAAAAAATTAGATCTGAAAAAGGTTCGAATGAGATTAGTTCAGCATTGGTTTTGATTGTATAAATTAGGAGGAATAAGGAGAATCTAATTTCATAATTTTTGGAATTGATTTGATACCCTAAATGTGCTTTGGGTGACCTACTTTTTAGGGAAAAATTAGGGTTTTATTTCGGCTATGCAAAAACTGATTTTTGGATATTATTCTTCATATTTTTTTGGCCCACGGTTCGAAATTTCAGCTCATTTGGACTTCTCTAGCCAAAGATATGAATTTTGGAAAATTGCAGCAGTTGGGGTTTGAATATTAATTATTTTTCAGCTGTGTGTGATCAGATTTATGTTAATTCCTAACTTGTCCTAAAAGGGGACATTACATAGGGCCTCCACAAATGACGCATATGTGAAGGTAGGTTGTTCGGAACTGCAGCCACCATATCATCATTGTCCACAAGCAAAGCCACCATATCATCGTCGTCCACCTTTTTGTTGATGGAAGAGCGCTGGTTTTAGAGGTTTTTTAATCCGAAGTAGGTGCTCGACAACGATCTACCTTCTTGTAACTTAATGGAAAAGAGCATGTTATTCGGGCAAAACACCCGACTTTTCTCGATATCTAATACTTATCCTTCGATTGGTCTATAATGCACTAGCCATATTGGCATTCCAAAACTTCGGTATCAAATCATCTGATATTGATAATTTTAAAAGTAATAGAGCCTCCTTATGACGTTTGTCATATTCTCGTGAAGTTTGTAGTAGGCCCGCCTTCGCTACCCATGATTATCTTTATCATAAATACGAAATTCTCGCAAGTGTCATAATCTTGTGGCTCCATACATTGAAATTTGTTCCCATCAATTTATACGTTTTGACGAATCAAATTTGAAATAGTCCCCATTAATGACCCTAATTTTAATTTGACCTTGTTGTCATGCAAATGTGCAACATGGAAATTAACAATTTCTGAGCATGACAACTATACCCCTGTGTTAAGTTTTTCAAGTCCTATCATTCCAAGACACCCTGGGTCTGTCCAGTCAGTCCAAGTGACCTCCCGATTAACATTATCTCATCCCCCTAGGTGATTTTAGGTGTTCATTAAAAGTTGCAAGCTTCAGGCAGTTTTGGGGAGGGCTATCATTGGCCTTCCTAGGACTGGAGCAGCCCCATGGAGTAGATCAGAAAAGCCAAAACGGGCGTGGAGGTGATTCAAGGCCTTAGGACATCATGGAAGTGATTCAGGAAGATTCTGGAAGGACTCGAGAGAAGTTGGGGCAGTTTCACCAAAATTAGGGTTCATAGGCCTGGCGGTGCAAAGGCAGGCCAAAACAACCACTGAGCTTCTAAAGGTGATTTCGGGAGCTCCGGATAGAGTTAGGAGCAAAACAAAACATAGTTGGAAAGAGAATTCCAAGCCCTACAAGATGGTGAAATTATTTTTTTCACAACACTTTAGCACATTAGGTCTGCAAGCATTTTTTCTCATGCACAAGTGGAGTACCAAATCAAAAATCCGCTTTTTCAGGATCAAATGGAAGAATCAAGACCTGAGACCCCCACCATTGGATTCAAAAGGCCATTTCAAGTCAGGATCATATAAAATTTCATCAAAAAGTCCATTGGGAGCTCAAGTTATCGTCATTTCAAGTTGTCCTCTTGGAGCGAGTTCGGGAGTTAGCCAAATTTTGGGAGGACACGTGTCAACTCCAGGAGCCTGGTGGGATTTTGTGTCCCTCACATCCCTCAAGGTCAGGGACATCAAACCTTGAAAATGCGCCCATCCCCCATATGACCTCTGGATCCTCATGTAACCTCCAGGATCGCCAGTTCAGCCCCCGGTGCTTGTGGGAGCTCAAATTCCATGTCACGGATCTCTTCCATGTATCAGCTCTAGGAGCAGTGTGGAATTTGATGTCCCTCACAGTCGGGACATCAAACCTTGAAAAATATGCCCAACCCCTAAGGGAGACTTCTGGTCACCCATATGACCCACTTCCAGCCCCTCAGTGCTTTAAAGCTGATTTTTTGAGCCTTCATTCCTTGCCATTGGATCCCCGCCACGTGTCGTTGCCTTGCTCACCATGGAATTTGATGTCCCTCACATGTCAAGGACATCAAACCTTGAAAATGTGCCCATCTCCCTTCTCAGTTTAATTTTAAAATTTTAAATACTCACCTGTTTCCCGCTTCTAACTTCTAACACTCCCGTGCACAACCATATCTGCACACTTCCTCTGCAACTTCCTACCATCACTCCACCATTTCCAAAGCTCAAACCAGCTCAACCAAGGCATCAAAATACCTTTCCCATGGTGATATGCAGGTCTCAGAAGGAGTTTTCATCGAGCTAAGAAGAAGAAACAAAGAACGGAGAAGAACAATAGAAAATCCTCATTGCCGTGAAATCAAAACTTGGAGAAATCTTGCAAATGGATGCACGAATTGACAAACCGTTTTTGTTGTTTGTTCCTCTATCCAAAACCATCAGAAACATACCTTCAGACACTCCTCTTGTGCCATAAATCATTCACAACAAAGAAATCTCCTTTCGCTCAATGAAGAAAAAAGTTGATTTCCCTTTAAACCATTGTTGGATCGAAACGAGATTTCACTTGGAGCACAAGAAGAAAAAACCCATATCAAAAATATAATTTTTTTTGCAAATAGAGGAGAAAACCAGACCTGCAATTTTCGAGGTCCATTAATGGCTGCGATCTAGAAGCACTACTAGGTTGAAAAATTGAAAGTTTAAAATCTCCTAAACTATTGAGCGGGTAGGACTAAAATTTTAGAGGGGCGATATTGGGCAAAACCCATATCGAAAAACTTCGTTCCACGTCAAGCCGACCTCCAGAAGCCCACTTCCTAAAAATAGCAGGCCGTTTGCATAAGGGATTGTTATTTTGGAAAAACCATCAATATAAGAACTTGCGAAGGAGACAGAGACATCAAGATTCACCTGAAGCTGAGAATTTTTCGAGAATGGGCATTTTGGCACTTACTAAAAATAATAAGTGGTCCCACGAGCACCTGCCAAAAATAGAAAGTTGATCAAGGAGAGAGGAATGCAGGGTAAAGAGGAAATCAGAGTCGCAACATTCAGTTGATGTTCGAGGGAGTTGCTTTTTCATACTTACTAAAAATAGTAAGTTGCTCTTTCTAAGGAAAACATGAAGCAGAAGTGGACGGAACAGAAGTTGGCATGACCCTTCACCTCTGAGTATGAGATAGAAGACAGTGATGTCTTGTACCTTGACCTAAATGACCTTAGAACTAGCATGACAACCAAGGACCGAAAGAAGATTGAAGATCAAATATTCACAATTGGTTTGTTCATTGCCGCAAGACACCCATTGTCCGTGCAAAGTCTTGAGTTGGTCCTAGCTTGGTCTCACAACTATAAGCCCGAAACACAAACCATCCGAGGTGACAATGGTACAGGTGACAAAGGTCATTAGCCTTAGAACCACCTCACTTTCTTTGCAGATACTGACATCACCCAACATGGTCGTCATCTCAAAAGACAGGGCCTTGCACGATTGGGAAACGATGGATGCATACGTGCAAGGGGTTGCGCTTGGTTTGTGGTTGAAAATAGGGAGAAAGCCCTCAAGGATGCCCAAGAACCTTCCAAGGTGTGAGTTTCGAGAAGGATACTCAGACACCATCACTCTCCTCAACGAGTTATGGGTGAAGCAAACATAAGATACTTTCAAGACTGGATGGGCCTTTTCATCTTGACGGTGACAAAAGGAAAGCAGAGGATTGACTAGGGCAGATCATCAACGACAATCTCCATCTGCAAGTGCTCTCTAGTATCCATGACGAGGAAGTTCCACATGACTTCTTACTTGGTCTATCTCCTCGCTAGCTCAAGATCATTCAAAGGATTGGCTCTCACACAAAACATTGTTGCCAAGGTGCCTGTGTTCGAGAAACTTCCACAGTTGGTGATGGAGGAAAGCCATAGGCATTTCACTCGCGTGAACGATGCATTCACAATGTATGTGGTTTGAAGCTTAGAAGGAGATCTGGAGGCTAGTATGTCGTCACAAACGACATCTTTGATCAAGAAATATGGCTCTTATTTCATACAATTCTTGACTTTCTCCTACTTGTGAGTTGCTGGCTTCGACCAAGCTCTGCTAAGGCTGCCTAAGTACCTTAGCGACCAAATTATATTGTTCGAGCTTTGCAGACAGATCATTCAAGTGAATAACAAGCTTAGAAGGAGGAAGAAGTTGATTCCATTTCCTATCTCTCTCGGGTATTCACGTGCAAGAGCTCAAATGGCACATCTCATGTGGAGGCCGCTTTCGCTCATTTGACTTTGCATTCCTACATTTCCGTGTCTAATTTTGACATCCGAGAAGATCTTGACTCTTTCTATCTCCTAGAATCGCAACATGAGCCGCAAGTCGAGGACTACTAGGCCGATTGCGTTTCTGACGAATTTGAAGTGCATGAAAAGGACCATATGAGGATGACAATTAGTGAGATGAGGAAATTCAAGTTCTCCTAGTATGAAGATATTTTGCACGATGATGGGACAGAGATGTATGATCCTGAGTACGCGGCAGTCAAGATGTCCCCTCTACCTCTAATCAACTGGTATGTTCGTGATTCAGGGGATATATTAGAGCAGATTTAGAAGGTGGTGAGGAGAACGAGAAATTGGTTTCAAAAGAAGAGAACCATGATCATCCAATCACGAGGAATTCCCCCAAGTTAGAAGCAAGCCTCCCATCAGTCATCTTCAAAAGTCATAGAGGTGACTTCTAGTTCTAAACACTCCGGAGAAAGTTCAAAAGGAAGGCCATAGAATTGGAAGCTTCTCCTCACAAGAAGACGCCAAAGAAACACAGGGTAGAAGAAGGCTCATTTGAGTCACTACGAGAGGAAGACTTGATCACAGAAATGCAGAAGAAAATCCAGTGGCCGAGACACAAGTGAATGAAGAACACATGGTTCAAGATCCAGTTTTTGAGCCACCATAAGAGATCTCACCTCTTGTTGACACCCATACCTCTCTCATTCAGGATTTGCCTCTTCCTTCAGAACAGGGAATTGTTGGTGCACCTATCATTGAGCCCGAATCCGATGAGATGTTTCCTTGGATGCAGGAAACAATTGTCCTTGATACCCGCATTGTCAAACAAGTGTCAACCCCGATCTATCAACGATTGTCTCATTGGTCAAAGTAAAAAGATCAAGAAAGCTCGCACATACAGCCTCACGGTTCTACAGTGGGGAAACGGGTAATCAATACATTGAAGTAGCTCGGCCCAAGGTAATCAAACAAGTGGATGAGATGACACCACCGATAATGAGATGAACACGATCCAATTGGGACCGCAACTCATGAATGGGATTTGCACATGTATTAGCAATCTTCTGCTCTCATGGTGGCAAGGAATAAAGAGGATAAGAAGAAGATTGATGAACTAAAGGAGCAGGTGCGAACTTTGTCATTCTACTTGCAACATATCCGGTTGATCCTAATGCCACGACAATTCCCACCGAGGAAGTTGCGTCGATAAATAGCTTCAACCCCGAATCCATCGGGAGGACCGGGCGAGCGAATAATGAATGGATTAACTCAATTTTTGAAAATGGAAAGTCGGTCTCCAAGAAGTGGTTAAACTCTTCGCTTACATGTGTGTGACAACAAATAGGACGTGGGCACTCAAGGAGGACTTGGAGAAGGAAAGGGACTATTGAGAACCTATGGGCCCTATAGTAGATGAAATGAGCAACACTCATTGCCGGAGTTGATCGACAGGGAAGATTTTGAAACTCCCTCGGAAGACTTGTCACGTGTATAGGCGAGGGCCTTTGCAATCGAGGTTTGAGGCAATCTGTAGTATCCCCTTCTAGGACAAGTTAGGAATTAACACAAATCTGATCATACATAGTGAAGACAATTAATATTCAAACCTTGACTGCTTCTGATTTCCAAAATTAATTCTGCTTAACCATCAAAGCAAAAATCTTCTAACTTTGGATTTTGGGTCACAAAAATATGAAGAACAATATCCCAAAACCAGATTTTGCACAGCCAACATGAAACCCTAATTTTGACCTAAAAAGTAGGTCGCTCAGCACTTTTAGGGCACCAAATCTACTCCAAAAATTATGAAATCAATTTCTCCTCATTCCTCCTAATTTCTATAATGAAATTCACTATTAAACTGACCCATTAACAATAGATCTCAAATAAATATTAATTTATAGCAACTTAGAAGGCTCACAGAGAGCTGAAATCTTCTAAAATTGATATCTCACTCAAAACTCAATATTTTTTCACCAAATAAATTGCAGATTGTTCTATAAATTAAGGGTTTTCCAAAGAGCTATCAATCTAAATTTTCGAGCATTTAAACCTAGCCAAAACAGTCCCGAAAATTGATTTCAAGTTCTTAGGGTTAGATAAAATTATATAAAATAATTCCCAGTATCGTAACCATGAATGCTTCAATTGATCAAAACCAACTCACTAACTTCCCACGCAAAAGAGATAGAGAGAGAGAACATCAAAGGGCATGCATCCCAACTCCAAGCATAGAGTATCAAAATAATTTCATCATAACATAAGTCTAACAATGATCCTAACACTCCTTTTATAAGCAAGGAGGCACAAAATTCGAAATCCCTAGGAGAGGGAAATTATTAAATAAAAACAGTTTATTTTCCCTATGTGTGGCGTCCCCTTTTAAAAAGGGTGATTTTAATATTTAAAAGCCACCTAAATATTATTTAATTAATTCCCCTTTTTAATTTGCATTTTGGGAATTTAATTAAATAATTAAATATATTACTTGCTCCATAAATATTAAATAATTAAATAAATATTGCTTTATAATGTCAAATGATTAAAAATCACTCCCCAGGCAATATTATCTAATTATTTAATATAATTTTCCGCTTCGACATCCCTTTTGCCCACGAGGAATGATAAGCTAACGGTCTTCATAAATGGGGACATTACAGTCCTCCCTTTCCAAGATTGCTTGCCCTCGAGCAATAACAAGCTCATGTGTCCGTGTCCAAAAGTGTGGTACTCCAAAAACCGTGCTCCCATGCCACTCAAGTGAAGTAGCATTTGCAATATCTTGGACTGCTTCATTCTCCTAAAAGTTAGGAGTGTAGTTTGCTGTAAATTCTTCTTCAAACCTGTGCATGAAGCAAACAAATTAGAAAAATAAGTGTTGAAGAACACTTTTCCAATGTGTCTCCATGGCATGTAAAACTCCTCCATGTATGGGCTGCCCCCAAACTCTGTTATGTGGCCCCAAGTGTTGCTGTAATCTCCAAAAATCAGAATTGGAGTGGCTGGTTTCCACCCCCAAATAGTCACCCATGAGTCAAAATCAAGTACCAACACCCATATCATCAACTGCATGTGAAAAATCTGAATGATGGAAGTGATAGTAGAGCTGGTCATAAAGATATCTTCCATCAAAATGAGAGGACAACAACTATCATATTTCAGAATTCTTTTCCCCACATGAATGAGCAACAATCTAGTGAATGAGATAGGCCCCCATGCAACTGAAATTCCATGCCCAACAATAACAAACTGAAGACTATCCATATGCTTGGCTGGAAAAGAAACTCTTACCATGCAAAATGTGGTCCATGTGATCCATTCTTCATCTTCACAACCCTCAATACATTGTTCCCAAGAAAACAAATGTTGAAACTCAATCATATGCATGATATAGAGCTGATTCAAAGTGAATCTCATGACAAATGTGGTACTTCTCACTATCATGGCTGAAAATACAACATGCTTACCCTTTTTTCTCAGAACATAACATGACAACTCAACACCATACCTTCCTCTTCGCTGCTCCCAATGTAAAAGAAGTGCTAAATGGTCAAAAGAAGAACCTGTAACATGTACCAATGATGCTCCAAACTGAAAATCAGCGTACCATGTGACTAAATCCTTTTGTAAGCATGCTAACATGTCCTCAAACAAACCAAAAATGTACATTACAGCAGTGTGAACATTAAGCATACACATATTCCTCTTGGTTTCCAATTCAAACATGAATAGATGATGCTCATACCTTCCTCTTATGACCTCAACAATAAAAACTGAATTTTATCAAGGTATGAGAACAATAGAATGTCCATCTTAATCATCTCATGAGCACTAGTAAATACAAACAACTTGTTATTTACTTCTTCATACCATGTAGAGGGATGACATCTCACTATTTTTGATGCACCATGCATATAAGAAAAAGAGAAACCATAATTCATGCATCCATAAATCATATCACCGTAAACCCAAGGAACTTCAAACCTTTGATTGTGCCCATGTACCTTCTTTATGGATAAAGAAAATAAATCTAAAACATCATACTTGGGGCTGCTCATTACATTTTCATACCATAAAACACCACTTCTCACCTTGTAATTATGTACCTTTACTTGACATGTGCATGGAGCTTCCTTGGAACTTGATTCTAGAAGAGAAAGCACACTTATTTGCTCCCTAATAACTGCTGTTATACACAGGCCAACAAGCTTACTGTCATGATTTTCGTTTGTAGGAGTCTTAGGCATCCCTTTTCTTTTTCCATGTTGATACTTATGCACCCAAGTGTTAGGAGCAAAAACATCAACAATAGTATGACCAAAATACCTCTTATCCATCCATCTAACATGCTCATACCCATATTCATCAAAGCTCAATATATAAGGAGGAAATAGACATGAATAATCATACCTTGGGCTGCCCCCAACATCTACAAAACTCAGAATTTCTGAGTTTAGGACAGCGCTCTTTCCTTCATCATTTTCTTCATCTAAACCCCTTTTTTCTCCTTCACCAATGCTCGTGTCATGTAGGAAATGACTTGGAGTAACCATGAGACTCATACTCCCTTCTTGTCCTTCAAATGGCTCATGATGAAGGTGAATGCTATCCTTCAAATCTGATTTTTCCTTTTTAGCATGCACATGCTCATCAACAACTTCATCATTAGTACTAGCCAAATCAAACTTGGAATAATTTATTACCTCAATGTAGTTGTTAAGTGGTTGCCTTTTATGTGGAGGGAGATATGGTGAAATAGACCCCTTTAGGGCCATATTGAGGTCTACCCTTGGCTGCCCCTTTGAAGCTTGTGTTTGATCACTCAATAGTGACCTTGGCTGCTCCTCCTTCACTATTTTTCGCTGCATATGTACAGCAGTACCGTACAGACCAACAAGTTGAGAATGGTCTAAAGTGCTTGGAAATGTCTCTTCTTCTTTCCTATCATTCATCCCCTCATCCTTGCATTCATTGCCAATCCAAGTAGCATTAGTAACAACTAAATAATGTTCATTAGTTACCTCTTGGCTGTCCTCATTTTGCTTGTCCATGCAAACTTGCAAATCAGATTTCTCTTCCCTCTTGGGCTCATCTCCCATGATTATTTTATCAACATGCATGCAATCATACAAAGGCAAGGAAACCTCTTCAATAAAAATAACTCTTTACCTTGCTCATTTGCATCTAGGGGCTCTTCTTCCTTCTCTTCCTTTTGAACTAAATCTGATTTTTCTGTGCAAATGCCAACTCTCATGCAAGTATTAGATACCAAATTTTTATCATTAGACACCAAAGAACTCATACCTTGGAAAATCATAGTCTTCACTTTGTTCGAACATTGCTCTAGGACACCTTGGGCTAGTGTATGAGCAACACATGATGCCTCTTGACCCAATCCTTCCTCCAACATAGATAGCAAGTGTGTTGGGGGACTCTCATATTCATTTAATATCAAAGACATAATGGCTTGCATGGAAATCATGATCTTTTGAGCATGATCATTACATATAACATCAAAGAACACCTCAAACATGTGAGAAATAAGATCATTACATTCTAAATCCATCATTATAACACAAGATCTTACTTTTGCCATAGTGTTCAAAATACTAACCCTCTTACCAAAACAAGGGCTTGCAAGGTCCCAAAGGCCTTGGAAACTTCCCACCATGACCTCAAATATGTCCTCCATGATGGCATCACTATACGACAATTTAGGGGCTGCAATCCTCATGACCTCACTAATGCAGAAGATGACCATAATTTTGACTTCCCCATCTTTGTGATCCAACAACTCATGCTTAGCCAACTGCATCACCAAGGAATCCCTTGCAAGAAGCATGGATCCATAATCATCTTGCTCTATTGTTGCCAAGCAACTTGTTGCTTCTTCCAAAATTTTGAGCAACTCATCCTTTGATGGAGGTAGGTGCTTGAGTGCTCTACCAAGTTTTCGGAATCTTGCCTTCATGTTACCTGCACTAGATAAATCCATGATCCACAAGCAATGTCAAACCTCACAGTGCTAGAAGAACATGCTCTGATACCACTGTAATATCCCCTTCTAGGACAAGTTAGGAATTAACACAAATCTGATCATACACAACTGAAAACAATTAATATTCAAACCACGAATCGTTGAATTTCCAAAATTAATTCCCACTTAACCATCCAAGCAAAAATCTTCAAACTTTGGATTTTGGGCCACAAAAATATGAAGAACAATATCCCAAAACCAGATTTTGCACAACCAACATGAAACCCTAATTTTGACCTAAAAAGTAGGTCGCCTAGCACTTTTAGGGCACCAAATCTACTCCAAAAATTATGAAATCAATTTCCCCTTATTCCTCCTAATTTCTATAATCAAATCCACTATTAAACCGACCCCATTAACAACAGATCTCAAATAAATATTAATTTATAAAGAACCGAGAAGGCTTACACAGAGCTGAAATCTTCTAAAATTGATGTCACTCAAAACTCAATATTTCTTCACCAAATAAGTTGCAGATTGTTCTATAAATTAAGAGCTTTCCAAAGAGCTATCAATCTGGATTTTTTGAGCATTAAAACCTAGCCAAAATAGTTCCTTAAAATTGATTTCAAGTCGCTAGGGTTAGATAAAATTATATAAAATTATTCTGGTATCGTAACCATGAATACTTCAATTGATCAAAACCAACTCACTAACTTCCCACGCAAAAGAGATAGAGAGAGAACATCAAAGGGCATGCATCCCAACTCCAAGCATTGAGTATCAAAATAATTTCATCATAACATAAGTCTAACAATGATCCTAGCACTCCTTTTATAAGCAAGGAGACACAAAATTCGAAATCCTTAGGAGAGGGAAATTATTAAATAAAAACAATTTATTTTCCCTATGTGTGGCGTTCCCTTTTAAAAAGGGTGATTTTAATATTTAAAAGCCACCTAAATATTATTTAATTAATTCCCCTTTTTAATTTGTATTTTGAGAATTTAATTAAATAATTAAATATATTACTTGCTCCATAAATATTAAATAATTAAATAAATATTGCTTTATAATGTCAAATGATTAAAATCACTCTCCAAGCAATATTATCTAATTATTTAATATAATTTTCCCCTTGTAACATCCCTAAAGCCCACGGGGAATGATAGGCTAAGGGTCTTCAAAAATGGGGACATTACACAATCAATCGGGCCATCACAGAGTTGGAGGAAAAGAGGAACAAGCATACAAATTGCAGGATAGTGTAAATCGGAAAACTCGAAACTTGGAGTACTGCAATGGGTGAGGATACAATTGTTGATGAGTTGATTGGTCCATTTGAAGAATATGTCAAGAAAGAGGTAGGCAACCCATCGTCCTTCACTAAGGATACCCTCGACTTCCTCTAAGAGATTTGGGCCTCTATTGCACTTATCGTAGAGAAACATTCATCATGGTTCGGGAAGTGCAAAGACATCAATAGTGTCATTGATTGATGGACAGATACCTTGGGCTGCGTATGGACAGATACCTTGGGCTGCGTTCGCATTCCTCATGCCAACGAAGTGGAACTGCAGCAATTGCTCGTTTCAGCAAAGAGCTGGGAGGAACAGAGGCCTTCTCAGGAGCACGAAGTGGAAACCAATCGGGAGCGAGATGAAATCCACTACAGCGGCTCATTCTTCTGCATAATTCTTCTTCTTTCTCTCTTCTCGTGTCGTGGTTTCATGGGAGCGAGATGAAATCGTGATCGTTCCTCATTCCTCGCCCACGACTTACGGTTTCGTGGCTCGGGTTTCTATTGTGCATAATTGTTTGGCTACAATCATGGCCCCGGAAACTCCTACTGGCAGCGGCATGATCGGGAACCCCCTAGGTAACACCTCTTGTAGTACAGCGGACATTTTATTGGAACTTCTCAACCGAATCCAGAAAGTTGAACATGCCAATCAACAACTCCAAACTGAGGTCTGTACACTTATTGGCAGGGTCGCAGATGTTGAGGCTGAGAATGCCATCTTGAGAGAAAAATTAGCCAACACCACGAATAATACTTGCTGCCCTACACGCAGAAATCGTTGACCTCCGGTCTCAACAGGAGGAAATCAGAACTAATCAAGCTTCCTTAAAACTGGAAACGGAATCATGGACCAAGGTTTTGGTGGGACAGGCAACGTTCCCCCTCCTTTGGCTGCGGTTGAGGCTGTTATGCAGGCCAAGTTAATTGAGGAGCGTACTAGGCGTGACAGGGAATTAAACCTCAAGGTGAGGGGTCTCCCACCCCCCATGCCAACACAGACCCACTGATAGTTGGTAACTCCTTTTATCACTGATACTTTGGAGATTCCAGACATTACATTAGAAAGAGCTTGGGTTGGCTATGATTCCACACTTTTCATCCGTTTCAGGACAACTTCTGACAGGCTGCGAGCTCTCAAGGTGAAGAGGGTTTTGTTTTCATGCCTAGACAAGGTCTTCCTTGATGAAGATCTTACCAGACACAAGTTGGGGAGCTCAAACGCTCTAGGGAGCAAGTCATGGCAACGAGGAAAGCAGGTAAATGGGCGGTTATCAGGAATCTCCGAGCTATTATTAGAGACTCTCCTCTGGTTGGGAGCCCCGCCAAGGGGCTCCCCGATGGCAGCCAAGTGGGAGAGGAGCCAAGCCGAGGCTTATCTATCAGTTGTTGGAATGGGAATGGTTCCCTTTGGTCTTCCCCTGGCCTTATGTTAGACGCTCTCGGGGCTGCCGACATTCTCTTCATCACAGAGACACACGAGAGCCCGGTTCGTCCTCTCCCAGGTATTACTGGCTTTCTTTGGTTATCAACTTGCAGACAGGAGACTCGGGGTTCGGGTGGTGTCAGGGGCTCTGGTGGGGTTGCCTGTCTTTATAGGGACTCCCTCCGGAACAGGATCTCGATGGTCGGTTTTGATGAGTCTGCTAGGTACATGTGGATTCGTATCAGTGGATCCGCTCGGTTTTCTAGGGATCTCTATATAGCAGTTTGTTACTTTCCTCCGGCTGCTTCCCCTTATGCCATCCACAATGGCCCAGACGGTGATCCTTTCTTTGACTTATACGACAGTATTAGCCAGTACTCTGTCGCAGGGGAGGTTATCATTTTAGGTGATTTTAATGCCCGTACCAGACACTTACAGGTCCCTCTCCATGACAGATTAGAGGATACGTTCTGCACACAAAGGATTGACCCTGTGTCAGTTGGTCTACATAGGATTTCTGCGGATACAGATGGCCCTTTCACAGCTTATGGACGGTTCCTCCTCTAGCTCGGGGAGTCTCGAGGATGGTGATCTTTAACGGGATCGAGCGCTTCCCGATTCACGTTTCTTCACATGTCGTCCCCATGGCGGGGGCACTAGTGTGGTGGACTATGTCCTTGCCAGCCCGGACATCTCACCCCTCTTGTGCTCCTCTGTTTCCCCATTCCCTTTTCCGACCCTGCAGTCCTATCTTTCTCTCTGAGTCACCAGCTCTCCTACCACCACTGCCCCTCCTCCCCCTCCCCACTACCCACCTCGCATCTCCTTTCAGTTTGATAAAGGGGATTACGGATCTTACTCATCCCACATCCGCGACCTTCTCCCCGCTGAGCCCCTATTCTCTAACATGCCTAGTGCGGAGGCCAAATACTCATGCCTCTCCTCTGCCATGTGGGAGGCTGCCCTGAGATCCTTTCCCAGCTCCACCACCCATCCCTCGGTCACTAGTACTACTAATTCTTGCCCCATGAACCAATGGTACGATGTAGAGTGCAAATCCCTTCACCGTCGCCTTCACCAGGCTTTTACCCAGGCCCTCCCCTCCTTCCCCACTCTTAAGGTTGCCTACAGGTGCCTTCTCCGCCGTAAGAAGCGATCCTTCATTTCCCCGCAAATATATATGCTTTCCACCTCTCTTAGGACTAACCCTCGGTCCTTCTGGCGTACTGTCTTCCCCCCACTCCCCCTCCTCCACAATGATCGATCCTATCTCCATTTTTTCCCACACCTCTGCTTTTTACGATGTTCCGGACAACAGTCTGCCCCCGTTGGCCTCCCATCCCCTGGTAATCCCTTCACTTACCGTAATATCAAAGAGGCAATAAGGATTTTGAATCGTGTAGCAAGGCAACGATGTGTGGGCAGCTTTCCGGACCGAGTTCTTGGCGGGGTTTTGAGGTTTTGGTAACTATTTGACCCAGCTGATTTTTTTTCAATCGGTAGTTAGAGTGGGCTTCCTCCTACCCGGTCTAATCATATCATTCACCCGATCCACAAAGCTAGGCCCATTTCGATCCGAACAACTATAGGACTATCATGGTGGGCCATTCTTACTCCAAACTCTATCTTCTTTGTCCTCCATAGGTTGTCCGAGATTTTGGAGCATAAGCAACTCAGAGCCAGAGGTCAAGCTGGTTTTCGCCCTGGTTACCACACCATTGACCACATCTTCACCCTTCGAGCTATTATTGAGGAGGCTCATCACCGCTCTTCGAAAGTTTATTGTTGTTTTGTAGACTTTCGAAAAGCTTTCGACTCCGTACCTCGCATGGCCCTCTTCCAACTGACTCTGAGACATTGGTATTTTTGAGATTCTTATTATCGCCATCATGCGCCTCTATGAGTCCATCCTTGGTCGTCTTCGTATTGCACACGGATTGTCTGATTTCATCAGGAGCACCATTGGGGTTAAACAGGGGTGCCCCCTGTCTCCTACCCTCTTTGGCATTTACATTGATGAGCTAGAATCTTTTCTTCAGGATCACATTCAGGAAGGGGATGGTTGCCTTCTTCACCACGTCTTGATTTCTATTCTCCTATTTGCCGATGATATTGTTTTACTTGCCTCTTCTCCTGAGGGGCTTCAAAGACAACTTGATGCACTTGCTTTATTCTGTGATCTTCAACATTTGACGGTCAATTTGGGTAAGACCAAGGTCATGGTCTTCATGGGTTGAGGACATCACACCTCCATTTCTTCTTCAAGGGGTAGGAGGTTGAAATTACTAATACATACACCTACCAGGGAGTCCAGTTCTCAGGGCCTAGATTCAGTATGAGGCATGCTCTTCAGTCGAGGGTGAATAAAGGGTATGGGTCTCTTGCCATTCTCGAGAGACAGTGTTTTCGGCACCACTTCTAGGACATCTCCTCCAAGATGTTTCTTATGAACTCCCTCATCCGCCCCATTGTTCTCTATGGATCTGTTGTCTGGGGGCCCTCCCTTTTGGACACAAATTGGGCTTTTGCTTTGAGAGGATTTAGACTCTCCTCCTTCGCCGCTTCATCAGATGCAAACAGACGGTCCCCAACATATTATTTTGGCAGAGTTTGGAGCCCGACCTTTCTATCTAGAGACTATATTTGACATCTCAACCTTTCTTCACCGTATCAGGAGGTTTGGTGATCTCTTCGGTGAGTAGGACGGTATCCGTATCTCGCTTATTGTTCTTCTATGAGTATTGCCCAGTGTGTGAGACATTGTTGGTTTGTCGAGACTTCTTCCTTGTTGGATTCAGTTGGTAGCCAGATTGATCGCCTCCCCCCATTCTAGTATTCGCTGAATGCTCCTAGTCATCTCTTGCCCACCAAACAAGTGTTGAACAGGTCCATCTGGGAGGATATCTACAGGAGCTTCATTCAGACTACTTGGGTGAACCCTCTTGGAGGTCTGCGCCCTAAGATGTCCTTTTATGCAGAGCACTTTCTTGAAATCAAAGATGGACTCATCATCCGCCCTCAATACACCTCTCGTCACAGGGTGCATGCCCTTCGTATACCTCTGGGTCAATTTCAAGTCGGCTTCCACAAACTTAGGTGCGAGACTGATCACCACATTGATCAGGAGGAAAAACTTTGTAGGCTTTGTAGCCTTCAAGAGGTGGAGATCAAGACTCATTTCATTTTCTGCTGCCCCATATACTATGAGATCAAAGGATGATTTCATTGTCTTTTCAGAGGGCTTTAGACTCTCTCGATCTTCTTCGACGGTGTCTTGCCCTCTACATCCGTGAGTCTTTGTTGTTTTGAGACCAAATTCTTCATCCCCCTACGAGAGTCATCCCCACAAGACGAATTACAGCCTTCTTTCCGGTTCTACCCATAGGTGGAGGAACTAAACAACAAAGCCTTTTTGACCCAACTACAGTGCATAGATCAGCTCGTCCTTGGTTGGACCTTCATACTTCCCTTGATCACCGCCAGCAGAATCGGATGCACACATGTACGAGAGAAACCCGGCTCCATTCCTCCCCACAGCCGTTGCTTCGAGTCTACGATCTTAGCGGGGAGGAGGATCTCGCCCCCTCTTCGGGTTACCGTCCTATCAGGAGCTTCTTTTCGTCGGCCTCTAATGTTAGGAGGGGTGTAGCTACCATTCCCGAGTAGACCATTGGTCCTTGTTCCTCCCAGTCATTCTCTTCTTTGCTTCATTGTCTTTCTCCCGTGCTTGCTCTATTCCCCCGCCTTTGGGGGTATTGGCTTCGGGTTTCCTTTCTGCTTTGTCTTTTCTCATTTTTTTTTTTTTTGGGAACTCGTTTTGAGTTGTCCCCGCTCGCACTTTGTATATTGTTTGGGTTGCAGTCCCATTGACCTACTTTTGTGGTCATTCGTTGGACATTAATATATTTATCTTATCTTATCTTCTTCTTCTTCCTCTTCTCTCTCTCTCTCTCTCTCTCTTCTCTCCTCACCCAACGCTCTCATCAATGTTATATTTTTGCGTTGAGGTTTGCAGTTTTTACTATAACTTTAAGTGACTTTAGAAACATAATGTCAACTTTAAGTCACCTTAATTTTATAAAAGGGACTTAAATATTTAAGTGGAATATGAATAGTCTAAAGTCAAATTAAAGTATTTGAAAAGTCATCGGGAAGATGAAGAGTTGCCTTCTTTTCTATAAATTGTAACAAGCTCCTCATTTGAGCCTCTTCTGAGAAAACTTCTTATACTTTTTAGATATTGGAGCTTTTTTTATGAATTCATGAGAGAGATATCCTTGTGAAGAGAGCAAAGAGATAGCAAATTTCTTCCATTTTCCCTACTCAAAAATGTCTTCTATTTCTATGTTATGTACAATTTCTGCTTGAGCTTCAATAAAGGAAGAAGGAATTTTAGCCTTTTTTGACTAAGGAGTTTAGTGGTACTTTGTGCTCATTAAACGCTATTTGGTCTTGTTGCTGTTATGCAGATTTGATTTCTTCTAAATTCAAGTGCATGTAATGAATTTTTGGCTGGTGTATGCAAGTCTCTGATTTTCTACTTGTAGCATTAGTTTCTCTTTTCTAACTTTCTCACTCCCTTTCCCGCTTTCCTAGCAAATTCCTCTCTTGCAGATATATGCAAGCTTTTGCCGAGGTCAGTGGAGTGCCCCTGTTGGATCCCTGGCTGAAAGGCCAACATGTAAAACTCACTTTTTACTCGCGCATGCACGTATGGCAGCTGCACCGGTTAAATAGAGGGACTCAAACTCCTAGAGCGTTGGCAAGAAATGCACAAATTTGTCCCCTACAAATTTTCTCGCCAACAGTTTTTGGTGCCCACTGTGGGGTAGATTGAACAATATTTGCACCTGAATACGACCAGAAGGTCAAAAAAATACAAGAAAAATTAAAAAAAAAGAAATAAAATTTGTGGAATTTGAATAGCTATATGAGCTTCATGTCTACAAACCATGGCTATTCTGGGCCATCCTCCTTTTGAAAGACCTGAATTGCTCTTCCACATTCAAGAGGATATTTGGCATAACAAGAAAAGTGTCAACCATTATTTCATCGCTACGAGAATACTCGACCTTGAAGAAGAACACGCTGCTGAATTTGAAAGATAAAGACAAATTCAAGCACTATGCAGAGAAGAGCATAAATCTCCAAGTTGGCGGATAGAAGATACACCCGACAACAAAGACAAGGAGGACAAACCGATCCTACTTTTGAAGAACTTCAAAGAAGACAAGAGCTGCTCCAAATTCAGAGGTCTCCTTTTCGTCACATAGCTGGTCACATTGGGAGTCCAAGCATTGTCAATCCATTGGACGTTGAGTTCCCATACATCAACGAGAATCTTGAAGATTTCAGCGTAGAGACCTGCAGAAGAAGCTAGAGAAAGAGAAGTAAGAGCTGAAGCCGAAATAAGAGCTCAAATTGAAAGAGCTCAAGCCGAAGCAGACAAGAGCATAATAGAAACAAGCACCTTAGAGAGGTTGGAAGCTAGAATTCGAAACAAAATGGTGGATCGTGATTGTGAGGACCGTAGGCCTAATGCACCTAGGGGGAACACCAGCCCACTCGCCCTTACTCAACCACTTCACGAGCTCAAGAAAAAACTTTCCAAAATTTAGAGGGGATGGTTCTCAACTCCCCGAAGAACATATAAAGCGTCACTGCTTGCGGTGTATTGGGCGTTGAGCACGAAGATGTGGCAATTCGACTCTTTGTGGAGTCACTTCAAGAAAAAGCTGCCAAATGGTTCTACATGCTACCCCTGAGGTTTGTCACCTCTTCGGGAAGATATAAGAAGTACATTCGAATATAGGTTCAAGACCACGGAAGACTGTCAGGATCTCTTGGTCTAATTGGTACAAATGAAGAAAGAAACCTCTGAATCAATGAGAGACTTCATAGCAAGATATAACAAAGTGATAAGAAGAATCCCTGAAGATGTGGTGTCTCTTGAAAATAATTTGAAGAGATTCTTCATTAGTGCCTTGCCATCAGAAGTAGGTTTGGTTTCTTCCTTAGAAAAACCCAACCAAGAACATTGAGGGAAGCTCAAGACTACGCGATAGAAACCGATGATGATCTAATCCTGTCCGGTAAAGTGAAAGGCCCAAATGGAAAGCAAAAAGGCCAGAATTCAAGCTTAGTCACTAAAGACCCAATGTTCCACCTCCTCGCCGGCTCGCTCTCGAAGCACCACTTGTCAATGCTCCTTGTGACACCGAAGAACTAGAGGAGGAAGTGGAAATTGAAGAACCTGAAGAAGAAAATGCGGGTGATGATGACAACTATCTTGAGGTCGAGGAAGTTGATGGTGATACGCACAATGGCCTAATTGAGTACGTTCATGATGAAGAAGCTCCAAGCTTCTCATGCGCAGTTTTCACTCGCGTACAGTCCAAGAAAGGTGCTCCATCCTTAATGGTTGCGGTGAAGGAAAAGAAGAAGAAATAAGATCCTTCTGCGGAGGTTCCACAAAATAAAATCATCAATAGAGGATCACCACTACCACCTTCGATGGAGTCGGCTAAAGAAAAATCGGACCCACTAGTTAGCAAGGATCATCTGCCATACCAAGTAAGTCATCCAATCCTTCTCCCAACTCAAAAATTGCTAAAAATAATTCTCCTTCAAATGTTGTTTCTACAAAAACATCTAAGGTTCCATCAAAACCTACATCCCCACCTCCTTCCAAACTAGTTACTGCACCCGTGAAGGAAAATTCAACCCCAAAGTAGCAAAACCTTCACCATGTAAATCTTCTAGTCATTCCCAGGAACCTCTACCTTGCCCACCATAACCCCATTTGACTTTGTGGAACACGCAAGCAAAACTAAAGTCCAACTCATAGAAATAGAATACCTCAAATGCATTTTGCCCAATTTGATAGGTTCATTGATGTAGTCCGTGGTGGTAATCCTATAACCTTAGGTCCAAATTCCAAAGGCTTACTCCCCACACCATCCACACCACCTTCTCAAAACATGCTAGCCCTCAATGCCTCCAAAACCAACAAGGTTGAACCTTTCTACATGTCACTCCTCATTAAAGGCTTCCAACTAAATAATTGCATCATAGATTTTGGAGCCTTAGATAATGTGATGCCCATCAAAGTTGTAAATGCCCTAGGCCTCACCTTGACCGGCAAATGGCACCTGCTTTCTTCAATGGAATCCAAACAAGTGCCATTGGTAGGAAGAATCAAAGATGCACAGGTAACATTAGTTGATTTTCCAGATAAGGTGCTTCTAACCATCCTGAGACATCCTATCATCCTTTGGCATGCTACTAAGCCGAAGCTTCTACAAAGACTTGGGTGGAGAAATAAAAATGGATTGATCATTTGCAACTATTCCAGTGAAAGGCGAGATGAAGAAGTTGCTGCCACTAAGAAAGATGAAGTACACAAGTCACGAAATTCGATGAGCCAAAGGCAAACATTCTGCATTTCGGGACAGCGGGCTAGGCAACTACTTCCTCACATCAGAAAGAGATGAGAACTTTCCACTTCTTATGGAAGAAGAAGAAGATCAAGTTTGGACAATGGAATTTGATGGTAGTCATTCCAATGTCGGTTCGGGAGTAGGTGTGGTGTTGTACTCTCCTTCTGGCGAATTGTACCCATTTGCCTACAAGGTGCACTTTGATAATACGAATAGCATGGCAGTATATGAAGCTCTCCTCTTAGGCATGGGCGTGGCAGAAGACATGGGAATCGAGAAGCTGAAATGTCAGGGTGATGTGGAGGTGATAGTAAAGCAAGTCCGGTAACAATATCAGGTGAAAAATCCAAGACTCCATCATTACAGAAACAAAGTATGGGATTGCATTGAGTGTTTCGGCGCATTTTCCATTGAAGCTATCCCACGAGAAAAGAATGAAAATTTTGTTTCTCTTGCAGTATCGACTTCCCTAGTGACGCCGCATCCTTCTTTTGGTAAAGACAAGGTGACCATTGAAATGGTGTTCAGGCCTAGTGTACCAGATAATGCAAATCATACGCATGTCTTCAATGATGATAACCAAATTCTAGCATTCTTGGAACAAAGGGACAATTTCAATAATCTCTTCTTTGAAGGAAGTGAGAATCCACACCGAGAAGCGGTAGCCAAAGAAGAGAAAGAAGGAATTGAAGGGATTGATGAAGGAGTGATCAAATTGAAAGGAAACAAGATTCCCAAAGGTTTGGTTTCTCTAGAGGACCTCTTTGACAAACACGACAGATTCATTCAAGAGAAAGCAAAACAATCTTCTCGATGCCCAATTGATTTTGAGAAGGAGAACATCGGCACCCCGGAAGAGCCATGGATGGAAAATATTGGAAAAGGAGTTCATTCGTTCTTGAAATGGTGAACTTTCTTCGTTGCTTGGTTCGAGTTTGCTGAATTAATGAAGCACATCACACCATGATGAAACCACGAGCAAACTTCAAATGGAACAATGAAGGGAAGGCATCGTTTAAAGAGATCAAAAAATCCATTTCCAAAGCTCGACCCTCGTGTCTCTAGATTTCAAGAAAAAAATCGTCATGTATTGCTATGCATGGAACACACACTCTCTGCCGTTCTAGTCCAAAAGAATGATGAAGGTGTGGAGGCACCCATTGCTTTCATGAGCTGCCCATTGAAGAAGCATGAACTAAACTACAACCAAGCTGGAGAAACATGCCTATGCCGTAGTCAAGGCTGTAAAAAAATTTCAGATTTTACATACTAAACTCTCATACTGTGGTGATGGTACCCGACAATGCAATCAAGTCCATCTTGACACAACAAGATCCTGGAGCTAAAAGAGGAAACTAGGTTGCAAAAATTCAAGAGTATGATTTGGATATCCGGCTCTAATTTGGTACGAGGAAATGGCTTGTGTAGGTTGATCACTAAAGATGAAGCACTCAAGGCTCAACACGGTGAAGACAATTGTGCTTGCCCAATTTGTTCTGAAAATAATCCATAGGTTCTCTTTGTAACCACTACTTGATGAGTGGTATGTTGATATTGCCTATTACCTAACTTATGGAGAATGCCCTTCTCATCTTGATTATAAGCAAAGAACACTCAAGCTGAAGGCAACAAAGTTTGTAATCTGGAACCATGTACTTTACAAGAGAGGTCTTGATGGATGCTTCCTCAAATGTGTAGACAAAGAGCAACAAGAAAAATTGCTTAAAGCATACCATGACCAAGCATGTGGTGGACATTTCTCGGCGATGGTCACTGCACACAAGATCCTTCGAGGAAGGTATTATTGGCCCACCCTCTTTGCAGACACTCAAGAATGGGTTTCCAACTGTGAAGCATGTCAACAATTTGTTGGGAGACCCCAACTTGCAGCACTACCACTCAAGCTAGTTGTTATTGAAGAACCATTTCAAGCTGTGGGGACTAGATTTCATCGGTGTATTGAATCCTCACTCAAGCGCGGGGCACACCTATGTGCTCACAGCGAGAGACTGCTTCACAAAATGGGTGGAAGCTATTCCGGCCAAGCAAGCCAACACCAAAACAGTATGTAACTTCATCAAGGAGAATATCATAGTACGTTTCGAGTGCCACAGAAGATTGTAGTGGACAATGCTACCTATTTCTCTTGACGAAGTTGGCCCGAGTTTTTCTGCTACGGCTATAGAATTTCCTTGTCTCATTCATCAAACTACTATCCACAAGGAAATGGACAGGCCAAATCAAGCAACAAGAACATCATGACCATTGTCCGTAAGCTCGTGGATGAAAACCAAAGGAATTGGCACAAGAAGTTGTATGATGCATTATGGGTGGATAGGATCACCCCCAAGAAGGCAATAGGTATGTCACCATTCCAACTGTTGTATGGAGTCGAAGCAGAAATTCCCATCACGGTTGAGATGCCAACTCTCAAGTTGCTCCAGGGAATAGAAGACAGACAGTACAAGGATTCCATTGACAAGAGGATCCTCTTTCTTGAGAAGCTAGAAGAGAATAAACTCTGAGTGGTGGACCATATCAAGGAGCACCAATTGAAAGTAAAGATCTTCGACAAGAAAGCCAAAACGAGAGAATTCAAAGTTGGAGACCTCGTCTTGCTATGGGACAAGAGAAGGGAACCAAAAGGCAGCCATGGAAAGTTTGATTCATTATGGCTTGGCCCATTTCAGATTCGTGAAGCTTGCGGTGAGAATGTTTTTCTACTCTCATATTTGGATGGAACGCCGCTAGAATTGCCTCGCAGTGGGAAATACCTAAAATTGTATCATCAGTGAAAGTGGGTTGTCCCCACCTTGTACCATAGGTGATTGTTAGGTGTGTTTCCCTTTATGTTGTGTGTGTTTCCCTTCTGTTGTGTGTCGTGTGTTTCCTTTCCGTTGTTTTGTGTGTGTGTGCGTGTTTCCTTCTTCATTATCTTTCTTTCTTGTGAATTGTACATAACTCTGCAAAGCCCAATGGATAAGGCAATGGGCAATGGATCATATGGTCTAAAGTTGAGATTTTGGATTCCCCATGCCATGTCTTCACTATACTCAGTCCATGTCATGTACCCAAGCTAGAGCCAGTTGTCATGCAAATGTGCAACAAGGAAATTAACAATTTCCGAGCATGACAACTATACCCCTGCGTTAATTTTTTCAAGTCCTATCATTCCAAGACACCCTGGGTCTGTCCAATCAGTCCAAGTGGTCTCCCGATTAGCATTATCTCATCCCCCTAGGTAATTTAGGAAAGTTCATTCATTCCCCCTAGGTGATTTTAGGAGTTCATTAAAAGTTACAAGTTTCGATAGGTTGTGGGAAGGGCTATCACTGGCCTTCCTAGGGCTGGAGCAACCCCATGGAGCGGAGCAGAAAAGCCAAAACAGGTATGTAGGTGATTCGAAGGCCTTGGGACATCATGGAAGTGATTCAGGAAAATTCTGGAAAGACTCGGAGAAGTTGAGGCAGTTTCACCAAAATTAGGGTTCACAAGCCTAGGCAGTGCACAGGCCAAAACAGCCGCTGAGCTTACGAAGGTGATTACGGGAGCTCCGGATAGAGTTAGGAGCAAAACGAAACATCGTTGGAAAGAGAATTCCAAGCCCTACAAGATGGTGAAATTATTTTTTTCACAACACTTTGGCACATTAGGCCTGCAAACAGTTTTTCGCACGCACAGGTGGAGTACCAAATCAAATATCCGCTTTTTCAAGGATCGAATGGAAGAATCAAGACCTGAGACTCTCACCATTGGATTCAAAAGGCCATTTCTAGTCAGGATCATATAAAATTTCATCAAAAAGTCCATTGGGAGGTCAAGTTATCGTCATTTCAAGTTGTCCTTTTGGAGTGAGTTCGGGAGTTAGCCAATTTTTGGGAGGACACGTGTTAGCTCCAAGAGCACGGTGGGATTTTGTGTCCCTCAAGGTCGGGGACATCAAACCTTGAGAAATGTGCCCGGCCCCATATGACCTTTGGATCCTCTTGCAACCTCCAGGATCACTAGTTCAGCCCCCAGGTGCTTGTGGGAGATCAAATTCCCTAACGTCGGATCTCTGCCACATATCAGCTCTAGGAGCGCCGTGGAATTTGATGTCCCTCATGTCCCTCATAGTCAGGGACATCAAACCTTGAAAATGCACCCAACCCCCTAAGGGAGACTTCTGGTCACCCATATGACTGCTTTGACCCCTCGATGTTTTAAAGCTGATTTTTGAGCCTTCATTCCCCTGGCGTTGGATCCTGCCACGTGTTGTCGCCTTTCTCACCATGGAATTTGATGTCCCTCACATGTCGATGACATCAAACCTTGAAAAATGCGCCCATCTCCCTTCTCGACTTAATTTTAAAATTTTAAATACTCACCTGCTTCCCGCTTCTAACTTCTAACACTCTCGTGCACAGCCATATTTGCACACTTCCTCTGCAACTTCCTACCATCACTTTGCCATTGCCAAAGCTCAAACCAGCTCAATCAAGGCATCAAAATACCTTTCCCATGGCGATATGCAGGTCTCAGAAGGAGTTTTCATCGAGCTAAGAAGAAGAAACAAAGAATGGAGAAGAACAATAGAAAATCCTCATTTTCGTGAAATCAAAACTTGGAGAAATCTTGCAAACGGATGCAAGAATTGACAAAAGCAGATTTTTGCTATTCGTTCCTCTATCAAAAACCATCAGAAACATACCTTCAGATACTCCTCTCGTGCCATAAATCATTCACAGCAAAGAAATCTCCTTCCTGTCTCAACGCCGTAAAAATTTGATTTCTCGTCAAACTAGCCGGGATCGAAACGAGATTTCGCCTAGAACACAAGAAAAAAACCCATATCAAAAATATAATTTTTTTTGCAAATAGATGAGAAAACTAGACCTGAAATTTTCAAGGTCCATTAATGGCTGCCGTGTCTAAGAAGCATTGTCGAGATGAAAAATTGAAAGTTTAAAATCTCCTAAACTATTGAGTGGAGTACGTCTAAAATTTCGGAGGGTCAATATTGGGCAAAAACCCATATCGAGAAAACTTTGTTCCACGTCAATCCAACCTTAAGAAGCCCACTTCCTAAAAATAGGAGGCCTTGTACATGGGGAGTGCTATTTTGGGAAAACCATCAACGAAGAACTTGCGAAGGAGACGGAGACACCGAAGATGCACATCAGTGAGAATTCTTGAGAACGGGCATTTTGGCACTTACTAAAAGTAGTAAGTGTTCCGCCAAGCTTACCCGAAAAATAGAAAGTTGATCCAAAAGGAGAGAGGAACATACGAGAAGAGGAAATCAGTCAGTGACATTCAATTGATGTTCAAGGGAGTTGCTTTTTCATACTTTCTAAAAATAGTATGTTGCTCTTTCTAAGGAAAACATGAAGCGGTGGGTGACGGAAGTGGAACAACGCTTCGCTGCAAAGAACGAGATAGAAGATAGTGATGTCATGTACGTGGACCTAAACGACCTTAGAACTCGCATGACAGCCAAGGACTGAAAGATGATCGAAAATCAAATATTAACAATTGGTTTGTTCATTGCCGCGGGACACCTAGTATCCGTGCAAAGTCTTAAGTTGGTCCTAGCCTGCTCTCACCACTATGAGCCCGAAACACGAACCATCCGAGGTGACAATGATAGTACAACGACGGCAATCATTAGCCTTTGAATCACCTCACTTTCTCTGTAGATACTAACATCACCCAACATGGTCACCATCTCAAAGATAGAGCCTTGCACGATTGGAACCGATGGATGCATACGTGCGAGGGTTTGCGTTGGGTTCGTGGTTGAAAACAGGGAGAAAGCCCTCGAGGATGCCCAAAGAACCTTCCAGGTGTGAGTTTCGAAGGATACTTAGGCGCCGTCACTCTCCTCGTGAGTTATTGGTGAAGCAAACAGAAGAGACTTTCAAGACTGGATGGGCCTTTTCATCTTGACGGTGATAGAAGGAAAGTAGAGGATTGAGTAGGGAAGATTATAAGCGACAATCTCCATCTCCATCTGCTCATGTGCTTGGTACCCATGACGAAGAAGTTCCACATGACATCTTACTTGGTCTATCTCCTTGCTAGCTCAAGATCATTCAAAAGATTGGCTCTCACACAAAACTTTGTTGCCAAGGTGCCTGTGTTCGAGAAACTTCCACAATTGGTGATGGAGGAAAGCCATAGGCATTTTGCTTGTGTGAACGATGCGTTCACAATTTATGTGGTTCAAGCTTGGAAGGAGATCCTGGAGGCTATCATGTTGTCACAAGTGGTGTCCGTGATCAAGAAATATGGCTCTTATTTCATACAACTCTCAACTTCTCCTACTTGCGAGTTGTTGGCTTCGACCAAGCTCTGCTAAGGCTGCTAAGTACCTTAGTGACCAAATTGTATTGTTCGAGCTCTGCAGACAGATCATTCAAGTGAATAACAAGCTTAGAAGGAGGAAGAAGTTGATTCCATTTCCTATCTCTCTCGGGGTATTCACGTGCAAGAGCTCAAATGACGCATCTCATCTGGAGGCTGCTTTCGCTCATTTGACTTTGCATTCCTACATTGTCAGGCCTAATTTTGACATCCAAGAAGATCCCAACTCTTTCTATGTCCTAGAATTGCAACACGAGCCGCAAGTCAGGACTCTTTGGGCTGATTGCGCTAATGAATTTGAAGTGCGTGCAAAAGACCATATGAGGATGACAATCAGTGAAATGAGGAAATTCAAGTTCTCTAGTATGAAGATATTTTGCACGATGATGGGACAAAGATGTATGATCTTGAGTATGCGGCAATCAAGATGTCCCCTTTACCTCCAATCAACTGGTATGTTCGTGAATCAAGGGATATATTAGAGCGGATTGAGAAGGTGGTGAGGAGAACGAGAAATTGGTTTCAAAAGAAGAGAACCATGATCATCCAGTCACGAGGAATTCCCCTAAGTCAGAAGCAAGCCTCCCATCAGTCATCTTCAAAAGTCATAGAGGTGACTTCTAGTTCTAAACACTCCTGGAGAAAGTTCAAAAGGAAGGCCATAGAATTGGAAGCTTCTCCTCACAAGAAGACGTCAAAGAAACTCAGGGTAGAAGAAGGCTCATTTGCATCACTGCGAGAGGAAGACTTGATCGTAGAAATGTAGGAAGAAAATCCAGTGGCCGAGACACAAGTGGATGAAGAACACATGGTTCAAGATCCAGTCTTTGAGCCACCACAGGAGGTCTCACCTCTTGTTGACACCCATACTTCTCTCATTCGGGTTTGCCTCCTTTAGAACAAAGAACTGTAGGTGCACCTATGATTGAGCCGAATCCGATGAGATGTTTTTGTGAATGTAAGAAACAATTGTCCCGACACCCGCTTTGTAACAAGTGGCGACCCCGATCTATCAACGATTGTCTCATTGGTCAAAGTAAAAACATCAATAAAGCTCGCACATACAGCCTCATGGTTCTACAGTGGGGAAACAGGTAATCAATACAATGAAGTAGCTCGGCCCAGGGTAATCAAGCCAGTGGATGAGATGACACCAGCTGATTATGAGATGAACACGATCCAACTAGGAACGACAACTCATGAGCGGGATTTGCACATGTATCAACAATCTTACGCTCGCGTGGTGGCAAGGAATAAAGATTATAAAAAGAAGATTGATGAACTAAAGGAGCAGTGCGAACTTTGTCATTCTACGTGCAACATCCGGTTGATCCTAATGCCACGACAATTCCCACCGAGGAAGTTGCGCGATCAATAGCTTCACCCGAATCCATTAGGAGGACACACAAGTTCACAATGCGGGTGCGAGCGAATAATGAATGTATTAACTCAATTTCTAAAAATGGGAAGTCGGGTCTCGAAGCGGTGAAACTCTTCGCTTACATGTGTGCGACAACAAATAGGACGTGGGCACTCAAGGAGGACTTGGAGAAAGAAATGGACTATAGGGAACCTATGGGCCCTATAGTAGATGAAATGAGGAACACTCATTGCCGAGGAGTTGATCGACAGGAAGATTTTGAAATTCGCTCGAAGACTTGTCACGTGTATGGGCGAGGGCCTTAGATATCAGGTTTGAGGCAATCAATCGGGCCATCACGAGCTAGAGGAAAAGAGGAACAAACATACAAATTGCAACATAGTGTAAATCGGAATGAATACTCAGAAACTTGGAGTACTTACTGATGGGTGAGGATCTGACTGCTGATGATATGATTGGTCCATTATAAGAATACGTTAAGAAAGAGGTAGGCACCCCATTGTCCTTCACTAAGGATACCCTCGAATTCCTCTCAGAGATTCAAGCCTCTATGGCACTTATCGTAGAGAAACATTCATCATGGTTCGGGAAGTGCAAAGACATCAACAATGTGGCTGATGGATGGACAGATACCTTGGGCTGCGTTCGCATTCCTCATGGCGACAAAGTGGAACTGCGCAATGTAGCTCGTATCAGCAAAGAGCTTGGAGGAACGAAGCCTTCTCAGGAGTGCGAAGTGGAAACTAGCCAAGGAGCGAGATCAAATCCACTACAGCGGCTCATTCTCTGCATAATTCTTCTTTCTCTCTTCTTCTTCTTATTCCTCTTCTTTCTCTCTCTTCTCTCCTCACCCAACGCTCTCTCTCATCAATGTTATATTTTTGCGTTGAGGTTTGCACTTTTTAATATAACTTACATGACGTTAGAAACATAATGTAAACTTTAAGTCACCTTGAATTTATAAAAGGGACTTAAATATTTAAGTGGAATATGAACAGTCTAAAGTCAAATTAAAGTATTTGAAATGTCATTGGGAAGATGAAAGGCCTTCTCTTCTATAAATTGTAACAAGCTCCTCAATTGAGCCTCTTCTGAGAAAACTTCTTATACTTCTTAGATACTGAAGCTTTTTTTTTGTGAATTCATGAGAGACATATCCTTGTGAAGAGAGCAAAGAGATAACAAATTTCTTCCATTTTCCTTACTCAAAAATGTCTTCTATTTCTATGTTATGTACAATTTCTGCTTGAGCTTCAATAAAGGAAGAAGGAATTTTAGCCTTTTTTGACTAAGGAGTTTAGTGGTACTTTGTACTCATTAAACGCTATTTGGTCTTGTTACTGTTATGCGGATTTGATTTCTTCTAAATTCAAGTGCATGTAATGAAATTTCTGGCTGGTGTATGCAAGTCTCTGATTTTCTACTTGCAGCATTAGTTTCTCTTTTCTAACTTTCTCACTCCTTTCCCGCTTTCCTAACAAATTCCTCTCTTGTAGATATATGCAAGCTTTTGCCGCAAGGTCAGTGAAGTGCCCTGTTGGATACCCGGCCGAAAGGCCACCAGGATAAAATTCAGTTTTTACTCGCACATGCACATACGGCAGCTGCACCGGTTAAGTGGAGGGACTTAGACTCCTAGAGCATTGACAAGAAACCCACAAATTTGTCTTGACAAATTTTCTTGCCAACAAACCCACAAATAAATGCATCAAAAATGGAAAGAACATGTATTCTGACTTTTGACATTGAATTCGATGCAACAAAACAAGGAAAAATATAGTTCTTTATTTCTGATTACTTGCACCTAACTCAAGGTAACATAATTGTAGTTTTAACAACAAATAGAGGGATACCCTTACGTGCCCTTGCACTATCTTCTGTGCAAAACACAAATCTTGTCAATAAAGACTTCTAAGTCTTGTATAGCAAAAGAACTCCCAAAATCGTGCCCGAAAGCCTGTGTTTTTCTACCTCACGTCTGTATCAAACAGCTGCCCTCGAACTTGAGTCTGAGTCTTTGACCTTAAATTGGACACTAAAAATTCTCGTGATTGGAAATGCAATTGACTTTTCCTCGTGATTTACAACAATCTGTGCAAGAATTGAGTGTCTTTGCCCTTGTTTTGGACCACAAACCGTGTCCTCGTTTTCACTTGGGCCCTTCGTTTTGCCACGAACTAAGTGGTATGTCTTTACCCTCTCATTTTGACCACGAACTGGTGTTTACCCTGACGGTTTTAACATGAACTTAATGCTACAGGTCTGCATGACCTCCACATTCTTGTCGTTGTTTGTGCTCTTCTGCCAAGAGCTTCCTCAAACTATGAATGGATTTTTTTCTCCCTCGAATTGTGAACCTACCTCTGATGCTAATGTTAGAATATGCAAAGAGAAGAAAGAATTAAGAGAAGACTGAATGCACACCTTCAACAAGTGTGGCAGCATTATTAAATATGCAAGAGGTGGTTACAAGTGGTTATGGTTGGTTGAGCAGTTACCAACTACATAACTGCATCATACGCTATATAATGCTCTATATTTCAACAAAAATGACTCCATGGGAGAAAATATTTGCTATGCCTGTCAAAATGATAATTCTTCCAAGGTTTCTTCCTCCAATAAGGCATCATATGCCAAAAATTTATGGAAACGATAAGGGCAAAGGGAAGAATAAGGGACAAAGAGGCAAAAACTGTACGGACTGTGGGAAACAAAATGAAAAGCAGAATGATAGACAACATTTGTTCTGCAAACGTTATAGAAGAAATTGAGCCATGAGGCTCATGAATGCAAGACTTCATGGGAGAAAATTGAAGCCTATCGCAAACAAAAAGAAGAAAATAAAGAAAAGAAGACCAAAGAACTAGACTCGGCCCAATTCACAAGTGAATATGTGCTTTCCAGCTCAGATGAAGCAAACAATGTCTCAGTGAGTATGACATGGTTTGATGCTTGGGTCCTAGATACTAGTGCCACTCAACATGACTTTTCGAAAGGACTTCTTTGAGGAGCTTTATGCAAAAATTGTGGTCCGGTATGCTTAGAAAACAGATCAAGTCTTCAATTAGAAGGAAATGGTACAGTTTGACTCACGTGTCTGGGGCTTCCAGATGTCATTCTTCAAAACGTCATATACATTCTTCAGTTGAAGTGAACTTGTTGTCCTTGGTGCTCGTTCATCAACAAGGGCACTCCATTTTGTTGGACAATGGGGAAGCCGCTATAAACAGGAAAAGTCACAATGCAATCGTATTGAATGGATTTGAGGAAGGAAAATTGATAAAACTTAGGGACGAGGCATCAGTTTCAAGGATTTTTACTCATCTCACTGAAAACAAAATGTTTGCAAGTGTGTTGTGGCATGCAAGATTCAAGCATACCAACTACAATAGTATTCACGTATTGCAAAGGAATGGTGTTGTAGGCTTGCTTACCCTGCCCACAAAACTTGAGAAGTGTGAAGCATGCATTTTGGGTAAACACACAAGCGGACCTTTTTAAAATTTAAAATGGAAAGCCAATAGAAAATTGTAGCTGGTTCACTCAGACTTGTGTTCTCTTGCGATTCTCTCTATTGGTGGTCACAACTACTACGTGTTGTTTATCAACCACTATAACAAAATGACCTGGATGCCTTTCTCAAACAAAAATCAGAGACCTGACCTTCAAAACGCTTTAAAAGTTTCAAATGATAGCGGAAAATGAAGCTCAACCCCGCATTCGGACACTTAGAACTGACAATGATGGTGAGTACACTTTAAAGGGGTTTGAATCCTATCTCAAGCAAAATGGGATCAAACACAATCTCATAGTTCGTCACACTCCTAAAAAAATGTAGTTAAGAGGATGAATATAACCATGCTGAACATGGATCGTGTAATGATATATTTCAAGGTTGTAAATCTACATTTTTGAGAAAAAGCATGTCATACAACCGTGTACCTCACTCTCTGAGATCACCATCAACACCCCTTCATTGAAGACTCCATATGAAATGAGGTGTGGTCATCTTCCTTCAGTGCAACATCTTTGGGTTTTTGGATCCATTTGTTATACATTGATTCCTAAGGAGAAAAGAAATTTGTTAGATCACATGAGTCACAAATACATTCTCTTGGGATTCTCTCGAATCCTTTAGGGGATATATAGGATGTATGATGAGAAAAACAAGAAGTTTCTTGTCGTAGAGATGTTGTCTTTTGTGAAACTGCAAAGGACAAAGCTAGCATTGATTGACAATTGAGTCAACTTGACAAATATGCAAAGTTTGATGTCTTGAAGATTAATTTGGAAATTTCAAACAATGAGGGCGGACATGAAATTAGAAATCATTTGATTTTGTCTCGTCTCTTATAAAAGAGAATGAAAGTCCTAAAGAAGAAAATGTAACTCCTCAAGGAGAAAATGAAACTTCATCAAAAAATGAACAAGGGCCACAAGAACAAAGGTCAAAAAGTGAAGGAGCTTCAAATCAAGAAAATGAGGCACCAAAACCATAGAAGAAGATGCCTAAATGGGCAACACAAACATTGAAAGATGTTTGTCTTGATGAAGTTGGGAAAATGGCACTTGGAGTGCACATGGAGCCACACAACAATCCGATGAGTTCTTTGAAGAAATTCAAAGTAAGATTGAAAATCTCACCTTGAATGACTCTCTAAGAAGAACTCAATGTAGTGTTTGATTCAAAACCAACCTCTTTCAAACAAGCTGAAAAGCATGAGTCCTTGAGAAAAGCAATGAAAGATGAGTATGATGCATTCTTGTAAAATGGAACTTGAAATTTGGTTGATCCTCCAATAGTCTATAAAGTAATTGGTTGCATTTGGGTCTTTTGCAAAAATATAAGGTTGATGGCTTGCTTGACATACATAAAACAAGGCTTGTTGCGAAAGAGATATGCCCAAAACGAAGGGACAAACTATGATGAAACCGTTGCATCTACAATGAACTGGACTATGATTCGAACTTTGTTGGCTTTGGCAGCACAAAGCGGGTGAGATTTTCATCAAATGGATGTGAAAATTGTATTTCTAAATGGTGTTCTCAAAGAAACAATGTGTATGACTCAACCAAAAGGTTTTGCAATAAATGGCCAAGAGTACAAAGTATGCGAAGTGGAAAAATCGCTGTATGGTTTGAAACAAACCCCAAGAGCATGCTATGAAAAGCTCATTGAGACCCTCTTGAACATGAATTTCAAGCCGTTTGAGTTTGAAGATGCAATTTTTGATTAAACACTTGTATTTCAAGTGGAGTATGTGGATGATCTACTCATCACAGGAAATTCACACTTCAACTTGGTTGGATATTTAGACTCGTATATAGTGGTGATTTTGAAGATGCGAAATCCACTCAGGGTTTTCTGATGAATTTGGGAACAATATTGATCAGTTAAAAGTCAAAGAAGCAATCAATGCCAACGAATTCTTTATTGGAAGGAAAACACATGGTAGCTTCAGAGGCAACTAGAGAAATTCTGGCTCAAAAGGATTCTTTTAGATTTGCAAGAACAACAAGTTTCGTTAACACCACTGATGGTTGACAACCCATCTGCAATTCAAATGATGAATAATCTGTCTTTCACAACCGAACCAATCACACCAACAAAAAAATTCCACTTGATTTGGCATTATGTGAAAGATGGTAGTGTAAAATCACTCCATTGCCCTATTGTGGAGAAACTGACAAACATCTTGACAAAAGTGCTTGGGAGATAAAAATTTGAAAAATTCAGAGGCTTGCTTGGTCTCATAACGACCCTTATGGATTAAGGGGAGATGTAATATTATTGTACATAATATTAATTAATCCTAGGTGTAATATGTAGGAGAGATTTTGTCTTGTGGTGGTAGATGAATAGTTTTTGTAGGAATGTGAAGAGCCTTCTTGGAAGGTGAAATGAATAGCCATCCTTTGGCTACATATGTTTGTAATCTTTATTCATTTGATTTAGCATGATTACAATTTTGGCTTGCACCAAATATTGTTTCTTGTCATTCCAATATTCCTGGCCGACATATATATGAGGGCCATTTGAGTCAAAGTATTTAGACAATGTTTTATATTTGATGGTTTTGCCATAGCATTTGATGAACTTTATCTTTTTGTTTGATATTTTGTTCCCCTACTTGATAAATTGGATCAATAATCCCTCTAGCTTTTAAAGTAAAATTCTCATTAGATGATCATCACATGATTGTCTTTGGGTTTAGGAAAGCCATTTTGGTGAAATTCAATGGTCTTAATGCCTTTTTCCTCCAATTCTCACCCCTTTCGTTATCGTGGGTATGATGTGTTCCCATTCCTTCTCTCACCATTGAAATATTTTTAAATTTGAAAGCCAAAACTATTTCAAAGCGAAAGATAGAAAAGGATATATCAAAAAATCAAGGCCAAATCTAATATCCCCAAATGGATATTTTGACTCTCATTCAGATTCTTAGCAAAACCCAAACTTGAAATGCAACTAATAGACAAGATACCAAATATGTATTATGCAGATCTGAATAAAATATGGGAAAAAGCGACTAGGGTTTATTAGGAAACCCACATAAACCAGTCCTATTTCTTAGCTCTTTATTTCCAAACTGAAATAGATATTTTTCAAGACCAAAATCTGCAGATTTAAGGCATAAAACAAATCTGAAATCTTCTTTAGAAAATGCGACTGGGTTTATGATTAAAGCCCAACAAATCTTCAATGAAATTGTATCCTTTTTTACCCACAACTGATCCTGATTTTTACCAGTCATACAAAGATAAAATACTGAATATTTTGGGAGCAAACAAGCTGGAAAATTCCTCAGAAATCTGCAGCTAAAGAGGACTGAAAAACAACAATATAACACCTTCCAAAAATTCTGAAAACACTTGCTTTTGATCACTAAAAATTAGTACAATAGATAGCAACAAATTGCAGACCTGGAATGTCTTTCAAACACATCAAAATGACCAAAAGATGAGTCGCTCCATTAGAGAAAAATAGTCTAATACTGCTGCAATATTATTCATCACCCTTTTAATGCAAAAACTCAACACCAACTGCTGGAAATAACTAGAAACCAGTGAAGCACAATAGAATTTCTTGTGTGGAAATCCCTCACATTCTCTAAGAGGGTTTTCGTCCTCTAGAGTCAATCCGAAGGGTTTTCGTCCTTGGATTAATTTGCAAAAAGCTCAAGGCTTCAAATGCAAGAAGAGAAAATATCAAATCAATCTGGAATGCCTCTACATAGGTCGACCTCTTCTTTATATAGGAAATGGGACCCAAAGTGACCTTTGGACTTCCAATGAAAGTGACCTTTGGACTTCCAAATGGCATTTTCCATAGGAGGAATACAAGACATAAATAATATTTTATCCTTCCTAACTTCATTATTCCTCTTTGGCCCAAGAATAAAATATAATAACCCCTTCACAATGATATTTGCCCCTCGTATTGACCATAGGGATTATTATTTATTTTTATTAAGCCAAATAAATTAATATAAGTGCTTTAATAATTTTATTTTATTTTTTTATAGCACTTTATAATAATTTATTGTGACTTAAGTCACCCTTATATTTTTCCTTTGGTCGTTGGGTTGACAAAATAGGCCAAAGGTCTTCGATTGGGAAAGCGAGTGGAAATCTCTCACAATACTCTTGGGTTTTCGTCCGCAAGAGATATAATCCTAAGGGGTTTCATCCTTGGATTATTTGCACAAGCTCAAAGCTCACATGCAAGAGAAAATATCATATCAAAAATCTGGAATGCCTCTACATAGGTCGACCTCTTCTTTATATAGGAAATGGGACCCAAAGTGACCTTTGGACTTCCAATGAAAGTGACCTTTGGACTTCCAAATGGCATTTTCCATAGGAGGAATACAAGACTTAAATAATATTTTATCCTTCCTAACTTCATTATTCCTCTTTGGCCCAATAATAAAATCTAATAACCCCTTGCCCCTCGTATTGACCATAAGGATTATTATTTATTTTTATTAAGCCAAATAAATTAATATAAGTGCTTTAATAATTTTATTTTATTTTTTTATAGCACTTTATAATAATTTATTGTGACTTAAGTCACCCTTATATTTTTCCTTTGGCCATCGGGTTGACAAAATAGGCCAAAGGTCTTTGATTGGGAAAAGGGGACATTACACAAAATCGATTTGAATTTAGTCACATTTATGTGTTTTGGGTTAGAATGTTATTTGTTTTTATAGCGAAAGAACAATAACCAAACTGATTTGAATTTAGTCAAATTTATATGCTACTTGGGATACAATATTTTCTCGGTTCTATGTCAAAGAGAAAAAGGCAAACCGATTTGAATTGAGTAGCTTACGTTGGGACATGTCCCCCTAAATGGACATGTACGGAAATGTTTTAAAAATCGGAACCGGCCGAGGTCCGAACCGGAACTGCACGGTTCAAACTTAATGAACCGGTTTACTAAAAAGTACATAAAATTTTATACTTTTAATGAAAATAATATATTTGAAAGGTTAAAAACCACGATTCCAACAAATACACACAAAATATGCAAAGTTTGCTCTTATATATATGCAAGAAAGGTGTTTATAGCAAAATGGCACGAACTCCAGTCCAATACGCAATACATATATCATATATGAGATTCCGAAACAAAATACATAAACAATGAGGCTCTAAATGGCCTCCATAGTTCGAGACTCCAAAAAACATGCTATGATCATTGATACATTACAAAAACTACAAGTTACAAAACTCTAGAATAAACTAGATGACATCAACAATCAATCATCAAACTCTGCACCGCTGCTGGAAATGGGATCCTCAAGGTCATCCTCATCCATATTATCACCGGCCTCTGGGTCTGACTCGGACTCATTTAAATCCTCAGGTACATTTGCAACAACTGTATTGGCATGGGGTCGGGGAGTAGCACGAGTGCGACTAGTGCCTGCTGTGTCTTGTGACGATGGTGGCGGTGTTGCTAATGGCTCATCAGATTCTGGATCCAAACCCATCCACCCCAAGTCATTAGGATCAAACTTTGTTGGCTGACTCTCCTCTACCCATTCTGAGGTTGGATCAATATCATCCAAGACAATGGGATCAATATCAGGTTTTTGGTTCAACAACTGATTGCGCCTTAACCGAAGGTTGTACTGCACAAAGACAAGATCATTCAACCGTTGTTCCAAACGGTTTCTCTTCTTCGTGTGAATCCGTTCAAAGAAAGACTACTTGCGTTCGCACCCGGAAGCACTTGCGAGTTTGGCTCGGGATCCTAATTGCAAACTTTTGCGATTGAGGACACTCTACCAAACGAATCCCACCAATGTGTTGTGATAAAAAGTGTAAATGTTTAATTCGTAAACAATGACGATAAAATGTTAAAAATTAAAAGTAAAATATAAACTTATAACTTAAAGGTTAAAGCGTAATTCAACAAATTAGATAAAGATTGTCTTATGCTAAAAATTCATGATTATTCATTAAAATTTTTAATCAAATGAACTTCAAAAAGCTTAGAATTTCTTACCCTGGTTGGTCCACATCCCTTACGATCTTTGCAGGTTTTTCCAAAGGTACCGTGGCTCTGTGAAAAAAGCTGATCTGTCGTGAACCTCAAGTTGTTGCATCTCATCAAGGACCATGCGCTCTGGCACTCGTCTGAAACCATCTTTTACTTCTTCTATTTGATCTTCTCAGTGAGCTCTGTAATGATATTTCGGGTTCAAGAAATACCCTAGTTGCATGTATAGGCCGATGGAGTTGATTGTTCCATCTATTATCTATGATCTCCCATATAGGCTCATACTTAGTTACCTTGTCTTTGTATGTTACCCTTATCTACTCCTTTGCCTGATCCATAGCCTCATAAATATAGCCCATGGCTAATTTTTCCCCATCCACCAACATGACACCTTAACAAGAGGCTCGACGACTTTCACAATCTCTCTGCTTTTTTTCCAAAATAAATTATCAAAAGTTTCTTCTTTGTGTCTTTCCCATCCTGTTTCCAGCTCCACTTTGATGCATTCCATTCATCACTTGAAAACATCCTTTTCAAGTTCTATTGTTGAAAATAAGAGATTGCAACGTGAGGAAGTTTGTTGCAAATCTCGTGATGGCTGGCCTAACAAGTTCTTTTCCCTCAGTGTTCTTCCTCATTAGGTTCAATACCCATGAGTGATTGTAGATGTATTTGGTGATGTTTTTGCCATGCTCTATAGTGTTCTTGATCCAATCCTTTTTCCCTATATCCTCAAGCATGAGGTCTATGCAATGTGCAACACATGGAGTCCAAAATATTGTTTTGTGTTTAGCCTCTAACATCTTACTAGCAAGAACATAGTTAGAGGCATTATCTGTTATGATTTGTACAACATTTTCCACCCCCACCTCTAAAACAATCTCATCGAAAAGCTCAAACAATAAATTTGCATCTTTCACCCTATCAGATGCATCTACTAATTTCAAAAACATTGTACCTTGTGGACCAGAGGCAAGAAAATTTATTATTGTGCGTTTCTTGCCATCACTCCACCCATTTGACATGATAGTGCATCCTGTTTTGGCCCATGAAGCTTTGCAACCTTTCAAATATTCATCTATGGATGCAACTTCTTTCTTCAAAAGTGATCCTCTCAAGTCATGCATACTAGGGCCTTTGAAGCCCTTACCAAGAAACAATGGAATCAAACATCGGCTAATAATAAGGTGAGCGGCAGCATTGAAAGGGATATCTGCATCATACCACCATCTAACAATGTACTCAAAAGCTGCTTCTTTGTATTGCTTCTTCCCATGGTTATCCAAGGTGGGCTGATTTTGTGTTGGCATGGAGGCACTAGCAGTAGCAGGTGTGGAAGATGGAAAAATATTTGAATGGTCTTTCTTTTTTGAAGTCGGTTTTCTTGACTATGAGTGGATGGGGGAGGCATATACCGAAAGGGGTCTCTAACAGTCACGGAAGGGTCAGAGCAAGATCCTTCAACACTCAAGGCATGTTCCCTACTTTTCCCTATTTCAGCTTCCATCTCTTTTTGCCTAGCCTTCTCTTCTCTATGTTTTTCAAGCATGTTTTTCATTTCCAACCTAATGGCATCAATATTAGGTGCATCACATGGGGTAACTTGGCCTCTTTGACCAGCCAAGTGTTGTTTCAACCTATGAATCCACCCCCCGATGTGTTTCTTACAATATTTACAAAAAACTTGATCATCAATTACGTCTGCATGGGTCCATGTTGGGTCTTTTGTTTTAGGGGCCATTGCAAATGTAAACAAATCTAAAAACGCAAATAAAAACAAAATAAATTTCATATTTCTTATTTAATAAAATTTACAAATAAGGGGCAAGTTTACGATGTAACATACCTTTGATGTGCACACAAATGAAGTGAAGAAATGCTCCAAGCTTGTATATGGCACCATAAAGAACCCGCACTCCAAATGTAGATGTAAATGCCACCACAAAGAGCCCACACTTGATGCCAAACAACGCCTAAACTCACTCTAAATGAACACTATTCAATGCTACCCCAATCCTCCAAATCCTTGCAAATAAGAGAGGTTCTCACAAATAGAAGTAAGGTGCTCACAAATGGATGCCAATATCACCACAAAGAGCCCACAAACAATGCCAAACAAGCTCCAAGCCTTCAACTTCCAAGCTCGCTACAAAAAATAAACTCTTCAATCTTATGCTCACAAATGCTCACAAATACTCAATGAGAGAGGTGTGAAGTGAATAGAGAATAAAAATACAAAAAAACAATTAAAAAAACGTTTTTTCAAGTCGCCACCATATAAGGAAAAACAGTCTTAAACCGGTTTAGGACGAAACCGGACTGGTTTGACCGGTTTTAGCCCAAACCGGCCGGTTCCGGTTCCTGTTTGACCGATTTTTAAAACACTATGTACAGGATGTCTAGGATGGGGGAAATGCCCCCTTCCCCCATGTGTCGTCTCATGGTAGAATCGGAGGATGTCTTTGGGACATCCCCTATTTTGCTTATTGGGGACTTGAGGATGTCTGTACATTGCAGGACAATCAAGGGATGTCTCGGGGCCGTGATGTCATTTTCCTAACTTTAAAATAATTCTTAAATTTTAGGAACTTAAAGAAAGAAAGAAATATAATAAGACAACCCTAACCCTAAAAGTGACTCTCTAAGTTATAAAACGAGTCTTTGGCATCATTCCATATCACATCCAATAATCACAACTCAACAAACTAAGTAAAGAGAAGAAGAGGAGAGCTAGGACTATTATAAGTGAAAGAGGAAGAGTAAGATGAAAAAGAAGAGAAAGAGCAACTAAGAAGTGCAAGATGTATTTATTTGTTTACATACTATTTAGTTTGTAAAATTTAGTGATTTATGTTGAAAATTTGAAAAGTAATTCATGCAACAAAATGAAAATTGTTGTTTGTAAAAGAACTACAAGTAAAGAAGTAGAATAAAATTATTGTTTGTATTTGTAGTGTTCATACTACACTTTGTAAAGTTGTTTTTACTATTTTTGCTTTTAGTTTTACAAAATGGGTTTTAACTTTAGTTTTTTTTTTTGTATAATTGTATTTGTAATTTTTTTAAAAGTTTTTGTATTTTATAGTTTTTAGTGTTTTACAATAGTGAAAATGCATAGGGTTTGACAAATTAGACACTTCCCACTCATGAATATCATTGTCTCCTGCAAGATGAACTGTATTTCTTGAGAGAAATTGATAGTTTTGGGAAGTAGAAATATGGCAACTTTCAGTTTTGATTTTGAATGAAGCAATTGAGGAGGTTGGCCTTGCAAATGTTGTACGAGGTAATCATAAATGTAATTTATGCGTGTTGACCAACATGCAAGTATGTGGAGGGTACCTATAGTCATATTTATTGAACCACATGTTGTGTGCATGCCATGAAAAATGTCTTGAAAGACATACAAAAGATTTCTGGGACAACAAGATAGTGGCCTAGGCTAAGAAGATGTAGATGTTCATATGCAATTACCACATATCGTTGGTGCTCTTTCGAAGATATTTGAGGAAAGAATTTCTCAAACTAGTTGACACTTGTTTTGCATCCTATTTTATTTTGTTTGAAAGGATACTTGAGTTTTATGATCATGACATAAGAGAGGTTTGAAACCTAATCTTACTCTAAAATCCAAGGAGACGAGAGATAGAAAGTGCAAAAATGAAACTAAACTAACGGTGATACACCAAAGGAGGAGTGGTGAACACTTCTTGTTACGAGATAGACACGAGATCATAAAATGCAACATAAAACATCATGCACAAGCTGATAAGATGTAATCGAGAGTGCGAAATGAAACAAGCAACACAAACAGAGAGTGGCGATCACGAGCTTTGTATTGTCATTTCCACTTGTCAAAATCCTTGTATTACAACATCAAAAAGGCAGAAAACCTGTTACAATTTTAGAAGAGGTCTGATACTTGCAAAAATCACTTGTTACAGGTGAAAGAAGAAGCTTGCTATCCAAAGAAATGTTCCCCCTTGAAAATGAGCCAAATCTGGCTTTTACATTGCATGGGTCGAGCCCAGGGGACAGAAAACGTACAAAACATGGGAGCCCATCCCTCCTTGACTGCAGATGCATTAAAATGGCATGGGGGACCTTACAAACCCATACCCTATCATTTTGACCAGATTTCAGGAGAATGCGACCCATTCTGCATTAAATCTAGTCGTTGGAAATGTCACTTCTGGCCATGAACATGTGTCAGAGCCGTTTCTCAATTTTCTCTCTCCAGACTACACCAAAACTCAAGATTAACCCCGAAATCATGTAGAGAATTTCATAAGCTTTCCGTTGATATAAAGAACGTGCAAATCTGAGCTCTGGATCGAAAGATATGTCGATCTGAAGATTTAGGGCACAAAACAGGTGAAAATGCGTTTTGAAATTTCTTCCCGCGCTCTGCCACCTGGATGACACGTGGCATGCATTGATTGGTCACGTGATTCTCTCTCCTTCTCTACTTCATTGGACACGTGTCCTCCTTTTATTGGCTCGGGTCAGTGCTTGAAACCTCACCCTTTGACTTTTGGACTTTCCTCCTTGTGACACGTGTCATGATTTGGTTGGTCCGCGGGTCTGCTGGCTCTTCGCGCCCTTCGCGTCCATTTGTCCCGAATGTCCCAGTGCGGGGACAAAAACTTCCGATCCACCCGAAATGGGCTTCCATGTCCCTTTTCTCTTTGGTGACACGTGGCGTGATCGATTGGCTTTCGGCTCCTTGGCTATCCGCGTCCCTCCGCGTCCCCTTTGTCCCACTTGTCCTTGTGCTGAAGTTTCCCATTTCGGCCGAACCGGCCGGTTCGCGTCCTTCGCGTCCATTTGTCCCAAATGTCCCGTGTTTATGCTGGACAAAATCTTCGAACCACCCGAAATGGCTTCCTTTGCTCTCGGCCGCTTCGCCTTTTCGCGTCCTTCGCGTCCTCGCGGCCCAGATGTCCCAACTGCTTAGTACGAAAGTTCTCCATTTCGGCCGATCCGGGCGGTTCGCGTCCTCAAGGCCCAAATGTCCCGAGCAGTTAGTCGATTTTCTTCTCCTTCGGCCGAACCGGCTTTCCGCGTCCCTCGCGTCCCGACGGCCCGATTGTCCCTGTGCTAAAATTTTCCTTTTCGGCCGAACCGGCCGGTTCGCGCCCTTCGCGTACATTTGTTCCACTTGTCCCAGTGCTTCGCGGGCCGCCTGGAGGCGTTTCGGCCGAACCGCGCCTTGGTGTCCCAATGTCCCAACTGTTCCTAGGACAAGGACTTAGCCGATTTTCACAATTTTTCTGGCCCAAGCTTATTTTCTGTAACTTTTTCACATTTTCTCAGAGCTTGCTCTTTTCAACCTGGACAGGAGAGTTAGAAAAATTTCTGAGGGGACCCTAGAAACATGATTTTTGCCCTGAATCCATCCATTTGCACAGGACTAGAATTCGATGTATGTTATCAAATCAACCCTGGGGGTGGATTTGGATAACAATTTGGTGACTCAGCGGGGATACATGCCTGCTAGGTAGAAGATACCAGTTGCCTGAAGCAGTCCATTGGGCATGGAGTCATCAAATATTCTATTTAGAACCTCAACTGACTCAGAATGTGCAAGGAGGAAGATGGAATGTCTCCTGATAAAAGCAAGGACTGCAAAACATCTCCATGAACAGCAAGTTGTGCCAAAGCACTTAGGGAAAACAAAACTAACCTACAGCAAAACAATGTGCACAAGCACTTGGAGGAAAGAAAATCTAATCTAATATTTACAGAGGTAGTGAACTTCCCTCTAGAAGCAACGCTTGAGATAGATTCCATTGATTTGGAATCTGCGGTTCTTCACCCTCCGGTGAGGCTAATTGGAAAGCATTGTTGTTCTTGCACTTTGTGACCATGTATGGACCACTCGAATGGCATCAAATTTTGAATGCCTTCCCGGTTTTGCTCTATCCACATCCCATTTCAACACTAGATCTCGACTTGAAAAGATCTATCTTTGGCCTTTCTATCAAAGGTCTTCTTGATCAAAGCTTGATCCTTTTCCATTGCTTGGGATGCACGATTTCGATCTCTTGCAGCTCCATCAACTCTGCATACCTCACCTCCATGGGCTCAAATTCCAGCAACTCCAGCTTGCTTCATGAGTTCCAGCGTTGGCAACTCAAGTGACATGGGCAAGATTGCCTCTCTTCCATAGAACAAGCTTTGAATGGAGAGTTACTGTGGATCTTTTGGGAGTGATCCTATCAGCCCATAAGGCTGATTTCAGCTTGGTATGCCAAGACCTCGATTCTCATCAAGAGTCCTCCTAATGATCCTCAACAAATTCTTGTTTGTAGACTCGGCTTTGGCCATTACCACGAGGGTAATAGTTCGATGAAGTGCTTAGGTAAATACCGTTCTTGACACCCACTCGGTCACCTAGATCCATGAATGCCAATGCATTATCGGAGATTATTGTAGCGGGTACACCAAATCTGGTTGTTATCCCCTCATAAAAGTCTAAGATCTTAGACTCATTCGCCTCTTTGAGTGCTCTCTTGCTTGTCCATTTGGTGAAGTAGTCATGTGGTTGTCATCAAAATCCATTTGTGCCCTTGGCTTGAATTGGGATTAATGACTCCAATGAAGTCCAAACCCCATTGCATGAATGGCTGGTCAACTAAGATTGGATGCAATGGAAGGGCAGCAAGTCTCTCTTTTCCTGTGAAGAATGCACAATTCTTACACCTCTTGATCCATGCATAGCAATCACTGAAGATTTTAGGCCAATAATAACCAGCCTTCATGATTTTTAGAGCTGTCACTCTTGGTGCAAAATGGCCACCAGCTGGTCCATCATGGAACTCTTCCAACACCCTTTGAATCTGATTTGTGCTAATGCATCTCAGCAACACTCCATTTACATCTTTCTTGAACAAAACTCCATCAACAATGGCATACGGACAGCCTGCAATCTGAAGTGTCTCCTTTGGGTCTTGTTCATCTCTGGAGGGCATAGGCCTGTGCCTAGGAAGTGCATAATACCTTGGGTCCAGCAAGGAGTGGGGAAGCATTGTCTTCTTCATGATTGCCACTTGGCTCATGGCTGTCTGGGTATCAAAACAGCCTCTTCTTTGTTGCATACTTCTTTTGCTTCCCCAAAACCAGCTGCTCACACAGTCCTTTCCCTCTTACTAGCTTGGTGATCTTGATATCAATGTCATATTCCATGACACGGGTGATCCAACCTGCCCTTTTCTCATTCAAATCCTTGTTGAGGAGGAAGTCCTTAACTCCGGCATGTGAGACCAGCAACTGGACCTTGTTGTTTGAGACTAAATGCTTGAATTTCTTCAAGCTTCTGATTACTTTGCAAGTACATGCTTTTCATAAAAGAGTAACTCACCTCATAGTCATCTAGGCTCTGGCTGAAAAAGGCAATCGGCTGCTCATCATTATCTTTGTTCTGTTGTACTAGAATGGCAAAAATAGTGTCATCACCTCCAAATGCATAGAGGATGAAATCCTTGGAGAAGTCTGGGTTGATGAGAGTTGGTGCTTGAGAGATAGCTTCTTTGATTGCCTCAAAACTCTCCTTGCCTTCTGTTGTCCACTTAAAAGCCATGCTCTTCTTTAACATTTTGGTGATGGGCTTGACAAGGGCTGCAAAATCTGGGACAAACCTTGAACAAAGTTTATCCTTCCCAAGAAACTTTGAAGAGCCTTCTTGTGACTTGGCAATGGTAGTGCTCTTATGGCTTCAACCCTCTCTGGATCAATTGCCAGTCCCTCTTTCGAGACAATATGGCCTAGAAGTTTCCCCTCGTGAGCCAGGAATATGCATTTTTTGGGATTCAATGATACCCCAAATTTTCTACACCTCTGAAATACACTTTCTCGGATGAAAAGGTGATCCACTGCATTTTTGGAGAATACAGTGATGTCATCAAGATATATCAAAACTATTTTGTTGATCAACCCCTTGAATGCCATATCCATTGCCCTTTGGAAAGTGGCCCCAGCATTTGATAGCCCAAATGGCATCTTCTTGTAGGCATAGGTCCCCCATTTGGTGGTGAAAGCCGTCTTGAACTGGTCCTCTTCTTTCACCATCACCTGATTATACCCTGAGTAGCCATCTAGGAGAGAGAATCTCTCTGAACCGGATACTACTTGCAATATTTGTTCCATTGAAGGAAGCGGGTAATGATCTTTGAGAGATGCCCTATTGAGGTCTCGGAAGTCCACACACACCTGATTTCTCCGCTCTTCTTCTGGCCAAACCAAGTTAGCAACCCAGCTTGAGTGCTTGATCGGGAATATAATGCTTGCCTCTATTAGCTTATTTAGCTCTTTCTTCATTAGAGGCTCAATGTGAGGGTTAACAGGTCTCTGCTTCTGCCTGATGGGCTTAGCATCTGGATCCAATTCTATGGTATGTTGTGCCAAATTCGGATTGAATCCTCTCAAGTCTTCATAGCTCCAAGCGAAGACATCTGGAAATTCTTGGCAAAGCTGTATGAAATCTGATTTCTCCTGCTCAGTGGCCACTTTACCAATTTGAAGTGTTTTGCCTTCCCCAACCGGAATTGGCTCTGAATCTTCTCTCTTGACCTGTATGTTAGCCTTTTCCTTACGGAACTGGTCGTTAGGGTTGAAGATAGACTCAGCGTTACTAAACCCTTGGGAAGCTTGTTTGTCCATGTGTGCACTACTTGATCCCCATCTTGCTGCTCTAGTCTTGTCTGATTCCTAGCTGAGAATTCAGCCTCTTCTTGTAAAAAATTGACGATCTGTTGATCGTTCTCAAACACCTGCCAGCTTATATTATTATCTGGAACTGCTGGCCTCACAATCACATGGATATGTGGCTGTGTTTTTTCCCTTTTGATGTTGTCAACCACATCAAACGTTGCTCCAACTGCTGCGAGCCTATCCGCGGCTTCATTTTTCTTCCTGGGTATGGACACGATGTTGAAAGCTTCGAAATCCTCAATGAGGTCCCATACCCTATTCTTGTAGTTCTTCAGCAGGTCATTCTTTGTAGCATGTTGTCCCCTGACTTGATTGACGATCAGCTCACTATCCCCGAACACCTGCAAGTTATTTATGCCCTTTTTCCTAGCCCAATGAAGTCCATGAATCAAGGCCTCATATTCAGCTGTGTTGTTTGAACAAGAAAACTGAAACGAAAAGGCTGAATAATATTTGATGCCTTGAGGTGAAACAAGCATAGCTCCTCCTCCTGCACCTTGCCTACTCCTTGATCCATCGAAAAATAATTTCCATACCTCATTGTCATCCTTATGGTTTGGTTTGGTGATGCTAGGAATAGGCTGGTTCTCTTCATGTATGCAATAGACTCCTAGTTCAGATTCTTCTACTTCTTGGTAGGGATCAAAAGCATGTACCTTGCTTGCCCATTCATCAAGAGTCAAATCTGGAATGCTTCCAACTTTGGTGTCGGCTTCATCTGTGTTTGGATAATCTTCTTGATCAAATGCTGAACAGTTGGCATTGATTTGGCTTGGAGTATGAGGCTCAATATGAAAGTTTGCAATTGGTTCGGATCTGATTGTGACCTTAGTACCATATCTTGTTCTGAACAACATGTGTGACCAATCAATGATAAGTAGCCTCCAATTTTGGCTGTGAAATCCCTTGATAAACATAGGGCAAAGAGTGGTGGCAAATCTATCACTGACACATCTTGTAAAACGGTAACGTTGGGGCATGTATGCAAGGTAAGATTCAAACCTTTAATTACTCCCACGGTTTCTCTTTGCTTGTCCCATCCAATTGCACTACCCCTTTAGATATTACTTCATATTGGAGACCTAGCTGATCAGCTATTTGCTTGGGCATCAACTTGAGCTACTTGCCCCAAAATCAATCATGCAATTGTGTACTAGTTTATCCCCAATGATTAATGAAACATAGAAAGGAGGGGGCTTCAACATTTTACCTTGTTGTCTTCCATGATTTCCTTCAGGCTGGGCAGCATTTGTGAGTACCTTGTCTTGCATCTGAACCCGCTGATTTGAAATTGGCCAGTCCTTCATGGCAGCTTGCAGCAGATCTCTCTGGCCTGGGATGGATAGGGATTCCCACATTGATATATTGACGTTAGTCTTCTTCATCTGTTCAATGATACTGAATGGGGATGAAGTATCCTTTTGTTGTCCCTTGGTTTGCACGTTCACCCCTTGTACATGGGCAGCAACAGCTGGCATTTGAGTTGGCCTAGGGGCTGTTCTTGGCTGCCCTTGTGCATTTGAAACTAGACTTTGCTTGCCAATCATTTGTGGAGCCATGGAAGGTTGTGGATTGGCTGGGGCTAATGGCTGTTCTTCACCCAAATTTCTCCTTTTGACCTTGTGTTGGCTGCAACACCTTGAGAAACTACTTGATTCATGCCACAAAAATCTTCTGCTTGCCAGTTCACCAATGTGGTGTCATTTGGGGCTGATTGCTGTTGGAATGTTTCTTGTTGTTGACTGTTTCCTTGACTTCCCTCGCCTTCCACACCAGTAGTTGTCACCATTAGTGCTTGATTGAGAGCACCATTGAAACACATGGATTGGTTATGAGGCTCGTTGCATGGAAAGCACCAATCATATTCCTGAGCAATGTTGTTCTGGTTGGCACTAATGCCTTAGAGGCAGATATGGCATTTGGATTATAGGGCTGGAATGGTCTATTGGCAGGAGGCCTTACTTGGCTTTGATTTTGATTTGCAGCCTGATTTGGTGACCTATTTTGTTGGTATGGGGGCCTAGCCTGGTATTGCGCTTGAGGCTGATACGGTCTAGCACTTTGAGCTTGTTGTCTTTTGATAGTAACCAGCTCATTTCCCAAATTTTGCAACTGTTTCATGACCTCTTGGAGTTCATTTGAAGCACTAGAGGATGAAGTAGAAGTTTCACTTGAACTTTGATTTCTAGGGGTGGGAACAGGAGCCAAAGTGGGTGCTTGACTAGTGCTTGGATTTTCTAAGTTTGGATACAAGGGCATGGGAGGCCTAGGAGCCAGTTTACCAGCTTGAATAAGACAGTTTTCGGCTCTAATGGCAATGCTATAAGCAGCAGGTAAGGTTGTGCCTCCCATAGATTGAATTAACATAGAAATATCAGAATTCAAAGCTTTAAGGTAATATAGAAAAGCACCTTCTGCTTGTTGGCACATTTGTTACTTTGGAATCCTATCCCAAGACCTTTGAAATCTGAAGTTGAAGTCAGTCAGCTGCTCGTTGGGGGCTCTCTTGATAGTTGTCAGCTGCTCCAAAAGAGACAAGTTGTCTCCCTTCTCTCCAAATTGCTCGTGAAGTGCAATACACAGCTGATTCCAGTTTGTGATAGAACCAGCTCCAAGGCTCCTAAACCATTGTAATGCTTTACCCTTGAAGGAAGATGCCAGTAACTTGACAGCCACTTGCATTTCATTGATTTCATGGATTGCACAAAGGTTAGCAATATCTTAACATGATCACACAGGTAGTAGTCTGATTTTCTCCGGTGAAGTACGGAATGTTCTTGAGGCTGCATAGGAAGCTGGATGTTGTGCATTGAGAGCAGTGGGCTGCTTGCTGTGAAGTTGACGTAGGGGTTGTTACGAGCCATTCGATTGGTCTTAAAACCCTTGTTGGTGAATGAAAGGTCTACGGGTGGAGGAGGAGTTGAGAGAGTTACATTTGGTGGAGATGGAGACCTTTGAATCCTTCTTCCTCTTTGCCTTCTTCTTGGAGATAGTTGCGGTATTCAAACAACACTTCTTCTCTCTCTTGACCTTGTGGTGATTCTTCTCATGAGTTTTCGGGCTGAGCTTGGAACCGTTGATTCTTCCCCTTGGAGTCACGGATATGCAAATAATAGCTCTTTTAAGCAAGAAAATTGCAGCGAGATGCACATCAACCTTTGCTGCAATAAAAATGAGACCTCTTGTCCCACCGGGCATGCCAAAAAACTATGTTTTTGCGAGACTCACGGCACCCCGGATGCGAGATCGGGCTTCTAGGTTGATCACTCTAGCATCCGGTGTGATTGCACAACATGGAAACCTCTCTCCAGTGTGGGGACTTGTGGCGAGAGAGGAATCTCAGTTAGAGGCTGGTTCCTCAAACTCCTCGATTTAGATCTATATTTTGCAAAACTACGAGAGGTTTGAAACCTAATCCTACTCTAAAATCCAAGGAGACGAGAGATAGAAAGTGCAAAAATGAAACTAAACTAACGGGTGATACACCAAAGAGGAGTGGTGAACACTTCTTGTTACTGCGAGATAGACACGAGATCATAAAATGCAACATAAAACATCATGCACAAGCTGATAAGATGTAATCGAGAGTGCAAAATGAAACAAGCAACACAAAAGCAGAGGATGGCCCGATCACGAGCTTGTATTGTCATTTCCACTATCAAAACCCTTGTATTACAACATCAAAAGGTAGAAAACTGTTACAATTTTAGAAGAGGTCGATACTTGCAAAAATCACTTGTTACAGGTGAAAGAAGAAGCTTGCTATCCAAAGAAATGTTCCCCCTTGAAATGAGCCAAATCTGGCTTTTACATTGCATGGGTCGAGCCCAGGGGACAAAAATGTACAAAACATGGGAGCCCATCCCTCCTTGACTACAGATGCATTAAAATGGCATGGGGGACCTTACAAACCCATACCTATCATTTTGACCGATTACAGGAGAATGCGACCCATTCTGCATTAAATCTGTCCGTTGAAATGTCACTTCTGGCCATGAACACGCGTCAGAGCCGTTTCTCAATTTTCTCTCTCCAGACTACACCAAAACTCAAGATTAACCCTAGAATCATGTAGAGAATTTCATAAGCTTTCCGTTGATATAAAGAACGTGCAAATCCGAGCTCTGGATCGAAAGATATGTCGATCTGAAGATTTAGGGCACAAAACAGTGAAAATGCGTTTTGAAATTTCTTCCCACGCTCTGCCACCTGGATGACACGTGGCATGCATTGATTGGTCGCGTGATTCTCTCTCTTTCTCTACTTCATTGGACACGTGTCCTCCTTTTATTGGCTCGGGTCAGTGCTTGAAACCTCACCCTTTGACTTTTGGACTTTCCTCCTTGTGACACGTGTCATGATTTGGTTGGTCCGCGGGTCTGCCGGCTCTTCGCGCCCTTCGCGTCCATTTGTCCCGAATGTCCCAGTGCTTGCGGGGACAAAAACTTCCGATCCACCTGAAATGGGCTTCCATGTCCCTTTTCTGCCGGTGACACGTGGCGTGATCTGATTGGCTTTCGGCTCCTTCGGCTATCCGCGTCCCGCGCGTCCCTTTGTCCCACTTGTCCTTGTGCTGAAGTTTCCCATTTCAGCCGAACCGGCCGGTTCGCGTCCTTCACGTCCATTTGTCCCAAATGTCCCAGTGCTGTCTGGGACAAAATCTTCGAACCACCCGAAATGGCTTCCTTTGCTCTCGGCCGCTTCACCTTTTCGCGTCCTTCGCGTCCTCGCGGCCCAGATGTCCCAACTGCTTAGTACGAAAGTTCTCCATTTCGGCCGATCCGGGTGGTTCGCGTCCTCAAGGCCCAAATGTCCCGGGTAGTTAGTCGATTTTCTTCTCCTTCGGCCGAACCGGCTTTCCGCGTCCCGCGTCCCGCGGCCCGATTGTCCCTGTCTTAAAAATTTTCCTTTTAAGCCGAACCAGCGGTTCGTCCTTCACGTACATTTGTTCCACTTGTCCCAGTGCTTCGGGCCGCTGGAGGCGTTTCGGCCGAACCGCGCCTTGGTGTCCCGAATGTCCCAACTGTTCCTAGGACAAGGACTTAGCCGATTTTCACAATTTTTTCTGGCCCAAGCTTATTTTCTGCAACTTTTTCACATTTTCTCAGAGCTTGCTCTTTTCAACCTAGACAGGAGAGTTAGAAAAATTTCTGAGGGGACCCAGAAACATGATTTTTGCCCTGAATCCATCCATTTGCACGGGACTCAGAATTCGATGTATGTTATCAAATCAACCCTGGGGGTGGATTTGGATAACCTAAAGAACCAATGTGCTCAAAACTTCATGCAGACCTTTGGGTCACCTCTAATACTCTTAGAACCTTTTGAATAGACTGTCCTAAGGTGATTTGACCCTTCATTTGTTCATACCCTTGCATTTCATGCTAGTTCCTCAATTAGGCCTTATTGTCCTACTAGCCCTTCCAATATATAAATGTTGATGGATCTCAAATTCCTCTGAAACAACCTCACTCTCTCAAGGTTGATATAGAGACCCTATATGGAGTTCTTGAATATGCCTAAGTTTCACCACCTATTCCTTTGTATGGATTTGTACCTCTCGACCATTGTTCTAGGCAAATTACTCCTATTTAGCCCTGCTAATCATGACAATAGTGCTTTTAGTGATTATCTTGTTTGAGAAATGGTTAGAACACCTCTGTGAGGCCCTCAATATGCTCATTGATGAGTTTTGTATCTTGCCTTAGAGGTTTGAATGTGAGATAGCACCTGAAACCTTGTACACTCCTACTAGACCCCCAAACAGTCCTTTTCCCAAAATTTCATAAAATTTGAATGGTTAGAATTTAATCAAGATGATGCCCTAGTTTGGGCCCGAAAGCTTAAAATTGGGTCTACAGGAAAACCTAAAGACTTTCAAGAGTTGTAAAAATTTGATATGATTCCTCAAACCTTACCTCAGCTGTTAGTGCATTTACAAATCTTTGAAAATCCTTGTTTGGTGACTGTCTAACTTTTACCTCTCAGCCAGGAACAAAGACATTCTATGTAGTTCATATGAAACAACAAATAAACATATGAAACAGAATTTAATCACCTGCAACATTAATCTAATATATTCATTATTTACTTCAAACCTCTGTTACATCCTCTTGATCATCTTCCATGACTGATGCACTCGAATAGCTCTACCCTCTTCTTACTAGACTCACTAGATCTCTTATTCTGAGCCCCTATATGAGCTCAACAACCTTCCAAACTTAAGAATTGGATGTGGACTCATCCCTAAACCTCCTGAGTTCGTTCACCTTCCTATTCTAACTCTTTTATACATCATGATAAGCCTTATTAGGCATAAGATAACCATATTCACTCTCTTACCCCTAATGCTTACATATTTGACTTTTACACTCACATCTTACTTTTCACACTTACAAAATGAACAAATCACACCTACATGAAATAATCATGTTCAAATATGCCTCTAAGACCTCTAAGTCCTTGATGCTCCTACATCAACATGCCATGAAAAATGCACTAAAAGACACAACAAATATTCACTAGGTCAAAATGATAGCGGTCGAGGCTAGGGAGATGTAGATGTTCATATGCAATCAACACATTTCATTTGCACTCTTTCAAAGCTATTCAAGGAAGGAATTCCTCAAACCAGTTGACACTCACTTTGAATCTTATTTTATTTCGTTGGAAATGATGCTTGAGTTGAAGGAGACCTTGCAAGTCATGATCATGACATAAGATTGGACTAGGTGGAATGAGTCCAAGACAGAGAAAGAGAAGGGAGTGAAGGAAGTGGTGGTGAGGGAGACATTTTTGGCTGATGTGAAATACATCATATCAATTATATCTCTTGTTTTTAGCGTCATCAAATATGGGGATTTTGATAGCCCCAATGTTGGCGAGATATATGAGTGCATTGACATCATGCTTGGCCAAATGAAGGCAGCTAATCAGGTGAGGGACCTCACTGAGAGTTCTACCATAAACTTATTCATCCCATCATTCAAATCGATGGGAAAGGCTAGGTAGAGTTATCCCTTTGGATGACGGGGAGGCGAATAAGGGCTTATGAAGGCCTTTGAGAAAATGTATAATGCACAGGATGCTTCACAGGTCAGAATGGAGTGGCTCCTGTTCACGGAACTTGATGGCTACAAATCTTCAGCGAGGATGGACAGGGTAACATTGGCACGGGAGAAGCTAGTGTGCTAGTGGCGATTGTATTGGCATCTAGGACCGATGCTATCATTTGTGATCCGCTTCCTTTTAGGTTTTTAGTTTCTTTGCTGCTGAGAGGAATTGGTCAACATATGGTTGGACCCACTATGTTAAGAGGAATAGACTTACCTCTAAGAGAGCAGAGAAGCTTGTAGTTGTACACAGTGTTTTGTGTCTCATAAATCGCAAGACAACTGAATACAAGCAGACCCCAACATTACAGTGGGATGTAGATCCCGAGGAGTCAAGGCATGTACAAGAGGACCATACTATGCAACGAGGATTGATTGGGATCTCCGTCGAGGATGAGGATGATAATTCTAAACTTCTAGTGAGGAGTTCATTGATATTATTTCAGACGATGATTCTGATTTTTGAGCTGTAACTTGTACTCTTCTTTTTGTAATATTGACAATTGTTGGTGTATTTCAAATTTTCAGATTAATGATATGAATATCAGATATTGTCAATTGATCAATCAAAGTGGTTTTATTCCATCTTCTTTAAGTCTCTTCCAAGCTATTTTCATCGTTCAGTCACTTTATTAGTATATTTTAAATATTTATATAATTTCTTCACCCTGTTGTCCCCAAAATTTAAATTTCTTTTGCGATCCAAAAACTCTGTTCTGGAGTCTTAGGTAACTATGGAATTTAGTCAGATTTATATGTTACTTGGGTTAGAATGTTATTCGGTTTTGAACCCAAAGAAATGAAGAAAAGTTTTTTTATGTCGACTGCTATGTGATTTCAAGCTCACCATTATCCGTTTTCTGTAAAAAAGTGAAATAGTTGTTATTCGAATGATGTCTTAAACATACAATCACACTAATGTTTTGGTTCTTTTCAATACTATAAAATATGCAGGGACAGATCATGGTTTCACTCAACTCTTGTTAAAATTCAAGTTTATATTATGGAGTCTTGATTTCTAATATTAATTTTCCTCCTGCATTTCTTACCTGCTTATGAAATCTTTGTTATATCTGACGCCCAGTTGATAGTTCAGATTATTCAAAAATTAAAATTGGCCATGCTACATTATATAAAATATTGCAGGCTGTTGTTACTATTGTAAAACAACAGAAAAGATGGAGGATACAAAATTAATTGTGTCTAAGAATTTAAATCCAAAAATGGCTAGACAAAATATGAAGAATGCCTCCTTCAGCAATTTATCATTTCCATAATGAATACACAAAATTTAAATCATGATAAACTATGACTAACCGCCTGCACAGGTTCAACAATCATCTAGTGTTTAGGTAATTCCTTGTACCTAATAAGAATTTTAGCCAAAGATCACAAGTCACTGCAAAAGAGTGGTCACACATTTCACGTTTGTATCTTAATTTGAGGTACCTAAATTGTTTCAGTGTTTCATTAAATTTGTTATCCATATAATTGACTAATCCCTCTTTGAGATAAAGAAGGAATGATTGGAAAGATGGCTTTATGGTAGTAATATGCTGTCTGTGCCCATTCTTTAAAGTAGTTCCTGTTGTGATCAGAAATCCACCATATATGTAAACAATACGACAGGAGAGAAACTCTGGTCCTTGCTTTTAAACGGTAAGCTCCAGTGGAACAATACCATGACTTCCATCAAGGTGAAACGCATTTTGTAGCCTGTAATCTGACCATAGTAGGGTACAATATTCATGTCAGGATGTGGTAAACACAGATTATACAATGATCATACACTTTAAATGGAAATTGTTGTTTGGTACAATTTTGAAGCTATACCAACCAGACTGCTTAAATCCGGGATCCTAAATAAAGGGATGCCAAAAATTCCACTCACCCAAGATTGTGACCCCCATTTGACCAAAATAACCTTGAAACTATCATGTTATTCCGAGGTTATTGAATGATAAAGATTCCTTCTAATGAGATGACCAAGCAAAGAAAGAAAAACAATATGAAAATAGTCAAGGAGTCCATGTGGTCGGCAGTAATAGAAACCATCTCTGACAATAATTATGTAGGTTTGAAACTTACAGAACTGACTAAATCAAAGAAGTTTATTGGGTCTAATTTACAACACCCACCCAATTATAGGCTGCGACATTATATAAACTACAATTTGCATAAGCAAGAAGTTTCCCTTTCTGGAAATTCTCTGTTTGTGTCATTTCCTAAAACATGCATTGATGAAAATAATAATTTATTATATTCAAGAAATTGATTGTGTGCTATGTTCGGCCTTTAGTTACCTTAGCATTTTCCATGTCAAAGTCCAATATACAGATTGTGGAGCATTATGTGCTTCCTGTTCTTATGCATATGCTCTTTTCCTTCATATTCTTTGGACTTTTTCTCTTCATCCTGTCATTTTCCTTCTCGCCATACCATAAAGAAGGAAAAAATGTACTGGGTCAGATGAGAATAAATACCATAAAGAAGTAAGAAATTTGAAAATGTGCAAGAGCTTTTGAAAAATGGTACAAATTTGGCATCTACTTACCTAAGTAACCAGTTCGGTGCAATTCGGGTATGGGTACAGTGATTTTTTTTTGCCTTGGGTACATCCATACAAAAATAAAAATAAAAATTATAGCCTAAAAAGTAAGAAATTAGAGACATTAACCATATAGTATGCATATAAAAAACAAAATAACCACAAAAATGAAAATATTATCTGAATGCCAAATGTCATAATAATCAAATATCTCAAATGTCATGTGCTGATCATAATTAATTACATCAAAATTAATATTCATAGTCATCTTGCTCTTCATCGAGAGCATCAATATCAACATCATGTGGTGCACTAGAACCACAAGGACTACCACTCCCACTAGCTCCACCACTCCTGCCAACTATACTATGCCTCCCAGGAGAGTCAATGTCAAACAATGAGTGGTGTGAAAGGGAAGAATTCAGGTCAACATCCTCGGGATAGTTTTTGCATTTATGTTTTGCTTGTCTTTTGTGATCTTTTATCTTTGTTTTTGTTTTTGTGTTTTAGTTACTTTTTGGGGTAAGAATTAGTTTTTATTAGATTTTTTTGTGTTTTATGTTGACTTTTGATTGAAAAAGCAAAAAAAAAATTAAAAATTATTTTTAAACTGTGGGTACATCCAGGACATATCCTATATGTACCCAAGGTGTACCCTACCCTTACAATGTCCCAGGTACATACCCAGGTTGGATTCCAGGGGGACGCAGAGGATAAACCGGCTTCGTAGTTACTTACATTCAGATATAAGTGCTGCGTATCCATATCCACCAAGAAAACCTACTTCAAAAGGAATGGAAGAGGTATCTCCTTCAGAATCTTTCACTAGAGTTTTTAACAAAAGTATGCAATGACTGAGTGTGAAGTAGAATTAACATGGCATGGTAAATCAAATAAAGAAGTCCGACATCTTTTTAATTTTCCTATTGACAACGATAAAATTATCCAGGGCTTTGCAGCTGTGTGCTAGGTTGCACAAAAATCTATTCTTGGATCCTTAATTGCATTAATCTAACATTAGTTGAAGCCTGAAAACTAACCGCTAACATTTGGTAACCTCAAGGGACTTACAGTGATCCCAGAAAAGCTAATATTAATACTGTTTTTCTGTTCTCTGCCGCATTTTTGCTTCGCTGGCTTTTTAGAGAGGCCTGTTAATCTCTTATGTAATAGGCTTATTTACTTTTCATTGTACAGTTTCTTATATCTTGCTCATTCTCTACTGAGGTTATTGGTTATTTTTGCACCTAAATAAAACACTTGAAATGGAAGGGTTATGTGGGTGGTTGTGATCTTTTTATTCTGTGTCTACCTTTCTTTATATGAGGTGATGGCAGAAGGGATATTATGCACATCCCTAAAGAAAGGTTAATGTATGCCTCTGAAATCATAATAAATTTGGCAACATACACCAACCTACATCATATAGTCAGCCAGGATCACAATTGTATTAGGCTATGTCAGCCAAGAACTGAAATTAATAGGAACCAGGAAGTTTGGACGAACGTTCATTTTCTCAAGGGCATTCCATTTCTTGATACTCAAGGTGGAACTACATTAATTTTTCTTCAACCACATGATGCTGTTGGTAGTCAAATAAAATCATACGATAAAAGCACAGGAAAAAGAAGTAAAGTTCTACATATTTAGTGAAGAAGAGGATCAAATTATGGATGGATAGGGGCTCATCCAACTGCAGAGTTAACACCTCATTTAACAAAATGTGATGAATTCCATTTTCTGCTTAATCATTATATTTGCCTCAAATCATCAACTTTTGTATCTCCCTTAATATATATTAGGTGTTGTTTACATGACCAATTGTTAGTATCACACCATGTAACCTGCTTGCAGTGCATAGGACAAAACTTTGACATCAGGAAATGATGTGATTGGATAATAAATTTGGAGCTTTCATAAAGAAATGAATAATCTCCCAGTTATCAAGATACAAAATCACAAAGATAGAGTCCACCTGACTTCCAAGATTTAACTTAGTCTTTCTAAAGAGGAATACAGGGGATTCTCGTTTTGTATCCTTTTGAACATTTTAAAATGCTACTGATGACTTCAGAAAGAATCACGAGCATATGTAAATCAACAAGTTTTTAAGTCATTAATGTTCATTCAATTTCTAAATCCTATATATAAAACACAAATGATTTAATTATGAATTTCAAATTCCTTTAAAAATGTTGATCTTTATCACAGCAAGGGACTTATCTAAACACTGAAAATAGAAGTGAATGTTTCGCCATGTTTAATAAGAGTTGCTGTAATGCTTTGTGAAATTCGTATACCTAAGTTGTCTTAAATGTGGGATAAAATACAAAATTGTAGGTTGCTTCCAATCTTGAAAAAACTTACATATTTTATAGCCGCAGTACTTATAATTATCACCTAGTTTTTATTGAGTGTATCAGTCATCTACATCATTATGAACCTTTCTATTAAAATCAGTGATATCTTTCATATGTTTATGCTTCTGTATTATGAGCAACTTCATTGTTTGATTTTATTGTTAACATGTTTGAATTAGACGCTTAAGTACATTTTATTAACTTATGGTAGTGGGATTTCTGTTGTCTTTGTTTTACACAGCTGAAGGATATGGCTGAGAAACTTCCAATGAAAACACAAAAAAGCAATGTGAGAACGTTTTTTCACCCCTTCATAATGTGTTGAATGAATTTCTATCTCCAACAAATCCTGGTCTCATGGAGGTTTCAGAACTAGAAGACATCAAATTCTATGACCATAAGTTCTATTTAAGTCCTTCCACTCGAGTTCTTAAAGATGTAAAAGTAAACGGTTCATGCAGTCCACCTCTTACGCATGACACGCCAACAAGTGCTCCAGGAAGGTCTTTTGGTTATCAAAATTCAGCCAGGTCAATGGATGGTCCTCGGCTTACAGGGACCAAGATTAAAGAAAACAGTGGTAAAATATGTAAAGCAGAGAATGAGCACCTCCCTTATACAGAGTGGGTAGAACAAGATGAGCCTGGTGTGTATATCACATTCATATCTTTGGCAGATGGTAAAAAGATCTTAAGCGTGTGAGATTCAGGTAATTGTATCTGCAAATGTTGTTTGCTTGCTTGTACCTGAAAATCATATTGACATAACAGTGTAAGATGATTTTTTTTGTACCTGAGAATCATACTGACATAACAGTATAAGGCGACTTTTTTTTCTTTGCCAAATTTTAAGAAAGGAACATGTGCAGAATATGTGTGTCAGAGGAAAAGAAAGAGTAGGAATCCCGTGTCTTTTACTTAGTGCACAGTAAGACAAAAAAGGAGTATGGGGCCCGCCATTATAATTGCATGCAAAACTTGTTAACATGCACAATAAATTCAGGTTTGTCTTTAGGTTCTAGGACCACCTGAGATATGGTTCAAGGGGCAGATAATATTAGGCCGTGACAGGCCTGATTGTCAATTGGTTATGACCAGTGCATTGTTGTAGGAGACTAGTGTCAGCTCTTAGATCATCAGTGTTGTCATTCCAGGTTTTGATGCAGCGCTGATGATTCCTCTTGCATTTCTGTTGAGAAAATATACTAACTTGTATGATGAGTTTACCATTTGTCGGCAAACATATCATCATGATGGCTAACCTATAATTTTATTCCTTATTCTGTTCTCTGCCTAAGCATCTCAGATTTGAACAAATCCTGGAATGTCTGCTCTGGATCATTATTTTTCCAGTGCATTAGAAAAGCTAATGTATGGAATAGGAAATGTTGTCTCATGCCTCAATGATTATAGATTCACTTCGTCATTAGTCTATAACAAGAAGAGGTGTACTGAATGGTTGCGTGGAAAAGGGTGCACAGTGATTTGACCGTTGACAAGACATGTCAAAGAGAAATAGACAGGATTTGTCAAAGGCGGTTGACAAGATGTAGTAAGATTTCCTAGCTACTAGACTCACACGATACAGGTCTGTAAGCATCTAGATGGAGGTAGCCAGAGAATTGATGATGTTAGGTATGCGCAGAAGGCCAGACACATCATAAAGGGATCCAACTCACCAAGAGAAGACCCCGTGAGAAGAGAGAAGTGGGAAGTGCGCGGCCATAAAAGGAGAGTGAGTTTGCCATCTCAAGGTTAGCACAAAACGAGGCCAAGTTAGGAAAAGTCGGCACAAGGAGGGAAAAGGGATTAGAAAGACAAAGCCAAGATGGTAGAAGATGCTCAAAAGAAAAAGGCAAACCAATCAAGGTTAGGTCCTAGGAAACACCACATAGTCTGTAAAACTCCATGAGATAGTGATAAGCTCATAGTGAGGAGCTGCTTGTAGATGCTATAAAGACATTTGAAATAAATAAGAAATTTGCAACTTTTATTGTGCACTCTGTTGCGTGACTTTGAAGCGAGAGGAGCCCCCGCATCAAGTGGTATTAGAGATGGTTCTTTTCTGCGGGAAAGAGAGCGGAATGCTAACGAATGCCAAACGTGAGGTAGCTGGCGTGAAAAATTGTTGTTCTCCACTATAAGAAAAGTAGCTAGAGAATGCGGGAGAGATATCTTAGAGTGTAATGAATCGAAGGGTAATGATCTTGCACACAAAGGCAAGATGCTGCCAAGAAGAAAGGACTACTTAGATGCAACATTTGCGAAAAGACTGGGAGGAGATGTTAGAGGAGCTCAAGGGTGTAAGGATTAGATTGGAGGATGTAGAAGAAGGCCACCGGAAAATAAGGGGTCTTGTGGTGTGAAGCGCCCGAGAAAGAAGAAAAGGACTCGGTGAAGAGTCGGTTACGCAGAGAAGACTATGAAAAGAGAGTCCCCATAGAGCACCGGAGAAAGGAAAAGGTGTGTGCGGAGGCATCATTAGAGGTTACGCAAGAAGAGTAAAAGAGCGAAGAGAAAGTATGTGTGGGAGTACCGCCGAAGAATTCATAGAATATCACACATAAAGAAGGCTCATGAGTTGAGCGAAAGGTGAGAAAAGAAGTCACCTAAAGATACTCGGTATTGCACAAGAGTATTGCACCAAATAAAGAAGTTGCTAGGGAGGAGAAAATGGTTGATGGCGAATCGTTAGAAAACAAATGATTGCACAAAACTGCAAATAGAAGTAGGACAAGAAGAGAGAGAGTGAAGAGATTGTACAATCGAGGATTGAATAACGTGTAAAATATTCCTAGCGAGAAGGACCGGAGGGGGTAGATTGCGTGAAAGAAGATTTCCTGGAGGAAGGACATATGGGGTGCGCCACTATGTGCGTAAGAGAAGAGAACCTTGTGACAAGGCCGGCGAGCGTGGAGGAACGCGCAAAGGAAGAGACTCGAGAGGCCGAGGAGTGCACGATGAAGGTGCACACAACAATGAGAGCACCATTGTAGAGGAAATGGAGGAAGGAGAGGAAGAGGTTGCTCGGAAGGAAACTCGAATCGAGATAAACCCAAAGGAGAGACAATGAGAGTGCGTGTGAAAAAGAGAGCACCAAAGACGAGATTTGTGAAGATCTTAAGGGAGAGTGTGCAAAGAAGTGTGCCAAGGAAGACGAGTGTGGACCGAAAGAGGAACTACGTGAAGAAGCAAAAGTTTCCTCGAAGGAAACCAAGGAAGAGCGGTCCAAGTAAGAGGCTGAAAAATTGCACAATCGAAAAGGCGTCAAAAGAAAGAATGCATGAACATAGGACAACATGCAACAAGTGTGGTGAAACCGTGAGGAGATACGAAGGTTGCCTCAAAGGAAATAGGGAAAGAAGGGAGCATCGCGAAGAAGGGTAGAAGATGTGGCGTGTGGCTATCATGGCCCAACACCCGAGAAGAAGCAAGAATGATGCCGGGAGGAAAGGTAGCAGAGAGAAATCATGAGAAAGGTAATGGCATGACGATGCATAGGTAGTTGGAGTGCGGTCCAACAAAGACCAAGTGAGAAAGAAGTGGGGAAGCCTCGTGAGAAGACATCGTGCAAGGAGATTGTTGTCATGCAAAATGACTAGCATGCAAAATTGAAAATTTTGGCCATGACAACCAAGCCCCCACTTGAAAATTCCTCTCCCGGTCACTTTGTAAACCCTTCCTCTAGCCAGCCTGCCCATAGTGTCATCCTCATTCTGGCTAGTAGGAACGTGCTAACAAGATTTTCAAGTGTGTTTCATGTGCAAGGATGTTTTTCTAAGGTGATTTGCAAAGTTACTAAGATTCAAAGAAGAATGATTGTCCCAGAGGCCTTGAAAGGGCCTTTTTGGCCATTTTGCAGCATATGGACACCCTCCGGAAGCTGATTGGGAAGACTTAAACCATTTGGAAGTTGTGCAGGAGAGCCGTGTTGTTATCCAGGCGCTTCAGGAAAATTATGTGGAAGAAGGTGATCTCATGAATCAAACAGTCAAACAGGTGGATGGTGTCATCATGGATCAAGGAACTTCAAATTTTAAAGTTATGGGAAAATCTCGGTGTTTTCGGGAAATTTTCAATGTTTGGGTCCTTGTTCCCCTCTTCCTAAGCCTCTTCATCCAACACTTAGCCATTTTAGAAAAAACAAGGCAATTCTAAGGAAAAACAGCCTTTGGAGGAACAGGAGGAATTGTTCTGTGTTCCTCCTGTTCCCAAACCCGCCTTCTCCACATAACACATTACAATCGGTTATATCGGGTTCTAAAAGCACATTCGAATAGTTCATTTGTTCCTTCATTTCTTCGAGCGACCACATTATGTGAAGAGAAAGAAATAGGGTAAACGGGGCAGGTCAGATCCGATATATTGGACATTTAAGGCACACTGGGAACTGTTAGGGTGTTCTACCATTTCGCCGAACACCCAATTGGGCCGACAACTAAGGCACAGAGGACCGGGGTGGTTATGTCGGTTCTCGCTTGGAACCTTAGGAACAGTTCACTCATTCCGATCATTCCTCTGAAACCGTAATGTCCCTTTTTCCCACCTAGAAGATGGAAATTGGTTTTCTTGCCATCCCTTCGCATGGAAAAGCGAAAGAAATGAAGGAGAAGACCCTTGGGCACTTTATAATAGATTTTATCTAATATTATAATGTTTTCTTTAGTGTTCTTTTGTTCTATACAGGTCGGCCTTGCCTAAATAAGTTTTGGCGCCAAAGGGAAGTTATAAAAGGAGAAGAGTGAGATCATTTGCACTCTAGCTTGGCATATTTTCTCTATACTTGGCAAAGAGAGCTTGTTGCTCCTTAGTCATCCACTTGGGGATGAAAACCCTCATGTGAGGCCTTGTTGAAGGACAAAACCCTTCATTTGGCTTGGGTAAAGAAGCAAACCCTTCATCACCATTTGGCATTGAAGAAGGAAGTTGATTTGAAGATCTTTTTGGCATTTCCAGCTGATATACTATTTTTCTAGGGTGGAGTGACCTACCTTGGGTAGGGTTTGAAGACATTGGCAAGGAATTTGATAAATCTGGTTTTGTAATCTTATTTGCCATATTTTTAAAGGCCAAACCTTGAGTTGCATGATTTTTGGAGACTTCTATATCTATATTTCATAATTAATTCGTGGCTGCAATTTCCAGTGTGCATTTCATTTCCAGCAGTGTGTTTTCAGTATTTGTTGATTGTATCGGCTTCTAAAAAATCATAAAAATATTGGCGAGTTGTTTGTTTGTGTTTCGTGGTAATTTGGGCATCTTTATGAGCTAGTATAAGTCGCTGGTTTTTTCTGCAGTTCGTTGCAATTTTCAGTTTCACATCTGCATATATAATATTTGATAAAACCCTCAAAAGGGTTATTACAGTGGTATTAGAGCATGGATTCTCAAAGGCCTAGGGTCTCAATGAACGGATGGATGAAGGTGCAAGAAGGTATTTTCAATGAAGAGCCTAGGGTTTCGAAAGTCAACAAGGTGGTAACTCTCTTTGAGGAATATCAAGCTCTTCTGGAGAAGATCCGTGGTGCCCTAACATTTTTAGAGTTCATAAATTTGGAAACAGAAAGAGTGGGAATTGGCACAAAACATAAGGCCCGAACCCCATCAAAAGACCTTGGCAAAAAGGTCTCATCCATTGAGGGAAGAAAACCCTCCAGTATGACGAAGCAAGTTGAAGAGCATGTAGCGGATAAGATACAAGATGAAGGAAGCATGATAAAAATCGAAGAGGCAACTTCTGTTTATAGCCACCCTTCCAAGGTGACAAAAGGGAAAGAACCCTTGCAGCAATTTGGGGTGAAGGATCAGCCTTTGGGAGCACCAAAAGCACCCACCGCCATTGCCAAAGGTGAACCTTTGACTGATTTTCTTTTCTGCCCTATGAGAGCTCAAGAGGATGGAGAAAATGCGAAGCAAAGACCAAGGAAGATGGAAGGTAAGGAACTTTTGCTGTTAATAATATTCCTTTGATTTCTAATGGTTGCATGTGGGAAAATATTAAAGGAACTTGGGAGCATGAGCCAAGAATTAAAAAGAGAAAATCAGACCTGCACTTAGAAGGAGAAAAAAAAGCCAAACTTCATTTTTGTGAAAGGAAATTGGTGGATGAAACTAAACCTTCCGAGGGAATGTTTCTAACGGCAGTCATAGAGAGAAGCAAAGCTATAGAAGGTGTTTCATTAATTGGGGCCAAGACTGATTTTCAAATCAGCAACATGGTAGGATCTTTGAGAGGGGTATCAAGGGAAATTGATCCTCCAAAATTGCAAGAAACCAACAAGCAGCCTGCTGATATCAAGGTTACAGTCCAGCGAGAATCGCAAAGGGCCTATGAGGACAACATTATGAAGAAGCAAATCCATGGAAATAAGGTACCTTTAGCATATTTTCTAAGTGCTGGTTCTAACTCAGAATTTATGAGTCCTACGAAGGTCACGGGCAGCCCATGGCACAAAAGAATCCCAAATTCATTTCCTATCAGTATGTCAGTTCAGGTATGTTGCATCCATACACAACCAGTTGAGAAGGGTAACTATGTTTTAGTCTCATTGCTCTTTCCCATGTCGCTGCCATGTGTATGTTCTTATGATCAGCATGTTCCAAGAAATAGGGAGATAGGAAGTATCTCTTGTGATAACGAATGTATGGATGGTTGGGTTCAACCCCAATATTGTTTCCGCATAGGTGCTGTTGTAAATTCTGGAAAAAGGTCTCATTTTAAAATCAATGTTGTTGGTGACCTCATCCTTGAATGTTTGGGTACAAAGGTGGAATCAAACTTTATCATGGGAAGCTCATATAATTCCACGAGGATCAAGGAAAGGGAGGCATTATGCACATGGAATAGGAATTGTCTTCGTGGCAAGGCCTACAGTTTATTTGGGAAGGTAACAACTTTCTTTTTCATATGGTCTATGAGCTAGCTGATGCACATGTTTTTAAAGGGAAAGTATGGAATCAAAGGGGCTTGGATAGTGAAGAAGTCACCTTCAAAATGGATGCATGGGAAATAGAGGAATTGTTGCACAAATATTGTGATAAAAGAGCTGTTATATATTGTTGGATTACAATCCTCAACAACCTTGGTCCCTACTACGTGCCTTTCGAAGTGACAAAGACAGGTCGGGACATGAGAAGAATGCCTCTTCCATCTTGGGCCACGAACAAGGTAATTTCAGCTGTTGCATTGTGGTTTTTTGCCCTTGTCATTTTAGAGCTAAGGAAGGGAAGGTATTATTACAGCTGTGATGTAATTCTCTTTCCAATTCCTAAGGATGGGATGTATATGTTTTCATTGAGAAACAATTCTAAAGAAGTAAATAGGGGTGTGGGCATGCATTGCTTGTATAAAGAGTTGAATTTTGAATGGAAAGAAGGAAGGAAGCAAGGAAAATTTGATTTTGTTTCATTTCCAGCAGTAGAGAAGGGACTGATTTTAGCTGAGAACACACAGAGGAATGTTGCAAACAACATCATGAGGAGGATAAAGAATGAAGGGAAAATGAAACATAGTCATTGGAGCAATCACACCCATACATGTGCGAAGAAAGAAGGTACACTTCTCACATATTTTAGAATGAATATAACAGCTGATTGCATATTCTCAGTCCTTCTAGAGCCATTTTCAGTTTCTACCACTTGCCAATCATATGTGGACCTCATATTCGGTAAGTACTTGAAGGAATTGGTGCTTGTTTCTTTTGATGTTGTCTTGAGATGTAGCAAAGCATGGGTAAAACATCTATAGCACCTTAACATAATGAGTGCTTTAGGACAGCAGTCTTTACTTGCAAAGAAATTTAAATGTGGGTTTGGTTGGAGCAAAATGTTGGACCAAGGGTATATCATAGATGCTCAAGGGGTACATGTGGAGCAACAAAGGATACACTCCATACTTGGTTGGCCTCCTCCCATCTCCATTTCACAGCTCAAGTAATGTATTCATGCCAAATGTTTACTGTACCTGATTCTTCTACATTTATGGTGGAATTCGATGCATACAATGAAGGAATAGGGGCTGTTCTAATGCAAAATCAGCATCTTGTTGCATTGGAAAATAAAGAACTCAAGAAACATGAGCTGAATCTTCACAACTATGATGAGAAGATGATGGCCATTATGCATGTCTTGGTCAAATTTAGGCCATATCTTGTTGATGGGTCAACAATGTACAAGATTTTGGGTTTTGACATCAAAAATGTCAAGAAGAAAAACATTGTTGCAGCGGATGTAAGGAGTTTGCAATTGCTTGAGGGCAAACAATTTTGGGGAGGGAGGACTGTAATGTCCCTTTTTCCCACCTAAGAGATGGAAATTGGTTTTCTTGCCATCCCTTCTCCATGGCAAAGTAGAAGAAATGAAGGAGAAGACCCTTGGGCACTTTATAATATATTTTATCTAATATTATAATGTTTTCTTTAGTGTTCTTTTGTTCTATACAAGTCGGCCTTGCCTAAATGAGTTTTGGCGCCAAAGGGAAGTTATAAAAGGAGAAGAGAGAGATCATTTGCACTCGAGCTTGGCGTATTTTCTCTATACTTGGCAAAGAGAGCTTGTTGCTCCTTAGTCATCCACTTGGGGACGAAAACCCTCATGTGAGGCCTTGTTGAAGGACTAAAAACCCTTCATTTGGCTTGGGTGAAGGATGAAAAACCCTTCATCACCATTTGGCATTGAAGAAGGAAGTTGATTTGAAGATCTTTTTGGCATTTCCAACCGATATATTATTTTTCTAGGGTGGAGCGACCTACCTTGGGTAGGGTTTGAAGCATAGTTGGAATACTCGCATTTGGCAAATACTCGCAGACCCCCAAAAAAAAAAAAAAAACTCGGCAATATCCGGCCAATACTCGGGAATACTTGACAACTTAAAAAATACTCAAATTTCTTTAAAAAACATAAATTTTAAGCAACACATAGCTACAAAATGTATCAAATGAGCCCATAAAATGTTGGAGAAGTGTTTTCTATTAGATTTGAATACAAATACAATACAAAATCGCATCATGTGAATACAACTGATAAGTAATATGAATTTATGATGATTGACATTGAAAAATATCATCATAAATTTCATATCTTTACAAGTTACAATATGAATATACAATAAATTACATTTTCCTCTTCCCCAATCTAGAGAAATATTGGGGAGGGTTTAGTGCCTCTACTAGTCCCCACACTCGGCTGCGTCTCCACGCTCCTCCTTGAAGGCTGCGACTCTAGCTCGATCCTGGAACTAGATGGTGGTGTTGGTGGCTCCTCTGCTTGCATGTTGGAGATCACCTCCAAAGATGTCATCCAATCCAATTTCTCCACGGAGTCCTGTTAGTGCTTCTCCCTCCATAGCCTCCCTCTCAAAAGAAGCATTCCCGTCCGCGATAAATGCAGGGTTTTCCTCTTCTTGCCCAGTCCACTCATTGTATGGATCTATCTCATCCAAATCAATGAGCTCCTCTGATGTGACCTCAACTTTGTTTGTGCGAAGCTGGAGATTGTATTGCACAAAAACCAAGTCGTTGAGCCTTTTTTGAGTCAACTTGTTGCGCTTCTTCATGTGAATGGCCTCAAACAAACTCTAGTTGCGTTCACATCCAGAAGCGCTACAAGGTTGAGATAGAATTCTGAGGGCTAACTTTTGAAGATGTGGGGTATTCCCTCCCCAATCCTCCTGCCAAGAACCTACAAACAAGATAATCAAAAATTTATAATTACTGTAACTAAGTAACTTGGTAAAAATTCTAATTTTTATTACCTGGTGACTGTGTGGATCTCCCTCGAATAGCTAGCACCGAAGAAAAAAGTCTCCCCTAGCATGTTTGTAACTCTACAGCTCTAAAATGACAAGGTTCCTCGTATCAACTTCCGGTATCATCCTCTCAATACATGTTGAAAGGCCCTCCATAACCTCTCTGTCCATATCTGTAAAGCTGTCAGAATAGAAATACTTGGGGTTGAGGTAGTTCCTCGCCGCATGAATAGGTTGGTGGAGTTTATTGTTCCACCTCCGATCAATAATCTCCCAAAAGGGCCATATCGATGATATCCCCCAGTAATAGTTTTGGATAGACTCTTTGGCCCTATCCATGGCCTCATATATAAACCCCATGGGGTTTTTCTCCCCATCAACCAAACGCAAAACTCTCACCAACGGCTCTGACACCTACACACAAATTAAAATGTAAGATTGCAAACTTACAATACATATTAGAAATGAAATAAAAAAGTGAAAAGTAAAACAATATATTTATAATTTAACAAATTAAAATAAAGGAATGAAATATAAATCGAAGTTTGAAATTACCTTGATGATCTTTGTAGCTCTCTTTGCAAAGATATCATCAAAAACTATCTTTGCAACCCTCTCCCTATCAGCTTTCTTTGAATATTGTGAGTTTATCCATGTTTGACTCACAAACATTTGTTTCAAAGCTATCAACAAACCAGAAATACTTTGCGCAACGTCAAGAAGCTAGTTGCTGAAACCTTGTGACACCACTTTGTTGGTGTGTGTTATTTTCCACATCATTAGGTGAGTCATCTCACTTAGGTGAGATCGTAGGTCCACGTGTCATTTAGGGGTCATTATGAGATTCTCTTACGTGTCAGTGCGTCATATGCATCATTGGGAGTTACACTTCTATTATGGGAATGTAACTCCCCTCTCTACTCGAGTTGTCATGATTGCAGCATTGGGGGTTACTCAACACCTCCTATATGTACACCCCATTTGATATATGAGATAGAGGAGAGTTTTAGGGCTTAACCAGTTTTTCCCGTGTGTGAAATCTTTGCATGCACATTCGTTTGATGCTCGCTCCTCCCGAGATCTCTTCACGCTGTCGTTCGCACGTCGTTGATGTGCACGTCGTCCCTCGTGATCCTCGTTTGCGGGTTTTAAACCCTCTTTCATGGTATCAGAGCGGATCTTGTGGATCCGTGCACTCCTTGGCGTTGCTCGTGCATTTTCTGGCTTCGGCGTGATATCCAATTCTCGTTGCGTGTGTCGTAATGGATATTCCGTTCGTGTGTTTATTGCATTGATTTCGGGCATTTTCATACCTCCTTGTTTGGGTGGTTCGGTTGTTCGTATTTGTGGGTTTACTAGTTTTTTCGGCATTTATATGCAGCTCTTGTACCCTTCGTTGCGCCTCCGGTTCGAGATATGAATTTTTTTGTCTTGGTTGTGTTTTTGGTGGGCTCTTATGCCTTCGACTCATGGTTTAACCTGTACACCTTTCGCTCGTGGACCTGCATTTGTGTACTTGTTCTGGGGCATTTTTGCTGATATCCTTGACCGCTCGTGCTCATGTTGGATTCAACGTTTGACGCCCCTGGTTCATTGCCCTCCACTCTGCTGCGTATTATTCGTTTGCTCGTATTAACACTTCCACTCGTGGCTCCTTGCATTGCTATGCTTTTGGATCATTATCATGCTCTGCTTCGGGACTTCAGGTTGTGCCTTCTCACTACTCGTGCTTGGTTGGAGTTCCATAACTGCGGTCTTGGTTTGAACTGGTTTCTTCCAAGCTCGAACGTGTGTGCATCCCAATCTCGGTCTGAGTCGTGGTTCGTTTGAGGAGGATTCGTTGTTCATGTTATCCCAGTCTCGGTCTTGATTCGTTTGAGGCATCGCTGTTCATGCTATCTCGGTCGTGAATCTCTACCGTGGGTCTTTGGACCGTGCCTTTTGCGTCAAAGGCTTTGTTTCTTGCGCAGGTTTTGTTGGCTCATGGATCTATCTCACCTCGTGACCTATTTACCTTGGAGACCGGGTCATTGTTGGCACCGCGGCTCTTCCACTCGCTCCTATCCCGCCGCATTGGATTCAGGACTGTCTCCTACATCGCTCCAACGTCTGTTTGACCGTGTCCGCCGCAGCCCTCCACGTGGCTTCTCCTCTCTCCCGGTAGGGCCGTTACCGTGCTCGACGGACCTTCCAACAATTTCGGGCATCTATTTTGCGGTTACAACAACCCTACATAAAGCACGTGGCCCCTCTTTGATGACTAAGCTCCGTGGATTTGGAGAATACTTGGTGGATTTTGCACGCAGACTGCTTCAACGCTTTTTTCTTTTACTTCGACAAGAAGAACACGTGGACCACACCTTCATCAATGTGGGCCCCCTCTCCCTTTTAGAATTGTTTGTAGGTTAAAACAATCCCCCTTTTTAATGTTTTGAGGAAAAACATTCCTTTCATGGCATTGTAATATTTTCTGGGTTCTAATTTTGCTTGTATCATTCCCTTCCTATGCATGTCAAAGACGGAGGGCAAGGTCCGGGGTTGGCAAGAGGCTAATCCCCCCTCGCAAGCAAAACAAACTATGCCTAAAATTTGATGCCGTTTCCAACGGTACCCACACGATACCCTTTGCACCCATTTCGTGCACTTTTTAATGCGTTTGCAGCGTTTATTGACATTTTCCATCAGTTGTGGGAATCGTTTTAATGCTATAACTTTTGACTCGCTACTCGTTTTTGAGCGCTTCTTTAGTCAAAGTTGCATGATTTTTCGCACATTACATGATGGCATTGTCAGTTTTGTAAATGCACTACTTTATAAAGTGCCGCATTCTGGGGGTGACTGTACTCTTGGGCCTTCACACGTAGATGCATTATCGGCCGAGTCCAACGTCTTGCTTTTGTGCATCTTGCATTTTTCATCATGGAGAGTGCTCTTTCCAGACTTGAGCGTCGTAGGATCGCTTTATAGCCTCCGCCACTTCTCACCGGGAGAGGGAACTACTCAGCTTGGCGTGCTTCCATGGAACATTATTTTTCCCACGAGGGTCTTTTACCCTTCTTGCTTGGGCAGTTCTGCACCCACTGATCTTCGTCATCTAAAGGACTTCCTCGACACTTGTGACCATGTTTTTGGTCACTTGATGATGCATGTCTCTAGATATCTTTGGTTTCACATGGCGACTCGATCCACCCCACCTTGTCTGGAGCATTCTTCGGTCCCTCTATGGAGACCCTTCACATACTGCCGCCATTGTTGTTGCTGCTGATTCAGTTGTCTCCTTTATTTCTTCGTGTGATGACAGTTCCACTGACATAGACTCACTTGATTCTACTTTTGATGACGAGGATTGTGCACCATGTTCTGATGTCGAGTATTACAGAGGACTTCTCTCCTCTTTCTCTCACTATTCCAGAGAGTGTTGACACATCCCACATCTCATCAGATATCGAGCAGTCTCCTACTTAGTCTCACACCGTCATTACACTCGCCTCCTTTCCACTTCCAGTGTGCGAGGCCCCTTCCACTCCTTTACCTTCATTGGATGACTCATACCTATCTGACATCGCTCTTCTGTTTGTTAAGCCCCCTCATTGGGACAAGTATCTGCCTGACCTTAGTCGTCTTTTCACAGAGTCTACTTGTGATGCTCTACAGGTCCCTCATCCATCTATAGGTGTTTCAGAGGAGTTCATCATCTCTGTTGTTGGGAGTGCCCCTTCTGGGAATCATGTCATTTCCACATTTCCAGAGACCTTCATTGATCCACCCTTGCTTGTGGATCCCTTTTTTGTTGTGGAGGATGTTTTGTTCCCTTCACATCACTTGGACATCCTTTCTGTGGCTGTTCCTCTTTTTCACTCGGCTTTCTACGCACATGGCATTACCTTCAATTCCTTGGCGCTCATTTGCTAGACCTATGTCACACTTTCGTGGACCATACTTAGAGTTCTTCGTGCTACGCCTTCGGTTTCCTTCGTGGAGTGGGCAGACTTTCAAAGACGTCATTCGGTCCTTCCTGAGGGCGGCACACATTGTTCGGTGTGGGTGGTTCTTCTTCAGTCCAGAGGCAGAGGATCTCGTCATCGACATTCTTCTGAGGAGACTTCCTAGAGCTGCAGAGTTCAGATCCATCGATGGCATCTTTTGCATTCCTCTCGTCTCCCTCTTCTTCTCTCTTCTTCTTCTTTCCGAGAGATTGCCTCTTTGTACATGGGTACCTTTTCAGGCTCGTCTATAGTTGGGACCCATCTTTGGCATCTTTCTTAGATTAGAGTGTTTTGTTCTCTTGTGGTGGATGTTTTTCCCACTGGGTTTTCCTTCACTACTTGGGACCTTTTTCTTGTGCGGGGGGGTACCTCATCGGGCTTTGTCTCGGGACCCATTTCTCGTTTCTGACTTGCCGCCTCATCCTAAGTTACGATGAAGGGGGTGTTGGTGTGTGTTATTTTCCACATCATTAGGTGAGTCATCTCACTTAGGTGAGATCGTAGGTCCACATGTCATTTAGGGGTCATGAGATTCTCTTACGTGTCGGTGCATCGGTCGTCATATGCGTCATTGAGAGTTACACTTCTATTCAGGGAATGTAACTCCCCTCTCTCTGAGTTGTCATGATTGCAGCACTGGGGTTACTCAAAGCACTCCTATATGTACACCCCATTTGATCTTATGAGATAGAGGAGAGTTTTATGGCTTAACCAGGTTTTGCCCATGTTTCAAATCTTTGCATGCACAGTCGGTTGATGCTCGCTCCTCCCGAGATCTCTTCACGCTACTGCTCGCACGTCCGTTGATGTGCACGCCGTCCCTGTGATCCTCGCCATGGGTTTTAAGCCCTCTTTCAGCTTGAACAAGCTCTTTCCCCTTTGTGTGTTCTCTCATCAAGCTCAAAACCCAAGGGTGATTGTATATGTACTTCGTTATGGTTCTTGCATCTTCTACAACCGGCCTCACCCAATCAATTTTGTTTATGTCCTCCAAAAGAAGGTCAAGGCAATGAGCTGCACAAGGAGTCCAAAAGAGTGATGGATGTCTCTCTTGCAGTAGTCTCCTACCGCCACATATGCTGTTGCATTGTCTGTGATAACTTGCACAACATTCTGTACACCAACCTCTAATACAACTATCTCTAACGTAACACTCAAATTCTCTCGCATTTTTATTATATTAAAGGCATCAATAGACTTTAAAACACCATCTCACCGTTTGAAGTCTAAAAATTAATGAGGTGCGGTTCCTTCCGTCTGTCCACCCATCTCGAAAGAATGGTGCATCCGAATTTTTGCCATTGTTTCTTGTGCTCTTATAGCATGGTAGTGGCATCTGCAATTGCACCCTCAAGTAATTTCCCACTCAAATCTTTTGGAGAGGGTGCATTGCCCTTTCCCCGCAATCAATGCTATTACCAAGTACTCCCAAGATGCACTCTTTGCCATATTGAACGACATGTTGTTGTAGTACCAGAAATTTGCACAAGTTTTATCCGCTTCCTCGTGCATATCTTTGTTCCAGGCTGTACCTTCCAATGAAGGTTGTGCTCCAGGTGAGTTCCTTGCCACAAAAAAGCTCTGTATGCCTTTGCTCGAACTTGATGAAGATGCGCCTCTTCCAACTCTTCCGCTTCGTATGCGTGGACCACGAGTAGAGCCCACAATTGTTGCCGCATCATCCTCTAAATCCTCTGTCATTGCAGCCCTAGGTCTAATAGCTTGTGCTATGGCTGCCTTCACCCTTGCCTTCTCTAGTTTCTTCTCCTCTAACTTTGCCAACTCTACTCTCATCTCTCGCTTTGCCTCTTCCAACACGTTGGGGCAAACCGTAACATCTCGGAAAACAATACTTGAAAGGTGATATTTCAAACGATTGATGCCTCCATTCATTTTTCTGTTACAGAAATTGCAAAAACTTCGTTCTCATTAGCTCCACGTACACCATACTTCCATGCTTTGGAACGGGCATTCGGAGGAATGGTCCTGCTAGTGATGCTGACCCAGATGCCAAACTTGATGCCGAGCCTGATGCCATTGTTAAGCTCTAATCTGCAACACAATGCACATTTAAAAAATTAGAAAACGTAAACTTAATTTAATTAAAAAAAGTGCTGAATAACAAATTTGCGTAAATAAAAAAATACATTACAAGCATTCAATTTTACATTACATGTATTTAGAATTACAAAACGAATCGATTACAATACACATACATAAAATTTAACTAGTTTACAATGAATTTGCATTAAAAAAATACATACCTCTGGCTGCAAATGAGTATAAAAAAATTACAAGCATTTGATTTTACATTACATGTATTTAGAATTACAAAACGAATCGATTACAATACACATACATAAAATTTAACTAATTTACAATGAATTTGCGTAAAAAAAAATACATACCTCTGGTTGCAAATGAGTATAAAAAATTACAAGCATTCGATTTAACATTACATGTATTTAGAATTACAAAACCAATCGATTACAATACACATACATAAAATTTAACTAATTTACAATGAATTTGCGTAGAAAAAAAAATACATACCTCTGACTTGCAAATGAGTATAAAAAAATTACAAGCATTTGATTTTACATTACATGTATTTAGAATCACAATATGAATCTATAAAACCTAAATAATATACACAAAATTTGAAAAAACTTAAAAGAATTAAAAAAAAAAAAAAAAAAATTACCTCCAAATGCAATTCTCCAAATTCTCTCCTCGAATTCGCTCCAAAATCCACTCAACACACGCAATGCAAGCTCAAATGGTTGTGTGAGTGACAATGAGGGAGTAGAGGGCCTTCAAAAGAGCCAAAACCGCATAAAAACAAAAGAGCCAAAACTGCATAAAAACAATGTTTTTGCCTTTGAAATCCGTGTTTCCGCGTATGACTATGTATGGCGAGTTTTACCCATGAACTCGCCACAACTCGGCGAGTTTATTTTACTTGTTTTGGCGAGTTTTATGGTGAGTTACTCGTTTTGCATAGTTTTTGGTGAGTTTTTAATAACTCGATGAGTTATATGCGAGTATTCCAACTATGGTTTGAAGACATTGACAAGGAATTTGACAAATTTGGTTTTGTAATCTTATTTGCCATATTTTTAAAGGCCGGAACCTTGAATTGCATGATTTTTGGAGAATTCTATATCTATATTTCATAATTAATTTGTGGCTGCAATTTCCAATGTGCATTTCATTTCCAGCAGTGTGTTTTCAGTATTTGTTGATTGTATTGGCTTCTAAAAATCATATTAAAATATTGGCGAGTTGTTTGGGTGTTTTTCATGGTATTTTTGGCATCTTTTTGGGCTAGTATAACTCGCTGATTTTTATCTACAGTCTGCTGTAATTTTCAGTTTCAGATCTGCATATATAATATTTGATAAAACCCTCAAAAGGGGTTATTACAAAACCCCGAGTTCTCCACCAAGAAAAGCACCATCGGATAAATCGGCTCCGGCTGAGCACAAGGGGAACTGTTCCCACCTTCTTTCATTGCTCCGACAAGCTTCCATCACTACAAGACAAAGGAGTCAGTTATGTTGGCTGAACGAGGAATAGAGGGAATTGTTCCTCTGTTCTTTTTGTTCCCGATTCACCGCCCGCTTGCATAACGAAGAAAAGGATATATCGGCGATGGAAGGCCCAAAAGGAACGTTCCATTGTTCCTCCTATTCTCCAGATTTCCACCTAGGCCGATTATTTGGTTGAGTTTCACAATAACTTCCGAGTTTCGCCACAAAGAGAAATACAAAGGGTCATAAATTCAGGTTTTGGAATATGTAAGAGTAATTGTGCCCAAATTGAATGTATTAACTCAGTTTTAGGAGATGGAGGGTCACAAATGACAAGAAAATGAAAGGTCATGTGAAGGTAAGGTGAAGAGTCACATTATAAATCTATAAATTGTAATGCCTTCTCCATTCCCAGCGGTTGACAAATGTTGATTGTTGTATGTTCTCGGGCTTTGTATCACTTTGCTCTGCAAGCAATAAAAGCCACATTTCTTCTATTTCCTTGTCTATGTTCCTCTACTCTCTCTCTCTCTACTTTCCAACTTTGCAAACACCATAATCTTGTATAAACAAGGAAGAACGTGCCTTTGATTAATGAATTCACAAAACTTTGTGTCTCGATTTTTAGTCTTCTTTGTTGATTGCATTGTTTTGTTCTTCTAATTGAATGTGGACCTACTTTGGCTAAAGCATGTGAATTTTGTAAGTCTACTCACAACATTAACCCTCTCTCCCTATTTCTTCTACTCCTCTTTACCTCTCCTCAAGTAAATTTCTCCCTTGTGCACCGTCTGAAACACTTTTCCATAGCTTTAGTGGAGTATTCCTATGTGATCTCCGGCCTAACAGTCACCCCATAGTCTTTAGTTAGTTTACATTCATTAATGGGAACCACCCCACACCCAAGAAGGAATGGCTTAGCCCCGTGACCATAGTGAGAACCCATAATCTGCGCTGCAACAAATTATATCACCAATGAAGATGAAGAATGCCTAGAAGAAATGCATAGAGGAGAGCATGCGAGAAGAAAAATGTGCAAGGAAGAGTGGCCTTAGGCGAGAGATGGAGACTAGGGAGATGGTTTGTGATGGGTCCAAACCCACAAGTGCGCGAAGAGATGAGCGTGTGGAAGAAAAGAAGGAAAGAGAAGATTGTGCAATGGATGGCATAGAGAAGAAAGGGTGCGCAAGAAATGGCATAGTTGCCAAGGGCGCAAAGGAGAAATGCGCAAGGAGGAAGAGTAACGACAAACAAGTGACAAGAGGACAAGGAAGGAAGTGCGCAAAGACAAAGTACGCAGTGGAAGCCCATGAAACTAAGAAGGGCATAAAGATGAATGCGAAGGAAGAGAGGTGTACAAGGCGGAGGAGCGTCGAAGAAAGGAGTCACGGTAGAAGGGCGGCCAAAAATAAGAGAAGAAGTGTGCATGGGATCAACACATAAAGGAAGGAAGCCTAGAGATGAAGTGGGCAAGAGAGAAACAAAGTCCCAAAGGCTTTAGGTGGTGGTGGACGAACGTTGGCAAGTGTAGACTCATAAAAGGAGGAAGTCAAGGCGAGCATAGACTTGAAAGAAGAAGGCTCAATAGTGACGCCTTAGGAGGAGAAGGATGGTTTGTGGTGGGCGAGAGACTTGTACATGAGAAAAGAGATAGTGATGAAAAAAGGATGTTATGGATCCATAGAGAGGACACATTAGGAGGAAGAGGTCGGGCCATGGTGGGTCAGAGCTCACCAAAGTACGCAAGATAGCGTGGATGAATCACATAAAGGTGACAAAGGATCGGAAGAGGTGCAAGAGAGAGCGAGAGGCCGAAACATGCTTGTTGGATGAAGAAGCCGAGACTATTTGTTCCAATAGTCCAAAGGGTGGTCCTACCACTCGCTAAGTCTACTTGAGGTGGAACTCAAGTTTTAAGTACCTTGGGTGTTTGATGCAGGAGCATCCTAGGTTCAAGGAAATCTTGCACAAATTTTGGCTAAGTATGAGTGCACGAAGGCACAATAGAATGAAGGGGCGATTGAGTGGAAGAAGGAAAGACTTCGTGCAATAGATAGAGAGGAGAGCAAAGTGCGCAGAGTGTCGACGCACGATAGAGTGTGGAAGTTTTGAGGGACACAGTGTAAATGAGGTGTGCGAGAGTTTGAAGAAGAGAAGCGAAGAAGAGTTGCGCGTTAGTGTGCGAAAGTATTTTGGCGCATAGGAGGAGAATGGAGGTGCGTAAGAATGTGGAGTATTGGTACAAGACGAAGATTACGAAGGACGTGCGAGAGGATAAGTGAAGAGATGGCGTGAAAACGAGAAGGTTCTACAAGGGCACGTGGATGTTTGAGAAGGTCCGGAATGCTAATACGTGAGAAAAGAGGCGATATGTGGCTCAAGGCCATGAGTGTGCGAGAGAACGAAAAGAGGTGTAGCGAATGATTGTGTGAAAAGGGTGCATAAGTGATTTGATCGTTGACAAGACATGTTAGAGAGCTATAGAAAAGATCCGACAAAGGCAGACAATTAGGTGTAGTAAGATTTTCCCACTACTGGACTCACGTGGTATAAACCTACAAGTATCTAAATGGAGGTAGCCCAAAGAATTGATGTCACTAGGTATGGGCAAAACGTCGGACACATCATGAAGGGGTCCAACTCACCAAGAGAAGACCTCATGCGAGGAGAGAGAAGCGGGAAGGGCACAACTATAAAAGGAGAGTGAGTTCGCATCTCAAGGTTAGCATAAAATGAGCCCAAGTTAGGAAAAGTCGGCACATGCTAGCTTGAGTAGAACAAGGGGGAAAAGGGCTTAGAAAGCCAAAGCCGAGATGATAGAAGGTGCACGAAAGCATAAGGAAAACTGATCAAGATTAGGTCGTTAGGGAATCACCACATAGTTTGTAAACACTCCATAAGAGAGTGGTAAGCTCAGAGTGAGCAAGCGCTTGTAGATGCAAAAAGGTTTTTGAAATAAATAAGAAATCTGCAACTTTTATCGTGCAGTCTATTGTGTGACTACGGGCGGGAGTCCTCTACATCAACTATACAATGCACAAATCCATGTAGTAGATGTCCTAGATTCGTCACTTCATGTTATGTTTGAGGTCTAATTAGCAATGAAAACCTAACATTAGCTTGAAAAATCGATTTGCACCAATGTTTGGCCCTTGTTTTGTGTTACAAGTTTTAAGTACTAAATATCTTCTCGAATCAAACGGTGATCACATTCGGTCACTCACCTAATTTCCCTCCTTTGTTCTAATTGAATGTCTCTCATTTGGATTTGGAGGACTATCGTGGTCTTGTCGAAAGAGTTTGGACCCTTACTCCATGACCGGTTGGCGATCAGGGGTGTATCCTTTGATGAGAGGTCATTGTCCGGCACACGGTCAATTTTATGAGAGGATGGGGTAGGATGATAGCTTAGAGATAAAGAAAGGAATGCATGGGAGGTTCAAGTGAGCATCTCAAGGAGGTTCACATCATTCTCGAAGAAGATATACATAATGTGACTCTTTAGAAAGAGGTTACGAAGTTGGAGATGATTATTCACCAAGGTGAGGATTATATTGTCAAGGGCGCACAAGTTTGTTCCCGTCCTCAGTGGGGCCAAGAGGGAGATGATGGTTCCAAGTTCTATTTTAACTTTTTTAGAAGGAAAGTAGATGCGGAAAGGGTGCTTGGATTACAACGGGTTGATGGTTCTCTTACCAAGGACCCTTTAGAGAATAGAAGTATGTTTAGGATGCATTTCCAAAACATGTTTGCTCGCTACATCGACGGATGGGGTGGTACCTGCGAGAGATGCTTGTTGTAGAGTCATCCTCGCAAGGTCTCTAGTGGGGACAGAAACAAATAGGATAGACACCTCTTGAAGGAAGAGATTCACTCTACTTTATTCTCCATGCAGAATGGGAAGTCTTCGGGTATGGATGGTCTTCCTTATGAGTTCTACAAGGCCATGTAGGACACCATTAGTGACGGTTTTTATTCTATGGCCTCTTAGTTGTTCAATTTAGGACATCTTTATGAGTTTCTCAGTCAAGGGTTGGTCAAGCTTATCCTAAAGAACGCTTCTAGTGACTCAATTAACAGTTGGATTATTACTCTGATTATTGTTGCTTATAAAGTTATAGCTAAGGCCTTAGCTTTAAGGACTAGCTCAGTTGCTAGATATGTGGTGTGATAGAAGCAGATTGGATTTGTGTAGGGGAGGTTTATTCTTGACATTATGGTTCCTGCTTGGGAGACTATGTTGTGGGCTAAAGAGACTGGTCAACAGTCCCTTATTCTAAAAATTAATTTTGACAAGGCCTATGACTGGATCGATTGGTCCTTCATCCTAGAGATATTGAATTGTTTGGGTTTTGGACCACATTGTGTAGCCATAGTGACTACTCTCTTCACTAATGAATTGGCCTTTGTTTCAGTTAATAATGCTTTTTCTCCATGGATATTCCCAGATTGTTCCATCCATTTAGGGTGTCCCATGGCCCCTTAGAGGTTGCCAATGTTGCAAGACAGATTTGTGGTATCCTCTTCCTAAATGGTTAATAATCACTTTGTTGATGACTCCCTTCTCTTGGCTAAGGCAGAGAGGTTTAGTTTATTCATCCTTTGCTTGTTAGGACACATTTTTCTTTGCCTCTTGAACCATGGTCAGTGATCAAAAATAGACTTCTGGCTTGTTGGATTGGATGCTCTTCTAGATTGGATCCCTACAACCCAAGCTTATATCCGCCTCGGGGTCATTGTGTGTTACTTTGGTATTCGCTTTGGTGTCTGCTTCTCACCTGTCTCTATGTGGGATTGGTGTCTTTAGAGGCTTCAGAGTAAACTTCATGTTTGGCACATGTTGGCTGGATTTTATGTTGTTGAATATGCCCAATGCAAGCACATAAAACCTGCAACAGTTAGGAAAGGTCGCCTATTGACAAGGTGATGTTCCTCTCCATTTGAGAGGGGTAGTTCCCTTGTATGATGGGGTTTTTTGTATGTTGCTGAATATGCCCAATGCAAGCACATATAACCTGCAACAGTTTGGAAAGGTCACCTATTGACAAGGTGATGTTCCTTTCCATTTGAGAGGGGCAGTTCCCTTGTATGATGGGTTTTTTTGTTATTTTTGGCGCTTTTAACTAGAAAGCACAAAAGGGCAACTGGAAAAGGTAAAGAAAGGGGGAAGAAGATGGAGAAGATGAGAAATCTACAACAGAATGGAATCAAAGAACTGTTGAGATATCTCAAACATAAACACAAAACAGAACCTCTCTATCTCACATGAAGGGTAGAATACAATGAAGAATGTAAAGCTACAAAGCACAAAGTCTTTATCACCTTCGGAATGTGTGGATATGGCACAAAGTCCACGTACCTTGACAACCAGCTCAAAGTCTGAAAATCAGTGCATCAAACACCACAAAGGAGCAACAATATCAATGATATCATCCAACCATAAACAAAATGACATATTTTTTAATTGAGGAGCATTAATGCAACAATGAGAAAAACTTTGTATTCATGAGAATAGGAAGAAAAATAATGTGCACAAAGTTACAGTTATATTTCTCCAGCAGAGAGGCAGATAGAGAAATTCCAAAACATCTCCTTTGCAATTACATTCTAGCCTTTTATAGGCTCTTTTGGCCCAAAAGTAGTTATTTTAACTACTTACCTCAACGCTCTTTAACCTTGATTTACATGACTTGAGTTAGAAATACATCAAATTGGACACAAATACATTATTTTATCATTAAATTTCATTAACTTAAGTTTTAAGCCTTCATAACGATCTGTTCTTGGAGATTTTTTGTGAAAATTGGCATTATTGTCGATCCAGGTGGCAGTCCGGAGAATAAGAGGAACTAGGAAACAGTTCCATCTAGGCCTTAAAACATCGATTTAACCTTTTCATTTGCTTTTGGCGGTCTGGGCAGAGTTTGAAACAACAAGCAGAATGGAGGAATAGTTCCCAATGTTCCTAGATAAGCCGACTTAATCGATCACTGCACTTGTCAGCTTGTGCGAGTTGTAGGGTATTGAAGGAACAGGAGAATTGTTTTAGGAGTTCTCCCAAGTGCCGACATAACCGATGAAACCTTTTTATGCTTGGTTCGGGTTTTCGGAAAATGCGGGAACAAAGGAACTTGAGGAATGTTCCTTTAGTTCCTAGGAGGTCCGAATTTACCAACATAAACGAAGACCAGTAGTAATCAATGCCCCAAATAGACTTTGCAAAGTTGGCCACATCAGTGTCGGGGAATACGTGGAAAAATAGAACAGTTCCACGAGTTCTTGTATGACCGATCGCACCGATGCATAGGTAAATCAGAGCAAAGGAAAAAAAGAATAAAGGAATTCAATAAATTGGTGTTTCGGGGTAGAGGTGGAACATGGGAACCGTTCCTATTGTTCCTTGCAGAGCTGATATTTCCGATTTGTATTACTTTAATTTCCTTAATCGGATCCAAAGCTCATAACTTGAACAAAACATGTTGCTTGTGTCGGGTATATCGGGCTTTCAAGGAACTAATGGAATGGTGGAATAGTTCCAATGTTCCTTATGAAGTGCGATCGGCTAATGGAGTGACAAATGGAACCATTCATATGTTAAGAGCATCTCATGTAGAATCCCATAGCTTCGTTCATTTGCTTTCTCGAAAACATAACTATATACACTTCTTCATGTCTAATACCCCTGCTCATTTTGGTGTTGGGTGATGCTATATTTGTATGGAGAGTTCGTTATAACATAAATTACAACTAGACTTCCTTTGCTTTAGACCATTACAACAAATCATATTATTCTTCATGCCTTACCTTTGGGAATGAACCATTATTATCCAGAAGGAGCTAAAAAGAATATATTGTCAAATATTATGGGGATTTAATGACAGAACGAACCGATAAAATTTAGAAGGTTAAAATTGTGCCATGACCAAAATGAGACTAATTCAAATGGATTTTGACCGTGATGAGTTTATAATTGAAACTCGTTATATGGGTGACTTTGACACAATAGGACACGAGGTTTTGGATTGTCCGATTTTTTACGTGACAACAGCTTGGCTCTTTTTGGGGACATGACTCGAATTGGGTGAAAACACAAACAAGGCACGGTTCGAACTCCAAAATCTCGGGGTGTGTATTAGACCGAGTGTCTTATCCATTGGGCATATGCTAGGCTCAACACAAATACAAGGAGACACTCTCACTTTGTTGCATTTGTTGAACATGCACAAACCCACATGGGAAAACAAGGAAAACAAGCAAAAACTGGGAAACCATGTACAAAGGAGAAGAAGGTAATTACAAAGGAGGGAGAAGGATGCACAAAGTTTTACACGAACCCAGAAACAGGTTTAGAAAAATAGGTACCTTTATGAAACAGTGCACTGAAGGTATGAAGCTTCCACAAACTGAAGATGATCACCGGATTAAACCAAAACTTTGTGGGAGCATTGCATGGCTCGAGTAGAAGGATAGAAGCAAGTGATTCACCCTCAAATTGATACTGCACTAGAATTTTGCCCAGTTCAAGTGAAGAGCTTGATATGTGTTTGAAAATTTTGCTCTTTTGGCAATGAGGAAGTGGTGGAATGAAACCATGCACTAACATGTGTGACCTTTGATTGCCTCCTTTCTGATATCTGCAAACCACTAATCCTTGAAATCTTGATTCATGAGGAGCCCTGATCACTGCAGCACAATCTTCTTGCCCCAATGAAGAATTAACAACATTTGTGTGTGAGTTGAAGCAAACATCATGACACAACTTGGGAAAATCATGCACTTCCATAAAGTCCTCTTCATAATCTGTTTCAAGAGGTTGGAGTATGACCATTGAATGATTTACGACCATTATATTCTTTTATCTCTGCAATTCCTATCTTGTCCTTAGAAAACCATTCTGCTGTTTTTGCAAAATCAGCATTTTTACTCTCAATTTCCAAAAGATCGTGATCTTTAGGCAAAATTTGCATTGCTGATTTATCTTCAGAATTAACAGAGAAATCAGTAGCTGTGAGACAAGATAAGAAATGATCAACGATGATCTCTTCTTCCTGTGTATATTCCAAAAGATGGGCAGAAACAAGATTGACGTAGTTTTCATTGTTGCGAGAAGGTTCCATACATTCATTACCATTTTCTGTTTGTTTTGAGAGATTGCAAGAAGACTCGAGTGTTTCAAGGGGAACATTGAGCTCCTTGATCTTTTCGTTTTTAAATTCAAATGCCTGCTTATCATATAAAGAATCAAAATCAGCAAGAGAATTATTAATAGTTACCTTGATTTCGCTTTCTTGAAGGCCTTCCAACAAAGGAGAGAAATTAACCTTTTCTATGTTTCCATGGTGAGCAACAACCTCAACCAACATGGGATCACTTCTTTCAAAACAAAGGCTTTCACTTCCTGTGTATGCTATATCTTCTAAGAACTCTGTTTCAGGCTGAAATGAAGCCTCAATTTGATTGTCTTCTTTATTATCCGAAGTAGTGTCAACTTGACATTGACCGGGGAGGGGGGGATGGGGCAGTAAGAAGAAGACATTCAATGGTGAGATTAAAGTATTGTTGAGGAATAAATACCTTATATTGTGGAGAATCATCAAGAATTACTTCTGGAATTTGAATGTTTTCCTCCTCATTACAAAGTGTCTCAAACTCATCCATGGGTTCACCTTCAAGTTGTTTTGTCTTCTCATATGCCTGCAACTTTCTGTATTGTCTTTGCACTTCTTTCATTAATTGTATGGACTTGTGATCATCAACAGGTGCAATTTTCATTTTCTTACCTTTTGCAACACTCTTTTAGGAACCTAAGCCACAAATATTTAATCACAGGATCATTAGATGTAGAAATCCCATCTAGTCTGTCTATTCTTTCCTGCACTATTCTTTTCATTTCTGCAGATAATATAGGTGCATTAGTGGCCTTCTTCTTTGGATGTGGAATATTAAAACATTCTAGAAATTCCCTCCTTATTTCTAGAGATATCTTTGTTGTTGTTTGCAAATTCATACCTCCGTAAAAAAATTTAAAAACTGGACCTGTTCTGGATTATCTGGCACTTGAAAATTTTGATAGGGAGATCTCCTTCCTCATCCCCATCACTGTCACTGTCACTTGTTGACTCAGAGTGCCAATAAGTGTTTGACATTTTGCCTCCGTTCTGGGAAATTTCTTTGATACGGGAAACAAATGTGACAGAAGTTTGTTCCCTAGCAGAGTCACCAAAAACTGTTGGCTGGATTTTATGTTGTTGAATATGCCCGATGGAAGCACATAAAACCTGCAACAGTTAGGGAAGGTCACCTATTAACAGGGTGGCGTTCCTTTGCATTTGAGAGGGGCAGTTCCCTCGTATGATGGGTTTTTTGTATTTTTGACCGGAGAGCACAAAAGGGTAAAAATATTGAAAACGGGAAAAAAGGGGGAAGAAGACGAGAAATCTACAACAGAATGGAATTAGAGAACTGCTGAGATATCTCAAACATAAACACAAAATGGAACCTCTTTATCTCACACGAAGGGCACAATACAATGAATAGTGTAAAGCTATAAAGCACAAAGTCTTTATCACCTTTGGAATGCATGGATATGGCACAAAGTCCACGTACCTTGACAACCAACAAAAAGTCTGAATATTAGAGCATCAAACACACCACAAAGGAGCAACAACATCAATGATATCATCCAATCATAAATAGAATGACATATTTTACAATTGAGGAGCATTAATGCAAAGTGAGAAAAGCATTGTATTCATGAGAATAGGAAGAAAAATAATGTACACAAAGTTACAGTTATATTTCTTTAGCAAAGAGGCAAATAGAAAGAGTCCAAAAGTCTTCTTTACAATTACACTCTATCCTTTTATAGGCTAATTTGGCCCAAACGTAGTCATTTTAACTGCTTCTTACCTTAACTATCTTTAACCTTGATTTACATGACTTGAGTTAGAAATACATAAAATTAGACACAAACACAATATTTTATCATTACATTCCATAAACTTAAGTTCTAAGCTTTCATAACCATCTCTTGACGAAAATTGAGAATTTTTGTGACAATTGGCATTATAGTCAGTCTAGGTGGCAATCTAGTGAACATGAGGAACTGGGGCACAACTCCATCTGGGCCTTAAAACACCGATTTAACCTTTTCCTTTGCTTTTGGCATTCTTGGCAAAGTTTCAAAGAACAAGAAGAATGGAGGAACAATTCCCGGTGTTCCTAGATAAGCCAACTTAACCAATCACTTCACCTGTTGGCTTGTGCAAAGTTGCGGGGTATTAAAGAAACACGAGAACTATTCTAGGAGTTCTGCCAAGTGTCGACATAACCGATGAAACCTATTTATGCTTGGTTTGGATCTTCGGATAATGCGGGGAACAAAGGAACTTGAGGAAAGTTCCTTTAGTTCCCAAGATGTCCGACTTTATCGACATATACGAAGACTAGTAGTAATCAATGCCCCAAATAGACTTTCGCAACATCGGCCATATCAATTAATTAGGGAATACGGGAAAAATAGAACAGGTCCATGAGTTCCTTATATGAATGACATCACCAATGCATCGACAAATTAGAGCAAAGGAAAAAAACGAATAAGGGAATTCAATAAGTCGGTGTTTCGAGAAGAGGTGGAACATGGGAACCGTTCAAGTTGTTCCCTCTGAGTCGATATTGCCGATTTGTATTACTTTAATTTCCTTGATCGGTTCCAAAGGTCGGAAGTGGAACAAAACATGTTACTTGTGTTGGGTATATTGGGCCTTCGGGAACTAATGGAATGGTGGAATAGTTCCAACTTTCCTTATGAAGTGCGATCAGTCGATGGAGTGAGAAATGGAAACATTCATATGTTAACAAGAGCATCTCATGTCGAGTCCCATAGCTTTTTTAATTTGCTTTCTCGGAAACATAACTACATACACTTCTTCATGTCTAATACCCCTGCTCATTTTGGTGATGGGTGATGCTATATGTGTATGGAGAGTTCATTATAACATAAATTACAACTAGAATCCCATAGTTTTAGAGCATCACAACAAATCATATTATTCTTCATGCCTTACCGTTGGGAATGAACCATTATTATTCGAAGGAGCTAAAAATACTGTATTAAAAAATATTATGGGGATTTGATGACCGAAGGAAGTGATGAAATTTTGAAGTTTAAAATTGTGACAGGACATAAATGAGACCAATGCAAATGGCTTTTGACTGTGAGGAATTTATACTTGAAATTTTTATACGGGTGACTTTGACACAATAGGACCACGAATTACGAGGTTTCGGACTGTCAGATTTTTTACGTGACAACACCATAAGAACCTCTTGTTTGTTGGCAATCTAATTGTTATCCGTATTCTCTAGACATCTCATATATACTATATCACTTTTCGTTTCCCAACAAAACCCAATTCCGATGGCTTGAGCAGATTTTAAGAGTTTATTTGTGGTCTAAGTTCGGTGGGAAGTGGGGTCTTCTTTTGGTTCCTTGGGACGTATGCACCATGCCCAAGGATGGGTAAGCTTGTGATTGTTTTATGTTGCCACCCAAGGCAGCATCCTTTCAGCCAAGTGGGTGATGCGGTGTCTTAAGGGTACTTTACCTTGGTAGATCTTGTGTTGGCATCGGATGATCACTATGAAAGATGCTAGTAAATTTTGAGGAGCTTTTAATATATGTGTTATTCTTTCATCACTTCTTCTATTCTATTTGTCGAGCTCCCTCATCTTTAGGAGCAGCTGATCAGCTTGGAAAATTATTGCTGGTTTGGTTCAATGGCATTGGGAGGGTAGTAGGGTAGGATGGGATTTAGCATACCATCCCATATGGATTTGGAGGAGCAGGGTTCTTGTGTTTCGGAACTACCTTGCTATCTGGCTCATAGATTGAGTAGGAAGGGCATCTTTGTTTGGGGCGACTTGCGGGACTCCGCTGCTTATTCTTGGAAGGAGTGGTGTGCTCTTGCTCATGAATATAGTCTCCTTGCCTCTTACTATCTCTTGATCATGGAGTTTAGAAGGTTATTCTAGAATCAGAGTTACTTAAAATGAATATTGGGATGCCTCGTCCATTATGAAGGGATTGGAGGTGGCGCTTTGTTCGCTCGCTTCTCCAATATGACTCCCGTTGAATGTATACAATGTTGCATCAGGAACATCTGTTATCCTTGGTCCTTAATGCTTGTTCGCTCTCCAAGAACCTAGAGGATCGATGGATTCATTGTCTTCACATTGTTTGGTTGATTTGGCTCTCATATAAACTGAGTTTTTTTGCATTGTTGGTTGTCTACAAGAAGTTTCATCTAAGGCTAGGTTGGCCAACAGTGGACTCTCTGATGGCCTTTGTCCTGTTTGCCACCGTTAAAGACTGGGAAGCATATTTTTGGGAGTGTTCATTGGCTCGCTACTTTGTTTGGAGATTGTCGCTCTCAAATTTGTCCAACATTTGCTGGGATATTGCATTGCTTGAGGATCTTGGCCTTATTTTTTCTCTAGAAAATAAGGTGGAAGAATGTCTCTGGCCACGAGTGCAACTCTCTATCTACCTATTGTTCTATGTGAAGGGACATGGTATGCCATCAGCTTCTTGCTAAAGGAGCTATGTTGCTCAAAGAGGCCCGTGCCTTGGACCCCACATTTTATTCTGGTTTTATTTCATCCCTTGTTGCAGTTAGGATGAGTTTATAATTCTCATTGTATATACCCATCCATTCTTTGTACAATTCTCAATAAATATTGTTTTGTTTTTTATAAGTATTATGGATCCTAACAAGGAAGCTTGCATTTGCAACTGCATAATAGACCTATCTAAGGCATTAATGCCCATGTAAGTGGCTTGCATCTTTGAAAGACCATGTTTATCTCTATATACTATTCTAGGATTTGGGTCATCACTCGAGCTTTTCCTTCCGATCGTAGGCTTGATGAACTCCAAAGGAATTACATAGTTGTTTGCCAGTTTCAGCTGTTACAATTTACCCGCATTGAAGAGAAACAATGTTGCAGCAGGACATTTCCGGTATGGAAACAGAACTGGAAATGCTACTGAAACAGCCTTTTGTCTCAGTTTTGTACCGAAACAATTTAGAAATGGATCTGCCACTCCGTGCTGTTTAAGGGATGTTTCAGTCCCATTTCTGGTGGCACAGGCCGCTGGAAAAGTCAAAAAAATAAAATTAAAAACTTAAAACAAAAAAGTCAGAACCCTAATTTGTGTACCTTGAAATTGCTAAACACACTTCTTAAAAGCTATATAAACACACCTTTGCACCATTACAAAACACTCTCTCAGTCCATTGTTGATTGTCACTATTCACAAACTTTCAGCTGTATTAAAATAAATGGTATATTTAAGCTTGTGAATGTTTAGAACTTTCTTGAACAATATATCTTGTAAGTGTTTTATCTTTTATGGCCTAAAAATGAGTATCATGCTTTTTTATACAATATAATGTATGGACGTTTATGTGCCATTTTGTAGCCAAGGGTTTTTAGGAAATCAGTGTTTGGACCTATTTCCGCTACCAATTTCCTTTTTTTAGCAACCTAGCAAGTTACCAATAATGGTTTGTCCTATTTTACATGGAATTCCTCTGATGCAGCTACTAGTTTTAGTGAACACTTAGTAATGACAATTGGCACCCATGAAAAGTTTGTGATTTTGACATGTACAATGATAATCTCTCCAAGGTTTCAGAGTTCTCCGCCTGTGGTGCATTTTGATCCCCATTTTGGGCATGGACATGCTAGTCATAAAGTGATTATTCTTGAGATTCCACCCAGGTTACAACAATCATGTCACCATCGAAGCTATGATGCATATAGATCCCTTGTCAAGATCATTATATAGCAGTTAGTGTCTTATCTGGCATGTCTTATTATGACCTTAAATTATAGAATGCATGTACCCATAGTGGCATTGCTTACCAAAAAGTCCCTTGATTAAATCAGGTACCCTAATTATTAATGTTCCTTTCCCATTTGATTTTATCCTATTTTATAAACATTTGCAAAGCTATATTATGCACAAGTGCAAGTTATGAGTATTGCAATTGTGTGTCAACAATGACTATTTTTCCTAAGACTTGACATTCTCAAGTGTAATATAAAGGAAGAATAAAATAGAACACAAAAAATACATAGAAAGAAGAGGGACAATGCTTTATGGATTAATTTTCAAGTGCCAATACATTTTAAGTAATCTATATAAACTGATTTTGAAACTGACAACTACCTCGTTACTGAACTAAATTATAACTCCTAACTAACTCGTAACTACCAACCAACTCATTACTGCCAACAAACTCATAAATAATATGACTATTACATATAATTTTAATACCTTTCCTTAATGGTCATGTATGGTACAACATAAAACTTACCTCTAAATTTGACAAAGTTATCTGGTCCAAGTGGTTTTGTGAAGACATCAGCTGTTTGTTTGAGATGCACAATATTGCAACTCCATCCTTCCAGTGTCATAATGAAAATGTACATCAACATGTTTTATACATGTATGAAAAGCTAGATTGTTGGTCAATTTAACCGCACTTTGACTGTCATAATGAATAAGTCGCTCCCATTTGAATAACCTGTAAATAAGCATCGTCCTGACCTAAATTGCTTCACAAGCTGTGTGGATAAAAGAAAAATCCAGTAAAAAGAGGAAAAGATATACAATCCAGGAAAAGTTGTATTCTGCCAATGAGTATAGTGGCTGACAAATAGTCTTTGAAAGAAGTTCAATTTGCAACCACCGCAGACTGTTTCAAAAAGCAATTTTCTAGTGAGACCCATTAAATTTTCTGTCATGTTTCCTTATTAATTTCAGGAGAGACTTCTTAGAAACTTAGCCGTCACACTTACAGTTTATTGCTTGGCCTGCACAAAACATTCTAGGTTAATATTGAAAAGTTCTAAAGTTCCTGAGATTCGATTCTCCTTGTTTTTGCAGGAAATCATGTTTGCCTTCTTTATATCCTCTTTGCTGTGTGGTCCACCCTCAAAAAAGAAAGAGCATTGTGTCAAGGAGGGGTTGTTAACTATTCGTGGGTGGCCAGAACTATATAGTGTGCACTTCATTTCAGTTGTTGTGTGGCAATCCGATAGACCTTTTGGCCTCATGGATGTTATTAAAATCTTTCAATTTGTGATTCCATAAATATGCAATACATTTCAACAATTAGGAATTTCTCTATCTCATCATTCTTTATATGTTTTATTGTTAATTTCCCTTTGACCTTTTGGTCTTGTGGAAGTTATCAAAATCTTTCAATTTTTCATTTTGCTAATCTGCATTATAGTTCAACAATTAGAGACTTCTCTGGTTCTTCATTCTTCATTTTATTTATTGGTAGTTCCCCCTTTAAAGGTGCTCTTCGGCTTAGATACCACGACTGGGGTATCTCTTTCTTCAAATTCACCCATGACTTGCACCTGGCCTCGTTCGTTGGGGTACACTGCACCTAGAATTGGATGTGTTAGTCTACCTGATTTAAACGCTCAACATTTGTACTTATTAGCATGTAACATGTCTCTCGGGATTTTAACAGAGGTCTCTACTTCAAAGCCCCTTTGTTTTAGCACACGAGCTCATTCCATTTGATCTGTTCTTCTTTTGTCATTCTTATTTTATTGGAAGGATTATTCTTATGCTCTAGGAATTATTATACACTTAGGACGTTTTCCTATATGCACTTTTTTTTCAGATTTCCTCTTTCCAATCTAATGTTGGGATGATCTACTTGCTGAAATGAAAAGGGTTGAGGAGCAAAAATATCCTTGGCATTCCACTCCTCTTGCAGTCCCTAACGTACTGCAACCAATCACACATATTGCAGAGATCCAAATCTTATCTAATAATTGCGGGAATTCAGGTCCTAACAGACCTAACTACTAATGCAACCAGCGTAGGAGTAGAATGTGCTCACCTGATAAAGCATGAACGTGAAAAGGCACCCTACAGGAATAGAATTCCTCCACAGTTTCCATTTGTCCTGCTAGAGCTCCAGGTCCCCTTTGGTGGTTCGCTTTCTCTCCAAATGATCCTGCCTGATAACTATCACAGGACTGTATTACCACAACATTTCAGACTTATTGCAAGTTGGAGCCAAAGGTCAATTCAATAAAAAATTATACACTTAAGACTTCAACAATCGAAAAGACAATTGTAGAAATAAAACCTTCTCACAAATGGTGCCTTGCTCCTCGAAAATGTCCCCAAATTAGGGAAATTCAATATTCACCCAAATTCAATGAAAGCCTTATGCAAATTACCCTAAAGTATTCCAATGTCGACTATTCCTAACCCAGAGTGGGGTAAAATAGCAAGAGCGCACTAAAATAGCAATAGCTGAATATAATTTAATAATCAAACCCCGGACTGCTGCAATCTTCTAAAATTAATTCCCGCTCAACCAACCATGCAAAATACTTCAAACTTTGGATATTGGGGTTATAAAATATGAAGTTTATGAATGTAAAATCAGAATTAACCCAACTTTCACCAAAAGTGCAGAAATGGCCCTCCTACTATTTCGCCCAGCACAATTAGGGCTGGTTATGCATGCAACAACACCCCACTGATCACCAAACCTTGTGCACAAGCTCATAAAAATATATAGAATCAGATCTGAATCTTTTATGCAAGTTTTATGCACCCAATATGCTGAAAATACACCCTTACCCAGTCGCCTAGGGCACAAAAATACAATAGCAGCTTAAAGCATCAAATCAATACCAAGACAAGTGAGATCCAGCTCACTAGGGCATAAACGCATTACCAAAATTACCACCAAGCAATTCGCCACCAAAGAAGGATAAGATCAATGCACAATATTCAGATTTCACATTCACATCAAGTCGCTAGGGCACAAGAGAAAACAGACCAGCAATCATGCATGAATGGATCCTTCAACAACTTGCTTGGGTCTTCAATTTGCCAATAACAAGGTGGTGTTGTAAAACACCTTTAGTAGAACATCAATGGGCATGCATCCCTTTTCTTCAAGCATGAAGAAATAACAATAATCATAATCAGCATACCCCACAATGGAAGAGGTGATGTGACTTTATATTCCTCCCTCCAAGAGTGGCGCTCCAAATGGGCCCTTTCTTTGCCCAATGCTCCCTTAGAATGGTGACTTACTTTAAGGGTAAGTGACCATTAAAAAGGGGGTCTTCATCATGTAGAACATATCTCCTTTTTTAATATTTAATTCACCTTTTTTAACTTAATGATTAAAATCACAAAAAGGTAAATTTAATTCTTTTTTAATGAGCTCAAAGAAGGGGTTAACAAATTAGTGGTGAAAACCACTTTTATAATATTTTCCCCAAATTTATCCTTTAGTCCATGGGGAAAGAATGGACTAAAGGTCTTTAGTACCTATTTAGAAATGTCCTAAAAAGGGGACATTATAGTCCTCCCTTCCCAAGATTGCTTGTCCTCAAGCAATTGCAAAGCCGGATGCTCTAAAACTGATTCACCTTCCCAAGTGGCATCCTCAAGTGGCAAGTCCTTCCATTTGACCAAGTATTCTTTGATGCTACGTTTTCTTAAATTCCTTTCACGGGTATCAATGATGGCTTCTGGAATTAATATCAATCTACCCTCTTCATCTAGAGGGGGCAGCTCTAAAGGAGTGACATGGTGCCCAAGAACCTTTTTAATGCAAGAAACATGGAATACATTGTGAATCTTACCACTTTCCGGAAGTTCCAATTCATATGCCATTTCTCCCACTTTGTTCTTTACCTTGTAGGGCCCATAGAAACGTGGCTTCAATTTCTCCGCACCACTTTGTTTGAGTGAAGATTGCCTTAAGAAAACCCAATCACCTATCTCAAAAGACCTCTCAACTCTATGTTGATCTGCATACAATTTTTGTCTATTTTGTGCTTGTTGTAGATTCTCCTAAGTGCTTTCATGATATCATAGCTCTGCTGCACCAATTCCTTAGCACTAGGCACCCTACTATCCGTCATAATCAAGTCCATGAAAGAATTTGCATCATAACCATAGAGTGCTTTGAAAGGAGTCATACCTATGGACATGTGATGAGTTGTGTTGTAGCAAAACTCAGCCATATGTAGCCACTTAATCCATGTTGATTGCTGCCCCGAAGCATAGATTCTTAAGTATCCTTCAACCCATTTGTTTACAATTTCAGTTTGCCCATCAGTTTGTGGGTGATAGCTAGTGCTTGGTGCGAGTTCCGTCCCGGTTAGACGGAAGAGCTCTTGCCAAAAATTACTCATGAACCTGTTGTCCCTGTCACTCACAATGTTTTTTGGCAATCCATGCAACTTGAACACTTCTTTAAAGAATATATCAGCAATCATAGGAGCATCGAACTTAGTTGGAAGTGGATAAAAATGTGCAAATTTAGTGAGTCTATCCACTACAACATATAAACAATTTTTACCTTGAACCATGGGCAACCCGGTGATGAAGTCCATGGAGATGCTCTCCCATTTTTGAGAGGGAATAGGGAGGGGCTGCAAGAGTCCTGCTGGGAATACATGTTTGCTCTTGTTTTTTTGGCATACCAAACACTTGCGAATGTACTTGAGGACCTCCTTCTTCATACTTTTCCAAAAGAACCTCTCTCACAAGTTTGTAGGTCTTAAAGTACCCTTGATGTCCCGCCAAAGGAGTGTCATGGGCTGCTTTTAAAATCAGATCCTTCACCTTCGATTGAGGAGCCAAAAATACTCTCTCTTTGTAGAGTATAAGCCCATCCAAAATTCTGTACCTTTCATCAACAATTGTACCCTCAAGCAAATCGTTAGTGAACGGATTTCTTTGCATATTCCAAGGTAATTAAATCTTTCCAATCTGCTGTTATAAATGACATAGAACAGATTTCTACATTCTCTTGTAAAGCTTTTTTGAACATTGAATTAGCTTGGGGTGTTCCATTGGTCATGCCTTGTAGTGCAAACTCTTTGTTACCCACCTTGAATTTGAGCATCAAGCTTTGATAATTAAGGGTGAATTCACCCAATGAATGTAACCATTGGACTCCTAACACAAGATCCATGTCTCCAATGTCAATCACATAAAAATCATCACATACTTCATATTTACCTAGAGAAATGGTGAGCTTGGGTACTCTTTTGGTGCATGGTAAAGAAAACCCATCAGCTATGGTGACCTTAAATCCTTTGAACTCTTCTACAACCAAATCAAACTTAGCCACCAAATTTTTACCAATGAAGTTGTGAGTTGCCCCACTATCAATCAAAATGATTACCTTGTGTTCATTCAACATTCCCTCCACCCGGAAAGGATGGTACTTAGGTGCTCCCGAAAGAGAAGCAAGTGTGCTACCCATTCCTTTGTCTTCCTCTTCATGTATACGCTCAACAACATGTTTATTTGCCACATCATTATTACTATCAAAATCAAAATCTGAATCATCATTAATTTTCTCCATAGTTACACCTCTGTTTCGAAATCCGATTAAATTCGGAAGGGCAAAAAAATCCGAAAATAGAAAAATTCGAAAAAATACGGAAAAATCCGGTTCGAATATATATACTTATATTATTATAAATTTATATTATTGTATACTTATATCATTATATATAGACAAATCATACAAAAAAGCATCCATCTACCGTAATCATCATCATCATAATGATTCTTTCAAAAGATTGCAAGAAGTTGCTTGGTCCAAAAAGGCGCAAAAATGGATTTTATGAAAATAAGAAAAATATTGCCATCAATGCGTAGAGCTCAAGAAAATATACACTTTTAGAGAAGACGACACCTTCTCACCAACGGAGCCACAGTAATGAAAGTTATGGCACATGCAAGTTTTTGCTACATCTTCCCCCTTTCCAAAAATGGCAAATTTTTTTCTTTGTGAAAAAAATCCAAAAAAAAAAACCTTTGCCAAAAAGGGAAAAAAAAAATTCTGCGAAAAATTGGCCGAACCGAACCGCATTTATTCGGTTGCTTCAAAAAATACGGTTCGAACCGGATTTCATACAAATCCGGCCGAACCCAGTAACAATGATTTTCTCAATGTAGTGGATTTGACCCTTGCCCTTACAATGATGACCTCTAGTCCAAGGATCTCTACAATCGAAGCACAAACCTTTCCTCCTTAACTCATCTCTTGATTCTTTTGAATGGCTGTTGTGGGGCTGCATTTTGTGAGGTGGCATATAGGGTTGGAATGGTTTTTTTGAAGGCTCATTAGGTGCTGCCCTTGGCTGTTCTCCTTGTGCCTTTGATGGCCCACGAAAATCAGACCTTGGCTGTCTGGATCTCCACTTTTGGGCAGCGAATGAGTGGCCACCACTCGCTGTCCTCTTTGCCATTCTCTTTCTCTATAAGCTGAACATTCTAGATCCAAAGCTTTAGTTATTGCATCTTGTAATGAAATAGGATTAAAAGCTCTTACCAAACCTCTCAAGGGCTCAATCAAACCCTCGGTGAAAAGGACAACCAATCTTTTCTCACTAACATCCGTAACCATGACTGAAATCTTTTGAAAATCAGCAACATACCTTTCCACATCATGATTTTGTTTGAGCTGAGCCAACTCACGAAAGTGAATTTCTGATCCTTCCGGTCAAATCTTTCCATTATCTTTTTGCTAAACTCCTCCAAGGTGTGAATCGATCCATGGCCTTGGGTGATCATGCCATGAAACCACCATTCATGAGCCATACCCTCCAAATGAAGAGTGATGAATTTGAGGGCTTCATCCTCATACATGGGGTTGAGTGAAAAATAGGTCTCCATTTTCTGCAACCATGATCTAACCAGAATTTTATCAGTACCATCAAAAACCGGAAGTGAAACCTTACCCAATTTTTGTTGTAGATCTCTATGGGGCTGCATGTTTGCTCTCCTTGGTGCCAATCCTCAATGCACAAAATTCATTGAAGGTCAATATGGCCCTTGTAGCCGGATGTAGGGTAGAGTACTCATGCCTTTGTGTATCAAACAAATCCCCCACCAATGGCTCTTCTTCTCCAATTGGCTCTTTGTGCAAGAATGTGCCCTTGAAAAACTTGGGAGTGGGTTGGGTAGAAACCCTCTCACCTCCATGCGAACTTCCTTCTCCATTGGAATTATGATTCTTGCCAAAATCTAGGGCATCCTTCAACATGGTTGCCACTTGTTCGCTCATGGTGAGCTGCAGATCCTTGTGGCTCTCTTTGACCAACTCTTGGAGAAATTTCACTTGCTCCGAAGTAAAACCTCCAACCTCCATTTTCTTCTCTCTCCTTTGATAATACAAGGGTTGTTTGTCTTCCTGCATACAATCAAGCTTCACAGGTGCAGAAGATCGTGGCTCTGATACCACTATAATGTCCCCAAATTAGGGCAATTCAATATTCACCCAAATTCAATGAAACCCTTATGCAAATTATCTTGAAGTATTCCAATGTCTACTATTCCTAACCCGGAGTGGGTTAGAACTAGCGGAGGTAAGTGGAATAAATCGGAAAATAGCTAGAGCACACTAAATTAGCACCAATCTGATTATACACAGCTGAATGTAATTAAATAATCAAACCCCAAACTACTGCAATCTTCTAAAATTAATTCCTGCTCAACCAACCATGCAAAATACTTCAAACTTTGGATATTGTGGTTATAAAATATGAAGTTTATGAATGTAAAATCAGAGTTAACCCAACTATCACCAAAAGTGCAAAACAGCCCTCCTACTATTTCGCCCAACACAATTAGGGCTGGTTATGCATGCAACAACACCCCACTCGATCACCAAACCTTATGCACAAGCTCATAAAAATATATAGAATCAGATCTGAATCTTTTATGCAAGTTTTATGCACCCAATATGCTGAAAATACACCCTTACCCAGTTGCCTAGGGCACATAAAATACAACAGCAGCTTAAAGCATCAAATCAATACCAAGACAAGTGAGATCCAACTTGCTAGGGCATAAACACATTACAAAAATTACCACCAAGCAATTCGCCACCAAATAAGGATAAGATCAATGCACAATATTTAGAATTCACATTCACATCAAGTTGCTAGGGCACCAGCGAAAAATAGACCAACTGTCATGCATGAATGGATCCTTCAACAACTAGCTTGGGTCTTCAATTTGCCAATAACAAGGTGGTGTTGTAAAACACCTTTAGTAGAACATCAATGGGCATGCATCCCTTTTCTTCAAGCATGAAGAAATAACAATAATCATAATCAGCATACCCCACAATGGAAGAGGTGATGTGACTTTATATTCCTCCCTCCAAGAGTGGCGCTCCAAATGGGTTGTTTCTTTGCCTAATGCTCCCTTAGATTGGCGAATCACTTTAAGAGTAAGTGACCATTAAAAAGGAGGTCTTCATCATGTAGAACATATCTCCTTTTTTAAATATTTAATTCACCTTTTTTAACTTAATGATTAAAATCACAAAAAGGTAAATTTAATTCTTTTTAATGAGCTCAAAGGAGTTAACAAATTAGTGGTGAAAACCACTTTTATAATATTTTCCCCAAATTTATCCTTTAGTCCATGGGGAAAGAATGGACTAAAGGTCTTCAATACTTGTTTAGAAGTGTCCCAGAAAAGGGGACATTACATTCGCTGGTTGGTTTGGTTCTCCACCAAGGTCTTGAACTTGACAAAAGAAGCAAAGCAATCGACTTCTTAAAAAAATAGACACACATCCACCCGAATGATGATTCACAAGCAAGATAAAATAACGTGCACCAAAGACTATGTGAGTCTTCCACGATGGCTCACACAAATTTGCATGCACAAGATCCAAGAGCCACTTTGCACGCCAAACACTTTCGTAGGGAAAAGGCTTCCGCTTCTTCTTTCTTTGCAAAACATTCAAAGACACGTCCTATTTTTCTTGGATAAGAGGCAAACCAACAACCATGTTGGCTCTATGAAGGCGGGCTAGATATCAAGGTTGATCCATATCTCTCATGCCACAAAATGTTGGTATTGCCTTCCACAATTAAGGCATGCAAGTTGACCGTGGCAGGATCAACAAGCCTATATAGACCACCATGCCCAATCCCTAGGGCAAGCAACCTTATTTTGCTTGATATTAGACACAATACATTGTTTTCTAGAAAAGTTTATAGAGATATTAGGATTATCAATTAGTTGACTGATAGATAGATAACAAATTCTTATTCATGTTAGGCACATATCTAACATTTTTCACAAGCAGTTTGGTGTTATTATTCAACACAATATGGACATCCCCAATCCCTTCTATAGCATGTGATCTCCCATCCCCTAAAGTAACTGAAAAAGAAGAACATAAATGAAAATTGACATACCAATCTTTTTGACACGTGAAGTGTCGTGATGCTCAAATCAAAAACCAGCACCAAGTAGGGTTGCCACTATCCATGCAAGATGCCATGAGGGCATACTCATCTTCTGACTCGTGTTCAATTGTTGCCACATGTGCTTGCCCCTTTTGCTTTTTTAGGGCATTGAGTCATTTCCGACAATCCTTCTTCACATGACCAAATTTGTGACAATAGTAACACTTCACTTGAAATTTAGGAGAGGAAGTAGATGTGTTACCATGTCACTTCCATTTTCCTTTGGGTTGAGCAGCAAAAGCGCTCTCAAATTGTTTTTATTGTCCCCTTTTTCGAATCGAAACCTAAATATGGACTTCTTACCATTCCATTTCCATGGCAAACAAGAATAATTGAACAAGGGAAGGAATTGCATTTCATTTCAGTTTTCTTATTAGATTTAATACTTTCTTTCAATGTTTTCCTTTAGGAGATAAGTCGGCTGGGTTTGGAGGAAATAAAGAAGCAATTAAAAGATAAAGTGAGGCTTAAGAGGCCGGTCCTCTTCTAATTGGCCTTTAGAGCCAAGGGAAGAATATAAAAGGGACTTAAGGACTTCATTTGCAATCATCTTTGTGCATTTTTCATATACAATTGGTTTGTTGGGCTAGTTCCTCACTACCTTCCCACTTGAAGATGAAAACCCTCTTGTGCAGCATCCAAGGAAGACAAAAACCTTCCTTGTGGCTTGGTGTAGGATAGAAACCCTCCATTTTGAGTTGGAGAGATCAAGAAGAAGGATTGTAAAAGATTTACATCATTTTTGGAGCTCTTCCATAGGGGAGTGACCAGGGTTTGAAGATGGTTTGGTGTTTTTAGGGCACAAATTTCAAATCTGATTTTATAAGGCCATAATCTGAACTTTGGAGAATTTTGGTGGAGATTTGCTATTTTTCCCAGCCCTCGGTTTGGGGGACTGCTACTGTTATAAATAATTAATTTCTGTTGTGCTAATCAGATATTTCTTTAATTTTTTTATGTATTTGTGATGTAAAAATATTGTCGTGGCTTGATAAATTATTTCGTGGCATTCTACATTGATTTGCATAATGAAAAGTAGACTTGAATCTCATAGGGAGTTCACTACCCTAGGAGACTGCTGATTTTGGATTGGTTTATCATTCTAAGTTATTCTTAGCTACTCTACAATGATTTGCATAGTGAAAAGTAGAAAGTAGACTTGAATCTCCTAGGAAGTTCTCTCCTTGGGAGATTGTTGATTTTGGATTGGTTAATCATTCTAAGTTATTCTTAGCTATTTTCAGATTGTTGTGTGTACTTGAAGGTGTTTTCTCCATTTTCAGCCCTAAAAGGGACATTACATTGTCTAGAACTGGACTCTTGAGTATGTGTGTGTCTTCGCCTTTTCGCAATGTATGAACTCACCTTGTCAAATGTAAGAGTTTGACTCTCGGCCATTAAATGGAGAGCCTCCACAAAAGATTCGTATGAGGAAGGTCAATTATTCGAACTATAGCCACCATATCATCTTCATCAACCTTCTTGTTGATAGAAGCAAGATGATCTCAGAGGTCTTTCATCCGAAGTAGGTGCTCCGACAGTGACCCACATGTTGTCCAAAATAACCCCGTGCTATTTTGACAACCTATGACCTCAATTTTGGACTTAGGAAGTGTTTGGTCGCAAAAGTTGTGGGACCTTGTTTATCTATGTCCCACGGACTTCCGAGATCTAGTGTTCCACGAGTTCTCCTAACCCGCGGAACAAAAAGGGATTGAGCTCAAAGGAGACTTTGGCAAAATCTTATAGAGAGTTGGCCAAATCAAACAACAAAAACATGGGTTTTGTTCCTCGGATACCACAATGCAATGATGGTGAAGGTGAGAGGCCGCAAAGGAGCCAAAAAGGCTGAGTTTGGAGTGGCCAAAGTAAGAGGTCAGGAACACTTGTCCCAACATTCCGCAGGTTTCTTGAGCATACAAGGTGCTCTACGGGTTTTCTAAAACCCGCGGAACAAAGGAAAGGAGAGTCGTTTTCAAACGCCGCACAACAAAAGGTAGTGGATATTCTACAAAGGCCACAAAGTCAAGAATTCAATCTCCGCAGCTTGTGGAGAAGGAACATATGAGCTTCAAGGGTGCATGAAAGTTAGTATCTCACATATTTTTCAATCCGTGGAGACGTTCTCGCATTTAGAAGGTTAGGGGTCATTCAAGAAAAGCCGCTGAATGTTGGAGTTCCCGCTAAACATTTAAAATTGCCGCTAACCAAAGAAAGTTGTAAAGTTTTTGTGGATATCACGTGAATCACGGGAGCCCCAGGGAACAAAGCGGTAATGGTTTTGGGCCACCATTTTTGATGTGGCACTTCAAATTGCACGAAATTGGTGGTGTTGGAAAGGTCTCCTCAAGCACTTTATTTTGGCATCAAGAAATTCAGATTTTGATGAAGTTTGGGGGTCAAAAATGCAAACATGGGAATGGATGGAGGAAAGTGTAGTTCCAATCAATCAAACATACAACCTTCTCACCTACTCCGAATTAAAAGCTCGAGATAAGTGCCCATGCCTTTCCCGCAAACCTTGATGTTTGTGTTGCAGAGGAAGACAGATGCTTGTCTCATAGAGTTAATGGCGATAAAATTTGTGGGCGGCGGATGTAGTTCTACTCATTGCAAATTTGAAATTCAAATATGAATTCTTTCCCCCATCTTCCCTCTTTCTCTTGTTCCCATATTCTATAAATGTAAGTGCTTAAGCACGTTTTATGGGTTCTTTTTGCGGAATTAAAAGATTTGTCTTAGAGTTTTACACTTTCCATGCCTTCGCACCTCTGCAATCACGTTTTGCAAGTTATTCTCAAACCTTTGTTTCGTAAATGCAAGTGAAAACATTTTAATGATATGCAACTGTGGTCTTTTCCTTTAATACTTTGTATTTGATGTGAATCTCTAGCCCTCTTGTCTTCTTTGGAATTTATTTGCTTGCTCTTTGCAAAACTCTATGTTTCTATTGGATTCTTGCATGGTGGTTTATTTGTGTCTCTACAGTCAAATTGGAACCCTGTTTTAGTTTTAGTGCATCACCTTCTTTCATTTTGCAACTTTTTTCACTTTCTCTCAACTCGAACCCCGTGTGAAATTGTAGTTCGTTTAGTTTTAATTGCATTCTCAAGTTGTAGGTTAGTTGTGGCGGGCTAGAATAGAAGGAACCAACCTTCTCTGGAGGTTGATCTTAGTTTGCAAGTCCCACATTGTTGAGATCATCTCATGTTACACCGAAGTGTTGATATTCGTCCATGACCATTCGAGGGGTGCCACTTTTGCACGTTAACACCACCTTCCCGTAACTTGATGGAGGATAGCATATTTTTCAAGTAACCTGACCCTTCTCTAATGTCTGATATTTTTCTTTCAGACTTGTCCACAATGTGCTTGCCACAGTGGCATTCCGCACTTCTAGTATCATATCATCCAACACCAACAACTTGAGAAGTAATAGAGCCTCCTTATGACGTCTTTCATAATCAGCAAAATTTGTCATTGGTCGACCTTCGCTACCTGTGATTATCTTATCACAATCACGAAATTCTACAAGTGTTAGAATTTTATGGCTCCAAACATTGAAATTTGTGCCTGTTAACTTTTGTGAGTCTAGCAAAATCAGGTTCGATATATTTGCCATTTATTACTACAAAACAACGGAAATAATTAAAAAAATTGCTCATTCCAACAAATAGTATGAATTTACCCTCTCGAAATCACAAGCATTATAAGCATAAAATAGGCCCTTCGTGATTACCTTTTCTACTGAAAACGGATATTATCCAGCGACTATGAAAAACATCCAATCCAGAATGCTCCCCTCACAACTGTAGAAAGAAGTAAATCGATTGGACCAGTTTGCAAATGTCTTTCAAACAAAAAGACACAGGTCTGAAATGTATTTATTGTATAAATCCGCGATTGTATTTATTGGTATTTTTCAAATCCGCGACTGTATTTATTGTATGTTCAAATCCTTAACTGTAGGGTTGAATCTATCCTTAATCCTCACGTGACTGTATAAATCGCGACCGCATCAACTCTTGCGACTTATAATGCACTTCAAATCCCCTAACACGAGGATAATGGAGACTATGACTGTAAAAACCTCCACGAATGCATGTGACTATCGAAAACTTTCACGAACCAAACGCGAATACACAAGACATCTTTGCAATAGCCGTTTTTCCTTCTCGTGAATTTTCTTCAACAAGCCAAACGCGAATATGACAAAATGACCGCTTCAGTTTGTGCCCTATCAGGGATTCCTCAAACACTGTGCCAATATCCCGTACCATTTACGAGCTTCCTCGGGCAAATCGCTCTGATATCAATGTTTGCAGAAGAAAACAGAGAAAGAGATGAAAGGAGGAAAAATTGCACTGACCAAAATCGACGTAGCAGCAAGTATTTATTATGAAGGAAGGTGGTTACATCAGTTAGCGGTTAAAGGAAGATATAACTGCATAACCGATTAGAGAACCATATATTCAACGATCATTCTGTTTTCATCTTACTACAGCATGTGAACAACTTCTAATTCAGTGACACATTGAAGATACTAGTAACTTATGCAAGATGGAGAAGAGAACCCATTTCTTTAGAATGGGGTGTGACACACTTTGGAGCAAAACTATTGGGGCTATGTGCTTGTATGGTATGTGTAATATCCCACTTCCGGGATCAATAGAAAATATGCAAATCAACCATTCTTCAACACTCCACTCAAATGCAAATAGCAGAACTCAATAAACCCTACTTGAACCAATCGAATAGATGACATAAATATTCTCAAACATTCTCAAAAGCCTTCATACAGCCCTCAGTCATGCATGTCCATTCAAAGTACCAACTCAGATTCAAACTTCTAAGATCAGTCACTGAAACATATATGAGATATGAGCTAATATTTCGTATATGGATCATGTGCAAGATCAACAAATATCATGCACTAAACTTGCTCAGAATGAGTAGATCGCTGCCAGAAAACCAGGGAATCATTCAGTCAACACAACCACTGCCTACAGGGTTTTAATTATCATTAAATCATGCCCTTACTCAAAACTCCATAATCAGAATCAATAGGGTATAAATCGCTGATCAAAAAGGGGTTCTAATTTGCCCTAAACAACTAAATATTTCCCCAATAGAGTCGCTGTATTTAGAGGTAAGATGGCAGACTTATATCAATCACAGTTCAGTCCCATAGACATCAATTATCATTATAAACCAGCCTTATATGTAGTCGCTGATTTTATGGAGGAGCAGCAGCTAAAGAAGACGAGGATCCCGTATTTCTGCTGTCAAAGCATACAGTATTTTATCCAAAACAAACACTCCCAGATCGCTGCCTCAAATGGTCACAAACACATGCCTACCCTAATCGCTTCACTTCAGTTATGGATCACAACTATAAATGCAAAAGAAGACTTCAAAAACATGCCAATTATTATTGCCTAGACTGGAATTTAAAGCCACAAGGATCGCTGTCAATACATTAAATATAACCCTCAAGTGAAATCGCAGGAACAGCAGACTAAATCAGATCATGAAGCATGGCAACTTGCCTTATAGAAGTCGCTGTACAAGGGCATAATAACCAGCAACCAAACAGTTGATTCACATCAAGCAAAACCTCTAAAATAGTCCGTGAAACACCATGGAAGAAGGCGCTTAGGGTTTAGAGAGATCACACACCCAAGTCGATTTGCAAAAACACACAAAACAGCTGCTACAGTGACGTCGCTACAGTAAAAGGGCAGATTTCAATAGTAAACTTCATCTAAAAATTTGCTAAAGCCAAAGACATGGATCTCACAAATAAATACTTCAAATGAATCTCAAAACCAACTCAATCCAACCTCCCACGCAAGAGAGAGAACATCAATGGGCATGCATCCCAACTCCAAGCATGGAGTATCAAAATAAGTTCATCATAGCATAATCATAATAATGACCCTAGCACTCCTTTTATAAGCAAGGAGGCACAAAATTCGAAAACCCTAGGAGAAGGAAAATATTAAATAAAAGCAGTTTGTTTTCCCTAGGTGTGGCGTCCCCTTTTCAAAGGGTGATTTTAACAATAAAAGCCACATAAATATTTATTTAATTAATTCCCCATTTAATTTTTATATTTTGGGAATTAAATTAAATAATCTTCATATTTAAATAATTAAATAATTATTGCTCCAGGCAATAATATTTAATTATTTAATAAAAATGTTCCCTTGCACATCCCGAAGCCCACGGGGACGTATAGGCTAAGGGTCTTCAGAAATGGGGACATTACGGATGGTCATTTGTAACGGCATGAGAACGTGGCCAAGGTCAGGAGGTGTCACATGTAAAACATACAATGGGCAAAGTGTGGTGGACTATGTAATTTGCTCTCAGAATTCTATTTCTAGGATATTGGAGTTCGATATTGGGGATTGCCCTAGGGAGCTAAAATCTGATCATATGTCGCTTCTTGTGAAGTTTGGCTTTCCCACAAACAAACAGCAAGGTGGAAAGACCCAACACATGCAAAATATGGCTCAATCTAAGGGGAAAATCCTCTTGAATCAAAAAAATCAGGAGCTCTTCACGGCAACACTTAAACAACAACTTCAGGTGACAAAAATTGCATAAGAAAACAATGAAGAGAGTGTTCATATAGGTAGTAGTATGTTGATCCCTTTAATCCACAAGGCGTTAGAGGCTTGCAAGAGGTCTCAACCTAGGAGAGGGGCTGCAAATACCTTCCCGGATAATCCATGGTACGATGATGTATGCAAGGCCACGAAAAGATCCCTCAAAGAGAATGGGAACAACAAACAAAGCAAGAAAGATTATGAAAACTTGATAAAAGCCAAAAAGAAAGTTATGTACTCTCAAGAAGGAAAGAATTAATATCTCTGAGTAAACATAACCCCAAAGGCTTTTGGATACAGTTACAACAAAAGCGAAAACAAATAGAGAATAATATCACAGATGGTCAATGGATAGAGTATGCAAAACTCTTATATGAGAGAACGCAAGAAAAAGATAAACCCCCCATAATTAACAAGTCAACCAAGCTCTTCTTGGTGGAAGATATCAAACAAGGCATAAAGAAATTAGCAGGAGGTAAGGCACAAGACATTAATGAGCTGCAAGCTGAATTTCTAAAATGGGGAGTTGAACCCCTTACTCCACACATCACAAGAATTTTTAACAATGTTACATAGGATGGTTTTCCGACAAAATGGACTACCATTGTTATCCTTGTTTATGATGAATTTTGGTTAGTGCTAATAATGCTGAAAATACCAAAAACTCAAATAAGGCAGGGTTTACCAATACCTATGGCAACAATCACAATGTCGGGATGATTGGGTACGCAAGCAATGAAAGAGGCTCCTCCTATCGCCGAGTGAGAATACGTGCGTCTGAAAAGACAGCTAAACAAGGAAAATATTAGATAAAGATGATAGCGAGTTGCTCGGCGAAGGCCCATCCCGGGGAATCTAAAGGGGCTTCTCAAGGGTGTCAACTCGTTTGATACAATTAAGTGATTTGATAATGATAAGATAAATAACAATGATTTAAAACTCAAGAGGGATGGAAAGATCATGTTCAGCGTTGTAAGTGGCCCAGCTAGGGTTGTGGCGAGCTCGAATTCTAGGAAATAGTCAAACCAAGCTTGTTCTATTGCATCCTGTATTTCTCGTATCACTTCAAGATGATTTTCAATGTCTTCATTTCTGGTATGAGTGCAATGGCACACAAGTTGAGCTCATGTGAGATGTTAAATTGTTCCCACACAAAAGGTTATTGGACGATCGAGAGATCGTATATGTTAGTGATGGGGTGTGAAGGACTGGAAAGTCCTCTCTACAAAACATACATCTTGTAAATAATTGATTAGATCAAAACAAATTGTTGAGAATATGATAGATACTAGAAATGACTAAAAAGACGGGGATCGATGGCGATCAGGGTCAATATGCTTGTTTTGATAAAGACTGACAAAACAGACAATAATAAATGCCAGATGAAGATTGACGATGCTAAGGCGAACTAGGAGTCTAAAATCCTGTGAGATTCAGAAAATAGAAATTCAGATGTGTTTGCAGGGCTAATGAGAAGCAAAGAGGCTATGGATACCGATCGATGGCGATCGGGAATTGATGGCGATCACTTTGTTTAAAACTACCAATATTCTAAAGGTCTGCTAAATGACTAAATGAGAGAAAAAACTTGAAGGGGCTATGAAAGACGGTGTAGACGAATGATCAAATATTATAATGAATGCAAAACAAGCTTGATAAAGATGAAAAATACTATACTAACCTTGAGAGATGTTCTGAAGGTGATAGATCTACTAAAAGGGTTGATCGGTGATGTGATGAGGTAACTCGGGATTTTGAAAGGGTGTTGATGATCTCGAGCATAATGATGTTATTCGCAGTGTAGCAATTCGTTTTCCAAATCCGACTTTTCGACTAAGCTAACTGGGAATAAAGGAAGCCGATGGCTAAATAGAATTGATGGTGATCGTAACGATCGCTTTCTATCATGGATCGCCATTTATTTTCCCGTAGATGTAGAAAACCAACAAAGGAAAGATGGCAAATGGTTGAAACCACTTGTCATCTAAGGTTTTAGGTTGTTTGGTAAATGGTGGGAGGTTAGGGATTCGGGTAGGAAGAGGTTAGGGGGTTAGGATGGGTAGGATAAATTAGGCTAGGTTGGTTTTAAGTGGTTAGGGGAGGGTAAATGAGATTTACGTGGGTAAATGAGGATTTATGATGGTAATTTATAATGTACTTAGGATAAGGATAATAATGATAATAGTGATAATGTGATTAATGTATGTCGGGGTGAAAAACGGTGTCTACAATCCCCTATACAAAAGTGGGGATGTCAATAATCCTTCTAACTACCGCACTATTATGGTCAACCCTCTTCTTGGAAAACTTTTCGGGAGCTTGGTAGAGCGAAGAATCAGTAGTTGGGCGGAAAAAGAGGGAAAAAGAGCTAAAGGGAAGGCAAGATTTAGACCAAAACATTCCACCATTGACCACTGCATCACTCTTAGACATTTGATTGAAAAAGTTTGGGACACACAAGGGGAGGAAGTATTTTGTTACTTTGTTGACTTTAAAAAGCCTTTGACATAGTGCCTAGAGAAAAATTGTGGAACATAATGGAGGAACTTGGGATTCCTGATGAGTATAGAGCTGCAATGCATAAACTTTATGAGTAAGTTAAAGCTAAAATCAGAACTAGCAAGGGCATGTTTGAATGTTTTGGTGGCGACATTGGAGTTATACAGGGATTTCAATAAACGGGAGGAATGGTTAAACAAAACATATGGGGGTGATATCTAGTTGGCGGGCTATGTGGTGAAGCTACTTTTATATGCAGATGACCTTATTCTAATTGCAAAAACTACCCATGATTTAAGAGCACATTTGAGGGCCTTAGAGCTCTTTTTCCAAGAGGTTGGGATGCAAGTGAACACTAGCAAGACCAAAGTCATGATTTTTTCCTTAAAAGGAAGAAACAACAAGTTACGTTTTTTTTATGGCAGCCCACTAGAAATAGTGGAAGAGTACAAATACCTTGGAATTGTTTTCCACAATAGGCTCAGTTGGGAGACTTGTAGAGCAAAAAGGATTCAAGGAGGGTGGAGAGCATCTTACCTACTCCAGGACAGTGCAGGAAAGCGGAATTATGGGATTGGAAAACCAAGAAAACCCTCTTCAGGTTTTCTGGTCACGTCAGTTGTCCTCTATGGGTGTGAAGTATGGGGGAGTAGTATGTCAAATCACAAATGGAGACAACTAGAGAGAATCCAAAAGCACCTAATCACTAGTAGCATCAAAGTCAAAGCAATAATTTTGTATGAGATCCTTTTGGCTGAAATAGGAACTTTCCCGATGGAGGCATCAACATTAATCCGGTTGATAAGTTATTTAAAAAAGTTGAAAACATGGATAACCATCGTTGGCCCAAAATGGTCGTTGAGGAGGAGCTAGACCGTAGGAAGAAGACATGGATGAAGCAAAACAATAAGTGGATGAACAAATGGGACATTAAGTTGCAAGATTGCCCTAACACCAATGCGGATATAAAAATGTGTCTTAGAAAAATTCAGGACTACCATGTGGACAAAATAAATTATCCGTAAAAAGCATACCATGTTAAAGCGTTCAACCCCACATGGGAACATGGGGAAAGTGTATATCTACAGGCTTCTCTTAAGGGTAAGCTAGGATGTTAGGGGCTCACTAAGGACTGAATCACATCATCTTAGGTGTGAGACTGGTAGATGGACGGTCCCCAAGGAAAATTGGGAAGAAAGAACTTGTATTTTCTGTAGTAAAGGGGTGGTTGAAACTGAATGGCACTTCATTTTGGAATGTGTTGCATATGAAGATATCTCGCTTATAGTATGATTTGAAGGTGGGAAACCTAAATGAGTTATTTGATGAGGAAAGGATCCACAAAACAGTTGGCTTCCTAGTCAAGATTCATAGTAGAAGATCCGACATCGAAAGAAATCTGAAAGTTTCTTAATGTTGTGGCTCTTGGTCCCTTAGACTGCTTGGTCTCGTGGACGTCATTAAAAGTCTTTCATTTCATTTATGCAATAAAGACGAGCACAAATGGTGTCCACGAGACCCATGTTACTAAAAGAATCACTTCTTCATTTGTCTAATCAACCCTTATAGAGAAAACGTATTTTGACTTGATATTGTACTAAAAACATTTCCTATAATCTTGATGGACTCACCTAGGATAAAAAAGTCAAAGTCATGCTTCTTTAACATTTGTAACGATCTCATTGTTGGAGTTAGGGTTTACAACCCAAATCCATTGGGCACTTGTTGAATCACTTAATAAAATATCATACTGAAACATAGAGATTCTGAATAGCCCTCTTGATTTTCCAATGCTCATTTCAAGGAACACACCATGCTCATTAGTACCTCAAAAGGGAATTAACATTATTACAATAAAAGCAACCCATTTTATTTTCTAGAAAAAATCACATGCTACAATCACCAATGAACACTCAAGCACCATCTATACATTCATATAGATGAAAAAACACTTCCTACTTTCTTAGGCTACTCTAGGATATCAATGCATGCCTATATAGAGACCATTTGGCCCCTTTCATATAGCTCTTGGGTAAGGATGTCCATGCTAGATTCTTATTAGTGTCGTTAAGAAGAGTCCCTTATAGGAAGCTATTCTTTAGTGCGTGTTATTTTTCCCCACACTCTTCACCATATGCAATTTCAAATATATATGATTCTCCATTTTCTTATCTACAACAAGAAATAACAAGATTTTTCTCCACTGGTGATATCCTCTTGATTGGTGACTTCAATGCCCAAAGTGGTTGCATGCAGTGTACTAGATATGACATCTATTCAAATCCTATGTTGACTCAATTAGTGGACATGCAAAGTGAAGAAACTCAACGTAATTCGTTAGATCGAAAAATATCTTCATATGGGAAACACTTAATTAGCTTGGGGAAATCACATGGCTTGGTGATCCTCAATGGTTTTATCTAGTTTCTGTGCTCTAGAGGTTTCACTTACTACCCTTTTGTTGGTGGTTCGCGAATTGTGGACTATATCATTGCTAGCAAGGCTCTTCTATCAAAGGTCCCGGACCTTTTAGTTTCATCTTTTCCTCCTCTTTTTAATCATCGTGTCTTATCTTTTATGATAGCACTCAGCTCTCTACCTATTGTTCCTAGCATTATTCAACCCCAACAAACTACCACTATCCATTTGACTTCCAATTTGATGAATAATATACTAACATCCTCAAATCAAGACTCTTTTCAGCCTATGTTGTCCATAACCCGGATGAGCGTGCTAGTTTCTTCACCAAAGCCATATTTTCTTTAGTATCATAAGCTTTTCCCCATTCAATCCATATACTCCGCTGACATAGTGTTGCCCATTTCCCATAATGCTTGGTTTGATTCTAATTGTAAGAATACCCATAGGCTAACCAAATCTATCATGGAAAGGCTCCACACAAATCTAGATATATGCTAAGAAACTATAAAAGTATTTGTAGAAGTACAAAAAGGACCTATATGGAAAACAAGCACAAAACCATTATACATCAGCTTAGATTCACCCCCAACTGTTTTTGGAGGGACCTTTTTCCCGAGAAGTCAATTTTTGTTACTTTTGATTTGGTTTGACTATGCCTCTAGCCTTTACAATGTGCCTAACCAACCTTGCATATCTGCTAACCCAAGGCCTATACATTGTGATTTCTTTATTAGTCACCTTATCCTTTGTGCTAAACTCAATTCTAATAACGCCCAAGATGTAGGTAATCTTAAATTAGAATCATTTAAGCACATGCCAGAAGTTTTAGCTATCTAACTAGCCGATTTTTTAACTATATTGTATCCTATGACTTTCCTCTATCTTAGGCAAACCACATCATCCATTCGATTCACAAATCAGGAGACCAAAATAATCTTAGTAATTATCTAAACATCGTACACTTGCAAAAATATTTTCCACTACTTAAGACATCCATATCTCTAGATAGGTTGAAGCCAAAAAATTGAGAGCTAAGGGACAAGCACATTTTAGGAAGAATCATCACACCAGTGTAATATTTTCACTTTGACCTTTATAATTAAGGACTAAGGCTAAAAGGCACAAGGTTTATTGTTGCTTTGTAAACTTTCGCAAGCCTTTGGTACATTTACTTGGCATTTGGTCATTGTTAGCCCTAGGGCTTTCTATCTTCCCGAATTCATGATATTACTGGTTACTACTCTCTAAAAGTCCATTGTTGGCAAGTGTTGGTGAGAGAAACAGGTTATGAAGCACAATTGGGGTTAATGTTGTCCACTCTCCCCTAAACTTTTTGGTCTATACATAGATGAGCTTGATGAAATCTAATCAAATTGTCTAGGAAAAGATGGTTGTTTGTTGTACAAAGCTTGTATTCTTATTCTTCAATTCGCAGACATCATTTTGATCTCCCATTCAGAGGAAGATCTCTAAAGATATTTACATATCTTACCATCCTTTATGATACATATGGCCTTATTATGGATAATTTGGAGAAAACACAAGGTATAGATTGTGACACTAATAGCATAATGCCAAACAAGTTTTCCTTACCCATAAAGGTCAAAGGGTTGAGATGGTCTCTTCAAATGTATATCTAGGGGTCCTTTTCTCTCAGCCACACTTCAGTTTGTCACCAACTGTTGAGTCCAAACTAAGAAAAGGGTATGCTTCCCTCACCACTCTTGAGAAACAGTGCTTCCGTATTTAGTTCAAGGATATGCAAATAGAGATTCGCCTCTTTCACTCACTTGTTACACCTACTCTTCTATATAGGGTCGAAGCGTGGGGGTCTTACCTTAAGAATATCTAATTGAAGCCAAATTGAAAGAGTACTTACCTCCATGTTATGCAAGTATCTCCATGCTAAGAGATTGTTCTTTCATGAAATCATTCTTGCTGAACTTGGAACAACCTCACTCATCACTGTTATGATCTTTCAAGTGGTGACTATGATACACAAGCTTAAACATATACCCAACTCTTTGGTTAGTTTATTCATGTACCACCCATCTCAAGCATCCAAATCCTCTATGTAGCTAGCACATTGTAGGATCAAATCTTGCGGGTATGCTAGGGCTTCCACTCAACTAGGCCTTGCAAGTATTTCCATTGACAAACTCCTTGCACACACTTTTGCAATTGATTCACCAACGCATCCAAAAGGGAGATAAATAGGGGTATTAGAGATGAGATCTATAGAACCTACATTCTATCCAAATGGCTGGAGCCTTGTTAGCCTCTTTCTTCAAAGCTTAAACATCACTATAATACATATCTTCACTTTTAGAATGAGCTCAACCAACCCCAAGACTAAATTTGGTTCCAAGTATCTTGCAATTTGAGGGTTCCTTTGGCACAACTTAGAGTTTGTTCACATCACCTCACATAGAGATAAATCACCATATTACTTATGAATATCGTATTTATCATATTTGTTCTTTGGAACCTGAAACCGAGAATCATTGTATTTATAGATGTTCTCCTTGCTATGGGATCAAGGGTGATTCCTTTGTCTTGTCAAAGACTCATATAACTCTCTAGAACTTCTTGGTTTACGAGGACCAAAGATGCTTATTTCTCTTCTTTTGAGAGATGTTTGACCTTCGCAATCATTTGGCCAAAGACTTTACTTCTACAATGATATGTACTCTGAGAATTATAGTTGAATCAGATTCCAAGGTTATCATCAACCTTCTGTCAGCTCAAGAGCAACATAGATCCAATAATTGGTTAATCGCCAGGATACATGATAATATTAAAGTTATTGCTCAACAATTTCAGACCATCATATATCAACATGTTCCTAGAGATCAGAACAAGGTGGCAGATGCTTTAGCTAACTGGGCATTGGATCATAATAATCTCATCAACTTTGGTCCTTTACCTCTGACATGGTCTCCAGAGAAGCGGAAACAGATTGAGCAGATCCTTCACTTGCAATAATCTGATGGATAATTTGCAGATATGTTCTCTTTCTTCTTTAATATGTTGTTGGAATTCCAAGGATATATCTTGGAGTATGAGTATCATGGCTTGGCATTGTAATTTGTATATTTTATTTCTAATAATATAACTCTGCTTTTTCTGTAAAAAGAAAAAGAATCAAGAGAAACTCATGCAATTGTTTATTTACACAACCCAAGTAACATATGCAAATGCAACATCAAGCAACCATATGCGTGATTGCAAGAAATCATTTGCAATGTGGTAGTAAGAAGCCACATACATGATCAAAAACAGTATATACAAATGCAACAGCAAGCAACCATGTACAAGCTAGTTTGCATTCCAACAAGCAATAATTGCAATAAAGACAACCAAAATGGTTGTCAAGCAAAATTAATATGTAGTTTCCACAACTAAATTGCAACCACAAGCTAACACATTCAAGTGAGATGCAACACTCATGCAAAGACTAATGAGTCGATCCGTTGTGGTGTGTGCAGACTTTTCTGCATCTGCAGCTCACTCCTGGTGATATTCTCCCTCTAGATGAACCCAAAGCGAGGGTACTTCATGCATCCACTCACTCAACCAACAAAAATAGTTAGTCCAAGTCAAAACATTATATAAGCACTAATACAAAATGCTATTAGTATATTGATTACAATGATTGACAATTGCTATCATTTATTGCAATTAACCAAATCTTTTGGAAATTCACTTTAACTGTGAGCATAACTGAATAAATACAATAAGATTACAATAAATCCAATTAATATCATTGATCGCAAATCATATGATAAAATTAATTAAAGATATCTTTATTTAATTAATAAATGTTTTTCAGTTCTATGACTAAAACAGTGTAATAAATCTTTTACTCATCCCAGTGATCAAAGCTTGCGTACAAGGGTTTTAGATTACCCCAGTGATCAAATCTTTCTTACAAGGGTTTAGAGGATACTATCTTGTCTATTCAAAGTTGTTATGGTTCAATCTTTTAAATGTTACAGTTCTTTCTTGATTTAAGGTTTTTTTATTTAATCTTTTTAATATGTGTTAGACAAAGGTGTTTTGTTTGATATCTAACCATTTCATTTAAATGGTCTCGTTGAATAAACTAGTGTGTTTTATGAGGACTTTGGTTGCATTCCATAGCAACAGTATAGAAGCATTCCTCAATATAAAAACTATGGACTAGAATTCTGAAAGTAGAGAGCCATTATTCATACTGATTTTTAAACAATTTGAAAAGTTGGGCAGGAATTAGTAGTAACTATTGTTTATTTAGGATGCACTGACCCATTTTGAATGTTCTGGTAAATCCAAATGAAGTTCTGTTCTCGTATACAGTATATACATGAACAGATATGTGTTCATTTTTCTTTTCTTTTTCTTTTAAAAAAATGTTTTCTAGTTCAGTTGAACATGCTGTCAAATGAAAGAACATTTCAAACATGGATGCTATGCTTTAAATGGAGCATTTAAGAGGGTTATCTCTAGCATGCTATGCTTTCAACGGAACATTTAAGAGAATTTTCTCTAGCTTGTCATGAAATACTGGTAGGAGTAATGGAATATCCTACATTAAAGAAAATGAACTTTATCACCTTGTTTAATGCACCCATTCTCCAGTTCTTTTCTTTTTATATTTGCTTTTTCTTGATGCTGATTATACAAGCCACTTTTCATGATTTTTTATGAGTTCTGGTACAAACTTTCATTTTATATTTGCTTTTTGCTTGATGCTTCTTATAAAAGCCACTTTTCATGATTTTTATGAATTCTGGCACAAACTATCTTTTTGCAGTCGAAAATGTTTCAGTGAAACAGAGGCAGAGGAATGGTGGGCTAAGAATCGATTAAGTATATATGAAAAGTACAATGTGGAAGGGATCACAAAGCAACTATAGGGTTTCCTGTATAAGCAAAGAAGACATACAATATGAAGTCCTATAATATTTTTTTGATGCAATACCCTTCAGTGGATCAATTTGCTGGTATCTATCCGAAGCACGCTGGATGGTATATGGTTCCTTTAATCTCTCCAATGGCAGAGTAAGAGAAGTGGCAATTGTGCCAAAACAGTAGCTGAACCGAACTCAGTACGATAGCTATCATTGAACTTTGTACCGAGGTCAATCCAGGAAAATTTTGGTTCGCAGCAATATCTGAAGCAGGCTATTTGGCCCTTGACTAAGCCAATTTGGCATTGTCTTACATATTCCAGACAGTCTGTAGATTATGTTACGTTTCATGAGTTTCGCTAGTGCATAACGAAAGCCTTATGCTAGAGAAGAATATCATACTTATGGCATCCTTTGAATAAAAGATTTGAAATGTAAGTCTAGGTGTTATTGTCAAGTGTGGCAAAACTTGATGAGTAGGTTGTTCAGCTGTAAATCCTTTCAGCTGAAGTCAGGCAGTTGTAACATTTTTACTTTAATATGCTAACCATTCTTTTTCATTTATTGTTATCATATTTATGGAAATATCATTGTTTCTCCATTTGCTACAGAGAAATGGAGCAAGATTATATCTGCAGACTGATAAAAGTTTGAGATGTAAAAATTACTGTTGTCTGTGGTGAATTTACTTTTGTCGATAGAATGTTTATTTTATCTCCTATATATATGAAAATTCAATTCTAGAATATATTCTAATGATTTGGACAATGTCATTCAAATTAATATATACAACACTAGTATTTCAAAAACAAATATATAGTTCTTGTTTGTGATTGGTGAAATTAAAGTTTGTGACCATTTTATGGGTAAAATGCATCATTTTGCCTAAGAAAAACACATAAAATTACTCCAATGAACGGAATGTATTGTGTTCGCATGGGTCTCCATTACTGAATTCAATACATTCACATGGATCCCCGTTTATGAATTCAATACATTCACATTAATTCCCTGGGTGATCGGATGCCCTGGAAACATTACCGATTCAATTTGACAAGCATTTGCTGTTTATTTGTTGCCATTTGCAATCGTTTTTCTCACACAAAGCTTTGTAACAGCAATATCCTGGGAACCAGTCTGCGAGGTGAATTGTAGTTCCTGCACATCTGCCTCTGTCGATTCTGCTCTCTCATTTAATGGTGGCAGTTATATTAAATCATTGTAGCAGAGGCACGCAAAATGCTTTCGCACTTGTAAAAACTCATAAGAATTCTAGTCAGAGAAACAGATTCGCCATTGCAGCCATGGGTTTGCTTTTAGGTGCTGCCACATTTGGCTTCTGGGTCTGTATTTTTCTTCTAACAAAAGATATCATTAAATTAAAAGGAAGTATGGATCTTGGAGCCCTTATTCTATAGCTGTTAATGAATGATATTTATACAGTTGTTGGAATTGATGGCTCTTAACGCCATCGACATGATGCATTACCTCTCTGCACATACAATAAATGTTATATTATATCGTTGATTGAAATCGCTTCTATTTCTTGCTGTGAAAATACTATACATAGCAGCGCATGCATGGCTTTTCCAACTTAACATTGTATAGAATCGGAGGCTTGTAATTTACATACATGCGATAACTTGCCTTTCTTAAACAAGAAATAATCATCGTCTTTCTTCTCGACTTTATATTGGGCAGGTACTAAAGCTGCATCACAACACTTGTTTAGATTAGTAAATAATTATGTTTTTATCCACTTCCGTATACGTTGAGGCAAATCCTTATTCATTAATATCTATGTAATACTTGCATATATTTTGTGACCACTCCAGTGTTTTCAATTAGATTTGCAAGTGAAATTCTATATTGGTATCCAGTTTTCAGGAAATAATTTGAGAGGATTCAAAAAAGCATTATTACTAACTAGTTAAAATTAAAGATCTCGGTCGCATATGTGATTCTTCTAGCTGAAACAGGGGTTGTATTTTTAGAAGCTATTGCTATGGTTCGTCTCATAATATATTTAAAAAGGGTTGAGCAAATGGATAGTAGTAGATGGCCAAAAATAGTTAACGAGTTTTTGAAGAAAAGAAAGAAGTCATAAATGAATCCAAACAACAAATGACTTAAAAAATGGAACATTTACTTGAATGCATGTCCTAATAATAGCCAAGAGATAAAGACTTCTGTTATAGATAAATTTCGCCAAGTTATGTGGGAAAGTCGTTAGAGAGAAATAAGAGGTAGTATTTGGAGAAATTTAACTCTACGTGTGATCATCAACAAAAGACTTTTATAGGGGCTAATATCCCGTGGAAAGCAGATATCTTCATAGCTCAATTGAGGATTAATTCACATCGTTTTTGGTGTGAAACAAGAAGATGGAAAATAGCTAAAGAGGTATGGGAAGAGAGAGGTTGTGTCTTCTACATGTTTGGTACAGTGGAGTCAGAGAAGCATTTCATGTTGGAGTGTAATGCTTACAATGACATTATGGCCCAGTTTGCTAGTACAGTGGTTGTTGCATCCGTATAAGATATTTTCATGAGAATATGGTTGAAAAGACAAGGGAATTAATTATAACTCACCAAAAGGACATCTGAATGTCAGAAAGATATTTAGCAAGATCTACTTTCCCTTAGGTTGTTTTTGGTAGCCTTGTCGACGTTAAAAGTTCTTCTTCATCATCATCTTTTATATTTCATTATTCAATCTTTAAATTGTATTTTGCATATCATTTTTTGTTCTTTTTAATAACACAAGTGATATAAAACCACTTGATTGTCATTGTTTCTATAAAAATGTCAACTGTCATTTATCCACTAAACTAGTTGAAGTGCATGACCAATGAAGAGTTGAAAGTATTATTTGTAGTATTTACCACAAAAATTAGAAGGGAGTGAAACTATTTATAAAAAGGAAGCATTTTTTTAGATATGAGGAATCATTACATTTTACATTTTTAAGCATTGTTTCCCACCTCGAAATTTTAGCTTGGCGTGAGGAAGGACCACCATGTGCACAAGTTTCATACCGATCTTGTTCGGCTTGGTGCCTAGGTTTCATACTACCTTCGTACAACTAGTGCACACCTAGGGACATTGGTTGTACTACTCTGCACACAATACATGGGACTTCTCGGCGCACACTCAAGGATGTTGGTTGTACTACTCCGGCAAAGACGCAAGGACTTCAAAAAAGTATTCTTCATGCACGGACATGCCAATGGGGTTTGAACGTTGGACCTCTTCTTAGTAAATGCCCAAACTTTACCAATCACCAAGACCACCCCGCCCCCCACCCAATTGGCTAAAAAAGGAAGCATTACCAACTTAACACGTTCGAGAACAATAGTGGATTCAAGTATAACTTGAGGTGTTATTTGTGTATATGATAGAAATTAGGTGTGTTTTTATTGGGGATAAAATATTTGGGTGACAAACCATTTATCTAACTTGTTACTTAATTGTGGTGTCATTCATGGATAAGTGTATGACTACTATATTACTAAATTTCTTGCCAAGATTTATATTTTATCACTTACGACTAAATGTATAAGTTTTCAAATGAAGCATGTTCCTCGGTGCTTTGGCAATGTACATAATAAGTGGTTCAAAAGCACTCATGTCTTAATTTAAACAATAAATCTAAATGCACTACAACTTGACTATAACATCAATAAAAGGCACAAAAATAGAAAAGTCCTTTTTGAGAGACAAATTTCATAACAAATGTGATTATTCAATAGAGCATGCAATTCCCCACATGGTAAACAACCTAAGTAAAAGTGATAAGGGTCTATATTTGTAATGATTGTATCATTTTTAAATAGTAAAATTGGACTATTCAATTTTGTATTTTTGAGTAATGAGTTTAAAGAAATGTTTATATCAAACAACCTAAATGAAAATTTTAAATTGTCCATAAATATAAAACTAGTTTAGATGTACATGAAATGATCAAAACCTCGGAGCGATTGTGTTGAAATGAATGATAGAACAAAATATAAAAACAACAAAGGCTCATATCAACATTACACCATAATATCACATCGACACAAAAATTCTATAGAAATAAGCTCCTTATTTTGAGATTTGTGTTCTCTTTGGTGCCTCCTTACAAGATTTCTTTTATCCAAGTTTATCTCTTGATGAAAAAATATTTAAAGATTTTAGAGGAGAGGGTCCAATCACGTTTTCAAAGAAAACGAAACAATAGGTCAATGTGACCACTTACACTTGTCGGGAATATAACACTATGGTATTACTTTCAAACCAAATCTCTTGAGGCACCACTCATCTCCAAACCAATATTAGATTTGTTAGAAAAGCCAAAATCCATAACACATTATAATATTGAAGCATATTAAATAGGCAAGATATATCTACAATCTCGAAATCACCTACAAACCAATTCAACCAAATTGGCTTGAGACAAACCTATGAGAGAACATCCTAATAGATAGCCAAGAATGGCTCCACAAGGAAATACAACTTATAACTAGCTTATATCAAAATAATGTAACACGTCCGTGTTACTTTATTACAAGCATAAACTAGGTAACACCCTCCCTATTGCATTACTTATTACGTTGTGTTACTTTATTACGGGCATATTAATGTAACACTCTCCCTTAATGACTAAATCGAAACAACTCCAAACTTATCTCTAAATTTTACAATGTTATATTTACTCAAAAGTTTAGTCATTATATCGGTTGGTTGTTTAGAGGTAGGACAACAATAAAGACATGTCTTCATTATTAACCAATTGTTGGGTGTAGTGGTGGCAAACTTAAACATGTTTTGTTTTAACATGAAAACATGATTCTTCACCAACTTTAGAACACGATGGTTGTTGCAGAATATAGGTGTGGGTGTAGATGAACCAAGTTGAAAATATTTCATTACTATTTATCTCTACATCAACTCACTAGTTGCACTCACAACTACTTTGTATTTAACTTCAAAAGAAGACAAGGCAATTGTTCTATAAGCTTACTCTATCCGAGATACCTCAACCAAAAGTGAAAAGATAACTTGTAGGCTTTCTAGAATCAACCGATTCTACCCAATCAGTATCACTATACCTTGTGAGCTTAAAATTAACAAAAATTTAATATAGAATGCCAAAGTCGAGAGTTCCTTTGACATATATGAGAACTCGTTTTGTAGCTTGCCAATGTTCTTCATGTGGTTGAGACATGATGAAAAAGATAACTTACTACAAAACACAAATCCAATCTAGTAGTAATAAGATAAATTAAATGGCCTACTAATTGTCGATACATTGCTTCATTGATTGGTGGTGAATCATTGTTAATTGAGATTTTTGTCTTAACTTACGTAGTTGTGGTTGGATCGCAATCATACATTCTAAGTTTTTCTAACATGGATTTGACATATTTTGTTTGAGATATAAAAAAGTATAACCAAAATTGTAACACTGCCAAAATTCTACACTAAGACAATATTGAAGTAGTCTTAGATCGGTCATTTTAAATATAGAGTAGATGTTATCTTGCATTTGTTTAATCAAGTCATTATTTCTTGGTGATGGTAAGATCATCAAAATAAGCAACTAGAACTGTTATGTCATCACCAACCAACTTAAGTTAGAAAGTACATCCCTGAATTACTTCTTTTAAAACCATACTCTAAGATATGATCAATTTTAACATACCGTACTTGAGGATCCTACTTAAGTCCATATAATGACTTTACTAACTCCGCAACCCAATTACTCTTTTCTAGGAATCTCAAATCCTTGTGGTCGAACCATGTACACCTTTTCTTCCAAGTCTCTCGTTAAGGAAAGCACTTTTTGACATCCATCTAATATACCTCCCAACCAAATTGAGTGGCAATAACAATAACAACCTTGAACGTTACCATTTTGATTATGTGAGAAAAAGTTTCATCATAGTCTATTTCCTCCTATGCATATCCCTTAGTAACAAGACTAGCTTTGTATTTATCTAAAGAGTAATGTGACTTACATTTTACGTTATAAAATCATTTACAACCAATAAATTTCTTATGTTAACAAAGGTCTTTGGATCGCAACATAAAAACTTGCAACAAGTTGTAGTGTAGATTAATTCATATTAAGTTTAGTCTTCAAAATGCACATGATGTGTTAGGCCTTAATTTTTAATTGCGCAATGACTACATAAAGGACACGGGTCAAAAAAATAAGAGACATTGAGCGAGAAAATGTATAAAATAATATAAATTATTAATATTGAATCAAAACACATACATGCTTTTAGGATGGTAGGAATTAGGATAGATTTCCATTATGATCAAATATCAACCTTTTGCACGTAGCACTTACATACTTTTATGCACTATGAGGCAAGTGTTAAGTTATCACCCTTCTTCCATTGTTACAAAAAGGAGCTATTCACATTATGTATTCATCTAAGAGAGCATTATATCTTCTATTATTTGTCTTATCTGAATTATACATTACAATGGGATTGTGCAATCATACAAAATACATCCATATCTTACACTCCAACACTTTGTCGACTTTAATAGTTTCCTTGTCCCGAGAAGAAAGTTGTTCCAATTATCTAGAAAATTGTTTGTGCTTTTTTTTTCTAAATTGTGTTGAATATTGATCGCGTTGCACCGTGTGCTACTTTTCATGTATTCAGATATAGAGGACATCATTTATTGGTTGTCATCCCTACGCACTACTAAATCACCCTTCTCGATTGTCAATTAAGTAGATTTTCCAATAGATCACCCATTCATGTTTTCAATATGCAAAAACTCCCTCATAGACCGCTCGTGCAGTTTTCAATCTCTAAGGACATGCTTATAAATATCAATTAAAATTGTACAATTTCAATAAAATTTATATTACCTACCACATGTTTCTCTTTTTCCTTATGGTTGTTGCTCGAGTTGCTTAGATGGTTTCGGTTGAGTGCGTGAAGTGAAAGGCGGTAGTGGTATTATCAAAGTTGCTTTGAGTTGTAAAGAAGAATATACGATAGAATGTACCATGGGGTATTCTTCATTTTTTTGTCATGTGGAGAAATGTTTCCAAGTTCCCATTGTATGTTTTCCAATATGTTAGTGCCTCGCTTCACTTTGCCAAAGTATAGTTTCATCTATGCTAATGGTTGCATGACTTCATACAAAGCATCTTCTTTTGTATTAACTGCAACATTCTTGTGGAGGGTGATGCCATTATGAATGTCTTATTGCGTTGTTTCCAATTGATCCCACATTTTTGTGCTTGAACTCCGAGTAAATGTATTGCACAAAGTGTATTGTGCTCCTATTCTCATGATCTATCACCCATATTGTCTTGAGCCTACAAGGATATATGTAATGTCTTATCCATTTCTTAATTATTATATTCGGTCAACATTTTTCTTTGCATTGTGTTGCTCATGTCTATATCTATTTTGTTCTCATTTATTGTATTTTACAATTGAGTATTCCAATCCAACAAATCTAACAAAGTGATATGTTTTTCTTGTGCCTTGGCCTATTGCAACATCTTGTTGTATTCCTTCAAAACGAGCTCTACATCCTTCACCTCATTCTTGTTTTGGATGACTTACACCTTGATATTCTTTGCAATCTCATTGTCTTTCCATTTTTCCACAAATTTGTCTACAAGTGTAGTTATCGCATTTTCTCGCTCATTACTTGTTCACCTATGGTATTACTTACAAGTTGTAGACAATTGTCTTCTAGTTGCACCTTGAAATTGTGCAAAGTCATTTCTATTGTTGCTTTCTATCGTGCCAATTAAAGTGTGGCTACTCCAATATTTGTCTACAATGTATGCATGCCTTCAATATGAGTTTGAAACGTTAGCTTCTCCAAGTCTATTTCAAAGTTGCTCCTTAATTCTTGCAACGTGGTAGCTTACACTCTTTTGATTGATATGGGGACCTACTTGTGTGAACGTGTGATGCGGGGAGGACTTGATTGCATTCCCATGGTTGCAAAATGATTGTGACACCCACCAAAAGTTTTTGTCCTCTTCCTTAGTTTCTTTCATAAAGGATTGTTCAACAGCTTGAATTTTTGGCTTATATGGTACTTACTGGAAGTATTTGTGTAGTACTTGATTGTATTTGTTATTATTTTGGTTTTGGTTGTACCTTTTGTGCCTCTTATGTGGATTGCAGTGAGACTTACATGGTGACCTTTTTGGCTTTTCACTCTACCTTAGCCTTTGATTCGCTTCTTTTTTATACCTCTCCTCTTCTTGCCTCTTCTCTTCTTCCTCATGACTCTTCTTTTCTTCCATGGCCTTGTAAACCTCATCATATGCAATTGTTATTTTTTTGTTTCTTCGTCTCTTACTCCTTGTGCTTTATCTATTCCACTTCTTGTTTGTGCTTTTAATCCTCTTCTCGATTTGCGCTTTGCATCCACATCTTCTCGAATTTTACAATTGCATTTATGTTTGTTCCTACACAATGTGCTCTACATTTTCTACTAGTTTAACCTTTTTTTCCTTCTTGTTGAGCCCTTTCTCCCTTTGTTGTTCTTTATTTTGCACCTTCCACTTACATGGTTGCTTCCAGATGTCTTGGACTTGGTTATGCACTAGATGTGGTAGCCTTTGCATCTATTCGTAGTAGGTGCACAATTGTTTCCTCCCTTGTGTTAATTATGGGGGAGTACTTACGTCTTGATGGGATAGACTAGGAGATGGTGTACTCTTTATTTGTTATGTTGTAGATTAGGGGACAATGAGCTTGATTCTTCTTTTTGTTGTTCGTAGTGGCTTGTTGGTATACGTCCTCTTGTGTCAATGAGGATCTTTTGCGTTTATTGAAATTTGACTCTCTAACCTAGAACTATTTTTCTTCTTTCATTGACAATTGCATTGCTATGAAAGGGCTTGTTTTTGTCATATTCTTGAGCGAAGATACTAGAACTTCTTTCTCAAACATTGAAACCTACAGTATTGCATGCTTACAACATTTTTATGTTTTAGGCAAGCTATTCCTATGTGACATCTTTGTGCTTGATAGTAATAATGAGAGATTTGGGCATTAGAGGGAGTTTGACTATGTTTTATGCTTTTAACCTCTTGTTGGCAGCTTGCTTCTTTGTTATTTCTTTCCAATTGTACCATTCTTTATCTTCTGGGAGATACATCTTGATGCCCATTTCTTCAAGTGTCATTGTGCACACTCTTTTTTTTCAATATTTATTTGATCAAAATCAAACATGGTGAACCATCTGGGAAACCTCAGATCTGTCTCGACTCATGGTAAAGATCTGTGTGGTTATGCAGTGGCATCGTCTTACCTTTTTCTTACATACTTGATCGTGTAGCATCTTGTCTCGTAAGTTGCACTCTAGTTTATGGTTTTATAATGTTCTGCCCTGCAATGCTCCCACTATTGGTTGGTCTAGCCTTTCCATGTGTAACAATTGAGAATGTGTTGGGATCATGTCGTGTTACCTTCTCAATTCTGCCTTCTCTATGTACATGGTGAGAAAGAATGGGAGTGGCTTTCATTGCTTGGTGCATAAACCTTCGGATCTTAGTCTAATCTCATCCTCTAGCAAAGGCATCTTGGCATGCAAAGCTATATATGTGCAAAAATTTCTCACGAGGGTAGTAAAATCTCCAAATTTGATAACTCCCTTGGGGCATGCCACTGTGTAAATTATAACAATATTATCAACCATTGATATATGAATACCTTACCCCGAGATTCTATTATCTTCTTCACATTGTTGATGTAAGCCATTTAAACTTAGTGTCATCCTCCCACATTCATGTGATGATATCTACTACACCCAAGGATGTTTTCTTGTTGCCTCTAGTAACTTGACAATATATTTCAGCTACGATTTCTACCAAGACCCACACTGCCTTATTTTTATGGCTTCCAAACGTATTACAGTTCCTTTTGCAATTGCACAGATACTACCGCAGTTGATTGTCTAATGGGGGCCTAGTTCTTTTTAGGGGAGCATATATATGCCTTGATTTGGAAACCAAATGGCTTGAGTGACTATGTTTGCATTTATGGGGACTACGTCACTACATCTTGCATGGTAAACTAAATTTCTTCACAATAATACTGACTCATGATGTTCTACATGATCTCGGGATGGCCTCCCATGTATGGTAGTCTTGTTATCCAGTCAACAATTTTTCCTCGCACAGGTTCCTTCTCCATTATTTCCCTACTGCAGCTTCCGTTTGGATTGTAGGACTCTTTGTGCCCCATGTTTTCTCTTCTCTTGCGATAAATTCATGATGGGGTGGGTCGTTCCACTTTTTTCCTCAACATTGGATAAATCCCCATATCTTCCCTCTCTGAATTACTCAAAGGAAGAAATGAAATTCCTTGTTCTTCCATAATGGCTTGGACTCTAGGTCTAATGGTTTGGGTGGATGGGTTTTTATTTATATTATGATGCTATTGTTCGTAGATTTGTTCTCTGGGTTTGAAATTTATTGCACTTTCAATTTCTTTCTCAGTTTACGTTTGTGTTCTATTACTTTTTCTCTTATAAAATGTGTTAGACTTGTTGTGGGATCGATTTCTTGTTTATAACGCTTTTGAATCCAAGGTGACCATTTTTGAGTCGTTTATTCTCTGATCTAACCATTTATTACTTTTTTCCGTCAGAGATTTAGCTTGATGTGGTGCCAAATTGCCTCTTAAGTTCACTTTCCATGAGTCTTAGCTTCTTGATGTGTTGGTCGTACAACTTGGTGAGCTGGTAACTTTTTATGATTTCAAAATTTCTTTTTGTCTCATTCAATTTCTTGTTTCATTTTCGGGTTTCATGGACTTAATTATTTTCTACACTATATTTCTTCCTTGAATGCATGCTTTCCTTTTCTTCTTGTTCTGAATGTGATCCTCAAATCCTTAACTCATCTACACACACTTGATTAAAAATTGATCAAATATACAAACTCTTATCTACCAAACTTGCATGAATTTTAAAACTTACTACTCTATTGATGTGCCCAAGGCACTTATTATCACTTTCTGGATGTTGCACACTCATCCATTGTAGGGTTTTAACCCACTCCCATTCATCTAGTTAGGTAGCACATTTCTCTATAGATATTACAATATGATTGTTCCTTGTTTTGTAATATGGTGAATAATATAAGGACCTTACTTTTAATCCACGCTTTTCCCATGTGTACTTTAAACCTTCTTTGGTAAACCAATACCAATTGTTATATATGGAATTATTTATTGTGTAGGTTATGGTCATGTCATGCCTTCTGAGTTTTTTTTATGCACTTTCTAGTTCCATTGCACAGTTTCCCTATATTCCTCCATTTTCATCCAATCCAACAATTTGTTCTGTATTGATTCATCATACCCTAACCTTGCAATCATTGCAAGGAGAATACTTTACACAATATATTTGATTGGCATGATCACCTCTATTCCATAAACTAATTGGAATGGTTTCTACCTTGTACTTCTCTTATAGTTTGTATCATCTTGAATACTTTACAAATCATCAAGTATTGTGGGTCTCTCTGTGCCCCATGCTTGTTTTTCTCTTGCTACAATTTCGTGATATGGTGGATCAATCCACTTTATTTGTCTTGACATTGGGTAAATCCCCATGTCTTGCTTCTCTTAATCACTCAGAGGAAGGAATATGATGCCTTGTTTCTCCATCATGCATTGGACTTCGAGTCCAATGGGTTAGGTGAATGGTTCCACCATTACTATTCTAGTTTTTTCCTTCACTGACTTGATCTCTAGCTTTAGAATTTATAGAACTTTCAAACTCTTTCCCACTTTGAAAATTTAGTTTCAATCTTAGTAATGTGGTTCTCTCTTGTTTATATCACTTTTGAATGTAATATGGTCATTTATGAGGCGTTCATCTCTTGATCTACCCGCTTAATTTATTTTGTCCATTGGAGATTTAGCTTGATGTTGTGTGGACTTGCCTCTTTAGTTAAATTAGAAATAAATCTTAAGTACTTGATGTCTTCACCGTAAAAATCAACGAGTTGGTATCTTTTCATTATTTAAAATTATCAAATTTGATTTTTTCTTCATTTGCTTTCTTTTTTCTTATGCGGGTTTACCATACTTATTTTATTTCTAAGCTTTTTCTTCTCTTCGATTCCTCGCTTTCCCTAATGAATGTTGTCTTTTTAAACTTTAAGTAATTTACACACACTTAAGCACGATAAATTATATATAAAAATTCTATCTCTAGTAAACTTGCGGAAAATTTGATACTTCCTACTCTAGCTAATGTGCCAAAGGCACTTATTGTCACTTTCTTGATGTTGTGTAATTATCCCTTGTAGGATTTTAGACTACATCCATTGATCATGTCGTGTGAGACATTTCCTTGTAGATCCCAAAATATAATTGTTCCCTATTTGTTGATGTGGTGAATAATAGACAAGGCTTTTCACCCGATGCACAATTTTCCATGGTTTGTTTTAAACCTACTTTCATAAAATAATATTGTTTGTCCCATTTGAAATTATTTACCATGCATTTTGTGATCATGCCATGCTTTTTCCTCTATCTATGATACTATTGGTTCCATTACATAGTTTCCTATATTCTGCATTTTCATCCAATCTAAAAACCTATTTTCTATGGATTCCTTATCTCCTAACCTTGTAATATTTCTATGTGGAGACTTGGTACAATGTCTTACATTGGCATGATTACTTCTATTCCATAGATCATTTAAATGGTGCCTGTGTTTGTAATGCCTCGTTCGATGTTCCCGCTTCTTGACATGACGACTGTTGCTGCTGCGGGGAGGGTGTGTGTGTGCCCTCGTTGACCGTTGTTGACTTTTCCCTTGTTGCAATGAAGATTTTGCACCCTCCCTCTCCTTCTTGCCTTTTCGGGTCATTGTCGGCACCCCAAACTGTGAACCTTGTAGCGTCATGTGTGATTATCCGGTTAAAGGAAAATCTAGTTCTTGCTTCTTTGAGCTTGCCTGGTTGTTGCCATTAATATGATTAATAATAATTATTATTATTGTTAGCCGAAAATTAAAAAAAAAATGTTTATAATAATATTAAAATTTGTATTGTCGACTTACGATCATTTGTTTTTGGTGTCGAAATTTTATCGCTATCACTATGGATTATCTTTAAGATATTTTTTTATTATGTATTTACTTCGTTTTTAGGGTTTTTTATGTTTTCTTTAGTTAAAACAAAAAAATAAAATAAATAAAATAAAAAAGTTAAATTTAAAAGGCCCATGAATTAGGGCGGATTTTTAAAAAGAAAAAAAAGGAGGGGCGCTAGATCTCCTTATCCGATTTTTCTTCCCTTTTGGACAAAGCAACCGCCGCCATGGGAAGGAGAGCTCAAACTCGATCTCGCACACCCATCAAGTGTTGAAGAAGGTAGTTTTTTTATTATTGGTGGTCGAGAGATTTTAGTTTTGCACAAACATTATTGAATGGTGGGCCGAATGCCCAAGAAGGAAGCGGGGTTTCATGTGATGCTTGGTCACAGTTTTTGCACAGATCCATGTGCTTAGGGAATTTTTTTTTGTTTTTAAAGAAATGCCTCACCAGATGTCATCTCATGGAGTGCCATGATTGCTGCGACTTGTGCCAACATCCTCCCTGCCTGTATCAAAAACGAGTTCTAGAACCTGCGTGGGCATTTTTCAATGCATAAAAAGATAGAGGGGTTTTTGGTCATATGATGTAGTTGCAAATGCTTTGGGGGACGCATGTGAAGTTGCTCCATTTCGGCCTCCAACTCTCGATTAATTCCTCCTTGCCACGTTTTCCCGGCCAAGTGCCAAAATGGAAGCTTTGATACGGGGTATGAACAATAGAATCTGGTTTTTGTAAGATTTTGTACTTGCAAGTGTCATAGTTGATATGCGTGAAAAATGTGGAAGTGTATTCAAGGCATGTGAATTGTTTGAAAAAATTCCTCAGATATTTCATCTCATGAAATGCAATGGTTTCGTGGTATTCATAGATGAGCTTGTTGTAAAGTCCTTTGAAACTTTGAAGGAAATGTATTTGGCAATTGTAAAGCAACACTTAACAACCTTTTCAACACCCTCTCAGTTGTGCCAAAATAAGTGTTTTAAATTGGGTATGGACATCCTTCAAAGAATTATGGAAAAGGGTTTTTGACATTTTATATAGTTGGAGAAAAGCATACACACAGGGTAGGAGAAATATTTGACAAAATGCCTCAAAGAAATGCGGTCTCATGGAGTGCCATGATTGCAGGATATGCACAAAATGGATTTGTTGAAAAGGCGTGTGAACTGTTTGATAGAATGCCTCAAAGAAATGTTGTCTCATGGAATGCCATGATTTCAGGATATGCACATAATGGATCTGTTCAAAAGGCTTTAGAAAATTTCAAGCAACTACACTCGCAGGTGTAGAGCCTCCGTCCATTGCCAACATTCTCTTAGCCTGTGTGCAAGAAAGGAGCCTTGTGCAGGCCCTAGAAAATTGTCAGAACATAATGGGAAACTTATTCTGTTGGAAAAAATTCAAGTGATCGGGAAGTTTGTGTGACGTTGTGGAGGTTAGATCGAGGCTCGTGAACTAGTTGACGAAGTGCCCAAGTGAGATGTTGAACCTGAAGCTGCGGGTTTGACCGACTCCGTTCCTTCCAGGCAATGGTTCATCTTCCCTTACCTCTCATAATTCTCATGTTTTAGTTCTCTTTTGCAACTTAATAGAATTTTAAAATATTAGGATTTTAATACCGTTAAATGTTTATTTCAACTCATTGCAAAAACAATGAAATGTCGTGTCGAAACTCACGAAGTCAAAATAACCCGTTTGCATTAAAACATGAACTTCCACCCTCATTCTGAGGTGATGTAGAAAACTTCCTACCCAACTGGATCACTACAACATTGTTTTATCGACTAGACAAAATTGACTTTCCAGTAATAACGTTGATCATCTCCTGGTTTAAATAGTTAATTTTTGCATTTTTCGGAGACTCATTAAGTACCCTTCGTAACTCAAAAACAAGATGTTAAGCTTCATTCGTGTACCTTTTTGTGTGAGGGGTCACCTTGACCTTTGGATTGACCCCAAACAAACATATGTGATCTTTTTGACACTCTTATAGGAGCCTTGTTACACTTTGGTTTATAGCAGAGAAAGTCATTAAATCTAGAAAGTTGGCTTTCGTTTTGAACCGCCATTCATTTGAAACCCTGGATAGAGAAATTATTTCCCGTCTTTACAAACCTTTAGTGTTTATACTAGACAACTGCATGGAACATTTAGTTTAGGGAAAAACACTTTTATGGATAGTTTGAAAAAGCCATTTTGTAGGCCTCCGGTCGCAGTTTGATGAGGTCAAACTGGACCAATTTCGACTTGTCGCTCCATAAAACTTGTCACCATTTGAAAATGGTTTTCTAGTTCTCAGTCCCGTCGACTCTGATGAATTCTCCTTATATAGGGGAACTGGTAGGAAGTGTCTTGTTGTGTGCTCATCCATCGAACGTCAGTTATGGACGTGGTTTTATGTGCCCTCGAGCTAACTTTGGTTCGTTTGTAATCGGGTCGGCACGACCAAGTAGCTCCGAAAAACTAGCCGCCAAATGTAAACCGTTCGCTATTTCCTAGTTCCGTCAATTGCTATGAACTCTTGGTACATCTGGGAACATGTAAAAAGTTGGTTGTGGTGTGCGTTCTCATCGAAAGATAACTTTTAGAAGCAGTTTCTTAGCCTCCCGAGCTTTGCTTTGAACATTTTGTAGCTAGTGAGAAAATGTTAAAATAGAAAGTCATGCGGGACCCTCGTAGGGTCATGAAACCACTATGGAAACTTTTAACACATGCAAATAACTGTTTAAAAACTCTATAGTGTAAAATTGTTGTGTGAAGTAGAACTTTTGACAAATGGTGTTTTCTCTCTCTTCCCTTCTCTTTCTCTCTCCTGAGTTACAAAATGAAGTAAAATGAAATGTAATGAATACATGTCTCTAAACCTTTTATTTCGATTACAAATTGTAATTATTATCATATGTAAATGGGAAACTGAAAAATGATAATTATGTCAGATTAGGGTGGATGCCATGCCAGCGATTTATCGTTGATATCATGCTCACGTGGTTTTGCAGATGAAAGAATGACAACGAAAAGACGATGTGTAATTCATTTATTTATCTTTGTAATTTATATAGTTCATTGTTAAATGAATAAATGTATAATGTAGTCTCATGTTACATAAGGTTATATTTGATAATTTGTTGCTATGTATGAGATGCTAGTTTCAAGGACATCTAGGAAATGTGCATTTACTCATAGGTAAATTTGATTTAGAGTACACCTAGTAAAAATGTTTGATATTTATATAAGGTGAATGAAATTGTAGTAATATCTTGTAGTGCATACTCACTGTTTAATAAATGATTAATGAGTCATCTTGTGCATTCATACTTTGCAAATGTAATAAAGAGAATTAAATCGAAACACTCTACCCTTGTTCAATATCGGACATAACTTTTTTTTCATGTGCGATACTCCTTACTGTAGACGACATTGAAAACCGTAGAATGAACTTAAACTCTGCACTCGATGGAACCTCCTAGTTTGAGTAAACAAGAGCCCGAGAATGGGTTTATCGTCTTAGTCAGTATGTTTAGTGACATTGTCATAAACCTGGTAGACAGGAGCGACATAGTCAAACTTTTCTTGGAGTGTGTAGAGCTAACTCCTCCTTCATAGCCTAGCGGACTACCTTGTCATCCGAAGATAGATTTAAAATTAAAAGTTCTTCATCGAGTGAAATCCCTATTGGATCCGACGACGACATAGAGAAGGTTGTGACTTACTTGTTCTAGGTCTTAAACTCTTGTTAATGACCTCCTTATCTCCGCTTAGCTAGATGTGTAACCTTGGTTTCTCTCAACATAACACCTTGGTCCTTTCTTGAAGGTGGTTAACATGAATTTGTCCTCTCGCTTAAAACTCATATATAGTTGAGGGGTAGACCCTTAGATGAAGTTGGAATTAATCTAAACCTCAGTTGATTTAGATGTTAACTTAGGATTCATGTGTAGCTTCAAGTCTTCTAATCTTTTATGTCTTCAAGAGGTTAGACAAACACTTCGTAGCTCCTTTTACAAGACAATGCTAAAAATAAGATCCTAATGTGACGTAGAAAATAAAGTATATAAGAGTAAAAACGAGATTGAGGTTCGAGAATAATGCCACTCTCGGAGACCTTATATCTCAATTAAATATATTCTTTTGTTTCAAAGAATATGAATTGCCTTGGTGTGATCAACCTTCGAGAAAACAAAATACATATATACATCAAAATGGTATTTCACAAGTCATTGAATTAGAATAACTTTGGTAGGGGAATAACTATACCGTGATCGAGGAATGTTTTGTGGTAAAAAGCTATCTTGTATTTAAATTTCCGTTAAATCCTAATATCGCTATATGGACACCAAGTCACATTCACTTGAGTTGTAAGAGTAAAAAGGTAGACATTGAATATCTGTCCGAGAAGAATATTCTTAACATAAGAACAAGGTAATTAAGTACTTTATATGCATTTGAATTATGCCAAATAAGTATGCGAGTTATGGAAAATTTTGTAAAGAATAAGAAGCCAACTTAAAATGGTCGAACTGCAAATTAAATGTGAAATGAACTTAAAGTTTCTGTAGATGGAAAAAGGAGAAAATCATCCTTGCACAATAATGTTCTTAGAATGTTAATCGTAACTAAAATACAATTAAAGAAATGATGTGTTGTGGGTTTTCCTATCCTTGAGTCATTTTACTTGTGGTTGGGTCATTACTAGTAACCATTCATTGGGAAAAGTGTGGCATCAACATGCCTATGTTGTTTTCTTGTGTCTATGTGAGTCGATGACTTATGTGATTGTCGTATGTGAGTCGAGTTTCGTACTTGGAGCCCTTGCAGTGTTGTGCGTAGTGGGCAATGTAAGTCAAAAAAAAAATCATCCCGGTATTTTACTTGTTGTAGATGTGTGTGTAAAATGTGGGCACTACGGTGTTTGTACCCTGTTATAATTGTCTCTATATGCCTAGAGTACTACGGGTATTCTATCTTCCTAATCATCTCTTTACACATTGTAAGATTTTGTTAACACCCTTCACAAGACTTTATTTGTGGATTTCACTTGTCCATTAACTTGTAGATGATATGTTGAGCATTGGTGGTGTGCAATCATAAATTATTCGATGAGGACTTTGATGGTGTTATTTAAAAAAATTTCCATGTCACTAAATAAATTTTGTGACAACAATATATGATTATGATGTTTTCATAGAAATATTTAGTTATGTCCTTTTTGTGGCTTGTACCCATTTTTTGAAGTAGTCGTGTCACCGTAATGATGTAGCTAGCTCTGGATATTCTTGATGGTGTGTGAATTGGAAAAATGAAATATATCCTTCATTACTCAAATTATTGGATGGCTAAGACTAGGCTAAGGGGATTTCCATCTCTTTGATTGGGCTTCCCCACTCTTTGAAAAATATCACTATATTTCACAAGGTGGTGTACGTCTTACAAAAATGTTGGCCACAAAATTGTACTTTACAAAATTTTCTTTGTAGTAAACTCTCCTACAAAATTTCCTTCGGATATACATGTATGCCCTTCCCACAATATTGGCTCTCATTCATGTTCTAATACAACTTTGTGCAATACTTCATCCTTCCCTAGTTTATATAAAAACCCATTTATGATGGTGTAAGGAAAATATTTACTAACCAACTACTTTTTTTTCCCTTTTTGTGTAGTGATTTTATAAAATGCCATGTTGAAGGAATTGCACAATCTCTTCAAGTTGCTCTAGTATTGAAATAACCCAAAATAATTTTGTATTAGGTACATCTTCATCCGATTCATCTAGTTCTTCTCATATGTTTATGCATATTTAGTGGTCGGGTCCTACATGTTCTCTTCCAAGATTAACATTTATCTTGAATCGATACTCCTGGAATAACATGATCCATCTTAATAGTGGTTTATTAACTAGATACCATAATGTTTGATGATCCCTAAAAATTCAAAGGGGTTTCCAATAGATCATGTATTAATTTTTGAAGTGCAAAAAACCATAGAAAGATATTCTTGTTCTATGGTTGTGTAGTTTTTATCCACCGGTGACAATTATATTCTTGTAAAATAGATAGGGTAGTCAATTCCTCCTCCTAGTTGCAAAATAATTTCTCCAATTGCACTACTTGAAGCATCCACATGTACATAATTTTTTTTTTCAAGTCCGGAAAAACTAGGATGGGTGCAATGACTAACTTCTAATTTTATTGTGTAAATGCATTCTCAAATTCTATGGTCCATTTAGATTTGTGCCTTTCAGTAATAGTTTCTCCATAGGTTAGAATGCTAACATATCCCCTAATGAATTTTCTATAGTAACTAGTATTTACAAGGATTGCACATGATTCTAATTATTTTTTTCTTGATCCATGAGAATCTCTTTGTTGCAAAAAATGTGGCCAAGTAGTACTCTAAAAGGTGTAAATAAAAATCAATTCTTCAAGTTTAATGAAATGTGTAGTGATTTACATTGTTTCTAACATTAGACGTAACTTATATATATAGCATTTGAATAAAGGAAATACTTACCAACCGTCCAAATATACTTTCAAGAAATCATGAATTAAATACATAAATGTTATGGCAATTTCTTTAAAGAAAACTGCAAGTGTGTTTTCAATCCAAAAGGCATTACTCAAGATGCAAACTGCCCATTTGGTTGCGAAAGTTGATTTTTCTTGATCTTATCACACAATCAAAATTTATGGTAATCAATAAATCCATTTGTAAACAAATATACCACATGGTACGTTAGTGCTTCCCAAATTTCATCTCGTGAATGGTGTTGGAAATGGATTGTTGACACATGCATCATTTAGAGCTCTATAATCACCAAAAATCTATTTTCTCCCATTTTATTTGGGCTGAGTGACCACCGGTCTCTCCTAATTTGATTTATTTATAGGATATATTAGTATCACGTCCACATTGTAGTCCAGCTTATGCCTTGACTTTTTCATTCATGTTTAGATTCAATCTATAAGAAATTTTCTTGATAGTGTGCAAATGTTCATCTTCCTCATTGAGCACTTTTTCTAAACTATTATAACACATATCTACTCTATTGTACATGTCCCTTTTATATCAGTTCCATTATCGTCCTCTCTACATAATTTATTTTCTTGAATTATTTAGGGTCTAGGAATTTAGCTCCCCCTTATGATTCAATAGCTCCATGGTGTAAGAATGTTTTGATTTTGCAAAAAGTTATATCTACCACCCCGGATTTATATCTTTGGAAGTAAATGTTTTAATGAACTCTTGTTGCACGTGTCCCCAATTGTGTGTTTCTCTCCTTCTCTCTTGATGATAATACCAAGCCTTTGGTAATGGTGTCAATTTTTCTTGTAAGATATGGACCCACCATTTAGGTTCAATTTCCTATATTTCCAAGCTTGAATGCATTCATGAATATCAATATTTGAAAACTAGTCTGTGTAGTACTTATGCCAATATTTAGTTAATTTTGCATGTAGGAAAAACCTTGAACCCATCATACCTATAGAGTTAATCCAAATGTGTTTCTTTGATCTTTATAATTCCCACTATGTGGTTGTCATTCCTTTTAGTGCACAATCTAAGTACGTTGATCCCCATGTCTTCCTGAGGTACACGTTTATTAAAATCAACCATGAATGCATCTAAATTAGATGTGTCAAATAATTGTGGGATACATTTTTCTTCTACCTGAACCATCCTCATTGGCCTTAACTTCATGCTCTATGCATCCAATGGTTCAATCCTATATCCGAATATGTACCAATGGAATAATTTAGCTCCCATGGAATGTGTCTTTCCCCATTTGTCTCAGTATAATCTTGATAATGTTGCACAAATGCATATAAATGTGATATTTTAGAATTAATAGGGGACCTAATGTTGCAATGTAATTTTTCATCTATGAATGGATTCCCGCTTTTACACTAGCAAGAATTTCCCGGTTTAAGCTCTTCGCATTTATCTCCCTTCTATAGTGTAAAATTTTGGCCTTTTTCTTGATGTTTGACCTTAAACCAATGTTCCACATCACGTGCATATGGAGACATAAGTTCCTTAGGAATAGGGTGTGGTTTTTTTCAAATACATTCATTGGAATAGCAATTATTGCATCATCAAGGCATGTTTCCATCTGATTTCTATTATTTTTATCATCATACTTCCATCGTATGCCCATTTCTTCTTGATTAACAATGGGCAGTGCATTTCATTGGTTTTCATGTCAATCAAATCAAAACCATTTTAAACTCAAGTTTCCCACATGTATTTCCACATCCTCAATCCAACCAATTGGATCTACCCTCTTATAATCCATAAAGATGATATTAACTCGACTATAGGAAAAAGGGGGCCTCACATAGCTTCCCGAGTAGACCTTGGTATCATGTTAACCATGGTGCCAAAATCAAATGCCACTTCTTTTATTTCATACCCTCCAAGGATTATATTTAGTCGAGTTTCCACATCCCATGGATTTTTAGTATTCACATACCAAATAGGTTTATTTTCTTGATTTATTCCACTTGATCCACTCTCTAATAAAGTCATGAGTAGATTGTATATGTTCTAGGAGATATCCTCATTGGACATAATATTTACTATGCTCAATAGATCCTGCAATGTGGAAACCACCCCTTCCTTCTTTAGGATTCTCATCATCTAACCCTAAATATGTGCTTCTACTTCCCCCATATTTTGAAATTTAATCTCTCTATTGTATTGAGTGGAGAAAAAAATTAGATTCTTCAAGAAGTTTTTTTTCCTTTCTTGGATTGGGGTAAGTATACTTGTATGCTCCTCGTATTTGGGGCTCCAATGGAATCTCTACATGTTCCAAGCCTTTTTTTTCTTTGTTCTCTGTAACAACTTGGATATTGTAAATCTCTTTAGGAAACACATTACTCATTTAGAAATTACACAATTCCTTTTCTTTTCTTTATTTCTCTACTATGGGACAATATTCTGTGTTATGTTATGTATGCACCATATGGTATGGAAAAACACTTCTCTCTTTAGATCCAAAGGATAATCTCGTGCAATGTGATTTGGTTCTTTGCAAAGATAACAAATCAATCCTTGGTGCCGAGTTCAGGATCCCATCCTGCTTTACTCGTAACCTCCTTTCTCTACACTATATGGACTTTACAAGGCGTTTTATCCTTGGCCCTATCCTTGATATCCTTATGTATGCCTAGATTTGGATCACCTACAAGATGGATTAGTTAATATGAAAAACCCAAAATCAACTACTAAAACAAAATGGGCTTATGATGCCATTATGAAGAGAGGCCACCTCCATTGAATAAATATACTTAAGCTTTGTGCATCGAGAGAAAATTGTTGAAGAACATCCATAAAAACAAAGGAAATAAAAGGTCCTTGCATGTAGGTATAGATAGTTAAAGATACATCTAGCTATAACAAGTTGTTGTAAGAGGTGGAAAAATAGAGGAAGACTATAAGTTTAAATAACGATGATCAATTGTGTCTCATGGAACTATAGAAAAACTCTTAAGGAGGAGAGCTAGATTGAGGAGGTAAGTAATGTAGTGGGTCAGAAGTTGAGTGCACTAAAATTATAATATAAGGATCCTCATAAGGATGCCAAATCATTGAAGAGTATATGCATGTGGGTAGATGACATGAAGTGAACTATAAAAATTGTGTTGACAAGATGGCATATTTTTGAACAATTGTGCAAGGAGGCACTAGAATTTTTCATAAATAACTAGTAAAAGGGATACCTAAGGGTGGAAAATATAACTAGTGTGGGGTAATTTTGAGCCCACATTTTAGCTAATTATATATTTTAGAAAATCATAAGGTAATTTTGGGTAAGATAAAAACTTGGAATTATTCTAATCCTTTCAATTGCAACATAGACATAAAATGAAGAAGGGGTTAAAAATTGAGCTATGCAAAGAGTTAAAAAAGAACTAATATTTGGCACATATAGGGAATAGATAGATCAATGACACTTGATGCACATGCCACAAGGAGGAGTCTTTAACAAATGGCATGCATGAGATATGGATGACACTAAAAACTAGAGGCATGCAAAATTATCAAACAAAATTGAAGACACCTAATACACATAACTCAACATAGTGATCATAAGGATCACAAAACATCTAGATTTTAGTTGGGATTACTCACATAAAGAACCAGGGGTCTTTGTTAGTGCAACAAAATTAATAATGGGTTGAGTAAGTAACATGTAACACATGGAAACTATTTGAATGGATCACGTGGCACCAAAAAGGATTTAAAGGTGACATTAGGATAGAATATTAATGTGGATCATGTTGCATGTACCAAAGGAAAATGGAAGGTTTATGATATGTGTATTGATCCCATATTTATAAGATAGTCTTTATAAGTTGATATATGGAGACCAATGTAATTAATGGATATTTTGGTGAATGGTTATGCCCCATCACTATATATTCCATATCTTATATTAGTAATGGGTTGTTTTTGAAAGTGGTTGATTATTGTTGAAGGATAGTTATTGATTTAAGCAATATTGATCATTTTTGTATGAATGTGAATGAAGTAACAAGAGGTTTCCAAGTGATTTTTATATCTATCATCCCCTTACGTATGTGTGATTGATGGGATTATGGGAATATTTCTTAAGGTTGTGTTTCTATACAACAAGTAAGTTGTGTGTGATTTTTCCATAGCCATCATGATGTAGTTGAAACGATGAGAGCATCTCCTTTATCACACCTTAGGTGAGCAAAAAGATGAGCTACTTGTGTGAGCATGAGGGTGTTGTGTATGTTAAGTTTGTTATGGTACTTTGATCTTGCATGCATATCCCACTATTTGTGGGATGCGAAAAACATCACAACATAACCTACCACTTGCACACCTAATGTACCCATCAAATTTTTGATCTTATATATATATATATATATATATATATATATATATATATATATATATATATATATATATATATATATATATATATATATATATATATCAAGACCAAGACCACATTTTAATGATAATGAATTCATAAGTATATGTAAATATTGTTAATGAAGTAACATTTCATAATGACATTCAAAATGATACAAGACATACAATGTCAACAAAAGGGACCAGAATAAGATAAGTTTGGTATGCTAAGTCTTTTAGTTATGTTTTTATGGAGTTTGAGTAAGATAATAACAATGTCACCAAATAAGGTAGTATTATATGGTCATCCCATGTCATGAATACATAGAAACTAACACATATTGCCTTTGTAGACACCTAAATTCTGATTTTGCATTCGTATTGCTAAAAGCACACTAATCACTCTCATTCTTACCATTTCCGTTATAATTAGTGATTTTCACTAATTATTTAATGTTTCTTACCATTTTGGTTAATTACACAACGTTTTTTGATTACCAAGCCTCTTCAACATTCAAAATGCTAATTTATGACACATCGTAAGTCAAAATCCTCTTTTGAATAAACAATTAGTGATTATTAGCTAATTAAGCCTATTTTACCCTTGTTTTGGTCAATAAACCCTATTATTGGCTCAAACCCCTCTTCCAACCATTCAAAATCACCCCATTTCCCTCCAAGACATCTCAGAAGGATTCAAAATCTTATCCTAGCCTCTTAATTGACCCTAAGTGGTTGATTAAGGCTCCTCACATCCTAATCACTTGTTAATTCACTAATCATGATTAGAAAACCTTAATCTACTTTTTGCTTTTAGTCCCACATGCACCAAGATGCAATTTTTCCCCAAATGGAAAACTATAAAAAGGACTAAGCACCTACCTTTAAACTTTACACCATGCTTTGAATTGCATATCATATAAGAAATATGATTAAGAGCCTTGCTCAATATTTTCCTCCAATATTCATATTGGTTAGTAGAGGGATATCTAATATGACCTTGTAGCCATTGTTAGAGAGATCCTCTCACCATTTGTGAAGTAGCAATAACCAAATTTGATTGCCCTTAGATCTATTTAGGTGTATGTTAGTTAGCAATTCACACTAAGTAGACATGCTTTAACTAAGATTGATTGATATCATGTTAGTTCTTTTAAGTGTTCCAATAAGCTTTAATCATTGATGTTACTATTGTTAATTCCTAGCTTTGTTAATAGACTATGTGGTGTTAGTCTAGTTATTTAGCTTTGCTAGATTTTTTAGTAGTTATCATTTGGCACGCCCGGTGGGAGCTTACCCCATTTCATTCATTCACTTTTAAGTATTCTAGATTAGTTTCAAGATTTTTTAGAGTACATTTACGGTTTTGTAGATCAATTTCAAATTTTGATAGTTTTTTAGACTAGATTAATAGTAGATGTTTTTTTTTATGTTCTTTGTAGGATCTAAGGAGGTAAAGTTCTCTCAAAATTAAATTACGTAGTCAAAGATTTGATATTTATCAATTTTTTTATTTTCAAAACCCATATTTTGACCACATACAGGAAGGTGTGCGCTCATGTCTACAAGGTCATTTTCACATTGAAAGGGGTTTTCTCACATCTTCAAGGCCATGCTCATGTTCTCAAGGATGCTCTCACACTTCATTGGACATTTGTGTGTTCCATTAAATTTTTTCCTCTCTCTGTGTGTAGCCACGCCGGTGCTTCAAGGTGGACGTTGGTGTCTTTCTGGTTTGCGCTTGCATTCAATTAACTCTATATTTTTGATAGAGATGCATTGGTGTATATAAGGCCACATTGGTGTTATTAAGTTCACAATGGTGCTCTTATGGGTGTGCTGCTGTTCAAAAGGGCGCGCTGATGTGACCGTGTAAATTTAACCCTACTTTTAAATTTGTGAATTTCTAATTTTTGATGTTTTCTGTGTTGTAGGTTTTCTTAAATATTTCCTGCAAGTTTTCAACATTTACATTAGATTTTCTAACAAATTTTCTTAGGGTTTTGTTGAATGTTTTTATTTTCATGCTTTGTATGAGTTTCAGATAATGTTTTGTATGCTCTTCTCGTGTACCCTATGTGATATTGAGAATCAAAAGAAAATTTAAACCTTATTTTTCTAATCTTAGAGTAAGTGGGAAATTTCATTATTCATTTTTATGCTTAAGGGAATAAACTTTCATTTGGCATGTGTATGATCTTTTAGTTTAAGAGCTTTTCATTTGATAAACAACTAAGGATTAAGCTTGTGTATGCTCTTCTCTTGCACCTTGTGTGATCTTGAGAACCAAAAATAACTTTAGTTTTCACTAAAAGGCACTTGGAAAAATTGGGAATGAACCTTGATTTACAAAGTATTATGGTGGTTATTTGATTTAAATTATTTTCATTGTTATCTAGTTGGGTTGATTTTTGTGTATGCTATTATCTTGCATTCTTGGATGATCTTGAGAACCAAAAACAACACTTAATCTTCTTTCTAGGATATTGTAGATATTTTTAATAATTTATAAATATTTGTATACAGGACCTAACACTTTCCAAAGAAAGGAGAATATAGAAAATTTACTAACCACATGTGTGTTGTAGGTTACCAATGGTGGTCTAAACCAAATTACTTAATCCAAAAGATTAGAAAAGACACCAACATCTATTCAACACATTGTATATGCAGGTTTCGGTTAAGAGCTACAAATCATCTACTTTGAACTAGGAAAATTCCCTTTGGCATAAGCCTTAAGATAACAAGAGGGATGTTCCTAGGAACCCCAAATTATTCCATGCAAGAGGGAACCTTGTGGAAGAAATAGGAAAGTGCTCCACTACCCAATTGATTAGTATTCCTTAGTGAGATTAGAGTCAAAGTTTTCTCCATTGGGACCCCAGTGAAAATACAACTGAACACATTTATTGATCATTGTATGAAGGGGGTATTTAGTAAATTCAGATATTCCAAGGGTTACTCCTTGGCAAATCAAGCTCACAAAGGTAATTTGTGACACCTAGAGAGAGAACTACTAGGAAATATTATGGCTTGGAGTCAATTTGACTTAGACATCGTGTTCTATAGAGCTCTCGCACAGTGAAAACTTATTTGGAGTTAAAAACTTGTTATTCAAACAAGTTGAGATTCCATTTAAGTTGAAATTGCATGTTATTCATCATGAAATTGACGATGTGTTACTTTGTCCTAGTTTTTCACTTGTCCTAAGATAAGGAAAAACTTTGCCGAAGTTACACCTAATTTGTTTCATCACCACTTGGTCTACTCCTTTGTCTTCTTGTTTTCCATTTTGGGAAAAAGAGAAAACAACATACATAGATACCGCTAGAAGTAATCAATTCCACCACTTTTTTAGTCTACTTGCATGTCTAGGTTGCAATGACGAATGTAAGTGTTGAAAGTGTGAATGATATGTATTCATGTTTAAGTAGGCCCTTTGTCTCAAACCCATATTGAGACTCATTATCATTGTAGTTAGGTTATATTATCACCGACTTCCTTTGAATTATTACGCTGCCTATAATATAGCCATACAATTGTGATATTTACATCTTGTTTTCATTGTGAAACTTGGTCTAAATCTCTAAATTGTATTGTTATGTTGCTCACATGCATAATAACTTCTTGATATACTTAGGATTAGTTTTTAATCCTAAAATTTCCTTGAGTTTTTGTGAGTTTTGAGGTTACATTTTTCGCATCACTATAACACCATTTTAATACTAAAATCTTGCTTTCTTGAAAAGTTTGATTAATGGTCCAAATAGTGTTGTTACGCTGCTCACATTTGTAACTTTCATTTTCAAAGACTTGGACTTTGTTAGTGTCTAAAAACTAGTTTTATTATACCTTGTTAGAGGATCGTGTCAACACTTTCTTAGCATTTAGGTCTTGTTTGTTTTAAACTTGACCTAAGTGGTGATATTATGTTATCACTATTTGTTTTAAACCTATCTCGAGAAAACCATAGGGAGTAAACTATTATTGTGACTAGATTTGAGTCTTGTACTTCATTATATTGTCTTATATACTTCTCATCATTTATTACCTTGATTAGGGTAGATCATTCTTTATTCTTTAGTATCCTTTGGTTTATATTAACCTTTAGATTCATGATCGTTGGATATTCAATATTATTTATAGTGACTTAGCATCGTTACACTTGTGAAAATTTATGTAGGGTTCCTTTTAGTAAACCTTAGCGAAATATTTCGTGTTATGCCCCTATTACAAGAATGCGGTATTGAAAGTTAGGAACCGATCCCTTTGGAATTGACAACCCACTTTTGAAGGATAATGTCATGATCGATCATGGTGGTGGTGAGGATAATTCTCCTCATACGGATATGGAACGTCATCCCCCACTTTGATGATTATTTGTTTAAAAAAACATGAGGTTCTTTTATGTGTCATGGAACTAGGAGAAATATTATCGTCTATGATTGGACCTTCTCTCATTTCTGGTATGGTTTGTGGAGAATAAGAATTAGACTACTCTCATCACAATATTAATGGCATATTAAACCCAATTCATTCATCTACTTCTAGATGATAGAATGATGAGGAGATACCTTTCGAAAATGATGGAGAATATCATATACCTATTGTTAGAGTTCATTTTGAGGACCATGAGGATCATGCTCATCGAACAACCTCCTCCACATGAGCATCGTAATGAAATACCCACTCGAGAAGTAACTTTAGAGCAACAGGTGCAAGATCTTACTTGCCAATTGGCAAGTTTAGCTTCACATGTAAACAAGGAACAAGCGAAAACTTTAAAACAAGATATACTAAAAGCTAAACCAAAATCTTCGTACCATGAGTTCCAAACAAATACTCCTCGGCGAGAGACATGAAAACACCCTTATGATGAATTTTTTCAGAGAATAAAGGTAGGGATAAAAATATATTCAATCCTTTGTACATGCCTATGCCACCCACACGAGACCAACTCTTAAATCAAGAGTGGTAAACCATGAAAATTTCCCTTCTAACTTTACAAAAAGGCAAAACATGCAACAACAAAAAGTACCAATTCGGTGAGTTGTGCTTATATCCATTTTATAGATCCATGTTGTAGGTACCTTTCACATGTCATTTTGATTGTCTAAAGTTTGAAAAATACAAGGGAAAATGAGATCCCCAAGACCATATTAAGGACTTCTATATGGTGTGTCAAGACATCATGTATAATGATAACTATCTCATTCACTTCTTCCCACGAAGTTTAGAAGGACATGCGTTAGAATGGTTTTTACACATCCCTAAGGGATCTATATCTACATGGCCAGAACTAGCCGAACACTTTGTACGTCACTTCTCATTTAATATAGAGAGTGATGTCACCATGTTAGATTTATGTAATGCAAAACAATGGAATAATGAGAACTTCACTTCAATCCTATAATAATGGAGAGGGTTAGCCACCACTTCTCTTGCTCCATACCATAAAAACACTTGATAAGTATATTTATACCCAACCTCCACCCTAACATTACATTCCACTTGTAAATGCATTATGGAAACACATTTGAAGAGGTGATTGAAAAGGGGAGTCAAATAGAAAAAGTATTGTTAGCTAGAGGGACCCTAAAACCCTTTTCACGTGATCATAACAATTCCAAACCTAGTGACAAAACAAAGTTTGTTCCCAATAAGAACAAAAATTTCATAGGTGATGGAATAGTAGATTCTAAATGAGTGTAAGCACTTCAAAACCACACTCCCTTTAAACTTACAAATGGAACTTCACCTATGAAGTACAAATGTCGTGCCTTCACCCCTCTATCTGACCCAATATCATCAATATTAAAACAATTAGATGCAATTAACATGGTTTGATATCCTGAAACAACACCTTATGAGGATGATGAACCTAAGCTATCATTGTTTAGGAAAATGAATATTGTGGATATCACTACATTAAGGGTCACAAAACTGATAAGTGTTTAAAATTAAAACACTATATTCGAACTTAATTGATAGTGGCGATGTAGAAATAGATTCTACCGTGCTTACCAAATATCCCAACAAAAACATGGGGATCTTTAAAGAACCTTCCCCCAAGCACAAAGGAAAGGAAAATTCATATTAGGGACAATTGTCTCAAGCTAAGAGTACCAATTATGTCTCTAAGACATACCATTTTGGTGCCTTAATAGGTTGTGTCAATCCACCCATTAAGCATGTCAACATGATCAAGGTCAAATCAAGGGAGTGTGTTGTGGAAATGTGACGAGCTCACATTGTTATTTCAGAACCTTCTCCCCTACTCCTCAAGATATTCATTATGACATGTTAGACCAATTAGAGAAAACCACGACTAAGATTTCAATCTTAGACCTTCTTAAAATTTCTAATGTTCATAAGGACATCCTTTGTAAGACTTTACAGGGATCAGGAGTGTCTATTGATATCGAACCATCTCACTTATAAGAAATGGTAGGGAAGATTGCTCCTTTAGAGCATATAACCTTTAGTCCAACATAAATCCCAGAAGAAAATCCCTCTCATAATTTACCCTTACATATTAAAGTCATAATCAAACGTAAGAAGGTAAAAAGAGTGCTTATGGATGGTGGATTAGGTTTAAATATTTGTACTCTAAAGCTAGTTCAACAACTAGGGTGTATTGAAGCTAATTTAGAAACAAAGGTCATCACCATAAAGGCGTATGACAATGAAGAATGAAAATTAGCTGATATGATCACTTTCTCATTGGAAGTAGGTCCTATCAATCATGATACTAAATTATATGTTTTGGATTTGGATGTCCCTTACAAAATATTACTCAGCCGCCAATGGATTCATGCCATGCAAGTCCTACCTTCAATGTATCATTAGTACTTAAAGTTTCATCATGAAGGGCCGACCCTCACTATTCAAGGAGATCCTCAACCCTTTTCTCATTGTAGAGAATTTTTGGGCTTTTTCTCCACTATTTACGAGTGTTTTTCTATAGAGATAAGCTTTCTTGTTCATTCAAAGGACCTCACTTCACGAGTGGATTTAGATACCTTGTCTCCCAATGAAAATGGTGATTCTACATTGAATTCTCCTTTTTCTACATGGGAGATGAAGGTTAGAGAAAATGTTTATAGTGAATATGATCTTTAATAGGCCCTTCTAGTTAAGAACCTTCCCCTATTAGCTAAAGCACATGGTAGGCCGTGTTATAAGTTTCAAAGATCCAGGAAGAATTTAACTTTTGACACATTCATTCCTATTGGATTATTAGAAGATGAAAGGTTTCTCAAATATATTGTATCTTGTCCTAAATATTATGAAATGGCTCTATGTTACCAATCACCTAAGTATGTTATCCCAAATCGAATGATGCTTACTATGGGTTACAAAGGACGTGGTTATGGCATCCAAGAACAAGGTACATTGGAATATCTTCCAATACCCCATCGTAGAGTGGGTAAATATGGAATTTTCATTCAATTTTTTGTGTTCCCTCATACAGAGGTCTAGAATATCTCTTCTCGATTGTAAAGAAAGTTCATCCAAATGCAAAGGAAAACAGATTCCCAGTGTAAACTATATGAAGACCTTGCCTCCACGAACCTATTTTATGACATGGATATCCTAACTGTAACCCCTACTATATCCCTTACCATTCAAAAACTTGACCTTTTTTACATGTGACTCGTGAATTCAGACCATCAATAGTATGTGCCCATCGAATTCTTTCACAACGACTAGGCTATCGGTGAGCTCCTTAGCATTCATGACAATATTCCAATAAATGACAACAAGAAGGCTTCTCCATTTAGCTCAATGCATATGCGTACTTTGGGAGGTGTAAGAGTTGTGTGGTCACTTAAACAAATAATTAAGCAAGGTAAAAATTCTATAGAAAATACTAGCAAAAAGACTAATTCTAAGTTCTATAGTGAAAATCTCTTTGAGGCACTTGTGGAGAAACAAAGCTGAAAATCAACAGATAAGATAGTTGACCCACTTTAAGATGAAACTATCTTTGAGTCAAATTTTGTAGAAGAGGACCTTAATATCCCCCATGATCTTATGCACATGGAGGAAAATTATAAGCTACTAGTGGAGAAGACGATAAATGTTAATATTGCACGAAAGAATTTACCAAAATAGTCAAGTTGGGAGCTTCTCTCTCAGCTCAAGAACAAAAAACTTTTGTGTTGCTTTTAAGAGAATTTGCAAATATCTTTGCTTGGTCTTATGCAAAAATTCCAAGAATTAATCCTGCATTAGTGGTGCACAACCTTGTTGTACACCCAAATGTCAAGCCCATAAAATAAAAGCTCTGAAAGATGCATCCTCACGTTGCCTTATTTGTCAAAGCAGAGCTAGAAAGATTATTAGCAATAGGCTTCATCAGGCCTATTGAATATTCAGTGTGGATTTCTAATGTAGTCCCAATATAGAAGAAACCAGTCAATATTAGAGCTTGTACCTAATTTTTATACATTAATAAATATTTTCCTAAGGATGACTTCCCTCTTCCCAACATTGACATGATTATCGATTCAACAACTGGTTATGAGATGATATCACTCATGGATGGATTTTCAGGATATAACCAGATAAAAATTACTTGAGGAATACCAACATAAGATAACTTTTACCACCCCATGGGGAACATTCATTATCAAGTCATTCCCTTCAGCCTCAAGAATGCAAGTGCTACCTATCAATGGGAAATGATCTGTAATATTTCATGACATGATCAGTGATGTCATGGAAGATTACATGGACAACATATTGGTAAAATCCAGGACTCAGGAAGAACATACCGAGATGTTGCGATGCTTCTTTTAGTATCTTAGGGACTATAAGGTCTAACTTAACCCGTAGAAATGTGTCTTTGGTGTGTTATCTAGAAAACTACTAGAATTTATTGTTTCACGAGAGAGGAATATAGGTAGATTCTACAAAGGTTACTGCTTATAACAACAATTCCTCCTCTGTCAAATATAATACAACTACAAAGATTACAAGGAAATATACAAGTAAATAAAAGGTTCATCTCTTAGCTTACATAAAAGTGTCACATATTTATGTATTTTATAAAAAAATATGTTAGTTTTCACTTGGGGACCGAACAACAACAAACATTTTCTTTTCTCAAAGAATATTTACTCTATATTACTTAATCCATAACAGGTGAACCCTTGTTACTCTATATTTCTACCACATAATTTGTAATTGGGGCACTATTGGCCCAATGTGATAAGGAACAGAAAGAAAAATCCATGTATTACTTAAGCCAAACATTGATATATTACGAGCTCAACTACCCACAGATAGAAAAGGCTTACTTAGCCATACTTTTTTCCTTTTAGAAACTACAACATTATCTTCTAAATAATAAGTTCAAGATTATATCCAAAGTGGATCCATTAAATTAGTTTTTGTGTAATCTTACACTCATATGAAAGATGGATAATTGGATCATCTTACTAAACGAGTTTGATATTGAGTATGTATATTAGAAATCGAGTAAAAGGACAGGTTTTAGTAGATCAACTAGCTAAAGCCCCGATACTGTACTTAACCTTTGAGTCCGGAACTCCCACACGTATCCACAATGTGCCTCGAGGAATCATTACACGAAAACTATAATTTGATGGTTCATTTACCTTTCATGGTTTAGGTTTTGGAGTTGTGTTGATAACTCCTTTAGGAGACTTGATCCCTTAGGAATTTTGACTTGGGTTCCCATGTACAAACAATATAACAGAGTATGAGGCCCTTATTGAAGGGATGAAGGCCGGCTATTAAGTGGGATATCAGAAAAGTAAATGTAATCAGTGATTCCATGATGATTATAAAATAGGTAACAAATGAGTATAAAGTTACGGATGAGAAACTTCTTCCGTAAAAAGAGTGGTTGATTATTTGAGAAAATAACATTTGAACAAATTCCAAGAGCAAAAAATAGAGCAATGGATGCTATGGCCATATTTGGGTCCATGTTGAGCATCCCACTTAGGAACAATGATATGTCATTCTTTGTTGAACATCTACGCACGCCGCATATGACATGCCGAATCTTGTTTGGTATGCAAGGTTGTCGACCCCTATTCCTCTTGGTATAGTGAAATATTTAATTACCTTCATGATGGAACCTTTCCCACAAATATTTCCCATACTAATAAAATAAACCTCATCTAGCGTATATCCCGCTATACCCTACTTAGGGGCACTCTCTACCATCAAGGCTATGATGGGAATCTATTACGTTGTCTCAATTCGGATGAATCCATCCTAGTGGTTAAGGAGGTACACGAAGGAATTTGCGGGGCCCATATGGACATGATCATATTAGCAAATAATATATTCATATTAGGCTACTATTGGCCTACTATGGAGAATAATTGTTGCAAATATGTGAAGAAATGATTACATTGTCAAAAGTATGGAAATTTGATACATGCGCTAGTGCAATCATTATAGCCTATCATGACACCTTAGTCATTTTCAAAGTAGGGGCTCAATCGTATAGGTAAGCTTAACCCTATGTCCTTAGATGGCCATAAGTTCATTATCACCGCCACAAAATATTTCAAAAATTGGTAGAGGTTGTTCCTTTTATCTATGTAGAAATTGATATTTAAGTTTATAATGAGCCACATAATTTGTCGATACAATGTCCCTTCCGCCATTGTAGCTAACAATGGTATGTCATTTAAAAACAAAATTGTGAAAATATTTATGCAAATGTTTTCAAATATATCTCAATTTTTCAACCCCCTATTACCATCAAGGTAATGGGAAAGCCAAATATTCTAATAAAAACCTCATCCGTATTATGGAAAAGACGGTGAATACCATAGGCTATAACTAACATTTACAAATTCACCCTACCATCTGGGCATAGAGAATGTTTATCCACACCCCTATAGGTGCCACTCCATATTCCTTAGTCTTTGACACATAATTTGTACCCCCTAGAGATAAAGCTTCCCTCTTTGCGTATAGAGCTAAAGGATTACCTGAATGAAGAAGAGGACTATAGAGTATCTTGACTGACAAAGTTAGAGATATTAGATGAGAAAAGACTTCACACCCTTGAACACTTAAAAGTGCATCGAATCGAGTGTGGAGAAGCTACAACAAAAGAATGATACCTCATCAATTTGAGGTAGGAGACTTGGTTCTAAAATAAAATCAGTTCAACACCACCAAGGACCGAGAAAGAAAGGGAAATTTGAACCTAATTGGTTAGGGCCATATGTTATGGTCGCTAAGTTTGGTTCATGTTACTATAAGATTTCTTACTCGGATGGTTAGTAACTTTGGGAACCCATGAAATCAATAAATCTTAAGCATTTCTATGCTTCATAGTGGGGTCTATCAAATATCGAAAAACAAAATAAAAAAGTATAAAAATGAAAAAGAGAAATTAATACGTTCAATAGTGAGAACCACACAATGGTGGCACTTAGGACATGTCCTTTGGTGAAAAATAGTTTCCAGTGCCATTGGAGGGTCCGTTGTTCACAATAATTTCAGGTTAGGTCTAGGTTGTATCTCATCTAGAGTCCACCTGTAATAGGTTGTGTCTCCCATATGACCAAAAATTTGGTCTCCATTTGGAACCCAACCCATGATAGATGGCTCCCCAATAACCCAGAGCTTACAATGCTCTGCGAGGCATCCTATGGTGATATGATCCCATAACCATACCTATAGTAAATTAGCGGGACCCATGTTCTTCCGACCATAGTAGGCTATTAAGTGAAGATAATATACACTACCCCTAATAATAAACATCTCCTTAGATAAGGTCATATATCACACTAATGAGGCCCAAAGGAAACTGAACACCGTCTTGTTAGGTAGTATTATTCCACCGACAAGAGCCATAAAAATACGGGAACTGTCCTAGCCAATGATATGCTATACATTTTTAAATGTCAACTAATAGACCCTGACGATGTATGTCTACTACTCTAAACATCTTGGCTATACTCAGAAATACGGTTGTGGCAACCATCATAAGTAATCATTCGACCCTGAATAGGAACTCATAGAATCCACCAAATGTACTCTAAAGTAATGCTCATCTAACCTTTCGGTAGGAAAAATGTTTGGCTCTCACTACACCATCACTCGGCTAAGTGTGATCGGAGTTGTCATCTAAGGTAATTTGCAGCATGTGAGCCACGTATCATGTAACGGTCACCTCCAATGTAATCTCCAAAAAATATGATCACATCATCTAAATGTCACCTCATAGGCCCAGAGCCACCTGTGCCACTCTCATGTATCTAGTCAAGGTAGACCAATATGCAAGATAAAGCACAACACATGTTAAAAATCATTTTCTTCTATATTGCATCGTTACCTTCTTCTATTCATTTTCTAATTTTTCTAAAAATTCTGACATCTTCTAGGGCCATCTAAATTGACCCTTCTATGCCAAAGACACCCCTTGGTAGTGCCAACACACCCATTTTAATGCGCGCATACTCAAACACTAGCACCCCACTTTACACACCAACACTTGCATTTTTACGTGAGTGTGCCCCTATCCCCCAACCCTTTAGCTCATACCAACGCACATATCTTGATGATAACACACTCATTTTAGCACCTAAACATGGGCATGTGTGTTTTTTAACGTTTTCATGTGAGCACACATATTTTACACCAACATAGATGCACTTGTGTGCTTTCAATGCCAAACCCCTTGACCACACTTCCGTGCCCCAAGCTGCTTATTGGCATGATCACGTGTATTGATACCCTATTAAATGCTAATAAATTCAAACAAAGTGAATATTTTAGATTTGTGTACCTACTAGCCACCCCGAGAAGCCTCATGTAATCTCGGAAGAGATCCACACGGTGTTTCTAGTTTTGCACCCTCGTAATTTCTCTCGTAGGTCAAATCTCACTCAATAGTAAAAGTGGTAGCAGTGGTAGCAAATAAACTAACCGATGGTTTTTACCCCTTGTGGCATGGTTTATATACATGTCCCCGGTGTCATATCTCTCTCCTTAAGTTCCCTAAGACGATTGTGATTCTTCTAAATTCTTCTAGAAATCTCTGCAATGATTATTTTTTAGTAAATAATTATTTATTACTTATTTTTCACTACGATGGGGCATGTTCTTACTTCCGTGACACTTTCTACTACTTGGAACATTTTTTTCCTTACAGTGAATTTTGGTGATGTCCCATGACTTCGTCATTTCTTATACAATGTTTTCTTGTATAAAATTCTAAAAAATTAAAAAAAAATCGGTAAAATCATTAAAAATAAAAAAATTGTAAAAATTTAATTTTTTCAAAAATTTGTAAGCGAAACGCATGCGGTGAAGCCTATATCAAATGAATTTTCCTTGAACATCGAAATTTTTCCTACAAAACATATTTCTTAGGTTGTTGTTGTTCTTGTCTCAAACGACTTTTGGATTATTTTGATCTACCGCCATTAAAAAAGCTAGTTTTTTTACTATGTCGATACTACGCAACAATGAGTTGTCGAGAGGCAGTGTCATAAAGACATGAATTATTTCCATGGGACTACTTGTGTCTTTCATTATTCCACTCATATATATCCTTGCTTGGGGCACCATTTTAAAACCTTTTCTCTACAACATAAACATTCGGGAATTGAAGACCGATAACAAAAACATTGGTGTAACTATTTTGAACATTGTTTGTTTGAGTATGTGTGATTGAACTTATTTCTCTCATAGGTTAGTTGGTTTAATTTCTTTTATTGCATTTCATTATGTATGTTGAATGGGGTTACACATTTTTAACAATGAACAAATGTTAATAATATAGCTTTCCATGTTATTTTACACTTTTTAATTTTAATAAGGGCCGATGATGTAGATCATAGGGGAAACATGATGAAACAAAGTTTTTATTGAAAGATTGAAGGTAAAAGAGCTATTCCTACATTCTTCACTATCATGTCTTATCACTATTAATTTTTCTTCTAAAACACCGAGGCAATAGAAGGATCATTTTTATCCTTGCCTTGCTTCTTATATCCATTTCGATCATATTTTTGATCGTTGATTAAATATTTTATCACCCCATCAACATTCGACAGGGAATCCTTCGTCCTACTAATTTTTCTTCAAAACTTTACTTGTTTATTCTTTTCTACTATGTTTGAAGTGATGTCACTTACTCTAAATTCCACTTTTGCAATCTTATTGCTAAAAGCACACTAATCATTCTCATTCTTACCATTTCTATTATAATTAGTGATTTCCACTAATCAACTAACATTTATCACCATTTTGGTTAATTAATAACACTTTGTTGATTACCTAGCCTCTTCCACATCCAGGATGCCAATTTACGACACATCGTAAGTCAAAATCCTCTTCTGAACAAAAATTAGTGATTATTATCTAATTAAGCCTATTTTACCCTTGTTTTGGTCAATAAACCTTATTATTGGCTCAAACACCTCTTCCAACCATTCAAAATCACCCCATTTCTCTCCAAGACATCTCAAAAGGCTTCAAAAGCTTATCCTAGCCTCCTAATTGATCCGAAGTTGTTGATTAAGGATCCTCCCATCCTAATCACTTGTTAATTCATTAATCATGATAAGAAAACCTTAATCTACTTTTTGTTTTTAGTCCCACATGCAAGTTTTCCCCAAATGGAAAAATATAAAAAGGACTATGAACCTACCTTTAAAATTTACACCATGCTTTGAATTGCATATCATATAATAAATAGGATTAAGAGCCTTGCTCAATCTTTGCCTCAATATTCATGTTGGTTAGTAGACGGATATCTAGTATGGCCTTGTAGCCATTGTTAGAGAGATCCTATCACCATTTGTAAATTAGAAAAAAACCATAATTTGATTGCCCTTAGATCTATTTAGGTCTATGTTAGTTAGTAATTAAACACTAAGTAGGCATGATTTAGCTAATATTGATTGATATCATGTTAGTTATCTTAAGTGTTCCAATAAGAATTGATAATTAGTGTTACTATTGTTAATTCCTAGCTTTTTTAATAGACTATGGCGTGTTAGTCTAGTTATTTAGCTTTGCTTTAGAGTTTTTAGGTAGTTATCAACCTTAAATGAGTCCCTAAAGGTATGTCACATGTGAAAATACTAAGAAAGATGAGGAAAAATAGTGTTATTATAACATGCATCCCCCTCCCTTGAAAATTATCTCCTTCCTAAGTCGGTAGGAAGGGTGGTAATGTGAATTTTCATAAGAGAGTTCTTTACTCTCAAGTAATATACTTGGTTTTTTTCAAGGATCCAACTAGGAACAACTAGTACAATTTTTTTTTAAAACTATAGTAATCAAAGCATGGAAGGTATCGACACTCCAAGGTGACATAAGCTTGTTAGGGTCTAAGGAAATTTAATATAAATGGAATTAAATCTTAATTTCAGAGTAACTACTCTAACTAATGATATATAAATGATAATATACAGTAAATGGAAAAACAACAAGCATGCAATGATATAAAACCCTAAGAAGAGAGAAAGAGATGGTGACTTGGCTTATTTACGAGTGATCTGGGAAGGTGAATAGCTGAAAAAAACTAGAAGTAGCATCATCAAGGCTCACTAGAGTTTTGAGACCCATATATGTGTAATAAAGAAGCACCCACGTGAGGAATGGAGAACTCGGGGCACTAGTGACTAGATCAAGGTGTTAGTGTCTACCTAAATGCTCAAGTTATGATCCTTTCTGTGCAGGATAAGCTTCACTATTGATCTTTGTTTGTCTCTCTAGATTTGTCCCAATTTCATTGTTCACACCTGTAACTTGAAAAGAGATACCTAGTTGCACATGCCCACAAACCACATCAAATATAAAAATAAATATGCAGATTTTGGAGTCGGACTAACCTCGGTGGTCACTTAAAGAGTGGTCTTACGACCAAGCCATGCACCGCATCTTAGACTCCATGTAGTTTTGTGTGAAAGTGTTTTTAATGATTCCCTAGGATGCCCTTGTGCAAATTGCACAATGATAGTGGGCTAGATCTAGAATATAGAAAATGTATAGAATGTGTGAGATGGAATAGAATGAACTTCCTCCTCCTATGTTGTGTATGTAGAGTGATGTAACCCTTGTCCCTTGAGTGAATGTGCTAGATGAATGCTTTGTAATGCTATTTGTGCCTTTGGATGCAAGATTAAGTGATAATAGATAATGCTAGTGCTTTTCCCATTATTTGAGAGCTATAACTACACACACACACACACACACACACACACACACACACACACACACACACACACACACACACACACACACACACATTTCCCTTATTTTAATTTTGTAATTGAAAACTAGAAGGCTGCCCCAAAAGTGTAAAAGATTCCCAAGTAGTAAACAAGACCCAAAAGAGTGAGAAAATGATAGAGAGGGTCAGGGAGTTCCTAGGAGGGATATGAGTTTCTGGGAACTAGTTTCCTAACTGGGGATAGTGTTGGAGGCCATAAAATATAAGTTATTGAAGTTTTGATAGGGCTGTAAGATGTGTAAGACCAAAAATAATACAAGAGATAAAAGGCCCAAAAGACATTGTTAATTACTAGTTTTCTTGCTTATGAGTCATGTATATATTAGTATGATCTAGGACCTAAAAATTTACCCAAGTGCATAGATTTTGTGTCTACACAAGGATCCCCTACCCAAGAGCTATCATATTTTATTCAATAAGACATATTTTTGAAGGTCTCAATACACTAGAGGTGGTGAAAACACCTAAGCCAATGTACACACAAAGGGTTTCATTTCAAATTAAGCTCACACAATCAATTTGTCAATAAGAATACTATATTCATGAATTGTATTTAATTATTAAAATAATAAAAAATTCACATCAAACATGATGAAGGTAATAGTTTTTAGTTTTCTTAAACAACTTCTAAATATATACCTATCTCCAACTTTTCTAAGGGTAAGAGTTTGATTCAAAAATACAATAAAATTTTAATTAAATAACTAATCCCATGCGTAAATCACTTTATCCATTTTAATGCACACTATAATTTATAAAAACAATAAATAAGAAGAAAATAAATATGGTGGTGTTCTTGGTCCCTATAAATCATATAAAAAATTTGAAAATTTAAAAGAGATATGTTACTTTGCACAAGGAATATGCATGACATTATAAGAACTTGGTTAAAGTATGGATAAAATTAACTAGAAAGAACCAAGTTATCTTTCTTGTAAAATAAAAAAGATATACTATAGCTTTCAAAATAATAGGAAAGACCAAAAGTATCTTTCTTGAAATGAATATATAATTTTCAAAACTATTATGATAAGGGTGAGGAATGATGGTTCGATATGTAGGAACTGTTGTCACCTAAGATTTTAGCATTTGTTGAGGTAGAGTTCAACACCTCATTGAAATATGGAATGACCTCCAAAGTGTGGTACAATCTCCAGATAAGGTTGGTTCTTTCTATTCTAGATCAATTTATCTTTTCCAAGAACTAATCTTAATCTTATTTTTATAAGGGACGAGTGTGTTGTCATGATAAATTTCTAGGATGTAAAATTTTAAAATTTGGCCATGAAAACCAAGCCCCCACTTGAAACTTCCTCTCTTGATCATTGTAAATCCTTCTTATAGCCATCCTTACCAAAATTTCATCCTCATTCTAGCTACGAGGAACATGATAACAATATTTTTCAGTGTGTTTCATGTTCATATATGCATGCTTAAGGTGATTTAGTGAGTTACTGAGATCTGAAGTAGAACAACTATTCTCAAAAGCCTTTTTGGCCATTTTGTAATAGGTGAATAGCCTTCAGAAGGTTATTGCAATGGAACAACCCATATGGAGGTTGTGTATAGTAGTTTTTAAATTCATCCAAGGACTTTTCATGTATTTATGTGGAGCCAAGTGATGTCAGGAATCAAACTGGAAAAATAGGGTCATTACGAGTGTAAGGAATGCTATACTCCAAAGGAGAAAGATGATTTGTCAAGATGATTCTAAGAGTTCTAGGAGGATTTGGGAGGAAAAAATGGTCAATATAAATATCTTGTAATCCTCTACATGATGGATACATCAATTTTATTCCAATACTCTAAAATATTTTATGATAATCCATGACATTGTAGAAGCTTTGCCTTCGAGCCAAAAGTGGAACATGCCCTACAAATAATTTTTCATGCATAATTGTATCACTAAAGTGGTTTTGATGATCTTAAAATGTGGTTTGGATTAAAGATAATATAAGGTTTTACCTGAAAACACTATTCCATGCTCTTGGGGTAAAAACACACTCTCGGTGTCCCAAAATGGAGTTACCGAGAAGACATCAACATATGAAAAAGGCATGAGCACGTATTGGAGTATGTTTTGTCCCAAAGTTACAAATGGGATATTAGGTACAAAAAAATGTTCTCCCCATGTGGAATATTAGATGTGTCACTTAAGTGATATCATGCGGTATTAGAAACGTGTTAAGCTATCATTACTCAAATTAGGTCCCCTTCTCATGTTCCTAGCACCCCATGACACATTTTAGAGCATTTTTGTCCCCTTGAATTTTATCCTAGGTGTAAAGGTACATATGGGACATAAAAGTGTGCTCCCCATGAGCCCTCTCTCTCAACAACTTGCACATCATCACTTTCACACCTAGGAGGTCCCAAACATGCATGTTCACTTAACTACTTCTCCCCTCCTCATGAGCATATGAACCATGGAATTTTTTTGAGAATTTAGTGTCCTTTAACATTTAAATAACATCAAATGGTGCATATGGGACATGAAAATGTTCTCCCTCTCTTCCATTCAACCTCCGCACATATGAAACACTAGTTTTTAGCCTCTGAAGCCATTTTTAGCCACCGCATGTCCCTCAAACTGCACCACAACATGCCACTTGTCATCATCGGTGAAAAATTCACTTTATTGCACCGATTTCCCATTTCATATTTCCCTTATTTTTTTATTGTGCAACCACATGTCAACCATCCCGTAACCTTGCTTTATCCTGTCTAGTTAAATCGAGTTAAAAAGTGTAAGGTGAATGTAAATTACTACCAAAATACAAACACTAAAACATTTTTGAACTGAAATGGTTGTGATTTTCCCCAAAAACTAAATTATTTCATATATATGTTTTTGGTTTTTCCTAGGACATCAAGCTTGGAAAATGAATTTTTCTCATATCTCACAATCCATGCACCTGATTTCCACCAAAATTTACTAGTGCAATCCTCCCAAAAACACCGTCATTTTGATGGTAATAAAACTTAAATTTATGATCTATATAATTTTCCTCATCTAGTAGAAATTTTTATCCCCTAGAGTTGCCTTTTCAGATCTATGGAGTTCTGACGAATAAAAATCCTTAAAAACTAGAGTAGAAGGTCTTAAGACAAAACCTAATATTTTGAGATCAGTTTTGGTTCCAATATGAAACCTAGAAGACCTCCATATTAAAATATCAAGTTGTGAGATGTATTATATGTATAATTATAGTAAGTTTCCAAAAAATTAAACCTTTAGTGTTCATGTTACTCCAAACAAGTAAAAATCAACAAAAGTGCCAAAACCAAACACTTACTAAAAATAGCCATCCTAGACATGACTTGCTAAAATAAGAAAGTCTTGCAATTGGGATCAAGTCACTTGTATCAACTCACATTCCACCTATCTCATTATTTTTACCATCATGAAGGTCAATTATTTATTTCTGGACCCAATCTCAAAACTAATCACCAAATACCCTAATGTGGGGACAATGATGCCACCTACATGGACTTAAAATCCATGAAAGCCATAATGTTGAGTGAACCACGAGGAAATTGAAGTAAAATATACTCTTAAGTGGATTATTTAAGGAAGTATGCCACATGTCATCTATTCATATCACCAAACTTATCCTAGAGTGTGTGCACCTTTATGATTCAAAGAAAGTAACAACATGACCATCTTAACCAAATATTTTGCTTCACAAGAATGAGCAAGGACTAAATCCCAATTACAAGGCTAGGAAATTATTCATGGCTCAAACATGGAATAAATACCTAAAATATTCTCAAAAAAATATTCTTAAGGTAAAGTCCAAGACCATGTGTTTCAGTTCATCTTAGAATTCCCATAAAGGGGTCATCATGTTTAATTGATGTGGAATATGAAAGGAAAGTGATATCAAATAGGGTTTGTAAAGGTGAGCCCCAATTCTAAATCATATTCTCAAGTATTTAGCATGGGAATGTGTTTGATGAGTATGATGGTGAATGTGGATTTTCTTATTTCCCCATTTGAATAAGAATAAAATTTCAACAAGGAATAGGTGGACAAGAAAGTTCTTAGGTCTCTGAATGTTTATTTCAACCAAAAAGGAGATATCTTTGTCACTAAGGTGCATTGTGAAGTTTAAGGAAGTCACAAGGAGGAAGGTGATGATCTCCACATTCCAACTTTGACCTTGTGTTCAAATCTCTTTCCAAAAGGAGGGACATCATGTGAATCACACCATGGCACAAATCATGTTAGAAGGAACCAATGTGTGTAAAATATTTCCACTTGAACTGTAGGCTACTAAGGCACCCAACACCATCATGTTTTCAAGATCATGAACTCATCATAGGTACACTCAGTGCAAGTCCCACAATAGTGTTTTTGAACACTTTTTCAATACCATGGAGTGTATTTGCACCTCAAGAAAGGAGGAAGTTGTAATCTCGGTACTTCAAGTCAATAAGAGGTCTATTGTCCCAATTTTTGAGTTAATCGATAAAATTGGGATAATCAATCAATTGTTTCCATCTTTAAGGATTTTAGTCTTTCTAAGTGATCTTGCAAATTCCAAAATTTATCCTTGAAGTTATTTTACCATGTATTTTTCAGGTTTTGGGTTTCTTTTTAGATTTTACATGTATTTTGATAAGTGTTTCCTGACCTTGAAATTGGGTTTTGAAAGTATTAGGACATCGAATTCAAAAAAATATTCTTTGTGTCAAGTGTTTTCCAAACCAAAACCGTCAAACACTATAGTGAATCGAGTTTTTGGACCTTTTTTATTAAAACATGGGGGTAGAAAATCATTTATTTTGTATCATGCATTGATTCCCAATCCCGATAGGCATTTGCATTCCTTTGTGTCAAGTTTTTGAGATGCAATTACAAGTTTACATGACATGTTTCGTGTAGTCGAACTTCTTCCCTTGGATGAATGCAATTAATTCCAAGGTGGAAGTTGGTCCAACATATATATCGTCTTACTTGTAATTAATGTGGGAAAGTTTATTAATAAGTATTTTTCCATGTCATTTGTAATCAACATAATTTTAGAAATCCAATTTTCACTCCTTCTTTCACATTCTCAAAACTTGACTTGTGTTTTCTTGGCATTTTTGGTCAAATTTTCTTGATTTTTCAACTTCTAGCCTCTTTTCTGGTAAGTGTTTTCTTCTTGTTTAATTTTGCTTATTTTTTGAGGTTTTGGTTAAATTTTCTTCATCACTTATGAATGCAACTTTACTCGGGAGTTATGCTCATTGTTTTTATTTTTCATTTCCCATTTATTTGTTTTCCTCTTTGATGTTGAAGAAATTTAATGTTCCTCCTCATTCCCTTGATTTTTATCATGATGAACACGTCAATAACCTTAACATGAATTTATCATGATTTTTGATTCATCCATAATGATAAAAATCCCGATCTAATAAGGAAAAATAACTTATGAATTAAGTTCTTGTGTTTTAGGATTTTTCGGTGCGAAACAAGTCTTTGGTTCCAACTATGTGTCGATATTTTAAGTTATAAAGAAAGTTTTGATCCCACTAATCTTTTGAGGATTTATAGTTTTGAAGTAAGGTAATTGTTGTTGCAAATCAACGGACCCTAGATGTTGATCAGATTTCTAGTTTGATCATCCTAAGCATCCAGTGTGATTACACAACATTGAATCCTTTCCCCAAGTGTGGGACTTGTAAAATGGGAAAGGAATCTCCAGATTAGAGGCTGGTTCCTCAACTCCTTTGATAATATTTATCACTTACAAGTTGCAGATGTTTATATTCCTAGTTCCTACTCTAAATTTCAAAGGAGGAAAGATAGAGGATGCAAAAAACAAAAACTAATGCTAATAAGGTGATGCACCAAAGGAGTGGTGAGCATTTTTTACTTCTGTAGATTGACACAAATCATGGAAATGCAACAAAAAAATCATGCACAAAATGATGACATGTAATGAAAGATCAGAAGGAAGCAAACAACATAAGCGAGAGGATTGAAAATCATTCACGCAGAGCTTGCATTGTCATTTTAATATCAAAATACATGCATTACAACCCCGGAGAGGCAAAAATAGGTTGCGAGTTCTTAGAAAAGGTCGATATTCCACAAAATCACTTCCAAGGTGAAAAAGGGAGCCTGCAATACACAAAAAATGTTCAACCCTTTGAAAATGAGCCAAAACTGGCTTTTACAGTGTAAGGGACGAGCCCAGGAGAGAGAAATGTGGGAAAACATGGAAGGGATTCAACCATTGACCAAAATTCAATCAAAACAGCATGGGCATCCTTACAGACCCATCCCCTGACATTTTTAGCCATGCTGGGAGAGAATGCGAGCCATTCTTCATTAAAAACGGTGGTTGAAACGTCATTTATGTCCATGACCACATGCCAGAGGTGTTTTTATATTTTATCTCTCCAAACTCCATCAAAATGCAAAAATGACCCCAGAATCTTGTAGATAATTTCACCAGCTTTCCATTTATATCAAGAACGTGAAAAACTGATCTCTGGATCGAAAGATATGGCCATTTTAAATTTTAGGGCAAAACAGGGCCAAATCGGGTTGGCGGGTGAAAATTTGAATTTTTTCACCTTTTTGCATTTGGGAAAATTTCCCAAAAATCCCTACACTCCACAGCTCACTTCGACTGGGACACGTGGTGAAATATGATTGATTGGTGGGAGTGGCGGGCCAAAAACTCCTTCTTTGAAATTTGTCGAAACACTTTGCCAAAAATCCAACTTCTCCTCCACCCTCCGAAACTCCTACAGCATAGGACACGTGGCGCAATATGATTGGGCGTGGACCTTCCCTCCAAAATTTTCCATGCGCAACACTTAGCCAAATTTTTTAAATTTCTCCCCTGGACACGTGGCACCATCTGATTCGTCGGCGGGCTTGCAGGGGAAAATCTTCCTTTTGAAATTTTGCCAAAACACTTGGTAAAAAACCAAATTTTCCTCCGACCCCCGCCACTTCCTTGGACATGTGGAAGAATTTCATTGGTTGCGGGCCTTTCAGGGGAAAATTTCTCACAAAAACTCCTCCGATCCATAACTTTAAAAATACATGGAGTTAGGAGGAAAACTTTACCTTCTGGAAAGATGAGAGAGAGCCCTATCCAATAGGTGTCATTTCCGTAAAAGTTTATAATGCCCGAAAAGAAAAAAATTATGGCTGAGGCACAAAAGAGGGAAGAATGAAAGGAGTTAGCCACAAAATGAGCAAGGGGCACATTTTGGATAACAATTTTGGCGACTCAGAGGGGTCATCTTCCTGCTAGATGAAATTACCAGTTGCCTGAAACAATCCATTGGGCATGGAGTCATCAAATTCTCTATTTGATACCCCAACTGACTAGAACACTGCAAGGAGGAAGATGGAATATCACCTGATGGAGCAAGGCCTACAAACACATTCCTAGGAACAACAAGCTTGTGCCAAAGCACTTAGGGAAAACAAACTAACCTACAACAAAACAATGTGCACAAGCACTTGGAGGAATGGAAACCTAAGCTAATATGTACAAGGTGGAGAATTTCCCTTTAATAACAATGCTTTAGATGGATTCCATTGACTGGAATTTACAGTTCCTCACCATCTAATGAAGATAATTGGAAAGCATTGTTGTCCTTACACTTTGTGACCATGTATGGGCCACTCCAAATGACATCAAATTTTGAATGCCTTCCCGGTTTTTCTCTGTCTGCATCCCATTTTAACACTAGATCTCCAACTTGGAAGGATCTATTCTTAGCCTTTCTATCAAAGGTCTTCTTTATCAAATCCTGATCCTTCTCCATTGCTTGGGATGCCTGATTTCTGATTTCTTGGAGCTCCATCAATTCTGCATATCTAACTTCCATGGGCTCAAACTCCAACAACTCCAACTGTTTCATGAGTTCCAATGTTGGCAACTCAAGTGACATGGGCAAGATTGCCTCTTTTCCATAAACAATCTTGAATGGAGAGTTACCTATAGATTTCTTGGGAGTTATCCTATCAGCCCATAAGGCTGATTTCAACTTAGTGTGCCAAGATCTCTGATTTTCATCAAGAGTCCTCCTAATGATCCTCAACAAGTTCTTGTTTGTAGACTCATCCTAACCATTACCCTGAGGGTAATAGTTCAATGAAGTACTTAGGTAGATCTCATTCTTGACAGCCCATTCAGTCACCTTGGACCCAATGAATGCCAATGCATTATCTAATATTATTGTAGCAGGTATGCCGAATCTGGTTGCTATTTCCTCATAGAAATCTAGGATGCTAGATTCATTTACTTCCTTGAGTGCTACTGCTTCAGTCCACTTGGTGAAATAGTATGTTGCTGTTAGAATCCATTTGTGCCCTTGGCTTGAATTGAGATTAATGACTCCAATGAAGTCTAAACCCCATTGTAAGAATGGCTAGTCAACTGAAATTGGATGTAATGGAAGGGCAGCTAGCCTCTCTTTACCTGTGAAGAATGCACAATTCTTACACCTTTTGATCCATGCATAACAATCATTGAAAATCTTGGGCCAATAATAGCCACCCTCATGATCTTTAGAGCTATCACTCTTCGTGAAAAATGACCACCAACTGGTCCAGCATGGAACTCTTCCAACACCCTATGAATTTGATTTGTACCAATGCATCTCAGTAGTACTCCATTCACATCTCATTTGAACAAAACACCATCAACAAGAGCATATGGGACAACTGCGCACTGCAGTTTCTTCTCTTGGTCTTGTTCATCTTTGGAGGGCATAGACCTGTGCTTAGGAAATGCATTATATCTTGGGTCCAACAAGGAATGGGAACACCATTATTTTCCTCTTGAGTGCTTCCTTTCTCATGGCTGTCTTGCAACGCCAAAACAACCTCCTTCTCATTGCATGCTTCCTTTTGTTTGCTCAAAATCAGCTGCTCACACAATCCTTTTCCTCTGACCAACTTGGTGACTTTTATCTCTATGTCATACTCCATGACACGAGTAATCCAACCTGCCCTTTTTTCATTCAAGTCTTTGTTGAGGAGGAAGTCCTTAACTCCCGCATGAGAAACCAACAATTGAACCTTGTTGTTTGAAACTAGATGCTTGAATTTCTTCAAGCTCCCGATTCTTTGCAAGAACATGCTTCTCAATGAAGGAATACTTCACCTCATAGTCCTCTAGGATTTCACAAAAGAAAGCAATTGGCTGCTCATCATTGTCTTTGTTCTGTTGTACCAAAATTGCAGAAATAGTATCATCACCCCCAAATGCATAGAGGATGAAATCCTTGGAGAAATCTGGGTTGATGAGAGTTGGGGCTTGAGAGATGGCTTCTTTGATTGCTTCAAAACTTTCCTTGCCTTCTGCCGTCCATTTGAAAGCCATGATTTTCTTTAACATCTTGGTGATAGGCTTGACTAGGGCTGCAAAATTTGGGACAAACCTCCAAACAAAATTTATTCTCCCCAAGAAACTTTGAAGGGCCTTCTTGTGACTTGGCAATAGTAGTGCTCTTATGGCTTCAACACTTTTTCGATCAATTGCTAATCCTTCTTTGGAGACAACGTGGTCAAGGAGCTTTCCTTCATGGGCTAGAAAAATATATTTTTTAGGATTCAAGGAGACTCAAATCTTCTACACATTTGGAACACTTGTCTCAGATGAGAGAGGTGGTCTGCATTTTTTGAAAAAATAGTGATATCATCAAGATATATCAGCACTATGTTGTTAATCAAATCCTTGAACGCCATGTCCATTGCTCTTTGGAAGGTAGCTCCAGCGTTGGACAGCCCAAATGGCATTTTCCTGTATGCATAAGTTCCCCATTTGGTTGTAAAGGCTATCTTGAACTGATCTTCCTTCACCATAATCTGATTGTACCCTGAATAGCCATCAAGTAATGAAAACCTCTCGGAGCCAACAACAACTTGTAAAATTTGTTCCATAGAAGGAAGTGGATAATGATCCTTGAGAGATTCTCTATTCAAATCTTTGAAGTCAACACACAATCTGATTTCCCCACTCTTCTTTCTTACTGGAACCAAGTTGGCTACCCAACTAGAATGCTTGATAGGGAATATAATTCTTGATTCTATCAACTTATTCAATTCTTTTCTCATGAGAGGCTCCATGTGGGGGTCGACTGGCCTTTGTTTTTCCCGATGGGTTTAGTACTTGGATCCAATTCAATGGTATGTTGAGCTAACTCGGGATTGAAACCTTTCAAATCTTCATAGCTCTAAGCAAACAAATCAGGAATTCTTGACAAAGTCTGTATGAACTCATACCTTTCTTGCTCAATTTTCATCTTACCAATTTGGAGTGATTTGCCTCCTTCTACCGAGATGGACGTTGAATCTTCTCCTTCACTTGGATGTTTGTTTTCTCCTTCCTAAACTGATCATTAAGATTGAAAATGGACTCTAAAGTAATAAATCCCTTTGGTAGTTTGTTAGTTCTCAACTGCACCACTTGGTCACCATCTTTGTTGCTCCAACTTTTCCTAATTTTTAGTGAGAACTCAGCCTCCTCTTTTAAGAAATGGATGATTTGCTGATCATTTTCAAACACTTGCCAAATTACATTGTTATCCGGCCTTTGAATGCCTCACAATCACATGGATGTTTGACTGTACCTTGTCTTTCTGAATGCCTTCAACAACATCAAAGGCTTCCCCAACTGCTATAAGCCTGTCAGCATTAGCTTGGTTTTCCTTTATAGGAATGAATTTTATGCCAAAACCCTCAAAATCTTCAATGAGGTCACACACCCTGTTCTTGTAGCATTTGAGAAAATCATTCTTGACAACATGTTGCCCCTTAACTTGGTTGACAATCAACTCACTGTCACCAAAGACTTGCAAGTTCTTTATTCCTCTCTTGATTGACCAATGCAATCCTTGTATCAAAGCTTCATATTCAGCAGTGTTATTAGAGCATGCAAACTGAAATCTAAAATCTGAATAATACTTAAATCCTTGAGGTGAAACAAGCATAGCTCCCCCTCCTGCACCTTGTCTACTCCTTGACCCATCAAAAAACAACTGCCATACCTCATTGTCATCCTTGTGGTCTGGCTTGGTGATGCTAGGAATAGGCTGATTTTCTTCATGCATGCAATAGACTCCTAACTCAGATTCTTCTATTTCTTGATAAGGATCAAAAGCATGCACCTTGTTTTCCCACTCATCAAGAGTTAGATCCGGGATGCTTCCAACTTTGGTGTCAGCTTCATCAGTGTTTGGATAATCTTCTTGATCAAACGCTGAACAATTTGTATTGATCTGACTTGGAGTGTAAGGCTCAATGTGAAAGTTTGCAATAGGTTCAGATCTAATTGTGGCCTTGGTTCCATATCTCGTTTTGAACAACATGTGTGACCAATTAGCAGATAAGTAACCTCCAATCTTGGCTGTGAAATCCCTTGACAAACATAGGACAAAGAGTGGTGGAAGGTCTATTACTGAGACATCTTGCAAAACAACAAAATTGGGGCAGGCATGCAAGGTAAGACTCAAGTTTTTTATCACTCCAATCTGTTATTCTTCTGTCCCATCCAATTACACTACCCCTTTGGATATGACTTCATCTTGAATTCCCAACTAATCAGCTATTTGCTTGGGCATTCTTGAACTACTTGCCTGGAATCAATCATGTAATTATGTACTAATTGATTCCCAATGATTAATGAAACATAGAATGGAGGGGGATTCAATACTTTACCTTGTAGTCCTCCATGATTCCCCTCAGTGGGTAGCATTTGTGAGCACTTTCTCTTGCATTTAGACTTGCTGATTTAAATTTGACCATTCCATCATGGTAGCTTGTAGCAAATCTCTTTGGCTCAGGGATAAATAGTGATTCCCACATTGATATGTTTACATTTGTCTTCTTCATCTGATCAATGATATTGAATGGAGATGAAGCATCTCTCTGCTGTCCCTTGGCCTGCACATTCATTCCTTGCACATGGGTAACAACAACTAGTATTTGAGTTGGCTTAGGAGCTGTTTTGGGCAGTCCTTGCGTGTTTGGGATTGGATTTTGTTTGCCAATAGTTTGTGGAGTGATAGAAGATTGAAGATTGCTTGGGGCTAATGGCTGTTCTTCACCCAAATTTCTCCTTTTTGACCTTGTGTTGGCTGCAACACTTTGGCAAACCGTTTGATTCATGCCACAAAAAATCTTCACGCTGCCCGGTTTACAAGTGTGGTATCATTTGGAGCTGACTGTTGTTGGAATGTTTCTTGACTACCCTCACCCTCCACACTAGTTGTTATCACCATTAATGCTTGATTCAAGGCACCGTTGAAGCACATGGATTGGTTATGAGGTTAATTGCATGGGAAACACCAATCATACTCTTGAGCTATATTGTTTTGTACTAGCACTAATGCTTTAGAGGCAGATGTAGCATTGGGATTATAAGGCTGAAATGGTCTATTGGCAGGAGGCTTTTCATGATTCAAATTTGTAGCTGGGTTGGGTGGTCTTTGGGGTTGATATAGCTACCTGTTAGGCTAAGCTTGGGGCTGGAAAGAAGGTCTAAAGCCTTGGGCTTGCTGCCTCTTGAGTGTAACCAGCTCATTACCTAAATTTTGCAGCTGCTTCATGACTTCTTGAAGTTCATTTGAGGCACTAGAAGATGAAGTAGAAGCTACACTTGAATTCTAGTTTCTAGGAGTGGGGATAGGAGCTAAATTAGGCATTTGATTAGTGTTTGGGCTCTCTAAACTTGGAAACAGTGGCATTGGAGGCCTAGGAGCTAGCTTGCCAGCTTGAATCAAACAATTTTCAGCTCTAATGGTAATGCTATAAGCAATGGGGATAGTTGTGCCTCCTATGGATTGAATTAACATAAAAATATCGAGTTTAAAGCTTTGAGGTAATAAAGAAAAGCACCTTCTTCGTTGTTGGCTTGACCGCCACCGGAGTTCTCTCCCAAGTCCTTTGTAATCTGAAGTTAAAATCAGTCAGTTGCTCATTGGGAGCTCTCTTGATGGTTGTCATCTGCTCCAAAAGGGACAAGTTGTCTCCCTTCTCTCCAAACTACTCATGGAGGGCTATGCATAGTTGGTTCCAATTTTGAATAGAACTTGAGGCAAGACTCCTGAACCATTGCAAAGCTTTCCCTTTGAATGAAAATGCCAATGAGTTTGATAGCAACTTGCATCTCATTCATCTCATTGATTACACAAATGTTAGCAATATCCTTGACATGATCACCAGGAGTAGTCTGATTCTCTCTAGTAAAGTATGGGATGTTCTTCAATGCTACAACTAGAATTATATTTTATGCATTGAGAGCAAGTGGGCTGCTACCAATGAAATTGACATAGGGGTTGTTTTGTGCCATTCTGATTGGCCTCAAAACCCTTGTTGATTGAATGAAAGGCCTACTAGGTGGAGGAGTTGAAAGAGTTCTGTTTGGTGGAGATGGAGACCTTTGAATCCTCCTCGCTCTTTTCCTTGTTCTTGGAGATAACTACAGATATTTAAACAACACCTCTTATTCTCTAGCTCTTGACCTTGTGGTGATTCTTCTCATGAGTTTTTAGGTCTGTACTGCTAAAAACAGCTGATTCTTCTTCCTTGGAGTCGCTAGATGTGTAATTTAGGGCTCTTTTAAGAAAGAAACTTGAAAAAATGCACATCAATTTGTTGCAATGAAGATGAAGACCTCTAAGGTCCCACTGGGCATGCCAAAACTATTGTTGCAAATCAGCAGCACCCTTGGATGTTGATTAGATTTCTAGTTTAATCATCCTAAGCATCCAGTGTGATTGCACAACATTGAATCCTTTCCCCAAGTGTGGGACTTGTAAAATGGGAAATGAATCTCCGTTAGAGGTGGTTCCTCAAATCCTCGATCGATTTATCACTTACAAGTTGTAGATGTTTATATTCCTAGTTCCTACTCTAAATTTCAAAGGAGGAAAGATAGAGGATACAAAAAACTAAAACTAATGCTAATAAGGTGATGCACCAAAGGATAAGCATTTTTACTTCGTAGATTGACACAAATCATGGAAATGAAACAAAAACATCATGCACAAACTGATGACATGTAATGAGATATCATAAGGAAGAAAACAACATAAGAAGAGGATTGAAACTCATTCACGAGCTTACCTTGTCATTTTAATATCAAAATACATGCATTACAACACCCGAGAGAGCAAAAATATGTTGCAGTTCTTAGAAAAGGTCTGATATTCCACAAAATCACTTCCAAGGTGAAAAAGGGAGTCTGCAATACACAAAAATGTTCAACCCTTTGAAAATGAGCCAAAATTGGCTTTTACAGTGCAAGGGATGAGCCCAGGAGAGAGAAACATGGGAAAACATGGAAGGGATTCAACCATTGACCAAAATGTAATCAAAACAGCATGGGTGTCCTTACAGACCCATCCCCTAACATTTTTAGCCATGTTGGGAGAGAATGCGAGCCATTCTTCATTAAAAACGGTGGTTGAAACGTCATTTCTGTCCATGACCACATGCCAGAGGTGTTTTTATATTTTCTCTCTACAAAATCCATAAAAATGCAAAAATTACCCCTGAATCTTGTAAATAATTTCACCAGCTTTCCATTGATATCAAGAACATGAAAAACTAAGCTCTGGATCGAAAGATATGGCCATTTTGAAATTTTAGGGTAAAACAGGGCCAAATCGGGTTGGCGGGTGAAAATTTGAATTTTTTCACCTTTTTTGCATTTGGGAAAATTTCCCAAAAAATCCCCGCGCTCCGTAGCTTTGACTCTCGGGGACACGTGGTGAAATATGATTGATTGGCAAGGGCGGTGGGCCAAAAATCCTTCTTTGAAATTTGGTGAAACACTTTGCCAAAAATCCAACTTCTCCTCTGCCCTCCAAAACTCCCACGGCATAGGACACGTGGCGCAATATGATTGGGCGTAGACCTTCCCTCTAAAATTTTCCATGCGCAACACTTAGCCAAAATTTTCAAATTTCTCCCCTGGACACGTGGCACCATCTGATTCGTCGACGGGCCTGCGGGGAAAATCTTCCTTTTGAAATTTTCCAAAACACTTGGTAAAAAACAAAGTTTTCCTCTGACCCCCGCCACTTCCTTGGACACATGGCAGCATCTCATTGGTTGTGGGCCTTTCAGGGGAAAATTTCCCACAAAAACTCTATCGAGCCATAACTTTAAAAATACATGGAGTTAGGAGGAAAACTTTACCTTTCTGGAAAGCTGAGAGAGAGCTCTATCCAATGGTGTCATTTCTAGAAAGTTTTGAGTTCCTAAAAAGCAAAAATTATGACTGAGGCACAAGAGAGGGAAGAATGAAAGGAGTTAGCCAAAAATGAGCAAGGGGAACATTTTGGATAACAAAGTAATCATCTTGAAAATGTATTGGGTTTTCAAGGTTACAAACACAATCCCCTTTCCTCCCGTGTAGCAAAATTTTCAACATGTTCGATAAGGCCCAAATATTAACATTCTATAATGTTTTGTGAGTTTCGAGAGAAGGGTTGAGTTCCCACAAAACTATCGAATTTTTAAGGTCTTATGTAGGGTGAAATTCCTGATTTTTATTCCTAGGCATTCAAGAGGATTGTTGGGAAAATTTATTTGATTAATTCGTCATGTCTGATTCAAGGAAATAAAATGGCAAGGAAAATTCTTCTAAATAGATGAAGTACAAATATCAAGGGGTTATGTCCCCTCTAATATCGATTCTAATATTGATATTAGAGACATTGAGCTAGGGAACATTAACATGGAGGATTTCTGGAATAGGGTCAAGGGATCCTCTAAAACTACATGGATGTGATGTATCTACAACAATGGATTAACCCTTGAATCTACCTTCCACATATCTCCTCAATTCATAGAATTCATCCTTGTTGTCGCAAATCATTATGATCCTGAATCTAGATCTATCAAGAATTAAGATGGTCAAGTGGAGATTCATTTAAATATTGATTATTTCAATGATCTCTTTAAGCTTCTTGACTTTACCACGTATGGAGACACCAACATTAAGAAGTCCCAAAATTATTGGTACGATAACATAGCTTCTTGTATTAAACATGTTAATAAGAAATATCTCGGTAAATCACAATCCTTTAATAAATAGGTTCCCAAGACCTTTCCTCAAGTGATTTAATACCTGAAATCAGTTATATCATCACACTATTGAGTAGAGTCTATGGCCTCTATAAAGCTAGAGAATTCCAAGGGTGGATGTACCAATTTATCACCATCATACATAAGAAACGAGCATGCCTTTGGTAGGGTAAATTCACTAGTGACACAATTGATAGTTGGTTGAAGGAAGTGCTATCGAAAAGGAAATTATATACGACCTCATATGTTACCTATACCACAATAGGTATCGGGTAAATTTTAGTGGTGATTCTTCACTAATTCACGAATATTTACATTTTTGAAATTTGCATTTGGTGATTTGAGGAGTCATACAAAGTAACATTTTTCTTGAAATTTTGGGATGGAAGTTACTTTTTCGGGTTGTCTCACCTAGTGTTTAAAATAAATTTCATATTTATGTATGTATATCACCACTACCTTGAAACACCAATTTGGTACAATCAATAATTTATAGTATTGAAAAATATAATAAGGCTAGATGCTTGATTGTAGAGACTTGACTACATTATTATTGAGGCCTAATTACATTATCATAGATGAGATCGAAAACAAAGTCTAGCCACTTGAGTGTAGAAGCCCAACTACATTATCGACACTTGGATATGTAACTCGAAATCCGACTATGTAACTCAAACGCTTGACCGTAGTTAGGGTTAAGGTTTGAAAATCAAAGGATAAGGTTTGTTTGAGGGTTATAAAGGAATTTTTAATGGTCCGAGCTGGAAGATTAAAACTTGTCATTCATTTGTTAGGACTTTCTTGAGGGTTGTAACATAGGAGTATCTTGTTCGCAATCGGGTGGCTGCATACACAGGATGCTGATTGCATAGAAAATCAAGTGTCTATGTATATGGCCACGCAATTGCATATGTGGAGGTGTCAATGGTTAGATCATGCATTTGGTGTGGAGGAAAGGAAAGGGATACCGAAGAGTGCATTCAAGGACAACCATTTTTCTTCAAACCCTATATTTTCTTCACTTTATTTTTAAGCATAGAGTGTAGGGTATGAATCGATCAAGTTAGATTTATTTCTTCATCCATGAAAAAAATATATCTCATCTATGTTATCTTCATCATAGTTTGAAATTAATGTAATACCATATCTATCATATATAGATCAAATTCATGTTTATTTATTCTGCAAAGTCTTATAACATTTGATATTGTGACTGGATGTTACCCCGATTCATATTTTTGAAGTTTCAATTAAAAATTTATTCATGTTTACTTTCACTGGTAGTATATGCACACGGGCATATGTAGGAAAAACCACTTGGTTCTATACATAGGTGGGTGTCTACATATGTAGACACCTTGTTGTGTATTTAGATTGGAATCTACATTTATAGACACCCGATTACATATGTAGTGGGTGTTTGTATGTGTAGGTGTTTTTCATCTAATGAATTTGTGTAGATGGGCATTTTCTTGGTGGTCTTATGTATAATTGACACATCTGTGGATTTTTAAATTTGATCCCCTACAACCTTCCTCGCATGTATTTTACCGATAAATTATTCTCCCGTATTAGTATGTACATTTTTCTCATATTCATCATCAACACGAAATCCATTTTTCCAAATTCAACAAAAAAATCCAAGTTAGATTTGTGTAAAGGGCCTTAAAATTTTCCCTAGCAGGTATGATAATTTATCCTGGGTTAACCACCTAAGGAACCAAGTCTATGGATTATGATTATAACTTATACCCTCAATTGACATTGAAGAAAATTTTAATCCACTTAAGGAGGATGAATGATGACTTTTTATATAATATCATCTGTAAGCCGAGATAAAGATATCTCGAAACATCGGTGCACGATGCATATTGAATGTTGTATCTCCATGGGGATGCATTTTCCTTCAATTTCCAAATTTCACCTATCTTCGGAAGGAACATTTCAAGGGTCAACATATCTTCTACCAATATTTCCAAGTGAAAAGTAAATTCTAATGGAATTGGTTAGGATTTTTGGCCCTTCATAAATTTTAACATAGTATGCACAAGGCGGGTAATCACTTCCCCACATCTATCATTCATTAAAACTTGCACATCAGTGATCAATAAGTATCTCCATTCAAGGCCTGGATTTTATTATCAACACATATTGAAAGCTTACGACATTGAGTTTCACGTCCCTAACATTGAAGATATTTAGGTCAATTGTGGGGATGAGGTGGAAATCATGAGAAGATAAAACTATCAATTGAATTTGTATGAGGTAGAATTGTACAATATTTCTACCATTTGTTTGGATTTTATTGATGATGAGGATGTTTTGGATCCCTTTTTCAATCATATGAATGTTGAGATCTTGGGTTTTCCCCAATATATTGCTCAATCACGAATCTACTACCATCAAGGAGATCTTCTCGGTTCTTCTCTCAACCAAATCTTGGTTGTATTCCATGAATATTCATCCTAATGACCATAATTTCCCAAAATTGGAAGTCATTTCTATGTCATAGGTGGGCCCATTTTATGAATAAAAAGATAAAATTGAAGTGCCTAAGAATAATTTGAAGTTTAAGTTCTATAGTAGCTGATCCAAGACTCCTCCTCCTTCCGCTCCATCTAAAATTATCATTGAGATTGATTCCCATTCTCCTTAGCATATTCAAGAGACATCATTCAACACCACGGTTTCTCATCCTCCTCCTTGTTCCCCACTTATCACCCATGCGGTCCCTATTATGACCTTATTTTCACATGTGATCCTTCCCATCACATCCCTTTTCTTGGTTTCCTCTCCTCACTCATCTTCTACCATCATGGTCCATCCTTTCCATATTATTCATCATTTTTATCTCATTGGTAACTAAGTCAATTTCTCCCATTTATTCAGCTCCACCTTCATCTCCTTAGGTGCCACTTATGGCATAATTATTTTCACCCCTTTCTCTTCTCTCCTATGGAATGAGTATGACAAAGGGTTCTCATCACATAATCTAATTCAACTCTCCATCCATTGATTTCTCTTCCATACCTTCTTCCCCTCCCTCATCTTTGGTATTTATCTCAGATATCTTCTCCACTCCTCCATCCTTGGTGACCACATTGTTTACTCCTCCTAGTACCCCTTTGATGATCATTGATCATGTTAAACAAACACCTCTCTCTTCCAATCCACCTTGGCTAACCATCCAAAATCTGAAAAAGAGGAAGAAGTTCATTCCTCTTGAATCCTTGAATTTTAACATACTAAACCCTACCCTATATTGAAAATATAAGAAACCCAAGAACATTTAATACATCACCATTGGTGCATTAGGTAAAAATTTTAATGAGATTTTTGTGCCCACTATTGATAAGACCAAGGAAGAAATAACTTATTTTGACTATTAGATAACCAAGGTAGAATTGGGGAAAGTCATAAATAAAGTTGCATAACATGATGTGTAGGTAGCCATGGATAATCTATTTAAAAAGCTTAAGGAAACCAAGGCTACTAAAGATGAGCTAAAGGAAAAATTAGAACAATTGATAGCCATTATTCTCGAACTATCTAAACCAACTAAGGTCCCCTCTTTGGATTAAATTGTCTTTGACACAACATCCATGCCAAAAATGGAAAATATCAGATAGAAGGAGAAAAAAGTGGAAATATAGATTCAACGTATATTAACCCACAAAGAAAGGATAATTGAAGAAGTTTTCAATGTCTATATTTATATTGAGAAGGAAATATTGGTTGTCAAAAAGGTGAAAAATGAGCTTTAAGAAGAATTTAACAATTGGGAGTTGACCTTAGAAGCTTTGGGCGATATTAAGAAGGTTGATTCAATCCTGGTTCAAGAAAGGATAATTGATGATAGAGACATTCAATTTGATTGATGTAAAACCATTGAATTTCGAGTCATTATTTTACAAGAAGTTTGTGAAAATATTCAAAAGGCGAGGAGGAGGCCATTGATGCTACCAAAGGTGAAATTGATGACAAATTGGATAAAATACTTCATCATTTTTGGATGATGAATTAAACATGTTGTTAGTTGATGACATATTCAAAATATCAAAGTGTTAGTTGAGAAATAATCCTCATATGTGAATGATTTTTATTTGGAAACAATTGAAAAGTTAGTTACGTGCTAGAATGTTTTAAGAAATTCAATTAAGAACATTAGAAGACTCCACAAACTCCTTAGAATGATGATTAACGTATTCAACACATGTGATGTTTTGAATCGGTATTCATGTGGAATAGATGAGAAAGAAACACAAAATATGGTTCAAAAATTCCAAGAATATCATCATAAGCGAGACTCAACGAAAAATGAGAAAGAAAAATTTAATTGAAGGATTTTCCATGTTTTTCCTTTCTTGCATTGATCATGTGAATTTTTGAGATGTTGATACATCATTTGGATTTTCAAGTTGAATTTTTCATTTTGTAAGAACTAGTCAAGGAAGATCTTAACATGTATTTTCTATTTTATAATGAAATTAAATTTTTTTCCCCTTTCTCTCTTTCCCTTCTCTATAAATGCAAAATGTTGAGGCATTAGAAAGGGTTGGTGACTTTTGTAAAAGAGATTATAAGATAGAGTTGTAAAAGAGAATAAAAGCTGTTTGTTTTCAATCATTGTGATAAGGAATATAAAAAGATACATTACAAAATGTGTGTTGTGGTTGTATTTATGTATTTAAGGTATTGGTCTTACGTTTCTATGCGTTATATTGTTCTTTAAATTATGATATCTTGTTCATTAAATATTCAACAATTTATTACTCTTTTAGCTTGTGTTATTATCTTGAGATCTGTGTTTTCCAAGGAAAAAGCATGTTTTTCACTTATTTTTCCTTCTACTTATACTCTCAAATTCTTGCAATTACACAAATTCAACCTCCTTTACATGACATGTTTCATGCAATCAAACTTCCACCCCTAGGTCAACATAATTAATTCTAGGGTGGAAGTTAGTGTAATAAACATGTCATTGTATGGTAATTAATGTGGGTAAGTGTATAAATAAGTGTTTTTCCATGTCATTCGTACTCGATGCGATTTCATAATTCAAATTTTCACTCTTTCTTTCACATTTCGAAAGCGTGATTTGTGTTTTCTTGCCATTTTGGTCATTTTTTCTTGGTTTTTCAACTTCTAGCCTCTTTTCCTAGTAAGTTATTTTCTTGTTTATATTTCCTCCTTTTTTGAGGTTCTTGTTTAAGTTTTCCGCATCACTTGTGAATGTAACTTTACTGAGGAATTTATGCTCATTTTTTCTTATTTTTCTTTTCCCCTTTGTTTGTTGTCTTTTCGACTATGAAGAAACTTAATTTTCCTCCTAAGTCCCTTTATTTTTATAATGATGAACATGTCAAGAACCTTGACATGAATTTATCAAGATTTTTGACCTGTCCATCATGATAAAAATCCTATTCTAACAAGGAAAAAAACACTTATGGATTAACTTATTTGGTTTAAAGAATTTTCGGTGTGTGAAAACAGTCTGCAGTTCCAAATGTGCATCGAGATTTGAAGTTACAAAGCAAGTGTTGATCCCACCGTCTTTCAAGGTTTTCCAATTGTAAAGTAAGGTAATCATCCCAACAATGTATCAATTTTTCAAGGTTTCCAAACATAATAAGATTTCTTCCTATGTTTCGAGGATTTTCAATGTGTTTGACAAGGCCTAAATCTTGATAGTCTATTAGGTTTTCTGAGTTTTAGAGTAGGGTTGGGTTCCCAATGTGCTATCATAATTTTCAAGGTGTTTTGTAGGGTACAATGCCTAATTTTTTATTCTGGCCATTCGGGAGGATCCTTAGGAAAATTTCTTTGATTGATTACTCATGTCCGATATAGGAAAAGGTAGAATATTTCAAAGAGGTGAAGTACAAATATCAAGGGGTTGTGTCCCCCTCTAATATTAATATTAGATACGCTGAGCTAGGACACATCGACATAGAGGACTTCTAAAATAGGGTCAACGAATCCTCTCAAACTGTATGGATGCAATGTATCTACAACAGTGGATTACCCATTATTGCTACCTTCCCCATATCTATTCAATGCCGAGAATTCATCCTTATTACTAAAAATCATTATGATCCTAAATCTAGGTATGTCAAGAATCAATATGGTGAAGTGGTGATTCATTTAGATACTAATTATTTTTATGCTCTCCTTAGGTTTCCTAACTTTACCATGTATGTCAACACCTACAATAAGAAGTCCCAAAAGGCTTGGGATGACAATGAAGATGATTGCATTGAACATGTCAATAAGAAATATTTGGTAAATTCTAAGCCTTCAACAACTAGGTTCCCAAATACCTTGCCTTGAAGTGATTTCATCCTTCAAATTAGTGATATCATCACACTATTTAGTAGAGTCTTTGGACTCCTAAAGATAGATAATTCCAAGGGTGAATGTAACAATTTATCATCGTCATACATAAGAAAAAATAACTCTTTAACCAGGGTGAATTCATTAGTGACACAATTGATAGTTGGTTGAAGGAAGTGCTAACGTCAGGGAAATTCTATATGAACCCATATGTTACCTATGCCACAACAGGTATGGGACTTTACCTTGGGTTAACTACCTAAGGAACTACGTCTATGGATTATGTGTACAAATTCTACCCCACCACTTCAATAAGGTGAATGATGCCTTTTCTATAACATCATCATCTAGATAAATATCTCTCAAAATTTAAGTGCACTAATGTATCTTGGAATGTTATATCTCCATGGGGATTCATTTTCCTTCAATTTACAACTTTCACCTATCTTTGGGTAGGAAAATTCCAAGGGTCAACATATCTTCTACCAAGATTTCTAAGTGATAAGTGTATTCTAATGGAATTTGTTAGGTGGTTGTTGGACCTTCATAAATTTCAACATAGTAATTACATGGTGCATATTCTCTTCCCCATATCTATCGGTAGTTATAATTACACATCAATAATCAAGGCCAAGAATATTGTGACTGAAATGTAGGAGATGATCAAGAAGTGTCTTCATTCAAGGCCTAGATTTGATTATCAAGGTGTATTGAAAGCTTACGAAGCACTTTGTACTTTCATGTCCAGGACATTGAAGATATTTTCACCGATTGCGAGGATGAGGTGGAAATCAAGAGAGCATACAACAATCATTTAGATTTTGATTAGGCAACATTATATATAATCTTTCCACCATTCCTTAGGGTGTTTTTAATGATGGGGATGACTTGGATCCCTTTTACAATCAAATGAATGTTGAGAGCTTGGATTTTCCCCTAATTTATTTGTTGATCAAAGAGTCTTCTTCCATCAAGGAGAGATTCGCTCAGGTTATGCTCTGAACCAATTCTTAGTTGTATTCAATGAATATTCATCCCAATGACCCCAATTTCCCAAAAGTGGTAGTCACTTCTGCATCAGAGGTGGGCCCCTTTCGGGAAGAAAAATATAAAAGTGAAGTTCCCGAGAAGAAGTTGAAGTTTAATTTCTATAGTAGTGGATCCAAGACTACTCCTCCTCCTTCTTCTGCTCCATCTACAACTATCATTGATGTTGATTCCCCTTCTCCTCAATATATTAAAGAGATATCAATTGTCATCATGGTCAATCCTTCTCCTTATTCTTCCCTCTTATCACCCATGTGGTCCCTATTGTGACCTTATTTCCATATGTGACCCTTCCCATCACATCCATTTCACTATTTTCTTATCCTCACCCGTATTCTCCCCTCCTGTTTAATCCTTTCCATTTTCTTCATCCTTTCTAATCTCATTGGTTACTACTTCCATTCCTCCCACCCCTACACCTTCATCTCTGCAAGTGTCACTTATGGCACAAGTATTTTCATCCCTTTATATTCTCCCATGGAATGAGTATGACATTTGGTTCTCCTCACATAACCCAACTCTACTCTCCATATACTGATTTATATTTCATGCCTTCTTCCCCTCCCTCATTTTCACTTGTTTCCACAAGTATCATCTCCACTCCTCCATCCTTTGTGACCACATTGCTTACTCCTTCCAATTCCACTCTAATGATCACTTATATTTCTCAATAATCACCTCCCTCTTCCACTCCATCTTGGCTAACCATCCAAAATTTAAAGAAGAGGAAGAAGGTCATTCCTCATGAGGCATTTGAATTCATCATGATAACCCCTGCCCATCTCACAGATCTAAGAATCCCAAAAAATTTCCCACATCACCATTGATGTATCAGGTCAAAGGTTCATTGAGATTTTTGTTCTCGTTGTTGATAAGACCAAGGAATAGATCACTAGTTCTACCTATCATATAACCAAGGTAGCATTGGGGAAAGCCATTAATTAAGGTGCATACTAGGATGTGCAAGTAACCATGGATAATCTATTTAAAAATCTCAAGGAAACCAAGGATACAAAATATGAGCTAAATAATAAATTGGAACAACTAAGAACTATTATTCTCAAGCTCTTTGAACCAACTCAGGTTCCCTCTCTGGATTCAATTGGCTTTGACATAACATCCATGCCAAAAATGGAAAATATTGAACATATAGGGTGAGAAATGGATATATGGATTCAAAATCTCTAACTTAGGGTATAATGATAATCAAATAAGTTTTCAATGTCTATATTGATATTGAGAAGGAATGATCAGTTTTTAAAAAGATGAACATTGCGTTTCAAGAAGAACGCGATTATTGGGAGTTGACCTTATAATATTTTGGTAAGATTAAGAAGGTTTATTCAAATATCCTTGTCCAAGAAGGTATAATTGATGATAAATATAGGATCTTCAAGTTTTACTAAGCCATTGAATTTCAAGTCAAAATTTTACAAGAATCTTGTGAAAATCTTCAAAAGGCCATGGAGCTGGCCATTTATGCTACCAATGATATTGATGATGAATTGTCTAATATATTTATCATGTTCTAGATTATGAATTACATTTTTTTTCATCGGATGACCTATTTAAAGAGTTAGTTGAGAAAGAATACTTATCCGAGAATGATGTTGAATTAGAAACAATTGACAAGATGGTTTTTTGCCAAAATGTTTTAAGCAATTAGGCCAAGAACATTAGAAGAATTAAAAAACTCTCTAGAAGGATGATTAACGTATTTGACACATGTGACATTTTGAAATGGTATTTATGTAGGATAGATGATAAATAAACACAAGATATGGTTCAAAAATTCTAAGAATATCATCATAAGTAAGCTAAGGAGGAAACTAAGAAGGAAAAATCTGATTGAAGGATTTGCCATGTTTTTACTTTCTTGCATCAAGCATGTGAATTTTTGAGATGTCAAGACATAATTTGGATTTTCAAGTTGAGTTTCTCATTTTGTAAGAACCCATCAAGGAAGCTCTTAATGCATAGTTTCTATTTTTAGAACGTAATCCAAATAACTTCCCTTTCTCTCTTCCCCTTGTCTATAAATGTAAAATGTTGAGGCATTATCAAGGATTAGGGATTTTTGGAACAAGAGCTTATAAGGTAGAATTGTAAAGGGAGAAAAACATTGTGTTTTCAATATTTGTGCTAAGGAATATAAGATATGCATTAAAAAATATGTGTTGCAATGTTATTTCATTATTTAAGGTATTGTTCTTGTTGGCTAGATTTTTGCATAACATAAAACCTAGGAAGTCATGAGATAAATCTCCCTCATTTACCGGTGAGGCTCCCATTTTAGATTTTTCAATTAAAATATGCCGAGTATCTATATGGGTTTTTACTTTAACTATTAAGCTCATGAACCATAGTTATGCAGTTCTACAAATAAGTAAAGTAGCATTGTTTAAGAAAGGAAATATTTAAAGAAGAAGGGAATTGTATAAACACAAGGAAGAAATGGGGAAGATGTGCATCCCAATCAATAGATAACAGAGTTGATTATATTCACATAGAAGAAACTAATAGATAACAACACACATAATTATAAGCAAAGGAAGCTCTAGATCTAGATCTAAAATAACACAAAGTTTATTAGAAGATCTAAGATAAAAAGCTAGAAACAAAATGCACCGTGACACAAAGTTCTCCGAGAAATCTGCTCCTTTATATTTCTTTGCTTCAAGTGGCTCTCAGAGGTTTCAACACAAAGTCTAGAACACAAGAATGCTACTTACAAATTCTCATCATTAACTCAAAGGTTCTTCTTCTACTTATAGAATGTAGAAGGGAAAGTACAAATGGGAAACTCAACTAAACTGAAACATAAACAAGAAGTAAAGATGACATCTGGCAATCATCCTCCACTAACTCCTCCTTAAGTGACACATCTATCACTTAACTAATAGAATTGTTCCACATAACTTAAAGTAATGGTTTCAAAACCAATAACTTTAAAGTTTTACAATTTCATCCAGGAATGTGGAAAATAGAAGAAGAAAGAATAGAAGAAGAAGTCAAGCCAGCTATAACATTTATATCTTCTTTTTGTTCTGATACTGAATATACTTGTCGAACATGTAATTCAACATCTTCCCATCTGTCTTAGCCACAACTTCCTTTTCTATCCTAAACTACATCAATCCTTCGTTCTCCTAAAGTACGACTCTATCTCCTCCCATTTGATGGTATGTGTCAGGTAACATAGTCCCATCATCTTTAAGATCCACGGTATACGTACTAATCTAAAGTAGAAAACTTGCCCATCTAATAGCCTGCTGAAATCATTCTTTCTAACCTCGTACTCACTTTTTACTTCATCTAGAAATCCTCTAATGAAGGAACATGTGTATACTCCTGGAGATCGTCTTCCTGGCTACTCCGAATGGATCAAAGTTCAGCCGTGCTAGGAAAAACTCTTTCTCGTACTTAGATAACATTTCCACTTCTAATCCTCGGGCTTTATGAATGCTTTGGCATCTATAATGTCCCACAGTGATTGGGAAGAAGCCCGTATACTTGTGCCATTTATCTCTGAAGGTTGTGTATCTCCACAAGTTGTCTACTCAACTCCATGGTGACCAATCTATCATTCGGATATCTGGGTAACTTAACTGGTTCTCTAGAAAATCTGGTGACCCTAAGGTATGTGAAATCCACAAACTGAATGAAGAGACTACCAATTCTAGATACAACTTCCCACGCTTCCTTACTCACCCTGTTGGCCTTTAGGTCCTTGTCTAGCTTGTAAATGAATTCATAGAAGAATCCATCGTTGACCACTTTGAAATCTTTCCTACATGTAGGTACAATAAGTTGTGGGTAGCACTCGAAAATGGGGTCCTTAGAAAGAACACCACATCTATCTAGCTTGGAGAAGATGCCTTGTGAAGCTGCTGCATATACCAAATAAGAAGTCATTTTGAAGCTAAAAGTATGCTTCACATTCAAGTTGCTCACCAATGTTGTCGCTAATGATTTTTGACCAATTGATTATTGAATCAACCTTGTTGATTTCAATGGTCCTGATGAAAGCATACATCCATGTGTGGAAGGTGTGAGCGTTTGCTTTGCCATTTATCCTACATAACAATTTGGCAATATCGTCTACCTCCTGTACCAGATTGGACCGTGGAAGAGTTCTTGGGAACTTGGAAGGAGATCTGGGCTTCTTCATGTATATGTTGTTCATTATGTTCACACAGTCAACTCTATGCTTCTCCCACCTGCTGTCAGCATCCTGAATGCTAATAGAAGTCACCACCTTTCATGCCGGAATCTTCAAACAATAATTGATGAACTGTGCGTCCAACTGAATTATTGTTTTCCCCGTAGCATCTTGGATTGATTTGGATGATGGATGGTAATACCTATCACACTCCATAATGAACTCTGACAATTTAGGCTATGTATGAAAATGTTGCAGATCGAATAATTCCACTTCTTTTAACTGCACGCATGAGGGAAGTCTTCTTTGCTCTAGATCATTAATCAATTCGAAAGAGGTTCGGACCTAGATCTGTCTCCAATGTCTGTGAATTTGGAAGTGATGCATGACTCCGTTGTGCTCTCTTTTTCATCCCTCTTTACCATGGTTGTGTCTATCTTTGTCTAAACAATTCTTTTTCTTCTTACTCAGCTGGAATTCTTCAAAACTGGTGCAGATCTAGATAATTCTTCATATTTGGAAGATATATTCAATGTATTGGACATTGATTTAAGCTCCCTTTCTCTTATAAAACACCTGTAATGAATTCATGCAATTAATTTAGACAAAGATGGCAACCCGAACATGAACAATGGATTTTAATCATAAAAATATGCATAATTCAAGCTTACTTATCGCCCCAAAATTGATGTTTTATTTACATGCAAAGAAAACATGAATTTTACCAACTTCACCAAGAACTGTATCACTTATGCAAACAATTATCTAGACACAAATCAACCTCCTTCAACCTATGCACCAAAATTGGAAGCTTTCAACCGTGATGCCATATATTTTTTTCTAATGTTAATTTAAATGATGCAAGCACACTAAATTTTTAGATTTTATATGTAATGCACAACTAAATATTTCAAGTGTATATTTCATAACTATATATTTTGCATATTTCTAAACAACAATTCTTCCAAATGAAGGCATTGAAAATAAAAAGTTCTTGGTTTCATTATAAACTCAAATGACAATCTTACAAGATTCTTAGAATGCAGTAAAAATAGAAACTTTCTTAGTGATGACCAATGTTTTCAAGAAACAATAAGTACAAAATGGTTATATACAAGAGTGAGAAACTTTACAAGCCACATTTATTTACAACATGAAGGTAATGCCCACAAAAGATGAGGATGACCAAGATGGCAAGAGGCTTCAACTATCTCCAACTTGAGCTCCAACTCCAATACTCCTACAAGAATCCAACTCCAAGAGAACATGGCTTGTTTACCACCCAACCAATAGGCATCATCACATGCCTTTCCATGGTTGGAAGTCATGCTAGCCTCCCCCAAGCCCATGGGAGAGAGGAACTAGCTTCCACAATGTGCACAAGTATAATGGGGATTTAAACACACAACAAGAGAAAACATAAGACCATTCAACCATTTAGACCTACTATACAATGAAAACAACACCAAGAGGAGAACAAGGTCAACCTCACAAGGGGGAAGAGAGGAAGTAGGATGCCCAAATCAAGGTGTCCAACCATAGGAGCACCAACAAATACATATATACAATACTCCTTATACCTCCTAATCATTCATCCTCCTTATTCCTCCTTTATGCTATAGAAATCCTTCTTGGGAGGATTTTCAAACCCAAGAGGGTTTCCTCACCAAGAATGGGGAAAGGTTCAAGCCATGTGAACCTTTCTCCCACCTCAAACCATATGAGGGGATGAGAAGGGACCTTCATGGCTTGACCAACAACCATGAGGTTTGAGAGGGAAATCCCTCTCTCTTCCCCTACATTCTCCAAAAACCATCATTCCAAATGATGGTGGAGAGAAAACAAAGAAAATAACAAGAACAAACAAACAACCACATTCACCATACAACTTCACAACACATCATTTCACACACTATTTTATTGATCAAACATAGTTTACAAGATAAACAAAACTAAGAAGAAAAAGGTTAAGAACCCTACCTCTATAATGCTTTCCAAGACTCTAAGCTTTTCCCCTTTGTCCAAGCTCCCCTCCAAGCTCCCAAAATTCTCCAAGTGCTCCAAAAAAAAAAATGAACCAAGAAGACCCATTCCTTCCACATGAGGAAGAATAAAAAGAGGAACCCAAAAGTTTCCTCACCAATGAGAAAGTGACAAGTGTCACCCCCTCTCCTCTCAAGAGTCAAAGATTCCAAAAACCAAATAAGTAAGAGTAAACTCACCTTTTATTCCTTTTCATCCAAAATACCAAATATTAAAATAAAACAAAGTGGAGCAACTTTTAACACTTTCACACAACCCAACCATCTTACATGGATGGTGACTAAAGAGGGCTAAATGGGAGGAAACTCCTCCAAACCTTGAAATAGACCCCCTACCTATTAGGTAGGGTCCAAGGGCCCATTTTCATGCTAAGGGAACCCCAAACTCAAAAGGGGTCCCAAAATTACCCAAAATTACCCAATTTCGGGTTTGGCATGCTTGGGAACATGGGTAGAGGTGTGGGGTCCACCCAAGGTTCACATGTGGTCCCCAATCCCTTCTACCAACACACACACACACACACTTTCCCAAAACCAACATTTAACTTAAGATAATATCATTAAACCCCTAAGCTAGTTTTCTTAATAAAACACACCCTAAACCTAATTAATTTTACAAAACAATATTACATTACAATTGAGGGTTCACCCATGGTGCCCAATTAAATACATCTATTCTAAGGCCTCAAACATTTAGCATGGTTAGGACTCAGCCGTGGGCCGCTTGTGCACAATTGCGTAGCTACCACGAAACCCATGCTCTCCTATACATCACATGCACACTCATTGCACACATTAACCGCATCTGCATTCAATATAATAAACATCATCTATACATCACAATCTCAATCAAACTTATAATGTCCGAACATAATTTACAATTGATAGTGCAATGCATACAATTATCCACATAGTTTGCCATGAATCATCCACAAATAAAATTGCAACGACATACACTTAGGTTAGCATGAAAATCACCATCATTAAATCCAAAACACTATATCATTAATCAAATCAACCATAAGAGACTAACATCTAACCAATAAGTCTATCATATAACCCTGTTAGTGTCATCAAAATCATAAGAAATATATCAGTATACGAATCTAATCCAATTGGCGCTACGCGCCCAAAATGCCATAATGTCCATGAGGATAAAATATCATAGTAAAATGTCCAAAGTCTATCAGAGTCTCAATCACAACATGTCTAGGTATAAAGGAACCAACAGATAACTGGAGCTATAAAAATGTGGGCACTACATCAACATTAATTTCACCTTCTTCCCGAGCAATAATACTCTCCAAATGGGGAATTTTTTTGTCTAGGCTGCCTGCCTCTGCATTTGAATTAATTAATTCATCCTTATGGCAGCCCTTACTTATATAATCTTCACATTTCTATAATTAATTAATGCCTTTCCTATTCCTAGAAATTAATTAATTATTTAATGATCAGGGATAATTTCTAAGAGTTCCTAAACATCTCTAAATGGTGTCGGTGTAGAAGATCATCTCGAGAGCTTTCCAACGATGTGAGAACGCAACAAACGGACATCGGAGCTCTACATCAGATATGTTCCTGGAAAGTTCGATCGATGGGAAAGTCAACTCTGGTCAATGGTCAATATTGGGTACTGAATCGCACCGTGACATGTGGCTTGCCAACACTCATCGAATTCACTCGATTTGCCTATCGGGAGACGACAAGTGGACTACAGGATTATTTCTATTCCACATTATATGGGTCGAAATAATATTATTTTGGTAAGGTCACTTTCCAAACGCCACATGTATATATTAATGTGTATACATTAGTATTAAAACATGCATATGTTTTGAGTTGTTTGGGAGGCATTAAGCCTTGCCACGTGGAAGAAGGAAATTGGAGTGGTGGTAAGGGGGCCCATGCGTGGACTGTCCCACGTGAAGGATGGAGTAGGTAAGATAAACCTTACCCAAATAATAAAGGCGGTCAAATGTGGGTTGAATACCCACTTTAGCATATAAAACCGCCCTCTTCTCCACATGGCCGCTCCACATGGGATTTTTATCCCTTAACACATGCAGCCGCGCCAAACTTGGGTTCTAACCCATTAAAATATTCAAATGCGGCTAAATTGGGTATTAATCCCATTTTATATGCAAACCGCCCAAGTGGGAAATATTTTATCCCAATTTACATGGTACGGGCTAGGTTAAAAATAGCCTATGGATAATATGCAAGTGCATTATTTTTGGGCCCTAAAATTGTATAAATAGGGTACCTAGTTCATTGTATTGGACACACAACACGAGCTTATTATTTGTTAAGCTTGTTGTGGACACACAAACTTCGGAGAAAGCTCATTCCTAGATGGCTGGAGGTGAAGTCCGAGCTCTAGGAGAATGAGAAATTGTTGTGTGAAGACCTAAATTATTTAGGCATTGTATATTTTTATTATTATTGACCTATTATTTGTTAGGCAATAATAAATGAAATATTTGTGGCTAGGAGTTATTCAAACTACCTAGTTGGCCCATAAGCCCACACTAAGTACTTGTAAATCTGGATTGTCGACCTGGAGTGCTAGCTTTGCATTGTTTGCGTCGGAAGGCGATCACACCGAAGGATATTGTGCATCGGGAAGGTGTAAGTCGGGTGCTATTTTTTTTTCCTTGTCAAATCGAAGAACTAGTGTCACTCGATAGGCAAGTAAAATTCCATTAGGTTTTCTTGTGAAAGTACTATTGTAACTTACAAGTTTTGACTAGTGGAACGGTTTGATCACGAACCCGTAGACGAGGCGTCAGCAATTCCGAACTCCGTAATCAATCTGTGTGCAATTGCCATTTTTGTCTTGCATTATTTTAAATTGATTACTTAAAAGGAGTAATTTATCGGCAAATATTTATCGCCTATAAGGGTCCGAGATCGGTCATAATAATCTGATTATTTTCAGATCATTTAATAAGCTTTACTCTTCAAATGGGGCGTCTATTTTGTGCATGCTTATGACTACCATTAAATAAATTAAATTTATTTAATTTTAGACTTCTGCTTCTAGTTAAGTCAAGCCTCACAGTATCCTTTGACCTTAGCCACTAAAAATAGGAATTAATTAAATCATTTAATACTTAAAAAGTATTATTTCTCTCCCAAATGGGGCACACTTTTTGACATGAAGGGGCTGCATTAAATAAATAATATTTATTTAATTTTAGAACAGTCTATTTCCAACTTCCTTTTGTCCACTTTCCTTTGTTGACTTTTTCACAAGCCTGGCGCCAAAATTGGAAGAGAAATTAATTAAATTAATTAATTTAAGGTTGCCTTTCTTTCCCTAAAGGGGTCGCACTTTTTGGCATAAGAGATTTCTATTTTTAAAAGTCAGATGACAATGGGATTATTTACCCTGCAAGGCAGCCCTGAAAATCCCATGATTCACTTAAGTCGTTTGACTTTCATAATGAGATTATTTACCCTGCAAGGTAGGCAATAAAATCCCATGATTCACTTAAGTGATTTTTCTTTTATTCCACAATGGGAATTTTTACCCTGTAAGGCAGGTAAGAAATTCTTACCCGCTTGCCTCTAATTTTCCCATTGTGACTTAAGTGGCATTGCTTCCATGGGAAAAAGTACCCTGCTAGGCAGGTACAAAATTCCCACCTGCCTACTACTTCCAAAAATCCCATGATCCACTTCAAACCCTCTTTTTCCAAAAATGCGGTTAGCCCGAGGAAGAAGCTTTTTGGTGCATGACTTTGTCTTTTCCAAGATAACCAGACCTGATGGTGAATTCCTTACGGAACAATGTGCATATGTGATCTCCGGATACTCCAGTGCTAAGAATCAGGCCAAACTAGCAAAGAGTTGATCAGGAGAATTTCACGAGAAAATCGAAACGGAAAACAAAAAAAACACAAAACATTGCGAATTCACAAATAAAGCCTAGAATGCATTCTTGGTTAAAATCCTATTGGTATATGGGAATAATGACATGTACGTGTTGTTAATAAATCAGCAAAGACCCCCTGGATGTTGATCAGACTTCTAGTTTGACATCTTGGACATCCAAAGTGTGATTGCACAACATTGAATCCTCTCCCCAGTGTGGGACTTGTAAAATGGGAGAGGAATCTCCAAATTAGAGGTTGGTTCCTCAACTCCTCCGATCAGATATATCACTTATAAGTTGCGGATGTTTGAATTCCTAGTTCCTACCCAAAATTCCAAGGGGACAAGGATAGGGAATGCAAGAAAATGAAGCTAATGCTAATGAGGTGATGCACCAAAGGAGTTACAGACACCTGATACTATAATACATACACAATCCACAAGAAAACACAGCACAAAGCATGCACAAATTGCTCAAGATGTAATGAAATATTAGGAAATAATGGTAGATATATGAAAGGATTGAGGATTTTAATCACAGAGCATATATTAACATTCCAGATCCAATACAATGCATTACAGTGATCAAGAGGCAAAAGGGTGTCTTGTATTATACGGAAAGGTAAAAATTTCCACAAATTTTGCCAAAAAGGAAGAAATAGGGAAGTTGCAGAGCTGAAAAAGTGTCTCCTCTTTCAAAAATGAACCCATTCTGGCTTTTACAGTGCAAGCCATGACCCTAGGAGAGAGAAATGTGGGAAAATGTGGGAGAGCTTCAACCACCGACCCAAAACACATTAAAACAACATGGGAATCCTTACAAGCCCATCCCCTAACATTTTTTGCCATGCTTGGAGAGAATGCGAGCCATTCTTCATTAAAAATGGTGGTTGAAATGTCATTTCTGTCCATGACCATGTGCCAGAGGAATTTTTTTCATTTTTATCTCTCTAAAATCCATCAAAATGAAAAAATGACCCTAGAATCTTGTAGAGAATTTCACCAGATTTCCATTGATATAAAGAACGTGAAAAACTGAGCTTTAGATTGAAAGATATGGCCGTTTGAAATTTTAGGGCAAAACAGGGCCAAATCGGATTGGCGAGGCAAAATTTTTAAATTTTCCACTTTTTGGTCATTTGGAAATTTTTCCAAAAATTCCCTGCGCTCCACCATTTTGGGTGCCACGTGGCATGTTTTGATTGGGTGCGGGCCTTTAATGCTTCATTTTCCATTGTTTTGCCCTTTGGAAAATTTTCCAAAAATTCCCACCGGCCGATGATCTGAGGACACGTGGCATGTCTTGATTGGCGCGGGCCTATCCTCCTAAATTTTTGATCACTATTTGATCCTACTTCTTGACTCGAGACACATGGAAAAACCCCATTGGTTGTGGGCTTTCTCCTTCCTTTTTTCCCTGCGGGCCTATCCTATATTTTTTCCGCCACCGGACACGTGGCAAGATGTGATTGGTTCGCGTTCGAGGTGGACTTTCCTTTTGAAATTTCTCTTGATTTTTCTTAGGGAAAAATTCCCAAATTTCCCCCGTCTTCCACCGGTCTGAGACACGTGGCATCATCTCATTCACCGCGGGCCCTTGGGGCAAACATTTTTCTTTTCATTTTAGCTTTTGGGAAAAAATCCCAATCCACCCCCGCTCAAGAAACTCTCGAACCATGGGGACACGTGGCGTAATATGATTGGTTGGCGGGGGCAGCGGGCCAAAAACTTCTCCATTCCCTTTTACCAAAACACTTCGCCAAAATTCCAATCTTTCCTTCGCCCTCCGAAGGTCCGATGCCATAGGACACGTGTCGTAACATGATTGGTCGATGGGCCTTCCTTTTGAAATTTTCCATGGCGCTAACACTTAGTCGATTTTTCAATTTTTCCCCCTAGACACGTGGCATAATCTGATTTATCAGCGGGCCTACAGGGTAAAATATCCTTTTGAAAACTTTGCAAAACACTTAGTAAAAAAACCAAGTTTTCCTCCGACCCCCACCACTTCCTTGAAACATGGTGACATTTAATTGGGTACGGGCCTTTCAGGGAAACTTTCCCACAAAAATTCCACCGGGCCATAACTTCAAAAATACATGGAGTTAGGAGGAAAACTTTACCTTTTTGGAAAGCCGAGAAAGAGCTCTATCCAATGGTGCCACTTCCAGAAAGTTTTTGAGTGCCTGAAAAAGCAAAAAATTATGACTGAGGCACAAGAGAGGGAAGAAGGAAAGGAGTTATCCACAAAATGAGCAAGGGGTGCATTTTGGATAACAAGATGATCACAACAGGTTAAACCGAAGCACAATTTGCCTCAAACAGGATCAAAATAATTAAATACAAATTTCTCTGCGAGTAAATCCCAACGACGAATATAACAATTTTGGGCATCTAAGTATTTGGTGAAAATGGCTAATATGGCTCATTGGGAATATCTTGACACAATACAAGAATTTTCTGGCAATAAAAACACAAAATGACCCATTATTTTAAAAGTACAATTTTTTTTAAATAGGGTACTCTCGGATTTCGGGATGAAATCGGGGACACCATTCTTAAGTTCAACGTGTTATACTATTCTTTAAATTCTAGTATCTTGTTCATTATATCATCAACAATTTATTATTGTTTTATCTCATGTTATTATCATTAGATCTATGTTTCCTAATGAAAAACACATTTTTCACTTATTCTTTCCTTATACTTATACTCTCTACTCTCATATTCTAAAACGTTCTTCCATCCCCATCTACTTTTCATTTTGCAAGAAATAAATCTCTGTGAAGATATCCCAACCTATAATGGTTAGATTAGTGTAAATATTGTAAATATTATTTAGTGTTATTAGAAAAGTAATACATATATCACCTCCTCTTTATTTGAGGAGGGACTTTTGTCCCACATGTTGTGGTTAAAAATTGTATTTTTCCTTTACAAAAATCCAACCAAAATGTCGAGGAAAAGAATATCATTCATGAAGCATTTCCTCAAAGATCCATTAGAAGTAGATTCTTCATCAACAAGAAGCTTCCTATCTCCAGATTCTCACTTCTCTCTCTTCTCCTCTCTCCCCTTCCCTCTCTCTCTAACATCCTATTTCTTCATTGGGAATGTAATTTTTCACTCTTTCATCTTATTCACTTAAGTGACTTAATTTGGCATTGTAAAAGTGTTTTTTCAAAAACAAGAAAAAACTTAACTTCATTCCTTAGGAATGTGAAAGGTCGAAGTGGTGGTAAGATGAAAAGTCACATGTGGGGAGAGGAAGATACATTTTGTAAGATATAAATTGGGATGCATTCTCCATTCCAAAGGGTTGGAAATTGTTGATTGTTTTTATTTGTTATATTTCACTACTACTTCAAGTAATAAAGATACATTCTTCTATATCCTTTCCTATATTCTTCCATAATCTCTATTTTCCAACTTTGCAAGCATTGTAATCTTGTACAACCAAGAAGGAACTATATGTCTTTGATAAACGAATCAATAAAACTTTGTGTCTCTTATTTATTAGTCTTGTTACTTCTTACATGGTTAATTTATTTCTATTTAATGTGGACCTACTCTAGCTAATATGCGTGAAATATATAAGTATACTCATAACATTAACCCCCTCTATCCATTTCCACATCTCCTCTTTACCTCTCTTCAAAGAAAATTCCTCCCTTGTACATTGTACAAGCACTTTACCACAAGTTTAGTGGATTATTCCTATGTGATCCCTAGCCTAACAGCCACCCCATAGTTCTAATTAGTTTACATTCAATAAATGAGAGCCTCCCCATACCCAAGAATGGGGGCTTAGCCTCATGACCGTTGGTAGAAACTAATAATATTCTTGTAACAAATTATTCCACCAACAATTTTGGTGAATTTGTTAGGAATATTTTCCCTTGTGCACCCTATAAAGATATCTAAAATCCAATATATATATATATATATATATATATATATTCAAAAATTAAAGGTGACTCTATTAAGGAAAAATCCATGTCACATTCATTTCCCACATCACGAAGATGAATTCTTGTGATTTGTGTTCAACATCAATAAGTGACAACAACAATGAAGAAGAAGATAACCATCAAAACATCTATATTTCAGATCAACCATCATTCTTGACCAACTCTAAAAAAGCATGGATTTTGATACAATGATGGATTCTCTCATTTAAACTATAAATATGCATTAAGCAAAAGGAAATAAATTCATTGATGTTCATGCGCAAGTTCTAAAAAGGATATCTAGAATGGATAAAATTGTTGCATCTGATGATCCTACTATCAAATCCTTGTGGATTTAGTTCAAAAGGAGTGTTGTTAGAGGAAATAAAATGGGGATTACACCTGTTGATGATTAAGAGTCCAAGAATTTGATGAGGAGGATGCAAAATAGATATGAAATGTTGTAGGCACATGAGGATGAAAAACATGAGAATGAATCTTCAGATGAGGTAAGTGAAGAGAAAAATCTCAGAAGAAGAACCTCTTAAATGTAATGTTTTGGAATCTACATTGTTGTTTGAAAAATCAAAAAAATTTTATTTTTCCCCTTCCTTTGGATGATTTTCTTTCTTATGGAGATGAGGAAATGACATCCTTGAAAAGGATTGTGTAAAAAATTTGAGAGTTGTAGAAGGAAGTTCTGACCCCCAAATCAATCTTGAAATCCTAGCACACGTTGTGAACATGTAAGAAAAGTATGAGAAACTTGAGGTAATCTATAGTGAGAAGGATAATAATTTCCTTCCGGAAGTGGATTCTGATTAGTCTCCATACTATGAAGTGTTTATTCTAGGAATATACTTAAATATCACATATGACTATTATATTCCAAAGTGTCCTAATGAAAGTCCATTTAAAATTTTGGTGGATAATGATTACATCATAAAATTTGAGTTTCCATCCATAGCTGCACTTTGGCTTGAAGCACAATCCTTTGGAGAAGAAATGTGCATGAGAGATGAGAATTATTGTCTCATAATAGATGATCCAATGCTTGTTGATATTTCCACCAACCGTGAAGACATTCAAGAGATGAATCCTCCTTCTCTGCCATAGGTTCTTTAGGAGAATGATTTTGAGGTAATTATTGATGATTTCCTTTCTAATTTTGGCTCTTAATTTGATGCACAAATTCCCAATAATGAAATAAAACAAATGGAAGAATTCAATTTTCCAACGAAAAAATTTCTGATGAGTGCAAAGCACATGAATTATCTAATAAGTTGGTTTCCCTATTGTTGGTGAAATAATTTGTTGTAGGGAATATTATTGGATTTCACCAATGGTTATGGAGATAAATCCCTCCTTCTTGGATACGGGAAGCTCCCATCTATTGAATGAAAAATCAATACAATTATGGGGTGGACATTAGGTTAGGGATCACACATGAATACTCCACTAAACTTATGAAAAAGTGCTTGTATAATGTATAAGGGAGGAATTTTATTTGAAGAGAGGTAAAGAGGATATGGGGAAATGGAGAGAGGGGGTTAATGTTGTGAGTAGACTTACAAATTTCACACACATTAGCCAGAGTAGGTCCACATTCAATAGGAATAAATCAACAATGTAAGAAATAGTAATACTAATAAATCAAAGACATAAAGTTCTATGGATTCATTAATCAAAAACACAAATTTCCTTCTTGGTTGTACAAGATTACAATGTTTGCAAAGTTGAAGAGTAGAGAGAGAGAGTAAAAGAACATAAGAAAGGATATATAATAAATGTAGATTTATTGCTTGCATAGTAATAGTGACACAAATCCCAATAACTAAAAATAATCAACAATTGCCAACCCGTTATAATGGAAAATCCTTCTCAATTTATAGCTTACAAATTATCTCTTCCTCTCCCCCATATGATTTTCATCTTACCATCACATGTGACCTTTCATGTTTCGTGGAAATGAAATTAAGTCCTTTTCCTATTTTTGAAAAGGGACTTTTATAATGCCAAATTAAGTCACTTGAGTGAATTTTTATAGTAGGTATTTACCTTAGCTCATGTTCACCTAGCTACATTATTTAACTTTATTGTATTTATGCTCACCCACTTATGTGTGTGGATATTTCTTTTATTTATTTAGATATTAGGAGATATTATCTAGTTGTTAGGTATAGTTCTTTCCTTGATCTATGGTATTGACTAGTTCTTTCCTAGATCTATGGTATTGACTAGATCCTTGATGTCTAGTTCTCTCATAAATCTATGGACTTGACTAGTTCTTTGATGACTAGTTCTTTCCATGATTTATGGCTTGATCTACGACCTTGATTGGTTCTTAGATTGTTATTCCTTGCCTATATAAGCAAGATCCATTCTCATTGTATTTCATTGAGTTCTATAATAATATATGATATTGTTGCTCATTTGCTTGCAATGGTTTATGTAAAGTTATTTTGGAGAATTGCTTTCATCTTATTGATCGTGATGTTTGATTAGAATTTGTGTTCTTGGCTTGGCACGATTTGGTAATCATTCCTTTTATGAATAAGATGAAAAAGTGAAAATTTCCATTCCCAATGAAGAAATAGGATGTTAGAGAGGGAGGGAAGGGTAGAGAGGATAAGAGAGAGAAATTTGAATATGGATACATGAAACTTCTTGTTGACAAAGGATCTTCTTCTCGATGGATCTTTCAAGAAATGGTTCATGAATGAGATTCTTTGCCTCTAGCCTCCTATTAATTTAAATCATTTTGATTGCAACTTCCACTTCTCATGAGATGTGGACACACTCCAAGGCATCGAATAAGTGTTTAAAAACATTTTTGTGATACTTGTAATGAGTGGACCCGTGATGAATTCTTGATATTATAAACATGATGATCTTGGGTACCTTGGTAGCTTGTGGTTCAAGTGACAATATTTTACATGTACTAGTTTACTCGACATGTTCTTTTCCATGGTGGGATTCACATGATATCCCTCTTTTTGGAAAGATATTTTAATACAAAATTGGATTTGGAATGTGGAGATCATCACCTTCCTCCTTGTGAATCCATTGAAATTCACAATTAACCTTAGTGACAAATATATCTCCTTCTTGGATGGAATCAACATTAGGAGACCAACAAACCTTCTTGTCTACCCACTCCTTATTGAAAATGTCTTCTTCTATAAATAGGGAAATAAAAACTCTTCATTCACCATCATACTCATCAAACACGTTCCCATTCCAAATCTTGTGAAGATTTAGAATTTGGGCTCACCTTTATATACCCTATTTTATATCACTTTCCTTTCATGGTACACATCACTTAAACATGATGACCCCTTTTTATTCTTTAGGATGAACTGGCTGAAACAAATGATCTTGGAATTCACCTTGAGATTAAGTTTTTGGTATTTTTCAAGGGTTTTATTTCTTGTATAACACATAAAACAATTTCATACCCTTACAATTGAGAGTCATTTATCATGCATTCTTGTGAAGTAAACTCCTTGGTTATGAAGACCATGTTGTTAATGGTGTTTAGATCACAATGTTGTGCACATGTTAGGAAAAGCTCAAGATTCTCGAATAGATAAAGGATGTCCTTCTACACTAAATAATATACATGATATTATCTATTCCTCCACTTCTCCTTGAAGATAATTTAACATATTGGCTTTCATGTCTTCTAGAACCATTTGGGTGACATCAATGTCCCCCAAATCGAGGTATTCAATGATTAGTGTGGAGATTGGCTCCATACCTAAATAATTGAACTTCGTTATTAAAAAAGCAATGAGATAGGTGAATGTGAGTTGATACAAGTGAATTGATCCTGATTGCAATATTTTCTATTTTTAGCAAGTCATGTCTAGGATAGCTATTTTTAGTAAGTTTTCACAATTTTCACTTTTAGTGGTTTTTGCTTGTTTGGAGTAACACGAATGCTAGGATTTTACTATGTTGGAAAATTACTATATATATATATATGAGAAATTTAATAACTTACTATTTTTATATGGAGGTCTTCTGGGTTTTAGATTGGAATGAAAATGATATCAAAAGATTAGGTTTTATCTTAGATCTTCTCGCTCCAGCCATTTCAAGGATTTTTTTCTCCAAAACTCCGTATATCTGAAAAGAAAAATTTAGGCTATGAAAATTATATTTAATTATAAAAATTATATAGATATAAATGAAATTATTCTTATAGTCAAACTAAATACATTTTTGGAAGTATTGCATTAGTTAAATTTGATAGAAATCAAGTGTACAAATTGTGAGATATGAGTAACTTTTTGTTTTGGGGCATGATAGTTTTGAAATTTTTATAAGCATCAATGGAAAAATTAGAGTTTTTGGGAAAAATCACAGCATTTTAACTTTAAAAAAATTATAAAGTGTTTATGATTTGGGAGTTAATCATATTCACTATGCATAGTTTAACTTGAATTTGACCCAACAAGCTAAACCATGGTTGGAGGAGGGTTGGCATGTGGTTGAACCTTAAAAAATAGGGGAAAAGATGTTCAAGGTGAAAAAATATGTAAATAAGTGAGATTCACACCAAATGATTACAAGTGGCGGTGTAATGAAATTTGAGGGAGATGTAAGGGGATGCAAATGGATTTTAGGGGCTCAAGTTGGTTCTTTGTGTCTTGGGGTTAAGTTGAAGGATGAGAAGAGAAGTTTGATGTCCCAAATGTCCATTTTTTATTTTTTCAATCCAAGGGGACACCATCAGCTCATAATTTTTCCGTGGCGGTCAAATCTGCTTATGAGGAGGGGATAATGGGTTAAGTGATTTTGCAAGTTTGTGGCTCCTTAGGTGAAAAAGTGGTGTAGGGCAAGTTGTGAAAAGTGAAACCTCATGGGGAGTGAATTTTTTTCCCCATGCAAATTTTCACCTTGGGTAAAAGTGAAAGGGGAAATTTATCTCCTCAAAATGTTTTTGGTGCTTGGGAACATGCGAAAGGGGATTGGGTTGAGTAAGCGCAAGTTAGAGGTATCCTAGGTGCGAAAGATGTAAATTATAAGTTATAAAGAAAGAGCCATCATGGGGGAGCACAATTTTATTCCCCCATGTCCATTTTTCACCTTTGGGACAATACAAGTGGACATCACATTCTTTTAAGTGTTCCATGGGGACTTCTCATCATGTAAAGTGGATCTAGGAACTTAAACACCTCATATTCTTTGCCTAACACCTTGAGTTGTATTTCAAGTGACGAAACAATATGAATGGATGGGGGAGTAAAATTTTGTGTCCCACATGTCCCTCTTACACTTTGGGGAAAATACAAGGTGACATTGCATGATCCAAACGTGCTCATTCCTTTTGGTATTGTGATGTCATCTACCAACTCTATTTTAGGACATTGTGAGTGCTTTTTCTACCCTAGGAGAATGGAATGGTGTTTTGGGTTATATATTAGATTATTTTGACTCAAAATAAGATATTGATATAATTTCAACCATTATCGGGATCTAATTATTCCTAAAAATAGTTTTTATGGCATGTTCCACTTTTGACTCGAAGGGGCAGTTGCAATGTCATGGATTATCACATAAGATTTTGAAGTCTTGGAATAAATGTGATTTTCCCATAATGTATAGGGTTCTATATATTTACATTGAAAATTCGCTTCCTCCAAACTCCTCTCAAAACTCCCAAAATCATCAGGGAAAGTCAACTTTCTCCATTAGATTATAACATTCCTTGACTCGCAATGACCTTGTTTTTCTAGTTCAATTCCTGACACCACTTAGCTCTTTAGAATACCACCATAATTCCTTAAATGAATTCAATATTTATATGTTATTTGTTCCCTTTCATCCACCTTTTGGAGGGTATTTACTAGTTGCAAAATGGCCAAAAATGGCCCTTTTTATCCCTCTCAAGGTTAGTTTTTCTTCCTTAGATATTAAAAATTTCAATATCCTTAGGAATACATCCTCGCACATGAAAAAAATTCAAAATATTGTTAGCACATTCCTCATATACAAAATTAGGATGGAATTTTGGGTAGGTTGGCGAGAGGAAGGGTTTAGAGTGATGGGAGAGAAATTTTTAAGTGTGGGCTTGGTTGTCATGGCTAATTTTTTTATTTTACATGCTAGAAATTTAGCATGAAAACACCTGTCATCACCAAGAGAGTGTGATAGCAAGAATAACTAAGATTATGGATTTTTCTTTTCCTTATAGAGAAGAGAAGTTTATGAGAGATGTTCAACATGGAATAAATAACTCTTTCCATGTCATAACCCTAACATTATGTCCTCTATCCTTCCATAAGAAGGATGTATCGTGTGAGTCTTACCACACTAAGGATGAATTGGTATGTATACATTTAGAGCAACAAACAAATTATAAGCTAGAATAATCCTATGAATGGGGAGAGAGTCAACTTGTTATCATCACTTCTAGATTCCCTACAAATTCTAGAAATGAATCCATGCTGCAAATTTTACCCAAGGATGGTGACTACCTTCATGTTAAAAGTAGATATTCCATTTTTGAAAACATAGAAGAATGGCTTCTTATGGTCACAAGATATTAGACAAAGACTACATATATGAAAATTTTTAAACAAGTACCAAAGAGGTTATTGGACACAAATGCATTTTCTATACAATATCAATATGAGAATGGAAAATTGGTTTCCCTTCTTATTTTGAAATCATGAAGATCCATTGTGAGACCATGGCATGACTCAAGACTAGTTATTTTTGAGCTTCATAAGTGGTATGAATTCAGCCCATTATTCCATGATGGTACCTATTTTTCTCATCTCAAGATCGATGTGTGAAATTTTTGTATATTATTCCCCTTCCTATGTAACTTTACCTCACATGTAGCATAGTTTTACCTTATGTTGTGTTCTTCCCTTTATGTTTAGTGTGTTTCTTTTTTTTCCTCACTTGTGTCATTTCTTGTATTAGTTAGTAAATAAATGACTCATTACTCCAACTATCAAGGAACTGGTATTCTCAACCATGGGATACCTAAGGTTCTTTATTACCCCTTATGGTATAATATCCTTGAGTTAGATCCGTTGTTTTCATGTTAAATTTATAACATGAAAATTTCAAAAATGGTCGTGATAACCAAACCCCACTTGAAAATTCCTCTCCCGATCATTGTAAACCCTTCCTCTAGCCATCCTACCCATAGTGTCATCCTCATTCTATTTAGGAGGAACATACTAACAATATTTTTAAGTGTTTTTAATGTGCATAGATGAATTCATAAGATGATTGAGTAAGTTATTGGGGACTTAAGCGAACAAAATGTCAACCCTCGTGTAACCCTGGTTTAGCTTGGGTTGTTAAATTTGAGTTAAAAGTACAAGGTGAATGTAAATAACTACCAAAATAAAATACTTAAACATTTTTTAATTACAAGGGTTGTGCTTTTTTCCCCAAAACTCCATTGTTTCATATAAGTGTTGTTGGTTTTTCCCGACATCAATCTTAGAAAATGAATTTTTCTCATATCTCATAATCCATGTACCTAATTTACACCCAAATTCATTAGTACCCTCCTCCCAAAAACACTTTCATTTTGAATGTAAGCACATTTCCATTGATGACCTATATATTTTGTACCATTTAGTAGAAATTTTTAGCCCATATAGTTACCTTTAAAAATATACGAGTTTTGGAAAATAAAAATCCTCAACAATTGGAGCAGAAGATCCCAAGAAAAAAATAAGATTTTGAGATCGGTTTCATTCTCGATATGACACCTTAATACCTCCATATAAAAATATAAATTTTGACAAGTCTCATATGTCTAAATATAGTAAGTTTCTAAAATAGTAAACCTTCAGTGTCCATGTTACTCCAAACAAGTAAAAATCATCAAAAAGTGACAAAACTGAAAACTTACTAAAAATAGCCATCCTAGACAAGACCTGTTAAAAATATAAATTCTTGCAATCAGGCTCAAGTCACTTGTATTAACTCACATTCCACCTATCTCATTATTTTTTCCATCATGAAGGTCAAGTATTTAGGTCTAGAACCAATCTCAACACTAATCACTAAATACCCCAATGTGGGGGATAGTGATGTCACCCACATGGACTTGGAAGACTTGAAATCTAGAATGTTGAATGAACCATAAGGAGAAATGGAGGAAAATATACTATTATATTTATTCAAGGAAGGTGGCCAAACATTGTCTATTCAAAGCACTAAAATTTTCTTGAATGTGTGCACCATTATGATCCAAACACCAATAACAATATGGTCATCATAACCAAGGATTTTTCTTCACAAGAATGGGTAAGGAATAACTCACAATTGTAAGGCTAGGAAATTGTTTCATGGCTCAAACAAGGAATAAATACCTCATAGAATCTTAGAAACTTAATCTTAAGGTGAAGTCAAGAATGTATGTTTCAATTTATCATAAAGATCACAAAAAGGTGTCATATTGTTTAAGTGACGTGGATCATGAAAGGAAAGTGATATCGATAGGGTCCAGTAAAGGTGAGCCCCAATTCTCAATCATCTTCTCAAGATCTGGCATGGGAATGTGTTTGATGAGTATGATGGTGAACACAAAGTTTCCTCTTTCCCCATTTGAATAAGAATACCTTTTCAATAAGGAATGGGTGGACAAGAAAGTGTTTGGATCTCATGAAGTTTATTCCATCCAAAAAGGATATATATTTATCATTAAGGTGCTTTTTGAATTTTAAGGAAGTTACAAAGAGGATGGTGATGATCTTCACATTCTAAATCCAACCTTGTGTTAAAATATATTTCTAAAAGGAGGGAAATCATGTGAATCACACTATGGAAAAAATCATGTCGGAAGGAAATAGTGTGTGAAATATTGCTACTTGAACCACAAGCTACCGAGGTACCCAAGACCATCATGTTTACAAGATCAAGAAGTCATCATAGGTCCACTCAGTGCAAGTATCACAATAGTGTTTTTTAACACTTATTCAATGCCTTGAAGTATGTACACACCTCATGGAAGGAGGAAGTTACAAAATCAATAATTCAAGTTAACAGGGAGGTCGAGGAAAATAATCTCATTCATGAAGCATTTCTTCAAAGATCAATAAGAAGTAGATTCTTCACGCAAGAAGCTTCTTATCTCTAAATTCTCACTTCTCTATCTTATCCTCTCTCTAACATCCTATTTCTTCATTTGGAATGTAATTTTTAACTCTTTCATATTATTCACTTTAGTGATTTAATTTGAAATTGTAAAATTTCATTTTCAAAAATAAGAAAAGGACTTAACTTCATTCCTAGGGAATGTGAAAGGTCACAAGTGGTGGTGAGATGAAAAGTCACATGGGGGGAGAGGAAGAGACATTTTATAATCTATAAATTGGGATGGATTCTCCATTCCAAAGGGTTGAAAATTGCTGATTTTCTTTAGTTTTTGGCTTTTATTACTACTTCAATAATAAAGCTACATTCTGCTATCTCCTTACTTATTTTATTCTATACTCTCTCTTTTCCAACTTTGCAAGCATTTTAATCTTGTACAATCAAGAAAAAAACTTTGTGTCTTTGAGTAATGAATCCATAGATTGTTTTGTCTCTAATTTATTAGTCTTTATCTTACTTACACGGTTGATTTCTTCCTAGTGAATATGGACCTACTCTAGATAATATGTTTGAAATCAGTAAGTATACTCATAACATTAACCTCCTCTCTCTATTTCCCCATCTTCTCTTTACCTCTCTTTAATATAAATTCCTTAAAACTATACACAAAATTCTCCATAGGTTTCTTGGAGTATTTATGGGTGATCCCTAGCCTAACATCCACCCCAAAACTCTAGTTAGTTCACATTCAATAAATGGGAGCCTCTCCATACCCAAAAAGGAGGGGTTTATCCTCGTGACTATTGTTGGAAAAACAAATCTGCCTATAATAAATTATTTCACCAACAAAGTGTTGAAAAGAGAAAATGATGAAAACGAAGAAAGATGATACACCAAACTAAAATAGGGCTCAATTCTATCTCTAAAGACATAGATATAATGTTACATATGAATTTCAAAATAATACACACAAAACTATGGGAGAATTAAACTGGATAATGCTAAAATTGTGCAAGAGACTAATATATTCACATTAAACACTAACACGTTCAAAGGAAATAGACCACACTTACATATAATATCAATAAGTTATCCACTTATAATCTCACATAGTAGAGGAACTTGAAGACTTCACAAATTTGTTAATGAGGTACATGAGAAAATTTATAGCATTCAATAGGCATAACTCTAGAACATAGCAGAAAATACCATTTGTTTGTGACATTTGAACTTATGTTTATAGAAAATGGAGAATAAGAGAGAAACGTATTACACCCATCAATGAATAAATTCATTCACTTTGGAAACCATTAAGAAACAATCGACATTCCATTTTGTAGGCCAAGTATGACCACTTGACATTACTCCAACTACACTCCATCATATTGTCTAGAAAAAATGGTGGAATCATTCAAGATTTAATGCTCATTGTTGGGGTGGTTGGATATTAAAATTGATTTATGCATGGTTTTTCTACACTCTACGGGTTTTAGATGATATCCTTTGTCTTACATGGATTTTAAAATCATTTGGGGGATCTTAAATGATCCGTGGATTTGTTCGAACCTACTCCCGATTTGCAATCTCTTTCTTGTTTTACAAATTTGATTTATATTTTGTGGCCTTATTCTCCCTAATTTCATGGTTTTGAATATTTTGTGGGGTATCTTGATTTATTGTAGCTTTCACCTTGTATCATGGATCCTTCATTCTATGGATTCTCCTATTTCTCTTTGTTATGTGGCTTTTTAACCTTATAAAGGTTTTGATTTCCCCACAAATCCTTTTTTATGTGGTTTTTAATTTATCCCTTATATACTCTACTTATCTCCTTTTAATTTGTGGTATGCATGAATTTACTAATTTCCCATTACGTACATCTCTATGGTTTCTTCCATTGTTTTGTAGATTCCAAAACTCTACAAGACACTATTTATCTATTGTTGAACCCTGGTCATTGGTGTTGTCATTGATGTTAAGTGAAATTGATCACAAAGGAGTGAGTGGTGAAGTGATTCTCTATAAGCGGCATGAAGTTTGATTGGTAGTGTCTTATTAGTGGTGTATTGAGCATTCAAGATGGTTTTAGTGTGCTGTAGGCTTGGTCAATGAGGTAGGAGTCTACTGCAGGTATGGAAATGGTTGGTATGCTTGAATCAAATGTTCTATAGGTCAGATATGATGGTTTTAACATGGGAAAGAGCTATTAGAGTGAGTTTTAGGTCATTAGGTGGAAATCTCAGTTGAAACTGACTCATTTAGGCCTAATTATAGAGCATAATGATGTGTAAGAGATAATTATAGGTCATTGCAAGACCATGTAATCATGGGAGAAGCCTTGGAACATTTCCTAGGGCATGATTGGGCATCCAAAAGGTGTATTTTTACTCCTAAAGGAAAAATTTAAAAGTCCACCAAAATTACCTTTGAGGATTGACAAAGAATGCTAAGGTAAGTGAGATAGGTTTTAATATTACATGAATATTTATGAAAAATAAACTAATGGATCATGTAGAGGGGTGATTTTTAGTGCTTCATGCCAAATTTCATCAAGTTTTGAAGCATTTTGTGGAAGTTATGAAATTTTTCTAAAACTCGGTCTCTTAAGGAATGCAAATTTAGTACCTTAGATTCTTAGCATAATTTTTTTTTGAGCCTTCTTCAGATAAATCATAGAAGGAATTTTTAAGATCACTCCAAAATTGAAATTTTACAAAATGTTCAATGAAAATTGGCTAAGATACAAGAAATTTATAAACATTTTCCAACAAGTTTTTTCTCTCTCTAGGTCTTCTTCCTAAAGTGGTAAGCACAAAATGAACTTTCCGCTTTGTCTCAAAATGACATGTGCTAGATGATATCAATCCTTAGAGGTGTTGAATATTTCTTATAAATCCAAGATGTAAAGTACAATTACTATGTGGAACCTCCAAAGGGCCAAGACAACCAAGTTCAAATCTCTCCAAAAGATAGTTTTGTTTTGAACATGAAGACCAAGTACTTCTCTTTCAATTCATTCACAAGAATACTGATCTTTGCTATGGAAAATTGGAAAAGGTAATGATATTTTTATGTTTCAATTAGCTTCTCCACATGGTGATTTGTAAGGTGTAGTATGAAATTCAAGATTCTTCACATCAAGATTATACTTTGTTGAACTCCATGGAACATTGAACAATAAGCTCATTGGGCCCCTAAAATATTGGCTAAGTACAAGAAGGTGTGTGGAAACGCAAGGCCTATTCAAGAAGGGCGTGTAAGGATAAAGTGTGCAAAACCTTGTTTTAGGAGGGTGTAGAAGAACCAATGGTCCGCGTGTAAGGAAGAGCAAAGGGTTTGGGAATTAGCCATATTTGGCATATTAGGCATAAAACAAGGAAAAAATGACCTCGACTACACATACAGAGTGGATAAGGTGCTAGCTTGGTAACTTGGTGCCCAAGAAAGGAATTTACCTTGTGATAGAAGATTCCAGAAGGTCATCATGGAAAAATATGGAGAGCTTGCATTTGAAGGAGCATACTCCCATGGAGGACCACTTAGACACTGGCACCCAATATACAACTTCGAAAGGCATATAATGGCGGTTTGCTAAGGCTATATATACAAGCGCCTAGTAGAAGAAAAGGGACAAATGTAGAGATAGAGAATGGAAAGAGGCGAAGCTATGCAAGAATACTATGAGAGATCTATGGGTTGGGTTTAGAGGATCTATAGGAGTATGTTGTATCAAGGGGATGGGTCTGAATATTTTTCTTTGTACTAAGAAGGGCTTAAGTCCAATTCTGATGCATGACATTGGTCTGCACTATTATATGGATGTGATTGCCTTAGTAAATGTAATGTGGTTATCAACATACTTAATATGAATATATGTGGTTCCAATTTTTACTTATATATGTATGGATCAGTTTTATATATATTTCATATGAGTGGGTGTAAACCCCGTACATTTCCTTCTCTATGATTCAGTCTATGTTCTCAGTAATGCTTTTCTTATCCGAATGAATACATTGGTCTGTAAGCTCATTCTGATCTATAAGATGAATATATAGTTCATTTCCATTCTCTTAACTTAAGGTTCTGTCATAAGTAATGCATTCTCACACAACTCATATAAAGGAGGGTCTCGACACCCGCGCATGCCTTAGGTGAGTGCCCAACGCCCACCGGGTGATAGGCCGATACACATGGGATTTCCTTTTCTTTGAAAGGGCATACAAATGACTACATCTTGGTTATGTTTTTGAGACCTCTTTTTGAATTTGTCGTGAGAAATGACATGCATATTTTTCCTTGTGATGTGTGATGATAGAGCACTGACTTTAGAAAGTGTTGAAACGTGGTTCAAGAGCACTGAGGAAATTTTTTCTCAAAGATTCAACACTGGACCTGAGTTCAATGCGCGTAGATGGGTAGAAGAGAACTTATACCATGAGCTATATGAGACATTCTTTTGCTTCTTCTAAGTAGAGCTATATGAATGGCTTTCAAAGATACACATATAGATTAATCTAGTACTCAGATCATGCGTGTGGACCCAAGATGACTATCGAGGCTACATGATTTAGATCTTACTTGGACACATGTTATTGATCACCGGTGGAAGGGAGTGTTATCTAGTTACACTTTAGAATGTGCCATTTCAACGTATTCTTTCCCGAGAAGTTGCTTGAGTTTGATTTTTGAAGGAGCCTAGCGGATCATTTTTAGTGTTATTCCTCCGGCTATGAAGATCTTGTTCGTTGATTTGAGTTTAGAATTATTCCCCATGGCTAGCTAAGCTACTATGAGTATTGGGAAAGGAAGCTAACATGAAGGAAGATGAAATACATTACAACTAAAAATGAAATGGAGGAGAGACGAATCAAGTATAGCGAAGCTCATGAAAGGGAGATAACTAGACAACACGAGGTTGCAAGTTTGATGGACCTATGGAAGCATACATTGTGAGAGGGTGTTGTCAAGTTCACACGAATACATGGAGCCTGAGTAGTCTATGCTACCCCATCTTGGCATGAGCGGAAGAGAGGCCCCTTCAACTTTTGATGAGATTCCATCGCATGGAGAAAGAATATCCATTAGCGCACATCCGAACCAACCCGGTGACCAACCCATAGCGCTTGGTTTTCCAAATCAAGGGAGGAGTATTGATAACCCACTTGGTATTGGTAGCAGTGACTGATTGGCAGCACCCGGGAGATATAATTTTTCATTTGGGACATCCATGGATGCACATACCATTTTGGTGTTTGGAGGAATTTTTGGGAAAAGTGCAAGTATGCAAGGTTTGGGAAACACATCTAGGAGTGGTACGGGATAAATTTATAGTAGTGGAGCAATCTCAAAGACCATTGGCACATAGTTCAAGCAGTGTATTCAAAACCACTTCAGGCCCATTGCTAGTTACAGGAGGATCTAAAGGTGGAACTGGTGGATCTGGAGGCATAGAACCTGTGGATCTAGTGGATCCAGGTGGATGGAAAAATAAAGGAAACACCAGAGGGAACCAAGGATCTAGATCGGAGGATAGGGGCCTCAGCCACCTCCTCAGTGTTCTTTGAAATGTCTTTACACTTTCCAGATTACCAAGGTATAGAGGATGTTGTAGAACACATGCACAAGTGTGAATTACTATGGCGCGTGAAGGGGATCACTACCCTAGAGTGGAAGGAAAGTAAGTTTGCAAAAATGTTGTAAAGGCATGCACATAGATAGCATAGGAAGTATGCCCCCTATCAAATGGTGGTAGACTACACTGCATTGAAGAATGCCTTCTTAAGCAGAGTTCCATATACCGAAGTTCAAGTCAAGAACATTAACACTTTGAAAGAGATCCAACAGGGAATGATAGAGAGTGTGTGAGAGTATGATACATGGTTTAAAAATCTCTTGTCAAAAATCATATAGCATTCACCCTTCAAAACATGCTCAATGATTTTTTGAGGGTTGATCACTCCATTTAGGAGGAATTATCACATAAGAAATTCACTCGACCCACATGAGGCTTTAGAAGTTGCATTACATGCTGAGGTAGTTGGGAGTGTTGATACTTTTAGTGTGAGCCCCTTGTTGGAGGCTCAAATCACTACATTGGCCAGCAGGTTAGAGAATATGTCCTAAAAAATTTGTGCATGAGACTCGTAGTGGTCTTTAGTGTATAGATTGTGAAGTAGAGGGCATGCCAAAGATATTTTCCCCAAAAGTCAATACGCGCCATAAAAGTAGATTGTGATATGTGTCACTGGGACCATGATGTGAGTATATGTTCCTTGTTACAGATCTGCAATTGAAGAATGTGTTTTGTTAATACAAGATCTACACTCTACGACCCATAATACTAAGGATTATAGGATAATTGACAAAATCCATGAGGCCATTGAGCATGGTGTGCGCACATCAATATTTTTAGTAGTTCCAAGGAAGATGATTTCCGTTATGAAGGATGTGTGGATGGACGGGCATGTGAGAGAGGTTCCCATGGAGGATTCTATGGTAGCAGTAATTATGGAGGAGGAATAAGTGAGTTCACATGAGGAACCTTATATAACAATGGATGTACAAAACATTATAGGTGTGAGTGTCCAAATTTATTACAAAGTGCTCATGGTGCATGAAGAAGCATAAGTATGAGGAGTTCCCTGAGTTATTTGAGCACATGAGCTAGAATCATCATAAGGAAAAAGGTGCTAGGATGATGAGTATAAAGAAGGCCGACAAATAGTGGATTCCTAGAGTGGCGGGTGAGTTAGGGTTATAAATTGTTTTGGTGAAAACAGAGTGTGAAGCTACACATGCCAAAGCAAAGACAATGGAAAAATACTCTAGTCTTAAGATAATAAGTGGTGCAAGGGAAGCATCCAAACCCTTCCCACCAAAAGAAAGTGTATCAAGAGACAATGGATGTCATTCAGAGTTTGCATGGAGAAATCCAATGTCTTAAGGAGTAGTCCAAGTAGCAGGAGCAAAGGAGGAATGCTGAGGCTCTGTAGAAGGACCTGGATGAGGTCAAGGAAGTGTGTAAAATGTTAAGGTAAGAAACTAATATTCCCTTGCTAGGAGAATGGCTATGGGAGAAAATTCCATGCATTGGAGCAGAGCGCAAAAGGAAGGTATTACATGCAAACCTCCCTCCACATAGCCTTGACTACGATGAAGAGATCACATTGAACACGCTTATGGATGGTTGGTCATAAGCAATATATTGATTGACATTGGAGCAGAAGTCATTGTTATTACATTAGATGCCTAGAATAAAATGGGAAGGCCCACATTACAACCATATTCAAATGTGTTGTATATGGAAAAAAAAACTAATACAATGCCTATTGAGTATTGAAGGATGTAGTGATCACCATTCAGAGGCTAAGTTTATTGAAACTTCAAAGTCTTGGTGCTTACCAAAGGCAGGATAATTTTCCAAAGCATTGCTTGGGTGTCCATGGTGCTATAAGAACAACACTAACCTAAGGTTCAACAAAGGATATATTAGTTTTGATAGCAAGGAAGAAAATATCATCATCACTTTGACAGATGGGAAGTTAGAACCTTTGGGAGAAAAGGTCCTTAATAGAATTTATGTGTGCTCCATCGTAGATCTAGAGATAATTCACCCTACAAAAGGAGTTATATAATTTGAGGATGCTAAGTCTGTGAGTGATATAACAAGCATGGCATGTGAAAATTGGGCACATGGGACCTATAAGTTATTTGGGTGATAGTTGAGGGGTCTCAGTAATAAAAGTGATAAAGGTGCGCTCACTCAAGTGCATAGGAGGAAAGAATTTTTGAAGTTACTCGGAGGAGCATACCCCGAAATTTTCATACGGGACATGGAAGATCAATGGAAAAATGAGGATGAAATAAGATGGATGCTCAGTTATAACCTACTTGGGACTATAGTGTGTTGGTGGGCTACACATTGGGATAACCTCCTGGAGTGGCAAGAGGTAAGAATCATGTTTTTTGTAAGGTTTTTCAGAGCAATGTGCCCATGGTCATACAAGACTACCATGGTAAAGAGACTGCTTCATTTCATATCAAAGCATTTGAGAAGGCCTCGGAAAGGAGGAAAAGAAGCCTTACCATAATCATTATGGGTGCATAAGCTATATTCCACACTACAAGGTTTTGTGCATGTGTGGTATATCCACTCAAACATGCCGCTAGATAGGAAATTGGCAGGAGATGACAACTAATCAGATCCTACTATTCCAATAATTTGAGTTCACAAAGTGGTTGTTAAGCCAGAAAGAATAATTTTGGACCCTATCACTTGTCTAGAATTGACTCAAGAGAGGACACACAAAACATTGAGGATACCATGCCGTAAACACAACTGTTAGGTTATGGCACGTGCCTTCTGACTTAGAGGATATTGTGGTGTTTCTCAAAATGGGTATGTCACCGAGAGGGATGAAAGCATTAGAGAGGAAGCAATTATCCATATACTTTTCCCCTACATGTTGGTTAGTGGTGATTTGTATAAAGTAGGATGTGATGAAGTGTTGCATCGGTGCATGATAGAACACGAGTGCTTGGCTATTATGGTAGAGGCGCATGGAGGAAGTGCGAGGTGGACATTATGCAGAGACATCACTATGTGAAATATATTACAAGGTAGGTTATGGTAGGAAACCCTATATCAAGATTGCAAAGATTATTACAAGGCATGTGATCATTGTCAGCACCTTGAAAACCAGGGTGGAGGGATGAAATGCCTTTGCACCCTATTCCAAGTACAAAGCCATTTAAAAAGTGGGCCATAGATTTTGTAGGCCCCATTTCACCAGCCATGCATAGGATGGGATCATGCTATGTAATCACTTGCATAGATTATTTGACAATATGGGTAGAAGTAATGCCTACCAAGGATTGTACAGCGGCTACAACAACCAGGTTTCTATGGGAAAATATTATTACAAGGTATGGATTCCCATTGAGCTTAACTAGTGATAGGGGTACGCATTTCCTAAATGATACCATCTAGATTCTGATTAGCATAGTTCATGGTGGCTCATCATAAGACTACCCCTTACCATCCACAAGTAAATGGAATTGCCAAGCATTTAATAAAATACTGAGTCATACCCTGACCAAAATTTGTGACGTTGGTAGACAAGATTGGGATGAAAAAGTATCAACAGTTCTATGGGCATATAGGACAACCTACAAGAGGTTGAATAAAGCCACACCATTTCAATTGGTGTTTGGCACGAGTTTTTCCTACCCATTGAATTCATGTTACCTTCTCTACGTATAGCGCACACAAGATGATTGACCGATGAACAAGAGCTGGAAGAAAGGATTGAAAAATTGATGAAATTGGACGAGAGACGATCATTGTCCAGGTGGAGTCAAAAGGCTGAAAAGGATAAAAAAAAGGCATGACATGACCACCACATCAAAACAAACAATTTGAGGTTGGACAAATGGTATTGTTATATGATTCTAAGTTTCTACGCCACCCAAAAAGTTGAAAGTCCATTGGTTGGGGCCATATATCATCTCGAGACATCCTTAATTTAAGCGCATGCCGATTGAGATCACTGGATGGGATGATATTTCTAGGACATTTCAAGTGGAGTAGTTTCCCTACTATAAATAACTCTTCTTAGTGTTTGTAATAAGGCACTATTGCACGCTAGTTTAAAATTTTTCCTTTATGCAATTTCCTTTCTTGTATTTCCATTTCTTTTCATTTGTTCTGTTGTTTGTTTTGTGCCATGGGAGCTGATAACCACATTAAATTTTGAATATTTTGTATGCACAGAGGACCGTGCATCTGTTTTAGTGTGGGGTGGAGTGATGTGAAGTATATGCCCGTAATATAATTTGAATTGACAAGTAGAAGTTGTGGTGAATGGCTTGGTTAATGGATACAAAGTGCACAAGGATGAAGGAAGTGCATGGAAGAAGAGGTGGACGAAAAAGGTTGGTGTTAGGATAAGACTTTAGAGAAACCACGTACAGAGGAGGAAGAAGCGTAGGAACAACACAAGGTAGGTGAGAGAAAAAAATTAGGTGGATAGAAGAAGTGCCTTCGGCACTGTTGACACATGTGTAAGAGTCTTCTATCAGGATGGAATGTTTTTGCACCAGAAGGTTGTAGAATGTTTCATGTAAGATTGGGTGTGCAAGTGAAGGCGCGTCGGACTGACTTGGTGGAAAAATCTGCATTTATTGTTAAGTATGTATGGTGGTAGGTAACATATCATTTAATGCTGGAAAGAAGAAAAAGATATAAATAAGAAGTCATGAAATTCATTATTTTACCTTGCATTTACGAATTGAAAAGAGATCTCGTGAACTAGGGCATCCAAAAATAATCAGTGTGAAGAAGAATTTAAGAAATCTAAGAGGGTGTGACTAGTGTAGATTGGAAAACCAAGAAGAAAGGAGTACACAAACATGGAGGAAGTTGTTCGAAACTTCATCTTGTGGAAAAATTATTTGAGTTAGGGTTTGATGGCTAGGGCACGGTGTTAGGAGCGTTTCTTCGAAAGATTTGAGTCTTGGGGTTGGATAGAGTGGTAGAGAATAAGCAAGGAGAAGATGTTTGAAGTGTAACCTAACCGAAGAATGACACCAAAGAGAGAAACCATCTCACCTAAAAGTATAAGGTCAAGGGAAAGGGGAAGCAAATAGCTGTTTTTCCAAGCACAAATGAAGAGTGGTACATAGAGAGATGCAATACCTAGATGGGGTATTGCTAAGAAAAGAATGAGAGTATAATTTGAGGAAAATTATTGTAGTGACTATAATCATTGCACCAAAATGATAGAAAAATAAATGGCTTTGGAGTTGGTTTGCCAAAAAAAGAAGAGGACACCTGGAGGACATGCCCATATACAATGATGAAGTAAATGTTAAGTTGGAGAAGGTAGGGTTACTCAGTAAATTTATGAATTACCGTACATTGGAAAACCCGAGTGCCTCTATCGGTGGTTAATGGCACGTGTTCACAAAGACCATTTTTATTTCACAGGTGTCGATGTGCATAACTCCCAGCTTGATTTCCAAGTTCACATGCGTTATCTATAAGGGGGTAACATTGATGATGACCTAAGTGATAAGGAGTCCATCAAGGAAATAATAACCACATATGACTACAAGAAAGGATTGTGATACTTTGACATCACAGAGATTCTAGACCCTATGATGAGGATGGCCGCATGCTTGGTAACCAAGCTCAATGATCAAGAAAGATGGACTCAAGTGAACAAGGCATGATTGACGTGATGCCAAAAAATATCTAAGGGGAGCATCTATAACTTGTCTTCTTTCATCGCAGATGAACTCAATAGTAGTGTGTAAGAAGGTGAGAAGATACTATTTGGAAATTTCCTCCTCATAATTGTTTTCTCAGAGATCGGAGTGCCCGATGGGATGGAAAGGTTTGTTTGGGAGTACCCAGAAGAGGATCCCTCACCTGCGAAGAGGTTCATGAAATATACTTGTGAGACCATGACAACCACTCAAAAGGCGTGCTTAGAAAGGTGGTACATGAACATGAGGGATGTGTTTGGGGTAGAATGCAAGATTCTAGAGAAGTTACTTGTGCTCGTGAAAGGAGAGGTAGAATTCACAATGTACCAACACTTCTGCATTGGTAGATTTAGGTTGACAGATGAAAACATGGGTCCATGGTGCAAACTACCCTTCTCCTTCACCGTACAGTACTTCCAAGTGGGGGTGAACATGTTCAAAGAGGCCAAGAGACTAAGGTTTGACCTTAGTGAGGTGGATCAAGACCACAGAGAGTTGCGCTAGAAGTTAGTCTACCCCAAGAAGTGTGCATACGTGGAGAGATATGTCTCCCACGAGATACAAATGATGAAGCTTGTAACATTGTCAATCACTGGAAGGGCAAACAAGGATATACCTTCATATAAGGCCAAAGTTTGAAAAAGGTGCTTACTTGGAAAATGATGTATCCATCCCAGAAGACCCCATAGGAAGGAAGAAGCTCACGCTAAAGAAGAGGGAAAGATAAGAGGTGTAGAAAGCACCAAGTGTTTAGACTACACAAGTGGTAAGTGTGCCAGAGACAAGAATTAATCCTAGTACTTATGCATAGAGAAAGAAGTATCTGGTGAAAGCAAAGACTCTAGAAGAAGTGTCAGAGAATGAAGAACCCATCACTTAGGATAAGTCACCAAAGGAGGAGGAAAAGGAAGTAGAATCTCATGTCAGGAATAAGTAGAGGGTGAAATAAGAGGATGACTCGGAGAGGGTATAGAGCTTGGAGGCCTATAGAAGGGAAAGAGATGATGATGATGATGAACTTGAGGTAGTTTAGGCCCTCCCGTATTCAAATTACATGACTCGGAGGAGGAAGGAGAGAAAGAATAAAATGAGTACATATTTTTCAAGAGGAATAATGACAAGGAAGAGGAGGATACTAAAGACAAAGGGGAAGAAATCACAAAAGAATAAAGGACCCCAAGCCCATAAAGGAAACAGTAGATGAGGTCATGGGAAAAAGAGGTAGCAAAAATCATCAAGGACTTGGTAGAGTAAGAGATGGAATGCAACACAGCACTGGTAATGAAGGAAGTAGAGGATGAGAGCATAGAAAAGAAATATGGCAAAGATGAGAGGGGATATCATTTTGGCCATAAGATTTCCTAAGGTTGCACGCACAAGGAGAAAGAGCGCAGAAACATCACAAGTTCAGAGGATGGGCTACATTGATGATCTGAACAAGGTGTTGCACACACGCTTTCAAAGCACCATACCAATGGAGCAACTCTTGGCTATGACATCATTTGATGAGGAAGGTGCATACCCTCAGATGAGGAAAATGATTTCTTGGGAATTTGAGTCCCACATTGACAAGCCAAAATTCAAATTAAGCTAGGGGAAATAATGAAGGTACTGAGTCAAAAGGAGACAACCCCTTGGTAAATGCTCAGTGGCTATCAGATAAACAAATCTACAATGCGCTAAATAAGGTTTCGGTTGAAGTAGAAGCCAGGATCTTCAGGAGGAATGATAGGGTGAAGTTCCTAGAGGTATAACTGGAGAAAAAGGAAGAAGAGCTTGAGGAAAGAACCAAGGAATTAAAGTGGGAGGAACTAATCAATGCTCAACTAAGGTGTGAGTTAAAAGAAGAGAAGGCAAGGGTGTGCATGAGGTTTACAAGAAAGTAGATATGATCATAGATGCCATTTTCTTAAAGTATCCAGATCTAACACCACTAAAGCAAAAGTATGGATCCACTCTAGAATTCCTAGAGGACTTAACCCATATCCTCACAATGGAAAGATGACCACTGGCCTTGGAATATGTAGAGGAGGCATCGGCATGCAAAGAGAAGGAGGAAAAGATGAAGGTTGTGGAAATTATTAATTAGTAAAAGAAATTCCTCACTGATGTGAAAGTCGCCACCCAAGTTGTTGAGGCCACCTATGACAACTACACCGATAGAGATAGAGTGGTGATCATTCTAGTCGCCACTCATGAAGCAAAAATCAAGGAGTTCTAAGAGAAGAACAAGGGGAATAGAGCAGAGCATGATAGAATTCTAGCTAAGGTTGAGAAGAAATCAAAGGTTATTAAGACCTTGTGGGGCTCAATCAAAAATCAGCTGAAGGAGTTGTATCCCCAAATCACTTAAAGGATGGACACACTCGAGGATTTGGGAAAACAATTGAGGGGATCATGGAAACAATGAATACCCAAGGAGAAGGGCTAAGCTTTGAAGAGGTCGGTGCCTGGTCGGTGACCTCTATCATGAAGCACGTAACAAGGTCAATACCTAGAATAAGTTGGAGGTAGACTTGAAGAAATATTTCCCTCTCCTCTTGCAGAAGTAATCATAGTTTCCCCATTCTTTCATTTTTTTCCAAATTCTTCATTTCTTTATTCTTTCTCCAAACTATTCAAGGATAGTCATTCTTTATTCTTTGAAGAAGGTTTTCCCAAGGATGGAGAAAAGGCGTAGTGTGGGGTGATGTTAGGCCCCTAAAATATTGGCTGAGTACAAGAAGGTGCATGGGTGTGCAATGCCTATTTGAATAAACGCACGTAAGGAGAAAGCGCAGATTGGGTTTTAGGAGGGTTTAGAAGAACTAGTGGTGCACACACGTAAGGCAAAGAAAAGGGGTTTGGTACTTATCCATATTTGACATATTGGGTAGAACACAAGGAAATCATGACCTAACTGCGTGCATACGAGTGGATAAGGTGTCACCTAACAACTTGGTACCCATAAAGGGAATATACCTTACAATAGAAGATTCTAGAAGGTCATCATGGAAAAGGATGGAGAGCTCATGTCTAAAGGAGAATGCTCCCATAGAGGACCACTTGGACACTTGGCACCCGATCTACAACTTCCAAAAGGTATGGCAGTGCTTTCTAAGGCTATATATGAAAGCACGCGGTAGAAGAAAAAGGACAAAAGCAAAGATAAAGAATGGAAAGAGGTGAAGCTATGTGGGAATACTGTGAGATCTCTATGGGTTGGGTTTAGAGGATCTGTAGGAGTATGTTGTATCAAGGGGATGGGTCTAAATATTTTTATTTGTACTAAGAAGGGCTTAAGTCCAGTTCTGATGCATGACATTGGTCTACACTATTATATGGATCTGTGATTGCCTCAATAAATGTAATGTGGTTATCAACATACTTAATATGAATATATGTGGTTCCAGTTTTTACTTATATCTGTATGGATCAGTTTTATATATATTTCATATGAGTGGGTGTAAACCCCTATGCATTTCCTTTTTCTATGATTTAGATCTATGTTATGTAATGCTTTTCTTATCTAAATGAATACATTGGTCTAGAATCCCATTCTAAGCTCTAAGATGAATGCATGGTTAATTTCTAGTCTCTTCACTTAAGGTTCTATCATAACTAATGCATTCTCACACAACTCATATAAAGGAGGGGCTCGACATCCGCATGTGCCTTGGGTGAGCACCCAATGCTCACCGGGTGATAGGCCGACTCGCATGAGATTTCCTTGTTCTTTAAAAGGGCATAAAATGACTACAATAACTTATGTCATAGAGTGTTTTTTCACTAAGTATTTTGGCTCTCGGTTGAGCTAAAATCATGAAGTCTCCAACCAAGAAATTGTAAAAGAGCTTGAAGTATGGATTTGAGGTATGAAATAATGAAAAATACCTCAAAACAATTGGCTAGGATCTTAAGATTTGAAACTTTCAGTGGGTAAAGTGAAGTAAAACTAATTAAAGATGATATTATTGGCAATATATAAGCATGTGCATAAGTTCTAGGTACTTTGAAGACATGTGTACATATTGTATAATGAATCCTGAAGTTTTGAATGTGAGAGAAAAGGTGTGAGCTATCCAACCACTTTGTGAATTCAATTCGACTTGAGAAAACCGTGTACAATTTGGTTCAATGCATGAATGAGCTCGAATGGAAGCATGTGAAATGTTTTTCTCCCTAGCTATACATGTAGTATGTTCTTGTAAGATTCAAAATGTGATTTTATCATAGGGAATACGAAAGGTTTTGTACGGACATTACATGGGTAACTATAACTGAAAAGACAAGTATGGCGAGTCCCAAGAAGTTAATTCAAAAGTCTTCCAAATTTTCTATCTCGAGTTGTGAAGTTGAAAATGTGGAAAGCCTTGATGTGTGAATATGAAAGGTCGGATGTGTAGTCTTAAGAATCTACAAAAGAAAAATATAGGATAGAGAGATGTTGAAAAAAATTAGGAATATCTTTTGTGTATGTATGGAAAAGGATTGTAAATCCTAACAACTATATGCATTAGAAAATGTCATAAGTGTTAAAGAAGTGCAGGTTTCTACTTTGAAGAAATACGATTTAAAAAAATAGGTGCCGATTGATGAAATGAAATAAATATAGAATAATAAGGTAGTATGAAATGTACTAAAGAGTGAATATATGAGAAATTAAGAGAATATGCAGATATAAACTAAGAAGAATACATAATGGTTATGATAATTTCATGAGAAGTGCTAACGTGTTAATAGAGAAGTGAATAGTTATCGAGATTGTAGGCACTTAATGAATAGGATAAGGTGGTACTAACTAGGTCTGAAATGTGATTAACTTGAAAAATTAGTGGGCATTAAAGTGAAATTGGCTAAATCCAGATAAGACAAGTGGGTGGTTTTGATCCAATAAGTAAGAAATTGAGGTGAGTTAGTGAATAAAAGAGACCTTATATAGTAGAGTCCTAATACTAATGAGACGATCTGAAGAAATAGGGTGATTAGGAGAGTAAATAGAGGAAGAGTGATTTAATCTAGAGGTCATCATCAGGTTGTTAGAGACAACAAACTAAGTGTGACCGAATTTATTAAACAAGTCTAAGTGAAAACTTCGTAGTTGCGGAGTTGTAGCTTCCTATGAATTAAAGCTCACTAAAGGTCAATTTTAGCTGGTCCAAACTTGGGAGTTGAAGCTTTCATATAGGTTGAATCCTATCAAATACTAAGTGAAAATCGGACACACTTTTTGAGTTGCAGCTCCAAATGTTGAGTTGAAGCTCAACCATGAAATCAATGTAACTGATACAAGACAATTTTGTCCCAAGCCTAGTTCTTGATTTCAATGGGTTTTCTCCCATTTTGGGTTTCCCACATTAAAATCTGTGTCACTGTGTATTGTCTCTTATTATTTTCTTGTGTATGGTTTTATGTTCTCTTCTTAACAAGTTTTAGAAAGTAAAATATCTGAATTTTTAGTGAGACATTGATTCACCCCCTCTCATTGTTTTGGGTTCCAACAAATGGTATCAAAACATGGTACTCTTGAAACAAGTATAACAACTTGGAGATAAAACATGGGTGCACCGAGATGAGTCACTCTGAAAAGAAGTATGAAATCTCCCAAGCATTGATTTTTGAGTTGAAAAAGGATATTAAACTCAAGGATGCTAACCATGGCCATGAAATAAATGAGATGTCCTCATATGTTGAAAATGTATCAAAGGATTTGAGAGACAAAGGAAATTCTTGTCTCAAACTTGAAGAATAAATAGAGACTTTGAAGGTTGAGTTAGAGAAGGTTTCAAGAAAACTCAATGAGTTTCTGATCAAACAAACATATCATGGTGACAATCCTAGTTTAGAACTCAAAAATAAATAAATTCAAACTAAAACAAAGAATGAGATCAGTCATGAGGTATGTCGAGCATCCATCCAAGCCAAGAGTGAATAATGTGAAATACTAAGTGTAGAAATAAAGACCCTAAAAGAGGAGATAAAAAAGAAAATAAAAGAGAAATGAAGAATGATTTAAGCCATGCATCTTATCAAGGATGTTTATAGACCAATAAGGATAACAAAGAACATAAGAAGACTATTAGGTAGCCAAATGTAAGAATACTATCATGTAAGTTTCATGAAATTTACTTTTTGTGTAATGTGTTTGGGCATACAGCTAGATATTGTAGGAGAAGAGTAGATGAAGAAAATACATGGAGAGATTGTAGGACTGAATATGAGAAGAATATAGTATGTTTCAATTTCAAATAAAAAGGACACAAAAAATACTTCCTAAAAGAATCTTTAATTAAATTTTGGGAAGAAGAGGACTCAAGAGACAAGAACTAGGTTGTATGCTTAAATTTTCATGGGAGAGGAAATTTTTCCAAACACCTGTTATGAATTTCCTATTGTTGCAGACTCACAACACCCCTGGATGTAGATCAGGCTTCTAGGTTGATCACTCTAGCATCCAGTGTGATTGCACAACATGGAAACCTCTCTCCAAGTGTGGGGACTTGTGAAACTGAGAGAGGAATCTCCAGATTAGAGGCTGGTTCCTCAAAATCCTCTGATTTAGATCTATATTTTGCAAAACTACAGAGGTTTAGATCCTAATCCTACTCTAACTTGCAAGGAGACAGGGGTAGAAGTGCAAAAATTGAAACTAACTAAAGATGGTGATGCACCAAAAGGAGTGGTGAAACATATTTTTCATGCAAATAGACATACAGAACAAAGTTCACAACATAAAACATACACAAATGATAAGGTATAATTTAGTATCTCGAAATGAAGCAAATAATACAAACAGAGGATTGAAACCCGTTCAAAGAGCTTGCATTATCATTTCAATGTCAAAAACACACATTACACCTCGGAGAGGTAAAAGAAAATCTGTTACAATCTTTGGAGAGGTCTCGATCCTTGCATCAATCACTTGCTGGAGGTGAAAGAAGAAGTTCATATGCCCAAAATGTTTTTTTTTTTTTTTGAAATGAGCCAAATCTAGCTTTTACATGCATGGAGTCGAGTCCAGGATAGAAAACGTACAAAAACATGAGAGCCCATCCCTTCTTGATCATTGCAGTGCATTAAAATGGCATGGGGACCTTACAAAACCCATACCCTATTATTTTGACCAGATTACAGGAGAATGTGACCCATTCTGCATTAAATCTGTCATCGAAAAGTCACTTACACCATGAACATGTGTCAGAACCGTTTCTCAATTTTATCTCTCCTTCCTACACCAAAATTCAAGATTAACCCCAAAATCATGTAGATAATTTCATAATCTTTCCGTTGATATAAAGAACGTGTGAATCCGAGCTCTGGATCAAAAGATATGGAGGTCTGAAGATCTAGGGCACAAAACAGGCGAAACGGATTTTTAAATTTCTTCCAGCGCTCTGCCACCAGGACGACACGTGGCATGCATTGATTGGTCGTGTAATTATCTCTCCTTCCCTACTTCATTGGACACATGTCTTCTTTTTATTGGCTCGGGTCAGTGCTTGAAACCTCGCCCTTTGACTTTTGGACTTTCTCCCTTGTGACATGTGTCATGATTTGATTGGTCCGCGGGTCTGCCGGCTTTTCGCGCCCTTCACGTCCCTTTGTCCCGGATGTCCCAAATTGTTTGGGACAAAAACTTCCGATCCACCCAAAATGGGCTTCCTTGTCCCTCATTTGGCTGATGACACATGGCATTGCTTGACTGGCTTTCAGCTTCTTTGGCTATCCACGTCCCACGCGTCCCTTTGTCCCAAATGTCCCGGTCAGAAGTTCCTGTTTGGCTTGAACCGGCCGATTCCGTCCTTTGCGTATATTTGTTCCAACTGTCCTAGTGCTATTTGGGACAAATTCTTCCGGTTCACCCGATTCAGCCGGTTCGCGTTCCTTTGTCCCACATGTCCCGAAGCAGTTAGTCGATCTTCTTCTCCTTGGCCAAACCCAGCTTTCGCATCCGCTATGTACTTACGCCCGACTGTCCCGATGCTAAAGTTCTCTATTTCGGCTGATCCGGGCGGTTCACGCCCTCATGTCCCGAATGTCCCAAACTGTTTGCTCAGCAGTTAGTCGATTTTGCTTCCTCCTTCGGCCGGATCGGCTTCTCGCACCCTACGCGTCCTTCTGTCCCAAATGTCCCTTTGCTTCGTGGGCCGCCAGGAGGCTTTTCGGCTGATCTACATCTCGATGTCCCTCACGTCCCTACTATTGTGAGGACTAGGACTTAGCCAATTTTCATGATTTTTCCTAGCCCAAGCTTTTTTGCAGTTTTTTCACCTTTTCTCAGAACTTGCTCTTTTCAATCTGGACAGGAGAGTTAGGATAAATATGAGGGGACCCTGGAAACATGATTTTTTTTTCTGGATCAATCAATTTGCCTGGGACTTGAGAATTCTGATGTATGTTATCGAATTAACCCTGGGGGGTGAATTTGGATAACAATTCGGTGACTTCAATGGGATACTTTCTGCTGGTAGAAGATACTAGTTGCACAAAGCAATCCATTGGGCATGGAGTCATCAAATATTCTGTTTAGGACCCTAACTGACTCAGAATGTGCAAGGAGGAAGATGGAATGTTACCCGATGAAAGCAAGGATTGCTAAACATCTCCATGGACAGCAAGTTGTGCCAAAGCACTTAGGAAAACAAGAATAACCTACGAGTAAAATAATGTGCACAAGAACTTGGAGGAATCTAATCTAATATTTACAAAAGTAGTGAACTTCCTTCTGAAGCAACGCTTGAGATAGATTCCATTGACTGGAATCTGCAGTTCTTCACCATCCAATGAGGCCAATTAGAAAGCATTGCTATTCTTGCACTTTGTGACCATGTATGGGCCACTCCAAATGGCATCAAATTTTGAATGCCTTCCCGGTTTTGCTCTATCCACATCCCATTTCAACACTAGATCTCCAACTTGAAAAGATCTATCCTTGGCCTTTCTATCAAAGGTCTTCTTGATCAAAGCTTGATCCTTTTCCATTGCTTGGGATGCCTGATTTATGATCTCTTGCAGCTCCATCAACTCTACATACCTCACCTCCATGGCTCAAATTCAAGCAATTCCAGCTACTTCATGAGTTCCAACATTGGCAACTCAAGTGACATGGGCAAGATTTCCTCTCTTCCATGACAAGCCTAAATGGAGAGTTACCTATGGATCTTTTGGGAGTGATCCTATCAGCCCATAAGGCTGATTTCAGCTTGGTATGCCAAGACCTCTGATTCTCATCAAGAGTCCTCTTAATGATCCTCAACAAGTTATTGTTTGTAGACTCAGGCCTAGCCATTTCCTGAGGGTAATAGTTTGATGAAGTGCTTAGGTAAATACCATTCTTGACAGCCCACTCGGTCACCCTAGATCCAATGAATGCCAATGCATTATCAGAGATTATTGTGGCAGGTACACCAAAGCTAGTTGTTATCCCCTCATAAAATTCTAAGATGTTAGACTCATTCGCCTCTTTGAGTGCTACTACTTCTGTCCATTTGGTGAAGTAGTCTATGGCCGTCAAAATCCATTTGTGCCCTTGGCTTGAATTGGGATTAATGACTCCAATGAAGTCCAAACCCCATTACATGAATGGCTGGTCAACTGAGATTGGATGTAATGGAAGGGCAGCAAGTCTCTCTTTTCCTGTGAAGAATGCACAATTCTTACACCTCTTGATCCATGCATAGCAATCACTGAAGATTTTAGGCCAATAATAACTAGCCTTCATGATTTTTAGAGCTGTCACTCTTGGTGCAAAATGGCCACCAGCTGGTCCACCATGAAACTCTTCCAACACCCTTTGAATCTGACCTGTGCTAATGCATCTCAGCAACACTCCATTCACATCTTTCTTGAACAAAACTCCATCAACAATGGCATACGGAATAGCCTGCAACCTGAAGTGTCTCCTTTGGGTCTTGTTCATCTCCGGAGGGCATAGGCCTGTGCTTAGGAAGTGCATAATACCTTGGGTCCAGCAAGGAGTTGGGGCAGCATTGTCTTCTTCTTGTTTGCCACTTGGCTCATGACTGTCCTGGACTGTCAAAATAGCCTCTTCTTCATTGCATACTTCTTTTTGTTTCCCCAAAACCAGCTGCTCACACAATCCTTTCCCTCTTACCAGCTTGGTGATCTTGATCTCAATGTCATACTCCATGACACGGGTGATCCAACCTACCCTTTTCTCATTCAAATCCTTGTTGAGGAGGAAATCCTTAACCCCAACATGTGAGACCAGCAGTTGAATCTTATTGTTTGAGACCAAATGTCTGAACTTCTTCAAGCTCCTGATGACAGTAAGGACATGCTTTTCGATGAAAGAATACTTTATTTCGTAATCTTCCAAGGTTTGGTGAAGAATTCAATGGGCTATTCTCGAACCTTCTCTATTCAAATTTGTGTTAAGATAGCTGAGATTGTGTCTGATCCTCCAAATGCATACAACATGAAGTCCTTTGAAAAGTCTGGGTTGATAAGAGTTGGAGCTTGTGATATTGCATGCTTGATGCTTTCAAAACTCTCTTTGCCTTCTGCTGTCCATTTGAATGCTAGACTCTTCTTCAACATCATTGTTAGAGGCTTCACAAGAGTGGCAAAATTAGGCACAAATCTGCGGACAAAGTTTATCCTTCCTAAGAAGCTTTGAAGAGATTTCTTGTGGTGTGGCAATGGGAGCATTCGGATGGCTTCAACCCTTTCAGGATCAATTATTAGCCCTTCCCTAGAGACAATGTGGCCCAACAATTTTCCCTTGTGTGCCAAGAATATACACTTCTTTGGATTCAACGACACTCTGAACCTTCTACACCTCTGAAACACTTGTCTGAGGTGAAAGAGATGGTCTGCTTGCATTCTTTGAGAAGACAGTGATATCATCTAGGTATATCAGAACTATTTTATTGATTAACCCTTTGAATGCCATATCCATAGCTTGCTGAAATGTTGCTCCGACATTTGATAGGCCAAATGGCATCTTCTTGTAGGCATAGGTGCCCCATTTGGTGGTGAAAGCCGTCTTGAATTGATCTTCTTCCTTCACCATTATCTGATTATAGCTTGAGTATCCATCAAGTAGTGAGAACCTTTCTGAACCAGCTACAACTTGCAATATTTGCTCCATGGAAGGGAGTGGGTAATGGTCCTTGAGGGAGGCTCTGTTCAAGTCTCTGAAGTCAACACATAGTCTGATTTCTCCATTTCTTTTTCTCACTGGCACCAAGTTTGCAACCTAACTTGAGTGTTTGATGGGGAAAATGATACTGGCCTCAATAATCTTGCTTAACTCTTTTCTCATGAGTGGTTCAATATGGGGATTCACTGGCCTTTACTTTTGCCTAACAGGCTTGGATTCTGGATCCAGCTCAATAGTATGTTGTGCCAGCTTTGGGTTGAAACCTCTTAGATCTTTGTAAGTCCAAGCAAAGATATCTGGGAACTCTTGACAAAGCTGAACAAAATCAGATTTCTCTTGTGAGGTACTTACTTTGCCAATCTACAATGTTTTGCCTTCTTCCACTAAAATAGGCTCTGAATCTTCACCCTTCACTTGAATGTTTGCTTTCTCCTTCCGGAACTGATCATTCGGGTTGAAGATTGACTCCAAGGTTATGAGGCCTTTTGGTAATTTGTTAGTTCTCAGCTGTACTACCTGATCACCATATTGCTGCTCCAGCTTGTCTTGATTTCTGGCGGAGAACTCAACTTCTTCTTGTAGGAAATTAACAATTTGCTGATCATTCTCGAAGACTTGCCAACTTGTGTTGTTATCTGGAACAGCTGGTCTCACAACCAATTTGATATGAGGCTGAGATTTCTCACTTTTGATACTCTCTACAACATCAAACGCAGCCCCAATTGCTGCAAGTCTGTCAGCGGCTTCATTCTTTTTTCTTGGGATGGAATTGATGCTAAAAGCTTCAAAATCTTCAATAAGATCCCATACCTGATTTTTGTAGCACTTAAGCAGATCATTTTTGGCAGCATTTTTTCCTTTGACTTGGTTTACGACCAGCTCACTATCACCAAATACTTGTAAATTCCTGATGCCTTTCTTCATTGCCCAGTGCAGTCCATGAATTAAGGCTTCATACTCAGCTGTGTTGTTTGAGCAAGAAAACTAAAAATGGAAGGCTGAGTAATACTTTATACCTTGCGGTGAAATGAGCATAGCTCCTCCTCCTGCACCTTGTCTACTCCTTGACCCATCAAAGAACAATTTCCATACTTTGTTCTTGTCTTTATGATCTGGCTTGGTGATGCTAGGGAGAGGTTGATCCTCTTCATGTAAACAATAAACCCCTAGCTCAGATTCTTCTATTTCTTGATAAGGATCAAAGGCATGCACTTTGCTTGCCCATTCATCAAGAGTCAAATCTGGGATGCTTCCAACCTTGGTGTCAGCTTCATCAGTGCTTGGATAATCTTCTTGATCAAACGCTGAACAATTGGTATTGATTTGGCTGGTAGTGTAAGGCTCAATGTGAAAGTTTGCAATAGGTTCAGACCTGATTGTGGCCTTGGTTCCATACCTTGTTCTAAACAACATGTGTGACCAATCCACCGAAAGATAGCCTCCAATTTTAGCAGTGAAGTCTCTTGACAAGCACAATGCAAAGAGTGGTGGCAGGTCTATGACTGACACATCTTGTAACACTATTACGTTGGGACATGCGTGCAGTGTGAGGCTCAAACCTTTGATTACTCCAACCGTTGTCACTGCTGTCCCGTCTAATTGCACTACACCCTTGGAGATGACTTCATATTGAAGCCCTAACTGATCAGCTATTTGCTTGGGCATTACTGAACTACTTGCCCCAGAGTCAATCATGCAATTATGTACCAACTTATCTCCTATGATCAATGAAACATAAAATGGAGGGGGCTTCAACATTTTACCTTGTTGTCCTCCATGATTTCCTTCAGGCTGGGCAGCATTTGTAAGCACTTTGTCTTGCATCTGAACCCGCTGATTTGAAATTGGCCAGTCCTTCATGGCAGCTTGTAGCAAATCTCTCTAGCCTGGGATGGATAGTGATTCCCACATTGATATGTTTACATTTGTCTTCTTCATCTGGTCAATGATGTTGAATGGGGATGAAGCATCCCTCTGTTGTCCCCTAGCTTGCACATTCGTTCCTTGCACATGGGCAGCAACAACTGGCATCTGAGTTGGTTTAGGAGCTGGTTTGGGTGCTCCTTGCATGTTTGGAACTGCATTTTGTTTGCCAACACCTTGTGGAGTGACAGAAGGTCGTGAACTACTTGGGGCCAATGGCTGTTCTTCACCCAAATTTCTTCTCTTTGACCTTGTGTTGGCTGCAACACTCTGAGAGGGTATTTGATTCATACCACAGAAATCTTCAGCCTGCCAATTGACAAGAGTAGTTTCATTCGGAGATGTCCCTTGCTGAGATGCTTCCTGCTGCTGATCTCCTTCATGGCTGGGCTCTTGCGACCCACCAATGGTTTGCACCATCAGAGCTTGATTTAATGCACCGTTAAAGCACATTGATTGGTTGTGTGGCTGACTACACGGGAAACACCAATCATATTCTTGGGCCATGTTATTTTGGACTGGCACTAATGCTTTAGAAGCAGATACAACATTGGGGTTATAGGGATGAAATGGTCTATTAGTGGGAGGCCTTACTTGGCTTTGATTTTGATTTACAGCCTGATTTGGTGACCTATTTTGTTGGTATGGGGGCCTAGCCTGGTATTGTGCTTGAGGCTGATACGGTCTAGCACTTTGAGCTTGCTGTCTTTTGATAGTAACCAACTCATTTCCCAAATTTTGCAATTGCTTCATGACCTCTTGGAGTTTATTTGAAGTACTAGAGGATGAAGTAGAAGTCTCATTTGAACTTTGGTTTCTAGGAGTGGGAATAGGAGCCAAAGTGGGTGCTTGACTAGTGCTTGGATTTTCTAAGTTTGGATACAGGGCATGGGAGGCCCGGGAGCTAGTTTACCCAGCTTGAATAAGATAGTTTTGGCTCTAATGGCAATGCTATAAGCAGCAGAGTAAGGTTGTGCCTCCCATAGATTGAATTAACATAGAAATATCATAATTCAAAGCTTTAAGGTAATATAGAAAAGAACCTTCAATGTTGGCTTTGGCCTTGATCACACCGGAATCCTATCCCAAGACCTTTGAAATCTGAAGTTGAAGTCAGTCAATTTGCTCGTTGGGAGCCCTCTTGATAGTTGTCACTGCTCCAAAAGAGAAAGTTGTCTCCCTTCTCTCCAAATTGCTCGTGAAGTGCAATACACGGCTAATTCTAGTTTGTGATAAAACCAACTCCAAGGCTCCTAAACCATTGTAATGCTTTACCCTTGAATGAAGATGCCATAAACTTGACCCACTTGCATTTCATTGATTTCATGGATTACAAAGGTTAGCAATATATTTAACATGATCACAGGTAGTCTGATTTTCTCGGTGAAGTAGGGAATGTTCTTGAAGGCTGCAATAGGAACTAGATGTTGTGCATTGAGAGCAAGTGGGCTGTTGCCTATGAAGTTGACGTAGGGATTGTTACGAGCCATTCTAATTGGTCTTAAAACCCTTGTTGGTGAATGAAAGGAATACCAGGTGGAGGAGTTGAGAGAGTTACATTTGGTGGAGATGGAGACCTTTGAATCCTTCTTCCTCTTTGCCTTCTTCTTGGAGATAAGCTGCGGGTATTCAAACAACACTTCTTCTCCAACCCTTGACCTTGTGGTGATTCTTCTCATGAGTTTCTAGGCTGAGCTTGGAACCAGTTGGTTCTTCCCCTTGGAGTCGCGGATATGCAAATAATAGCTTTTTTAAGCAAGAAGATTATAACAGATGCACATCAACCCCTGCAATAAAAATGAGACTTCTTGTCCCACTTTGGCGTGCAAAACTATTGTTGCGAGACTCACAAAGCACACCCTGGATGCGGATCAGGCTTCTAGGTTGATTACTCTAGCATCCAGTGTGATTACACAACATGGAAACCTCTCTCCAAGTGTGGGGACTTGTGGCGAGAGAGGAATCTCAGATTAGTGGCTGGTTCCTCAAACTCCTCTCGATTTAGATCTATATTTTGCAAAACTACAGAGGGTTTAGATCCTAATCCTACTCTAACTTGCGAGGAGACGAGGGGTAGAAGTGCAAAAATGAAACTAACTAAAGATGGTGATGCACCAAAGGAGTGGTGAAACATATTTTCATGCAAATAGACACGAGACCAAAGTTCACAACATAAAACATACACACAGATGATAAGGTATAATTTAGTATCTGAAATGAAGCAAATAATACAAACAGAGGATTGAAACCCATTCACAGAGCTTGCATTATCATTTCAATGTCAAAAACACACATTACACCCTCAGAGAGGTAAAAGAAAACTATTACAATCCTTGGAGAGGTCTGATCCTTGCATCAATCACTTGCTGGAGGTGAAAGAAGAAGTCTGCTATGCCCAAAAATGTTTTTTTGAAATGAGCCAAATCTGGCTTTTACATGCATGGGTCGAGTCCAGGGGACAGAAAACATACAAAAACATGAGAGCCCATCCCTTCTTGACTGCAGGTGCATTAAAATGGCATGGGGGACCTTACAAACCCATACCCTATTATTTTGACTGGATTACAGGAGAATGGGACCCATTTTGCATTAAATGCAGTGCTTGAAAAGTCTCTTCGGCCATGAACACGTGTCAGATCAATTTCTCAATTTTCTCTCTCCTTCCTGCACCAAAATTCAAGATTAACCCCAAAATCACGTAGATAATTTCATAAGCTTTCCGTTGATATAAAGAACGTGTGAATCCGAGCTCTGGATCAAAAGATATGGAGGTCTGAAGATCTAGGGAACAAAATAGGTGAAACGTATTTTTAAATTTCTTCTGTGCTCTGCCACAGGACGACACGTGGCATGCATTGATTGGTCGTGTAATTATTTCTCCTTCCCTACTTCATTGGACACATGTCTTCTTTTTATTGGCTCGGGTCAGTGTTTGAAACCTTGCCCTTTGACTTTTGGACTTTCTCCTTTGTGACCCGTGTCATGATTTGATTGGTCATGGGAGTCTGCCGGCTTTTCGTGCCCTTCACGTCCCTCTGTCCCAGGATGTCCCAAATTGTTTGGGAAAAAAATTTCGATCCACCAAAATGGACTTCCTTGTCCCTCATTCGGTGATGACAAGTGGCATTACTTGGTGGCTTTCGGCTTCTTCGGCTATCCACATCCCACGCGTCCCTTTGTCCCAACCGTCCCGGTCTGAAGTTCCTGTTTAATTGAACAGGCCGGTTCGCGTCCTTTGCGTACATTTGTTCCAAGCTGTCCCAGTCTTTGTTTGGGACAAATTTTCCAGTTCACCCGATTCGGCGGTTCGCATTCCTTTGTCCCACATGTCCGGCGATTAGTCGATCTTCTTCTCCTTGACCGAACCGGCTTTCCGTGTCCGCCGCGTTTACGCCCGACTTTCCGGTGCTAAAGTTCTCTGTTTCGGCCGATCCGGGTGGTTCGCACCCTCATGTCCCAAATGTCCCAAACTATTTACTCAGCAGTTAGTCAATTTTTCTTCCTCCTTCGGCCGGATCGGCTTCTCGCGCCACTGCGTCCTACATGTCAGCGAGATGTCCCTTTGCTTGCGAGCCACCAGAGGCTTTTCGGCCGGTTCGCGTCTCAATGTCCCTCATGTCCCTCTTTGCATGCGAGGACTAGGACTTAGCCAATTTTCACGATTTTTACTGGCCCAAGCTTTTTGCAATTTTTCACCTTTTCTCGAAACTTGCTCTTTTGAATCGCAGAGGCCACCGAGGCTTTTCGGCCGGTTCGCGTCTCAATGTCCCTCATGTCCCTACCGTGCGAGGACTAGGACTTAGCCAATTTTCACGATTTTTCGGCCCAAGCTTTTTGCAATTTTTTCACCTTTTCTCGAACTTGCTCTTTTCAATGGACGGAGAGTTAGGATAAATATGAGGGGACCCTAGAAACATGATTTTTTTGCCACTGGATCAATCAATTTGCACAGGACTTGAGAATTGATGTATGTTATCGAATTAACCTTGGGGGTGAATTTGGATAACATTTCCTAGATATGGCTAGCAATGAATGTATTTAATAGGAAATACAAAAATATATTCAAAGGAAAGATAAACTATAGGTTTGAGACCAAGTCAACTATGGGTGAGAGAAATACTTAGAAGAAGAAAAAATGGATATACAAGGTCAAAGAAGCAAATTCGAAGTTGAGACAATAAAGAATGGTTATTGATAACAAGGAAGATTTTGAAGAGACAAAATAATCTAAGAAAAAAAAGAGACAAAAGTACAAATAAGGCATCAACAGGTTCTAGAAAATACAAGAAGAGGGAATACAAATCCAATATAAAGAATAAAGAATTTATTCCTCAAGTAGTGTTGAAACAAGTGTATGAGTGAAACATGTGTGCTTATTAGGTACTCAAGTAGAAATTGATGTGGAGGCTACACCAAATAATTCATCCAAGGATATATAAATAAGAGAACAAGAACACATAAAGAAATAATTGAGTCATCAGGCTATTTTGATGACTTTCTCTTGTTTTGAGGTGACATGACAAGATGGTATACCTTCTCTAGGCTTCTAGAAGGTATACACTAGTGAAGGAAGGATCCATTGAGGCTAATTTCTACATCTATCAAGTTTTCAAGGTATGTTAGTTTCAAAATGTTTATCTTGCTCCATGTTGAAATTATAGCACAAGTTGAGGCTCTTGAGTGCTTTCTTGAGCATCTTAGAGAGAGAATATTGTTAATAGGTTACATATCTTGATTTTGTCTTCTAAATGTTTTTATGGTTGTTTTAAAGAATAAAGTGTCTCAAGAGAGTGTTTAGAGTAAATGAAAAAGGTGATTGTCTTGTAGAAATCATAATCCAAACAATTTTGAGCTTTAATGTGAATGTGTGGCCAGTCATCAACACAGGTATCAAGAGTGTCTCTCTTCCAAGTCAAATGTAAGTGCCTAAATAGAAACTCTCAAATGTCTGCAAAATATAAAAGTAAAGTAAATGTTATATCATTCAAATGATGTCCTATATTTGTGGTGCCTAAAAGATAAGTGTATCAAAGTTGAACTTCTTGAGTATATTATTGAGTAATTATGAAGAGATTTATGTCAATAGGTTATATGGTCCATATTTGTCTTCTTAAGATCTTGTCAAGAGTGTCTTAAAACAAGGAAAATCCTCATATGAGTTATTGACAGAGTGTTCTTGTGTTGAGTAGGTGACTGCACTTGCAAGGCCATCTTTTATCCTCAAAGTATTGTGTCTTCATGTAAGGTTGTGAGGTGTAAATTATTGGTGTCATAAATAAGTCATGTTAGTGTTATCTTCCTTAGTTTACTGAGAGGAATTTAAAGAATTCAAGGGTATGTGCCGGTGAGAATAAATTTGGTTCTATGTTAGGTATTCAATGAGATAATTAATCTTTTCAAAATGCCAATATAGTTATTCAGCCCTTAAAAAAGTGCATATTATCAAATACATCAGGAGAAAAACCAAATGTAGCAAGTTTTGATTTACATCCATGTTAGTGTTTGGAGCCTAGGATCTCATGCAAAGTTTTCAATGACTTGAAAAAAAAAAATGAATACATACAAATTTTTAAAGGAAATAGTATAGATGGTGTAATGGAATTTATACCTGCAAATGAGGGTTCAAGATCTATTTTCATGCCTTGAATATGGTCAAGAAGATATACAAGAAGAGATGAATGCAAATAAAGTCTTACAGATTTTGCAAAGGAGACTCCAAATAAAAGAATAATGTTGCTTACTAAGTATAAAATTTAGATATGTAGATAAAGTTTTAGAGCTAGTCCTAAAGCTCTTGAAAGAGTTGGAAAACCAACAAAGGATGGGACAATTCTATGATACTGGACTGAAGCATCAAAGGTGAAAATGTGTTGTGAGTATTAGAGTTATGTAAAGAAGTTGTTGATTGTTTGAAAACCAATTTTCTCAAAATATGTCAAGTATGAAAATATAGAGGGTTTAAAACATGGTGTCAAATATCTACACATAAGAAATAGTTTACCAACATATCTAATGTTGTGTCATGAAACTCAAGGTCATCTAGATGAGTGAAGGGTGATAAGTATGCTAACTCAAAGTTTTTATTGAATTAATTAGTTCCTATGCATGAATTGACTTGAGTTCCCTGTTCCTACATTGTCTCAGTCCTCTTTTGGTGGTGTCTCAAGGTTTGGATAACTACTCCTCCTCCAATGTTAACTCATGTTTATTTCAAGGTGCACTCAGAGCTATGGATGAAATTTGAGATGTTAATATTGAGTTAAGTGTATGTGGTAGGAATTGGTAGCTCACGGGAAGAGTTGGGAGGGTTTGGAATAAAGAAACCCTAGGTGAATTATTAACCTTGAAAAAGTACCCCAAAACTTCTAGAAACCATATTTATGATGTTACCAATCATTTTGGATAATGTGAGTAGTTTGAAAGAAGAGTGTGTATTGGTTACTCATGATAGTGGGAACTGAAAATACAATGCATAAGTGCAAATTAAAGGCTTAAGGTGATGAAACAACAAAATTTGGGGTGGAATATGAGATTGAAACTTGATGGGTGATCTAGTGGTATAACCTATGGGAAGAAATTGAAAGGAAGCTGATACTTTGTGTGGTTTTGAAAATAGGATGCATGAAGTATTAATCATAGCTAAACATTTACGGGTTGAGGTAAGGAACTGCGAGCTCCATCTATCATGGATGGGATCTTCAAGCTCAAGCTGGTAAGTCTATTATTTTACTAAGGCAAAGAAAAACTTTTGTTGAAGATTTTTCCTTTTGAATCGAGTTTTAAGGGATTTGTAGTAGGTTCTTTGATCCACGGGTTTTGCATAGTGTACAGTCATCATAGATAGGGTTAGAAGATAAAAGAATGATGTTCTCCCAAATGCATCGATAAAGATGAATAACAATTTGTAGAAAGATTGATGTTAACATACATGAAGAGTTTATATATATTAAACCAAAAGAAGCCCATATATATCTCAAGAGACATAATAGTCCTCTTTCATAGACCGATACAAAGACTCGAAACCTAGTTGTTGAAACCATACTTTAAACCTTGAGTTACACTTGAAAACTCCTTCCATAGATATAAAGACCTAGAATAGTGTTCTATGCATGGAAATGGAGGTAGTGTATATTTTGAAGTCCTACAATTAAGTTCCTAAACAATGATATGAATCATGATTAGTCTCAGTATGACCTGAATCAATTCATGAAAGGTAAAGAAAGCAGAGTTATTAGTCACTCTTGAGGATGCTTTCTCAAGGATTTTCATGGCTTGAGTATATGATAAGTCATTTGAAGATATATAAATGTCGGACTTTCTCTATGAAGAACTACATGTATGATCAAGCATTGTAAGAAGTTATTACACATCTACATGAGTCTTTCAGATTAGATAAGGATTTGTAGTACAAATCAATCTAATAGTGATCTCGGCTAGGAAAAAGATGTTAGATGGTCTCAAAATAAGAGGTTGAATCATTTTCAATTATTATGATGATTCATCTAAACAGGAGCATAAAATTATGATCCAATCCAAGTGAATAAATTTCCAGAAGAAGGACTTATTGTAGAGTGATAAGGAAGACTGATATAAGTGGCTCTGAAGACTGAAAGTGTGAAATTAGATAGGGAGCCTATTATTGGCCTGATTAGATGGTCTTGGTTTCTATGAGATGTAATATGACATGATAATGAGAAAAAATATTGCAAGATGGAATGCAAGAAAGAACAAATGAATTGTAACTATGGAAGAGAAATTTGTATAGTACTTTGAGGTAGAAATCAAGTCTTTGATGACTGAAATGTAGGATCAAGAAGGTGTATAGGTTTGAAATTGTTATTCAAGGCACGGATAGTGTTTTAAGTGCTTCAAAGTGTCCTAAAGGGTATTATAGATGGTTTATTCTCAATAAACCTTAGGGGTAAGTATGTACCTAACACATGGAGGTTGTATATGTATAAAAGAACATAAAAATGACTGATCAAATGTATCGGGGATGTGGAAAAAATAATGAGTTATTCCCGAGGAAAGCCATCAAGGTATGATATCAATATTTTGTGTTATTCACTAGAGATATGGAGAATTTTCTAAGGGGAGTCATAGTTTGGAAAGGTTTGTTTTATATTTACTGAAGTTTTCATTCAAGGATCATGGTCCTAAAATTGAATATGACAGAGTTAGAGGTATTGTTGTTGTGCAAATGTGCAACAAGGAAATTGGCAATTTCCAAGCACGACAACTATACCCCTGTGCCGAAATTTTCATGTTTTATCATTCCCAGGCACCCCAAGTCAAATCAGTTAGTGTGGTCACCCCTATTTTGATGTCATTTTTTTCCCATAGGTGATTTAGGAAATTCTATTCATTCCACCAAGGTGATTTTAGGGAGTCCTAAAAAGACACTATCTTCTGGTAGTATAGGGAAGGGCTATCGCTAGCCTTCCTAGGACTGGATTCAACTCCTATAGTGGAGCAGAAGGGAAAAATTAAATACGGAGATGAAATGAAGACCTTAAAACATAATAGAAATGATTTTTTAAGTTTTGGGGAAGTTTTGTAAGATGTGGAGCAATCATGTAAAAATAGGGTTCACAAGCCTAGGAAGTACACATGCCTAAAACAACTATTGGGCTTTAGAAGAAGATTCCAGGAGCTCCAGATGGAGTTAGGAGAAAAAAATATATCTCTAGAAATAAAATTACAAGGCCTAAATTATGGTGAAATAATATTTTTCACAACACTTTGGCGCATCAGGTCTATAGGTAGTTTTTCTCAGGCACAAGTGGAGTACAAAATCAAAAATCTGATTTTTAGGGATAAAATGGAATAATAAAGACATTATACCCCCACCATTGGATTTAAAAGGCCATTTACAGTCAGGATCATATAAATTTTTTCAAAAATTCCATCAGGAGCTCAAGTTATCATTGTTACAAGTTCAGGACTTAGCCAAATTTTTGGGAGGACACGTGTCAGCACCAGGAGCCTGGTGGGATTTTGTGTCCCTCACGTCCCCCAAGGTCAGGGACATCAAGGTTGGAAAAGTTCTCCCAGCCCCCTTTAATCCCTCTCAGCCCTCATATGACCTCTTGGACCCTCATGTGACCTCCAGACTTGACAGTTCAGCCCCAGGTGCATTTTTGGAGCATCCATTCCCTACCGTTGGATCGGGTGCCACGTGTCAGCTCCAGGACCACCGTGGAAACTAATGTCCCTTATGAACCTAAGGTGGGGGACATCAGACCTTGAAAAATGTTCCCAGCCCCTATGGGGAGTCATTTCGACACCCATGTGACCGAGTTTCACCCCCGGTGCATTTTGGAGCATCATTTCCTTGTCGTTGGATCGGGCGCCACATGTCACCTATAGGACCACTGTGGAAACTGATGTCCCTTATGTACCTAAGGTGGGGGACATCAGACATGGAAAAATTCTCCCAGCCCCTATGGGGAGTCATTTGGACACCCACGTGACCGACTTTCATCCCCCAGTGCCTTTTTCCACCTTCATCCCTGCCAGTTCGATCAGAAACATGGCATCACCTTGACCACCATGGAAATTGATGTCCCTCATGTATTTTGAGGTCAAGGAAAATAGGGACATAAAAATTCTCCCAGCCCCTCCATGTGCATGTTTTTAAAGTTTAAATCCAACACTTAGCCGTTTCTTCCTCCTCATTTCTCCTTCACAGCTTCATACCTTGCCATGGCTCCGTGCATGATTGTCCAGACACCTGGTCCACCATTGTTGCTCCAAACCAGCTCCACCATGGTCACATAAAATCTCCACACCATGAATACATAGAAATATTTAGGTCTCAGAGAAAAATGGAGTGAAATGATGAAGAGCGGGGAGAAAATGAAGGGTTTTTGCCAGATAACCATGAAGTCACCCGATCGAAAAATCTTCATATCTCACAAGATACAAGTCGGATCGAGATGCCATTTTTACAGAATTCTTAATTTTTCAAGGTGATCAAGATGCAACAAACAAGAGGTAAAATGGTGCCCAGAATCATTTTCTCCAACAAAACCCTCTCTTCATGCACGGCTCACATTCGTTGGATTTCCCACTTCTATAAATTGTAACAAGCTCCTCATTTGAGGTATTCTAAAAAGTATTCTAAATTTTTCTTCTTAGATGTTGGAGCTATTTTTTGTGAATTCATGAGAGAGTTATCCTTGTGAAGAGAGCAAGAGATAGCAATTTTCTTCCATTTCTCCTATTAAAAATGTCTTCTACTTCTCACACTATGTATAAATTCTACTTGAGCTTGAATGAAGGAGAAGGAGTTTTAGCCTCTTTGATTGAGGATTTTGTTGGTACTTTGTGCCCAATAAGCTTCATTTTTCTTGTAGCTATTACACAGATTTGTTTTCTTCTATATTCAAGTGCATGTAATGAAACTTCTAGCTGGTGTATGCAAGTCTCTGATTTTCTACTTGCAGCATTAGTTTTCTCTTTTCTAATTTTCTCATTCCCTTTCCCTCTTCCTAGAAAAGTCATCTCTTATAGGTATATGCAAGTAATTTCCGCAGGGTCAGTGGAGTGCCCTTGTTGGATCCTGGCCGAAAGGCCACCAGGATAAAACTCACATTTCACTCGTGCATGCACATACGGTAGCTGCACCGGTTAAGTAGAGGGACTTAGACTCCTAGAGCATTGGCAAGATAACCACCAATTTTTCCCCAAAATTTTTTTCTCACCAATAGTTTTGGCACCCACCGTGGGGCAGATTTAGCAGCATCTGCACCTGAATATGACCAGAAGGTCTGAAAAATACAAAAAAATTTCAAAAAATTCAAAATTCAAAAGAGAAAATTCTAGAATTCGAATAGCTATATGAGCCACATGTCTAAAAACCATGGCTATTCTAGGAAATACTCATGTTGAAAGACCCAAATTTATCTTCCACATTTAAGAAGATATTGTTGAGTTTGAGAGAATCTATTTGGCGTAATAGAAAATTGTCAACCACTACTTCATTGCCACAAGAATCCTTGACCTTGAAGAAGAACGCACTTTGCTGATTTGGAGAGGCAAAGGAAAATCCTGGCACCACAAAGGCAAGCATATATTTCCAAGCTGGCGGATAGAAGATACACCCAACAATAGAGACAAGGAGGACAAACCGACCCCATTTTTGAAGAACTTCAAAGAAGACAAGAGCTGCTCAGAATTCAGAGGCCTCCCCTTCGTCAAGCAACCGGTCACGTTGAGAACCTGAGTGTTGCTAATCCTTTGGATGGTGAATTTCCATACATCAATGAGAACCTTGAAGATTTCACTGACGTAGAAATTGAAGAATAAGTTAGAGAAAGAGAAACAAGAGTGGAAGAGGAAATAAGGGCTCAACTTGACGAAATCAAAAGACTTCAAGCTGAGGTAGAAAAGAGAGCAACAGTAGAAGCCATAACTTTAGTAAGGTTGGAAGCTAGAAATAGAAATATAATGAGAGATCATGAGTGTGATCGTGATCATGAGGTCCATAGTTCTAATGTACCATGGGAGGAAACAACTGGTCCACTTGCTCTTGCTCAACCACTCCACGAGCTACCGAGAGGCTCAAGAAAAAACTTCCCAAAATTCGGAGGTGATGGTTCTCAACTCCCCAAAGAACATGTAGCTGCATTTATCACTACTTTTAGTGTGTTGGGTATTGAGGATGAAGATGTGTCGGTCGACTCTTTGTGGAGTCACTTGAGAGAAGGCTTCCGAATGGTTCTACATGCTACCCTCAAGGTCTGTAACCTATTGGGAAGATATAAGAAGTGCATTCAAACATAGGTTCAAGACCATGTAAGATTGTCAGGATCTCTTGGTCTAATTGGTACAAATGAAAAAATAAGCCTCCAAGTCAATGAGATATTTGTAGCAAGATATAACAGAGTGACAAGAAGAATTCTGAAGATGTGGTGCCTCCTAAAAATAATATAAAGAGATTCTTCATTAGTGCATTTCCATCAGAAGTAGGTTTCTTCCTTAGAAGAACCCAACCAAGAACATTGAGAGAAGCTCAAGACCATGCAATAGAAATCGATGATGATATAATCCTATCTGGTAAAGTGAAAGGTCCAAATGGAAAGCAAAAGGGTCAGAATTCAAACTCAATAACCATGGATCCAATGTTCCAAAAAATGGCTAATGACTTGGTTTCCTTGAAGAAACAACTATCCCAGATTACAATGCAGAATGCTCCAAGGAAACCAAACCCTCCAAATAGGCCAAGGATTGCTCCACCTCCTCGCTGGCTTGCTCTCAAAGCACCACCAGTCAATGTTGTCTGTGACACCAAAGAGCCAGAGGAGGAAGAAGAAATTGAAGAAGAAAATGCAGAGGAGTATGAAAGCTATCTTGAGGTTGAGGAAGTTGATGGCGATATGCACAATGGCCTAATTGAGTACATTGATGATGAAGATGAGGATGATGATGAAGATCTAGGTTTCTCACGTGTAGTTTTCACTCGTGCACAGTCTAAGAAAGGTGCTTCATCCTCAACGGCTGCGGTAAAGGAAAAGAAGAAGAAAGAAGGTCCTTCTTCGGAGGCCCCACAAAATAAAATCATCAGTAGAGGATCACCACTACCACCTTCGATGGAGTCGGCTAAAGAGAAAGCAGACCCACTAGGCTAGCAAGGATCATGCTGCCATACTGAGTAAGTCATCTAATCCCTCCCTAGCTCAAAGGTTACTAAGAATAATTCTTCTTCAAATGTTGTTCCTGCAAAAGCATCTAAGGTGCCATCAAAACCTGCATCCCCATCTCCTTCCAAGCTAGTTACTGCACCCTTGAAAGAAATTTCAACACACAAAACAACAAAACCCTTTCCATGTAAATCTTCCATTATTCCTAGAACCTCTTCCTTGCCCACCATAACCCCATTTGACTTTGTGGAACATGCAAGAAAAACTAAAGTCTAGCTCTCAGAAATAGAATACCTACAAACTCATCCTACCCAATTCGATAGGTTCATTGATGTAGTTCGTGGGGTAATCCCATAACCTCAGGTCTAAGTTCCAAAGGATTACTCCCCACACCATCCACACCACCTTCTCAAAACATGCTAGCCCTCAGTGCCTCCAAAACCAACCGGGTTGAACCTTTCTACCTGTCACTTCTCATTAAAGGCTTCGAGCTAAATAATTGTATCATAGATTCCAGAGCCTCGAGATAATGTGATGCCCATCAAAGTTACAAATGCTCTTGGCCTCACCTTGACCCGAGAAAATGGAACCTACTATTCAATGGAATCCAAACAAGTTCCATTGGTAGGAAGGATCAAAGATGCACAAGTAGCATTGGCTGATTTTCCAGAAAAGAAGGTGCTTCTAACCATCCCAGTAGCGAGACATCCCAAAGGCATCCTTTGGCATGCTATTGAGCCAAAGCTTCTGCTAGAGACTTGGGTGGAAAAATAAAAATGGAATGGTCATCTGCACTAGTCCAAAGAAAAGGAAAGATAAAGAATTGCTTCCGATAAGAAAGATGAAGTTCACAGTGCAAAATTCTTATGATCCAAAGGCAAACATTCTTTTTCAAGATAGCGTGCTAGGAAACTACTTCCTCACATTAAAAAAAGATGAGAACTTGCCACTCCTTATGGAAGAGGAAGAAGATCAAGTTTGACAATGGAATTTGATGGTAGTCATTATAGTGTAGGTTTGGGAGTAGGTGTAGTGTTATACTCTCCCTCTGGTGAATTGTACCCGTTTTCCTACAAGTTGCAATTTGATAATACAAATAATATGGTGGAATATGAAGCTCTCATTTTAGGCATGAGTGTGGCTGAAGATATGGGGATCAAGAAACCGAGATGTCGAGGTGATGCAGAAGTGATAGTAAAGCAAGTCCGAAAACAATACCAGGTGAAAAACCCAAGACTCGACATTATAGAAATAGAGTATGGGATTGCATTGAATCTTTTGATGCATTTTCCATTGAAGCTATCCCAAGAGAAAAGAATGAAAAGGCTGATTCTCTTGCAGTATCGGCTTCTCTAGTGACACCTCATCCTTCTTTTGGAAAAGATAAGGTGACCATAGAAATGGTGTTCAGGCCTAGTGTACCAGATAATGCAAATCATTGGCAAGTATTTAACAATGATAACCAAATTCTAGCATTTTTGGAACAAAGGGATAATTTCAATAACCTCTTCTTTGAAGGAAGTGAAAACCCACACTTGTGCGTAGTGAAGAAGAGAAAGAAGGAATTGAAGGTATTGATAATAAAGGGGTGATCAAATTGAAAGGGAACAAGATTCCCAAGGGCCTAGTTTCTTTAGAAGACATCTTTTACAAACATGATAGATTCATTTAAGAGAAAGAAAATCAATCTTCTCGGTGCCCAAATGATTTTGATAAGGAAAACATTGGCACCTCGGAGGAACCAAGGATGGTCAATATTGGAAAATGTTTCTCGCCTGAGGAGAAGAGAAGGTTTGCTGCATTGCTCAAGAAATATTTAGATGTTTTTTCCTACTCTTATGATGAACTCAAATCCTTCCAACCAAAGGAAATGCATCACTCGATTCCTTTGAAGTAGGATGCTAAGCCATTCAGGGAAGCAAAGGCCATATAACCCAAATATTGCTGATACCATTAAGGAGGAGGTAATGAAGATGCTTAATGCAAGAATCATATTTCACATCCACCATTCAACATGGGTGGCCAAAATTGTGCCGGTGTGGAAGAAGAATGGAGAAATAAGAATATGTGTAGATTTATGTAATCTGAATCAGGCACCATTGAAAGACAATTATCCTCTCCCTATCATCGATCACATTTTGCAGGCAGTTACCAGATCTGAAATGCTTTCATTTCTTGATGGATTCTTAGGGTATAATCAAATCAAAGTGTCGAGGAGGATCATGCCAAGACAACCTTCACTATGCCTTGGGGCACTTTTTCCTACAGTAGAATGCCTTTTGGACTAATCAATGCGGGAGATACATTTCAAAGGGCGATGGATTTGGCCTTCAAAGATCTAAAACATTGCACCGTCATATATCTTGATGATCTCATGGTATTTTCAAATAAGAGGGGAGACCATATCCATCACTTAGAACAAGTACTTGCAGGTGTGTAGAAAGCATGGCATATGACTAAATCCTAAGAAGTTCATTTTCAGAATTACGGAAGGCAAGTTGCTTGGACACATTGTGAACAAAAATGGAGCACATATTGATCCTGAAAGAGTATGAGCAATTCAAGTATTAGCTCTGCCTGAAGCAAGAAAGGAGTTCATTCATTCTTTAGAAAGGTGAAGTTTCTTTGTCGCTTTATTCCCGAGTTTGCTGAACTAACAAAGCACATCACCACCATGATGAAACCATAGGTAAATTTCAAATGGAAAAATGAGGGGAAGGTAACATTTGAACAGATAAAAATTCCATTGCCAAAGCTCCAACTCTTGTGTCTCTAGATTTTAACAAATATTTCTTCATGTATTATTATGCATCAGAACATACTACCTCTGTTGTTCTTGTTCAGAAAAATGATGAAGGCGTGGAAGCACCCATCCCTTTCATGAGTTGTCTATTGAAAAAGCACAAAATAAATTACAGCCAATTGGAGAAACATGCTTATGTAGTGGTGAAGGCTGTAAAAACTTCAGGTTCTACATCCTCAACTCTCATACAATGGTGATGGTCCTTGGCAGTGCATTCAAGTCCATCTTAACACAACAGGATCCTGAGCAAAAAGAGGAAATTGGATTACAAAGACTCAAGAGTATGACTTGGAGATCTAACCCTCCAATCTGGTGAGGGGAAATGGTTTGTGTAGGTTAATTACCAAGGATGAAACACTCAAAGCTCAACTCGGTGAAGAGAATTGTGCTTACCTAACTTGTTTCAAAAACAACCCACAGGTTCTCTTTGTATCCACTACTGATGAGTGGTATGCTGATATTTCCTATTACTTAACTTATGGAGAATGCCCTCCTCATCTTGATTACAAGAAAAGGAGAAAACTCAAGTTGAAGGCAACAAGGTTTGTAATCTAGAATCATGCACTTTAAAAGAGGCCTAGATGGATGCTTCCTCAGTGTGTGGATAAAGAAAAAAAAAAAAATTACTTAAAGCATACCATGACCAAGCATGTGGTGGGAATTTTTCAGTGATGGTCATTACACATAAGATCCTCCGAGGAAGGTATTATTGGCCCACCCTCTTTTGAGACACTCAAGATTGGGTTTACATTCATTGGGAGACCACAACTTGTTGTACTTCCACTCAGGCCAGTTGTTATTGAAGAACCATTTCAATAGTGGGGGATAGACTTCATTGGTGTTCGAATCCTCACTCAAGTGCGGGGCACACCTACATGCTCACGGTGATAGATTACTTCACCAAGTGGGTGGAATCCATTCCCACCAAGCAAGCCAACACCAAAACAATATGTAACTTCATCAAGGAGAATATCATAGTACATTTCGGAGTACCACATAAGATCATAGCAGACAATGCCACCTATTTCTCTTCGAGGGAGTTGACCGAGTTCTGCTATGGCTACAAAATATCTCTATCCCATTCATCAGACTACTATCCACAAGGGAATGGATAGGCCAAATCAAGCAATAAGAACATTGTGACCATTGTCCACAAAATTGTAGACGAGAACCAAAGGAACTGACACAAAAGGTTATATGATGCATTGTGGGTGGACAAGATCACTCCCAAGAAGGCAATAGGTATGTCACCATTCCAACTATTGTATGGATTTGAGGTGGAAATCCCACTCACAATCGAGATGCCACTCTCAAGTTGCTACAGGGAATAGAAGATGGTCAATACAAGGATTCCATTGACAAGAGGATCCTCTTCCTTGAGAAGCTAGAAGAAAATAGACTCCAAGTGGTGGACCATATCAAAGAGCACCAGTTAAAAGTAAAGAAATTTTTTGATAAGAAGGAAAAAGTGAGAGAGTTCAAAATCGAGACTTTGTCCTACTATGGGACAAGAGAAGGGAACCAAAAGGCAGCCATGGAAATTTTGATTCATTATGGCTCGGTCCATTCAGTTCGTGAATCTTGCGGTGAGAATTCTTTTCTACTCTCATATTTGGATGGAACACTACTGGAATTTCCTCGCAGTGGGAAATACCTAAAATTATATCATCAGTGAAAATGAGTTGTCCCCTAACTTGTAATATAGGTGATTTCAAGGTGTTTTCCCCCTTTTTGTGTGTTTCCTTTCCATTATTTTGTGTGTATTTCCTTCTTCTAGTATCTCTTTCTAGAGGTTTTACATGACTCTCCAAGGCCCAATGGATAAGGCACTGGTCAATAAATTAGATGGTCTAAAATTGAGATTCTGGATTCTCATGTCATGTCTTCACTTCACTCAGTCCATGCCATGTCCCCAAGCTAGAGCCAGTTGTTGTCGTGCAAATGTGCAAATACTAAATTGGAAGTATCCAAGCACGACAACTATACCCCTATGCCAAAATTTTCATGTTCTATCATTCCTAGGCAACCCCATCTCTGTTCACTTAGTCCAAATGACCTCCCAATTTTTTTATAACATCCCCCTAGGTGATTTAGGAAATTCCATTCATTCCCCCTAGGTGATTTTAGGAGTTCATTGAAAATGCAAATCTTGGGCAGTCACGGGAAGGGCTATCGTTGGCCTTCCTAGGATCGAATCACCCCCTTGGAGTGGAACGGAAGAGAAAAATAAACATGGAGGTAAATTAAATACCTTGGAACATCATGGAAATGATTTTGGAAGGTCTAGGGAAGTTCTGAAAGACTTGGAGCAGTCTGAGTAAAAAACAAGGTTCACAAGCCTAGGTGGTACACAGGCCTAAAACAGCTATTGTTGAGCTTCAGAAGAAGATTTTGGGAGCTCTGGATGGATTTAGAAGTAAAAAAACATCATTGGAAAGAGTATTCTAATACCTACATGACAGATAAAATAATATTTTTCACAACACCTTGGCGCATATGATTGACAAGTAATTTTTCTCAGGCACAAGTGGAGTACCAGATAAAAAGTCCTATTTTTTAGGGATCATATGGCCGAATCAAGACATGAAACCCCCATAATTGGATTCAAAATTCCATTTCTAGTCAGGATCATATAAAATTTCACCAAGAAATTCCACCGGAGCTCAAGCTATCTTCGTTCTAAGTTACCCTCTCTTACTCGAGTTAAGGACTTAGTCATTTTTTCGAGAGGACACGTGTCGGCTTCGGGAGCTGGTAGGATTTCATGTCCTCAAAGTCCCTGAGGTTAGGCACATCAGCCCTTAGAAAATGCACCCAGCCCCCATGTGACCTCTGGGGCCCTCATATGACCTCCAAACTTGATAGATCAGCCCCCAGGTGCTTATTTGGAGCATGCCTTCCTGCCGTCGGATCAAGCGCCATGTGTCAGCTCCACGAAAAGCGTGTAATTTTATATCCCTTATACACCTACGGTGGGGGACATAATACCTTGTAAAATTCACCCAGACCCCATAGGGAGTCTTCTAGACACCCATGTGACCTCCTTTCAGCTCCCAATGCTTCAATGTAACTTTCTCCCTCTTCATTCCCTGTCGTTGGATCAAACACCACATGTCATGCTCTTGACCACCGTGGAATTTGATGTCCCTCATGTCCCTGAGGTTAGGGAAATAAAGCATGGAAAAATGTACCCTAACCCTAATTGTGCATATCTTTTAAAAAAATTTCAAGTGCCGCCTTTTTCACTTCTAACTTCTAATAGTTTTTGTGCACTCCATTCCTCCATTCTTCCTCTGCAACATTCTACCATCACCCCGCCATTGCAAATGCTCAGACCAGCTTGACCCAAACACTAAAAAAATCTCCCCACAGCAATTTTCAGGTCTCAGAAGGATCTTTCATCAAAACAAGAAGGAGAAACGAAGAGCAAGAAGAAGAAAACAATGAAAATCTCCATAGCCTAAAAATGAAGATCTGAAGAAATATTGCAAGCCGGTGCATGAAACAAAAAAATGTTTTTTCTGTTAATTCCTCTATCCAAGACCATCAGAAAGACACCTTCAAACTCCCCCTCATGTGACAGAGCAGCCATAATGAAGAAATCTCGTTTCCGGCTCAACGAAGAAAGAAGTGGGATTTCCGTCAAACCAGTTGCCGGATTGAAGTAAGATCACACGTGAAGCATCAGAAGAAAAAACCCACATAAAAATATAAATTTCTTTGTAAATGGAGGAGAAAACCAGACCTGCAATTTCAAGGTCCATTAATGGCTGCCGTACCCGAGAAGCACTGCTCAGGCCTAAAAATTAAAACTTTAAAATCTCCTGGACTATTAAGCGGGTGGGTCTAAAATTTTAGAGGGAGGATATTGGACAAAAACCCATATAAAAAAATTTGTTCCACGTCAATCTGACTCCCAGAGGCCAAATTTCTAAAAATAGCAGGCCTACTACATAGGAACTGCTATTTTGGGAAAGTCGCACAATAAAAGAACCTGCGAAGGAGACGAAGACATTAGAGGTGCACTACAACTGAGAATCCACCAGTACATTTTGGCACTTACTAAAAATAGAAAGTTGATCTAGAAGGAATAAGGAACACATGGAGAAAGAGGAATACTAAGCCGCAACATCCAGTTGAAGATCGGGGACTTGTATTTTCATACTTACTAAAAATAGTAAGTTTCTTTTTCGAAGGGAGATATGAAGAAAAAATGAATGAGTCGGGGCTTAGACACAACCCTTTTCCTACAAGTATGATGTGGAAGATAGTGATGTCTTATACATGGACTTGAATGACCTCAAGACTCGTATGACCTCCAAGGACCGAAGGAGGATTGAAGACTAGATATTCACAAGTGGCTTGTTTACTGCTGCAGGACACCCAGTGTCTGTGCAAAGTCTCGAGCTAGTCCTACCTTGCTCTTTCCACTATGAGCCTGAGACACAAACCATCTGAGCTGACAACAATGCAACATTGGCAGTCATTAACCCTAGGACTATTTCAATCTCTTTGCAGATACCAACATCCCCCAACATGGTCATCATTTCCAAGGAAAGGGTTATGCATGATTGGGAAACAATGGATTCATATGTCTAAGGAGTAGCGCTCAGCTCATGGCTGAAAACTGGAAGAAATCCTTCCAAGATTCCTAAGAATCTACCAAGGTGTGAGTTCTAAGAAGGGTATTCTAATGTCATCACTCTCCTGAGTAGAGTAATGGGAGAAGAAAAGCACGAGAGACTTCTAGGATAAGATGGGCCTTTTCATCCTGACATTGATAGATGAGAAGCGAGAGAATTGATTGGGGAAGATCATCGGTGAAAATATCAATCTACAACTACTCTAAGTACTGCGACAAAGAAGTTCCACATGACTTCTTATCTATTTTATCTCCTCACAAGCTCACGATCATTCAAGGGATTGGATCTCATGTAGAACATTGCTTCCAAGGTACCTGCATTCGAGAAACTTCCACAGTTGATAATGGAGGAGAGCAACATGCATTTCACCCATGTGAATGATGTGTTCACCATGTACATGGTCCGAAGCTTGGAAGGGGATCTTGAAGCTAGGATGTCACCAAAAGTGGCATCCCTAATTAAGGAATATGACTTGTACTTCATACAATTCTCAACATTCTCCTACATATGAGTCACTAGCTTCGACCAAGCTCCATTGAAACTGCCTAAGTACCTCAGTGACTAGATCGTCTGTTTGAACTTTGTAGTCAGATCACTCAAGTAAATAGCAAGCTCAGAAGTAGGAGAAAGAAATTGATTCCATTCCCTATATCTCTAGGGGAGTTCATGTGTAAAAGATCAAATGACGCATCTCACCTAGAGGCCACTTTCGCACATCTGAATCTACATTCCTACATTGCCAGGCCCAACTTTGACATCTGAGAAGATCCTGAATCATTCCATGTCCTAGAATTGTAACATGAACCACAAGTTGAGGACTACTGGGCCAATTGTATTGATGAGTTTGAAGTACATAAAAAATATCACATGAGGATGACAACCAACAAGATGAAGAAATTCAAGTTCTCTTGGTATGAAGACATCTTACATGATGACGGGATAGAGATGTATGATCCTAATTACGCTTGATCAAGATGTCCCTAATGCCCCAAATTAATCGGCATGGTTGTGAATTAGGAGATATCTTTGGAGCGAGACGGAAAAGGTGGTGAGGAGAATGAGGAACTTGTTTAAAAGAAGAGGACTATGATCATTCGGTCATGAGGAATTTCTCAAGCACAAGCAAGCTTCACATCATTCGTCTTCAAAAGTGGTGGAGGTAACTTGAGCTCTAAATACTCGGAAGGAGTTCAAAAGGAAGGAATTCAAAAGGAAGGCCATGGAATTGAAAAATTCTCCCCATGAGAATACATCCAAGAAATTTAGGGAAGAAAAAGATTCATTAGCATCGCCACAAGAGGAAGACATGATCCCAATAATGCAGACAGAAAATCCAACAACAAAAGCACAAGTGAACAAGGAGTATATGACTCATGATCTTGTATCGAGCCACTACAAGAGGTCTTGCATGTTTTTGATTCTAACACTCCTCTCATTAAGGAATTACCTCCCCCATTAGTACAAAGAATGGTTGAGGCACCCATCATTGAACCTAAATCTAAAAGATGTTTCCGTGGATGTGAAAATGATCATCCTTGACACTCACAAGGTGTAACAAGTAGTAGCTCGATATATCGAAATTGTCACATTGGTGAAGAAAAAGATCAAAAAGATCACGCAGATAGCATCATGATTCTATAGCCGGAGACATGTAATCGAGTACATTGAAGTAGATTGACCCAAAGTAATCAAGCTAGCGATGATATGACACCAGATTATGAGATGAGTACGATTCAATTGGGACCAGATACTCACAAAGGAGATTTGCACCTATTCCAACAACCTTCTCTTGTATGGTGGCAGGAATAAAGAATATAAAGAGAAGATTGACATACTAGAGGAACAAGTACGAACTCTTTCATCTTATGTGCAACACATGTTGGAACCAAGCATTATAACACTTCCTATTGAGAAAGTGGTACCCATTAGTAGCTTCGATCCAAAATCTATTAGAAGAATGCATGAGCTCATGATGTAAGGGTGAGAAAATAATGAATGGATTGACTCAATCTCTAAAAAGGGAAGTCAACACTTCAAGAGGTAGTCAAGCTCTTTGCAAACATGTGCACAACCGCCAACAAAACGTGAGCACTAAAAAAAGATGCGGGAAAGAAAGAGATTATTGGGAACCTCTGGGACCAATAGTGAGTGAGATGAGAAACACCCATCATCAGGAATTGATCAATAATAAGGTTCTTAGAAATCCTAGAGAAGAATTGAAACATGTATGGGTGAGGGCCCTAGCAATCAGATTTGAAGCAATCAATCGGGCCTTCACAAAGCTAGAGGAGAAAGAAGAACAAACATACAAGCTGTAGGATAGCATAATTCAGAAATTCCGAAACTTGGAGTACCCGAATGAGTGAACACTCAACTTGTTGATGAGTTGATTAGCCCTTTCAAAGAATACATCAAGAAAGGGGTGGGAAACCCATTGTCCTTCACTAAGGATACTCTCGAATTCTTCTCAGAAATCTGAGCCTCCATTGCACTTATTGCAGAAAATCATTCATCATGGTTCGGGAAGTGCAAGGACATCAACAGTGTGACCAATGGATGGACTGAAACCTTGAGCTGCATTCGTATCCCTCATGCCAACAAAGTAGAACCAACAGTGGCTCATTTCAACCAAGAGCTTGGAAAGACAAAATCCTTCTTAGGATCACAAAGTGGAGAGTAGTCGAAATGGAGCTAAGTCCACCACAACAATCCGTCCTTCATCATAATTCTTCTTCTTCTTCTTCCTCTTCTTTCTCTCTCTTTTCTCTTCTCATACAATACCCTCTCTTCTAAATGTTATATTTTTGCGTTGAGAGTTTCACTTATTGATATGACTTAAAAGAATTTAGAAATATAATGTAAATTTAAGTCACCTTGGTATTATAAAAGGCAATTAAATATTTAAAGTGGAATATGAACAATCTTAAGTCACATTAAGGTAATAAAAAAGTCACTAGGAAGATGAAAAGTTTCCTCTTCTATAAATTGTAACAAGCACCTCATTTGAGGTCTTCTAAAAAGTATTCTAAATTTTTCTTCTTAGATGTTAGAGCTGTTTTTTGTGAATTCATGAGAGAGTTATCCTTGTGAAGAGAGAAAAAGATAGCAAGTTTCTTCCATTTCTCCTATTAAAAAATTTCTTCTACTTTTGACACTATGTACAAATTCTTCTTGAGCTTTAATAAAGGAAGAAGGAATTTTAGCCTCTTTGATTGAGGAGTTTGTTGGTACTTTGTGCCCATTAAGCTTCATTTGGTCTTGTAGCTATTACGCAGATTTGTTTTCTTCTATATTCAAGTGCATGTAATGAAACTTCTGGCTAGTGTATGCAAGTCTCTGATTTTCTACTTGCAGCATTAGTTTTCTCTTTTCTAATTTTATCATTCCCTTTCCTGCCTTCCTAGTAAAGTAATCTCTTTCGGTATATGCAAACAATTTCCACAACATCGGTGGAGTGCCCCTATGGATCCCGACCAAAATGCCACAAGGATAAAACTCACATTTCACTTGCACATGCACATACGATAGCTGCACCGGTTAAGTAGAGGGACTTAGATTCCCAGAGTGTTGGCAAGATAACCACCAATTTGTCCCCAAAAATTTTCTTACCAACATATAGGTGAGAGTGTGATTCACCCTTTCTCTTTCCCGAGGATGATGCTTGACATTGAACTTGGTTGTGAGGATATGAGTCCCATCTCCTCTAAAAATGACAATCCTCTGCTCCAATTCATCCAACTTGTGAGAGATGGCAAAAATAGTGTCAATGGAAGATTTTTCATATAGCACATAAGATTCCACTGGGAATCTCCTTTTATACAAATTCTTCATCACATAATAATAGACATTAAAATTCATTTTTCGAAACTTGGGGCCTCCTTTCAATCCATAATTTCTTCAGTTCTTCAGGAGCCTTTAGATGTTCCCATCGAAAGAGATGAAAATACATGAACTGAAAGGATGTGAAGACAACATGATTAATCCTAATTAGCCTTATGAAAAGTGAAAGCTAGACCTATTGATAATTCAAGGGTCTCTTGGTGTCTCTTGCACATTCTATGTCGAACAAGGCCCTAACAAAATCCTCATCATGACCACACGAGGCATGAAGATGTGATTCAAATATTCTAACCAAATTTCTTTCAAAATATTTTCCAAAAGTACTCTCACCATGTCGACAGAAAGTTATGAAAAATTCCTCAACGACATGATAAGGAAAGTAATTCATCCATTTTGATGGGATAATGTTGGGTCTTATAGTATATGTGGCACAAATTGTGAATTGAAATAAATCATTTACACCCGATAAAGGAAGATCTTGCTCATCTCACGAGGAAAATTTAAAGGTTGAAGTGAATCCAAAATAAGCATGGTTGATGAATTAAATAGATTTGAAAAGAACCATGTGGGATAGTTAAACCAAGAAGATGTGAGAAGGAATGCACAACACCCAAGATGTATCTTCAGATAGTAGATAAAAATTTCTACCACTTCAGGTCACCTCAGAGTGCTCAAAGGATATTAGAAGAAACTATCCAATCACCAGGTGGAGGGAATCATGAAAACATTAATCACAAGAAATGACATGGTATTCTAATCATATATGATAAGAGAAAAATGAAGAAGGCTTATACTCTTCACACCTGATGACCCAAATAAAGTATTTTCATAAAAGGTGTCATTGATACACCTAGAATTTTGTGAAAGAAGAATATATTTGTGAAATATCCACATTTTTAGGGGGAAATTAAAAGTAAAATAGGGATGGAATTGTATAAAGGCAATGAGAATACTCTCAAAGGGGGTTAATATTTTTGAGAAATTAAAAAGAGAGAAGAGACTGAGAAAATCCATTTTTCCAAAAGACTTGTTTGAGAAACCTATTCATTTTTCAAGCCTTCAAAATAAATCAAGTCAAGATGGTTACAAGTGTACAGCCATTGAAGGAATTGAGACTATAAATGAAAATTTCCCTTCCTGAATTTGATGAGCCTCACAGTTAATTGTGTTAATCATGAGCATTGTTGTATCTCGCTTTCAATTTTAAGATCTTTCAAATATTTATCCATGCTCTGTCATGAATCTTATGTTAGGAATTCCTCTAAATCACACAAGATATTTTCCTTATGGTAGTTTTGTGGAATTTGCAATTGTGTTGTGAGAAGAGCTTCCATTTCAAAATCATAGTAAAAATTTAAATTCAATTTAATTCCATTTTTTTATTCTGATTATTTTTAGGTCATGAGTGTATCTTAGGCGTGATGGACCAGGTATTTTTGATGTTTATTTGAGTCTTTGAAATGAGATTTTATGTTAAATTGCTCATAATATACGAAGAAGCTATCAAAGAATGTATGAAATGTGCATCTTTGGGCTTCCATGGGTGCACACCTTCTGGTTGAAGGTTCATTGTTAATTGTTTGAAGTGTTGTTATCATCTTTCTTGGTAGATTTTCCAAAATTTGTTAAAATTTCCCAAGAATCTGGTATAATCAACTTTATCCTACTTAATTCCCCAACAAAATCCATCTATAAATGATAAATCCTACAAGACTTACCCTCTTGCATTGTTTGTCCATAAATGCTAGGGAGATTTGTTGAATTTACCCATCCCTTACTCAAAACATGCAAGAGAAATCAAGTTTTATTGTTGTCTTTAGTAACCTAAACCTTTTTAAGAGACATCTTCATTCTCTAGCGTGACAACTCGTGAGAGTTAGATTATGTTGAATTGACATGTTTTCTCAATGTTTTCCTTCACTATCATAGGAGTGTCAAATATTGTTTCTCCATTTCAAATGTAGGTTACAAAACAGGTCCTCTCACCATGGTTGAAGGAACAACCTAAAGTAGGAGGGTAGGTCATACCCTTAGCATGGTGCTATCCAACTTCTCCAAGCTTGAGTGAAAAAGAGTCAGTTAAATCCATCCCCGGATACAAAATGACTCAAATTATGATATATCTATCTTTAAGCACCCTTCCCTTCTGATGATGTGTTCTTGGGTTCAAAGGGAGAACTGATTTGGGTACAAAAGATGCAATGATGATGGAAAGACTTATTTATTGGTGCATGGTTATGGTTGCACATTGGTAGACCCTTCTAGAGGTCTTGTTTGCATTCACAATACGGTGAGAGCTTGGTTGCACGGTATGGAAGATGTAAGGTAGCTTCGGGTATGTGAGATCTGGTGGTGTTTCGAGGAATGGTTTAGTGTACTCGGGTAGATCCAAGTTGGAGATCTAGGAGGAAGATATACTCTTGTAGAGATACATGTAATCTTGTGCGAGAAGATTTGGTGTGTAATATCTTTTTATATTATATATATGATATCTATATCTTTAGTGGACATAGCCCACATAGGGTGAACCATAATACATGTTGTGTTATGTGTGTGTACTTTTGTGTGATTTGGATTATTCTTGTTTATACTTCCAGCATGCTTGTAGATTTTGTGGGGATTGTTAGATCTGTATTTGCATGTTTTGGATTTGATATTCTATAGTTACAAATGTTTCCACATAGACCCATCCCCAACAAGTGGTACTAGAAAGTTTTTGATAGAGTGATGACTTTAGTTTTTAGAGAAAGGGTTTTCTTCATGGTTTTTTTAGTGGTTATTACTCATATGTATGAGAGCAGGATTTTTTTTCTTGACATGAAAATCACAGGAAGAGATTGAATCTCAAGTGGGAGATGGAGGAGTAAGGTTGCTATAAATTACAATGACTAGTGTCAAGCATGAGGTGGTAGTCATCGTCGGTAGGGTGACCGTGGTTGGTTACTAAACAACCTGGTTTTAAATAGAAAATCACAGATATGAAGAAATGGAGAGATGCATGGAATGTATCTTGTTTGTTGAGGTGTCCCTGATTATTACAAGCATAAGCATGGTAGTCAGATTACAAATCTAGTTATTGACGTATGGTTTTATCTTGGTTTTGTAACATATGATTTAATTGCACATGCATGGTTTTGGATTACATATCTAGATAGAGAAAATGAGAAGATATGTATCCTTGGTGTAGTTAGATGCACGGGCTTTGGTAGAGAAGTCTTGTAGAAAAAAAGGAAGATGAGGCTTCCATCGTAGAAGCATGTACTTCAATTGAAGATGTGGTTGAGTATCTTGGTGCTGGTAAGGTGATGTATTTCATCTTGATGCAATTTATTGCATGATTTGTTATTGTAGTGGTTTTTATGATTTGGATGCTTCTTGAAATGACTAGTCAGCTCAACTATCGCTTTGGTTAAAGTAGAGCACTCGGTGTGGTGTTATATGCCAAATTTTGTAGTGTTGGGTTTGTTCAAGTAGCATTGAATTGGTCGAGAATTGATTTTAGTCACAAAGGAACTAATATTGGTCACTAATTGTGGTAATTTAGGAGATGAACTTGGTCGATCTCTGTGGTAACTTATCTGGTATAGGGGTTTTTGCATTAGGAGAGGGCAGATGGTTTTTGTCCTAGTTTGGAGGATTGAGTTTCTTGCACAAAGTATACATGGAAAATATAATGTAGATCACTTCATTATTTAGATCAAAAGAGGACAAAGTTAGCTTGGTTAGTCCATTGAGACTTTGATTCAAGTATCTCTATATGATTCATGTTTTATTTCTTTCATTTGGAGAAACTGATATTATGTTTGGATAGTGTGCACATATTTACACCATGGTTTTTATTGTTGTTTGAATTTTATTTCCCGGTTGTGTGGAATCTTGAGGACAAGGGTTTCTAGTCTAAGGATGAGATCCTCAATGAAAATTCATGATTAGACACAGTTGTAAGTAATGAGAGATGTTGAGTACACATAGATGGAAAGAAGGTGATTCACCTACTTAACAAGAAGTCCAAACTTCTATGTGATGTAGAAGTATTCTCAGAGAAGAAAGGGAATTAATTTTATAGTTCTTTCATATGGTTTTATTTATCACTGACATATTAGATTTTGAGCTTGGTGTTAGAGGTAGTGTAGGGGATTTCATGTTCAGTGGGAGAAAGCCATGGTTGTTAGCATTGCAGGATTAGATACATGATGCACATGTAGAGTGAGAAGAGATTACTACTATTCAGAGTGGCAGGAGACACAAGTTGGTTTTGGAGGGCAATCATGAATTTGCAGGTATTTTGAGTTTATTGCTTTGTGATGTCACTTCTGGTTTATTTTTGGTGCCTGGATATTCCTTAGGGAAGGCAATTGATAGTTGATTTAGCTGGTTTAGATGATAGAGCAATTTTCATAGTTTGAAGGGTGAAAAAGGAGAAAATATGTTAGTTATAGAGATTGGTGTCAGTTAGGGTTAACCATGGTTGGTCATTTGGTAACTATGGTCGGTCAGGTAGTGACTGGGGTTGGTTAGGAAACCATGGTCGGTTTGGTCATAAGTTTGAAAATAATGTTTATTTACCATTTTTAGATGGTGCCCTTGTTTTGATTTCATCTTGGTTGGTTTGTGTAGTATGTTAATGACATGTATGCTGGTATTTGCACTTGGTATTAGTTATATGGTTTAGCATGTTTATTTTTATTAACATTAATGAGCACATGATTCATATCCATCTTTGGAGTTAGTTGGTGGTAGACTTGGAGCTTTTAGAGAGCACTGGTGATATGGATGGATGTAAATGGTGAGTTTGTACATGTGGATAGATTCGAGTTTTGTGAGCCTATGATGATGTAGATGTTTGATTTGCACATGGATCCCTTGAGCATGAGTAGGGGTTGCTTTGTATTTCCTCTTGATTATTATGTTACTCCATGGAGATGTTATCTATAGATGATTGTCTTGGACATGCTAGTTGTTTATGCATGGTTGGATTTTCCTATTGTAGTGTTTGGATTCTTTTATTTATGTAGGTTTTTGATTGATCACCCACTATTGCAGGTAGAACTCATTTGGGCTATCTTTACCAAGGATCTTGTTTTGCTTTCGCATATTCTAGTTTGACTTGTCTTGGTCAATTGCATTGGTGGTTGCATGGAGACATGGATAGATGGATGGATAACATGGTTGGTTTTATAGGTATGTATATGGATATGACAGAGCTTAGTAATTAAGTTTGAGTGGGAGCTCTTGTAAGTGTGTTAGTCATGATGGCTTATTGCATGAGGAGCTTGGTTGGCTTGATTTCCTAATACCAATAATTGGTATGGTGTTATGATTCAATGGGAGCTTGAGGCTTGGTGTCATGGATCAGTTGTATCTTCATGTAGATTTGGTGAGCCATGGTTTATCTTCATATTTTTTGAGAAGATGGTTTTATCTTCTGGTTTCTTTGTTTTTGAGAGAATTTTTTAAGGAAAGAATAGATGGTAGTTTACGGTGTGTAGAGGATGGTGATGTACAGGTACATGTACAGAGGTTAAGTAATTTATCTCCAAGTGGGATATTGTTAGGTTATGGAGCTAAATAGCTTCACTGGAGCATGCATTACAAAGTGATTGGGGTTACACATGGCGACATCGGTCAAAAGTAACCTGAATTGCTTACCTATGCGAGGAGTGTTTTATTTATAAGTCATGGGATTTAATATATATATATTTAAAAAGAAAATCTATTGGATGTAATTGTATGGCTATTGTGCCCTATTTTTGTATAAGATTATATAAGTTAGAAAACTAGGGTTAGATGTGAAAATAAGTGAAGAAGAGCATAATCCTTGATTGAAAAGATTAAGAAGAAGAAGAAGAAGAAAAAAAAAGAATATTGCATGAAGACAAGAGTTTTCATAGAGAGAAGTTGAACAAATTAAAAACACATGTACATAGTTTGTGAGAAGATGGTATTATCTTCTATTGTATTTCCTTTATATTATTTAGTCTCATGTAATGGCTTGCATATTATGCAAAGCACTTAGTGTTTATTCTTGTTAGATCCACATTATTGTGAGATCTTGTTATTTCTCATTCTTGTAGATCCACATGTTGTGAGATATTATATTATAGATCCATGATATCATGATGTATTATAGAGTAATTTTTCTTCATGTTTGCACATGTTGATGTAGTGATGATGGAGAGACTTAGTTCTTAGTGCATGGTTATGGTTGTAGATTGGTAGACCCTTCAGAGGTCTTGTTTACAAATTCACGGTCTAGTGAGAGCTTGGTTACACAAAGGCGGATGTAGGGTAGCTCCGGGTATGTGATATCTAGTGGTGTTTTAGAGGCATGGTTGTAGTTCGAGTTAGGTAGATCTAGTTAGAGATCTTGAGGAGACATAAGTGGTGGTATGAATACATGGTTTAGTGTACTCGGGTAGATGCGGTTGGAGATGCGGGAGGAAGAAATACTATTATAGAGATACATATACTCTTGTGTAGAAGAGTTATTTTTAATCTCTTGTTATATTATATATATGATATCTCTATCTTTGGTGGACGTAGCCCACATTGGGTGAACCACAATACATGTTGTGTTATGTGTGTGTACTTTTATGTGATTTGGATTATTCTTGTTCATACTTCCACTACAGTAAATTTTTGGGGATTTTTAGATCTGTATTTGAATGTTTTAGATTTGATATTCTATAGTTACAAATATTTCCACATAGACTCATCCCCAACAGAGTGGTAATAGGGAAAATTTTTGTCTTTCTTGTAATTTCACAAATAGAGACGGAGGCTTTGTATAATTTTATTAATGTGAAATCATTAACATGTATAATAGAATGTTGCAATTCTTATAGGAATTGTATAACAATGTAGGTACAAATATTGTTGTAATAGTGCAACAATAATTATATATATTTGAATGAATACAAATAACAGTGCAACAATATGTACTTGTGTATAGTAGAGACAAATAAATAGTTTAAACTACCAAAAAATTAATCATACGTGATTAAATGACAAATATGGTTCTAAATAACCATATAATTAATTATTATAATTAATAATTAATTATCTAATGCATAAATTAACCTAACATTCCCCCTTAATTTTTCATTGCCTCAAGGGATGAGGAGAGGAACTCTCTGAACAACTCGAACTTGTCACATGCAAGTGACTTCATGAAGATATCTGCTCATTTTTCAGTTGTTGGAAAGAACTGAAGTTGTATATTGTGCTTCAAGACATAATCACGTATGCAATACACATGTACCTCAATGTTTTTGTTCTTTCATGAAAAATGGATTGCGAACAAGTTTGAGAACACCTTCATTGTCAACATACATGGTGGTTGGTTTGTCTTGTGGTTTTCCAAGTCCTTCAGTATGCGACGTAGTCATATTGATTCAAAGACAACTTCACTGCAAATGATACTCATTTTACATGGAAGAGTGAGAAACAAAGTGTTTTTTCTTGCTTCCCCATGATATTGGTCCAAATACCATAAAGAATACAAACCACAAAGTGGATTTTCTGTCATCAATATTTTTGCATGATCGAATCGAATATCCTAACAAGAAGAAGTTCTTCTTCTTGTATTCTAGACCAAGATCCACTGATCCTTTGAGATATCTCAAGATGTGCCTTGCTACTTTCCAATGACAAACTTTGGGTTCCTGCATGAACCTAGATAGATAGATCACTACAAAGCTAATATTTGGTCTAGTGTAGGTCAGGTAAATGAGACTCCCAATCACTTGATAGAGAGTGGAATTTACCTCAGGAGATGGATCTGAATGAGATAACTACAATCTATTCTCCATAGGTGTAGCAATCGGTGTGCAATCCATCATCCTAAATTTCTTGAGTGTCATCTTGGTATATTTCAACTGAGAAACAAAGATATGATTCTCTTTCTGCCATACTTCCAATCAAAGACAATAGTGCATCAACCCAAGATCTATCATGTCAAATGATTAATTAAGATATTTCTTCATTGCATCGATCATCCTCACTAAAATACCATTGATGAATAGATAATTGACATAAAAAAACAAATCACAATATCCCCCTTTCTTTTTGAGGTGAATATTGGGATTGTATGGATTTCTAACAAATCCATGTTGTATGCGAGATGCTCATCAATTTTGATGTACCATGCAGGGTGCTATTTAAGGCCATATAGAGATTTCACTGAGTCTGCATACCTTTGCTTCTTGACCATGTATAAAATATCCCTCATGTTAAGTCATATATAATTCTTCTTTAAATCTCCATTCGGAAGGCACTTTTTACATCCATCGATGGAATTTCCAACCAAACTATGTAGCAGAGCAAAGATCATCTTAATCATTTTAATCTTAGTTTTGGAGCAAATGTCTCCTTGTAGTAAATGCCTTCTTTTTGTACATACTCCTTTACTAATAGTCTCGTTTTGTACTTTTCCACTATCCCATCTGATTTTACTTTTTTTGAATATCCATATACATCCAATGGTTTCTTCCCTATTGGAAGATTGACAAGCTACCAAGTGTTATTTTTCATTCTTGACTTGATATTCGAGTCCATGGCATCTTTCCAAGATTTTAACTATAGTTCTTCCTGGACTGTAGAGGGCTCATCAGATTCAATAACTCTACTCATCAAAGAAAAGTTCAATTATTCTCTTTATTTACTATGAGTTCATGGTCCAAGGGTGGATGTATCTGGTGGAGCATCCATTCTTGCATCTCGTAATGTGCTAGTATACCACTTGGGCATACGCTAAACTGTTCTATGGGTCATGGTTCTATTAGATCATCACCATCATCCCCATCATCACTTTCATCATTTGTGGGAACATCAACTTCAGTTTTTACAATTGGTGAAGAATCTACATTAGGTGAGTTTGGAGGAGGAGACTCTACTTCCTTCTTCTCAAAGAACTCAACATCTCTGTTGGTGTAGACTCTCTGGTCTTTGGATCCATCAATCTGTACCCAAGAGTCTCTTCACTATATCCAATGAAGATGAGTTTTTTTATTTCATATCTAATTTCTTTCTATTCTACTTGGGTATGTGCATACTTTCTTTGTACCCAAATACTCTGAGGTGTGTAATAGATGGTTTCCACTTTGACCATGCTTCATGTGGCGTTACTCTGTCAAGAGAACTTTGGGCACTTTGTTCAAAAAATAAATAAATGTCTTTGTTGCTTCTACCCAAAATGTATTTGCAAGTCCAGAATCATCGATCATGCATCGCACCATTTCCATGATAGTACGATTTATTCTCTCAACAACACCATTCTACTGCGGTGTGTGTGGAGGAGGAATTTGTTGATGAATCCCATGAGATTGTAGGTAGTCTTTGAAGTCATTCATTGGTGAATTCCCCCTCGATCTAAGTGGAGATTTAATGCGATGACTAGTTTCATTCTCAACAACTACTTTGAAATTTTTAAAAGTTTCAAAAGCTTCACTTTTCTTGCAAGAAAAAAAAATCCACATTTTCTTGAATATCATAACACAAAGCATGAAATACTAAAATCTAGAATGACTCGGTTGCATTGGACCATAAATATTTGTATGAACTAGATCAAGCTTACCATGAGCTCAAAAATTACTCTTTTGGAATGAAGCTCTATGTTGTTTTCTGTAGGCAGTGAGGACACTTGTCTGTATCCTTCTAAAGAGATGGTAACCCATGTAACATATTATGTTGGTGAAGTGTCTCGCGATACTTGAAACTAACATGACCCAAGTCTCTGATGCCACAACTATGCGAGAGGTAGATTTCTTAGCCATAAGTTCTGATCATCTCTTTGGACAAAATCAAGTTTGAACATCATTGTCCCACATTGGAGGCTTTTGTAAATATTTTAGAGCCTCATTATTTATCTCTAATTAAACATGTTTTATTTACGGAATGACTATCAAAAGTCAATTTTTAAGTTGTGATCTAGAGTTGATGAATGACAACAAATTTTTAGTCAACCCAAGGACATATAAGACATCGATAGTCATATAGTTATGTGAACCAAGGGGTAGAGATATGTTCCCAATCCCTGAAGCTGTATATATGAAGAATCATCACCCAATGAAACATGGTTTTTCGAAGGCATGTCCCACATTTAAAGTAAACTAGTCTCATGTGTCCCTCCAAATCAACATACCACACATCACTAGATGATGTGGAGGGTTCAATTGATTGAGTAGTGTAAAAATAGTCTTCATTATTTGAATGTTCTTCTTACTCAACAATATTTCCTTGCTGATGGGGTCTTCTTTTTAGTTCCACTTTTTGTCCCTTGATTGTAGTTTGTATGTCCCTTGTGAGATTTTAGTGTTGAGGTCCAGAATTTCTTGATGAACCTTTCTTATAAGTGTTATACCAACAATATTTCAACTCATGTCCTCTTTTACAGATTGGACATTTCTTCTTCTATTGTTTGTCCCCTTGATGTTGATATTGATTTTTATGTTAGGACTTTTGATAGGAATTAGGTTTTCCTTTACCTTTTCCTTTCCATTTTTGATGAGAAGAAATTTCCTTCTCCTCTTCATCATCCTTATTATGCATGGCTTCCTCTTGTTGCAGTAGGTTTACCAGCTTGTCAAAACTAACTATCGTATTTGACAAGTTTAGTGTTGTTAAAAAAATGTGGTAAGAAGAAGGGAGAGCTCTCAAAATAATTCTAAGGAGAGCTCTCAAAATAATTCTAAGAGAGCTTCATCTGTGAGTGCTTCTCCAGGGATAGAAGTGAAGCCCTCAACTTTGCAACTCTTCTTAAGAAAGCTTCAATTTTCTCATTTTTCTTGAACTTTAGTGTGTGTAAATGACTCTACAAATTTAGAATGACATTCTTGTTTTTGGCCTCATATATTGTGCTCAAACTTATCCCATACTTCTTTGGTTATTTTGGCATCTCGAATGTGGGGTTGCACATCATCGAACACTCCAAATAATATGATTAGCTTGGCCTTATGATATGATCTATCAAACTATCATTGTTGTGTTGTATCAGTAGTTGATCTGTTAGAGTACCATTCACAATAGGAGATAACTCTTCAAACTCAAGTTGTGTCTTGATTTTTGTCTTCCATGCAGCATAATTGTTTCCTCTAAGTAGTTGTGAATCTGGAAGAAAACATTTGGGGGCATTGGTGCCCATTTTTCATAAATCACTGATAGGGTTAGGCTCTTATCACTTCAGGTATAAGGTCTCCTAATCTATATACCATCAGTCCAATATACCAAACCTTTCTATATATGTGCCCTTTCATATACCCGATAGTATGTGGAAGAATCTCACCCTGTCTATATACCCGATGGTACGTGAAAGAGGCATTAACATATGTGAAATAATTTAATACGTGGTACCAAGATAGTACTAAAAGGGTCTTTGTGATTATTGACATCGGCTCAAATAAATATCCTCATACATGTGTGTAACTTTGCTATATACTCAATACTTTCTAAGTCGGGATTTATGTTTTGCAATCATTCACAGATGGATGGGAATGCTCATAGTGTGTGCATTGTGTCCTTATTACTCCCCATTGATTTAAAGGGTCGATGCCTAGATGACATTGTTGCAGCTATATTAGGTGTTAAGTGTAGTAGTAGTCATGATGGCTTTACTTGTAAGTGCTTCCCAGAGGCACTATATATACCGAACGTTGTGAATGAGATCTAGGATCTCGTGAGTGTTTTAGAACCAAATTTTATTATTTTTTAGTACAATATTCTTCCATTTTTTTAGCAGTTAAAAATTTTACGGTTGACTATGACAACCTAAAAATTAGTACAATATACTAAAGCATACAATTACATTCAAAAATTTTGAAAAATTTGAATGGCGAGAATTCTTTTTTAATTTTTTAGGCCTTGGTGGCCTCCAAAGCCCAATAAGACCCTCTATGTCAAAAATTACAAAAAAATGAAAATGTAATTTTTGGGTATACCTCCTATAGAAAAAGTTGCTCGGATGAAAAAATAAGAGGTCTTGAGGAGAAAAATTTCCCTAAAATAGGTTTTTCTCATTAAAATTTTAGTGGTGGCTTTAGTTATAACTAAGCGGTTTAGAGGACATTTTCTGCTAGTTTTCCTCCAAGATTGGTGGGTTTTCCAAATTTTCCACTATATGGAAAAATGGCTTGAAAATCATGTTAGGGGTGGGGTCTAACCCCTTACCTCACCCACCCAAGTCATTCACACTAACCACCTTGGCACATAGTGCGTTTTGCAATAAAAAAAAGGAAATTGTATTTATGAAGATGAAAATTGACCCACCTTTGGAGAACAATGACTTGGAAGTCGACTTGGTTGAGTTGATTGTAGATTAGGGTTTCCACCTAGGGTGGATCTCACTTTATCTCTTCACCGCTTATTTTTTCCTTATCACAACGTTGTAGATTTTTTTCAAAATTTTATTTTTATCCACCGTTATCTGTGAATAATTTGTAGTTATAGGCTTTGTTTAATTTGTTCACCATTTTCTTTGTTTAAGCGTGTTATGTTTTTGGTTGCGGAGTCACGGGGAGGCTCCACGATAGGCCACCATTGGTATTTGAGTTGGCTTTGTCTAATATTTTTGCCACTTTGATTACTTATTGGTCTCACCTTGGTTGATCAATGAAACATAACTCGACTACTCGGCCTCGGCTTTGATAAAAAACACTTGAATGCACCCAAACAACTCATTATAGAGTTAGATCAATATGCTAAAGTTTGATGAGGGTCGATCGGAGAGGTCTCAACTTGTTGTGTGGAGAGGAAAGAGGCTTGTCGATGTAACAATAAAATAGCTCATCTATCTCCTTGAAATATCTCGATGTGTAAAGGAATGGAACTCGATTTGGTGTTGTTTTTGCAAAACAATGTGGAGGTAGTTCTTGGCCATGGTGGGCTCGGATAATTTGAAGAAGACATGACCAATATTGGCTTGGTAGGAGAGAAACTCTGCTGACTCAATGAGGGCCCTTTTGAAAGGCTTGACCTACAATTTTCTTCCAAATGTGGAGTTCTACTAACAATAGCAAAGACTATATTGCTTCTCTAATATTAGAGACAAAACCCTTGATGGGAAAAAATGAATTTTTTTAAAAAATTTTCTGTATATGTATTAGCTCTAAAAACAAATTTTCCTTGTGCAGAGGGCATCAAGGAAAAAAAAATGATTTCCATTTACTTGGAGATTACATAGGAGGTTGTGAGACTACAGGGAGTTATGGGAAGCTGTAGGAGGTAGCATTGGCTCTCCGATGAAGCAATTTTCTTCTCCAAAACTTTTCCTTCCTTTGCACCTTTCTCCAACCTTGTCAGGAGCTTCAACCAACTCTGGTACCAAATGTAATTTCACAAATAGGGACGGAAGCCTGTATAATTTTATTAATGTGAAATCATTAACATGTACAATAGAATGTTGTAATTCTTATAGGAATTGTACAACAATGTAGGTACAAATATTGTTGCAATAGTGCAACAATAATTCTGTAAATATTTGAATGAATACAAATAACAATGCAACAAATATGTACTGTGTATAGGTAGAGATAAATAAATAGTTTAAACTACCAAACAATTAATCATACGTGATTAAATGAAAAATATGGTTCTAAATAACCATATAACTAATTATTATAATTAATAATTAATTATCTAATGCATAAATTAACCTAACATTTCTATCTCCCTCTTTTAACCAAATCACCCTAGATTTAAGTCTCCAATAGGTTTCCTCCCTACTACATAAAGTATGTAATTCAGATAGTAGTTTATTTTCTAAAAGATAATCATCAGAGCCCATACCTTTAGTGGATATTTTTAGTTCAAGATCCTGAATCATTGTTTTAGATCCTTTTTCTTTTCAAAAATGTTTCCGAAAACCTCTTTATTCCAAGTTTTCACTTGCTTTTTAACATTTTTTAATTTTTGAACCAAGTCTAAATTGAGCGGTTCCTTCTCCATCCCATTTCCACCACTCTTTAATCCTATCTGAAATGTCTTCATGATCCAGCCACATATTTTCAAATTTAAAAGAGTTGTGGGAAGGCTTGGACCAGTTGAAAAGATTTAGCACAATCGGATTATGGTCAGAGCCAATTCTAGGTAATGAAGAGAGATGAAAATCCTATTTTAAAATCTAGTTAGCAGATATAAGGGCTCTATCTAATCTAACCTAGATCATGTCATTTCCAACTCTTCTATTTGACCAGTGAACTGATTTCCATGGAGTTCAACATCCATAAGGTTTGAAGAAGAAACAAAATCAGCAAAGTCATCCATGCCAGTAGAAAAATTAGAATTACCCCCTTGTTTTTCACCAGGGTTGAGTGGGGAGTTGAAATATCCCATAACCAACCAATTATCATTCTCATATCTGCTCCTAAATTTTTTTAAATCCTCCCAAAGTCTCCTTCTTCTAGCAACAAATTTGGGCGCATATATATTTGAGAGGATCCACGTTAAATCTTTATCCAGAGCATGAAATTTAATAGCTAAATGAGTATTAGAAGCATAGATCACCTTACCGGTAAGAAGGTTCTTGTCCCAAAAAATGGCCACTCCTCCTAATGCTCTTTGAGAATCAAAAGCAAAAATTCTGAACTATCCCAAAAGCCTTTTTACAGACCTCAAGAACATTTGTTTTCATTTTAGTTTCTTGCAAAATCAAAATACTAGGTCTACTATACTTTCTTAATTCTTTGAGCATCCTTTGTTTAGGACTTCCATTCAGTCCTCTAATATTCTAAGAGATTATCTTCATCTATAAAAAATGGGGAAGATTTTTCAGATGGCTCAATTGACTTTGAGTCCCAGCTACAATATATTTTTCAGTTTCTTTCTTTCTGAGCTCCTTTTTGAGGGCCTACCCTTTTTATTACTGCTTCCAATATTTTCTACCCTTCTAGTAGATGATCTGGTTATTTTGGAAGTGGAAGCCTCCCAATTTCCTATTTTATTCTTTTTATCATTATAGAGGGTATCAGGGATCTCCTCAAATCCTTTCATTCTTATCTTCTTTGACTTAACCTCAATAAAACTATTATTCAAATCATTATCACAATCAGAGAGTACCTTTGGTGAGAATGGGGTTAGCTCCCCCTCCTCCTTTTCACTTAGTTCCTGCTCATCATTCAACTGTGAAGTTGTTGTCATGTCATTGAAGAGAAGTTGTTCACTTACAAGAAAGGTAGGTATGTCAATACCCAAAGGGATGTTGTTCCCCTCAATGCAATTGTCTATATCCTTATTCTCTTTGTTATCAGACATATCTTCCTCTATGGGATCAAGAAAGTCATCTTGGATATTGACCTCGAGGATAAATCTTGCATCTCAGTTTCCGAGTCACTATTTTTTTGTTGTTCCATAGTCTTTGAGACTTCTTGAGTATAAAATCCTATCTTATCTGCATTCTAATTTTCCATGTGTAGAATCTTTGGAGATGAGATTAATGACAACCTTAGAACTTTTCTCATCCACTTCCATAATTAATTTTACTAGTTTTTCCAATTCCTTACTGCCTTGATATTTTGAAACCTCTCCTTCTAGTTTTAAAGTAGGATTCTTTGGGTGCCAAAGTTTTCTACATACCAGTGGTCACCTTATAGGGGTTTTGAAACCTTTTTGTTCTTATATTTTAGATCTAGTAGATTTGGAACAATGTTTTCTGTCTTTTTTTTATTTTGTTCCTTAGCCGGATCAGTATTACCTTCTGTGGAATCCCTAACCTCATTCTCTTGACTTATTTTTAATGGTTCTATGGATCCATCAAATTCTTTAGGATTTTTACTAGGCATTCTATCTTGCGGTATTCCTTCTTCCTTATGTTGGTTTTTAGATCCTTTTAGAGTAGGACATTTTTTGGTGAAATGTCCTAACTTTTGGCACTTTTGCATCTCAAATGAAAAGTTTCATATTCAATCCTCTATTTCCATGGGCCAAACTTTGGTGGTGTGTAACATGATCTAGAAGTTCTACTCCATTTATGATGAGATAAAGAATTTGGAAAAAGTAAGCCTAGATTTGTTTCTTGTAGGTCCATCTAGTCCAATCGGAGAACCAATAGATTTAGCAATATTCAGTAGGATCTCATCATCCTAGTACTAAAGAGGAAGACTAGGTAGTCTTCACCAAATGAGTATGAATATTTTTAGTATTCGAGATCAAACCACAGGTACCACCTTTTTAAAAAGAGTCCCATATTACCCATGTACTAGGGTCTATTTAAAAGAACCAATTCAAGATCTGTTGATTAAATTTGGCAAGGAAGAAACCATGAGGCATGGTTGTGATAACCAAATCACCCTTAGGTTGTCATCTTCTCAAAGACCATTTCTTGATAACATCAATATTGGGTCTAGATCCTAGAAACTTACTAATGAGTGCAAGATTCACTTTGCCCATTTCCCGATACAAAAATCCATTTGGCACATGGATGTGGGTCAAACCCTCTTTGTCCTTAGAAATTTTTAATAAAGAATGAGTTTTCACACTCGAGGATAATTAAGGACCCACATGCTTGTTAGGTGGTACTTTGAAAAAATCTGTCAAAGCGCTAGATTTAGGAGATGCCTTACGAATTGTAGTCACGGGAGTTAGGCGTTTCAATAGCTAGTTTTGCATCAAACAACGAGACATTCTCGTATCTAGAACCTCGAAACAACACTCAAAAAAACCCTCACGCTCCATCACATTACATTTATGAAGACACAATGATTATATATTTGTAGCATTGATCAAATTATGTTTGGTGTTTTTTTACTTTTGACATCACTCCATTGATAGTATCCTTGCATGGAGCTATTATGGTGAAGCCCAATGTCGATTATTTTTGAGTTTTGTGATCAAGCATTTGATTGAAACCACAATGCACACCAAACATTTTCATAATCATATGATTTTTGGATCTGATCTTCACGGGATATATTGCGGCGGGATTTTTCTCTCAACTAATTTATTATTGGTTTTGGGTACCTTGCAGTGTCCTTTTTCCAAGTTATTGTACATGGGTACCTCGTTAGGCCTTGTTTCAGGACACACCTTCATTTCTACCCACCTAAGTTATGCTTATAGGGGTGTTAGTGTAGGTTATTATTTATCCTTTTATTTATGCTTATGGGGAATTGGAAATCTTACATTTTCATGCCGGGGAAGAAATTTGTGCCGATGAAATAAAACAAGGTCCGAAAATGCTAGAAAATAGTTTTACGGGTTTTTGTAATCCTTAATGGTTTTCTCTTCTAATTTTACGAGTTTTTATGTGGAGGGGATTCAAATATTTATATATCCATTTTCAAAATCCGTCTTTGGGGAGGTGGAAAATCTATTAAAAAAACCATTTTTGGGTTTTGGGTTTTTGTGTTCATTAATAGATTTTTATTCATCTTACTGAGTTCCTATGTGTCAAGGATTTTAGAAATCCATGCCAAAGAATATGGAAAAACTATTTACGGGTTTTTCTAGGGTTTTCACGTTCGGTACTAGATTTTTTTCTCTTCTTCCATTTTGCATATATATAATTAGAATTTTTTCCAAAAATAAATCAAAGACTGCATAGGAGAGAATTTTATTTATTTAAGCACAAAATTGATAAATTTATATCTTTTGATTGGTAACTCGAGATTTGAATGTCATTTGTCTCAAAAGTACTTGTTTCTTTGTACTTGTTCTCTTTGGAATTGTTTATTTTGAGAAATAAACTTTAAATTTAAAATTTCATATTTGTAACATGCACTCAATTATAAAGTGCCACCATTTATATCTCTCTTGTTTGTTGAGATATTTTAGATCTGTATTTTCGATATTTTTTTTGGAATGTTGACATTATCTCTTATGGGGAGCTATTCTTGTGAAGCCTATTGTTAGTTTGTTAATTTTTGAGTAGTTTATTTTGGGAAATACATACAAATCTATGGTGTCACTCTACACATTCAACAACATCGGAGGGTGTGGTGTTGATACTTGATTCTTCAAGTTTCGTGTCATTTCCTTGTTACCTTTGGCTTTTCTAGATCGTGACACTCCTATTTTTGGATCTCGTGTCCTTGCCTTGTTGCCTTGGTTATTGTTCTTAGATCGTGGCACACCTATTTTTAGCGATTGATCTTGCTTTTCGGTTTTATGTCTTTACCTTGTTACCTTAGCTTTTTTAGATTGTGGCACTCATATTTATTTGGATCTCATGTCCTTGCCTTGTTGTCTTAGTTATTCTTAGATCGTGGAACACATATTTATAGAAATTGATCAAATTATGTTTGGTATTTTTTTGTACTTTCGACATCACTCCATTAATAGTCTCCTCACATGGAGCTATTCAAGAGAAGCTCATTGTGAGTTGTTTTTAGTTTTGTGATTGAGTAGTGGATTTAAACCACATTGCACACCAAAAGTCTTCAAGACATTGTACGATTTTGTGGAGCTGAGATTCTTGTGATATCTTACAATGCGGATTTATCTCTCTCTACTTTTTAATTACTTCTTTTGGGTACCTTACAAAGTTTTTTTCCTAATTATTGTACGTGGGTAGCTCATCGGGCCTTGTTTCAAGGACACACCTTATTTTCCTTTCACCTAAGCTATACTTACGGGGTCTTTAGTATAGGCTATTATTTATCATTTTATTTGTTTATTAGGATAGTTCTTTCACTTGTGTTAGATATAAACTTGTTGGGTTAACTTACTTAGGTGTACTAGTTACGTGGAGTTGTCTTACTAGTTGTGTGGAGTTAGATTCTAAGCTATGTGGAGTTAGATTTCTAGTCTTGTGGAGTTAACTTAACTACTAGTATTAGTTAGTGGGAGTTCTTCACAACTAATTTAGGTTGAAGTTGTAATTATCTCCTCCTATACATACATCCTTCTTATTGAGTAATTCAAGTCATTATATTATAATGTATTGAAAATTATTGATTATGATGGATTTCCATATATGGTATTTTAGCTCTTATGTTTTACAAATCTAATGTGGTTTTCTATTATCATATGAGATTGCAGCTTGAAATAATCTTATTATCATTATTTTCATTGTATTAAAGCGGTAGATGATGTATACATCCATCTATAATTTTTTTGCAAACAAGAGTTTATTTGTTTTCATATATTTTGGAATTTGTTAGCACTTTATTGCAACTTCCATTTTATTCAAAACAGGGTGATATGTTAGATTCGAAGGTGGAAAACCCCATAAATAAATGTACACTTATCCATTGAAGGAGACAATTTGTTTTTAGTTTTTTTGGTTTTGCGAGTAGACACAAACACGTACAAATTTGTTTAGAAGTTTGTGTCGGGAAAAAATTTTCTGAAAAGGTAAAAATCCGAAAAAACGGTTTCTTTGTTTTTCGGGTTTTTGCCTTTAATACTATTTTTTATTTCACTTTGTAACATTCATATTTGGTGAGAATCAATACATCTTACAAATTTTCCATGGGGAAATTCTTACCGAGAAGTAGAAAATCTAGAAAAATGGTTTGTGTTTTTAAGTTTTTTTGCATTTAGTAATGGGTTATTTTCTTCTTCTTCTCGGAGTTTTTGTTTCATGGGGAATTGGAAATCTAACATTTTTGTGTTAGGGAATAAATATTTGCTGAAGAAATTAAAAAAGTGTGGAAAATGAAAAAAAAATGGTTTGTGTGGAGAGGATTCAAAGATTTATAGATTTATTTAGACATCCGTCTGAAAAGGAGGTAGAAAATCTAAAGAAAATAAACATTTCTTGGTTTTTCTGATTTTTTTGTGTTCGGTAATGGGTTTTTTCTTCATATTTGTAGATTTCCTATCTATAAAGGATTTGAGAATGTGTCGATGATTTTAGGATTACATAAATCCATGTCGGAGAATGCGGGAATACAATTTTTGGGTTTTTCACATTTGGTAATGGATTTTTTTCTCTTCTTCCATTTTACGATATATAAGTATATTTTTTCAAGAAAATAAATCAAAGACTACATGGCATTTTATTTATTTAAGGAAAATTTGATAAATTTATATCTTTTGATTGGTAACTCGGATTTGAGTGTCGTTTGTTTCAATAGTGCTTGTTTTTTCATGATTATTCATCTGGAACTATTTATTTTGAGAAATAAACTAAAAATTTAAAATGTCATATTTGTAACATGCACTCAATTATATAGTGCCACCATTTATATATCTCTTGTTTGCTCAGATAGTTTAGATCTGTATTGTTGACATTTTTTTGGCATGTTGATCTCTCTTATGGGGCAAGCTATTCAAGTAAAGCCCAATGTTAGTTTTTCGATTAACGAGTAGTTGATTTTGGAAAATCATACAAATATGTGGTGTCACTCTACCCATTCAGCAATATGGGAGGGTTTGGTGTTGATATTGTTTCTTTAGGTTTCATATCCTTTCCTTTTTACCTTTGGATTTTCTTGGATCGTGACACTCCTATTTATTTGGATCTCATGGCATTGCCTTGTTTCCTTAGTTATTGTTCTTAGATCGTGGAACACGTATTTGTAGAAATTGATCTTTCTTCTTTGGGTTTTGTGTCCTTACCTTATTACCATGTCTTTTCTTAGATCGTGGCATTCCAATTTATTTGGACCTCATCTCCTTGCCTTGTTGTCTTGGTTGTTCTTTTATCATGGCACACATATTTTTAGCGAGTTGATCAAATTATATTTGTTGTTTTTTTACACTTTCAACATCACTTCACCGATAGTCTCTTTGTATGGAGCTATTCTCGCGGTGAAGCCCAGTGTCAGATTGTTTTTGAGTTTTGTGATCGAGAAGTAGATTCGGACAACATTGCACACCAAACTTTTTCAACATTATACGAGTTTTGGAGCCGATATTCTTGGGATATCTTGCAACATGATTTTGCTCTCTCTACTTTGTTATTTCTAGTTTTGGGTACCTTGCAATGTCCCTTTTTCCAAGTTATTGTATGTGGTTACCTCATTAAGCCTTTTTTTGGGGACACACCTTATTTTCCCAACCTAATCTATTCTTATGAGAGGCTTTTAGTGCAGGTTATTATTTATCCTTTTAGTTGTTTATTAGGATAATTCTTGCACTTGTGTTAGCCATACACTTGTTGGGTTAACTTAGGTGTACTAGTTACGTGGAGTTAGCTTACTAGTTGTGTGAAGTTATCTTCTAAACTATATGGAGTTAGATTTCTAGTCTTGTGGAGTTAACTTAATTACCAATATTAATTAGTGGGAGTTCTTCACCACTGATTTAGGTTGTAGTTGCACTTCTCTCTTCCTATATGTACATATTTCTTATCGAGTAATTCAATTCATTGTATTGTAATGTATTGCGTTTTATGGATTATGATGGATTTCCATTTATGGCATTTTAACTCTTCTATTTTGAAAATCTAATTTGGTGTGCTATTATCATCTCGAGATCAATGCTTGAAATAAAAGTTTTATCATTCCTTCTATGGTATTAAAGCGGTAAATGATCTAGACATCCATCTGTAATTTTTTTGGAAGAAAGAGTTTTTTTCATATATTTTTAAATTTGTTAGCACTTTGTTATAACTTCCATTTTTACAGATTTTTTGGTTTTTGCAGAAGGCAAACACAAACACGTACGGATTCATTTGGAGTTTCATGTTGGGGAAGAAATTTATCCTGCTAAGTAGAAAATCCATAAAAATGGTTTCGGGTTTTTACCTTCGGTATAGGGTTTTTATTTCGCTTTGCAACATTTCTATTTGGTGAGAATCTATGCATCTTATAATTTTTCCCGGAGAAATCCTTATCAAGGATGTAAAAAATCCGAAAAAGGTTTCTAGGTTTTTTTTTTTTTTTTGCATTCGTAATGGGTTTTTTTCTTCCACTTCTCGAGTTTCTGTTGCACAAGGAATTGGAAATCTTACATTTTCATGCCAGGGGAAGAAATTTGTCTTTGACAAAATAAAACAAAGTCTAGAAAATGCCGGAAAATGGTTTTACGGGTTTTCTTAATCCTTAATGGTTTTTTTCTTCCAATTTACAGACTTCTTGTGTGGAGAGGATTTGAAGATTTATAGATCCATTTAGACATCGATGTCGGGGAGGAAGAAAATCTTAAAAACTATTTCTTAGTTTTTTTGGGTTTTGCGTTTGGTAATGGGTTTTTTTTTCAGATTTGTAGAGTTCCATTGTGTTAACGATTTGAGAATGTGTCATATATTTGAGGATTTCAGAAATCCATGCCAAAGAATTTTAAAAAACCATTTCATTGGTTTTTTTGAATTTTCACGTTCGGTACTTGGTTTTTTCTTCTTCCATTTTGAAGATATATATAATTAGAATTTTTTGAAGAAAATAAATCAAAGACTATATGGAATTTTATTTATTTAAGCACAAACTTGATAAATTTTTATCTTTTGATTGGTAACTCAGATTTGAGTGTCATTTGTTTCAAAAGTGCTTATTTTGTCATGTTTGTTCCACTAGAACTATTTATTTTGAGAAATAAACTAAAAATTTAAAATTTCATATTTGTAACATGCACTCAATTATAAAGTGCCACTATTTATATCTCTCTTGTTTGTTGAGATATTTTAGATCTATATTTTTGACACTTTTTGGCATGTTAACAGTCTCTCTTGTGGGTGAGCTATTCTACTAAATCCCATTGTCAATTTGTTAGTGTTCAAGTAGTAGATTTTGGGAAACTCATAGATCTCGTGGTATTACTATACCCATTCAACAAGTATGGGAGGGTGTGGTGTTGATACTACTTCTTTAGGTTTCGTGTCCTTTCTTTACTACCTTTGGCTTTTCTTAGATTACGACACTCCCATTTATTTGGATCTTGTGTTCTTTCCTTTTTCCTTGGTTATTGTTCTTGGATCATGACACACCTATTTCTAGTAGTTGATCTTGATTCATCGATTTTTGTGTCCTTTCCTTGTTACCTTGGATTGTGACACACCAATTTATTTGGATATCATGTCCTTTCCTTATTGTCTTGGTTGTTCTTAGATCGTGGCACACATATTTGTAGATTTGATAAAACTATGTTCGATGTTTTTTTACACTTTTGACATCACTCCATTGATAGTCTCCTTGCATGGAGCTATTCTAGTGAAGCCCAATGTCTTTTGTTTTTAAATTTTGTGGTCGAGCAGTGGATTTAGACCATAGTTCACACCAAAATTCTTCAACATTGTATGATTTTTTTGAATTGAGTTTCTAAGGATATCTTACAACGTGGTTTTTATCTCTACTTTTTTATTATCTTTTGGTTTATGGTACCTTGCGGTGTACATATTTTCTAGTTATTATACATGGGTACCTCATCAAGCCTTGTTTAAGAGACACACCTTCTTTTCCACCAACCTAAGCTATGCTTCTGAGGGTGTTAGTACAGTCATTACTTATCCTTTTATTTGTTTATTAGGATAATTATTACACTTTTATTATCCCTACACTTGTTGGGTTAGCCTACTTAAGTGTACTAGTTACATGGAGTCACTTCTCGGTTATGGAGTTAGATTACTAGTCTTATGGAGTTAACTTAACTATCGGTATTAGTTTATAGGAGTTCTTCACCACTTATTTAGGTTATAGGTTCACTTCTCTCCTCCTATATGTACATATTTCTTATTGAGTAATTCAAGCCATTGTAATGTAATGTATTGAGCATTATGGATTATGATGGATTTCCATATATGGTATTTTAGCTCTTCTTTTTGCTAATCTAATGTGGTATGATATTATCATCTTAGATCACATCTTGAAACAATTTTCTTATTGTTCCTTTCATGTTATCAAAGTGGTAGATGATGTAGACATCCATTTGTAAGTTTTTCGCAAGCATAAGTTTATTTGTTTTCATATATTTGTGAAATTTTTAGCACTTTTTTTCAACTTCCATTTTTACTCAAAATGGAGGGTTATGTTGATTCAAAAGGCGTAAAAAACCCCCATAAATAAGTATAAACTTGGCCATTGAATGATAATTTTTTTAGTTTGTTTTGTAGAGGTAGACATAGACACGTTCGATTCATTCGAAGTTCTGTCGGGAAGAAAACTTTCCTGAGGGAATTAGCAAATCTAGAAAAATGGTTTCTAGGTTTTTCAACTTGATCTTGGGTTTTTTTCTTTCACTTTGAAACATTCCTATTTGGCAAGAATTTGTGTATCTTACAAAATTTTCTCAAGGAAATCCTTCTTTGGGAAGTACAAAATCTAGAAAAATTGTTTTTGGGTTTTTGAGTTTTTACATTCGGGAAAGGGTTTTTTTTACTCGCTTCTTGGAGTTTATGTTTCACGCAGGTGGAAATCTTAAATTTTCATTTCGGGGAGGAAATTTGTCTTGAAAAAATAAAACAAAGTTCGAAAATGGTTTATAGGTTTTTAAGGTTTTATGTAATCCTTAATGGTTTTTTCTTTAAATTTGTAGAGTTCTTGTGTGGAGAGGATTTTAACATTTATAGACATATTTAGACATCTATGTCGGGGAGGTAAAAATCCTTTAAAAAAACATTTTTAGGTTTGTTGCATTCGGTAAATGGTTTTTTTCTTCGGCTTTACAGATTTCCTATGTGTCGAGGATTTGAGAATGTGTCGATGATTTGAGGATTTTAGAAATCCATGCTAAAGAATATGGAAAATCCATTTTTGGGTTTTTCACGTTTAGTACTAGGTTTTTCCCTCTTCTTCCATTTAGCATATATATAATTAGAAAAAAAAATTCCACAAAATAAATCAAAGATTGCAGGCATTTTATTAATTTAAGACCAAACATGATATTTTTGTATCTTTTGATTGGTACCTCAGATTTGAGTGTCGTTTTATTTGAAAGTGCTTATTTTTGTTTGTACATATTCCGCTGGAACTATTTTTTTAGAAATAAACTAAAAATTTAAAATGTCATATTTATAACACACACTCAATTATAAAGTGCCAACATTTATATCTCTCTTGTTTGTTGAGATATTTTAGATCTGTATTTTGACACTTTTTTGGCATGTTGACAGTCTCTCTTGTGGGGGAGCTATTTTGGTGAAGTCTAGTGTTAGTTTATCAATGTTCGAGTAGTTGATTTTGGACAACTCATACAGATTTGTGGTGTCACTCTACCCATTCAGTAGTATGGGAGGGTGTGGTGTTGATACTACTTCTTCAAGTTTCATGTCCTTGCCTTGTTACCTTTGGCTTTTCTTGGATCATGACACTCCTATTTATTTGGATCTCGTGTCCTTGTTGCCTTAGGTTATTGTTCTTAGATCGTGGCACACCTATTTGTAGTAGTTGATCTTGCTTCTTTGGGTTTTATGTGCTTACCTTGTTACCTTTTCTTTTCTTTGATCATGGCACTCTAATTTATTTGGATCTCATGTCCTTGCCTTATTTTTGGTTGTTCTTTGACCGTGTGAATACATATTTGTAGCAGTTGATCAAAGTATGTTTAGTTTTTTTACACTTTTGACATCAATCGATTGACAATATCCTTATTGGGAGATATTCGGTGAACCCCAATGTCATTTATTTTGAGTTTTCTGATCAAGTAGTGAATTCAAACCACATTACACATAAATTTTTTTTCAACATTGTACGATTTTTTTCATCCGAGCTTCTTGGGATATATTGTAGCGATTTTACTCTCTCTACTTTTTATTACTATTTTTGGGTACATTTCAATGTACCTTTTTCCCCTGTTATTGTGCGTGGGTACCTCATCAAGGCTTGTTTCGGCACACATTATTTTTCACCCACTTAATTTATTCTTACAAGGGGTGTTAGTGTAGGTTATTATTTATCCTTTTATTTTTTATTAGGATAATTCTCCACTTTTGTTAGCCCTACACTTTTTGGGTTAACTTACTTAGGTGTACTAGATATGTGGAGTTAGCTTACTAATTGTGTGAAGTTAGCTTCTCGGTGATGTGGAGTAAGCTTACTAGTCTTATGGAGTTAACTTAACTTCCGATGTCGGTTAGTGGGAGTTCTTCACCATTGATTTAAGTTATAGTTGCACTTCTCTCCTCCCATATATACATATTTCTTTTTCAATAATTCAAGTTATTGTATTTTAATGTATTGAGCACTATAGATTATGATGGATTTCTATATATGGTATTTTAGCTCTTTTGGTTTACAAATCTAATGTGGTGTGCTATTATCATATGAGATCGTGGCTTGAAACAATCTTCTTATTGTTCCTTTCATGGTATTAGAGTTGTAGATGATGTAGACATCCACCTATAAGTTTTTGACAAGAAAAGAGTTTATTTTTTTCATATATTTTTGAATTTTTAGCATTTTATTGTAGCTTCAATTTTTACTCAAAACAGGGGGCTCTATTGGATTCGGAAGGAGGAAAAACCCTAGAAACAAGTGTAAAATTTTCCATTGAATTAGATAATTTATTTTTGCATTTTTTTGGTTTTGCAAAGGAAGACACATACATGAATGATTCGCTTTGGAATTTTGTCCTGGGAAGAAAATTTTCTTGGGGAAGTAGAAAATCTAGAAAAAATGGTTTCTTTGTTTTTGCCTTCGGTATTAGGGTTTTTTATTTCTCTTTGCAACATTCCTATTTGCGAATCTCAGCATCTTACAATTTTTTGCTCGGGGAAATCCTTACTGGAAAGTAGAAAATAAAGAAAAAGCAGTTTGTAATTTTTTGCATTTGGTATTGTGTTTTTTTCTTCCATTTCTCGTAGTTTTGTTTCACGGGGAATTGAAAATCTTATATTTTTGTGCCAGGGAAGAAATTTGTGCTGAAAAAATAAAATAAAGTCCAAAAATGCCGTAAAATGGTTTCTTGGTTTTTCGGATTTTTTTGTAATTGTTAATGGTTTTTTCTTCCGCTTCCAATTTGTAGATTTCTTATGTGCAAAGAATTTAAAGATTTATAGATCCATTTAGACATCCGTGTTGGGGAGGTAGAAAATCTAAAAAAATCCATTTCTGGGTTTTTTGCATTCGGTAATAGGTTTTTTTCTTTGGCTTTGCAAAGATCCTATGTCAATGATTTGAGAATGTGTTAATGATTTGAGTATTTAAGAAGTCCATGTCGAGAAATTTGGGAAAACCATTTCTATTTTTTTTTCATGTTCGGTCGATTTTTTTCTTCTCTTCCATTTTGCAGATATATAATTAGAATTTTTTTCTAGAAAATAAATCTAAGACTATAGGGCATTTTATTTATTCAAGCACAAACTTGATAAATTTGTATCTTTTGATCGATAAATCAAATTTGAGTGTCGCTTGTTTCAAAAATACTTGTTTTATCATGTTTGTTATGCTAGACCTATTTATTTTTAAAAATAAACTAAAATTTTAAAATGTCATGTTTGTAACATGCACTCAATTATAAAGTGCCACCATTTATATCTCTTTTGTTTATTGAAATATTTTAGATCTCTATTTTTAACACTATTTTAGCATGTTGGATCTCTCTTGTGTGGGAGCTATTTTGGTGAAGCCTAGTGTTAGTTTGTCCGTATTTGAGTAATCAATTTTGGGAAACTCATATAGATTTGTGGTGTCACTCTACCCATTTAGCAGTATGGGAGGGTGTGGTGTTGATACTGCTTCTTCAGGTTTCATGTTTGTGTCCTTGCCTTGTTACCTTTGGATTTTCTTGGATCGTGACACTCCTATTTATTTAGATCTTGTGTCCTTAACTTGTTGCCTTGGTTATTGTTCTTGGATCGTGTCACACCTATTTGTAGTAGTTGATCTTTCTTCTTCAGTTTTTGTCCTTGCCTTGTTACTTTGGCTTTTCTTAGATCGTGACACTCCAATTTATTTGGATCTCATGTCCTTGCTTTGTTTTCCTTGTTATTCTTAGATCGTGGCACGCATATTTTTAGCAGTTGATAAAATTATGTTTGGTGTTTTTTTGCACTTTCAACATCACTCCATTGACAATCTCCTTGCATGGAGCTATTAAGGTGAAGCCCAATGTCATTTTTTTAATTTTTGATCGAGTAATAGATTCAAACCGTAGTATTCATGAAACTTCTTCAACATTGTACAATTTTTAGGTGAGCTTCTTGGGATATCTTACAGTGGTATTTTTATCTCTCTACTTTGTTATTATTTTTTGGTACCTTACAGCGGTATCCCGTATTCCGGGTTATTGTACTTGGGTACCTCATTAAGCCTTGTTGCTTGCCGTGACACACCTTCTTTTCCACCCACCTAAGCTATGTTTATGGGGGTGTTATTGTAGGTTATTATTTATCCTTTTATTTATTTATTAGGATATTTCTTGAACTTGTGATAGATCTTCACTTGTTGAGTTAGCTTACTTACATGTACTAATTACGTGGAGTTAGCTTACTAGTTATGTGAAATCAGCTTCTCGAGTTATGTAGAGTTAGATTACTAGTCTTGTGGAGTTAAATTAACTATTAGTATCGAGTTAGTGGGAGTTATTCACCACTTTGATTTAGGTTGTAGTTGTAATTCTATCCACCTATATATACATATTTCTTATTGAGTAATTCAATTCATTGTATTGTAATGTATTGAGAATTATTGATTATGATGGATTTCATATATGGTATTTTAGCTCTTCTATTTTTCATATCTAATGTGGTGTGCTATTATCGTCGAGATCACGGCTTGAACCAATATTCTTATTATTCCTTTCATGGTATCAGAGCGGTAGATGATGTAGACATCCATCTGTAATTTTGCAAACAAGAGTTTACTTGTTTTCATATATTTTGGAAATTTTTGCAATTTGTTACAGCTTCTATTTTTACTCAAAATGGAGTGATATGTTGATTCGAAAGGTGGAAAAATGCCATAAATAAGTGTAAACTTAGCCATCAAGGAGACAATTTATTTTTCGGTTTTTTTGTTTTGTAGAGGTAGATACGAGACACGTACATATTTGTTTGATGTTCATGCTAGGGAAGAAATTTTTCCTGGAAGAAGTAAATCCGAAAAATGGTTTTTGGGTTTTTCTCCTTCGGTACTTGGTTTTTTCCTTTCACTTTGCAACATTCCTATTTACCGAGAATCTATGGATCTTAAAAATATTGCTTGGGCAAATCCTTATCGGGAATTAGAAAATCAAGATAAACAGTTTTTGGTTTTTTCTGAGTTTTTTGCATTCGATAATGGTTTTTTTTTCCTTTTCTAGGATTTTATTTTTATGAGGAATCGGAAATCTTACATTTTATGCCAAGGGAAGAAATTTATGCCAACAAAATAAAATAAATTCTAGAAAATAGTTTTGGATTTTTTTTGGGTTTTTGTAATCCTTAATGTTTTTTTCTTTCAATTTATAGAGTTCATGTGTGGAGAGGATTTGAAGATTTATAGATCCATTTAGACATACATGCTTAGGTGAGGCAAAAAATCTAAAAATAAAACCATTTCTGGTTTTTTGGGTTTTTTACGTTCAATAATGGGTTTTTTTCTTCATCTTTTTAGAGTTCCTATGTATCGAGGATTTGAGAATGTGTCGATGATTTGTGGATTTCATAAATCTATGCCAAAATTTTGGAAAAACCTTTTACTGGGTTTTCACGTTCGATACTCGATTTTTTTTTCTCTTCTTCCATTTTATAGATATATAATTAGAATTTTTTTTCCAAAAAATAAATCAAAGACTATAGGTTATTTTATTTATTTAAGGAAAAAATTGATAAATTTGTTTATTTTTATTGGTAATTTTGATTTCAATGTCATTTGTTTCAAAAGTGCTTGTTTTATCATATGTAAAATTTAAAATTTCATGTTTGTAACATGCGCTCAATTATAAAGTGCCACCATTTATATCTCTCTTATTTGTTGAGATATTTTAGATTTGTATTTTCAACACTTTTTTGGCATGTTGACAGTCTCTCTTATGGGGAGCTATTTTGGTGAAGACCAATGTTATTTTTTCGTGTTCGAGTAGTAGATTTTTGGCAACTCATATAGATATGTGGTGTCACTTTACCTATTTAGTAGTATGGGAGGGTGTGGTTTTGATCTCTTGCTTCTTCAAGTTTTGTGTCCTTGCCTTGTTACCTTTAGCTTTTCTTGGATTGTGACAATCCTCTTTATTTGATCTTGTGTTCTTGCCTTGTTTCCTTTTTTATTTTTCTTAGATTATGGCACACCTATTTGTAGTAGTTGATCTTTCTTCTTTGTATTTTGTGTCCTTTCCTTGTTACCTTGGCTTTACTTGAATTGTGGCACTCCAGTTATTTGGATCTCATGTCCTTGTTTTATTGTCTTGGTTGTTCTTGGATCGTGGCACACATATTTGTAGCGCTTAATCAAATTATGTTTGATATTTTTTACACTTTCAACATCACTCCATTGATAGTCTCCTTACATGGATATATTTTGGTGAAGCATAATGTCAGTTGTTTTTTAGTTTTGTTATCAAGTAGTGGATTCGAGACCATAGTGCACACCAAAATTATTTAGCATTGTAATGCGAGTTTTTGGATCCAATCTTCTTGGGATATCTTGCAGAAAGAATTTTCTCTCTCTACTTTGTTATTACTTATTTTCGGTATCTTGTAGTGTCCCTTTTTCATAGTTATTATATGTGGGTACCTCATCAAGATTTGTTATCGAACACACCTTCTTTAACACCCACCTAAGTTATGCTCCATGGGGTGTTAGTTTAGGTTATTATTTATCCTTTTATTTGTTTATTAGGATAAATATTGCACTTTTGTTATCCCTACACTTATTGGGTTAGCTTACTAGTTATGTGGAGTTAGATTCTTAGTTATGTGGAGTTAAGTTACTAGTCTTATGGAGTTAACTTAACTACCAAGATCGCTTAGTGAGATTTCTTCACCACCGATTTAGGTTGTAGTTGTACTTCTATCCTCATATATGTACATATTTATTATTGAGTAATTCAATTCATTGTATTGTAATGTATTGAGCATTATGGATTATGATGGATTTCCATATATGGTATTTTAGCTCTTCTATTTTACAAATATAATGTGGTGTGCTATTATCATATGAGATTGTGGCTTGAAATAATCTTCTTATCATTCCTTTCATGGTATCGAGTGGTAGATGATGTAGACATATATCTCGAATTTATTTGCAAGCAAGAGTTTATTTGTTTTCACATATTTGTGAATTTGTTTTTTAGAAGTTGTAAAAGGTTCTAGAGGGACTTTACCCAAGTTTACAAAAAAAGGCTCAACAGCAAGATCGATGAAACTAAAATAGTGTGGTTTTTTATTTCTAGGGTCCACACTTGAACCAAAAGAAGAAAAATAGTAAAAATTAAAGGCAGGGGCTAACTACCTACAAAGATCGCAGAGACAACAAATTGACAACAATACAACAATACATAAACTGTTGCATTGAGTACAAAGAACCAACAACATTAACCAACAGAATTGCTAAAACTTTGACAACCACCCTGAAATCCTGGTAGAGTTTCAGGGAAATGGTGATGGTGGGATCCCAGTTTGATGCCTTGAACTTTCTTGTAATCTTTCCATTCTTCCAAGTTGTATCTGGGATGCCACTGGAGTTGCATATTTGTTGGATGTGTACCTACATAAGGTCCATTATAGCACTGTGCATAGCCAATAAATTATTGTACTTGTCCTCAAGATTCTTAAACTTGGTTTCCAAAGCAACAATTTCATCTTTGAGGCCTGCGTTGGGGTCTGAGGCTTGCTCTTTAATAGTAGACTTAAGTAGGAAATCTACATTTTCTTCAAGGGTTTTAACCACATTAGCTTGCATGTTAAATTTATTTTCCAAACTGGTGCCAACATCAATATCGGGGAAAACAGGGGGATATCATCTACCACAATTTATTCACCCTTCGTGTCGATCCCACAACTTCCTTTCCTTTACTACTACTACGGAGAACCCTTTTCGGGGTGGCTCCAAGACAGAGTCTTTGTACATTGGATTTTTAGACTAGATACAGGTTTTCTTAGGGAGGGGAGAAACCACAACAGGGCATGGGTCATTTCCAACAACACTAGACAGGTACTTGACTAATGAGATATATGACACCCTGATGGAGAGGGATAGTCCTCTTATGGCCCTGAACTTCAAGAATGGATTTTTCCATTGACTTCAGAATGTAGTAGGAGAGGCTTACCTTCACCTCATGCCTAAAGTGGTTGAGCAAGACCAAATGATATTGTGGAATGGTGGAGAATATCCCTTCTAAAGTGACATAGTGTACCATCATCTGTGTCACCTCATCATATGACTGCGGGATAGAAGAAACCAAAATGCCCTCCTTTTTTATGTTGAGCATTTCCCCATCATCCAAAAACAACCTTTCTTCTACTTCCTTATCCATTTTATTTCTGAAAATTTTATTCCCTTCCATGCTAAGACCAGTAATAAAAGAGATGAATTCCTTAGTGATTTGAAATCTCTTATCTCCAAAGGAGACATTACAATCTTTCCAGTTTTCCACGAATTTAATGGATATATACTAGTCATTCCCTTTTATGCATTGGATGAAATTGGTGAATCCCTCCATATTAATGGTCTCCCAAAGCTCAATTTGTTCCTACCATTGGGGATCAAATTTAGGTTCCACACGATAAAGGGTACCACTCATTCCGAAACCCTCTCGAATTCAGGGAATAAACTAAAAGTTATGAACAATAGACTTCCCAACAGCCCTTCGACAACTTGTATGCTTGTGTGAAGCAGAAATAAAATCCACTTCTTTCTCCCTAAAAAAATTTTGTGATCAATTTTTGAGAACATGGGAGAATAAATTTGGGCATGCCCAAAATTCCATTGAGATCTAGCTTTGGGATTACACACGTGTTTTCCCCAAAATTCCATTGAGATCTAGCTTTGGGATTGCACACGTGTTTTCCCATCGGATGAGGTGTACTAATGAGTGAATTCATTTCATTTGAAATGATGTTTCTAACTTCGGTAGGAGTGTCATTGATATCATGCCACTCTTTGTAATCATTTCTACAAACTCCAATATTTGCAAGAAAATCCGCATATTTGTTCCCTTCCCTATACACATGCTTGAAAATGATGTTAAGACCATTGCATAAGTTATGAGCTTCATTAATGAAATCCCTGATGGTCCAACTAGGATTTAAGGATTTAGTGAGAATGTTGATAATATTCATTGAGTCACCTTTGATGATGATGTTTCCCATGTTGAGATTCTTAGCAATTCTGATTCCCCAGAGTGTAGCTAGAGCCTCAAAGTAGTGGTTAGTTTTCTTACCCATGGGACCAACATATGTTGTAATAAGATGACCCTTGTGATTTCTGATCAAACCACCTCCTCCAACTAGACCAAGGTTGCCTTTGGAGGCACCATCAAAATTCAACTTATACCAACCTTTAGAAGGGGGAATCCATTATACAAAGTAGACATGTTATAGATCAATATTCCATGCTTCATTATTTTGGCTTTGAGGATGGAGGCAAGAAGGAGTAGGATAGTGTCATCTGTAAACTACTGATGGGAGACCGTTATGTCAAAAGTGGAGGGTCTAAAACCATTGAGATAGCCCAATGAAACAACTCTGTTAATAGTGTGACTGAGACTGTCCACCATGATGATGAAGAGTATGGGAGAGATGGGGTCTCCTTGCCTGATACCATGACTACTTGGGAAGAAACCCACTTGGGATATCATTGACAATCACCGAGAATATTGGTGATGAAATACAGTTCCATATGATTTTTCTAAACCTCTCATCAAAAAAAAATTTTTCCAGTACTTGATCAAGAAAATACCAAGAAACTCTGTCAAAATATTTTTTCATGTCAAGTTTTAGAACCATACCTACCTTTTTTATTTTCTCCATCGAGTGTATGGTTTCATGAACCATAATTACTCCATCTTGAATAAGTCTTCCTTTTACAAATCCTCCATGTTGGCTAGAGATTATTTTTGGAAGAAGCGGTTGTAACCTTGAGGTTAGGATTTTGGTAAAAAATAGAGCACATTGGAGAGACTTATGGGTCTGAAGTGCTTGAATTCCTTCACCCCATGTTTTTAGGAATTAGAACTATGAAAGTATTATTTATTTCCTTGAGAATTATGCATGTCCTGAAGAATTCATTAATAGCTTTGAGGAGGTTTTTGGTAGTAGAAAGTAGAGAAGCCGTCTAGACCCGGTATTTGTCACCTTCCATGGAGAAGACTACTTTCTAAAGTTATTCTAATGTAGTTAGTTTAGCAAGAGCACCAAACTCATCTGGTCTAACCAAGTTGTTTGGAATAGAGTCCAGCAGCTTTTCCATAGCTTCCTGAGACAATGGGGGACTGTCGTTCGCAGGTTTTTGTAAAAAATAATAGCTTCTTCTTTGATGGAGTTGGGATTTGACATCGTAACTCCAGCTTGATTTGTAACCTCAGATATTTTATTGTGAGCTCTATGTTTTAGGCTGTTATATGAAAGAAATTTATGTTCTTATCTCCATCTTTGAGCCAAATTTCTCTGGATTTAAGTCTCCAGTAGGATTCTTCCCTGACATAGATAGTATGGAACTCCACTAGGATATTTTTTCACAAGTGTAATCCTCTTGAATCATGCCATAGGAAACCAATTTATTTTCCATGAGCATCAATGTTTTCTTTGAGATTTTTTTCTAATTGAATATATTGCCAAAAACTTCTTTGTTCCATTCTCTAACTTTTTTTAACAATTTTAAGCTTTTAAACAATCCTATATTGATTTTTTCCTTCCACTTGAATCCCCCACCACTCTTTAATTCTATCAAGAAGATCTAGGTGGTCAAACCACATTTTTTTGGAATTTAAATGAGGACTAGAGCAGTCTCTCATTAGTTACCATATTCAGGACAATGGGATTATGGTTTGAGGCAATTCTGGGAAGAGAAGAGAGATGAAAGTACTTGACTAAGGATCCAATCATGGATATGAGTGCTTGATCTAGCTGAACCTATATGAGATTTCTACCAATTCTCTTATTGGACCAGGTAAAAGGATTTCCATTGAGTTCAAGATCTAACAGTTTGGCCTGATCAATGAAATCTATAAGATCATCCATACCAGCAGTGTGGTCCTGAGCTCCCCATGTTTTTAGCAATGGAAAGAGGGGAGTTGAATTCTCCCATGAGTAACCAATTCTAGCTAGAGTAGGAGTTCTGGAAGGTTAACAAATCCTTCCAAAGTTGTCTTCTGCCATGGAGAGTGTTAGGTGCGTAGATCACCAAGAAATTCCAGTGCCTTTTTGTCAACAGTATGAAAAGAGAGTTCTAGATGGGAATGAGAGGAGAGGATAAGCTTACTAGTAACCTTGGAAGGGTCCTAGAAGACCACTATACCTCCTGAAGCACCTTTTGAGTCGACTATAGCCCATTCAACCTTTTCCAAATTTTCTTACAACAAACTTTTAAGTTCTCAGAACTCATTTTAGTTTCTTGAACAACCATAATAGAAGGGTTGCAACTTCTTCTCAAATCCTTGAGCATACGTTGTTTTCCACTTCCATTAAGGCCTCTAATGTTCCAAGAAACAATCTTCATTAAAAAATATGAGGAGAGGAGTGGACCAGATGGTCTAGAGAAGACTGAGTGCCATCAGCCAAAGCTTTGTTGATCTCCTTTTTTCTCTGATCATTTTTAGAAGGTCTACCCTTTGTGGTGTTAGCACCTGTATTTGCATGTCTAATAGTGGACCTAGTTACCCTTGAAGTGGATGTGGCCCAACTGCTAGGGGATTTCTTCTTATCAAAGAATAGGGTGTCATGTATATTCTCAAATCCTTTGGATTTCTTCTTTTTCTACAAACTAGGGTGAACTCAGGAGAGTTTTTGTTATCTTTCAATATTGGACTGCATGTTGGGGTAATCTCTCCATCCTCCTTGACAAGACAGGGGTGACTTAGGTCATCTTTCGTATATCAAAGCATGTACGGGTGTGAATCAGCCTAGGTAGTTAGAGTATTCTTTGAATGGTGTATCCTTGTTATCTCCCCTATTAGTGCCTTCAAGAGTTAAGATTTGGCCGCAATGCAAATTATGTGTATCTTTTACCAGTGATCCGGCCGGTTGTTCCATGTCTTTTCTAGTGATTTCCTTTGGAATGAATGATGTCTCTTCAGGTAGGGGCTTCTCAATAGCCTTAGAAGGGTTGTCGATCTGAGTTTAAGACTTATTTTGTAGAAGAAACTTTGAAGATGGCATTTCCTCTTGAATAGTAGATAAACCATTGTCTTTGGTGCTCTCATCTTCATAAGGTTACAGAAGGACCTTGACAGTTTGTGAATCCTTCTCAATCAAGGCTAAGGAAACCAATTTTTCCCCTTCCACCTTGGAGTCTTCCTTTAGATCCACTTTTTTTAGAGGAGTCTTGGGGACCTAGAGGGATCTTCTAGTCGGTTTCTTCTTAGTGGGAATTTTGAAAGCCATTTATTTTGGTTGACCTTTCCCAGGTGTCATATTTCCATTTATCTTAATGTGCTTATTCTTTTCATTGAGGGATTTTTACTCGAAAATTTCTAGTGAAATGTCCAAGTTTATGACATTTGGCACACCTCATTTGGAAAGATTCATAGATCACAGTTTGCATCCAAGGGAAATTTTTTTAAGAATGATGTGGTTCAGTAGCTCTTGATCAATATCTACAGAGACACGAGAATCTGGCATAAGCTAGTCATGATCTATTCCTAGTTGAGTTGTCTAGCCCGATGGGAGAACCAATCAATCTTGCAATATTAAGCGGTATCTCGTTGTCCTGCATCAGTAGAGGGATGTCGAAACCGACACTAGATGGGAATGATATTGATGTTTTCTTTTTGGGGATCAAAACCTGGGTACCACCATTTGATGAAAAAACCCATGTTACCTAGGCACAAAGAGCCTCCTAACAATATTGAATCCATATCTTCTTGAGCAACGAATAAGAAAAAGAAAAACCATATCTTCTTGAACATTGAATCCATATTTTGGAATTTTTTAGCACTTTTTAAAGCTTCCATTTTAACTCAAAATGTAGGGATATGTTGATTCATGACTGTGGAAAAACCCTTAAACAAGTGTAAACTTGGGCATCAAGGAGACATTATGTTTTCGAGTTTATTTTTGTTTTTGTAGAGGTAGACACGAAACGTATATATTTGTTTGGAAGTTTGTGCTAAGGAATTAATTTTTCATGGGGAGTTGATTATCCGTAAAAATGGTTTTCGTGTTTATCAAAATTTTTGCCTTTGGTATTGGTTTTTTTATTTTTCTTTTGCAATATTCCTATTTTGTGAGAATCCATACATCTTACAATTTTTCTGGGAAATCCTTAACATGCAATCGAGAAAATAAAAAAATGGTTGAATCGGGTTTTTCTGAGTTTTTAGATTCGGTAATGGGTTTTTTTCTTCCTCTTCTTGGAGTTTTTGTTTTACGGGGAATCGAATATCTTACATTTTCATGCCAGGGAAGAAATTTGTGCCAAAGAAATAAAACTAAGTCTAGAAAATGGTAGAAAACAGGTTTATCGGTTTTTCAATGATTTTTGTAATCCTTAATGGTTTTTTTCTTCAATTTGTAGATTTCTTGTGTGGAGAGTATTTCAAGATTTATAGATCCATTTAGACATCCATTTCGGGAGGTAAAAATATGGAATTTTTTTTTAGGTTTTTGTGTTCGATAATGGGTTTTTTTCTTCAGCTTTACAGAGTTCATGTGTGTCGAGGATTTGAGAATGTGTCGATGATTTGAGGATTTTAGAAATCTATTCCAGAGAATCTGAAAAAAATTTCTAGGTTTTTCTCGATTTTTCACTTTTGGTATATGGTTTTTTTCTCTCTTCCATTTTGTAGATATATAATTAGAATTTTATTCTAAAAATAAATCGAAGACTGCAAGGCATTTTATTTATTTAAACACAAACTTGATAAATTTGTATCTTTTGATTAGTAACTCAAATTTGAGTGTCGTTTCTTTCAAAAGTGTTTATTTTGTCTTTCTTGTTCCAATGGAACTGTTTATTTTGAGAAATAAACTAAAAATTTAAAATGTAGTATTTGTAACACGCGCTCAATTATAAAGTGCCACCATTTATATCTCTTATTTGTTGAGATATTTTAGATCTATATTTTTGACACTTTTTTGGCATGTTGACAATCTCTCTTGTGGGGGAGATATTATGGTGAAGCCCAATGTTAGTTTGTCATTATTAGATTAGTTAATTTTAAGCAACTCATACAGATATGTGGTGTCACTCTACCCAATCAGCAGTATGGGAGGGTGTGGTGTTAATAATGCTTCTTAAGGTTTCTTGTCCTTTCCTTGCTACCTTTGGATTTTCTTCAATCATGATAGTCTTATTTATTTAGATCTCATTTCTTTTTCTTGTTGCCTTGGTTATTGTTCTTGGATCGTGGAAAACCTATTTGTAGTAGTTGATCTTTCTTCTTCGGGTTTTGTGTCCTTCCCTTTTTACCTTGGCTATTATTGGATCGTGGCACTCCAATTTATTTTAGTCTCATGTCCTTGCCTTGTTGTCTTGGTTATTATTGGATCGTGACACATATATTTGTGCAGCTTGATCAAATTATGTTTGGTATTTTTTTCACTTTCGACATCACTCCATTGATAGTCTCCTTGCATGGAGCTATTCTGGTGAAGCCTAGTGTCAGTTTTTTAGTTTTGTGATCTAGCGGTGGATTCAAACCACAAGACACACACCAAACTTCTTTAGCATTGTATGAATTTTTAGAGCCAAGATTCTTGTGATATCTTACAACGGTATTTTTCTCTCTACTTTGTTATTACTAGTTTTGGGTACCTTGTAGTGCCCATTTTTCTCATTTATTGTACATGGGTACCTTATCGCCTTGTTGCGGGACACACATTATTTTCTGCCCACCTAAGCTATGATTACGGAGGGTGTTAATGTAGGTTAGTATTTATCCTTTTATTTGTTTATCGTGATAATTCTTGCACTTGTGTTAGCCCTACACTTGTTTGATAGCTTACTTAGGTCTAATAGTTACTTGGAGTTAGCTTACTAATTGTGTGGAGTTACTTTTTTTGTGGAGTTAAATTAACTACCAATCGATTTCGCTTAATGGGATTTCTTCACCAATGAATAAAGTTGTAGTTTTAGTTCTCTCCTCCTATATGTGCATATTTCTTATTGAGTAATTCAAGTGATTTTATTGTAATGTATTGAGTGTTATGGATTATGATGGATTTCCATAAATGGTATTTTAGCTCCTCTATTTTGTAAATCTAATGTGGTGTGTTATTATCATATGAGATTGTGGCTTGAAACAATATTTTTATCATTCCTTTCATGGTATTGGAGTGATAGATGATGTAGACATCCATCTGTAAGTTTTTGCAAGCAAGAGTTTACTTGTTTTCATATATTTTTGAATTTGTTAGCACTTTGTTGTAGCTTCCATTTTTACTCAAAACAGAGGGCTCTGTTGGATTTGGAAGGCAAAAAAACCCCAGAAATAAGTGTAAACTTGGCCATTAAAGGATACGCTTTGTTTTTAGTTTGTTTTGGTTTTGTAGAGGAAGACATAGACACGTACATATTCATTTGGAAGTTCGTGCCAAGGAAGAAATTTTTCTCGGAAGTAGAAAATACCGAAAAATGGTTTCGTGTTTTTGGGGTTTTCACCATCAAGATCGGGTTGTTTTTATTTTTCTTTGCAACATTCCTATTTGGCGAGAATCTCAGGCATCTTATAAACTTTTCCCATGGAAATCCTTGCAGTGGAAGTAGAAAATCCAAAAATGGTTTCTAGGATTTTATAGGTTTTTGGAAACCTTAATGGTTATTTTATTCCAATTTGCAAAGTTCTTGTGTGGAGAGGATTTGAAAATTTATAGATCCATTTAGAAATTCGTGTGGAGGAAGAAAATCTAAAAAAAAAAACTATTTCTGGGTTTTTGTGCATTCGGTAATGGGTTTTTTTCTTCGGCTTTGTAGAGTTCCTTTGTGTCAAGGATTTGAGAATGTGTTGATGATTCAAGGATTTTAGAAATTCGTGCTAGAGAGGTAGAAAATTTAGAAAAACCATTTCTGGGTTTTTCACATTTGGTTCTGGGTTTTTTTCTCTTCTTCCATTTTGCATATATATAATTAGAAAAAAATTCATGAAAATAAATTGAAGACTCGTAGGGTATTTTATTTATTTAATAACAAATTTGATAAATATTTTATTTTTATTGGTAACTCAGATTTGAGTGTCATTTAATTTAAAATTATTTGTTTTGTTGTTCTTGTTCCACTTTGTAAATGTTTATTTTGAGAAATAAAAACAAATTTAAAATGTCATATTTGTAATATGCACTCAATTATAAAGTGTCACCATTTATATCTCTCTTGTTTTTTGAAATATTTTAGATTTATTTTTTTGACATTTTTTGGCATGTTGATAGTCTCTCTTGTGGGGGAGCTATTCTGTGAAACCCAATTTTAGTTTTTCAATGTTCAAGTAGTTGATTTTAGGAAACTCATAATGATGTTTGGTCTCACTCTACCCATTTAGTAGTATGGGAGGGTTTGGTGTTGATACTACTTCTTCGTGTTTCATGTCCTTGTCTTGTTACCTTTGGCTTTTCTTAGATCGTGACACTCCTATTTATTTGGATCTTGTGTCCTTTCCCTGTTGCCTTGGTTATTGTTCTTAGATCATGGCACACATATTTTTAGTAGTTGATCTTTCTTCTTCAAGTTTATTATCCTTGCATTATTACCTTGCATTTTCTTATATCATGGCACTCGAATTTATTTAGATCTCATGTCCTTTCCTTATTATCTTGGTTGCTCTTGGATCGTGGCACACATATTTGTAGCAGCTTGATGTTTGGTGTTTTTAACACTTTTTTCATAACTCCATTGACAGTCTCCTTGAATGGAGATATAATGGTGAATCCTGAGTGTCGGGCTTGCTTTTGAGTTTTGTGATCAAGAAGTGGATTCGGACTATAGTTTACACAAAACTTCTTCACATTAGAATATTTTTTTGATCTCGAACTTCTTAGGATATATTATAGCGGATTTTTCTCTCTAATTTATTATTACTGGTTTTGTGTACCTAGCAGTATCCCGTTTCCTAGTTATTGTACATGGATACCTCATTAGGACTTGTATTCGGGTCACACCTTCTTTTTTGTCCACCTAAGATATGCTTATGGGAAGGTGTTGTTGTAGCAAATCAGCAAGCACCCCGGATGTTGATCTGATTTTTAGTTTGATCATCCTAAACATCCATTGTGATTGCACAACATTGAATCCACCCCCAAGTGTGGGACTTGTAAAAATGGGAGAGGAATCTCTAAATTATAGGTTAGTTCCTCAACTCCTCCGATCAAATTTATCACTTACAAGTTACAGAGGTTTATATCCCTAATCCCTACTCTAAATTTCAAAGGGGCAAAGAGGATGCAAAAACTAAAACTAGTGCTAATAAGGTGATGCACCAAAGGAGTGGTGAGCATTTTTACTTCGTAGATTGACACAAATCATAGAAATGCAACAAAACATCATGCACAAACTGATGACATGTAATGAAATATCGAAAGGAAGAAAACAACATAAGCGGAGAGGATTGAAACTCATTCACGAGCTTGCATTGTCATTTTAATATCAAAATACATGCATTACAACAATTTGAGAGGAAAAAATAGGTTGCAATTATTAGAAAAGGTCTAATATTACACCAAATCACTTCCAAGGTGAAAAAGGGAGCTTGGTATACACAAAAATGTTCAATCTTCAAAAATGGGTCAAATCTGCTTTTACAAAGTGCAAGGGACGAGCCCAGGAGAGAGAAACATGGGAAAACATGGAAGGGATTCAACCATTGACCAAAACATGATTAAAACAACATGGGCATCCTTACAGGCCCATTCCCTAACATTTTTAGCCATGATGGGAGAGAATGCAAGCCATTCTTCATTAAAAATGGTGGTTGAAACATCATTTCTGTCCATGACCACGTGCCAGAGGAATTTTTCAATTTTATCTCTCCAAACTCCATAAAAATGAAAAAATGACCTCAGAATCTTGTAGATAATTTCACCATATTTCCATTGATATCAAGAACGTGAAAACCAAGCTCTGGATCGAAAGATATGGCCATTTGAAATTTTAGGGAAAAATAGGGCCAAATCGGATTAGCGGGCGAAAATTTGAATTTTTCACCTTTTTTGCATTTGGGAAAATTTCCCAAAAACCCCACACTCCACCTTTCCAGGTGCCACATGGCACATTTTTATTGGGCGTGGGCCCATCCTGCTCCATTTTCCTTTGTTTTCCCATTTGGAAAACTTTATAAAAAAATCCTTGAGGCCGGTGAGTTGAGGCCACGTGGCATGTGTTGATTGGGCGCGGACCTTTCCTTCCTGAATTTTCCATGGGCCGTTTTGACCATTTTCGACCTGGACACGTGGCAAAACCCCATTGGTTGTGGGATTTCCCCTTCAAATTTTCCATGTGGGCTTGGCTTGAATTTTTGGCACCACCTGACACGTGGCGAGATTCCATTGGCTCGCATTTTGGGGGCGGGCCTTTTCCTTTTAAATTTCCTTTGTTTTTCCCTATGGAATTTTTCTCAATTTCTCCCCGTGCTCCACCATTCCAAAACACGTGGTGGCATTTCATTGGTTACAGGCCATCCACAAACATTTTTACTTTTGTGCCAACACTTTGGGAAAAAATCCCAATTTCATCCTCGCGCTCTCCGCCTCTCCGGGTTCGGTGACACGTGTCGAAACATGATTGATTGGCGGGGGCAGTGGGCCAAAAACTCCTTCTTTGAAATTTGGCGAAACACTTCGCCAAAATCCAACTTCTCCTCCACCCTCCGCAACTCCCACGCCATAGGACACGTGGCACAATATGATTGGGCACGGACCTTCCCTTCAAAATTTTCCATGCGCAACACTTAGCCAAATTTTTCAAATTTCTCCCCTGGACATGTGGCATCATCTGATTCGTCGGTGGGCTTGGGGGAAAAATCTTCCTTTTGAAATTTTTCCAAAACACTTGGTAAAAAACCAAGTTTTCCTCCGACCCCCACCACTTCCTTGGACACATGGCAACATCTCATTGGCTGCAGGCCTTTTAGGGAAAATTTCCCACAAAACTCCGCCAAGCCATAACTTCAAAAATACATGGAGTTAGGAGGAAAACTTTACCTTTTTGGAAAGATGAGAGAGAGCTCTATCCAATGGTGTCATTTCCAAAAAGTTTTGAGTGCCTAAAAAGCAAAAATTATGTCTGAGGCACAAGAGAGGGAAGAATGAAAGGAGTTAGCCACAAAATGAGTAGGGGGCACATTTTGGATAACAATTTTGGTGACTCAGAGGGGTCATCTCCTGCTTGGATGAAATTACCAGTTTCCTGAAGCAATCCATTGGGCATGGAGTCATCGAATTCTCTGTTTGATACCCCAACTGACTAGAACACTGTAAGGAGGAAGATGGAATATCACCTGATGGAGCAAGGCCTGCAAACACATCTCCAAGAATAGTAAGCTCATGCAAAGCACTTAGGGAAAAAAAAACTAACCTACAAAGAAAACAATGTGCACAAGCACTTGGAGGAATGAAACACCTAAATTGATATGTACAAGGTGGAGAATTTTCCTTTAATAGAAATCCTTCGATGGATTCCATTGACTGGAATCTGCAGTTCCTCACCATCCAATGAAGAAAATTGGAAAGCATTGTTGTCCTTACACTTTGTGACCATGTATGGGCCACTTCAAATAGCATCAAATTTTGAATGCCTTCCCGGTTTAGCTCTGTCTCGAATCCCATTTTAACACTAGATCTCCAACTTGGAAGGATCTATTCTTGGCCTTTCTATCAAAGGTCTTCTTTATCAAAGCTGATCCTTCTCCATTGCTTGGGATGCCCGATTTCTAATTTCTTGAGCTCCATCAATTTCGCATATCTGACTTCGATGGGCTCAAACTTCAACAACTCCAACTATTTCATGAGTTTCAATGTTGAAAACTCAAGTGACATGGGCAAGATTGCCTCTCTTCCATAAACAAGCTTGAATGGAGAGTTACCTGTAGATCTCTTGGGAGTTATCCTATCAACCCATAAGGCTGATTTCAACTTAGTATGCCAAGACCTCTAATTTTCATCAAGAGTCCTCCTAATGATCCTCAACGAGTTCTTGTTTGTAGACTTAGCCCGGCCATTACCCCGAGGGTAATAGTTCAATGAAGTACTTAGGTAGATCCCATTCACTCACCTTAGACCCAATGAATGCCAATGCATTATCTGATATTATTGTAGGTATGTTGAATCTAGTTGCTATTCCCTCATAGAAATCTAGGATGCTAGATTCATTTGCTTCCTTGAGTGCTACTGCTTTAGTCCACTTGGTGAAATAATCTGTTGTTATTAGAATCCATTTGTGCCCTTGGCTTGAATTGGGATTAATGACTCTAATGAAGTCTAAACCCCATTGCATGAATGACTGGTCAACTAAAATGGATGCAATGGAAGGGCAGCTACCAGCCTCTCTTTACCAAAGAAGAATGCACAATTCTTGCACCTCTTGATCCATGCATAACAATCATTGAAAATCTTGGGCCAATAATAGCCAGCCCTCATGATCTTTAGAGTTGTCACTCTTGGTGCAAAATGACCACCAGCTGGTCCACCATGGAACTCTTCCAACACCCTATGAATTTGATTTGTACCAATTCATCTCAGTAGTACTCCATTCACATCTCTTTTGAACAAAACACCATCAACAAGGGAATATGGGACAGCCCGCAATCTGAAGTGTCTTCTTTTGGTCTTGTTCATCTCTGGATGGCATAGACTCGTGCTTAGGAATTACATTATGTCTTGGGTCCAGCAAGGAATGGGAACACCATTATTTTCCTCTTGAGTGCTCCCTTGTTCATGGCTGTCTTCTGCAACGCCAAAACAGCCTCCTTCTCATTGCATGCTTCCTTTTGTTTGCTCAAAATCATCTGCTCACACAATCTTTTTCCTCTTACCAACTTGGTAACTTTGATCTCAATGTCATACTCCATGACACAAGTAATCCACCTTTGCTCTCTTTTCATTCAAGTCTTTGTTGAGGAGAAAGTCTTTAACTCCCACATGAGAAACCAACAATTGGACCTTATTGCTTGAAACTAAATGCTTGAACTTCTTCAAGCTCCCGATTCTTACGCAAGAACATGCTTCTTAATGAAGGATACTTCACCTCCTCATAGTCCTCCGGCTTTGGCTGAAGAAATTAATTGGCTACTCTTCATTGTCTTTGTTCTGCTTGTACACTAAAATTGCAGAAATAGTATCATCACCCCCAAACACATAGAGGATGAAATCCTTGGAGAAATCGAGGTTGATGAGAGTTGGGGCTTGATAGATGGATCCTTTGATTGCTTTAAAACTTTCCTTGCCTTCTGCTCTCCATTTGAAAGCCATGCTTTTCTTTAACATCTTGGTGATAGGCTTGACTAGGGCTGCAAAATTTGGGACAGACCTCGGAATAAATTTTATTCTCCCAAGAAACTTTGAAGGGCCTTCTTGTGGCTTGGAAATGGTAGTGCTCTTATGGCTTTAACTTTCTCTAGATCAATTGCTAATCCTTCTTTAGAGACAATGTGGCCAAGGAGCTTTCCTTCATGGGCTAGAAAAATACATTTTTAGAAATCAAGGAGACTCCAAATCTTTTACACCTTTGGAACACTTGTCTCAAATGGAAGAGGTGATCTGCTGCGTTTTTGAAAAAATAGTGATATCATCAAGATATATCAGCACTATGTTGTTAATCAAATCCTTGAACGCCATGTCCATTGCTCTTTGGAAGGTAGCTCCAGCGTTGGACAACCCAAATGGCATTTTCTTGTATGCATAAGTTCCCCATTTGGTTGTAAAGGTTGTCTTGAACTGATCTTCTTCCTTCACCATAATCTGATTATACCCTGAGTAGCCATCAAGTAATGAAAACCTCTCAGAGCCAACAACAACTTGCAAAATTTGTTCCATAGAAGGAAGTGGATAATGATCCTTGAGAGATGCTCTATTCAAATCTCTGAAGTCAACACACAATCTGATTTCCCCACTCTTCTTTCTTACTAGAACCAAGTTGGCTACCCAACTAGAATGCTTAACAGGGAATATGATTCTTGATTCTATCAACTTATTCAATTCTTTTCTCATGAGAGGCTCCATGTGGGGGTTGACTAGCCTTTGTTTTTTCCTGATGGGTTTAGTACTTGGATCTAATTCAATGGTATGTTGAGATAACTCAGGATTGAAACCTTTCAAATCTTCATAGCTCTAAGCAAACACATCAGGGAATTCTTGACAAAGCTCTATGAACTCATGTATTTCTTGCTCAGTTGTCATCTTACCAATTTGGAGTGATTTTCCTTCTTCCACCGAGATGGATACTCGAATCTTCTCCCTTGACTTAGATGTTTTCTTTCTCTTTCCTAAACTGATCATTAGGATTGAAAATGGACTCTAAAGTAATAAGTCCCTTTGGTAGTTTGTTGGTTCTCAAACCACACCACTTGGTCACCATACTACTGCTCTAACTTTTCCTAATTTTTAGCCGAGAGAACTCAGCCTCTTCTTGCAAGAAATGGATGATTTGTTGATCATTTTCAAACACTTGCCAACTTACATTGTTGTCTCTGCCCATCAAGGCCTCACAATCACATGGATGTTTGGTTGTACCTTGTCTTTCTCGAATGCTTTCAACAACATCAAAGGATGCCCCAACTCACCGCAAGCCTCACAACAACTTGGTTCTCTTTTCTAGGAATGAATTTTATGCCAAAACCCTTAAAATCTTCAATGAGGTCCCACACCCTATTCTTGTAGCATTTGAGTAGACCATTCTTAACAACATGCTACCCCTTAACTCGTTGACAATCAAATCACTATCACTAAAGACTTGCAAGTTCTTTATTCCTCTCTTGATTGACCAATGCAATCCTTGTATCAAAGCTTCATACTCAGCAGTGTTATTAGAGCATGCAAACTGAAATCTAAAAGCTGAATAATACTTAACTCCTTGTGGTGAAACAAGCATAGCTCCCCTCCTACACCTTTTCTACTCCTTGACCCATCAAAAAACAACTGCCATACCTCATTGTCATCCTTGTGGTCTGGCTTGGTGATGCTAGGAATAGGATGATTTTCTTCATGCATGCAATAGACTCCTAACTTAGATTCTTCTATTTCTTGATAAGGATCAAAAGCATGCACCTTGTTTTCCCACTCATCAAGAGTTAGATCTAGAATGCTTCCTACCGTAGTGTCACTTCATCGAAGCTTGGATAATCCTCTTGATCAAACGCTGAACAATTAGTATTGATCTATCTTGGATTGTAAGGCTCAACATGAAAGTTTATAATAGGCTCGAGATCTGATTGTGGCTTTGTTCCATATCTCGTTTTGAACAACATGTGTGACCAATCGGTAGATAAGTAACCTCCAATCTTGGTTGTGAAATCCTTGAAAAACATAGGGCAAAGAGTGGTGGACGGTCTATTACGATACATCTTGAAAAACAACAACATTGGGGCAGGCATGCAAGGTAAGACTCAAGTTTTTATCACTCCAATCATTATTCTTGTTGTCCCATCCAATTACACTACCCCTTTGGATATGAATCCATACTTGAATTCCCAACCGATCAGCTATTTTCTTGGGCATTACTGAACTACTTGCCCCGGAATCAATCATACAATTATGTACTAGTTGATTTCCAATGATCAATGAAACATAGAATGGAGGGGGCTTCAACACTTTACCTTGCTGTCGTCATCCATGATTTCCCTCAGTGGGCAATATTTGTGAGCACTTTCTCTTACATTTGGACCCGCTGATTGAAGCTGACCACTCCTTCATGGCAGCTTGTAACAAATCTCTTTGGCCCGGATAGATAGTGATTCCCACATTGATATGTTTACATTTGTCTTCTTCATCCGATCAATGATATTGAATGGAGATGAAGCATCTCTTTTTGTCCCTTGGCCTACATTTCATTCCTTACACATGGGCGTAAGAAACTGCATTTGAGTTGACTTGGGAGCTGTTTTTGGGTAGTCCTTGCGTGTTTGGGATTGAATTTTGTTTTCCAATAGTTTGTGGAGTGATAGAATATTGAGGATTGCATGCGGCTAATGGTTGTTCTTCACCCAAATTTATCCTCTTTGACCTTGTGTTGGCTGCAACACTTTGGGAAACCATTTGATTCATGCCACAAAAATCTTCTGCCTACCAGTTTACAAGTGTGGTATCATTTGGAGTTATTTGTTGTTGAATGTTTCTTGACTACCCTCACATTCCACACTAGTTGTTGTCACCATTAATGCTTGATTCAAGGCACCATTGAAGCACATGGATTGGTTATGAGGTTCATTGCATGGCGAACACCAATCATACTCTTGAGCCATATGGTTTTGTACTGCACTAATGCTTTAGAGGTAGATGTGGCATTGGGATTATAAGGCTGAAATGGTCTATTGGTAGGAGGCCTTGCTTGATTTAGATTTGCAGCTAGATTGGGTGGTCTTTGGGGTTGATATGGCTACCTTTTAGGCAGCTTGGGGCTAGAAATAAGGTCTAAAGCCTTGGGCTTGTTGCCTCTTGAATATAACCAGCTCTTTACCTAGATTTTACAATTGCTTCATGACTTCTTGAAGCTCATTTGAGGTACTAGAAGATGAATTAGAAGCTTCACTTGAATTCTAGTTTCTAGGAGTGGGGATAGAGCTAAATCAAGCATTTGATTAGTGCTTGGGCTCTCTAGACTTGAAAACAATGGGCATTGGAGGCCTAGAAGCTAGCTTGCCAGCTTGAATCAAACAATTTTCAGCTCTAATGGAAATGCTATAAGCAATGGGGATAGTTGTGCCTCCCATGGAATGAATTAACATAGAAATATCAGAATTTAAAGCTTTGAGGTAATAAAGAAAAGCACATTCTACTTTGTTGGCTCCGATCGCCACTAGAATTCTCTCCTAAGTCCTTTGAAATATGAAGTTAAAATCACCACCGCTCATTGGGAGCTCTCTTGATGGTTGTCAACTACTCTAAAAGGGACAAGTTATCTCCCTTTTCTCCAAACTACTCATGGAGGGCTATACATAGCTGGTTCCAATTTTGAATAGAACTTGAGGCAAGACTCCTAAACCATTGCAAAGCTTTCCCTTTGAATGAAGATGCCGTAGTTTGACAAAGAATCTACATCTCATTGATCTCATGGATTGCACAAATGTTAGTAATATCCTTGACATGACCACCAGGAGTAGTCTGATTCTCTCCAGTAAAGTATGGGATGTTCTTCAATGCTATAACTGGAATTAGATTTTGTGCATTGAGAGAAAGTGGGCTGCTTTGCTAGTGAAATTGATATAGGGGTTGTTTTGTGCCATTCTCGATTGGCCTCAAAACCTTTTTGATTGAATGAAAGGCCTACTGGTGGAGGAGTTGAGAGAGTTCTATTTGGTGGAGATGGAGACCTTTGAATCCTCCTCCCTCTTTCCCTTCTTCTTGGAGATAACTCGCATATACTCAAACAACACCTCTTCTTCTCCAACTCTTGACCTTGTAATGATTCTTCTCATGAGTTTTCGTGGCCCGACTACTAAAACCAGCCGATTCTTCTTCCTCGAGTCACCAGATGTGTAATTTAGGGCTCTTTAAAACAAGAAACTTACAACAAATGCATATCAATTTGTTATAATGAAGATGAATACCTGTAAGGTCCCACCAAGTGTGCCAAAACTGTTGTAGAAAATCAGCAACACCCCTAGATGTTGATTAGATTTCTAGTTTGATTGTCCTAAACATCCAAAGGTGTGATTGCACAACATTGAATCCTCCCCCAAGTGTGGGACTTGTAAAAATGGGAGAGGAATCTCCAGATTAGAGGTGGTTCCTCAAATCCTCTCGATCGATTATCACTTACAAGTTTCAGAGGTTTATATCCCTAATCCTCACTCTAAATTTCAAAGGGGCAAAGATAGAGGATGTAAAAAACTAAAACTAATGCTAATAAGGTGATGCACCAAAGGAGTGGTGAGTATTTTTTACTTCTACAGATTGACACAAATCATGGAAATACAAAAAACATCATGCACAAACTGATGAAATGTAATGAAATATCGAAAGGAAGTAAAGAACATAAGTAGAGGATTGAAACTCATTCACAGAGCTTGCATTGTCATTTTAATATCAAAATACATGCATTACAACACCTGAGAGGAAAAAAGGTTGTAGTTCTTAGAAAAGGTCTGATATTCCACCAAATCACTTCCAAGGTGAAAAAGGGAGCCTGCTATACACAAAAATGTTCAACCTTCAAAAATGGGCCAAATCGCTTTTACAAAGGTAAGGGGCGAGCCCAGAGAGAGAAATGTGGGAAAACGTGGAAGGGATTCAACCATTGACCAAAACATGATTAAAACAGCATGGGCATCCTTATAGGCCCATTCCTTGACATTTTTAGCCATGCTGGGAGAGAATGTGAGCCATTCTTCATTAAAAATGGTGGTTGAAACATCATTTCTATCCATGACCACGTGCCAGAGGAATTTTTCAATTTTCTCTCTCCAAAATCCATCAAAATGCAAAAATGACCCTAGAATATTGTAGATAATTTCACTAGCTTTCCATTGATATCAAGAACATGAAAAACTGAGCTCTGGATCGAAAGATATGGCCATTTGAAATTTTAGGGAAAAACAGGGCCAAATCGGATTGGTGGGCGAAAATTTGAATTTTTTCACCTTTTTGCATTTGGGAAAATTTCCCAAAAAACCCCACTCTCTACCTTTCCAGGTGCCACATGGCATGTTTTTATTGGCGCGGGCCCATCCGACTCAATTTTCCTTTGTTTTACCGCTTGGAAAACTTTCCAAAAATCCCAGCAGGCCGGTGAGTTGAGGCCACGTGGCATGTGCTTTCGATTGGGCGCAGACCTTTCCTTCCTAAATTTTCCATGAGCTGTTGTGACCATTTTTGACCTAGACACGTGGAAAACCCTTTTGGTTGCATGAGCTTGCCTTTTAATTTTCCATGGGGCTTGGCTTGAATTTTTCGCGCCACCTGACACGTGGCGAGATTCCATTGGCTCGCATTTTGGGGCGATCCTTTTCCTTTTAAATTTCCTTTGTTTTTCCTCAGGAAATTTTATCAATTTCTCCCCGTGCTCTACCATCACAAACACGTGGCGGAATTTCATTGGTTGTGGGCCATCCACAAAAAATTTTACTTTTGTGCCAACACTTTGGGAAAAGATCCCAATTTCCTCCCGCGCTCCGCCTCCTGGTTCCGGTGACATGTGTCGAACAATGATTGATCAAGGCGAGGGAGCGGGCCAAAAATCCTTCTTTGAAATTTGGTGAAACACTTTGCCAAAAATCAAACTTATCCTCCACCCTCCGCAAATCCCACGCCATAGGACACGTGGCGCAATATGATTGGGCACAAACCTTCCCTTCAAAATTTTCCATGCGTAGCACTTAGCGAAATTTTTCAAATTTCTCCCCTAAACACGTGGCATCATTTGATTCGTCGGCGGGCCTACAGGAAAAATATTCCTTTGAAATTTTACCAAAACACTTGGTAAAAAACCAAGTTTTCCTCCGACCCCCGCCACTTCCTTGGACACGTGGCGGCATCTCATTGGCTGCGGGCCTTTCAGGGGAAATTTTCCCACAAAAACTCCGCCTAGCCATAACTTTAAAAATACATGGAGTTAGGAGGAAAAATTTACCTTTCTGGAAATCTGAGAGAGATCTCTATCTAATGGTGTCATTTTTAAAAAGTTTTAAGGGCTTGAAAATTAAAAAATTATGTCTGAGGCACAAGAGAGGGAAGAATGAAAGGAGTTAGCCACAAAATGAGCAGGGGGCACATTTTGGATAACAAGTGTTAGTGTAGATAATTTTTTATCATTTTATTTGTTTATTAGGATAATTATTGCACTTGTGTTAGCCCTACAATTGTTGGGTTATCTTACTTAGATGTACTACTTACGTGGATTTAGCTTACTAGTTGTGTGGAGTTAGCTTCTCGCTTATGTAGAGTTAGCTTACTAATCTTCTGCAGTTAACTAACTACCAAAAGATATCGCTTAGTGGGAGTTTTTACCACTTTGATTTAGGTTGTAGTTGCACTTCTCTCCTATATGTACATCTTTCCTATTGAGTAGTTGAAGTCATTATATTGTAATGTATTAAGAATTATGTATTTTAGCTCTTCTATTTTGCAAATCTAATGTGGTGTGCTATTATCATATGAGATCGTGGCTTGAAAAAACCTTCTTATCATTCCTTTCATGGTATCAGAATGGTAGATGATGTAGACATCTATCTATAAATTTTTTGCAAGAAAGAGTTTATTTATTTTCATATATTTTGGAATTTGTTAGCAATTTTTTGCAGCTTCCATTTTTACTCAAAACAAAGGGCTCTGTTGATTCGTAAGGTGTCTAAACACCCGAAACAAGTGTAAACTTGGCCATTGAATGAGACAGTTTGTTTTGGTTTTGCAAAGGCAAAAAGACACATACAAATTTGTTTGGAAGTTCGTGCTAGGGAAGAAATTTTTCTTGGGAAGTAAAAATCAAGAAAAAGTGTTTCTTTGTTTTTCGCCTTCTGATCTTAGTTTTTATCTTTTCTTTGAACATTTCTATTTATCGAGGATCGTTACATCTTACAAATTTTTCCTTGGGAAATCCTTACCAGTGAAGTATAAAATATAGAAAACGGTTTCGGTTTTTCCGAGTTTTTGCACTTGGTAATGGGTTTTTTTCTACTTCTCTGGAGTTTTTGTTTCACTGGGAATTCAAAATATTAAATTTTCATGAAAGGGGAAGAAATTTAGTGCCGACAAAATAAAATAAAGTTCAAAAATGGTTTCTAGGTTTTTCTAGGTTTTTGTAATCCTTAATGGTTTTTTTCTTCCAATTTGTAGATTTCTTGTGTGGAGAGGATTTGAATATTTATAGATCCATTTAGACATATGTGCCATGGAGGTAGAAAATATATAAAAAAATATTTCTAGGTTTTTCTGGGTTTTTTGTGTTCGATAATGGGTTTTTTTCTTCGGCTTTACAAAGTTCCTATGTGTCAAGCATTTTAAAATGTGTCGATGATTTGAGGATTTCATAAATCCATGCCAAAGAATCTAGAAAAACCATTTATGGGTTTTTCTAGGTTTTTCATGCTCTTCGACTGGGTTTTTTTCTCTTATTCCATTTTGCTAATATATAATTTGATTTTTTTTCCAAAGAATAAATTGAAGACTCATAGGTATTTTGTTTATTTAAGCACAAACTTGATAAATTTGTATCTTTTGATTGGTAACTTGGATTTGAGTGTTGTTTTTTTCAAAAGTGCTTGTTTTTTCGTGTTTGTTCCACTAGAACTGTTTATTTTGAGAAATAAACTAAAAATTTAAAATGTCATATTTGTAACACACACTCAATTATAAAGTGACATTATTTATATCTATCTTATTTATAGTAGTTGATCTTGCCTCATCGGGTTTTGTGTCCTTACCTTTTTACCTTGGCTTTTCTTGGATCTTGTCACTCCAATTTATTTGGATCTCATGTCCTTACCTTGTTGTCTTTGTTTTTCTTGGATCGTGACACAAATATTTGTAGCAGATATCAAATTATGTTTGGTGTTTTTTACACTTTAGACATCACTCCATTGATGATCTAATTGAATGGAGCTATTCAAGAGAAGCCGAGTGTAAGTTGTTTTTGAGTTTTGTGATCGAACAGTGGATTCGGACCACGGTGCACACCAGTGTTCTTCAAAGATTGTACAAGTTTTTGGAACCGAGTTTCTCGGGATATCTTGTAGTGATATTTTTCTCTCACTAATTTGTTAATGCTAGTTTTGGTCACCTTGCAGTGTCCCTTTTTCCAAGTTATTGACATGGGTACCTCATCGAGGCCTTGTTTCAGTGACACACCTTCTTTTTCTACCCACCTAAGCTATGCTTACGGTGGTGCTAGTGTAGGTTATTATTTATCCTTTTATTTGTTTATAAGGATAATTCTTGAACTTGTGTTAGCCCTACACTTTTTATGTTAGCTTACTTAGGTGTACTAGTTACGTGAAGTTAACTTCTCGGTTATGTGGAGTTAACTTACTAGTCTGTAGAGTTAACTTAACTACCAAGATAAGTTAGTAGTAGTTCTTCACCATTGATTTAGGTTGTATTTACACTTCTCTCTTCATATATATATATATATATATATATATATATATATATATACACATCTTTCTTATTGAGTAATTCAAGTCATTGTATTGATGTATTGAACATTATGGATTATGATGGATTTCCATATATGGTATTTTAGCTCTTCTCTTTTGTAAATATAATTTGGTATGTTATTATCATCTAAGATCATGGCTTGAAATAATATTTTATCATTCCTTTCGTGGTATCGAGTGGTAGATGATGGAATTTTTAGCACTTTATTTTAGATTCCATTTTACTCAAAAAGGAGGGCTCTGTTGGATTCGAAAGGTGGAAAAACTCCCGAAAGAAGTGTAAACGTTTCCATCAAGGAGATAATTTGTTTTGGTTTTGCAAAGGTAGACACAAACATGTGCAGATTCATTTGAAAGTTCGTCCCAGGTGAAGAAATTTTTCCAAAGGAAGTAGAAAATCTAGAAAAATGGTTTCTGGGTTTTTCTGGGTTTTTTCATCGCTTTGTAGCATTCGTATTTGGCAGAGTATGTACATCTTACAAATTTTTCATGGGGAAATCCTTACCGGGAAAGTAGAAAATCCATAAAAAATAGTTTCTAGGTTTTTCTGAGTTTTTTGCATTAGGTAATGGGTTTTTTCTTCCGTTTATTGGATTTTCTTTTTCACAGGGAATTGAAAATCTTACATTTTAGTGCTAGGGGAAGAAATTTGTGCCGACAAAACAAAACAAAATCTAGAAAACACCGAAAAATGGTTTCTAGGTTTTTGTAATCATTAATGGTTTTTTCTTCCAATTTGCAAAGTTTTTGTGTGGACAGGATTTGAATATTTATAGATCCATTAAGACATATGTGGTGGTGAGGCGAACATCCAAAAAAAAAAAAAATCATTTCTAGGTTTTTCTAGGTTTTTGGCATTTGGTAACGGTTTTTTTCTTTGACTTTGCGAGTTCCCTGTGTGTGTCAAGGATTTTAGAATGTGTTGATGATTTGAGGATTTCATAAATCCATGCCAGAGAATTTGGAAAAACCATTTCATGGTTTTATGGGTTCTTCACGCTCAGATCTTGGGTTTTTTTTTTTCTTTCTTCCATTTTGCAAATATATAAATAGAATTTTTTTCAAGAAAATAAATCAAAAACCGGAGGACATTTAATTTATTTAAGCAAAAACTTGATAAATTTGTATCTTTTCATTGGTAACTCAAATTTAAGTGTCGTTTATTACAAAGTGCTTGTTTTGTCATTTTTATTCCACTCGGAGTTGTTTATTTTGAGAAATAAACTAAAAATTTAAAATTTCATATTCGTAACATGCACTTAATTATGAAGTACCACCATTTATATCTCTCTTGTTTGTTGAGATATTTAGATCTCTATTTTCGACACTTTTTTGGCATGTTGACAATCTCTCTTATGAGGGAGCTATTTTGGTGATGTCGAGTGTTAGTCTATCAATGTTCGAGTATTTGATATTAGACAACTCATATAGATTTGTGGTGTCACTCTACCCATTCAAGTAGTATGAGAGGGTGTGGTGTTGATCATCGCTTCTTCAAGTTTTATGTCTTTACGTTGTTACCTTTGGCTTTTCTTGGATTAACACTTTTTTTGGCATGTTGACAGATCTCTCTTGTGGGGAAGCTATTGTGGTGAATCTCGGTGTTAGTTTGTCGGTGTTCAAGTAGTTTATTTTACGAAACTCATACAGATCTATGGTTTCACTCTACCCATTCAACAATATGGGAGGGTGGGGTGTTGATATTTCTTCTTCAGGTTTCGTGTCTTTGCCTTGTTACCTTTGGATTTTCTTGGATTGTGACACTCCTATTTATTTGGAACTCGTGTCCTTTCCTTATTAACTTGGTTATTGTTCTTGGATCATGACACACCTATTTTTAGTAGTTGATATTTCTTCTTTGGGTTTTGTGTCCTTGCCTTGTTACTTTGTCTTTTCTTAGATTGTGGCACTCCAATTTATTTGGATCTCATGTCCTTTCCTTTTTGCCTTGGTTGTTCTTAGATTGTGGCACACATATTTGTAGTAGTTGACCAAATTATATTTGGTATTTTTTTTTTGCACTTTCAACATCACTTTATTAACAGGTCTCTTTACATGGATCTATTCTGTGAAGCCCAAAGTGTCGATTGTTTTTGAGTTTTGTAATCAAGTAGTGGATTCGACTACCACAGTGCACACAATTTTTTTGCATTATACGATTTTTTTTGATCCAAGATTCTTGGGATATCTTTTAACGGGATTTTTCTCTCTACTTTTTATTATTGGTTTTAGGCACCTTGTAGTGTCCCTTTTTTCTTGTGATTGTACGTGGGTACCTCATCGACTTGTTTCTACGGCACACATGTTATTTTTTTCCCACCTAATTTATGCTTATAGTGGGTGTTAATGTAGGTTATTATTTATCCTTTTATTTATTTATCAAGATAATTCTTGCAATTGTGTTAGCCCTAAACTTATTGGGTTAGCTTACTTAGGTGTACTTGGTTGCGTGGATTTAGTTTACTAGTAGTGTGGAGTTAACTTCTCGCTTATGTGGAGTTAGCTTACTAGTCTTGTGGAGTTAATTTAACTACCAAAGTACTCAATTAGTGAGATTTCTTCACCACTAATTTAGGTTGTAGTTACACTTTTCTCTTCCTATATGTACATATTTATTATTGAGTGATTCAATTCATTATATTGTAATCTATTGAGCATTATGCATTATGATGGATTTCCATATATGGTATTTTATCTCTTCTATTTTTCAAATCTAATGTGGTGTGCTATTATCATCTAAGATTGTGGCTTTAAAAATATATTCTTATCATTCCTTTCATGGTATTAGAGCAAAGAGATGATATAGATATCCATCTGTAAGTTGTTTTGCAAGCAATATTTTATTTGTTTTCATATATTTTAGAAATTGTTAGCACTTTGTTGTAACTTCCATTTTTTACTCAAAATGGAGGGCTATGTTGGATTCTGTAAGGTGGAAAAACCCAAGAAACAAGTCTAAACTTGGCCATTTAAGGAGACAATTTGTTTTGGTTTTGTAGAGGTAGACACGTAAATGTACATATTTGTTTGGAAGTTTGTGCCAGGGAAGAAATTTTTCCTTGGGAAGTAGAATATCGAAAAAAATAGTTTCTAGGTTTTTCTTGGTTTCTCACCTTCGATACTAGTTTTCTCCTTTCATTTTGCAACATTCCTATTTAGTGAGAATCTATGCATCTTACAATTTTTTTCTCATAGAAATCCTTATCGGGGAAGTAGAAAATCCAAAAAAATGGTTTCGGGGTTTTATGAGTTTTCTACATATGGTAATGCGTTTTTGTCTTCCACTTCTCGAGTTTCTATTTCACAGGAATCGAAATATTACATTTTCGTGTCGTGGAAGAAATTTTTACTAACAAAATATAACAACGTCCGTAAAATGGTATCTATATTTTTCAAGGTTATTTGTAATCTTTAATGGTTTTTTTTTTTTCCATTTGCAGAGTTATTAAGTGGAGAGAATTTGAAGATTTATAGATTTATTTAGTCATTTGTGTCGGGAGGCAGAAAATTTAAAAAAACATTTCTAGTTTTTTTGCATTCGGTAATGGGTTTTTTTCTTCAGATTTGTAGAGTTCCTATGTGTCAAGGATTTGAGAATCTATCGATGATTTGAGGATTTTAGAAATCCATGCTAGAGAATCTCAAAAAACTATTTCTCGAGTTTTCACGTTCGATACTGGTTTTTTCTCTTCTTCCATTTTACAGATATATAATTATTTTTTTCCAGAAAATAAATCGAAGACTGCAGGGAATTTTATTTATTTAAGCACAAACTTGATAAATTTGTATCTTTTGATTGGTAACTCAGATTTGAGTGCCATTTGTTTCAAAAGTGTTTGTTTTTTCATGATTGTTCTACCGAATTGTTTATTTTGAGAAATAAGCAAAAATTTGAAATGATATTTTTGTAACACAATCAACTATAAAGTGTCACCATTTATATCTCTCTTTTTTGTTGAGATATTTTAGATCTGTATTTTTGACACTTTTTGGCATGTTAATAGTCTCTCTTGTGGGGGAGCTATTCTAGTGAAGCCCAGTGTTAGTTTTTCATTGTTTGAGTAGTTGATTTTGGGTAACTCATATAGATATGTGGTTTCCCTCAACCCATTCAGCAAATATGAGAGGGTGTGGTGTTGATACTACTTCTTAAGGTTTTGCGTCGTTTCCTCGTTACCTTTGGCTTTTCTTGGATCGTGACACTCTTATTTATTTGAATCATATGTCATTACCTTGTTTCCTTGGTTATTGTTCTTGGATATCGACACACCTATTTATAGAAGTTAATTTTTCTTCTTCGGTGTTGCGTCATTGCCTTGTTAACTTTTCTTTTCTTGGATCGTGGCACTCTAATTTATTTGGATATTATGTCCTTGCCTTGTTGTCTTGGTTACTCTTGGATCATGGCACACATATTTGTAGTGGCACACACATCACTCCATTGACATTCTTCTTGCATGGAGATATTTTGGTGAAGCCTAGTGTAATTTGTTTTTGAGTTTTGTTATCATGCAAAGCATATTCGGATCGTGAGCACAAACCAAACTTCTTCAACATTGTACAAAATTTTCGATCCAAGCTTCTTGGAATATCTTGCAGCGGTGTTTTGATCTCTCTAATTTGTTATTACTAGTTTAAGGTACCTTCGTGTCTATTTTTCTCATTTATTGTACTTGGGTACCTCATCAAGCCTTGTTGTTAAGACACACCTTCTTTTCCACCCTCCTAAGCTATTCTTACAGGAAATGTTAGTGTAGGTTATTATTTATCCTTTTAGTTATTTATTAGGATAATTATTACACTTTTTTAGCCTTACACTTGTTGGGTTAGCTTACATAGGTGTACTAGCTATGTGGAGTTAGCTTACTAGTTGTGTAGAGTTAGCTTCTCGCTATGTGGAGTTATCTTACTAGTCTTGTGGAGTTAAGTTCTTCACCCCTAATATAGGTTGTAGTTGCATTTCACTCCTCCTATATATACATCTTTCTTATTGAGTAATTCAAGTCATTGTATTGTAATGTATTTACCATTTTAGATTATGATGGATTTTCATATATGGTATTTTAGCTTGTTTGTTTTGGAAATCTAATGTTGTTTCTATTATCATCTAAAATCATGGCTAGAAACAATATTTTTATCGATCCTTTCATGACATCAAATTAGTAGATGATGTGGACATCCATATGTAAATTTTTGTAAAAAAAGATTATTTGTTTTCATATATTTTGGAATATTTTAGCACTTTGTTACAGCTTCCATTTTTACTCAAAATAGAGGGCTATGTTGGATTTGAAGGTGGTGAAACCCTGAAATAAGTGTAAAGTTGGCCATTGAAGGAGACATTTATTTTTTGAGTTTTTTTTTTTGTTTTGCAAAGCGGCATACATGCATACACATACATATTTATGGGTTAGTTCATGCTAGGGAAGAAATTTTTCCCAGTGAAGTAGAAAATACGTAAAAATGATTTTTGGCATTGCAACATTCCTATTTGGCAAGGATTTGTGCATCTTACAAATTTTTCCCTGGGAAATCCTTACCGAGGAAGCGCAAAAATCCATAAAAATGGTTTCTAGGTTTTTTTTTTTTGCATTCAAAATGGGTTTTTTCTTCTCCTTCTCTAATTTTTAATTTCACAGGAATGAGGAATCTTACATTTTCATGCCAAAGTAATAAATTTGTGCCAAAGAAATAAAACAAAGTCCAGAAAATGATGGAAAATGGTTTTTGTGTTTTCTTTACGGGTTTTTAATAATCCTTAATTGTTTTTTTATCCAATTTACAAAGTTATTTTGTGGAGAGGATTTGAATATTTATAGATCCATTTAGACATCCATGTAATCGGGAGGCAGAAAATCTAAAAAAAAAAAAAAAAAAAAAAAAAAAAAAACTACTTCTAGGTTTTTCTATGTTTTTTACGTTCGATAATGGTTTTTTTCTTTGCTTTCTAGATTTCCTATGTGCCTAGGATTTGAGAATGTCTCAATGATTTGAAGATTTTAGAAATCCATTCCAGAGAGGACAAAAATCTAGAAAATACATTTATGGGTTTTTCTAGGTTTTTCATGTTCATTACTAGGTTTCTTTCTCTTCTTTTGTTTTACATGCAAGGCATTTTATTTATTTTATCACAAACTTGATAAATTTTTATCTTTTGATTAGTAACTTTCGGATTTGAGTGTCATTTGTTTCAAAAGTGCTTTTTTTTCGTGTTTGTTCCACTGGAACTATTTTTGGAGAAATAAATTAAAAATTTAAAAGGTTAGATTTGTAACACACACTCAATTATAAAGTGCCACCATTTATATCTCTCATTTTTATTGAGATATTTTAGATCTATATTTTTGATACTTTTGTTGCATGTTGATAATGTCTCTTATGGGGGAGCTATTCTTGTGAAGCCCAATGTTAGTTTTCCAATGTTTGAGTAGTTTATTTTGGCAACTCATATAGATCTATGGTGTCACTCTACCCATTCAGCAGTATAGGAGGGTGTGGTGTTGATACTTCTTCAGGTTTTGTGTCCTTTCCTTGTTACTTATTAGTACAAATCAACAGCACCCTCTGGATGTTCTATCAGATTTCTAGTTGACATTTTAGTATCCAGTGTGATTACACAACATTGGATCTTTTCACACAAGTGTGGGAATTGCAGGACCTGAAAAGATCCTCCATATTAGAGGTTGGTTCCTCAACTCCTTTGTTCAAGTGTGCACAACATTTTGCAGAGGGTTTACCTATATTTTAACCAAACTTTTCCAAGGAGAAAAGGTTGACAAAATGAAAAAAATAAACCTTGTCTAACTAAGGTGATGCACCAAAGGAGTAGTAGACACCTACTACTGTAAAATATACACAATTCACTATAAAATACAACACAAAACATGCACAGATTTCCAAAATGTAATGAGGGATCAGGAGACAATGATAAACACATGAAAGGATTGAGAAAATTCAATCACAAAGCATACATTATCATTCCAGGTCCAATACAGTGCATTACAATGGCCAAGAGGCAAAAGGGGTGCTTGTAGTTGTATGAAAAGGTAAAATTCCACAAATCCACTTGATGAGGAAGAAAAGAGGAGTTGCAGAGCAAGAAAAATGTCTAACTCCTTAAAAAAATGAGCCCATTCTGACTTTTACAATGCAAATTTGAGCTCAGGAGAGAGAAATGTGGGAAAACATGAGAGGAGCTTTTAACCACTGACCAAATTCATAAAAACAGCATGGGTTCCCTTAAAAATCCATTTCCCAATGTTTTAGACCATGCTAGGAGAGAATGCGAGCCATTCCTCATTAAAAATGGTGGTTGAAATGTCATTTCGATGGGTTCCACGTGCCAGAGGCGTTTTCCAATTTTCTCTCTCCAAAACCACCAAAACACAAAATTGCACTTGGAATCATGTAGAGAATTTCACCAGCTTTCCAATGATATAAAGAACGTGAAAAACGAGCTCTGGATCGAAAGTTATGCCCCTCTGAATATTTAGGGCCAAAACAGGGCCAAAATGAGTTGGCGGGCCGAGAACTCAAAATTTTCCCGCTTTTGCATTTTGGAAAATTTTCCCAAAATTTCCACACCACGCTTTGATGCCATGTGGCACATTCGATTGGTTGTAGTATTTCCTGCCTCATTTTCCATCTTTTCGGCCTTTGGAAAATTTTCCAAAATTCTCCATTGGTGAAAGCTTCAAGGACACATGGCATGATGTGATTTTTCGCGGGCCTTTGCTCTCGCTTTTTTGTTGCTTTTGACCATCTTCCCTGAACTGGACACGTGGCACAATCCTATTAGATGTAGGCCTTTCTTGCTCCTTGTTCATTGTGGGCCTGCCTTATATTTTTGTCGCCATGTGGACACGTGGCATGATGTAATTAGCTTGGGTTTTGGGGACCGGATTTCCTTTGAAATTTTCCAAACTCGGTGAAAAGGAAAAAATCCTTTCGCACCTCCGTCCTTTCACCGGTCCCAAGGACACATGGTAGGTTTTGATTGGTTAGTGGGCCTTAGGGCCGAAAAATTTGTTTGCGCCAACCTTTGGGAAATTTTCCCAACTCCACCCCACCGATCGACCCCCGATGAACCCCGGAACATGTGGCCACTTTTTATTGGCCGGCGGGTCCTCGGGCCAAGAAATTACTTTAAGAGCCCCGCTAAACACTTGGTAAAATTCCTAAGTTTCCTCCACCTCCCGTCATCCCTTTGCACGACGTGGTAGTTCCCTGATTGGCCGATGGGACACCCATGGGAAAATTTCCCGTTGTGCTAATACTTGGTAAAAATCAAAAATTTCCCCGCCTCCCGATGCTCCAATGTTGACGTGGCGCTTGATTGGGTAGGTGGGCCTTTCTAGGGAAAATTTCCCACAAAACCTCTGCTGAGCCATAACTTCAAAAATACATGGAGTTAGGAGGAAAACTTTACCTTTCTGGAAAGCTGAGAAGGAGCTCTATCCAATGGTACCATTTCTAGAAGGTTTTGAGTGCCTAAAAAATAAAAAATTCTGACTGAGGCACAAGGGAGGAAGGAATGAAGGGAGTTAGCCAAAAATAAGCAAGGGGCTTATTTTGGATAACAATTTTGGTGACTCGAGGGTCATTTGCCTGCTGGATGAAGTTACCAGTTTCCTGAAGCAATCCATTGGGTAGGGAGTCATCAAATTCTTTGCTTGGTACCCCAACTGATTAGAACAATGCAAGGAGGAAGATGGAGGGTAGAACACCATCTGATTTGGAGAAATTTCTACAAAATACATTTCCCTGGAACAACAAGCCCGTGCCCAAGCACTTAGGAAAGAAAAGCTAAACTACAACAAAATAATGTGTGCAAGCACTTGGAGGAATGAAAACCTAAGATAATATGTACAAGGTGGATAATTTCCTTGAGTAGCAATGCTTCTTGAGATGAATTCCATTGATTTGGAATATGTAATTCTTCACCATCCAATGTAGACAATTGTAAGGCATTGCTTTCCTTACACTTTGTGACCTTGTAGAGGCCACTCCAAATGGCATCAAATTTTAAATACCTCCCGGATTTGCTCTATCTCGCATCCCATTTTAACACTAGATCCCCAACTTGGAAAGATCTATCCTTGGCCTTTCTATCAAAGGTCTTCTTGATCAAAGCTTGATCCTTCTCCATTGCTTGGGATGCCTAATTTCTGATTTCTTGGAGCTCCATCAATTCTGCATACCTAACCTCCATGGGCCCAAACTCCAACAACTCCAATTGCTTCATGAGTTCCAATGTTGGCAACTCAAGTGACATGGGAAAAATTACCTCTCTTCCATAAACAAGCTTGAATGGAGAATTACCTGTAGTTCTCTTGGGGTTATCCTATCAGCCCATAAGGCTGATTTTAATTTAATATGCCAAGACCTCTGATTTTCATCAAGAGTCCTCTTGATGATCCTTAACAAGTTCTTGTTTGTAGATTCAGCTTGGCCATTACCCTGAGGATAATAATTTGATGAAGTGCTTAGGTAGATCCCATTCTTGACAGCCCATTTAGTTACCTTGGATCCAATGAATTCCAATGCATTATCGATATCATTATAAAGCAGGTACAAAAAATCTCGTTGCTATCCCTTCATAGAAGTCTAGGATGCTAGATTCATTTGCTTCCTTGAGTGCTACTGCCTCAGTCCACTTGGTGAAGTAATACATTACTGTTAGAATCCACTTGTGTCCTTGGCTTGAATTTGGGTTAATGACTCCAATGAATTCCAAACCCCATTGCATGAATGGTTGGTCAACTAAAATTGGATGTAATGGAAGGGCGGCTAGTCTCTCCTTACCTATGAAGAATACACAATTCTTACACCTCTTGATCCATGCATAATAGTCACTTTGAAAATCTTGGGCCAATAATATCCAGCCCTCATGATCTTGAGAGCTATCACTCTTGGTGAAAAATTACCCCACTGATCCACCATGAAACTCTTCCAACACTCTATGAATATGATTTTTACTAATGCATCTTAAGCAGCACAGACGGGGTAAGAAGATGCATAAAAATAATCCTAAACTAACAAAGGTGATGCACTAGGAATGAAGAACAAGCTGTCTTGCCAATAAACACAAACTATTAAAATGCGATGCAAGATCATGCACAAATAACATTTGCGGTGAAAGATCGGGAAGATGTAAATAAACACGAGAGAGGGTTGATAATCATCCACAGACATGCATTATTTTCTCCAAATATTGATAAAATACACCACAAAATGCCAAGAGACAAGGTTGCATTATAGTTTTAGATAGGAGGTTTGAACTCCACAGATTCACCTGCCAAAGAGAAGAAGGGAGGGGCAAAACAAGAATGTCCAACCTTTAGAAAGAAGCCCCTCCTTACAATTTATAGGAAGAATGAGAGAGGGAAGAGAGAGAAATTCCAAATCTACCCCAACCACCGCAGGTTGTATTTAATTCATCTCATTATGGTGGTAGGTGAGAACCCTAGCGACCCCCAAAAGTGGCTAACTGTATTTTTCATTTTTAAGAATTTTTTCTCACCCAATTAAATATATCCAGTCATAGTTGGATAGAGGACCTCGTAAGCTTTCCAGAAAGTCCAACCTTGCATGAATCCGAGCTCCCAGTCAAAAGTTATGGCCATCTGAATATCTGCGCCAGGGTCTGCTTCCTGCCAGCACTCAGAATGTTGCGCCTCCTGAAGGTGCGCCTTGGCGCATTCATGTGCATGTCGACATCCTCTTACATGCACCAAGGCATAACTTTTCCTGTGTCGACACTCCATGTCATGCGCCATTTCTGTGCGCTGCAGGTGCAACTTTCTGTGTCGACACTCCGTGTTATGCGCCATTTCTGTGCACCAAGGCGTAACTTTTCTGTGTCGACACTCCGTGTCATGTGCCATTTCTGTGTGCCAAGGCACAACTTTCTCTGTCGACACTCCATGTCATGCGCCATTTCTATGTGCCAAGGTGTAACTTTCTCGTGTCGACACTCCGTGTCATGTGCCATTTACGTGCGCCAAGGTGCAACTTTCTCTATGTCGACACTCGACACTTTCCATGCAAAGTGTTTCATGTCGACACTTCGTGTCATGTGACATTTTTGTGCACCAAGGCACAAATTTTCTCTGTCAACACTTCGTGTCATGTGCCATTTCTGCGCGCCAAGGCGCAACTTTCTCTGTGTCGACACTCCGTGTCATGCGCCATTTCTGTGCGCCAAGGTGCATCTATCTTCATATTCTTCTGCTTGTCTATATCCTCCCAAGGGGGGATATATATACAACAATTGGCGACTCAACGGGATCACCTGCCTGCTAGGTAGAAGATCAGTGGCCTTTTAGTAATCCATTGGGCATGGAGTCATAAGCAATAACACTGAAACCAACACGATATCGATCCAGGCACGATACATGAACTTCTTCTCTTGACACACTCTGAACAGAAAAACAACACGAGAGCAGCAAAACCTGTGCCAGAGCACTTAGGGAAAATGAAACCTAACTACAACAAGACAATGTGCATACGCACTTAGAGGAATTGAAAACTAAGCTAATATTTACAAGGGTAAACCTTTTCCTTTTAGTAGCAATGTTTAAGATAGATTCCATTAACCGAATCGGAAGTTCCTCTCCATCCAATGTAGACAATTGGAAGGCATTACTACTTTTACATCCCATGACCATGTAGGGGCCACTCCAAATGGCATCAAACTTGGAATGCCTTCCTGGTTTTGCTCGATCTGCATCCCATTTTAGAACTAGGTCCCCTTCCTGGAAGGTCCTTGCTCTCGCTTTCTTATCAAACCATCTTTTTACTAAGGCCTGATCCTTTTCAATCACCTGAACTGCATGTTCTCTTATTTCTTCCAATTCCATCAACTCTGCATACCTAGCCTCCATTGGTTCGAACTCAGACAACTCCAACTGCTTCATGAGCTCCAATGCTGGCAATTCTAATGATATAGGCAACACTGCCTCTTTCCCATATACCAACTTGTAGGGAGAATTACCTGTAGATCTCTTTGGCGTTATCCTGTCAGCCCATAATGCTGATTTTAGCTTGGTATGCCATGTCCTTTGGTTTTCATCTAGAGTCCTTCTGATGATTCTTAACAAATTCTTGTTCGTGGACTCTGCCTGTCCATTACCCTGCGGGTAATAATTTGAAGAGGTGCTCAAATAGATTCCATTCTTGACAGCCCATTCTATAATCTTGGAACCTATGAATGCCAATGCATTATCTGATATGATAGTGGCCGGCACACCAAACCTGGTCACTATTCCTTCATAAAAGTCTAGTATGTTAGACTCATTTGCTTCCTTGAGCGCTACTGCTTCGGTCCACTTGGTGAAATAGTCCATTTGCCGTGAGAATCCACTTGTGGCCTTGGCTTGAGTTTGGGTTGATGACCCCGACGAAGTCCAATCCCCATTGCATAAATGGTTGGTCAATCAAAATTGGGTGCAATGGAAGCGCTGCTAGTCTTTCTTTTCCCGTGAAGAGTGCACATCTCTTGCACTTTCTTATCCATGTATAACAGTCACTGAACAATGTGGGCCAATAATACCCTACCTTCATTATCTTGAGAGCTGTTACTCATGGGGCGAAATGTCCTCCGGAATCTCCATCGTGAAAATCTCGTAACACCCTCTCAATTTGACCTGTCCCAATGCACCTCAGTAGAACTCCATTGATGTCTTTCTTAAACAAAACACCACCAACAAGCACATATGGAATGGCTTGTAATCTGAAGTATCTCCTCTTTGCTTTTCTCATTTCTGGAGGGCATAGGCACTTGCGTAGGAAGTGTATCACATTACGAGTCCAACGGGAGTGGGCACATCATCATTTTCTTGTTCTTGGTTATCCTGTAGTACCAAGACAGCCTCTTTTTCATCACCTGCTTCAACTTGTTGACTCAAGGCTAGCTGCTCACATAGTCCCTTCCCACGTACTAGTTTGGTGACCTTGATCTCGATGTCATATTCCATGACACGAGTTATCCATCTGCACGTTTCTCATTCGGATCCTTGTTTAGAAGGAAGTCCCCGACTCCGCATGAGAGACCAATAATTGGATCTTGTTGTTTGAGACTAGGTGCTTGAATTTCTTTAAGCTCCGATTCTTTGCAAGGACATGCTTTTCAATGAAAGAGTACCTAGTTTTGTATTCCTCCAAGCCTTGACTGAAGAAAGCAACTGGTTGTTCTAATCCTCCCTTGTTTTGTTGTACCAGGATTGCAGAAATCGTGTCCCCACCACCAAAGGCATATAGCACGAAGTCCCTGGAGAAGTCTGGATTGACGAGAGTCGGAGCTTGAGATATAGCCTCTTTTATTGCCTCAAAACTTGCCTTGCCTTCAGATGTCCACTTAAATGCCATACTCTTCTTTAACATCAGCGTTATTGGCTTCACAAGAGCTGCAAAGTTTGGAACAAACCTGCGTACAAAATTGATCCTTCCTAGGAAGCTTTGAAGAGCCTTCTTATGACTTGGCAATGGCAACGCTCGAATTGCTTCAACTCTCTCTGGGTCGATCGTCAACCCTTCCTTTGAAACAATATGGCCTAGAAGTTTTCCCTCGTGAGCCAAGAATATGCATTTTTTGGGATTCAATGATACCCCAAATCTTCTACACCTCTGAAATACTTGCCTCAAATGACAGAGGTGATCCGCTGCATTTTTTGAGAATACAGTGATGTCGTCAAGATATATCAAAACTATTTTATTGATCAACCCCTTAAATGCCATATCCATTGCCCTTTGGAAAGTGGCCCCAGCATTTGATAGCCCAAATGGCATCTTTTTGTAGGCATAGGTCCCCCATTTGGTGGTGAAAGTCATCTTGAATTGGTCATCTTCTTTCACCATCACCTGATTGTACCCTGAGTAGCCATCTAGGAGAGAGAATCTCTCTGAACCGGATACTACTTGCAATATTTGTTCCATTGAAGGAAGTGGGTAATGATCTTTGAGAGATGCCCTGTTTAGGTCTCGGAAATCCACGCACAACCTGATTTCTCCACTCTTCTTCCTGACCGGAACCAAGTTTGCAACCCAGCTTGAGTGCTTGATCGGGAATATAATGCTTGCCTCTATTAGCTTATTTAGTTCTTTCTTCATTAGAGGCTCAATGTGAGGGTTGACCGGTCTCTGTTTCTGCCTGACGGGCTTAGCATCTGGATCCAATTCTATGGTATGTTGTGCCAAATTTGGATCGAATCCTCTTAAGTCTTCATAGCTCCAAGCGAAGACATCTGGAAATTCTTGGCAAAGTTGTATGAAATCTGATTTCTCCTGTTCAGTGGCCACTTTGCCAATTTGAAGTGTTTTGCCTTCCCCAACCGGAATTGGCTCTGAATCTTCTCTCTTGACCTGTATGTTTTCCTTTTCCTTACGAAACTGGTCGTTAGGGTTGAAGATAGACTCCAATGTTACCAAACCCTTAGGAAGCTTGTTTGTCCATGCAGCTGTACTACTTGATCCCCATACTGCTGCTCTAATCTATCCTGATTCCTAGCTGAAAATTCAGCCTCTTCTTGTAAGAAATTGACGATCTGTTGATCGTTCTCAAACACCTGCCAGCTTGTGTTATTATCTGGAACTGCTGGCCTCACAATCACATGGATATGTGGCTGTGTTTTTCCCCTTCTGATGTTGTCAACCACATCAAACGTTGCTCCAACTGCTGCGAGCCTATCTGCGACTTCATTTTTCTTCCTGGGTATGGACACAATGTTGAAAGCTTCGAAATCCTCAATGAGGTCCCATACCCTATTCTTGTAGCTCCTCAGCAAGTCGTTCTTTGTAGCATGTTGTCCCCTAACTTGGTTGACAATCAACTCACTATCTCCAAACACCTGCAAGTTCTTTATGCCCCTTTTCCTGGCCCAATGAATTCCATGAATCAATGCTTCGTATTCAGCCGTGTTGTTCGAACAGGAAAACTGGAAACAAAAAGCTGAAAAATATTTGATGTCTTGTGGTGAAATCAACATTGCACCACCTCCAGCACCTTGTCTGCTTCTCGAACCATCGAAAAATAATTTCCAAACTTTGTTTTCATCCTTTTGTTCAAGCTGAATGATGTCGGGAATGGGTGAATTTTCTTCGTGTATACAATACACGCCCAATTCAGATTCTTCAATTTCCTTGTATGGGTCAAATTCATGACTCTTGTTTGCCCATTCATCCAAAGTTAAATCAGGAATTCCCTCGACCTTAGTACCTGTTTCTAGATCACTTGAACACTCCTCTTGGTCAAAAGCCGAGCAATTTATATTGATAGGATTTGGTACATGAGGCTCAATATGGAAATTGGCAATTGGTTCTGACCTGATTGTTGCTTTGGCTCCATACCTTGTCCTAAAAATCATGTGTGACCAATCTGCAGATAAATATCCACCGATTTTTGCAGTGAAGTCTCTTGATAGACACAATGCAAAGAGTGGCGGAAGGTCAATCACAGACACATCTTGCAGAACTGTAACATTAGGACAGGAATGTAGTGTTAGGCTTAACCTCTTGATGACTCCAACAGTTCCTACTGCCATTCCATCTAGCTGTACTACTCCTTTCAGCACTGGCTCATATTTCAAACCCAGCTGATCCGCTATTTGCTTCGGCATCACTGAACTACTTGCCCCAGAATCAATCATGCAATTGTGTACTAATTTATCCCCGATGATTAATGAAATATAGAATGGAGGGGGTTTCAGAACTTTACCTTGTTGTCCTCCATGATTCCCTTCAGGCTGAGCAGCATTCGTGAGGACCTTCTCTTGCATATGGGCCTGTTGGTTCGAAGTTGACCAATTCTTCATGGCAGCTTGTAGAAGATCTCTTTGTCCTGGGATGGATAAAGATTCCCACATTGATATATTCACGTTCGTCTTCTTCATTTGATCAATGATGCTGAAAGGGGATGAATTGTCCTTTTGCTTGTCCCTTACTTGGTGCAAACTTTTCTGGAGCTTGAGCATGTGCGTGTGTTGCTACAACAGGTACCTTGGGTTGATTTTGCACATTTGGAGCTGCGTTTGGTCTACTGACCCCTTGTTGTGTAAGAGTGGGTTGAGAAACAACTGGATTACATGGTTGTCCCTCTCCTATATTTCTCTTCTTTGACCGTGTGTTGGCAGCCATGCCTTGAAAAGGCTATTGGTTAACTCCACAGAAGTCTTCCGTTTGCCAATTTGCCAATGTGGTTTCTGTTGGAGGTCCTTCTTGTTGCGTTTGTTGCTGTTGATTCTCCTCCTGGCTTGGTTCTTGAGCAACACCAATGGTTTGCACCATCAAGGCCTGATTTAGTGCACCATTGAAACATGCTGACTGATTGTGAGGTAGATTGCAAGGGTAACACCAGTCGTACTCCTGTGCCATGTTATTTTGTGTCGGGACCAAAGCTCTTGAGGACGTCGTTGCATTTGGATCATACGGTCGAAATGGCCTGGCAGCTTGAGGTTGTCCTTGGTTTTGGTTTTGATTTGCAGCCTGAGGTGGTGGTCTATTTTGTTGGTATGGGGGCCTAGCTTGGTACTGTGCTTGAGGCTGATACGGTCTAGCACTTTGAGCTTGTTGTCTTTTGATAGTCACAAGCTCATTTCCAAGGTTCTGTAATTGTTTCATGACCTCCTGCAATTCCTTTGAAGTATTTGAAGAAGTCGATGCCTCATTATTGCTTTGATTTCTAGGAGTTGGAATGGGATTCAACTCTGGTGCTTGGCTGGTTGTAGGATTTCCCATATCCGGATAGAGAGGCATTGGTGGCCTTGGTGCAAGCTTGCCAGCTTGGATCAAATAGTTCTCTACTCTGATAGCTGTGTCGTAGGCCCCTGGCAGCGTTGTCCCTCCCATTGATTGGATCATCATGGCTATGTCTGAATTTATAGCCTTTAAGAAATAAAGGAATGCTCCTTCGGCGGTTGGTCTAACGGCTATTGGAATCCTGTCCCATGTCCATTGGAATCTAAAGTTGAAATCTGCCATTTGTTCATTAGGAGCCCTTTTGATTGTTGTCAGTTGTTCCAATAAAGATAAATTGTCCGCCCTCTCCCCGAATTGGCTGCAAAGAGCAGAACAAAGTTGGTTCCAATTCGTAATAGACCCTGTTGTAAGGCTCCTAAACCATTGTAAGGCCTTGCCTTTGAAAGATGAAGCCAACAGCTTGACCGCAACATCCATTTCATTTATTTCATGAATTGCACATGCATTAGCAATATCCTGGATGTGATCAATAGGAGTAGTGTGATTTTCTCCTGTGAAATAGGGTATGTTCTTTAGTCTTTATGCAATGGAATTTGATTATGAGCATTTAGGGCAAGTGGACTACTACCCATGAAATTGACAAAGGGATTCGGTGGTAGATGTGCCATTATGATTGGCCTAAGAACCCTAGTCGATGCGAGAAAAGGCCTACCAGGTGGAGGTGTAGACAAAGTCCTGTTAGGTGGAGATGGTGATCTTTGTGGTCTTCTTCCTCTCCTTCCTCTACCTGGTGAAAGTTGCAAGTGGAAAAATAGCCCCTCTTCTCGGGTATTGGACCTGGTTTGAATTCTTCTCATATGCCTGGGCAACCTTTACTACTACACCGCTGAATTCTATCCCTTTCGGAGTCGCCAGATGTGTTAGAAAGTGAGCCTCAAAAGGCTAGATCTGCCAAGTTACACACCAAACCTGACAATCTTTAAAAATAGAAATTTGAAAGACCTGTATTTTTTGATATTTTAGAGTTTGGAATGGGATTTGGAATGACAGTCCCGAAAAATCCAAAAATGCCAGACTTCCGAAAACCCGAAATCCGAAAATCAAAAACCATGAAATTTTGAAAGTCAAAATCTCAAAAATCTAAGAATACCCTTTTGAAGATTATCCCCCGATCTATCAACTGGTGAAATTTTGACTTGTTTCAAGCAAGTTAAGTCCTTGAAAATTGATTTCAAAGTTCAGCCTGGAAGGTGAAAAAAAAACTGAAACTGTAAAACCTGTAATTTTTAAGTCCGAATTTCTTGAAAGTTCCTTCAAATCTTGATGGAATGACCTCTTGGTCCCACCGGGCATGCCAAAACTGTTGATGTCGAATCACAGCACCCCAGATATGCTGCAACACGATGGGTTGAGACTCTCAGTGTGATTGCATAACATGGAGCTTTTCCCAAGTGTGGGACCTTGCGAAATCGGAAAAGCTCTCCGGATGAAGGCCGGTTCCTATTCCTCTGTTCAGATGCACACATAAAAATGCGAGGGTCTACTCAAAACCTAATCTAATTTTTCCAAGGAGACAGGGTAAGAAGATGCATAAAAATAAACCTAAACTAACAAAGGTGATGCAGAGGAATGAAGAACAACTGTCTTGCCAATAAACACAAACTATTAAAATGTGATGCAAGATCATGCACAGATAACATATTTGTAGTGAAAGATCAGGAAGATGCAAATAAACACAGAGAGGGTTGATAATCATCCACAGACATGCATTATTTGCTCCAAAGATTGATACTGAACACACCACAAAATGCCAAGAGACAAGGTTGCATTACAGTTTTAGATAGGAGGTTTGAACTCCACAGATTCACCTGCCAAAGAGAAGAAGGGAGGGGCAAAACAAGAATGTCCAACCTTTAGAAAGAAGCCCCTCCTTACAATTTATAGGAAGAATGAGAGAGGGAAGAGAGAGAAATTCCAAATCTACCCCAACCACCGCAGGTTGTATTTAATTCATCTCATTATGGTGGTAGGTGAGAACCCTAGTGACCCCAAAAGTGGCTAACTGTATTTTTCATTTTTAAGAATTTTTTTCTCACCCAATTAAAGATATCCAGTCGTAGTTGGATAGAGGACCTCGTAAGCTTTCCAAAAGTCCAACCTTGCATGAATCCGAGCTCCCAGTCAAAAGTTATGGCCATCTGAATATCTGCGCCAGGGTCTGCTTCCTGCCAGCACTCAAAATGTTGCGCCTCCTGAAGGTGCGCCTTGGCGCATTCATGTGCGTGTCGACATCCTCTTACATGTGCCAAGGTGCAAATTTTCTGTGTCGACACTCCGTGTCATGTGCCATTTCTGTGTGCCAAGGCGCAACTTTTCTGTGTCGACACTCTCGTGTCATGCGCCATTTCTGTGCACCAAGGCACAACTTTCTCTGTGTCGACACTCCGTGTCATGCACCATTTCTGTGCGCCAAGGCACAACTTTCTCTGTGTCGACACTCCATGTCATGCACCATTTCTATGCGCCAAGGTGTAACTTTCTCTGTGTCGACACTTCGTGTCATGTGCCATTTCTGTGTGCCAAGGCGCAACTTTCTGTGTCGACACTCCGTGTCATGCGTCATTTCTATGCACCAAGGCGCAACTTTCTCGTGTGAAACTTCGTGTCATGCGCCATTTTTGTGTGCCAAGGTGTAACTTTTCTCTCGTGTCGACACTCTATGTCATGTGCCATTTCTGTGCACCAAGGCGCAACTTTTCCTGTGTCGACACTCCGTGTCATGCGCCATTTCTGTGCGCGAAGGCACAACTATCTTCATATTCTTCTGCTTGTCTATATCCTCCCAAGGGGGGATATATATACAACAATTGGTGACTCAACGGGATCACCTGCCTGCTAGGTAGAAGATCAGTGGCCTTTTAGTAATCCATTGGGCATGGAGTCATAAGCAATAACCTGAAACCAACCTGATATCTGATCCCGAGCCTGATACCGCAACTTCTTCTCTGACGAAAGCACTCTAAACTAGAAAACAACCTGAGAGCAGCAAAACCTGTGCCAGAGCACTTAGGGAAAATGAAACCTAACTACAACAAGACAATGTGCATACGCACTTAGAGGAATTGAAAACTAAGCTAATATTTACAAGGGTAAACCTTTTCCTTTTAGTAGCAATGTTTAAGATAGATTTCGTTAACCGGAATTGGAAGTTCCTCTCCATCCAATGTAGACAATTGGAAGGCATTACTACTTTTACATCCTGTGACCATGTAGGGGCCACTCCAAATGGCATCAAACTTGGAATGCCTTCTTGGTTTTGCTCGATCTGCATCCCATTTTAGAACTAGGTCCCCTTCCTGGAAGGTCCTTGCTCTCGCTTTCTTATCAAACCATATTTTTACTAAGGCCTGATCCTTTTCAATTGCCTGAACTAGCATGTTCTCTTATTTCTTCCAATTCCATCAACTCTGCATACCTAGCCTCCATTGGTTCGAACTCAGACAACTCCAACTGCTTCATGAGCTCCAATGTCAGGCAATTCTAATGATATAGGCAACATTGCTTCTTTCCCATATACCAACTTGTAGGGAGAATTACCCGTAGATCTCTTTGGCGTTATCCTGTCAGCCCATAATGCTGATTTTAGTTTGGTATGCCATGTACTTTGGTTTTCATCTAGAGTCCTTCGATGATTCTTAACAAATTCTTGTTCATGGACTCTGCACATGTCCATTACCTGCGGGTAATAATTTTAAGAGGTGCTCAAATAGATTCCATTCTTGACAGCCCATTCTTGGCAGGTCCATTACCTTGTAAGCTTTCCGAAAGTCCAACCTTGTATGAATCGATCTCCAGGTCAAAAGTTATGGCCATCTGAATATCTGCGCTGTGGTCTCGCTTCCTGTGCCAAGCGGTCGAATGTTACACCTCCTGAAGGTGTGCCTTGGCACATTCATGTGCGTGTCGACATCCTCTTACATGTGCCAAGGCGCAACTTTTCCTGTGTCGACACTCCATGTCATGCGCCATTTCTATGCGCCACGGCGTAACTTTCTGTGTCGACACTCCATGTTATGCACCATTTCTGTGCGCCAAGGCACAACTTTTCCTGTGTCGACACTCCATGTCATGCGCCATTTCTGTGCGCCAAGGTGCAACTTTCTCTGTGTCAACACTCCGTGTCATGCACCATTTCTGTGTGCCAAGGCGTAACTTTCTCTGTGTCGACACTTCGTGTCATGCGCCATTTCTATGCACAAAGGCGCAACTATCTTCATATTCTTCTGCTTGTCTATATCCTCCCAAGGGGGGATATATATACAACAGTATCCTTTTGGTTTTGTTCATCACTGAAGGGCATAGACCTATGTGTAGAAATTGCATTATGTCTTGGATCTAGAAAGGAGTGAGGACACCATCATTTTCTTCTTGAGCGCTATCTTGTTCATGGCTATCTTGCAACACCAAAGCAACCTCTTTCTCGATACATGCTTCCGTTTGTTTTTTCAAGGCCACTGCTCACACAATCCTTTTCCCCTGACCAACTTGGTGACTTTGATCTCAATGTCATATTCCATGACACGAGTAATCCACCCTACTCTCTTTTCATTTAGGTCTTTATTGAGGAGGAAGTCTTTAACTCCCACATGAGAAACCAACAATTGAACCTTGTTGTTTGAAACTAGATGCTTAAATTTCTTCAAGCTCCTAATCACTGCAAGAACATGCTTCTCAATGAAGGAATATCTCACCTCATAGTCCTCCAAGCTTTGGCTGAAGAAAATAATTGGCTTCTCATCATTGTCTTCGTTCTGTTGTACCAAAATTACAGAAATAGTATCATCACCTCCAAATGCATAGAGGATGAAATCCTTGGAGAAATCTAGGTTAATGAGGGTGGAGCTTCTGAGATAGATTCTTTGATTGCTTCAAAACTTTCCTTGCCCTCTGCTATCCATTTGAAAGCCATGCTTTTCCTTAACATCTTGGTGATAGGCTCGACAAGGGCTGCAAAATTTGGGACAAACCTCCAAACAAAATTTATCCTTCCCAAGAAACTTTGAAGGGCTTTCTTGTGGCTTGGTAATGGAAGTTCTCTTTTGGCTTCAACTCTTTTTAGATCAATTTTTAATCCTTCTTTGGATACAATATGTCCAAGGAGCTTTCCTTCATGATCTGAAAAATACACTTTTGGGATTCAAAGATACCCCAAATCTTCTACACCTTTGGAACACTTGTCTCAAATGAAAGAGATGTTCTGCTGCATTTTTGAAAAAATAGTGATGTCATCTAGATATATCAGCACCATTTTCTTAATCAAATCCTTGAATGCCATGTCCATTTCCCTTTGGAATGTAGCTCCAAAGCATTGAACAACCCAAATGACATTTTTCTATATGCATAAGTCTCCCATTTGGTTGTGAATGTTGTCTTGAACTGATCCTCTTCCTTTACCATGATTTGATTGTACCTTGAATAGCCATCAAGTAATGAAAACCTTTTAGATCCAGCAACAACTTGTAAAATCTACTCCATAGAAGGAAGTGGGTAATAATCCTTGAGATATGCTCTATTCAAATCTCTTAAGTCAACACACAATCTGATCTCTCCACTCTTCTTTCTAACCGGAACCAAGTTGGCTACCCAACTAGAATGCTTAATAGGAAATATGATACTTGCCTCTATCAACTTATTCAATTCTTTTCTCATAAGAGGCTCCATGTGTGGATTGACTGGCCTTTGTTTTTACCTGATGGGTTTAGCACTTGGGTCCAATTCAATAGTGTGTTGAGCTAACTTGGGATTAAAGCCTTTCAAATCCTCATAGCTCCAAGAAAACACATCAAGGAATTCTTGACAAAGCTATATGAACTCATACCTTTCTTTCTCAGTTGTCACTTTACCAATTTGGAGTGACTTTCCTTCTCCCACCAAGATGGGCACCGAATCTTCTCCTTGAATTGGATGTTCACTTTCTCCTTCTTAAACTGATCATCGAGGATTGAAAATGGACTCCAAAGTGACAAGCCCCCTTGGTAGTTTGTTGGTTCTCAGTTGTACCACTTGATCACCATATTGTTGTTCTAACTTTTCCTAATTTTTAGCTGAGAACTCAGCCTCTTCTTGCAAAAATAGATGATTTGTTGATCATTTTCAAACACTTTCCAACTTACATTGTTATCTGCACTTTGAAGGCATTACAATCACATGAATTCTTGGCTATACTTTGTCTTTCTTTATGCTTTCAACAACATCAAAGGATTCTCCACTAATGCAAGTCTCTCGGTGGCTTGGTTTTATTTTCTAGGGATGGATTTGATCTTAAAGCTCTAAAAATATTCAAAGAGGTGCCACACCTTATTTTTGTAGCACTTGAGAAGATCATTCTTTGCAGCATGTTGCCCCTTAGCTTAGTTGAAAAAAGGTCACTATTACTAAAGACTTACAAGTTCTTTATTCATCTCTTGGTGACCGACCTATGCAATCCTTGTATTAAAGCTTCATATTCAATGAAGTATTATTAGAACATGCAAACTGAAACCTAAAAGCTGAATAATACTTAACTCCTTGAGGTGAAACAAGCATAGCTCCCCCTCTTTCACCTTGTCTACTTCTTGATCCATCAAAGAACAACTGCCATACCTCATTTTCATCCTTGTGGTGCGGCTTGGTGATGCTAGGAACATGCTGATTTTCTTCATGTATGCAATAGACTCCTAGCTCAGATTCTTCTATTTATTGATAAGGATCAAAAGCATGCACCTTTCTTTCCCATTCATCAAGACTCAAATATTTGATGCTTCCAACTTTGGTGTTAGCTTCATCGGTGCTTGGATAATCCTCTTGATCAAATGTTGAGCAGTTAGTATTGATTTGGCTTGGAGTGTGAGGCTCAATGGGAAGTTAGCAATAGGCTCATATCTGATTGTGGCTTTGATTCCATATCTTGTTACGAATAACATGTGTGACCAATAAGCGAGATAAGTAACCTCCAATCTTAGCTATGGAATCCCTTGACAAACATAGGGCAAAGAGTGGTGGAAGATCTATCAACGAGACATCTTGCAAAACAACAATGTTGGGGCATGCATGCAAAGTAAGACTCAAGTTTTTAATCACTCCTACTATTGTCACTTTATTGTCCCATCTAATTGCACTACCCCTTTGGAAATGACTCCATATTGGAGGCCCAACTGATCAGCTATTTGCTTGGGCATTACTGAACTACTTGCCCCGAATCAATCATGCAATTGTGTACTAATTTTTCCCCAATGATCAATGAAACATAGAATGGAGGGGGCTTCAACATTTTACCTTGCTGTTCTCCATGATTCTCTTTAGGCTGGGCAACATTTGTGAGTACCTTCTCTTGCATTTGGACTTGTTGATTTGAAGTTGACCAGTCCTTCATGGTAGCTTGTAGAAAATCTCTTTGGCTTGGGATGGATAGTGATTCCCATATTGATATGTTTACATTTGTATTCTTCATCCGATAAATGATGTTGAATGGAGATTAAACATCTCTCTACTATCTTTGGTCTACACATTCATTCCTTCCACATGGGTAGCAACAACTAGCATCTAATTGGTCTAGGATTTGGCTTGGGTTGTCCTTGCGTGTTTGGAACTACATTTGGTTTTCCAACGGTTTGTGGAGTGGTAGAAGGTTATGGATCACTTAGAGCCAATGGCACCCAAATTTCTCCTTTTTGACCTTGTGTTGGCTGCAAAACTTTGAGAGATTGTTTGATTCATGCCACAAAAGTCTTCTACCTACCAGTTTACAAGTGTGGTATCATTTGGAGCTGATTGTTGCTAGGATGTTTCATGTTGTTGGTTATTTCCTTAACTCCCTTCACCTTCTACACTAGTTGTTGTTACCATTAAGGCTTGATTTAGAGCACCATTGAAGCACATAGATTGGTTGTGAGGTTCATTACATGGGAAACACCAATCATACTCTTGAGCTATGTTGTTTTGTACTGGCACTAGTGCTTTAGAGGCAAATGTAACATTGGGATTATAGGGCTGAAATGGTCTGTTGGTAGGAGGCCTTGCTTGATTTTGATTTACAGCTAGATTGGGTGGTCTTTGAGGCTGATATGGCTACCTGTTAGGCTGAGCTTGAGGCTTATAAGAAGTTCTAAAACTTTGGGCTTGCTTCCTCTTGAGTATAACCAGCTCATTACCTAAATTTTGTAATTTCTTCATGACTTCTTGAAGTTCATTTGAGGCACTAGAAGATGAAGTAAAAGCTTCATTTGAATTCTAATTTCTAGGAGTGGGAATAGGAGCTAAATTAGGCACTTGACTAGTGCTTAGACTTTCTAAATTTGGATATAATGGCATTGGAGGCACAGGAGCTTGATTTAGATTTACAGCTAGATTGGGTGGTCTTTGGGGTGTATATGGTTGCCTGTTAGGTAGAGCTTAGGGCTAGAAAGAAGGTCTAAAGCCTTGGGTTTGCTACCTCTTGAGTGTAACCAGCTCATTACCTAGATTTTGTAATTGCTTCATGACTTCTTAAAGCTCATTTGAGGTACTAGAAGATGAAGTAGAAGCTTCACATGAATTCTGGTTTCTAGGAGTGAGGATAGGAACTAATTTAAGTGTCTGATTAGTGTTTGGGCTATCTAGACTTGAAAAAAATGGCATTCGAGGCCTATAAGCTAGCTTGTGAGCTTGAATCAAACAATTTTCAGCTCTAATGGCAATTTTATAAGCAATGGGGATAGTTGTGCCTCCCATGGACTGAACTAACATAGAAATATCAGAATTTAAAGCTTTGAGGTAATAAAGAAAAGCACCTTCTGCTGTTGGCATGACTTCCACTTGGAATTCTCTCCCAATTCCTTTGAAATTTGAATTTAAAATCAGGTCATCTGCTCATTGGGAACTCTCTTGATGGTTGTCAATTCCTCCAAAAGGGACAAGTTGTCTCCTTTTCTCCAAACTACTCATGGAGGGCTATACATAGCTAGTTCCAATTTTGAATAGAACACGAGGCAAGACTCCTAAACCATTGCAAAGCTTTCCTTTGAATGAAGATGCCGTAGTTTGACAAGATAACTTACATCTCATTGATCTCATGGATTGCACAAATGTTAGCAATATCCTTGACATGACCACCGGAGTAGTTTGATTCTCTTGAGTAAGTATGGGATGTTCTTCAATCTCATGCTTGGAATTAGATTTTGTGCATTGAGAGAAAGTGGGCTACTTCCAAAGGTGAAATTGACATAGGGGTTGTTTTGTGCCATTCGATTGGCCTCAAAACCCTTATTGATTGAATGAAAGGCCTACCAGGTGGAGGATTTGAGAGAGTTCTTTTTGGTGGAGATGGAGACCTTTGAATCCTCCTCCCTCTTTGCCTTCTTCTTGGAGATAACTGCAGATACTCAAACAACACCTCTTCTTCTCCAACTCTTGACCTTGTGGTGATTCTTCTCATGAGTTTTCAGGCACATTTACTACTAAAACCAGCCGTGATTCTTCTTCCTTGGAGTCTCCAGGATGTGTAATTTAGGGCTCTTTTAAGCAAGAAACTTGTAACAAATGCACATAAATTTGTTTCAATGAAGATGAATACCTCTAAGGTCCCACCAAGCGTGCAAAACTATTGTAGAAAATCAGCAAAGCACCCCCTGTTGATCAGATTTCTAGTTTGATCATCCTAAACATCCAGTGTGATTGCACAACATTGAATCCACCCCCAAGTGCGAGACTTGTAAAAATGGGAGAGGAATCAGTAGATTAGAGGTTGGTTCCTCAACTCCTCTGATCAAATTTATCACATACAAGTTCTGAGAGGTTTATATCCCTAATCCTGCTCTAAATTTCAAAGGGGCAAAGAGGATGCAAAAACTAAAACTAGTGCTAATAAGGTGATGCACCAAAGGAGTGGTGAGCATTTTTTACTTCTGTAGATTGACACAAATCATGGAAATGTAACAAAACATCATGCACAAACTGATGACATGTAATGAAAGATCAGAAAGGAAGCAAACAACATAAGCAGAGGATTGAAACTCATTCACAGAGCTTGCATTGTCATTTTAATATCAAAATACATGCATTACAACACCTGAGAGGAAAAAATAGGTTGAAATTATTAGAAAAGGTCTGATATTCCACCAAATCACTTCCAAGGTGAAAAAGGGAGCCTCGCTATACATAAAAATGTTCAACCTTCAAAAATGGGCCAAATCGGCTTTTACTACGGTGTAAGGGAGGAGCCTGAGAGAGAGAAATGTTGGAAAACATGGAAGGGATTCAACCATTGACCAAAACATGATTAAAATAACATGGTCATCCTTACAGGCCCATGCCCACGACATTTTTAGCCATGCTTTGGGAGAGAATGCGAGTCATTCTTCATTAAAAACAGTGGTTGAAACGTCATTTCTGTCCATGACCACGTGCCAGAGGAGTTTTTCAATTTTATCTCTCCAAACTCCATCAAAATGCAAAAATGACCCCATAATATTGTAGATATTTTCACCATCTTTCCATTGATATCAAGAACATGAAAAACCAAGCTCTGGATCGAAAGATATGGCCATTTGAAATTTTAGGGCAAAACAGGGCCAAATCGGATTGGCGGGCAAAAATTTGAATTTTTCACCTTTTTGAATTTGGGAAAATTTCCCAAAAAACCCCCATGCTCCGCCTTTCCAGGTGCCACATGGCACATTTTTATTGGGCACGAGCCCATTACGCTCCATTTTCCTTTGTTTTCCATTTGGAAAACTTTAAAAAATCCCCAAGAAGGCCGGTGAGTTAAGGCCACGTGGCATGTGTTGATTGGGTGCGGACCTTTCCTTCCTAAATTTTCCACGAGATGTTTTGACCATTTCGACTGGACATGAGGAAAAACCCCATTGGTTGCAGGCTTGCCCCTTCAAATTTTCCATGTGGGCTTGGCTTGAATTTTTTTGGCGCCACTTTGGACACGTGGTGAGATTCCATTGGATCACATTTTGGGGCGGGCCTTTTCCTTTGTTTTCCCTATGGAATTTTTCTCAATTTCTCCTGTGCTCCACCGGTCCGAAACACGTGGTGGAATTTCATTTTATGTGGGCCATCAACAAAATTTTTACTTTTGCGCCAACACTTTGGGAAAAAATCCCAATTTCCTCCCACGCTCTACCTCTTTGGGTTACTGGTGACACATGTCGAAACATGATTGATTGGCGGGGAGCAGCCAAAACTCCTTTGAAATTTGGAAAAACACTTCACCAAAAATCTAACTTCTCCTCCACCCTCTAAAACTCCCACGCCATAGGACACATGGCGCAATATGATTGGGCGTGGACCTTCCCTTCAAAATTTTCCATGCATAGTACTTAGCCAAAATTTTCAAATTTCTCCCCTGGACACGTGGCATCATCTAATTCGTCGGTGGGCCTGTGGGGAAAAATATTCCTTTTGAAATTTTCCAAAACACTTGGTAAAAAACCAAGTTTTCCTCCGACCCCCGCCACTTCCTTGGACACGTGGCGGCATCTCATTGGCTGCGGGCCTTTCAGGGGAAAATTTCCCACAAAAACTCCACCGAGCCATAACTTCAAAAATACATGGAGTTAGGAGGAAAAATTTACCTTTTTGGAAAGTTGAGAGAGCTCTATCCAATGGTGTCATTTCCAGAAATTTTTGAGTGCCTGAAAAGCAAAAAATTATGTCTGAGGCACAAGAGAGGGAAGAATGAAAGGAGTTAGCCACAAAATGAGCAGGGGGCACATTTTGGATAATAGGTGTTAGTGTAGATAATTTTTTATCCTTTTATTTGTTTATTAGGATAATTATTGCACTTGTGTTAGCCCTAAAATTGTTGGGTTAGCTTACTTAGATGTACTACTTACGTGGATTTAGCTTACTAGTTGTGTGGAGATAGCTTCTTAGTTATGTAGAGTTAGTTTACTAATCTTCTCTGGAGTTAACTTAACTACCGGTATAAGTTAGTGGGAGTTCTTCACCATTGATTTAGGTTATAGTTGCACTTCTCTCCTCCTATATGTACATCTTTCCTATTGAGTAGTTGAAGTCATTATATTGTAATGTATTAAGAATTATGTATTTTAGCTCTTCTATTTTGCAAATCTAATGTGGTGTGCTATTATCATATGAGATCGTGGCTTGAAAAATATTATTATCATTCCTTTCATGGTATCGAGTGGTAGATGATGTAGACATATATCTGTAATTTTTGTAAGAAAGAGTTTATTTATTTTCATATATTTTGAAATTTGTTAGCACTTTTTGCAACTTCCATTTTACTCAAAACAGAGAGGGCTTTGTTGGATTCGAAGGTGTCTAAACCAAATAAACAAGTGTAAACTTGGCCATTGAATGAGACAGTTTGTTTTGGTTTTGCAAAGGAAAAAAAGACACATACAAATTTGTTTGGAAGTTCGTCTTAGGGAAGAAATTTTTCTTGGGGAAGTAAAAATCAAGAAAAAGTGTTTCTTTGTTTTTCGCCTTCGGTACTAGTTTTTATCTTTTTCTTTGCAACATTTCTATTTATCGAGAATCGTTACATCTTACAAATTTTTCCTTGGGAAATCCTTACCGGAAGTATAAAATATAAAAAAGCAGTTAAGGTTTTTCCGAGTTTTTGCACTTGGTAATGGGTTTTTTTTCTACTTCTCGAGTTTTGTTTCACGGGAATTCAAAATAATAAATTTTCATGAAAGGGGAAGAAATTTGTGCTTAGAAAAAATAAAATAAAGTTTGAAAAATGGTTTCTAGGTTTTTCTAGGTTTTTTTAATCCTTAATGGTTTTTTTCTTCCAATTTGTAGATTTCTTGTGTGGAGAGGATTTGAATATTTATAGATCCATTTAGACATATGTGCCATGGAGGTAGAAAATCTAAAAAAAAATTATTTCTAGGTTTTTCGGATTTTTGTGTTCGATAATGGGTTTTTTTCTTTGGCTTTACAAAGTTCCTATGTGTCAAACATTTGAAAATGTGTCGATGATTTGAGGATTTCATAAATCCATGGCGGAGAACCTAGAAAAACCATTTATGGGTTTTTCTAGGTTTTTCATGCTCGATACTAGGTTTTTTTCTCTTATTCCATTTTGATGATATATAATTTGATTTTTTCCAAAGAATAAATTGAAGACTGTAGGGTATTTTGTTTATTTAAGCACAAACTTGATAAATTTGTATCTTTTGATTGGTAACTTGGATTTGAGTGTTGTTTTTTTCAAAAGTGCTTGTTTTTTCATGTTTATTCCACTAGAACTATTTATTTTGATAAATAAACTAAAAATTTAAAATGTCATATTTGTAACACGCACTCAATTATAAAGTGCCATTATTTATATCTATCTTATTTATAGTAGTTGATCTTGCCTCATCGGGTTTTGTGTCCTTACCCTTTTACCTTGGCTTTTCTTGGATCCTGTCACTCCAATTTATTTGGATCTCATGTCCTTACCTTGTTCTCTTGGTTTTTCTTGGATCGTGGCACAAATATTTGTAGCAATATATCAAATTATGTTTGGTGTTTTTTTACACTTTAGACATCACTCCATTGACAGTCTAATTGAATGGAGCTATTCAAGAGAAGCCGAGTGTAAGTTGTTTTTGAGTTTTGTGATCGAACAAGGTGGATTCGACCACGCGCACACCAATCTTCTTCAACATTGTACGAGTTTTGGAACCGAGTTTCTTGGGATATCTTGTAGTGATATTTTTCTCTCACTAATTTGTTAATGCTAGCTTTGGTCACCTTGCAATGTCCCTTTTTCTAAGTTATTGTACATGGGTACCTCATCGGCCTTGTTTCCAGGACACACCTTCTTTTTGCCCACCTAAGCTATGCTTTACGGGGTGCTAGTGTAGGTTATTATTTATCCTTTTATTTGTTTATAAGGATAATTCTTGAACTTGTGTTAGCCCAACACTTTTTATGTTAGCTCACTTAGGTGTACTAGTTACGTGAGGTTAACTTCTAAGTTATGTGGAGTTAACTTACTAGTCTAGTGGAGTTAACTTAATCGCGATATAAGTTAGCGTGTAGTTCTTCACCACTGATTTAGGTTGTATTTACACTTCTCTCTTCATATATATATATATATATATATACACATCTTTCTTATTGAGTAATTCAAGTCATTGTATTGTAATGCATTGAACATTATGGATTATGATGGATTTCCATATATGGTATTTTAGGTCTTCTTTTGTAAATATAATGTGGTGTGTTATTATCATCTAAGATCATGGCTTGAAACAATCTTTTATCATTCCTTTCGTGGTATTAGAGTGGTAGATGATGGAATATTTTAGCACTTTATTGTAGATTCCATTTTTACTCAAAAAGGAGGGCTCTGTTGGATTTGAAAGGTGGAAAACCCCACGAAACAAGTGTAAACTTTTCCATTGAAGGAGATAATTTATTTTGGTTTATCAAAGGTAGACACAAACATGTATAGATTCATTTGAAAGTTCGTCTAGTGAAGAAATTTTTCCAGAGAAGTAGAAAATCTAGAAAAATGGTTTTTGGGTTTTTTCATCACTTTGTAGCATTCGTATTTGGCGAGAATATGTACATCTTACAAATTTTTCGTGGGGAAATCCTTACCGGAAAGTAGAAAATCCATAAAAAATAGTTTCTAGGTTTTTTTGAGTTTTTTCATTGGGTAATGGTTTGTTTTTTCCATTTCTTGGATTTTCTATTTCACGGGAATTGAAAATCTTACATTTTAGTGCTAGGGGAAGAAATTTGTGCCAACAAAACAAAACAAAATCTAGAAAACACCGAAAAATGGTTTCTAGGTTTTTGTAATCCTTAATGGTTTTTATTCCAATTTGCAAAGTTTTTGTGTGGACAGGATTTGAAGATTTATAGATCCATTAAGACATATGTGGTGGTGAGGCGAAGATCTAAAAAAAAATCATTTCTAGGATTTTCTAGGTTTTTGGCGTTCGATAACAGTTTTTTTCTTTGACTTTGTAGAGTTCCTATGTGTCAAGGATTTTAGAATGTGTTGATGATTTGAGGATTTCATAAATCCATGCCAGAGAATTTGGAAAAACCATTTCATGGTTTTTATGGGTTTTTCACGCTCGGTACTAGGTTTTTTTTTCTCTTCTTCCATTTTGCAAATATATAAATAGAATTTTTTTCAAGAAAATAAATCGAAAACTGGAGGACATTTAATTTATTTAAGCAAAAACTTGATAAATTTGTATCTTTTCATTGGTAACTCAAATTTAAGTGTCGTTTGTTACAAATTGCTTGTTTTGTCGTGTTTATTCCACTTTGGAGCTGTTTATTTTGAAAAATAAACTAAAAATTTAAAATTTCATATTCATAACATGCACTTAATTATGAAGTACTACCATTTATATCTCTCTTGTTTGTTGAGATATTTAGATCTCTATTTTCAACGCTTTTTTGGCATGTTGACAATCTCTCTTGTGAGGGAGCTATTTTGGTGAAGTCGAGTGTTAGTCTATCAATGTTCGAGTATTTGATTTTGGACAACTCATATAGATTTGTGGTGTCACTCTACCCATTCGAGTAGTATGAGAGGGTGTGGTGTTGATCTTGATTCTTCAAGTTTCATGTCTTTGCGTTGTTACCTTTGGCCTTTCTTGGATTAACACTTTTTGGCATGTTGACGGTCTCTCTTGTGGGGAAGCTATTTTGGTGAATCTCGGTGTTAGTTTGTCGGTGTTTGAGTAGTTTATTTTAGAAAACTCATACAGATATATGGTTTCACTCTACCCATTCAATAGTATGGGAGGGTGGGGTGTAGATATTTCTTCTTCGGGTTTCATGTCTTCACCTTGTTACTTTTGGATTTTTTTGGATCGTGACACTCCTATTTATTTGGATCTCGTGTCCTTTCCTTATTAACTTGGTTATTGTTCTTGGATCGTGACACACCTATTTTTAGTAGTTGATATTACTTCTTTGGGTTTTATGTCATTTCCTTGTTACTTTGGATTTTCTTGAATTGTGGCACTCCAATTTATTTGGATCTCATGTCCTTGCCTTTTTGCCTTGGTTGTTCTTAGATTGTGGCACACATATTTTTAGTAGTTGATCAAATTATATTTGGTATTTTTTTGCACTTTCAACATCACTTCATTAACAAGTCTCTTTACATGGATCTATTCTCGGTGAAGCCCAAGTTAATTTTTTTGAGTTTTGTGATCAAGTAGTGGATTCGGACCACGGTGCACACAATTTTTTTTTAGCATTATACGATTTTTGGATCCAAGATTCTTGGGATATCTTTTAACGGGATTTTTCTCTCTACTTTTTATTATTGGTTTTAGGTACCTTGTAGTGTCCCTTTTTTCTTGTTATTGTACATGGGTACCTCATCGGGACTTGTTTCGCACACATGTTATTTTTTCCCACCTAATTTATGCTTATAGGGGGTGTTAATGTAGGTTATTATTTATCCTTTTATTTATTTATCAAGATAATTTTTACAATTGTGTTAGCCCTAAACTTATTGGGTTAGCTTACTTAGGTGTACTAGTTGCGTGGATTTAGTTTACTAGTAGTGTGGAGTTAACTTCTCGGTTATGTGGAGTTAGCTTACTAGTCTTGTGGAGTTAATTTAACTACCGAGTATCGCTTAGTGAGATTTCTTCACCACTAATTTAGGTTGTAGTTACACTTTTCTCTTCATATATGTACATATTTATTATTGAGTAATTCAATTCATTATATTGTAATGTATTGAGCATTATGCATTATGATGGATTTCCATATATGGTATTTTATCTCTTCATTTTGCAAATCTAATGTGGTGTGCTATTATCATCTAAGATCGCAGCTTTAAAAGTATATTATTATCATTCCTTTCATGGTATTAGAGCAAGAGAGATGATGTAGATATCCATCATGTAAGTTGTTTTGCAAGCAATATTTTATTTGTTTTCATATATTTTAGAAATTGTTAGCACTTTGCTTTAAACTTCCATTTTTACTCAAAATGGAGGGTTATGTTGGATTAAGTAAGGTGGAAAAACCCAAGAAACAAGTCTAAACTTGGCCATTTAAGGAGACACTTTGTTTTGGTTTTGTAGAGGTAGACACGAAATGTACATATTTGTTTGGAAGTTTGTGCCGGGAAGAAATTTTTCCTTGGGAAGTAGAAATTTTGGATCCAAGCTTCTTGGAATATCTTGCAGCAGTGTTTTGATCTCTCTACTTTGTTATTACTAGTTTAAGGTACCTTCGGTGTCCATTTTTCTCATTTATTGTACTTGGGTACCTCATCAGGGCCTTGTTGTTAGGACACACCTTCTTTTCCACCCTCCTAAGCTATTCTTACAGGGACATGTTAGTGTAGGTTATTATTTATCCTTTTAGTTATTTATTAGGATAATTATTACAATTTTTTTAGCCTTACACTTGTTTGGTTATCTTACATAGGTGTACTAGCTATGTGGAGTTATCTTATTAGTCTTGTGGAGTTAACTTAACTACCAAGATCGCTTAGTGGAAGTTCTTCACCCCTAATATAGGTTGTAGCTACATTTCACTCCTCCTATATATACATCTTTCTTATTGAGTAATTAGAGTCATTGTATTGTAATGTATTTACCATTTTAGATTATGATGGATTTTCATATATGGTATTTTAACTTGTTTGTTTTGCAAATCTAATGTTGTTTCTATTATCATCTAAGATCATAGCTAGAAATAATATTTTTATAAATCCTTTCATGACATCAAATTAGTAGATGATGTGGACATCCATATGTAACTTTTTTGCAAGCAAAAGATTATTTGTTTTCATATATTTTGGAATATTTTAGCACTTTGTTACAGCTTCCATTTTTACTCAAAGCAGAGGGCTATGTTGGATTTGGAAGGTGGTGAAACCCTAGAAATAAGTGTAAAGTTGGCCATTGAAGGGGCCTTTTTTTTGAGTTTTTTTTTTTTTGCAATGCGAGATGCAGACACGTACATATTTTTTAGGAAGTTCATGCTAGGGAAGAAATTTTTCCTGGGAAGTAGAAAATACGAAAAATGATTTTTGGCATTGCAACATTCCTATTTGCAAGGATTTGCGCATCTTACAAATTTTCTGGGAAATCCTTACTTGAGGAAGCGGAAAATCCATAAAAATGGTTTCTAGGTTTTTCTGTTTTTTGCATTCAAAATGGGTTTTGCTTCTCCTTCTCTAATTTTTAATTTCACAGGGAATGGGGAATCTTACATTTTCATGCCAGCGTAAGAAATTTGTGCCAAATAAATAAAACAAAGTCCGTAAAATGCTTTGGAAAATGGTTTTGTGTTTTCTGGGTTTTTAATAATCCTTAATTGTTTTTTTATTCCAATTTAAAAGTTCTTTTGTGGAGAGGATTTGAAGATTTATAGATCCATTTAGACATCCATGTCGGGGAGGTAGAAAATCGAAAAAAAAAAAAAAAAAAAAGAGGAAACTATTTCTAGGTTTTTCTATGTTTTTACGTTCAATAATGGTTTTTTCTTCGGCTTTCTAGATTTCCCGCAGTGTGCTAGGATTTGAGAATGTCTCAAAGATTTGAAGATTTTAGAAATCCATTCCGGAGAGGACAAAAATCTAGAAAATACATTTATGGGTTTTTCTAGGTTTTTCACATTCGATTCTTGGGTTTCTTTCTCTTCTTTTGTTTTACTGAGCAAGACATTTTATTTATTTTATCACAAACTTGATAAATTTTTATCTTTTGATTAGTAACTTTCGGATTTGAGTGTCATTTGTTTCAAAAGTGCTTTTTTCTCGTGTTTGTTCCACTGGAACTATTTTTTTGGAGAAATAAATTAAAAATTTAAAAGGTTAGATTTGTAACACACACTCAATTATAAAGTGCCACCATTTATATCTCTCATTTCTTGAGATATTTTAGATCTATATTTTTATACTTTTGTTGCATGTTGATAATGTTTCTTATGGGGGAGCTATTCTTGTGAAGCCCAATGTTAGTTTTCCAATGTTTGAGTAGTTTATTTTGGGAAACTCATATAGATCTATGGTGTCACTCTATCCATTCAGCAAGATATGGGAGAGTGTGGTGTTGATACTTCTTTAGGTTTTGTGTCCTTTCCTTGTTCTGTTAGTGCAAATCAACAGCACCCTCTGGATGTTCTATCAGATTTCTAGTTGACATTTTAGCATCCAGTGTGATTGCACAACATTGGATCTTTTCACACAAGTGTGGGAATTGTAGGACTGGAAAAGATCCTCCAGATTAGAGGTTGGTTCCTCAACTCCTCTGTTCAAGTGTGCACAACATTTTGCAGAGGGTTTACCTATATTTTAACCAAACTTTTCCAAGGAGATAGGGTTGAGAAAATGCAAAAAATAAACCTAGTCTAATTAAGGTGATGCACCAAAGGAGTAGTAGACACCTGCTACTGCAAAATATACACAATTCACTAGAAAATACAACACAAAACATGCACAGATTGCCAAAATGTAATGAGGGATTAGGAGACAATGATAAACACATGAAAGGATTGAGAAAGTTCAATCACAGAGCATACATTATCATTCCAGGTCCAATACAGTGCATTACAATGGCTAGGAGGCAAAAGGGGTGCTTGTAGTTGCATGAAAAGGTAAAAATTCCACAAATCCACTTGATGAGGAAGAAAAGAGGAGTTGCAGAGCAAGAAAAATGTCTAACTCCTTAAAAAATGAGCCCATTCTGGCTTTTACAATGCAAATTCGAGCTCAGGAGAGAGAAATGTGGGAAAACATGAGAGGAGCTTTCAACCACCGACCAAATTCATAAAAACAGCATGGATTCCCTTAAAAATCCACTTCCCAATGTTTTAGACCATGCTGGGAGAGAATGTGAGCCATTCCTCATTAAAAATGGTGGTTGAAATGTCATTTCTATCGATTTCCACGTGCCAGAGGTGTTTTCCAATTTTCTCTCTCCAAAACCACCAAAACACAAAATTGAGCTTGGAATCATGTAGATAATTTCACCAGATTTCCAATGATATAAAGAACGTGAAAAACTGAGCTCTGGATCGAAAGTTATGCCCCTCTGAACATTTAGGGCCAAAATGGGTTGGCGGGCCGAAAACTCGAAATTTTCCCACTTTTTGCATTTTGGAAAATTTCCCCAAAAATCTCCACACCCCGCTGCTCTAATGCCATGTGGCACATTCTGATTGGTTACAGGATTTCCCGCCTCATTTTCCATCTCTTTCGGCCTTTGGAAAATTTTCCAAAATTCTCTCGTTGGCCCAAAGCTTTGAGGACACATGGCGTGATGTGATTTTTTTCGGGCCTTTACTCTCAACTTTTCTTTGTTTTTGACTATCTTCCTTGAGCTAGACATGTGGTGCAATCCTATTGGATGTGGGCCTTTCCTGCTCCTTATTCCTTGTGGGCCTGCCTTATATTTTTGTCACCATGTGGACATGTGGCATGATCTTATTGGCTCGAGTTTTGGGGATGGGATTTCCTTTTGAAATTTTCCAAACTTGGGTGAAAAGGAAAAAATCCTTTCGCACCTCTCTGTCCTTCCACCGTCTAAAGACACGTGGTAGGTTTTGATTGGTTAGTGGGCCTTAGGGCCAAAAAGTCATTTGCACCAACCTTTGGGAAATTTTCCCAACTCCTCCCCACCGGTCCGACCCCGATGACCCCTAGGACGCATGGCCACTTTTATTGGGTGGCGGGTCCTCGGGGCAAGAAATTACTTTGAGAGCCCTGCTAAACACTTGGTGAAAATTCCTAAGTTTTCTCCACCTCTTATCATCCCTTTGCTTGACGTGGCACTTCCCGATTGGTGATGGTACACCCATGGGAAAATTTCCCATTGTGCCAATACTTGGTAAAAATCCAAAATTTCTCCCGCCTCCCGATGCTCCGATGCTGACGTGGCAACTTCTGATTGGCAGCGACGGCCTTTCTAGGAAAATTTCCCACAAAACCTCCACCGAGCCATAACTTCAAAAATACATGGAGTTAGGAGGAAAACTTTACCTTTCTGGAAAGCTGAGAAGGAGCTCTATCCAATGGTGCCATTTCCAAAAGGTTTTGAGTGCCTAAAAAATAAAAAATTCTGACTGAGGCACAAGGGAGGAAGGAATGAAGGGAGTTAGCCAAAAATAAGCAAGGGGCTTATTTTGGATAACAATTTTGGTGACTCAGAGGGGTCATCTGCCTGCTGGATGAAGTTACCAGTTTCCTGAAGCAATCCATTGGGTATGGAGTCATCAAATTCTCTGCTTGGTACCCCAACTGATTAGAACAATGCAAGGAGGAAGATGGAGGGTAGAACAGCATCTGATTTGGAGAAAGTTCTACAAAATACATTTCTGAACAACAAGCCCATGCCAAAGCACTTAGGGAAAGAAAAACTAAAATACAACAAAAAAATGTGCACAAACACTTAGAGGAATGAAAACCTAAGCTAATATGTACAAGGTGGAGAATTTCCTTGATGTGATGCTTCGATGAATTGCATTGACCGGAATATGCAATTCTTCACCATCCAATGTAGACAATTGGAAGGAATTGCTTTCCTTACACTTTGTAACCATGTAGAGGCCACTCCAATGAAGTCCAAACCCCATTGCATGAATGGTTGGTCAACTAAAATTGGATGCATGGAAGGGCGGCTAGTCTCTCCTTACTTGTGAAGAATACACAATTCTTGCACCTCTTGATTCATGCATAATAGTCACCGAAAATCTTGTGCCAATAATAGCCAGCCCTCATGATCTTAAGAGCCGTCACTCTTGGTGCAAAATGACCCCAACTGATCCACCATGAAACTCTTCCAACACTTTGTGAATCTGATTTTACTAATGCATCTCAAAGCAAGCACCCCATTCACATCCCTTTTGAACAAAACACCATCAACAAGGGCATATGGGATAGCCTATAATCTGAAGTGTCTCCTTTTGGTTTTGTTCATCTCTAGAGGGCATAGGCCTATGTGTAGGAAGTGCATTATGTCTTGGGTCTAGCAAGGAGTGAGGACACCATCATTTTCTTCTTGAGTGCTCCCTTGTTCATGGTTGTCTTGCAACGCCAAAACAACCTCTTCCTCGGTACATGCTTCTTTTGTTTTTTTAAGACTAGTTGCTCACATAATGCTTTTCCCCTGACCAACTTGGTGACTTTCATCTCAATGTCATATTCCATGACACGAGTAATCCACCCTGCTCTCTTTTCATTTAGGTCTTTATTGAGGAGAAAGTCTTTAACTCCCACATGAGAAACCAGCAATTGAACCTTGTTGTTTGAAACTAGATGCTTAAATTTCTTCAAGCTCCTAATCACTGGAAGAACATGCTTCTCAATGAAGGAATATCTCACCTCATAGTCCTCCATGCTTTGGCCGAAGAAAATAATTAGCTTCTCATCATTGTCTTCGTTCTGTTGTACCAAAATTACGAAATAGTATCATCACCTCCAAATGCATAGAGGATGAAATCCTTGGAGAAATCTAGGTTAATGAGGGTTGGAGCTTCTGAGATAGCTTCTTTGATTTCTTCAAAACTTGCCTTGCCCTCTGCTATCCATTTGAAAGCCATGCTTTTCCTTAACATCTTGGTGATAGGCTCGACAAGGGCTGCAAAATTTGGGACAAACCTCTAAACAAAATTTATCCTTCCCAAGAAACTTTGAAGGGCTTTCTTGTGGCTTGGTAATGGAAGTTCTCTTTTGGCTTCAACTCTTTTTAGATCAATTGCTAATCCTTCTTTGGATACAATATGTCCAAGGAGCTTTCCTTCATGATCTAGAAAATACACTTTTTGGGATTCAAAGATACCCCAAATCTTCTACACCTTTGGAACACTTGTCTCAAATGAAAGAGATGGTCTGCTGTGCATTTTTGAAAAATAGTGATGTCATCTAGATATATCAGCACCATTTTGTTAATCAAATCCTTGAATGCCATGTCCATTTCCCTTTGGAATGTAGCTCCGAGCATTGGACAACCCAAATGACATTTTTCTATATGCATAAGTCTCGCATTTGGTTGTGAAGGTTGTCTTGAACTGATCCTCTTCCTTTACCATGATTTGATTGTACCTTGAGTAGCCATCAAGTAATGAAAACCTTTTAGATCCAGCAACAACTTGTAAAATCTACTCCATAGAAGGAAGTGGGTAATAATCCTTGAGATATGCTCTATTCAAATCTCTTAAGTCAACACACAATCTGATCTCTCCACTCTTCTTTCTAACCGGAACCAAGTTGGCTACCCAACTAGAATGCTTAATAGGAAATATGATACTTGCCTCTATCAACTTATTCAATTATTTTCTCATAAAAGGCTCCATGTGTGGATTGACTAGCCTTTGTTTTTTCCTGATGAGTTTAGCACTTGGGTCCAATTCAATAGTGTGTTGAGCTAACTTGGGATTAAAGCCTTTCAAATCTTCATAGCTCCAAGAAAACACATCACGGAATTCTTGACAAAGCTGTATGAACTCATACCTTTCTTTCTCAATTGTCACTTTACCAATTTGGAGTGACTTTCCTTCTCCCACCAAGATGGGCACTTTGAATCTTCTCCCTTGAATTGGATGTTCACTTTCTCCTTCTTAAACCGATCATCGATTGAAAATGGACTCCAAAGTGACAAGCCCCCTTGGTAGTTTGTTGGTTCTCAGTTGTACCACTTGATCACCATATTGTTGTTCTAACTTTTCCTAATTTTTAGCTGATAACTCAGCCTCTTCTTGCAAGAAATAGATGATTTGTTGATCATTTTCAAACACTTTCCAACTTACATTGTTATCTGGCACTGAAGGCATTACAATCACATGAATTCTTGGCTATACTTTGTCTTTCTTTATGCTTTCAACAACATCAAAGGATTCTCCAGCTAATGCAAGTCTCTCGGTGGCTTGGTTTTATTTTCTAGGGATGGATTTGATGCTAAAGCTCTAAAAATATTCAAAGAGGTGCCACACCTTATTTTTGTAGCACTTGAGAAGATCATTCTTTGCAGCATGTTGCCCCTTAGCTTAGTTGAAAAAAAGGTCACTATTACTAAAGACTTACAAGTTCTTTATTCATCTCTTGACTGACCTATGCAATCCTTGTATTAAAGCTTCATATTCAACAGTATTATTAGAACATGCAAACTGAAACCTAAAAGCTGAATAATACTTAACTCCTTGAGGTGAAACAAGCATAGCTCCCCCTCTTTCACCTTGTCTACTTCTTGATCCATCAAAGAACAACTGCCATACCTCATTGTCATCCTTGTGGTCTGGCTTGGTGATGCTAGGAACATGCTGATTTTCTTCATGTATGCAATAGACTCCTAGCTCAGATTCTTCTATTTATTGATAAGGATCAAAAGCATGCACCTTTCTTTCCCATTCATCAAGACTCAAATATTTGATGCTTCCAACTTTGGTGTTAGCTTCATCAGTGCTTGGATAATCCTCTTGATCAAATGTTGAACAGTTAGTATTGATTTGGCTTGGAGTGTGAGGCTCAATGTGGAAGTTAGCAATAGGCTCATATCTGATTGTGGCTTTGATTCCATATCTTGTTCTGAATAACATGTGTGACCAATAAGCAGATAAGTAACCTCCAATCTTAGCTATGGAATCCCTTGACAAACATAGGGCAAAGAGTGGTGGAAGATCTATCACTGAGACATCTTGCAAAACAACAATGTTGGGGCATGCATGCAAAGTAAGACTCAAGTTTTTAATCACCCCTACTATTGTCACTGTTGTCCCATCCAATTGCACTACCCCTTTGGAACCATATTGGAGGCCCAACTGATCAGCTATTTTCTTGGGCATTACTGAACTACTTTCCCCAGAATCAATCATGCAATTGTGTACTAATTTGTCCCCAATGATCAATGAAACATAGAATGGAGGGGGCTTCAACATTTTACCTTGCTGTTCTCCATGATTCTCTTTAGATTGGGCAGCATTTGTGAGTACCTTCTCTTGCATTTGGACTTATTGATTTGAAGTTGACCAGATCCTTCATGCCAACTTGTAGAAAATATCTTTGGCTTGGGATGGATAGTGATTCCCATATTGATATGTTTACGTTTGTCTTCTTCATCTGATTAATGATGTTGAATGGAGATGAAACATCTCTCTCGCTATCCTTTGTCTCGCACATTCATTCCTTGCACATGGGTAGTAACAACTGGCATCCGAATTGGTCTAGGATCTCGCTTGGGTTGTCCTTGCGTGTTTGGAACTGCATTTTGTTTTCCAACAGTTTTTGGCGTGGTAGGAGGTTGTGGATCACTTGGAACCAATGGCACCCAAATTTCTCCTTTTTGACCTTATGTTGGCTACAACACTTTGAGAGATTGTTTGATTCATGCCACAAAATTCTTCTACCTACCAGTTTACAAGTGTAGTATCATTTGGAGCTGATTGTTGCTGGGATGTTTCATGTTGTTGGTTATTTCCTTAACTCCCTTCACCTTGTACACCAGTTTTTGTTACCATTAAGGCTTGATTTAGAGCACCATTGAAGCACATAGATTGGTTGTGAGGTTCATTTCATGGGAAACACCAATCATACTCTTGAGCTATGTTGTTTTGTACTGGCACTAGTGCTTTAGAGGTAGATGTAGCATTGGGATTATAGGGCTGAAATGGTCTGTTGGCAGGAGGCCTTGCTTGATTTTGATTTACAAATAGATTGGGTGGTCTTTGAGGCTGATATGGCTGCCTGTTAGGCTAAGCTTGAGGCTGATAAGAAGGTCTAAAACTTTGGGCTTGCTGCCTCTTGAGTGTAACCAGCTCATTACCTAAATTTTGTAATTGCTTCATGACTTCTTGAAGTTCATTTGAGGCACTAGAAGATGAAGTAGAAGCTTCATTTGAATTCTGATTTCTAGGAGTGGGAATAGGAGCTAAATTAGGTGCTTGACTAGTGCTTAGACTTTCTAAATTTGGATACAATGGCATTGGAGGCCTAGGAGCTAGCTTACCATCTTGAATCAAACAATTTTCAAACCCAATGGCAATGCCATAAGTAGCATGGATAGTCATGCCTCCCATGGATTGAATTAACATAGAAATATAAGAATTTAAAGCTTTGAGGTAATATAGAAAAGAACCTTCTGCTGTTGGCCTTCCTACCATTGGAATTCTCTCTCAAGTCCTTTGAAATCTAAATTTGAAGTCATCAATTTGCTCATTGGGTGCTCTCTTGATAGTTGTCAATTGTTCCAAAAGGGACAAGTTGTCTCCCTTTTCTCCAAATTGCTCTTGGAGGGCTATACATAATCGGTTCCAATTTTGATAGAGCACAGGTAAGGCTCTTGAACCATTACAAAGCTTTCCCTTTGAATGAATATGCCAAATTTGACAACAATTTGCATCTCATTAATCTCATGGATTTCACAAATATTAGCAATATCTTTAACATGATCACCAGGAGTGGTCTCGATTCTCTCCAAAAAGTATGGAATGTTCTTTAATGCTACAACCGGGATTAGATTTTATGCATTGAGAGCAAGTGGGATGCTGCCAAGTGAAATTGACATAGGGTTTGTGTTGTGCCATTCGATTGGCCTTAGAACCCTTGTTGTTGGATGAGAGGTCTACCAGTGGAGGAGTTGATAGAGTTCTGTTTGGTGGAGATGGAGACCTTTGAATTATCCTCCATCTTTGTCTTCTTCTTAGAGATAATTGTAGATACTCAAACAAAAATTCTTCTTCTCCAACTCTTAACCTTGTGGTGATTCTTCTCATGAGTTTTTCAGGTCTAGACTGCTAAAACTAGTTGATTCTTCTTCTTTGAAGTCGCCAAATGTGTAATTCAAGGCTCTTTTAAGCAATAAACTTGCAACAAATACACATCAATTTTGTTGCAATGAAGATGAAGACCTCTAATGTCCCACCGAGCATGCCAAAATCGTTAGTGCAAATCAACAACACTCTCTAGATGTTCTATAAGATTTCTATTTGACATTTTAACATCCAGTGTGATTGAACAACATTGGATATTTTCACACAAGTGTTGGAATTGTAGGACAAGAAAATATCCTCCAGACTAGAGGCTGGTTCCTTAACTCCTCTGTTCAAGTGTGCACAACATTCTATAGAGGGTTTACCTATATTTTAACCAAACTTTTCCAAGGAGACAAGGTTGAGAAAATGCAAAAAATAAACCTAGTCTAATTAAGGTGATGCACCAAAGGAGTAGTAGACACCTGCTACTACAAAATATACACAATTCACTAGAAAATACAACACAAAACATGCACAGATTGCCAAGATGTAATGAGGGATCAAGAGACAATGATAAACACATGAAAGGATTGAGAAAGTTCAATCACAGAGCATACATTATCATTAAGGGTCCAATACAATGCATTATAATGGCCAGGAAGCAAAAGGGGTGTTGTAGTTACATGAAAAGGTAAAATTCCACAAATCCACTTGATGAGGAAGAAAAGAGGAGTTGTACAGCAAGAAAAAAATGTCTAACTCCTTAAAAAATGAGCCCATTCTGACTTTTACAATGCAAATTCGAGCTCAGGAGAGAGAAAAATGGGAAAACCTGAGAGGATCTTTCAACCACTGACCAAATTCATAAAAACGGCATGGGTTCCCTTACAAATCCATTTCCTAATGTTTTAGACCATGCTTTGGGAAAGAATGTGAGCCATTCCTCATCAAAAATGGTGGTTGAAATGTCGTTTATCGGTTTCCATGTGCGAGAGGCATTTTCCAATGTTCTTTCTCCAAAAACCACCAAAACACAAAATTGCACTGGAATCATGTAGAGAATTTCACCAAATTTCTAATGATATAAAGAACGTGAAAAACTGAGCTCTAGATCGAAAGTTATGCCCCTCTGAACATTTAGGGCAAAAACAGGGCCAAAATGGGTTGGCGGGCCGAGAACTCGAAATTTTCCTAATTTTTACATTTTGGAAAATTTCTCCAAAAATCTCCACGCCTCGCCACTCTGATGCCATGATGCACGTTCTGATTGGTTGTAGGATTTCCTCACCTCATTTTCCATCGCTTTTAGCCTTTGAATTTTTTTCCAAAATTATCCACCAGCCCAAAGCTCCGAGGACACATGGCATGATGTGATATTTCACGGGCCTTTGCTCTCAACTTTTCCATCACTTTTGACCATCTTCCTTGAGCTAGACACGTGGTGAAATCCTATTGGATGTGGGCCTTTCCTGCTCCTCATTCCTTGCAAGCCTACCTTATATTTTTGTCGCCATGTGGACATGTGGCATGATGTAATTGGCTCAGGTTTTGGGGGGTGAGCTTTCCTTTTGAAATTTTCCGAACTCGGGTGAAAAGTAAAAATCCTTTTGCACCTCCATCCTCTCCCTAGTCCAAGGACATGTGGTAGGTTTTGATTGGTTAGCGATCCTTAGGGCCAAAAAAATTGTTTGTGCCAACCTTTGGGAAATTTTCCCAACTCCTCCCCACCGTCCGACCCCCGACCACCCTTGGGATGTGTGGCCAATTTTTATTGGCCGATGGGCCCTCGGGCCAAGAAATTACTTTAAGAGCCCCGCCAAAACTTGGTGAAAATTCCTAAGTTTCCTCCTCCTCCTGCCATCCCTTTGCTAACATGGCACTTCCTAATTGGCCGAGTGGGAATCCCATGGGAAAATTTCCCATTGCACAAATTCTTGGTAAATATTCAAAAATTTCTCCCACCTCCCGATGCTCTCTGATGCGGACGTGGCAGCTTCGATTGGCGGCGAGGCCTTTCTAGGAAAATTTCCCACAAAACCTCCCACGAGCCATAACTTGAAAAATAATTGAGTTAGGAGGAAAGTTTTAACTTTTGGAAAGGCGAGAAGGAGCTCTATCCAATGGTGCCATTTCCAAAAGGTTTTGAGTGCCTAAAAAATGAAATTTTTTGACTAAGGTACAACAGAGGAAGGAATGAAGGGAGTTAGCCAAAAATAAGCAAGGGGCTTATTTTGGATAACAATTTTGGCAACTCAGAGGGGTCATCTCGCCTCTTTTGGATGAAGTTACCGGTTGCTCAAGCAATCCATTGGGTAGGAGTCATCAAATTTTATTCTTGGTACCCCAACTAATTAGAACAATGCAAGGAGGAAGATGGAGGGTAGAACACCATCTCGATTTGGAGCAAGGCCTGCAAAATACATTTCCTAGAATAGAAAGCCTATGCCAAAACAATTAGGGAAAGAAAAGCTAAACTACAACAAAAAAATGTGCACAAGAACTTGGAGGAATGAAAACCTAAGCTAATATGTACAAGGTGGAGAATTTCCTTCATGTGATGCTTGATGAATTCCATTGACTAGAATATGCAATTCTTCACCATCCAATGTAGACAATTGGAAGGCATTGCTTTCCTTACACTTTGTGACCATGTAGGGGCCATTCCAAATGGCATAAAATTTTGAATGCATCCCTAGCTTTGCTCTGTCTGCATCCCATTTTAACACTAGATCCCCAACTTGGAAAAATATATCCTTGGCCTTGTATATATCTTCCCCCCGGGTAGATATACACAAACGGAAAAATATGGAAATCAAAGAAACTTGGACCCCGAAATTTATTAAGTCACCCGCAGGTGAAGGGTGCATGAAAATGGATGTCGACATGAAAATATATGCGCCAAGGTGCAGGTTAAGGGTGCATGAAAATGGATGTCGACATGAAAATATATGCGCCAAGGCACAGGTTAAGGGCGCATGAAAATGGATGTCGACATGAAAATATATGTGCCAAGGCACAGGTTAAGGCGCATGAAAATGGATGTTGACGTGAAAATATATGTGCCAAGGCGCAGTTAAGGGCACATGAAAATGGATTTCGACATGAAAATATATGCGCCAAGGTGCAGGTTAAGGACGCATGAAAATGGATGTTGACATGAAAATATATGTGCCAAGGCGCAGTTAAGGGCACATGAAAATGGATGTCGACATAAAAAATGTGTGCCTTGGCGCACATAAGGGTATGTCAACATAAGGATGGATGCGCCAAGGCGCACCTTCAGGAGGCACAACATTTTGAGCGCTGACAGGAAGCAGACCCTAGCGCAGATATTCAGATGGCCATAACTTTTGACAGGGAGCTCGATTCATGCAAGGTTGGACTTTTCGGAAAGCTTACGAGGTCCTCTATCCAACTACAAATAGATATATTTAATTGGGTGAGAAAAAATTCTTAAAAATTCAAAATACAGTTTACCACTTTTGGGGTCGCTAGGGTTCTCACCTACCACCATAATGAGATGAATTAAATGCAACCTAGAGGTGGTTGGGGTAGTTTTGGATTTCCTCTCTCTTCCCTCTCTCATTCTTCCTATAAATTGTAAGGAGGGGATTCTTTCTAAAGGTTGGAAATTTTTGTTTTGCCCCTCCCTTCTTCTCTTTGGCAGGTGAACTTGTGGAGTTCAAACCTCCCATTTGAAACTATAATGCAACTTTACCTCTTGGCATTTTGCAGTGTGTTGTATCAATCTTTGGAGAAAATTAATGCATGTCTATGGATGATTCTCAACCCTCTCTGTGTTCATTTGCATCCTCTTGATCTTTCACTATGAATCTGGTTATCTGTGCATGATCTTGCATTGTGTTTTTTATGGTTTGTGTTTATTGGCAAGACAGGTGTTCTTCATTCCTCGGTGCATCACCTTTGTAGTTTAGGTTTTATTTTTATGCATCTTCTACCCTGTCTCCTTGGCAAGTTAGGTTAGGTTTTGAGCAAACCCTCTGCATTTTTACGTGAGCATCTGAATAGAGGAATAGGAACCGGCCTTCATCCGGAGAGCTTTTCTCGATTTTGCAAGGTCCCACACTTGGGAAAAGCTCCATGTTATGCAATCGCACTGAGAGTCTCAACCCATCGAGTTACAGACATTCAGGGGTGTTGTGATTTGCCATCAATAGTTTTGGCATACCCAGTGGGACCAAGAGGTCATTCCACAAGATTTGAAGGAATTTTCAAGAAATTTGGACTAAAAATTGCAGGTTTTACAATTTCAGATTTTTTACCTTCCAGGATGAACTTTGAAATCAATTTTCAAGGGCTTAACTTGCTCAAAACAAGTAAAAATTTCACCAGTTGATAGATCGGGGGATAATCTTCAAAAGGGTATTCTTATATTTTTGAGATTTTGACTTTCAAAATTTCATGGTTTTTGGTATTTCGGGTTTTCCCAGTTGCCTTGCATGACCTGAGTTTTCACCTGTACCTTTCGGAGATTAGTAGCTGCAAAACAATACCCCCATAACCAAATTGAAGAGTTGTATCTTCTGGGTCCTTCAAGTTTTAAATTCTATTTTTAATATTGTCAGGTTTGGTGTGTAACTTGGCATAAGCTAGCCTTTTGAGGCTCATTATCTAACACATCTGGCGACTCTGAAGGGGTAGAATTGAGTGGTATAGTAGCAAAAGTTTCCCAAGCATATGAGAATAATTCAAACCAGGTCTGATACTCAAGAAGAGGGGCTTATTTTCCACTTGCAACTATCACCAGGAGGAGGAAGGAGAGGAAGAAGACCACGAAGATCACCATCTCCACCTAACCAGACTTTTTCTACACCTCCACCTGGTAGACCTTTTCTCACATCAACAAGGGTTCTTAGGCCAATCAGAATGGTGCAACCACCGAATCCCTTTGTCAATTTCACTGGCAGCAGTCCACTTGCCCTCAATGCACAGAATCCAGTTCCAATTGCAGCATTGAAGAACATTCCATTTTTCACTGGAGAAAAACATACCACTCCTAGTGATCATGTCAAAGACATTGCTAACGTTTGTGCAATCCATGAGATAAATGAAATGGATGTTACTGTCAAATTGTTGGCATCTTCATTCAAAGGGAGGGAATTGCAATGGTTTAGGAGCCTTGGAGCATTGAAGCACATAGATTGGTTGTGAGGTTCATTACATGGGAAACACCAATCATACTCTTGAGCTATATTGTTTTGGACTAGCAAAGTAATACTTTAGAAGCGTATACGACATTGGGGTTATAGGGCTGAAATGGTCTATTAGCGGGAGGCCTTACTTGGCTTTGATTTTGATTTGCACTGAGTGGGTGACCTATTTTGTTGGTATGGGGCCTAGCCTGCATCTTTGCGCTTGAGGTTGATACGGTCTAGCACTTTGAGCTTATTGTCTTTTGATAGTCACTGACTCATTTCCAAGGTTATGTAATTGTTTCATAACCTCATGGATTTCATTTGAAGCACTAGAGGATGAAGTAGAAGTTTCATTTAAACTTTGATTTCTAGGAGTGGGAATAGGAGCCAAAGTGGGTGCTTGACTAGTGCTTGGATTTTCTAAGTTTTGATACAAGGGCATGGGAGGCCTAGGAGCCAGTTTACCAGCTTGAATAAGATAGTTTTCAGCCCTAATGGCAATGCTATAGGCAACAAGTAAGGTTGTGCCTCCCATAGATTGAATTAACATAGAAATATCAGAATTCAAAGCTTTAAGATAATATAGAAAAGCACCTTCAATCGTTGGCCTAACAATGTACCCACCGGAATTCTATCCCAAAACCTTTGAAATCTGAAGTTGAAGTCAGTCAGCTGCTCATTGGGAGCTCTCTTGATAGTTGTCAATTGTTCTAGTAGAGACAAATTGTCTCCCTTTTCTCCAAACCGCTCATATGCATAACTGATTCCAATTTTGGATAGTAACAATGCTTTGAACCAAGCCTTGATGGTGACAACTACTGGCGTTGAGGGTGAAGTGAGTCAAGAAAAAATCAGCAACAAGGGACATCTCAAAAAACACAATCTGCGAATGATACCGCACTTGCAAATTGGCAAGTCAAGATTTTTGTGGCATGAATCGGATAATTTCTCAAAGTGTAGCAAGAGCTTAACACAAGATCAAAGAAGAGGAATATGGGTGAAGGGTAGTCATTGGCTCCAAGTGATCTACAACCTTCCATCACTCTACAAGGTGTCGGTAAGCAAAATGCAGCTCCAAACATGCAAGGACAGCCCAAACCACATTCCAAACCAACTCAAATGCCGCTTATTACTGCCCATGCACAAGAAAGGAACACAGACTAAAGGACAAAGAAAGAGATCTTTCATCCCCATTTAACATCATTGATCAAATGAAGAAGACAAACGTGAATATATCAATGTGGGAATCTTTATCCATCCCAGGCCAAAGAGATCTTCTACAAGCTGCCATGAAGAATTGGTCAACTTCGAACCAGCAGGTCCCTATGCAAGAGAAGGTCCTCACAAATGCTGCTCAGCCTGAAGAGAGTCATGGAGGACAACAAGGTAAGGTTTTGAAGCCCCCTCCATTCTATGTTTCATTAATCATTGGCAATAAACTAGTACACAATTGCATGATTGATTCTGGGGCAAGTAGTTCTGTCATGCCTAAGCAAATAGCTGATCAGCTGGGTCTCCAATATGAAGTAATATCAAAGGGGGTAGTGTAATTGGATGGGACAGCAGTAGCAATGGTGGGAGTGATTAAAGGTTTGAATCTTACCTTGCATACATGCCCCAATGTTACCATTTTGCAAGATGTGTCAGTGATAGATTTGCCACCACTCTTTGCCCTATGTTTATCAAGGGATTTCACAGCTAGAATTAGAGGCTACTTATCTGCTGATTGGTCACACATGTTGTTCAGAACAAGATATGGTACTAAGGCCACAATCAGATCTGAACCAATTACAAACTTTCATATTGAGCCTCATACTCTAAGCCAAATCAATGCCAACTGTTCAACATTTGATCAAGAAGATTATCCAAGAACAGATGAAGCTGACACCAAAGTTGGAAGCATCACAGATTTGACTCTTGACAAATGGGCAAGCAAGGTACATGCTTTTGATCCCTACCAAGAAATAGAAGAATCTGAGCTAGGAGTCTATTGCATACATGAAGAAAACCACTATTCCTAGCATCACCAAACTAGACCATAAGGATGACAATGAGGTATGGAAATTATTTTTCGATGGATCAAGGAGTAGGCAAGGCGCAGGAGGAGGAGCTATGCTTGTTTCACCTCAAGGCATCAAATATTATTTAGCTTTCCGTTTCCAGTTTTCCTGTTCAAACAACACAGCTGAATATGAGGCCTTGATTCACAGACTTCATTGGGCCAGGAAAAAGGGCATAAAGAACTTGCAGGTGTTCGGGGATAGCGAGCTGATCGTCAATCAAGTCAGGGGACAACATGCTACAAAGAATGACCTGCTGAAGAACTATAAGAACAGGGTGTGGGACGTCATTGAGGATTTCGAAGCTTTCAATATCGTGTCCATACCCAGGAAGGAAAATGAAGCAACAGATAGGCTTGCAGCAGTTGAAGCAACGTTTGATGTGGTTGAAAACATCGAAAGGGAAAAAATGCAACCACATATCCATGTGATTGTGCGGCCAGCAGCTTCTAGATAATAACACAAGTGGGCAGTGTTTGAGAACGATCAACAGATCATCAATTTCTTACAAGAAGAGGCCGAATTCTCAGCTAGGAATCAGGATAGACTAGAGCAGCAGTATGGGGATCAAGTAGTACAGCTGCGGACAAACAAGCTCCCCAAGGGTTTAGTAACATTGGAGTCTATCTTCAACCCTAACGACTAGTTCCGTAAGGAAAAGGCTAACATACAGGTCAAGAGAGAATATTCAGAGCCAATTCCAGTTGGGGAAGGCAAAGCACTTCAAATTGGAAAAGTGGCCACTGAGCAGGAGAAATTAGATTTCATACAACTTTGCTAAGAATTTCCGGATGTCTTCGCTTGGAGCTATGAAGACTTAAGAGGTTTCGATCTGAAGTTGGCACAACATACCATAGAATTGGATCCAGATGCTAAGCCCATCAGGTAGAAGCAGAGACTAGTCAACCCTCACATTGAGCCTCTAATGAAGAAAATTTAAGCAAGCTAATAGAGGCAAGCATTATATTTCGATAAAGCACTCAAGTTGGGTTGTAAACTTGGTTCCGCATGCAAAAGAAGAGCGGAGAAATCAGGTTGTGTGTGGACTTCTGAGACCTAAACAAGGCATCTCTTAAAGACCATTACCCGCTTCCTTCAATGGAACAAATATTACAAGTGGTATCCGGTTCGGAGAGATTCTCTCTCTTAGATGGCTACTCAGGGTATAACCAGGTAATGGTGAAGGAAGATGACCAGTTCAAGATGGCTTTCACCACTAAATGGGGCACATATGCCTACAAGAAGATGCCATTTGGCCTATCAAATGCTGGAGCCACTTTCCAAAGGGAAATGGATATGGCATTCAAGGGGTTGATCAATAAAATAGTTCTGATATATCTTGATGACATCACTTTATTCTACAAAATGCAAAGGATCACCTCTTTCATCCGAGATAGGTATTTCGAGGTGTAGAAGATTTGGGGTATCATTGAATCCCAAAAATGTATATTCCTGGCTCATGAAGGAAAACTTCTAGGCCATATTGTTTCAAAGGAGGGATTGATGATTGACCCAGAATGAGTTGAAGCAATTCAAGTGTTGCCATTGCCAAGTCATAAGAAGGCTCTTCAAAGCTTCTTAGGAAGGATCAATTTTGTCCGCAGGTTTGTTCCAAACTTTGTAGCTCTCGTAAAGCCAATAACACTGATGTTTAAGAAGAGCATGGCATTTAAGTGGACATCTGAAGGCAAGGAAAGTTTTGAGGCAATAAACTCGTCAATCCAGGACTTCTCCAAGGATTTCATGTTATATGCCTTTGGTGGTGGAGACACAATTTTTGCAATCTTGGCGCAACAAAACAAAGAAGGATTAGAATAACCAGCTTGCTTTCTTCACTCAAGGATTGGAGGAATACGAAACTAGGTACTCTTTCATTGAAAAGCATGTCCTTGCAGTGATTAGAAGCTTAAAGAAATTCAAGCACCTAGTCTCAAACAACAAGATCCAATTATTGGTCTCTCATGCGGAGTCAAGGAATTCCTTCTAAACAAGGATCTGAATGAGAAACGTGCAGGGATGGATAACTTGTGTCATGGAATATGACATCGAGATTAAGGTCACCAAACTAGTACGTGGGAAGGGACTATGTGAACAACTAGCTTTGAGTCGGCAAGTCGAAACAAGTGATGAAAAGAGACCGCCTTGCACTGCAGATGGTCAAGAAAAAGAAAATGATGATGTGGCCACTCCTTGTTGGACTCATAATATGATACACTTCCTACAGACAGGCCTATGCCCTCCAGAAATGAGTAAAGCAAAGAGGAGATACTTTAGATTACAAGCTATTCCATATGTGCTTGTTGATGGTGTTTTGTTCAAGAAAGACATCAATGGAGTTCTATTGAGGTGTATTGAGACAGGTCAAATTGAGAGGGTGTTACGAGATTTTCATGATGGAGATTTTGGAGGACATTTCACCCCACGAGTAACAGCTCTCAAGATAATGAAGGCAGGATATTATTGGCCGACAATCTTCAGTGACTGCTATACATGGATAAGAAAGTGTAAGAAATGTGCACTCTTCACAAGCAAAGAAAGACTAGCAGCACTTCCATTGCACCCGATTTTGGTTGACCAACCATTTATGCAATGGGGATTGGACTTCATTGGGGTTATAAATCCTAACTCAAGCCAAGGCCACAAGTGGATTCTCATGGCAACGGACTATTTTATCAAGTGGACCGAAGCAGTAGTGCTCAAAGAGGCAAATGAGTCTAACATACTAGACTTTTATGAAGGAATAGTGACCATGTTTGGTGTGCCGGCCACTATCATATCAGAAAATGCATTGGCATTCATAGGTTCCAAGATTATAGAATGGGCTGTCAAGAATGGAATCTATTTGAGCACCTCTTCAAATTATTACCCGCAGGGTAATAGAAAAACAGAGTCCATGAACAAGAATTTGCTAAGAATCATTAGAAGGAATCTGGATGAAAACCAAAGGACATTGCATACCAAGATAAAATCAGCATTATGGGCTGACAGGATAATGCCAAAGAGGTCTACAGGTAGTTCTCCCTACAAATTGGTCTATGGGAAAGAGGCGGTATTGCCTATATCATTAGAATTACCAGCATTGGAGCTCATGAAGCAGTTGGAGTTGTCTGAGTTTGAACCAATGGAGGCCAGGTATGCAGAGTTGATAGAATTGGAAGAAATAAGAGAACATGTAGTTCTGATGATTGAAAAGGATCAGGCCTTAGTAAAAAGATGGTTTGATAAGAAGGCAAGAGCAAAGACCTTCTAGGAGGGGGACCTAGTTCTGAAATGGGATGCAGATCGGGCAAAACCAGGAAGGCATTCCAAGTTTGATGCCATTTGGAGTGGCCCCTACATGGTCACGAGATGTAAAAGTAGTAATGCCTTCCAATTGTCTACATTGGATGGAGAAGAACTCCCGATTCCGGTTAACGGAATCTATCTTAAACATTGCTACTAAAAGGAAAAGGTTTACCCTTGTAAATATTAGATTAGTTTTCAATTCCTCTAAGTGTGTATGCACATTGTCTTGTTGTAGTTAGGTTTCAATTTCCCTAAGTGATCTGGCATAGGTTTTGTCTGCTCTCGTGTTATTTTCTACAGCTTCGTAGTCTTGTCGAGAGAAGAAGTTGTGGTATTAGGCTTGGGATCGATATATCGTGTTAGTTTCGTGTTATTGCTTATGACTCCATGCCCAATGGATTGCTAAAAGGCCACTGATCTTCTACCTAGTAGGCAGGTGATCCCGTTGAGTCACCAAATTGTTGTATATATCTTCCCCGAGTAGATATACACAAACGGAAAAATATGGAAATCAAAGAAACTTGGACCCCGACATTTATTGAGTCGCCCGCAGGTGAAGGGCACATGAAAATGGATGTCGACATGAAAATATATGCACCAAGGCATAGGTTAAGGGTGCATGAAAATGGATGTTGACATGAAAATATATGTGCCAAGGCACAGGTTAAGGGCGCATGAAAATGGATGTCGACATGAAAATATATGCGCCAAGGTGCAGTTAAGGGTGCATGAAAATGGATGTCGACATGAAAATATATGCACCAAGGCACAGGTTAAGGGCGCATGAAAATGGATGTTGACATGAAAATATATGCGCCAAGGCGCAGGTTAAGGGTGCATGAAAACAGATGTCGACATGAAAATATATGCGCTAAGGCACAGGTTAAGGGCACATGAAAATGGATGTCGACATGAAAATATATGCGCCAAGGCGCAGGTTAAGGGCACATGAAAATGGATGTCGACATGAAAAATATGTGCCTTGGTGCACATAAGGGTATGTCGACATAAGGATGGATGTGCCAAGGTGCACCTTCAGGAGGCGCAACATTTTGAGCGCTGACAGGAAGCAGACCCTGGCGCAGATATTCAGATGGCCATAACTTTTGACAGGGAGCTCAGATTCATGCAAGGTTGGACTTTTCAGAAATATTACGAGGTCCTCTATCTAACTACAACTAGATATATTTAATTGGGTGAGAAAAAATTCTTAAAAATTCAAAATACAGTTCACCACTTTTGGGGTCGCTAAGGTTCTCACCTACCACCATAATGAGATGAATTAAATGCAACCTAGAGGTGGTTGGGGTAGTTTTGGATTTCCTCTCTCTTCCCTATCTCATTCTTCCTATAAATTTTAAGGAGGGGCTTCTTTCTAAAGGTTGGACATTTTTGTTTTGCCCCTCCCTTCTTCTCTTTGGTAGGTGAACTTGTGGAGTTCAAACCTCCCATTTGAAACTGTAATGCAACTTTGCCTCTTGGCATTTACAGTGTGTCAGATCAATCTTTGGAGAAAATTAATGCATGTCTGTGGATGATTCTCAACCCTCTCTAGTGTTCATTTACATCCTCCTAATCTTTCATTGTGAATTTGGTTATCTGGGCATGATCTTGCATTGCGTTTTTATGGTTTGTGTTTATTGGCAAGACAGGTGTTCTTCATTCCTCGCATCACCTTTGTAGTTTAGGTTTTATTTTTATGCATCTTCTACCCTATCTCCTTGGAAATTTAGGTTAGGTTTTGAGTAAACCCTCTACATTTTTTATGTGAGCATCCGAACAGGAGGAATAGGAACCGCCTTCATCCAGAGCTTTTTTGATTTCGCAAGGTCCCACACTTGGGAAAAGCTCCATGTTATGCAATCACACCGAGAGTTTCAACCCATCAAGTTACAGGCATTCGGGGGTCTGTGATTTTCCATCAATAGGCCTTTCTATCAAAGGTCTTCTTGGTCAAAGCTTTATCCTTTTCCATTACTTGGGATGCCTCATTTCTGATTTCTTGGAGCTCCATCAATTTTGCATACCTAACCTCCATGGGCCGAAACTCCAACAACTCCAACTGCTTCATGAGTTCCAATGTTGAAAACTCAAGTGACATGGGAAAAAATTCCTCTCTTCCATAAACAAGCTTGAATGGAGAATTACCTATAGATCTCTTGGGGGTTATCCTATCATCCCACAAGGCTGATTTCAATTTAGTATGCCAAGACCTTTGATTTTCATCAAGAGTCCTCTTGATGATCCTTAACAAGTTCTTGTTTGTAGATTCAGCTTGCCCATTACCCTAAGGATAATAATTTGATGAAGTGTTTAGGTAGATCCCATTCTTGACAGCCCATTCAGTTACCTTGGATCCAATGAATGCCAATGCATTATCTGATATCATTGTAGTGGGTATGCCAAATCTGGCTGATATCCCTTCATAGAAGTCTAGGATGCTAGATTCATTTGCTTCCTTGAGTGCTACTGCCTCAGTCCACTTGGTGAAGTAATATTTTGCTGTTAGAATCCACTTGTGTCCTTGGCTTGAATTTGGGTTAATAAATCCAATGAAGTCCAAACCCCATTGCATGAATGGTTGGTCAACTAAAATTGGATGTAATGGAAGGGTGGCTAGTCTCTCGTTACTTATGAAGAATGCACAATTCTTGCACCTCTTGATCCATACATAACAACACTTTGAAAATATTGGGCCAATAATAGCCAGCCCTCATGATCTTGAGAGCTATCACTCTTGGTGTAAAATGACCTCCACTGATCCACCATGGAAATCTTCTAACACTCGTGAATCTGATTTGTACCAATGCATCTCAAAGAAGACCTCATTCACATCCCTTTTGAACAAAACACCATCAACAGGGGCATATGGGACAGCCTGTAATATGAAGTGTCTCCTTTTTCTTTTTTTCATCTTTGGAGGGTATAGTCCTATGTGTAGGAAGTGCATTATGTCTTGGGTCCAGCAAGGAGTGAGGACACCATCATTTTCTTCTTGAGTTCTCCTTGTTCATGGTTGTCTTGCAACTCCAAAACAACCTCTTCCTCACTATATGCTTATGTTTGTTTGTTCAAGACTAGCTTCTCACACAATCATTTTTTGCTAACCAACTTGGTGACTTTCATCTCAATGTCATATTCCATGACACAAGTAATCCACCATGCTCTCTTTTCATTTAGGTCTTTACCGAGGAGAAAGTATTTAACTCCCACATGAGAAACCAACAGCTTAAACCTTATTATTTGAAACTAGATGCTTAAATTTCTTCAAGCTCCTAATCATTGCAAGAACATGCTTCTCAATGAAGGCATATCTCACCTCATAGTCCTCAAGGCTTTGAATGAAGAAAGTAAGTGGCTTCTTATCATTGTCTTCGCTCTTGTACCAAAATTGCGAAATAGTATCATCACCTCCAAATGCATAGAGGATGAAATCCTTGGATAAATTTGTGTTAATGAGGGTTAGAGCTTGTGAGATAGCTTCTTTGATTGCTTCAAAATTTCCTTGCCCTCTACTGTCCATTTTAAAGCCATTCTTTTCCTTAACATCTTGGTGATAGGCTTGACAAGGGCTGCAAAATTTGGGACAAACGTTCGAACAAAATTTATCCTTCCCAAGAAAATTTGAAGGGATTTCTTATGGCTTGGTAATGAAAGTGCTCTTATGGCTTCAAATATTTCTGGATCAATAGCTAATCCTTCTTTGGAGACAATATGGCCAAGGATATTTTCTTCATGAGCTAGAAAAATACACTTTTTGGGATTCAAAGATACCCAAAATCTTCTACACCTTTGGAACACTTGTCTCAAATGAAAGAGATGGTCTCTACATTTTTGAAAAAATAGTGATATCATCTAGATATATCAGCACCATTTTGTTAATCAAATCCTTGAACGCCATGTCCATTGCCCTTTGGAATGTAGCTCTAGCGTTGGATAGCCCAAATGACATTTTTATATATGCATAAGTCCCCCATTTGGTTGTGAAGGTTGTCTTGAACTGATCCTCTTCCTTCACCATGATCTGATTGTACCCTAAATAGCCATCAAGCAATGAAAACCTTTCAGATCCAGAAATAACTTATAAAATCTGCTCCATACAAGGAAGTGGGTAATGATCCTTGAGAGATGCTCTATTCAAATCTCTAAAGTCAAGACACAATCTGATCTCTCCACTCTTCTTTCTAACTGGAACCAAGTTGGCTACCCAACTAGAATGCTTGATAGGAAATATGATACTTGCCTCTATCAACTTATTCAATTATTTTCTCATAAGAGGCTCCATGTGTGGATTGACCGCCTTTATTTTTTCCCCGATGGGTTTAGCACTTGTGTCCAATTCAATAGTGTGTTAAGCTAACTTGGGATTGAAGCCTTTCAAATCTTCATAGCTCCAAGAAAACACATCTTCAATCATGATGTACATCTTTCTTATTGATTAATTCAAGTCATTATATAATATGTACATCAAGAAAAAAAGAAAACACAAGCAAGCCTTTCAAATCTTCATATAATATGTACATCTTTCTTATTGAGTAATTAAAGTCATTATATTGTAATGTATTGAGAATTATGGATTATGATGGATTTCCATAAATGGTATTTTAGCTCTCCTATTTTGTGAATCTAATGTGGTGTGTTATTACCATCCGAGATCACAGATTCAAACAATATTCTTATCATTCCTTTCTTGGTATCGAGTGGTAGATGATGTAGACATCCATATGTAAGTTTTTTTCAAGCAAGAGTTTATTTATTTTTATATATATTTTAATTTGTTAGCACTTTATTGCAGCTTGCATTTTTACTCAAAATGTAAGGCTCATTAGATTCGTAGGTGGCGAAACCTCATAAATAAGTGTAAACTTGGCCACTAAAGGAGATAGTTTATTTTTAAATTTTTTTTTTTTTACAGAGGTATACACAGACACATATTGATTTGTTTCCAAGATTGTGCTAGGGAAGAAAATTTTCTTGGGGAAGTAGAAAATCTAGAAAAATGGTTTTTGGGTTTTTTTCTTTCACTTTGCAATATTCCTATTTGGAAAGAATCTTTGCATCGTACAAATTTTGTCTAGGGAAATCCTTACCAAAGAAGTAGAATATCCGGAAAAATGGTTTCTAGGTTTTTCTAAGTTCTTTTCATTCCGTAATGGGTGTTTTTCTTCCGCTTCTCAGATTTTTTGTTTCACGAGGGATTGGAAATCTTACATTTTTGTGCCGAGGAAGATATTTGTTCCGAAAAAATAAAACAAAGTCCGGAAAATGTCGAGAAAATGGTTTATGTATTTTTTTGATCCTTAATGTTTTTTTTTTCCAATTTGTAGAGTTCTTATGTGGAGAGGATTTGAGATTATATATCCATTTAGACATGTGTAAATGTGAGGCAAAAATATTAAAAAAACCATTTATGGGTTTTTCACAATTTTCTGCGTTTGATAATGGGTTTTTTCTTCAACTTTCGCAACATTCGTATTTGGCAAGAATCTGAGCATCTTACAAAATTTTCCTGGGGAAATCCTTACCAAGGAAGTATAAAATCCATAAAAATGGTTTCTAGGTTTTTCTAATTTTTTTGATTCAAGAATGGGTTTTTTTCTTCCGCTTCTCGAGTTTCTATTTCACGTGGAATTGGAAATCTTAAATTTTCATGCCGAGGAAGAAATTTGTGCCAAGGAAATAAAACAAAGACCAAATAATGTCGAAAAATGGTTTCTGGGTTTTTTGTAATCCTTAATAATTCTTTTCTTCTAATTTGTAGAGTTCTTACGTGCAGAGTATATGAATATTGATAGATCCATTTAGACATCTCGTGTCCTGGGAGGCGAAAAATCAAAAAAACTATTTCTCGGGGTTTTTAGGGTTTTTGCATTTGGTAATGGGTTTTTCTTTAGCTTTGCAGAGTTCTTGTATTTCAAGGATTTAAGAATGTGTCAATGATTCGGGATTTTAGAAATCCATGTTAGAGAGATAAAAAATATCGAAAACCATTTCTCGGGTTTTTTGCAATTTTTACATTTGAGACCGGTTTTTTTCTCTTCTTCCATTTCTAGATATATAATTAGAATTTTTTCCGAAAATAAATTGAAGACTCATAGGCATTTTATTTATTTAAGCAAAAATTTGATATATTTTTATCTTTTGATTGGTAACTTAAATTTGAGTGTCGTTTGTTTCAAAAGTGCTTTTTTGTCGTTCTTGTTCCATCGGAACAATTTATTGTGAGAAAAAAACTAAAAATTTAAGATGTCATATTTGTAGCACACACTTAATTATAAAGTGCCACCATTTATATCTCTCTAGTTTTTTCTATATATTTTAGATATGTCTTTTTGACACATTTTTGGCATGTTGATAGTCTCTCTTGTGGTGAAGATATTCTGGTGAAACCTAGTGTTATTTTTTTAATGTTTAAGTAGTTGATTTTGGGTAACTCATACAAATATATGGTGTCACTCTACCCATTCTACAATATGGGAGGATGTGGTGTTGATCATCGCTTCTTCAGTTTCATTTCATTACCTTATTACCTTTAGATTTTCTTAAATCATGACACTCCTATTTATTTGGATCTCGTGTCCTTGCATTATTTCCTTGGGTATTATTGTTGGATTTTGGCACACTTATTTATAGCAATTGATCTTGCTTCTTCATGTTTTGTGTTCTCTCCTTGCTACCTTGGCTTTTCTTTGATCGTGGAACTCTAATTTATTTAGATCGCATGTCCTTAGCTTGTTTTCTAGATTTTTCTTGGATCATGGCACACATATTTGTAGCATTTGATCAAATTATGTTTGGTGTTTTTTTACACTTTCGACATCACTCCATTGATAGTATCCTTACATAGAGCTATTCTAGTGAAGTCCAAAGTTAGTTGTGTTGAGTTTTTGATCATGCAAAGGATTTAGACCATAGTGCACACCAAACTTCTTCAACATTTTACAAATTTTTGAGCCGAACTTTTGGGATATCTTGCAGTGGGATTTTTCTCTCTCTAGTTTGTTATTACTAGTTTTAGGTACCTTACACTACACTTTTTGGATTATCTTTATTAGGGGTAAGTGCAGCAAGTTGGTGGACAAAAAAGGGGTCATAAGTGGATGTCATATTGTAAAAAAAAGTAAAATCTCAACTTATAGGGATTATTAGCAATATGCACACTCAAAATTAGAAAAATTATATAAATATGAATCATAGCATCCAAAATCTAGTTTCTAAACTAATTTTTTTAAAAAATAGACAAGTTTAGCTATATTAAACACTTAAAATTATATGACTTGGTTTTTTAAAAAAACCTATAAGATTGTAGTCTGTTTGCCCGCGATTTGGATGACTAAATCTTTTTTTTCATTTGGTGAAAAGTTAGATGTAGTTGTCTATCTTGGGATGGATTTTATTTTGTATTTTTACGAGAAATATTTTTTTAATGATTTTTTCCATGAAAGTGGTTTGAAAATATTTAGAAAATAGAGCACTTTCCATTTCCCATCATAACTATATCAAAAATATTGAAATATTTTTTTAACGTGTATAGAATTTCTCCATGTTTGGGATGGTATAAGTTTTATCACATTTTGATAATCGAAACAAAAGTTGTAGTCTTAAACATAGACATGAACATTCATGGGAAAAAATGTCTTAAAGATCTATTGTTAGTAAAAAATTATAAAATGATATTTATCTTATTCTATTCACTTTAAAATCAATATTTCTATGAAGCTAATAGTCTCCCTTATGCGATGGCACCATTTTTGTTAAATTTTTTTAGTTTTTTAGCATGGTTTAAGTCTGTGGAAGAGAAAATTTGATGTTTTTTTTACCTTTTAAACTTCATAATGAACTTCCATAGCTTTGGTTGGCAAAACAAAGATTTACCAAGCCTTAGGGTTGGATTTGATGATACAGATAGAACCACGATCACGGTTTATAAACCGCAATCATAGGTTTTATAACAAGAACCGCGATCGCGCTTTATAAACCGCGAGCAAGATTTCAGCTCATAAATCATATTTACACACATCCCAATGTTCTAATTACCATGTGATTTTTACTATTTGAATTTACCGTTTAATTACTACAAATTTGTCATTTTCGCATGTTTTTCTTATCACTAGAAACAAAACATCATGGGAGACAAGAAATGAAGTCAAAAAAGGAAGTCATTAAGTAAAAAACACCAAATGAATTAGAGGCAAACATATTTCAAAATGCTAAGTGAATACAGAATATTCATGAATCAAGAAGATGTTCATCTTCAACCCATACTATCAAGCAATGAGGAACTAGGTAATGTTTCCATCGAATGTTGAAGTTGAATTAAATACTTGTGATGAAGATGTTTTTATCGTTAATGTTGAAGAAGAATTAAATACTTATGATGTAGAAAATGTTGAAATTGAAGGAGACAATGAAAATGTGAATAAGGAAATTCCGGTTGAAATCAGTAGATAAGAAAAATTTGACAAAAACACCTCCTAAGATTTTTCGTAAGAAACCTAATTATTTTATTGAAATTTTTGAAAACATTTTGAAACCAATATTTGAAAAACTTTTTAAATAGAAAATTAGAAGAAAAGCCATTGAAGTTTGAGATAATTTTTTTGAAATTTTAAATGATTCCCAAAGATGTCAATTATTGGTTAGTTTGATGAAATTTATTAAAATAAGAACTAATTTAAACACCTTAGGATTGACAACATCTAATATACGTGGTGAAACCTCTAAATTTTTTGAAAACCTTCATGATGCATATCACACTTTGTTGGTGTCAAGAGATGCACTAGGGATAATAATATTTTACGTCATGTACTTGCTACTAGTGTTGTAAGTGAATCAATAAAAACAACATTTGATTACGAAAACAAGTTGAATGTTGTAATTTAATTGAAAAACTCTAATGAAACCAATTGAAAGATGTAATATCCTTCAATCACTCAATAACACCAATTTTTGGGCATTTTCTGCTAGAGCACCGCGTAAGGACAAAGATAATTATGATTCTATAAGAGAAGTTGCTATTCAATTTTGGCATGATAACACTAGAGTATCACCTAATACAAGAGATGTTGTAAAATAGAGAGTTGGTTCTACTAATCATGAACCACAGCCAAAGAATTTCTTAGATATGAATCAAACTCAATTTTTTCATATGTTTGAACAAGAGCATCTAGAAATTAAAATTAATCAATGTTTTTTTAAAATTTTGAAACCATTCTATGTGAAAATCAACCATGCTTGCACCACTTGTTATAAGAAACATGTTGAATTTGTGATGCATTATGCTAATTTTTTACACATTCATTCTAATTTTCATTTTGAAACTATGTTATTGGAATGTGGTGTTCAAGTTCCACCTATATCTTCCAGGGATTTCATTCCTACGATATTTTGTGAAAAAGAAGTTGGACAATTTTTATATAGTCAGGATTGTTTAGATGGAAGTTGTGGTATATGTGACAGATTACCTAAATTGGAAAGTTACATCCATGAGAAAATTTAAGGTGCAATAAGACATAATTTAGTTGAGTTTGATAAATATAAATCAGTTGCATACTAGTTGAAAGATGGAAAAGAGTCTAAACAGTGTGAGCTAGTTATAGAACATATGCTTGTTTTTCAATTAATGAGAAAATTTAAGGATGAAAATTTTTATGAGTATGCTAGACATACACACGAGCTCGATGGTTGGATGAACAACTAAAGATATGCAAAGACACATTTCTTATTGGTATTATTGTTTTAGTGGTTGATTTTTCAGAGAGTTATACATTGCAATAAAAATGGAGGTTCAATCACAATATTACAACTCAGTACAAGTTGCCATTTTTGTGCATATAGAATTTATACATTCTCCTGATAGTACAAAGAATGATTGAAATTTTTTAAGAGAGTACCACTTTTATATCAATGATGATCATACTCATTCTACTAAATTTGTGCAAGGGTGTTTCCAGTTATTTTATGGAAACTTGTCTGATAGGGATATCCATTTCAAACAAAATTATATATGGTCAGATAATTACACGTCTCAGTTTAAGAATGAACAAATGTTTTATTGGATGAGAAAGATGCATGTTAAGATGGTTGTGAAACATGTTTGGAGTTTCACTGAGGCTAGACATGGAAAAGGAGAGCATGACGGTGCAGTGCATGTGTGAAAAGAGCTCTTGCAAGAGAATAATTGAAGTACAAATATGGTGCTAAATTGAAAGATGCAAAGAGCATAGTGGAATGGTGTATTGAAAACATGGCCCAAGGTTCTCAAGAAAATTCCACAGTTCACAAATATTTTTGGTTGTTAGAGGAACAAAAAATTGCTAACTACGAGTATTGTATGGCACTCACTGGGTCCAAAGTGATATGCACTCCTTTTTTAGCTCAGAAACTACTTCATGGGCCACATGGACAAGAAATTTGACATTTTTTTGTGCATATTGTATTGAATTTGTCACTACTGAGTGTGATTCACAAAAATGGGTGGATGGATGGATTTGTAGGCCTCTAACTTCACTTCCTAGTTATCACCTCCATAAGTATTATGACTTGTTTTTGTAGATAAAGTTGCAACATCCAAGGACTTTGAATTTTTTTTGATTTTGGTGTGACAAGGTATTTATGGTTATTTACAATTTTTGTATTGAATTATGTCCATTGAAATTTTAATATGTACAATTTAAATTTGACTTGAAACCTTTATTTTTTAGGACATGTGTTTGCATAGTTATTGCATATTATAATGGATTTCTATATATGGTATTTTAGATCTCTTGTTTTACAAATCTAATGTGGAGTGCTATTATTATATGATATTGTGGCTTGAAACAATCTTCTTATCATTCCTTTCATGGTATCGAGTGGTAGATGATGTAGACATTCACCTATACGTTTTTTACAAGCAAGAGTTTATTTGTTTTCATATATTTTGGAATGTGTTAGCACTTTGTTACAACTTCCATTTTTACTCAAAATAGAGGGATCTGTTGGATTCAGAAGGCAAAAAACCCCATAAACAAGTGTAAACTTAGAAATTGAAGGAGATAGTTTATTTTTGAGTTTTTTTGGTTTTACAGAGGCAGACATAGACACATAAAAATTTGTTTTTTAATTTTGTGCAAAGGAAGAAATTTTTCCTGGGGAAGTAGAAAATCTAGAAAAATGGTTTCTGGGGTTTTCACCTTCCGTACTAGATTTTTTATTTTTCTTTTCAACATTCCTATTTGGTGAGAATATTTTCATCTTATGAATTTTTCTCGGAAAATCCTTATTGAGGAAGTAGAAAATCCATAAAAATGGTTTCTAGTTTTTCCGAGTTTTTACATTCAGTAATGGGTTTTTATCTTTTGTTTCTTAGAGTTTTTGTTTCAAGGGGAATTAGAAATCTTACATTTTTGTGCTAGGGGAAGAAATTTGTAATGAAAATATAAAAGAAAGTCTAGAAAATGTTTGAAAATGGTTTATGGGTTTTTGTAATCCTTAATGATTTTTTTGTCCAATTTTGAGAGTTCTTTGTGTGGAGAGGATTTGAAGATTTATAGATCCATTTAGACATTTGTGTCGAGAGGTAGAAAATATGAAAAAAACTATTTCGGGTTTTTTGCATTCGATAATGGGTTTTTTTCTTTGGCTTTGCAAAGTTCTTGTGTGGTGAGGATTTGAGAATGTGTCGATGATTTGAGGATTACGTAAATCTGTGCAAAGATTATAGAAAAACCATTTCCAGATTTTTCATGTTTAGTACTCGGATTTTTCTTCTTCTTTTATTTTGAATATATGCAACTAGAAAATGCATTCCAAAAATAAATCAAGATCACAGAGCATGTTATTTATTTAAGAACAAACTTGATAAATTTGTATCTTTTGATTAGTAACTTGGATTTGAGTGTCGTTTGTTTCAAAAGTGCTTATTTTTTCATGTTTGTTTTGCTAGAACTATTTACTTAGACAAATAAACTAAAAATTTAAAATTTCATATTTGTAACATGCACTTAGATATAAAGTTCCACCATTTATATCTTTCTTGTTTGTTGAGATATTTTAGATATGTTTCTTTGACACTTTTTGGCATGTTGATAGTATCTCTTGTAGGGGAGCTATTCTAGTGAATCCCAATGTTAATTTTTCATTGTTCGAGTAGTTGATTTTGGGAAATTATATAGATATGTGATGTCACTCTACCCATTCAAAGATTATGGGAGGGTGTGGTGTTGATACTCCTTCAGGTTTTGTGTCCTTGCCTTGTTACATTTGGCTTTTATTGGATTATGACACTCCTATTTATTTGGATCTTGTGTCCTTGCCTTATTTCCTTTGTTATTGTTCTTAGATTGTGGCACACCTATTTATAGTAGTTGATCTTTCTTCTTCGGGTTTTGTGTCCTTGTCTTATTACCTTGGATTTTTTTGGATTGTGCCACTCTAATTTATTTGGATCTCATGTAATTACCTTGTTGTCTTAGTTTTTCTTGGATCGTGGCACACATATTTGTAGTTGTTGATCAAATTATGTTTTGTGTTTTTTTCACTTTTGACATCACTCCATTTACATTCTCGTTGCATGGAGCTATTCTGGTGAAGCCGAGTGTGAGTTATTTTTGAGTTTTGTGATTGAGTAGTGGATTCAGACCACAATGCACACCAAAATTATTCAACATTGTAAGAGTTTTTGGAGGTGAGATTCTTGGGACACGCATGAGTTTCTTCAGCAGTTTCCCTTTTTCCCAATAATTATATGTGAGTACCTCATTAGGTCTTGTTGCTGGGACACACCTTCTTTTTCCGCCAACCTAAGATATTATTACTGGGGTGATAGTGCATATTATTATTTATCATTTTTTTGTTTCTCATGATAATTATTAAAAAAATTAGCCCTACACTTTTTGGGTTAGATTACTTAGGTGTACTACTTACGTGAAATTAACTTACTAGTTATGTGGAGTTAACTTACTAGTCTTATGAAGTTAACTTAACTACTAAATCACGCTTAGTAGGAGTTTTTCACAACTAATTTAGGTTGTAGTTACACTTATCTCCTCCTATATGTACATATTTCTTGTTGAGTAATTCAAGATATTGTATTGTAATGTATTGAGTATTATAGATAATGATGGATTTCCATATATGGTATTTTCGCTCTTATGTTTTACAAATTTAATGTGGTGTAATATTATCATCTCGAGATCATGACTTAAAACAATATTATTCTTGTTCCTTTCATGGTATCAGAGAGGTAGATGATATAGACATCCATTTGTAAGGTTTTTGTAACCAAGAGTTTATTTATTTTCATATATTTTTGAATTTGTTAACACTTTGTTGTAGCTTCCATTTTTACTCAAAACGGAGGGCTCTGTTGGATTCGAAAGGCGGAAAAACCCTAGAAACAAGTGTAATATTTTCTGTTGAAGGAGACAATTTTTTTTTTTCAGAGCCAGACACAAACACGTATAGATTCATTTGGAAGTTCACTTCAGGGAGGAAATTTTTCCTGGAAGTAAAAACCGAAAAAAATGGGTTTTGGGTTTTTCTTGGTTTTTCACCTTAAGTATTGGGTTTTTTTCTCTCACTTTGCAAAATTCCTATTTGGTGAGAATTTTTACATATTAAATTTTTTTCTTGGGGAAATCCTTACCAGGGAGGTATAAAATCTAGAAAAATGGTTTCTGGGTTTTTCTGAGTTTTTTGCATTCAATAATTAGTTTTTTATTAAAAGAGTTTGTAAGAATCGAATCGGAAATGAGGCACCAAGAAGTAGTTGCACTCCAACGGAATCGTGATAGCTCTAGTGATAGAAAGGAAAAATTAATCAGTAATGGAAGAAATTTCTCAACAAAAACAAATCTTGCATATATAGGAAAGACAACGGAGTGTCTTGGCATACTCATAAATGAATAGAAAAGGGGTACATATAGGGTGCTGAGTAACCCTAGTGCATGACACACATGAAACCCTAAACCTAACCCATGTGAGATGACCCTCCAACATGAGAGGAGGACACATAGGATAACTCACACTAACACCCCCCCTTCATCGAAGCTAGGGTAGTGGTTGTGATGAGTCAGATGGAAGAGGAAGACACTCCTAAACAACTAAGAAAGATGTGCCAATGGGGCCTGGAAACTAAAGGCCTGATAAGGTGCCCATATACAAAAACAATCTTCCTAGAAGAAGAAAAGGACTACATAACCCGAAGAAGATGGGAAGCTGCAGAACACCTCACCCCAAGAAGAGACCATAAGTGAAGAAAATTCATCTCAGTGAAGGGCTTGGTGAATAAATCTGTAATTTGATTAGTTGTCTGAATGTATTGAATGTCGATGATACCATCATGAATAAGCTCCCATATGAAGTGCATATGGATCTCAATGTGCTTTGTCCACTGATGCTGAACTGGATTTCTGTAAATAGAGATAGTGATCATGTTATCATAGTAGATAATGGTAGGCCACCGAAAGTGGATGCCAAACTCTGTCATAATACCCTATAGCCAAATATCTTATGTGGTAGCATAACTGATCCTTTGTATTTTGCCTATGTATATGATATCACAATTACATTCTGCTTCTTGCTAGACCAACTAATAGGACCCGAAATAAGAGAGAAACTGTAGCCAGAAGTAGATTTCTAATGATCTAATTCACCGGCCCAATTAGAATCTTTGAATCTAATCAAGTCAATATCAACCCCTCTATGATAGTGAATGCCATCAGCATAAGTGCCATGAACATAATGAAGGATCCATTTAGCTTCATTCCAATGCAGCTCATGTGGCTCCTGTATGAATCTAGACATGATCCCAACAACATATGATAAATCCAGTCAAGTGCAAGTCAAGTAAATCAAGCTCCCCACAAACTGTCGATAAATAGTACCATCAACCAAAGGAGTAGAGCAATTTGAAACCAACTTAACCCCAGAAAGAAAAGGAGTAGGAGAAGTCTTGCAATCAGACATCTGAAACCGAGCTAGAAAATCAAGAGTATACAAGATTCTCAAGTCAGATTGTGAAATCTGGATCCTAATGAAGTAATGAAGTAGACCTAAGTTAGTCATAGAAAACTTGTTGGCTAAGGTGATCTTCATAGAATCAATAATAGAGGAAGAGTTTCCTGTGATCAACAAGTCATCAACATATAGAACAAGAATGAGTATGGAGTCATCTTGCCATAGAATATAAACATTTGGATTAGAGTGACACCTAGTAAACCCTGATGTAAGTAAGAAGGAGTCCATCTTGGCATACCAAGCCCGAGGGGCTTGTTTAAGGCCATAAAGAGACTTATTTAACTTACAAATGAGGGAGGAATCTTGGACATAACCTGGAGGTTGTTCCATATAGATCTCTTCCTCTAGGTCACCATGAAGGAAGGCACTCTTAACGTCCATTTGATGGACTTTCCATCTGTTTTCTGCGGCAATGGCTAGGGTCAGTCGAATAGAATTCATCTTTGTAACTAGAGAAAAGGTTTCTATATAATCAACCCCAGCTATCTAGGAGAAACCCTTAGCTAATAATCGTGCTTTAAACTTTTCGACGTCTCCATCTACTCCATACTTTGTTCGAACACCCACTTACACCAAATAATTTTTCTTCCTTTCGAAAGAGTGGTGAGATCCCAAGTATCGTTCTTCATGAGAGAGGAATACTCCTCATCCATGGCAGAATCCCACTCAGGAATACCAGAAGCCTCCCGGAAAGACTATGGATCAGAAGTAGAGGCAAAGAAAGAGTGGGGTCTAATGAAATCTAAGCGAGTACGTCTCATATCCAAAGTATCTCCAACTAAATCTCCAACACTTTGCAAAGTTTTCCTAGCCCAAAGGGGACCAGGAGGATTAGGCTCAAAGTCAGAAGTTTCTTCACTTGAGTGAGAAGGGACATATTTCTCATCATCACTACTATCAGAATCAGAAGACTCAAAGGTTTGATGGTCGGGAGGATCCGGAAGAGGAGCACGCTCAACAATATCATCATCTGATGAGTTAGAATCTGAATCAGCGAGCTGAAGAAACTTTATAGTTGGAGAAGTGGAAGTCAAAGAAGACTCATTAAACTTAACACTTCTCTCAATATATAGCTCATGTGAAGTAGGATTCATCAATCGATATCCCTTCATGCCATCAAGATACCCTACAAAGATACAAGGTTTGGATTGTGGTTCCAAGGCCTTGTGTTTCTTCTTGGGGATTTGAGCCATAGCCTTGGATCCAAAGACTCGAAAGTGCTTAACATTAGGCTTACGTCCAAACCAAGCTTCAAAGGGTGTCATCCCTCTTACTGCCTTGTGTAGAACATGATTCTAAATTTAATTTGCACAATTCACTCGCTTCGGCCCAATATTATGGAGGAAGAGACTTGATTGAATCATACAAGTGGCCATCTCCTTCAAAGTATGGTTCTATATTTCTGTGACTCCATTCTACGAAGGGCTATAAGAAACTTTATGCTACAAAGAGATCCCTTCAGAAGTACAGAAATCCATGAACCTATTGTTTACATATTCACCTCCATTATCAGTTTGAAGAACCTTGATAGACCGTTCTGCCTGTTTCTCAGCAAGAGCCTTAAAGTCCTAAAAATGTTCAAAGACTTTAGACTTAAGCTTAAGAAAATATACCCAAGTATATCATGAATAGTCATCAATGAAGGTTAGCACATAAAGATCTCTAGTAAACGAAGGAGAAGGAAATGGACCAGAAACATCGCTGTGAACAATATCTAAAGGACGAGTGGATCTTCAGGCTTTTCCTTTGTCAAAGTTCTTTTCAGGATGCTTTCCAAGGGTACAACCCTCACAAAGACCCTTAGAAAACTTGATGTGAGGCAACCCATTGACCATTTCGTTTTGACTCAATTGTTCAAGGTAGTGATAATTTAGATGTCCAAAACACTCATGCCATAGCTTACTAACCTCATTTGCATGAGTGAGCAAGGTAGTGGGTGTAGAATCAAAAGTAAAGTGGGAGAAGGTGTACAACCGTGAATGGTGATCTGCCTTTCCCTCAGCCATTGTAGTGTCATTGTTAAGCTCACGAATAATCACCGAGTTAGGACCAAATTCCACTCGCATTCCTTCACCAAGGTGAGTAATTTGGTAAACCGATAGGAGATTAGTAGAGAGATCAGGAACACTCAACACTTGGTTAAATGTTCCCCATCCATCTCTACCGATCCACTACTGGAAACCAACACTGTCGTGTCATTACCCATCATGATTTGGGACATTCCACAAGGTTCGATGTTGGAAAACTCAACATGTGAAGAACCCATGTGGTGCGAGGCACCAAAATCTATAATCCATGTCGATGAAGGAGCAACTCGCTACAAGGGATTTTCCTTTCTTCTTATCATTTTTATCATCTTTTGTAGCGAAAGACTCACCTTCGAGTACTTTGTTTTATAGATTTAGGAACACTTATTTTATTCTTCTCAAGTGAATGAGTTAAGTGATCAACTGCTTCTTAAAATAGTGTTTCTCATCATGACCAGACTTCTTGCAATAGTAACACAAATACTTACTTTTCTGTGCCTTAGGCTCAGAAGTTGAAGTGTTTGTGTCATTTTTAGGTTTGGTCTTGGTTTCTTTCTTAGGTTGATCCTTTGTTTCTTTCTTCTTTTCAGTCTTCTTTCCCTTGCTAGTACTTGCTACAAGGGCATGTGACTTGGACTTGAGAGACCCCATTTGAATGAGTTTGTCCTATTCTCAAATGATTTGGGATGAAAAATAGTCAAAGGAGGGCATAGTCCAAGTATCACCCAAAGAAAATTTTGTAGCATAGAAAGTTGACACGAAGATAGAATATTCAGGACCTAGCTTAGAGAGAATCGACAAGATCAGTTGAGAATCTTTCTTTTCTACTTGACATCCTTTTAATAATAATCTAATGTGGATAAATTTTGAGAAGAAAGCTTGTAGGTTTTCAAATTCACTAGGATTTAACCCTAGTAGTTTGTTTTCTAACTCATGCGCTCTCATGTCATCTAGTTGTCCAAACATTGCATCCAAAGATTTTCCACGCAGATTTAGGTGTTTCAGATGCCTCAATGTGGAAGAGAAAGTTAGGAGAAACAAACATGCAAAGAAGACCTAAAGCTTCATCACTACGGTTTAACCACTTAGATTTTTCTCGGTTTGTCATCCTGGTTAGTCTCGGTTCCCCCATGGTGATGCGGAATAACCCTTTACCCCTTAGTTTCATTATTATTTTTGATCTCCATTCAAAAAGTTGAATGGCGTAAGCAAAGGAATTGAAAGTGCATCCATAGTGAGAGAGAAATAAATGCAGAAAAGAAACACAACCACCCAGGACAATAACAACCCCCCTACTTTCAGCACTTTATAGTTTAGTGTGTTGATTACAATCGGGTCCGTGCATGTAGTTTGAAACACTTGGTAACTTGTCTTGCAATTAGCGTAATAACGCACAAGAGAGGAGACCACAACAGTGTTTCGTGGAGCGTAACAAAAAAGGACACCATAAACAAGCACAAGCAAAAATAGAAAGGAGGCGAAAGCCAACCCTGGTTGTGAGAAAAAATGTCTCACGTCGCAAATGGAAACCCCCTTGCTGCAGACTGTGGTGGACGCGCTCACTAGTCGCAAGCAATAATAAGGGTGAAATACAAGGTTTGGGAACTCAAGGAGTTCAGATAGCCTTCAAAAATTCTCGGAAAAGAGCTTGGAAGGCAAGGAGGTGCACGAAGTGTCACTACACACTTGAGCGCACGATTAGAGAAAAAATGCCAATAACACCTAAATTTTAGCGTTTAGAAACGCCCAATGTTACTATTTTAGAGCTATTGAGATTTTTAAAAATGACAAAAGATATGTTTAGATGTCAATAATTTGTAATTAATAAAAATAGATTTAATTAAATTAAATCTAATTAATTACAAAAAAATTAAGATTGAAAAAAATTAGATCTAATTAAGAGCTAAAAAAACTAATTAAATATTTAAATAAGATCTATTAAATGTAATTTAATTTAGATGTATTTAAAGAAAATGATGTATTTAAAAAAACTTATTATAAGTTTTGATTAATAAAAGAAGAAAAAAATTCTATTATTAAAAAGCATACGGTTTTAAAAAGGTAAAAGCTTTTAAAAACTTTTTTAAAAAGGAAGATCTTTTTAAAACTTTAAAAAATCCAAAAACCACGTATGGTTTACCACGAATGGTTTAAAAAATGGAAAGTATTTTGTGAGTTTGCTTTTTAAAAGGCATAGATTTTAAAAGGCATGTTTTTTAAAAACATACCAAAATGAAAACTGTCCACAATTAAAAACACATGTGTTGGTTGGAACTTACCAAAAAAACGTAAATCTTACTTACCAAATAAAAAGATTTTTGGTTGATCTTTTAAAAAAGAATGTATTTGAATGAAAGTTGAAATACTTACCAAAAAACATGACTTACTGAAATTCGTGGCACTTTGAAAAAAAAATGGCAGGGTTTTCGGTGGAGGGGTAGTGTTTAGGAAAAGGTAGTGGTCGCTTGTGTGTAGAGGATTGTATTGTTAGGGCAGCCGTGAGCATGAAAGGGAGTTTGTGTAGGCAGAGTGCATTTTTTGACCTAAACTTGCAACACGAATTTTGACCTGCAACACATAAAATAGTTTGCACAGTCCCTCGGGAATCCACAAAACAACAGTTAGAGGGGCCGTGTGAAAAGATCTTCCACGCATCCATAGGAAAAACAATACAAAGTTCCTCCTCGAGAAACCACAAGAACATATTTTAAACCCGAAAGCTCCAAAAAAATGCAGAGAACCCAAAAGAAATGGGAACTGCAAAAAAAGATCTTAAAAAAATTTGATTTCTATTTGAAAAATTTTATTAAAAAAAGAAGTAATCTCTATTTTGGCTAAAAAGCTAGATTTAGTCAGTAGATAAATAAATGTGGTTGTAAATACCACAAACTTACGAAATGCCTGCACAAGTACAAAAAATAGGCACAAAAACTGATACAAATTTCCGAGAAAGCTTGTTAGAGAGATTAGCAAAATAATTCTAGAAAATAGTGATTGAAAAACTTGCATGCAGAGTAAAAAAATGAAACCAAGAAAGAGTAATCACAACTAAAAAATAACAAGTGCACATTTACTCGATCTCACTCGATACCATGAAATTTTTTTGTGAGAATCGAATCGGAAATGAGGAACCACAAAGTAGTTGCACTCCAACGGAATCATGATAGCTCCAAAGGATAGCAAGGAAAAATTGATCGAAGAATGGAAGAACTTGCTCAACGTAAACAAAGCTTGCAGATATATAGGAAAGACAAGCAGAGTGTCTTGGCATACTTATAAATGAATAGAAAAGGGGTACATATAGGGTGCTAAGTAATCCTAGTGCATAACACACATGAAACCCTAAACCTAACCCATGTGAGATGACCCTCCAACATGAGAGGAGGACACATAAGATAACTAACACTAACATTTTCTTCTATTTTTTAGAGTTTTTGTTCCACAAGGAATTAGAAATCTTAAATGTTTGTTCTAGGGGAATAAATTTGTGCCTATGAAATAAAACAAATTCCTCAAAATGGTTTCTGGTTTTTTTATAATCCTTAATGATTTTTTTCTTCCAATTTCCAAAGTTCTTGTGTGGAAAGGATTTGAAGATTTATAGATCCATTTAGACATCTTAACCGAGGAGGAAAAAAATCGAAAAAAAGCATTTCTAGGTTTTTCACATTCGAGAATGGGTTTTTTTCTTCAAATTTGCAGAGTTTGTATGTGTCGAGGAATTGAGAATGTGCTGATGATTTGAGGATTTCATAAATTTGTGCCAGAGAGGTAGAAAATCTGGAAAAACTATTTCTAGGTTTTTGACATTTGGAATTGGATTTGAGTGTCGTTTGTTTCGAAGTGTTTGTTTTGTTGAGTTTATTCTCAGTGAGAACTATTTATTTTGATAAATAAACTTAAAATTTAAAATGTCATATTTATAACACATACTCAATTATAAAGTGCCACCATTTATATCTCTTTTTTTTGTTAATATATTTTAGATATGTATTTTCGACATTTTTTTAGTGTGTTGACATTCTCTCTTGTGGGGATATATTCTAGTGAAGTCTAGTGTTAGTTTTTAGTGTTTAACTAGTTTATTTTGGAAAAATCATACAAAAATATGGTGTCACTCTACCCATTCATTAGTATGGAAGGGTGTGGTGTTGATATCTTTTGCTTTTTAGGTTTCGTGTCCTTGCTTCGTTACCTTTTCTTTTTATTTGATTATGACACTCTTGGTTATTTTGATCTATTGTCCTCACTTTGTTGCCTTGGTTATTTTTCTTGGATCGTGGCACACCAATTTGTAGCAGCTTGATATTTCTTCTTCAGGTTTTAAGTCCTTACCTTGTCACCTAGGATTTTATTAGATCACCGTACTCCAATTTATTTGGATCTCATGTCCTTGCCTTGTTGTCTTGGTTGTTCTTAGATCATGGCACACATATTTGTAATAATTGATCAAATTATGTTTCATATTTTTTTACACTTTCGATATCACTCCATTGTGATCTCCTTATATGGAGCTATTTTGGTGATGCCCAGTGTCATTTAATTTTTAGTTTTGTGATCGAGTAGTGGATTCAGACCACAGTACACACCAAACTTCATCAGCATTCTACAAGTTTTTGGAGCCGAGGTTTTTGGGATATCTTGTTGCGAGATTTTTCTTTCTCTACTTTGTTATTACTAGTTTTGGGTAACTTATAGTGTCCATTTTTCCCAGTTATTGTAAATGGGTACCTCATCAGGCCTTATTGTTGAGACACACCTTCTTTTCTGTGCACCCAATCTTTGCTTACGGGGGTGTTAGTGTAGGTTATTATTTATCATTTTATTTATTTATTAGGATAATTCTTGCACTTGTATTAGCCTTACACTTGTTCGGTTAGCTTACTTAGGTGTACTAGTTATGTAGAGTTAGCTTCTTAGTTATGTAGAATTAGCTTACTAATCTTGTGGAATTAACTTAACTACCATTATCGCTTAATGGGAGTTCTTCACCACCGGTTTAGGTTGTAGGTACAATTATCTCCTTCTATATTACATCTTTCTTATTGAGTAATTCAAGTCATTGTATTGTAATGTATTGAGCATTATGGATTACGATAAATTTCCATGTATAGTATTTTCTCTTACTTGTTTACAAAATCTAATGTGGTGTGTTATTATCATCTCGAGATTGTGTCTTGAAACAATATTCTTATTTTTCCTTTCATGGTATCGTGAGCGGTAGATGATGTAGACATCTCGTATGTAAGATTTTGAAGCAAGAGTTTATTTATTTTCATATATTTTAGAATTTGTTAGCACTTTGTTGAAGTTTCCAGTTTTACTCAAAACAGAGGGCTCTATTGGATTGAGAACGTGAAAAAACCCTAGAAACAAGTGAAAACTTGACCATTAGAGGAGACAACTTGTTTTGGTTTTGTAAAGGTAGACACATACATGTACATATTTGTTTGGAAGCTTGTGTAAGGGAAGAAATATTTCCCGGGAAATAGGGTTTTTATGGGTTTTTGCCTTTTGCACTAGGTTTTTCTTTCGCTTTGCAATATTCCTATTTTGTGAAAAATTTTGCATCTTATAAATTTTTCCCAGGAAATCCTTACTGGGAAGTAGATAAATCGGAAAAATGGTTTCTAGGTTTTTCTAAATTTTTACATTGGGTAATGGGTGTCTTTTTTCCACTTCTCGAGTTTCTATTTCATGGGGAATTATAAATCTTACATTTTCTTTCCATGGGAAGAAATTTGTCTTGATGAAATAAAAAAGTTTAGAAAACCCTTAAAATGGTTTTTGGGTTTTCCTTGGTTTTTATAATCCTTAATGGTTTCCCCCTCCAATTCACAAAGTTCTTATGTGGAGAGGATTTGAATATTTATCGATCCATTTAGACATCCATACCAAGGAGGTAGAAAGCATGAAAAAACAATTTCTCGGGTTTTTTACGTTCGGTAGAGTGTTTTTTTACATTTGGCAAAGGGTTTTTTCCTTGGACTTTACAGAGTTCATGTGTGTCTAGGATTTGAAAATGTGTCAATGATTTGAGGATTTTAAAGATCTATGCCGAGAGGAAGAAAATATGGAAAAAACTTTTATGGGTTTTTCTAGGTTTTCACGTTCGGTATTGGTTTTTTTCTCTTCTTCCATTTTACGAGATATATAATTATATTTTTTTCTAGAAAATAAATCAAAGATTGCATGGCATTTTATTTATTTAAGCAAAATCTTTATAAATTTGTATATTTTTATTGGTAACTTAGATTTGAGTACTTGTTTGTTTTAAATGTGTTTGTTTTGTCGTGGTTATTCAACTAGAACTATTAATTTTGAGAAATAAACTAAAAATTTAAAATGTCATATTTGTAACACGCACTCAATTATAAGGTTCCACCATTTATATTTCTCTTCTTTGTTGAGATATTTTAGAGCTGTATTTTTGGCACTTTTTGGCATGTTGACAGTCTCTTTTTGTGGGGAACCTCTATTCTAGTGAAGCCCAAAGTTATTTTGTCAATGTTCGACTAGTTGATTTTGGGCAAGTCATACGGATCTATGGTGTCACTCTACCTATTCAAGAGAGTATGGGAGGGTGTGGTTTTGATACTACATCTTCAAGTTTCATGTCCTTGATTTGTTACCTTTGACTTTTTGTATCATGACACTCATAATTATTTGGATCTCGTCTACTTGCCTCATTTCATTGGCTATTATTCTTGGATCGTAACACACCTATTTATAGCAGCTAATATTGCCTCTTCGTGTTTTGTGTATTTGTCTTGTTACATTGTATTTTCTTGGATCATGGAACTCAAATTTATTTGGGTCTCATGTCCTTGTCTTGTTGTATTGGTTGTTCTTGGATCATGGCACATATATTTGTAGAGTTGATCAAATTATGTTTGATGTATTTTTTGACTTTCGACATCACTCCATTGATAGTCTCATTACATAGGTCTATTATTTTTAAGCCCAATATCATTTATATTTTATTTTTATGATTGAGTAGTGGATTGGGAGCACAATACACACCAAAATTCTTCAACATTGTATGAATATTTTGAGCCGATATTCTTGGGATATCTCGCAAAGGGATTTTTCTCTCTCTACTTTGTTATTACTAGTTTTGGTTCCTTGTAGTGTCCCTTTTCCTAGTTATTATACATGGGTACTGTACGTACCCAAAATTGTAAGGTATTGTACCTTTGCGGAATAAGTGTAACAAGTTCCCCAATGATGATACAGGTCTCCTCGCAAGGTGTTCGAGATCCGGAAAAGCCATCGGAGTATGCGTTAACATCCCGCATACCCCGCTTAGCCCCCGCGCCCTTTGTTTTCCCATTTTTCCCTCTTTCTTTGGCCTCTTGATCTTCAGTGACGAAACCGCCGCCCTGCTCAGAGCGGTGATCCTGTGTGTGTTTTCGAACGTTCTTTTGACGTGACTCGCGTGAAATATCACGATTCACCAGCTTTCTTTGCCAACTTGAGCATGCATTTATGTTTTTGGTCCCCTGGAATAGTGTTTTTCCTTTGTTTATTGTTTAGGAGTTCCATTTGGTTTTGATTTTTGGGTGATTGAATTCCTATAAATGCATGGTTTGTGCACAAGAAAATGGTCTGAATTCAGGTCTGAAGTTTGGCTGGATTTTGAAGACTGATCTTTGCTCTCCTCATTTTAGTATTTTAGCTTGTTATCTTGTTTAGAAGCCATAGCTTGAATTCACTTGCATCTTTAGTTAGATTGCTCAGCTGTTGGTAAGCCACATACCCATCTTGTGCAGGCAGTGCTGTCATTTCATCCAATCAGCCTTGAAGCTTGCCTCTGAATTTCTCTTTGCTGTAGATTTAATTTTATTGTTGCTTAGAGTTCTTAGTTCAGTTCATTATATGCTTGGTTAGCTTTATTCAGCTGTTGGTAAGCCACATATCCAGCTTGTGCAAACAGTGTCGTTATTTTATCCAATCCATTGGAACAAAATAGCTTAGGAAGCCATTAAAGTTACAGGTTTTGCTCTTCGAATAAGATAGTTACAGGTTCTGGTCGCTTCACGTTGCATGACTCGCAGTAAAATCCCGCTAGGAATCGCATAAGCCAAGCTCTGTACTCTTGCGTTGTCCCTCTCCTACTCACATTTTCGGTCTGCATTCTGAGTTGTCCTTGTCCTAAAATCTACTCTTATCGGTGCTAGCATTACATGCTTTTCTGGATCCACGTGAACACGAAAGAACGAGGAGATCATACTGAGGGGACAAGATCACACATACCATTGGATTTGCCACTGCTCATGGAATCCGTGTTCTAGCTTTCAAAGTTCTAGTTAGAATCATATCAAATAGAGTAGATAATTACCTCATTTCAGTGAATTCTATTCTCGATATTGCCAGGGAAGCTGTGAGGATTGATAGTTTCTGAGAAACTATGATTCACTCCTCACTTCTGAGGTAGGATCGAGAATCTTGCAGATAGATTAGATGAGCTATTTTATTTAGAATAAATCTACAAATTGCACAGGCTGATAACTACACTCGGTTATCTTGTCTGTTTTAAATTATTGTTTGGTTATTATTCCTAGATACGTTTAAAATAGTTTGCTTTCCTTAAAATTGTTAAAAGGTTTCTTGGAAGAATAGAACTTATTTATGTTTTAGGTTTATTCCACGTAGTTAGAATTTGCTTCGTTACAGTTATATTTACATTTTATTTTGTATGACAATCACGGGACCTCAGGAGCCCAGGGAATATATATTTGAGCCAATCGTGCCTCAACCAAATCTCTTCACAACAATAGTTGACATAGACCAAAATCTCAGAATACAAGTATTCCAAACAACAATAGATTTACAACTGATCAGTTCTCAGTTGAGAGGGTTAAACATAGAGGACGACCAAGCACACACATTTTGGTCAAACCAACCAAATTACAGATTGCCCTAGGTAAACACTCACATGACTGTAGAAGGGTTCGAAAGAGAACAAACCTTTGGTTGTGATCCTTTGGTCCCACAGCCAGGTGCAGGAGACACTCTCACAGATATAGATACCAGTCTAAGGATCCAGGTTGCACGAACACCTATGAGATATTATGAGAAAATCACACAGTTGTTGGTCCTAAACATAGAAGCTGAGAAAGCATATGATTACTGGATACTAGGGATTAGAACTTGATTTCGCGCATGAGCATAACAGGACCACAACAACCAAGAGTCTATGGTTGTGATCCACAGATCCCACAGCCCAACGAGTCCACAAGTCAATCAGATATAGACACTGGCTTATGCATACTAGTACTCCAATCCACTCTAATTCCACCCATCATCATCGAACAATTGTCCTTACTAGATATAGCAGCTAACGAAGCTAGAGAATTCTGGACTAGGCCAGAGAATCGTCCGTAGAGTCAATTGTTTCCACCATCCACTATATGACCTTATCAGGAGACATACATGAAACTATCCCAGGTCATTTTCCACGTATTCCACAACCCATAGATCGAATCACGCCAGAGCTTGATATTGATTGGAGCCTTCGAGAAGTCATCCTTTCCGATCGATCTATCACACCAGTCCAAGTTAGAAGGGCCTTCTTTGCCTTAGATTCATAAATTCCACTAGTGCGTGTCGAAGACATTAGACTGCCTAACTAGTTTGTTTGCATCCCACACATATTCTACCCCCACCAGCTTATCTCAGCACGACCTCGAGAGGTCGGGTACGTGGAAGAGTTACTTGTAGATTCTCACACTCACCTGTCACTTTTTCGGCATACAAAATTGGTGAACTCAACGTGAAACAAACGAAATTAGTGAAGCTGATGTAAAAATTCCTACTTTCTTGTTCAGAGTCATAATATCATGTTTCCTTTCAAAAATCACCTTCCCTCCTTCCCATTATTCTGCAGGTATTCATATACCCCCGAATATGTCGGGATTCGATGCATATGGCGGAGACCCTCTTGGGTCTTGACACTTACTACACCCAACGTAATAGGAAATCATCACCCTCGCTCTCAGTATGGGGCGACAACTATTGAACTAATCAGTTGTCAACACAAACCCCAAGAATTAGATATAGTTCATCTTTTCAAACTGAGGAGTTAGATCAACCCCTCGAATGCAACAAACAGAGCCTTCAGGCTCAAACAATATGACGTTTACCGGAGAATCTGGTTCGTCCCCTCAAATGCTACTTAGACCACAAATTAGTAGAAAATCAGATCCATACCTGGTCTTAGATGATGGACAGTCAATACGTTATCCTAGGAGTGAACAACGCTCCCGGGTATGTACCCACCTGTAGGAGGTTTACAAATACAACCCGAGATCTCTTTTCAAGAAAATACCTCTATGCCACTGCATATAGGAAATACTCTCGGAGAAACTTGGAAAGATAGCGATCAGTTTATGACAGGATATCACGTACCTATACAACACCAGGGTATACAACAAACACCGCTCAGACAAAACACCGTGACTTCACCGAATGAAGTCATTTCAATGTTAGTAGAAAAAGTGAGAGGGTTAGAACTGGCTCAAGCAAGTCAAAATTCTTTGTTCATACAAATAGGAAGTTCCAATCCTCCATACCACTCTAGCCAAGTAGATCTCCTCACAGGAGTAGGCACATTAGGCATGCCACCTCACTATCCACAACAAACGCCAACAAGGCCCATCATCTCTAACACTATTCCACCAGGTCTAGTGTCAAACAATCCATTCCTTGACAATACCAAATCACCACAAGGAGATATTTTCTCCTCTCCCGACATGTTTTCTCAAACGTAGGGACCTCCTTATGCCCCTGCCAACGCATACGCTGCACCATATCAACAACCTATCCCACCATCACTCCCTCAGCAACCACCATCAATGGTCGAAAGCTATGCGATAGGGACTTATTCAGAATATCTAAAGGAACCCTTAGACTTCACCATACGAAGCGTCATGCTTCCAAGACCTCTTCCTGATTTACCCAAGTTCAAGGGTGAGGGAGATCCAAACGCACATATCAAAGCTTACGCTACAGCCATACGAGAATTACTCCCTTGGGATGGGGTTGTTGCTAAAATATTTCCCAAAACCTTGGAAGGCATTGCTCTCGACTGGTATTAAAAGATACCTGAGGCCTCCATCCATTCATTTAAACAACTCATGTCAGAGTTCATCAAAGCCTTCGACATGAACAAACTGTTGAGAACAGGAATCAGGGAATTCTTGCACATCAAACAAGAACACAACGAATCTGTCGCCCATTTCATCCAGAGGTGGCGTACGGTTCTTTATTCTTCAGCAAGTGCTCCAAACATGGATCAGATGGAACTATGTGATTTATTCCTTCATTCTCTCAGCAAGGAGGTGAAGGAAGAAGTCCAGAAGTTCCCGCTAAGAACTTATGATGAAGTACTTGAGAGCGCTCTTCGAATAGACCAAGCAGCGATAGATAGTGGTCGTAAGACATATGGAACAAACGGGAGGTTAATCACCTCCACTCAAAATACTACAACTATCACAAATGTCAATCAAGGACCCAAAGTCCTTAACAAAAATCATGGGGTAATAACGGATGGGGTAACCGACCAACCCAAGAGGGTAAATGTTGTTAATACTCCATCACAAACAAACAACCAACGAAACAACAACTTTACCCCGACAATCAATACAGTGGATTTTAACCATCCACAACAACAACAACAATGGAAAAATCCCATACAAGGGCCAAGCCAAAACTCATTTGGTTATCAAGACCAAAGCCAAAACCAGAAACAACAATTCCAAAACTTTAATCCTAATAGGCAACAGTTTGATCAGAATTTTAGGCCACAATACACACCTAACCAACAAAATAGGAATTACAATCCCAATTCTTATTGTGGTTTCCATAAAATTTGGGGTCACGATACTAGAACGTGCTATGACTACAATAAATTTATGCAACGCTTGCCAGAAGAACAAAGACAGTTCTTCATAGATTTGTTTTTGCTAGATCCCATCTCATCATCATCAAATACGCTCGCAGGGGCAGTTTCCCCTCAGAATGCTCCCCTCAAGATCTTTAATGATCTGCTCCCAAATCATGATAACAATAGGCTGAATCCAACTGGAATAAACAAAGGTGCAATGACGGGAAACAATGATCATGAAGCCTCGACTTCATTAAATCCATCAGTTGCGCCACAGTTAGGAGCTCAACCGAGACCCAAGATAGTCAGTTTGGTAGAATTAGACAATGAACTACCTATCGAAGCTATAACAAGAACACGAGAGTATTTCTCTCAACCGAGCCCAAGTCCTCTGCCAGAAACAGATAAGAATCAGCAAATAGTAGAAAAACCCGTAGGTGCCTATGATTTAATTAGCGACCTAACAAAGACCTTCTCACACATTTCATTTTTGGACTTACTAAAGAACTCTCCCCCTCACAGAGCTGCTCTTTTAGAAGCATTAGGTCTAGGCCATCTAATTAACATCACTCCACCTCCTGAAACACAAGTAAATCACGTAGATTTTGATATCCACCCTCCGGGGCAGCCGGACAAGGATGTCGAATTCATATTCGAAATAAGTAAAATGCCCACAGATGCTGAGATCGCACGCCGAGGTGATCCAGCCTTACACTTACAAGTATGGGTTTATAATAACTATGTAAAACGGGCAATGGTTGACGATGGGGCCACAGTTAACATAGTCCCTTTCTCTTTCCTCCAAAAACTTGGATATGGGGAAACAAACTGTTCCACTACTCGAAATACATTGAGAGGCTATGATAGCCTTAAAGCCACTTCGATAGGAACTATAATACTGCCGGTCACCTTAGGGCCCAAAACAGTCCTGACTGAGTTTTATATTATAGATCGGGAAACTAATTATAATATGATACTCGGCTGACCATGGATACACCGAATGAAGGCAATCCCTTCTACATTATTTCAAGAAGTAAGATTCTTGCATCTAGGAAAGGTATTTGTAGCCAAAGGCGATCCAAAACCTTTCGATTTGCACCTAGCTGATTTAAAGAAAAGACCAGGGGTGCACTCAGAATTTGAACTACCAACAAACCAACTTAATAAACCCACTGACCCAAAACCAGAGGAAAATTTGGTACCTACGACGGATCTTGAAACTACCAGCATAGCCAAAACAATTCCAACCCCTAAAGATAAAACTAAAGAAACAGTATCATTAGGGACTACTGCGAAAATCGTTGAGTTGATAGAACAAGATTCACCAATGTTCTTACCATTTGATTCAGTAGGCATAGGATTTTCCCTAGGTGTTGGTTCCTTTCCAGCAGAGGACCTCTGTATGGTAGAAGTAGAGTGCACAAACGCAGCAGATGCCCCAACATCTATACTCCCGGCTAAGTATTGGACTCTCCATTTCGATGGAGCTAAATGCCATTATGGAGCGGGGGCAGGTATAATTCTTACTTCGCCCGAGGAGAAAGTCCTCCCATTCACTTTTAAATTAAACTTTGAATGCACAAACAACAACGTAAGTATGAAGCCCTCCTCCTTGGCCTTACCTTAGCCAAAAGAATTGGTATTGATAACATCAGAGTCCTGGGAGACTCGCAATTAGTGACAAATCAAGTTTCTGAAGTATATGAAACTAAAGCCGAACACTTGCAGCTTTACAAAAATGCTGTATTAGATTTAAGCAAGGCGTTCAACTTCATATCCATTGAAGCAATCCCGCGAGAGAAAAATCTTCTCGCTGATTCAATAGCAACCTCAGCATCACGTTTTACTCCAAGCAATGAGTTAGAAGATACCCAGTTCACGGTGTCCATTCGTGATGAACCATTGATAAAAATAATGACAAATCCTCTTTCAAGCGGAAGTGAATCTACCGTCCTAGACCATGTTGATAGTGATGCTGCTACTTTGGATTACTTAAATGCCTATGCAGCACTACATCTCTCCTATCACATGCTAGATTTATCCTTGATTCCACATTCGTCTTCCTACTTCGGAAATCCCGTAACGGATCTTCCCTCACAAATGGAACCTAGTATATACACGTAGTAGAAAATGGGGATGATTTAGATTTACCTCCAGCACCACCTGAGTTCGAAGAGGGTAACGCCTCTTTGATCAAAGAAACAATCGATGTCAACATCGGGACAGAAGATGAACCAAGAATATTGAAACTAGGTTCTTCGTTAACCCCAGAAGAAGTGGAAATACATACTCAAATTCTCAAAGAACATCAGAAGGTGTTTGCATTTAATTATAAGGAGATGACAAGAGTCACACCCCACATTGCGGTGCACAACCTCGTCACTAGATCAGATGCAAAGCCAATTAAACAAAAATCAAGACCCATGAAGCCCAAAGTAGCTCTCATGGTAAAAGAGGAGGTAATAAAACTCCTTCAAGTAGGATTCATCAAGCCAGTCGACTACTCCCAATGGGTATCGAACATCGTTCCCATTCTCAAGAAGAATGGAAAGATATGCATCTGCATAGATTTTCGAGATATCAACAAAGCGTGTCCTAAGGACGACTTCCCATTACCATCCATAGATGTTATTGTTGATGCAACAGCTGGTTTTGAACTCTTGTCTCTCATGGATGGATTCTCGGGATATAATCAAATCAGAATATCTGAGAAAGATCAAGCTAAAACCATGTTTATAACTCCTTGGGGAACCTATTGCTACGTTGTTATGCCATTCGGTCTCAAGAACGCTGGTGCTACATACCAGCGGGCCATGACATACATATTTCACGATCTAATTCATAAAATCGTGGAATCTTACATAGATGACTTATTGGCTAAAGCCAAGAAGCGTTGTGACCATCCCGAAGTACTCTGCGTCATTATTTCACGTCTAATAGAATACGGAGTCACGCTAAATCCAGAGAAATGCGTCTTTGGTGTAACAGGAGGAAAGCTCCTAGGTTACATCATATCGTCACGAGGAATTGATGTTGATCCAACCAAAATTCGGGTTGTCCTCGAAATGGTCCCACCTTCGAGTGAATCTGGAATCAGATCATTTCTCGGAAAGTTGGGTGTAATCCAGAGATTTATCCCAGACTTAAGCTTTGCCGTTCATCCAATCAACAATTTACTCAAGAAAGACTATAGCCTTGATTGGACCAAAGATTGCAATGAAGCTTTTGATGCAGTTAAGCGTTTCCTTTTATCGCCACCTACGCTAATGCCACCTAAGCTAGATCACCCATTAATTCTATATTCACGAGCTACCAATGTCTCGCTGGCCTGTATGTTGGCCCAAGAAGACGATAACAAGAGAGAACGTGTGATTTATTTCATTAGCCGAACGCTGCTCGACTATGAAACATGCTATACACAGGCAGAACGAGAATGCCTTGCCATAGTCTTTGCTACTAAATGCCTAAGACATTATATGCTGAATCAAGAAACGAAGGTCATGGTAAAAACGGACCATTTACGGACTTTTCTCACACAAGGGTCATTATCTAAAAAGGCTGGACATTTTATAACCTTAATGGGAGAGTTCGAATTAACATTTGTAAATCAGAAGTTAGTTAAAGGACAAATCATCACGGATTGGTTAGCTGACAACCCATTAGACGGAGGTGATTTAGTAGATTTAGACTTTCCAGATGAATGCGTATACTACATCAAAACTCGACCCGCTATCTCTGAGTGTCCTTGGTACACTGATATCATTAATTATATCATAGACCATATGTACCCAGAGGTAGTTACACCACAACAAAGAAGGCGGTTACGCATAATCGTAGCTAAATATGTCATTATAGAGCAGGTGCTCTATCGAAAAGCATTCGATGGAATGCTCCTAAGGTGTGTCGACACAGAAGAGTCCAAGAGGATTCTCCATGAATCCCATAGTGGTATATGTGGAGGCCACTTCGGTGGCCATGCCACCGCTCGAAAAATACATCGAATGGGCTATTTCTGGCCCACTCTAGAACATGACGCGATAGAGTTTGCACGCAGGTGTCATAAGTGCCAAGAATTCTCCCACGAGATCCACATGCCAGCACAAGCTCTACAACCAATCGCAACTCCATGGCCCTTTTCTACATGGGGTCTAGACTTAATAGGGAAATTCTCTCCCTCATCCACAGACGGCCATAATTTTATAATCACAGCCACTGAATATTTTACCAAATGGGTGGAGGCCATGCCTCTTACTACTGTACTTGGTTCTGTGATTGCCAAGTTCATTTTGAACCAAATCATTTGCAGGTATGGTATCCCGCAAATCATTATCTCCGATAATGGAACTTCTTTTAAAAATGAAGAAGTTCGTGAACTATGCAATAAATTTAAGATAAGCCATCATACGGCTTCCTTGTATTATCCCCAAGCCAACGGACAGGCTGAAGCAACAAACAAAACACTGAAAGCCATTCTCCTTAAAACGGTGAAAGAAAACAAGTGAGATTGGCATTTGAAGTTATATCCGGCCTTGTGGGCCCACCGAACCTCAATAAGAACACCAATAGGAGCAACTCCTTTCTCGCTAGTATTTGGGGTAGAAGCAGTTCTCCCGCTTGAGGTCGAAATACCCAGTCTCTGCATTTCACTACAAGGGATTCTGGATGAAGACGCTTATAGAGAAGCACGTCTTTCCCAACTAGAAAGCCTAGATGAAACTAGGTTAGATGCTGAACAACGACACAGAGCTTATGCTGACCGAATGTGCTGGACGATATAACAAGAAGGTCTATGAACACGATATATATGAAGGTGATCTAGTTCTAAGACTAGACAGCCGGATCGACAAGAAGACAGGTGAAGGAAGGAAATTCCGGCCCAAATGGTTGGGCCCATACCGAGTCATGAAGGACTACGGAAATGGTGCTTACCTCTTATGTATGCTAGAAGGTGAGGAATTTGGTGAAACAGTCAATTCCCTGCACCTCAAGCGATTCTACGCATAAGCAACCAAGCACTACTTGTATAATTATTTACATTGCATCTTCATATAGATTTAGATCATTTTGTCCACTTGTTTCTTACATAAATTGTGATCAAGGAATCTATTCTCAAAGCAATTCATTACAAACTCGTGATGTTTTTGGCATAAATTTCTTTAAATCATACCTCTCCATCTTCATGTATCATCGAATCATCTTGGAATCTTTTATCAAATAAAATCAGACATGACAAAGTCCTAACGGTAACCATACCAAGATCTGCAAGTTTGTTCTCACTTTGATTTCTTCTTAGGATAGGTGTCTTGCCTATGGTCTATTCTAGAAGCTTCATGGTGTCACATCTATCCCATATATATATCTCTTTGGAAATAAGCATATACTGACATTTTACTCAAATAAGCAAGTCAAAAAGTGATTAAATAGAAAATTTTATTTTTACACATTTCCTTGCCCCACCAACCTTCGGTGATGAGCTTGTGTCTCTTACTAGTGACGTAGGGTTGGGAAAGGATGGAAATGCCCTTACTCACCTATGCCTTACCCACGGTGATAAACCCATGCTTCTTACTAGTAGCATGGGGCAAAGTGTAGGGGGTCCTCTTGAAAAAGTAAACGTTAAAAGGTCATAAACAAACAATTCAAAATTTGAGTCAAAAACGAATGAATCAGATGTTCAAAATCCCAAGAGAGTTAAAATCCTAAAAACCCAGATTTTGTCTACTATGTGGCCATCTACGGGTCTAAGTCTAGATAAACCGCAAAGCAAGTTGCATCCAAAACTATGAAGTCATTCGGGTAGAGTAAGCTTGTAGTTTTCAATTTGGTTCCGCCAAAGCTTCGTCTGTCTTTCATCACTATCATTTCACCATATTTCATAACTTGCACCCTTCTTGGCTCTTGGTGATAAGCCCTCGCATCTTACTAGTTACGTGGAGTTAGGAGTGGGGCAAGTTAATCTGTTCATCATACTGGTTATTTTCATCACTTTGCCAAAACAAACATGAGGTATCCAAATTGCTCACAGAAGCTAAGATTCAAGATCAAAATATATCTACAATATCATGTATCAGCATCATGAAACACAAAAAGAAAGCAAACATTTGCATCATTTGTTTTCCATTGCATACATTCTAGAAGGCATATAAACCATACATCGTAGTATACACGAGGAAGCTAGAAACAGAAAGGAAAACATGAGTGACAAGCTTTTGATCCAAAAACGAATGCATATATATAAATAATCAATGTTTATATACAATGCCATCATGCACTAGGCATGGTCAAAACGCTCAAAGAGCCCGTGATATACAAAAGAATCTATGGTACAAAATACACAGGGCCAAGTGGCCTCTCAACCCCTACGCGACCCCTCCGAAGGTGTGCACCCTCGCCTAGGACTCCGGCTACGCCGGTGCTCTGAATGAACGGAGGGCTCAGGGTCCCACGAAGCAGCCACGGTCTCACCATGAGAATGGCTCCTCATAAGACGCTCAGCCATCCTATAGCCCGCCAACTCTGTACGGAGAGTCGACACCATCCTGGCCACGTGCCAAATGGGAGCAAAGACGTCGGTATGCCTGCCGGCTGCTGAAGGCTCCCCGGCATCTACGGATAGCTCCGCACGGGTCTTATCCATGGGGATCATCAGGGAATCAGTGCATACCCTACGGATCAGATCCCGCCACTCATCGAAAGTCTCTGCAAACAAAGGAGAAAAATGAATTAGAAACTAGGCAAGAGGCTAAAATATACAAGATAAAACACAAGGAGAGATAGCAATTAAAACAAATCCTAAATTAAACAAACATTGAAAGGAAGAAAGGATAACTTACTCGGATCACCGGGCCTCCAAGATGGATCGCTGGGGCCACCCGCCGCGGATGCCGTTGCCGACTGAGGGGCTACTCCTGTAGCAGGGGCAACATGTCGCCCCACAACTGACTCGTCCTCTCCACCATGGCCCTGAGAGAGTGGCTCCTCTGAATCTATAGTGTCCTTCTCTGCGCTCTGCTCGGCCCTCTCTCGCCTGCATAATATCCTGAGTGTCATGCCACTCAGGATCGCTATCATCAGTCTGATCCTCCAACCCTCCCTCTGAAAGCTCCTAAGAATCGGAGTCAATGTCTATAGGGTCATCGCTGCTATGAGCAGGACCCGCAGCAATCTGAAGCAAAGGTGCCCGAGGCACACCGGCTCTCCCTCTGGCCCGAACTATCCTCCTAGCTGCAATGGGAGTGCCAGGAGTGACCACTGTCCAACCTCGGCCTCTAGGCCCCCCTCTAGCCTCGCGGACTGATCTGTAAACTGGCACCACTGGGGGAAGCATGCCCAAATACGGTAGGCCAAACTGCTGAGGAACTCTGCCAAAAGGATGTACCTCCACCCGTCCCACGCGGTCGATGAGCTGCCCTGTGGTGGAGCAAGAGATCAATGTAAGGGTCTCCTCGCCCCATATGCCGGCCATAAGCTGGTACGGTGTCGCCTCCATATCTGCTGTAGTAAGGGAGGCAACTGGCTGGTGAGGTGCTCTAAGCATCGACATATCTGACCATCTGTCTACCCTCATAGCCCCAGGATCTGCCACCTATACGCCTCTGCCATAGGGAATAAAATACTCATACATCCAACTCATGACTAGAGTTGGGTGGCTCAATGACTGTCCCTGTAAACGGACCACCCTATATAAATCATGGTAGGTGGTCCCCAAAATGTCTGCACCCCAGGCATATATCCGGCCATGCCCCTCTATCTGTGCAATGATGGGGGCCCAGTAGTATAACAAAGTGTCCCCTCCCTTGTCCCCGATCAATCTTGAGGCAAGGATCCCCATGAGGGCCTATCGAAATATGGGGATAGGAAAGAAGGGATGGATCGAACTCTCACTCCTTTCTTCGACCTCGTGGAGATAGCTGCATCTCCCATGTAACCTGCCCACTATGTAATCTGTGCCCGTGAGCCTGCCGTCTCTAATGTGAGTCTCCTCCCGATGATCGGGACCCCCAAAATACGGTAGACATCCTCCAACGTGATAGTCCACTCACCGCGGACCCCTAACAGTCGAGAAAGTGTTCCGATCTGCGTCCCAATATGAAAATAAGTCACAAAGGATGTGACTAGATGGTGTGACATGTGGAACGCGCGATATGCGCAGTATACCGGCCCTCTGTAGTGTGTCCTCCTCGTCTGGTGAGAGGGCATCCAGTACCCCTGACAGCCAGTCACACTCTCTCTCTCGGCTCCATCTGATGTATTCCTCCCTCTCCTGCATACACCCAAAAACACACAAAACAGAGCAAGTTAGTATCTGAACAATACCAAGAAGGTCATAAAAACGTATAGAAGTGCAAGAAAATACAAGTGCAATCTCAAAAATTAAGTTCTTTTGCATTCTGGTCAGAACCGCCGCCCTGAGCAGGGAGGCGGTTTTGTAACCACCGCCCGAACAGGGCGGCGTTCATGTAACCGCCGCCCTAGCCAGGGCGGCGGTCGCGGTCCAAAACCCGCGGGTTTCTAATCCCAAAAAACCCAAAATAATTTTAAAAAAAGACCATTTAACCTAAAGATGGAGCCTACCCAGTAGGCGCCCCCCCTAGGTGGACCTTTTGAACCTAACATTTTCAAAAATAACCCCCCCATTACGACAAATTTAACATTTCAAATTTAAAGGGGGAAAAACACAAAATTGAAGAAAACCAACCTGTGATCTAGCAGGGCGGTGTTCCGCACGTGGAGGCATGATCACGATCTCGCTGTGGACGTTTTGACTCTACTCACGCACGAAACCGTCACCGTGGGTCCCAGAGCTCAAAATCAATCAAATCAACACGCGCAAATGAATAGGAAAATGGGCCCACTTTCATATATATAGCACCCTATTTTGTTTTAAAATACTTTTTCACAGGTTTGGAGCACTGATGGAGGTAAGTTCCTATCCCCGCACGAATGGTAAGTTCTCATTCCCTATCAATTTAGCATTTATTTTCCAAGTTTTGTATCTATCTGCACTTGAGTTCTCTTTTCATTTTGCAGGTAGCGGGAATTTCGGATGGCGTCGTTTCAACACACGGACGAGTAAGGTATAGCTTCTAACTCCCCATTTCGGGACTGCCATACTTGGACCCACCGTTTTATGCCTCTTCATGGCTAAAATGCTTCTCCGAGGGGGCAATATGTACGTACCCAAAATTGTAAGGTATTGTACTACGGGAACAGTGTAACAAGTTCCCCAATGATGATACAGGTCTCCTCGCAAGGTGTTCGGGATCCGGAAAAGCCCTCGGAGTATGCGTTAACATCCCGCATGCCCCGCTTAGCCCCCACACCCTTTTTTTTCCCCTTTTTCCCTCTTTCTTTGGCCTCTTGATCTTCAATGACGAAACCGTCGCCCTGCAGGGCGGCGGTCTCGTGACCACCGCCCTGATCAGGGCAGCGGTCCTATAACCGCCGCCCTGCTCAAAGCGGCGGTCATGTGTGCGTTTTCAAGAATGTTCTTTTGACGCGACTCACGTGAAATATCACGATTCACCAGATTTCTTTTCCGACTTGAGCATGCATTTATGTATTTGGTCCCCTGGAATAGTGTTTTTCCTTTGTTTATTGTTTAGGAGTTCCATTTGGTTTTGATTTTTGGGTGATTGAATTCCTATAAATGCATGGTTTGTGCACAAGCAAATCGTCTGAAGTCAGTCTGAAGTTTGGCTGGATTTTGAAGACTAATCTTTGCTCTCCTCATTTTAGTATTTTAGTTTGTTATCTTGTTTAGAAGCCATAGCTTGAATTCACTTGCATCTTTAGTTAGATTGCTCAGCTGTTGGTAAGCCACATACCCATCTTGTGCAGGAAGTGCTGTCATTTCATCCAATCGGCCTTAAAGCTTGCCTCTGAATTTCTCTTTGCTGTAGATTTAATTTTATTGTTGCTTAGAGTTCTTAGTTCAGTTCATTATATGCTTGGTTAGCTTTATTCAGCTGTTGGTAAGCCACATATCCAGCTTGTGCAAACAGTGTCGTTATTTTATCCAATCCATTAGAACAAAATAGCTTAGGAAGCCATTAAAGTTGTAGGTTTTTCTCTTCAAGTAAGATAGTTACAGGTTCTGGTCGCTTCACGTTGCATGACTCGCAGTAAAATCCCACTAGGAATCACATAAGCCAAGCTCTGTACTCTTGCGTTGTCCCTCTCCTACTCACATTTTCGGTCTGCATTCTGAGCTGTCCTTGTCCTAAAATCTACTCTTATCGGTGCTAGCATTACACGCTTTTCTGGATCCACGTGAACATGAAAGAATGAGGAGATCATACTGAGGGGACAAGATCACACATACCATCGGATTCGCCACTGTTCTGTGGAATCCAGGTTCTAGCTTTCAAAGTTCTAGTTAGAATCATATCAAATAGAGTAGATAATTGCCTCATTTCAGTGAATTCTATTCTCGATATTGCCAGGGAAGCTGTGAGGATTGATAGTTTCTGAGAAACTATGATTCACTCCTCACTTCTGAGGTAGGATCGAGAATCTTGCAGATAGATTAGATGAGCTATTTTATTTAGAATAAATCTACAAATTACACAGGCTGATAACTACACTCGGTTATTTTGTCTGTTTTAAATTATTGTTTAGTTGTTATTCCTAAATACGTTTAAAATAGTTTTCTTTCCTTAAAATTGTTAAAAGGTTTCTTGAAGAATAGAACTTATTTATGTTTTAGGTTTATTCCACGTAGTTAGAATTTACTTCTTCTGATTATATTTACATTTTATTTTGTATGACAATCACGGGACCTCGGGAGCCCAGGGAATATATATTTGAGCCAATTGTGCCTCAACCAAATCTCGTCACAGCAATAGTTGACATAGACCAAAATCTCATAATACAAGTATTCCGAACAACAACAGATTTACAACTGATCAGTTCTCAGTTGAGAGGGTTAAACATAGAGGACGACCAAGCACACACGTTTTGGTCAAACCAACCAAATTACAGATTGCCCTAGGTAAACACTCACATGACTGTAGAAGGGTTCGAAAGAGAACAAACCTTTGGTTGTGATCCTTTGGTCCCACAGCCAGGTGCAGGAGATACTCTCACAGATATAGATACCAGTCTAAGGATCCAGGTTGCACGAACGCCTGTGAGATATTATGAGAAAATCACACAGTTGTTGGTCCTAAACATAGAAGCTGAGAAAGCATATGATTACTGGATACTAGGGATTAGAACTTGATTTCACGCATGACCATAACAGGACCGCAACAACCAAGAGTCTATGGTTGTGATCCACAGATCCCACAGCCCAACGAGTCCACAAGTCAATCAGATATAGACGCTGGCTTACGCATACTAGTATTCCAATCCACTCCAATTCCACCCATCATCATCGAACAATTGTCCTTACTAGATATAGCGGCTAACGAAGCTAGAGAATTCTGGACTAGGCCAGAGAATCGTCCGTAGAGTCAATTGTTTCCACCATCCACTATATGACCTTATCAGGAGACATACATGAAACTATCCCAGGTCATTTTCCATGTATTCCACAACCCATAGATCGAATCACGCCAGATCTTGATATTGATTGGAGCCTTCAAGTAGTCATCCTTGCCGATCGATCTATCACACCAGTCCAAGTTAGAAGGGCCTTCTTTGCCTTAGATTCACAAATTCCACTAGTGCGTGTCGAAGACATTAGACTGCCTAACTAGTTTGTCTGCATCCCACACATATTCTACCCCCACCGGCTGTCTCGGCACGACCTCGAGAGGTCGGGTACGTGGAAGAGTTACTTGTAGATTCTCATGCTCACCTGTCACTTTTCCAAACAGACAGTACCTCATCGTGGCTTGTTGTCGGGACAAGCCTTCTTTTCCGCTCACCTAAGCTATGCTTATAGGGGTGTTAGTGTAGGTTATTATTTATCCTTTTATTTTTTTATCAAGATAATTCTTGCACTTATGTTAGCCCTACACTTTTTGGTTTAGCTTACTTAGGTGTACTACTTACATTGAGATAGCTTACTATTTGTGTGGAGTTAGCTTCTCGCTTATGTGGAGTTAGCTTTCTAGTCTTGTGGAGTTAACTTAACTAATAGATCGCTTAGTGGGTGTTTTTCACCACTAATTTAGGTTATATTTACACATCTCATTACAAATCTAATTTGGTGTGTTATTATCATATGAGATCATGACTTGAAACAATATTCTTATCATTCCTTTCATGGTATCGTAGCGGTAGATGATGTAGATATCCATCTGTAAGTTTTTGCAGCAAGAGTTTATTTGTTTTCATATATTTTTGCATTTGTTAGCACTTTGTTACAACTTCCAATTTTACTCAAAACAGAGAGCTCATTGGATTAGGAAGGTGGAAAAACCACGAAAACAAGTGTAAATTTGGACATTAAAGGAGACATTTTTTTTATGAAGGTAGACACATGCACATATAGATTTGTTTGGAAGTTTGTGCTAGGGAAGAAGTTTTTCCCAAGGAAGTAGAAAATCTAGAATAATTGTTTTAGGACTTTTCACCTTTAGTACTAGGTTTTTCTTTCGCTTTGCAACATTTCTATTCAAGCGAGAATATGTGCATCTTAAAACAAAATCCTGTGGAAATCCTTATCAGGGAAGTAGAAAATCTAGAAAAATGTTTTTATGTTTTTTTCTAATTTTTTTGCATTCAGTAATGGGTTTTTTTCTTCCACTTCTCAGAAGTTCATGTTTCACAGGGAATTAGAAATGTTACAATTTTTGTTAGGTAAATAAATTTGTGCCGAAGAAATAAAACAAAGTATAGAAAATGCCGAAAACAATTTCTTGATTTTTCTATGGTTTTTGTAATCCTTAATGGTTTTTTTCTTCCAATTTGTAGAGTTCTTGTGTGGACAGGATTTGAATATTTATAGAACCATTTAGACATCCATGTCGGGAGGCATAAAATATGAAAAAAAACCATTTCTGAGTTTTTGTGTTTGGTAATGGGTTTTTTCCTTCGGCTTTATAGAGTTCCTATGTGTCCGTGGATTTTAGAATGTGTTGACGATTTCAGGACTTTAGAAATCCATGCCAAAGAGGCAAAAAATATGGAAAAACCATTTTTGGGGTTTTTTAGGTTTTTCACGTTCTGTACTAAGTTTTTTTCTCTTCTTCCATTTTATAGATATATAATTAGAATTTTTTCCTTAAAAATAAATTGAAGATTATAGGGCATTATATTTATTTAAGCAAAAACTTGAATTTTTTTAATCTTTTGATTGGTTACTTGCATTTGAGTTTCGTTTGTTTCAAAAGTTCTTGTTTTGTCATTCTTCTTCCACTGGAACTATTTATTTTGAGAAATAAACTAAAAATTTAAAATGATATATTTGTAACATGTACTCAATTGTAAAGTGCCACAGTTTATATCTCTTTATTTTATGAGATATTTTAGATCCGTATTTTCGACATTTTTTGGCATCTTAATAATCTCTCTTGTGGGTGAGCTATTCTAGTGAAGCCCACTTAGTTTTTCAATATTCAAGTAGTTGATTTTAGGTATCTAATACAGATATCTGGTGTCACTCTACCCATTCAACAAGATGGTATGGTAGGGTGTGGTGTTGTTATTGCTTCTTCAAGTTTTGTGTCCTTTCTTTGTTACCTTTGGATTTTCTTGGATTGTGAAATCCTATTTATTTGGATCTCGTGTTCTTGTTTTGTTTCCTTAGTTATTGTTCTAAGATCATGGCACACCTATTTTTATTATTTGATCTTACTTATTCCATTTTTGTCCTTTCCTTGTGTTACCTTTGATATTCTTGGATTGTGGCACTCCAATTTATTTATATCTCATGTCCTTTCCTTGTTGTCTTGGTATTTCTTGGATCACGGTACACATATTTGTACTAGTTGATCAAATTATTTTTGGTGTTTTTTTTCACTTTGGACATCACTCCATTTACGCCTCCTCTTATGGAGCTATTCTCGTGAAGCCCAAAGTGTTAGTTGTTTTTGAGTTTTGTGATTGAGAAATGGATTCGGACCACGGTGCAAGCACACCCAAATTTTTTAGCATTATACGAGTTTTTGGAGCCAAGATTTTTGGGATATCTTATAGTGGGATTTTTCTCTCTACTTTGTTATTATTGGTTTTGGGTACCTTACAGTGTCCTTTTTCCCTAGTTATTGTATGTGGGTACCTCATAAGGCCTTTTTTCTAGGACACACCTTCTTTTCCACCCACCTAAACTATCCTTATGGGGGTGTTATTATATGTTATTATTCATTCTTTTATTTTTTTATTAGGATAATTATTTCACCTTTGTTAGCCCTACACTTGTTGAGTTAGCTTACTTAGGTAAACTAGGTATGTGGAGTTAGCTTACTAGTTATGTGGAGTTAGCTTACTAGTCTTATGGAGTTCAATTAACTACCAGGTATTAGTTAGTGGGATTTCTTCACTACTAATTTAGGTTGTAGGTGCACTTCTCTTCTCCTATATTTACATATTCCTTATTGATTAATTCAATTTATTGTATTGTAATTTATTGATCATTATGGATTATGATGGATCTCCATATATGGTATTTTAGCTATTTTGTTTTGAAAATCTAATGTGGTGGGATATTATCATCTGAGATCACGGCTTGAAACAATATTCTTATCGTTCCTTTCATGGTATCAGATAAGTAGATGATGTAGACATGCATCTTTAATTTGTTTACAAGCAAGATTTTATTTATTTTCCTATATTTATGAAATTGTTATCACTTTGTTGCAACTTCAATTTCTACTCAAAACGAAGGGCTCGATGGAATCGAAGGAAGAAAAACCCCAAAAACAAGTGTAAACTTAGCCATTGAAGGATTTTTTTGTTTTGAAGAGGTAGACATAGACATGTACAAATTCATTTGGAAGTTCATTGCAGAGAATAAATTTTTCTCGAGGATGTTGTATTAGAAAATAGTTCCCGGTTTTTCACCTTTTGTCTTTGGGTTAATTTTTTTCGCATTGAAATATTCCTATTTAGCAAGAATATATATATCTTACAAATTTTTCCTAGAGAAATCCTTACCATGGATGAAGAAAATATAGAAAAACAATTTATGGGTTTTTTGAGTTTCTTGCATTCGGTAATGGGTTTTTTTCTTCCACTTCTCTGTGTTTCGTTTATAGAGAATCGGAAATCTTACATTTTCGTGCAAGGGGAATAAATTTTTGTCGACAAAATAAAAGAAGTTTGGAAAATGTTGGAAAAATATTTCTGGTTATTTTATGTTTTTAAATCCTTAATTCTTTTTTTTCTTCCAATTTACGGACTTCTTATGTAGAGAGGATTTGAAGATTTATAAATCTATTTAGACATCTCTCGTGTTATGCCCTTAACCTATTTGCTTGTATTAGGATATGAGTAGCCGAATTATGGCTTACCATATCATTTTATTATATCATTTATACTTTCTCATGCTTAGTAGGTCGGCCTTAGTGTTGTCCATAACATATGAATAATATATATATATATATATATATATATATATATATATATAGATATATATATATAGGGATTTTAGGTAGTAGTTCATCATCATTTGGAGCATTTGAGTCTTATTGTATGGTTTGGAGGTTGCCCCCTCAAAGTGGCGAAGCTATTATAATTGCATATTGAGATCATTATTCTAGAATATTGTGTTATTTGGTGTTATATTTTTTCTCATGATCTGAATTATACAAGTAATTTCATTACAAGTGGTATCAGAGCTACGATCTGGGCCAAAATTAGGCAAAACCCTAATTTTTGTTTCTACCATATATTGCAAACCAAAGTGAATTGGTGGGAGATATTTTTACCAGAGTTGTAAAACATTTCAAGTAAGGCTACCAGATAATTTCAGACTTTTTTGATTTATTTTTCAAAAGTTATTACAAATTTATGATTTTTCATAAAATCGCTCCCTAGGGTGCAAATTGTGGAATTTTTTCAAATTCGTTACATTTTCAGAAAGCACAAACAAAATTATTTGGGGTTTTTTATTTAAGTTTTTTTATATTTGGTCGAATTCATATTGAAATATGAAACCTTGAAATTTGACTGTGATCACTACATCCTACTATTTGGGGGCATCATGGCGGGCCTTCCATAAATGGAAAAAGAACCCCATCACTCCGGGTAAAACACCAGAAAAGGATGAGATAATAGTTGAGGAGTTAGAGATAGAAGATATAACTACATATTCCTCAGGGTTAGGCTTTACGTCAACAAATCACAAAGTAAGCCAACTTGAGTTTAACCTGAGAGACCTCGAATCTCGTGGCCAGCAAAGAAGATGTGGATAGGATTGGAAAAATATTGGAGGATTTCATGCAAAACTTTAGTACGTATATGATGGGTAATCATACTTATGTCAATCAAGGTGGATCCTTAGGTCAACATAATAGACACATGAGCCAGAGTGGATCTTCGAGTGTGCACAATCCAAATACGAGCACTCTGCAGGCCCGTACTATGTTTCCAAAAGTGGAGATGCGTAAGTTTGATGGAAAGGATCCACTCAATTGGATCAACCAAATGGAGAATTTTTTTGAACTACATCAGATTCCACTAGGAAAAAAGGTGACCATGGCAGCTTTGTATCTTGAACCTGACCAATTCGTCTGGTATCGATGGTTATGTGCTCAAAGGCAGAAGAGTGGTCTCAATGTTACATGGATAGTGTTCACTGAAGAGTTACAATTACACTATAGTTCTAGTGTGTCAGATAATTACTTCAGCCAATTAGCAAAATTGAGACAGATAGGATCTGTTAAGGATTACATTCATCACTTCCAAAACCTTTCTCTATGGGTGGAAAATATTACTGAAGAGAATCTGAATGACCTATTTCTCGGGGGTCTTAAGGATCACATTGAGCATGAGGTGCATATGTTTAATCCTCATAAGGTTTCTGATTCGATGATTATGGCAAGAAGGGTAGAGGAGAAATTTGTTTCAAGTAGGAGACAACATTTCACTTATACCAGAGATCACAACACCTTGGCCCCAACACTCCCTCGACCAGTTAGATTGACACCTCAACAAATTGAAGAAAAAAGAGAAAAAGGTTTATGTTTTAATTGTGATAGTAAATTTGGACCAGGACATAAATGTGCTAAAAAGAAGTTTTTCTACATTGATGGGCCTAGTGAAGATGAAGAGAAGGATGAAGATTCAGAGTCAGAGGTCTTGGTTGAGCCAGAGGAGGAGTTAGGAGATCCTTAGTCAAAAATATCATGCCATGCAATTTCAAGTATTAGCACCCCCAAACCCTAAAGATGGTTGGATTCCTTAAAAATAGAGGGTCACAATGTTGATTGATTCAGGAAGTACTCACAACTTTATCAATCATAAGTTAGCAGTGCGCCTAAACTGCTTCATTTATCCAGCTCCTGAATGTCAAGTAATGATTGCTGATGGAGGTACTATTACTTGTTCTAGAAAATTCCATAGCATTAAGCTTGCCATGGGAGATTACATACTAAATAGTCCCATGTATGCCATTTCTATGGGAGGAGCAGACATTGTGTTAGGGGTTCAATGGCTTACCACTTTGGGAACCATTGAGATGAACTTCCAAGACTTGTTCATGTGATTTCACTCTGAAGGAAGGAATTTTGAGCTAAGAGGATTAAGAGCAAAGTCTCCACAAATAGTAAGTTCTCATCAGATGCACAAAATGCTAAAAAAGGGTGCAAAGGGATTTGTGGCACAACTATTTTCATTGGAGGCTCATCATTCTAAGGACATTATACCATTAGATATGCAAGCAGTGTTGGATGCACACTCTGTTGTATTTGAAAATATACCAAAGGGCTTACCTCCAAAGAGAGATCATGATCATGCTATTTAGTTATTACCAGGAAGTCAACCACCTAACATCATACCTTATAGGTACCCATATGTGTAAAAGAGTGAAATTGAAAATATTGTACAAGAGATGTTAGAAGCATGAATTATCCATCATAGTCAGAGTGCTTATTCTTCTCCAATAGTGATGGTACGGAAGAAAGATGACATGTGGTGCATGTGTCCTGATTATATGGAACTTAATAAGTACACAATCAAAGATAAGTTTCCTATTTCTATAATTGATGATTTGCTTGATGAGTTACATGGTGCTGTTTATTTTACAAAGCTTGATCTTCGTTTGGGATACCACCAAATCAAAATCAAGGATGAGGATGTTCGTAAAACTACCTTTCGGACACATGAAGGCCATTATGAATTCCTGTAATGCCTTTTGGACTCACAAATGCACCTTCTACATTTCAAAGTTTGATGAATTCTATTTTTATGTCATTCCTAAGGAAGTTTGTCTTAGTGTTTTTTGATGATATATTAATTTATAGAAAAACATGGGAGGAACATTTGCATCATGTAAATAAGGTTTTAGAAATGCTTGAGCAACATCAACTTTATGCAAAGCCCTCTAAGTGTTATTTTAGAGTCAAGGAGGTTAAATATTTGGGTCACATTGTCTCTCATGAAGGGGTTGAATTGGATCCTAATAAGATCAAAGCCATGATTGAGTGGAAGGTTCCAAAAACCCTAAAGAATCTATGAGGATTTTTGGGGCTTACAAGTTATTACCAAAGATTTGTAAGGCATTATGGAAGCATATCTACACCTCTCATATCTTTATTAAAGAAGGAATCCTTCCATTGGAGTGAGGATGCAACCAAAGCATTTGAGCAACTAAAGGAGGCCATGTGCACCACTCCAGTCTTGGCTACTCCAGATTTTTCCAAAACATTCATTGTTGAATGTGATGCATCAGGGGTGGGTATGGGGGAAGTTCTCATGCAAGAAGGCCGTCCTATTTCCTTTTTGAGCCATCAATTCAAAGGTAAGAATCTTTCCAAGCTAACTTATGAGAAGGAAATTCTAGCCATACTTCATGCAATAAAGCAATGGAGACCATATCTCATAGGAAGACACTTTAAAGTGAAGACAGATCATGATAGTCTAAAATACTTCTTAGAGTAGCATTTATCATCTGAAGAACAACAAAAATGGGTCTCCAAGATGTTGGGATATGATTTTGAGATTATTTATAAGAAAGGGAAGGAGAATGTAGTTGTGGATGCTCTGTTACGGAAAGATGAATCAACTACAGCCTTGTTATGTGCCATATCCATATTACATGAAGATTGGATAGATGAGGCAAGGTCTGAATGGAGAAATGACCCAACCACAAAAAAACCTCATTCATCATCTCCAAAATGATCCAAGCATGTCTAAATAATTTGTATTGAAAGGGATGCTTTATGGTATAAAGATAGATTATACCTATGTAAGAACTCCACTCTTAAAAATAGGATTCTATATGAGCTTCACTCTTCTCCATTAGGGGGGCACTCTGGATTCTTGAAGACTTATCATTGAGTCAAACAAGATTTCTTTTGGGAAGGTCTCAAAGGGGATGTCCAAATTTTTTTGGCAGAATGCATGGTTTTTTAGCAAAATAAGGGTGAAACAGTTTGATCCCCAGGTCTTCTACAACCTCTATCTATTCCTAGCCAACGGTGGGAAGAGGTTTCCATGGATTTTATCACAAGATTGCCTAAATTTGAAGGAAAAAATGTCATCATGGTTGTGATGGATAGAATCACCAAATATGCTCATTTTTGTGCCTTGGCACACCCATTTGCTGCAAGCATGGTAGCAACAACCTTCATGGACATAGTTCAGAAGCTTCATGGGACACCAAAGATTATAGTAAGTGATCGAGACCCTATATTTACTAGTAATTTTTAGACTGATTTATTCTCATGTTTGGGTACTCAGTTAGCTCATAGCTCTTCTTATCATCCCCAATCTGATGGGAAAACAAAAGTTGTAAATAAGTGTTTGGAGGGATATCTCCATTGCTTTACGTTAGATAAACAAGCAAGATGGGTCCAATGGTTGCCACTTGCAGAATGGTGGTATAACACTTCCTTCCATACTTCATCTAAAATGTCTCCTTTTTTGGCACTCTATGGGTACCATCCACCATCCATCACATCATCATTGAGAGGACAACCACGGGTTAGAGCAGTAGAAGAACACATTCAATATCAACAAGAGGTCCTCTCTAGTCTCAAGGAGAACTTGGTCATGACACAAAACCACATGAAGCAATATGCTGATCAACATCACACAGAAAGACATTTTGAAGTCAGTGATTGAGTTTTTTTGTGGTTATAACCATATAAGAAAATTTATTTGAAATAAAAACAGAAGGATAAAAAAATTTCACCAAAGTATTATGGCCCCTATCAAGTATTGAAGAAGATTGGTACTGTAGCATACAAATTAGAACTTCCACAATCAACCATAATACATCTAGTATTTCATGTTTCTTGCTAAAGAAAGTAATTAGACAAAGAGTATCAACCCAAATAGTGTTACCTGAGCTCGATGAGGAGGAGAGAGTCATCTTGGAACCTGAATGCATCCTTCAAACACACACTAAAATATTGAGGACATGGGTTATTACTAAGTACCTGATCAAGTGGAAGAATATGGACAATAAAGATGTAACATGGGAATATATGACATTCCTACAGCGGACAATGTTACTTTGAAGGGGAAGGGCATGCTACGACCTTAACCTATTACTTGTATTAGGATATGAGTAGTTGACTTGTGGCTTACCATATCATTTTATTATATCATTTATACTTTATCATGCTTAGTAGGCCAACCTTTGTGTTGTCCATAACATATAAATAATATATATAGGGGATTTTAGGTAGTAGTTCATCATCATTTGGAGCATTTGAGTCTTATTGTATGGTTTAGAGGTTGCCCCCGAAAGTGCGAAGCTATTCTAATTGCATATTGAGATCATTATTCGGAATATTGTGTTATTTGGTGTTATATTTCTACTCATGATCTGAATTATACAAGTAATTTCATTACATCGTGGCGGGGAGGCGGAAAATCTAAAAAAACATTTCTGGTTTTTTCTTGTTTTTTTGCATTTAGTAATGGGTCTTTTTTCAACTTTGTAGAGTTACTATGTGTTGAGCATTTGAGAATGTGTCGATGACTTGAGGTTTTTAAAAATCCACACTAGAGAAGCGAGAAAATATGGAAAAACCATTTCTTGATTTTTCACATTTGGTACTGGGTTTTTTTCTCTTCTTCCATTTTGTAAATATATAATTAGATTTTTTTTCTAGAAAATAAATCGAAGAGTGTAGGGAATTTTATTTATTCAAGAAAAAACTTGATAAATTTTGCATCTTTTGATTGGTAACTCAAATTTGATGGTCATTTGTTTCAAAAGTGCTTGTTTTTTCATGTTTGTTCCGTTGGAACTGTTTATTTTTAGAAATAAAGTATGGGGTATTAGTGTAGGTTATTATTTATCCTTTTATTTGTTTGTTACAATAATTGTTGCATTTTTTTAGCCATATACTTATTGGGTTAGATTGTATAGGTTTAATAGTTACGTGGATTTAGCTTACTAAGTGTGTGTTTAGTTAGCTTCTCATTTATGTGGAGTTAACTTACTAGTCTTGTGGAGTTAACTTAACTACTACTATCAATTAGTGGGAGTTCTTCACCACTACTTTAGGTTGTATTTTCAATTCTCTCCTCCTATATGTACATATTTCTTATTGAGTAATTCAAGTCACCGTATTGTAATGTATTGAGCATTATGGATTATGATGGATTTCCATATATGAAATTATATCTCTTTTGTTTTACAAATCTTATTTGTTGTGCTATTATCATCGAGATCATGTCTTGAAATAATATTATTATCTTTCCTTTCATGGTATCAAAGTGGTAGATTATGTAGACATCCAACTCGTATGTTTTTGCAAGTAAGAGTTTATTTATTTTCATATATTTTGTAATTTTTAGCACTTATCACCTTCCATTTTAACTCAAAATGGAAGGCTCTATTGATTTCGAAGGCATAAAAACCTTAGAAACAAGTGTAAACTTGGCCATTGAAGGAGATAGTTTCTCTTGGTTTTGCAGGGTATTATGACATAGACACATACAAGGATTTCGTGCAAGGGGAAGAAATTTTTCCCGAGAAGTAGAAAATCTATAAAAATGGTTTCGTATTTTTTTCCTTCAGTACTAGTTTTTTTATTTCACTTTGCAACATTCCTATTTGGCGAGAATATTTGCATCATAAAAAATTTTCCCAGGAAAATCCTTACCGGGAAATAGAAAATGCGTAAAACCAGCTTTTTGGGTTTTCCTTAGTTTTTGCATTCGGTAGTGGGTTTTTTTCTTCCACTTCTCGGAGTTTCTCTTTCACGAGTTCAAAATCTTACATTTTCATGTCGGGGAAGAAATTTGGACTAATGAAATAAAAAAGTCCGTAAAATGCCGGGAAATGGTTTTGGGTTTTCGGGTTGTTTGTAATCCTCAATGTTTTTTCTTCTAATTTACAGAGTTCTTGTGTAGAGAGGATTTGAAGATTTATAGATCCATTTAGACATCATTTTGGGGAGGAAGAAAATATGAAAAAAAAAAAAAAACCATTTCTAGGTTTTTCTGGGGTTTTTATGTTCTTTTATAGTTTTTTTGGCTTTGTGGAGTTCCTATGTGTCAAGGATTTGAGAATGTGTAGATGATTTGGGGATTTTAGTAATCCATGTTAGAGAGGCAGAAAATATGGAAAAACCATTTCCAGGTTTTTTGGAGTTTTTCACATTCGGTATTGGGTTTTTTTCTCTTCTTCCATTTTACGGATATATAATTAATTTTTTTTTTGTAGAAAATAAATCGAATACTACAGGGCATTTTATTTATTTAAGCACAAACTTGATAAATTTGTATCTTTTGATTTGTAACTCACTTTGAGTGTCGTTTGTTTCAAAATTGCTTGTTTTTCGACCTATTTATTTTGAGAAATAATCTAAAAATTTAAAATGTAATATTTGTAACACACTCAATTATAAAATGCCACCATTTATATCTCTCTTGTTTGTTGAGATATTTTAGATCTATATTTTCGACACTTTTTTGGCATGCTCATAGTCTCTCATGTGGGGAGCCATTTTGGTGAAGCCTAATGTTAATTTTTCAGTGTTCGAGTAGTTGATTTTGGAAAAATTATATAGATCGTGGTGTCACTCTATGAATTCAATAGTTTGGGAGGGTGTGGTATTGATATTACTTCTTCGTGTTTCGTGTCCATGCCTAGTTACTTTTGGCTTTTCTTGGATCGTGACACTCATATTTATTTGGATCTCGTGTCCTTGCCTTGTTGCGTTTGTTATTGATCTTAGATTGTGGCAAACCTATTTATAGCATTTGATCTTGCTTCTTTGGGTTTTGTGTCCTTATTACCTTGGATTTTCTTGCATAATGACACTCCAATTTATTTGGATCTCATGTCCTTGCATTGTTTTCTAGGTTGTTCTTATATAATGGCACGCTTATTTATAGAATTTGATCAAATTATGTTTGGTATTTTTTTACACCTTAGACATCACTCAATTGACAATCTCTTGCATGGAGCTATTCTGGTGAAGCCCAGTGTCCGTTGTTTTTTAGTATTGTGATCGAGTAGTGGATTCAAACCATAGTGCACACCAAACGTCTTCAACATTGTACAATTTTTTAGATCTGAGCTTTTTAGACATCTTGTAGCAAGATTTTTCTATCTCTACTTTTTTATTACTTGTTTTGGGAACCTTGCAGTGTCCCTTTTTCTCGCTTATTGTATGGGGTACCTCATCAAGATTTTTACAAGGACACACCTTATTTTCCACCTACCTAAGCTATGTTTACGGAGGGTTTTAGTGTAGCTTATTATTTATCTTTTTATTTTTATCAGGATAATTCTTGTACTTGTGTTATCCCTACACTTGTTGTGTTATCTTACTTAGGTGTACTAGTTACGTGGAATTAACTTATTAGTTGTGTGGAGTTAGCTTCTCGAGTTATGTGGATTTATCTTACTAGTCTTGTTGAGTTAACTTAATTACTAGTATCACTTAGTGGGAGTTATTCACCACTAATTTAGGTTGTAGCTATAATTCTCTCCTCCTATTTGTACATCTTTCTTATTGATTAATTCAAGTCATTGTATTGTAATGTATTGAGCATTATAGATTATGATGGATTTCCATATATGGTATTTTAGCTCTTCTGTTTTGTAAATCTAATGTGGTGCACTATTATCATTTGATATCATGACTTGAAATAATCTTATTATCATTCATTTCATAGTATCAAAGTGGTAGATGACTTAAACATCCATCTATAAGTTTTTGCAAGAAAGAGTTTTTTTTTCATATATTTTTGAATTTGTTAGCACTTTGTTAATGCTTCAATTTTTACTCAAAATGGAGGGCTTTGTTGGATTTGAAAGGAAAAAAAACCTAGAAACACGTGTAAAATTGGCCATTCAAGGAGATAGTTTGTTTTGGTTTTCAAGAGGCAGACACCGAAACGTACAAATTTGTTTAGAAGTTCTTGTCGAGGATGAAAATTTTCCCGGGGAAGTAAAAAATCTACAAAAATGGTTTATGCATTTTTCTAGGTTTTTTATTTCTCTTTCAACCATTCCCATTTGGTGAGAATTAGTAAATCTTACAAATTTTACCTGAGGAAATTCTTACCAAGGAACTAGAAAATCCATAAAAATAGTTTCTAGGTGTTTTTGAGTTTTTTTGCATTTGGTAATGGATTTTTTTTTCCACTTCTCAGAGTTTCTGTTTTATGGGGAATTAGAAATCTTACATTTTTGTCCAAGGTGAAGAAATTTATGCCAATGAAATAAAACAAATTCTCGGAAAACACCGTAAAAAATTATTTCTAGGTTTTTGTAATCCTTAATGGTTTTTATCTTCCAATTTGTAGAGTTCTTATGTGTAGAGGATTTGAAGATTTATAGATTCATTTACACATTCATGTTGGGGAGGCAGAAAATATGAAAAAACCATTTCGGGTTTTTCTAGGTTTTTTTGCATTTGGTAATGGGTTGTTTTCTTTGGCTTTGCATATTTTCTATGTGTCAAGGATTTGAGAATGTTTTGATGATTTGGGGATTTTAGAAATTCATGCGAGAGAGAGGCGAAAATTTGGAAAAAGCAATTCTAGGTTTTTCTAGGTTTTTCACATTCGGTACTAGATTTTTTTATCTTATTCCATTTTGCATACATATAATTAGAATTTTTTTCTAGAAAATAAATCTAAGACTCTGTGGCATTTTATTTTTTTAAGAACAAACTTGATAAATTTGTATCTTTTGATTGGTAACTCGGATTTGAGTGTTGTTTTTTTAAAAGTTCTTGTTTTGTCATACTTGTTCTCACTGGAACTATTTATTTTGAGAAATAAAATGAAAATTTAGAATGTCATATTTGTAACACACTCAATTATAAATTGGTCCCATTTATATCTCTCTTTTTGTTAAGATATTTTATATCTATATTTTAGACATTGTTTTGGTATGTTGACACTCTCTCTTGTCGAGGAGATATTATGGTGAAACCCGGTGTTAGTTTGTCATTATTTAAGTAGTTGATTTTATGCAACTCATACGAACTATGGTGTCACTCTATCCATTCAGTATATTGGAGGGTGTAGTGTTGATATTGTTTTTTTAGGTTTCATGTCCTTGCCTTTTTACCTTTGGATTTTCTTGGATCGTGACACTCCTATTTATTTGGATCTCGTGTCCTTGCCTTGTTGCCTTGGTTATTGTTCTTGGATTGTGGTAAACCTATTTTTAGCAGTTGATCTTACTTCTTCAGTTTTCTAGCTTTTCCTTGTTACCTTGGTTTTTCTTGGATCGTGACACTCCATTTTATTTAGATCTCATGTCCTTGCATTGTTGTCTTGGTTGTTCTTGGATCATAGCACAAATATTTGTAGCAGTTGATCAAATTATATTTGGTATTTTTTTTACACTTTTGACATCACTCCATTGATAGTATCCTTGGATGGAGCTATTCTCAGTGAATCCCGGTTAGTTAGTTGTTGAGTTTTGTGATCAAGCGGTGGATTCAATCAATAGTGCACACCAAAATTCTTTAACATTGTATGAGTTTTTAGAGCCGAGCTTCTTGGGATATCTTGCAGTAGTATTTTTCTCTCACTACTTTGTTATTACTTGTTTTGGTTACCTTGGAATGTCCCTTTCTCCCGGTTATTGTACCTAGGTCATCGACCTTGTTGTTGGGATACACCTTCTTTCTCAATCTAAGTTATGCTTATGAGGGGTGTTAATGTAGGTTATTATTTATCCTTTTATTTATTTAATTGGATAATTATTGCACTTGTGTTAGCCCTACATTTTTGGGTTAGCTTACTTAGGTGTACTAGTTTTGTGGAGTTATCTTACTAGTTGTGTGGATTTAGTTTCTCGGTTATGTGGAGTTAGCTAACTAGTATTACGGAGTTAACTACCCGTATCAAATAGTGGGAGTTATTCACCACCGATTTAGGTTGTAGTTGCACTTCTCTCCTCCTATATGTAAATATTTCTTATTGAGTAATTCAAGTCATTATATTGCAATGTATTAAACATTATGGATTATGATGAATTTCCATATATGGTATTTTAGCTCTTCTATTTTGCAAATCTAATGTGTTGTGTTATTATCATCTCGATCATAGCTTGAATATTCTTATCATTCCTTTCATGGTATCGTAGAGGATAGATGATATAGACATCCATCTCAGTAAATTTTTTGCAAGCAAGAGTTTATTTGTTTTCATATATTTTAGAATTTACAACTTTGTTGCAGCATCTATTTTTACTCAAAATGGAGGGCTCTGTTGGATTTGGAAGGCAACAAAATCCCGAAACAAGTGTAAACTTGATCATTGAAGGATATAATATGTTTTTGCATTTGGTTTGGTTTTGCAAAGGCATACACATACACGTATTGATTCGTTTAGAAGTTCATGCCACGGAAGAAAATTTTCGCGAGAAAAAGAAAACCTAGAAAAATGTTTTCGGGGTTTTTTTTTTTTTTTTCGCATTCGGTAGTGGTTTTTTTGCTTTGCAACATTCCGATTTAGCAAGAATTTGTGCATCTTACAAATTTTACTCAGGAAATCCTTACTGGGAAGTAGAAAATCTAGAAGATAGTTTCGGTTTTTTTCCGATTTTTTACATTTTATAATGGGTTTTTAATCCGATTCTTGAATTTTATGTTTAACAAGGAATTATAAATCTTACATTTTTCATGTTAGGGAAAATTTTTTTGCCGAAAATAAAATAAAAAAAAAAAGTATGGAAAACGCCGGAAAATAGTTGATTGGTTTTTCTATGTTTTTTGTAATCCTTAATGGTTTTTTTTCTTCCAATTTGTAGAGTTCTTGTGTGGGGAGGATTTAAAGATTTATAGATTCATTTAACCATTTGTGCTGAGGAGGTAGAAAATCTGAAAAAAAAACATTTCCAAGTTTTTCCTTGGTTTTTTACATTCGGTAATGGGTTTTTTTCTTTGGTTTTGCAGAGTTCCTGTGTGTCAAGAATTTTGGAATGAGTTGATGATTTGAGGATTTTTGAATGAGTCAATGATTTGAGGATTTTAGAAATATGAGCCAGAGAGGCAAAAAATATAGAAAAACCATTTCTAGATTTTTCTAGGTTTTTTATGTTTAGTAGTGGGTTTTTTCTCTTCTTCCATTTTATAGATATATAATTAAAATTTTATTTCCAAAAAACAAATCAAAGATTGCATAGCATTTTATTTATCTAAGCACAAACTTGATAAATTTGTATCTTTTTCTTGGTAACTCAGATTTGAGTGTCCTTTGTTTTAAAAGTGTTTGTTTTTTCGTGCTTGTTCTGCTAGAATTATTTATTTTGAGAAATAATATAAAAATTTAAAATTTCATATTTGTATAATGCACTCAATTATAAATTTCCACCATTTATATCTCTCTTATTTTTTGAGATATTTTAGATCTGTATTTTTGACACTTTTTTCACATGTTGACAGTCTTTGTTATGGGGGAGCTATTCTGGTGAAGCCCAGTGTAAGTTTATCAGTGTTCGATTAGCTTATTTTTGGTAACTAATACATATTTTTGGTGTCACTCTACCCATTCATGGTAGTATGGGAGGGTGTGATGTTGATCTCGCTTCTTCAAGTTTCGTGTCTTTTCCTTGTTACCTTTGAATTTTCTTGGATTGTGAAACTCGTATTTATTTGGATCTCATGGCCTTGCCTTATTGCCTTGGTATTATTATTACATCATGGCACACCCGTTTGTAGTAGTTGATATTTATTTTTCAAGTTTTATGTCCTCACCTTACTACCTTGGCTTTTTTGGATCGTGGAACTCCAATTTATTTAGATCTCATGTCCTTACCTTTTTTTCTTGGATGTTATTTGATCGTGGCACACATATTTGTAGAATTGATCAAATTATGTTTGTTATTGTTTTAGACTTTCGACATCACTCCATTGACAGCCTCCTTACATGAAATTGTTATGGTGAATCTCAAAGTGTTAGTTGTTTATGAGTTTTGTGATTAAGCAATGGCTTTAGACCACATTGCACACCAAATTTCTTCAAAGACATTGTCGTACGAGTTTTGGAGCCAAGATTCTTGGGATATCTTGCAAACGGGATTTTCTCTTTGTACTTTGTTATTACTAGTTTTGATTACCTTACAATTTCCTTTTTCTTAGTTATCAGACGTGGGTACCTCATTAGACCTTATACTTTGGGACACACCTTATTTTCCGCCCACTTAAGCTATGTTTATGGGGGTGTTACTGCAGGTTATTATTTATCATTTTATTTATTTATTAGGATAATTCAAGCATTTTTGTTAGCCGTGCACTTATTAGGTTAGCTTACTTAGGTGTACTAGTTACGTGGATTTAACTTACTAGTTGTGTGGAGTTAGCTTCTTAATTATGTGGAGTTAGCTTACTAGTCTTATGGATTTAACTTAACTACCAATATTAGTTAGTGAGAGTTCTTCACCACCGATTTAGGTTATAGTTGCACTTCTCTCCTCCTATATGTACATATTTCTTATTGAGTAATTCAAGTCATTATATTATAATGTATTGAGCATTATAGATTATGATGGACTTCAATATATGGTGTTTTAGCTCTTCTGTTCTACAAATTTAATGTGGTGTTTTAGCTCTTCTATTTTACATTTTTATAATAGTTGATAAAATTATGTTTGGTGTTTATTTTGTACTCTTGACATCACTCCATTGATGCACTCCTTGTATAGAGATATTGTAGTGAAGCCTAGTGTTAGTTTTTTTAGTTTTGTGATCGAGAAGTGGATTCAAACCACAAAGGTGCATACCAAAATTATTCAACATTGTATGAGTTTTGGAGCCAAGATTTTTGGGATATCCGATAATGGGATTTTTCTCTCTCTCTACTTTGTTTTTACTTGTTTTAGGTATCTTGCAAATGTCTTGTTTTCCCAATTATTGTATGTGGGTACCTCATCGGGCCTTGTTTTCAGGACATACCTTCTTTTCTATCCACCTAATTTATTCTTACAAGGGTGTTAGTGTAGGTTATCATTTATCTTTTTAGTTATTTGTCGGACAGCTTCTTGCACTTGTGTTATTCCTACTCTTGTTGAGTTAGCTTACTTAGGTATACTAGTTATATGGAGTTAGCTTACTAGTTGTGTGGAGTTAGCTTCTCGGTTATGTAGAGTTAACTTACTAGTCTTGTGGATTTAACTTAACTACCATTATCGGTTATTCAAATTTCTTCACCATTGATTTAGATTGTATTGTAATATATTAAACATTATGGATTATTGTAGATTTCATATATGGTATTTTAGCTCTTCTATTTTATAAATCTAATGTGGTGTGTTATTATCATCTAATATTATGGATGGAATCAATATTCTTATCATTCCTTTCATGGTATCGTAGAGGTAGATGATGTATAAATTCATCTATAATATTTTTGCAAGAAAGAGTTTATTTTTTTATGTATTTTTGAATTTGTTAGCACTTTGTTGTAGCTTCTATTTTTACTTAAAAAGAGGACTCTGTTGGATACGAAAGGTGGAAAACCCTAGAATCAAGTGTGAATTTGGTTATTAAAGGAGACAGCTTTGTTTTGGTTTTGCGAATGCGCACATAGACACATACAAAGTTGTTTGTAAATTCATGCCAGGAAGAAAATTTTCTCGGAAGTAGAAAATTAAAAAAATGGTTTCGGGTTTGTCTTGGGTTTTTTCCTTCGGTATTGGGTTTTTTCTTTCAGGTGTCCAATATTCCTATTTGGTGAGAATTTGTGCATCTTACAAAATTTTCCTAGGGAAATCCTTATCGGGGAAGTAGAAAATCTAGAAAAATAGTTTTGGGTTTTTCTGATTTTTTTGCATTTGGTAATGGGTTTTTTTCTTCGCTTCTCGAGTTTCTATTTCATAGGGAATTCAAAATCTTACATTTTCATGCCAGGGAATAAATTTGTGCCAATAAAATAAAACAAATTGTAGAAAATGGTTTCTAGATTTTATGTAATCCTTAATGATTTTTTCTTCCAATTTCAAGAGTTCTTGTGTGGAGAGGATTTGATTATTTATAGATCCATTTGGACATCCATGCCACAAAGGCAGAAAATCTAAAAAACCAATTTCTAAGTTTTTTGCATTTGGTAATGGGTTTTTTTTTTGGATTTGTAGAGTTTCTGTGTGTCGAGGATTTAAGAATTTGTCGATGATATGAGGATTTCATAAATTTATGTCAAAGAATATGGAAAAACCATTTATGGGTTTTTGACATTCGATATTGGGTTTTTTTCTCTTCTTCCATTTTGTAGATATATAATTAGATTTTTTTAGAAAATGAATCAAAGACTACAAGGCGTTTTATTTATCTAGGCACAAACTTGATAAGTTTGTATCTTTTGATTGGTAACTTGGATTTGAGTGTCATTTTTTTCAAAAGTGCTTATTTTTTCATGCTTGTTCCACTGGAACTATTTATTTTGAGAAATAAACTAAAAATTTAAAATGTTATATTTGTAACACACACTCAATTATAAAGTTCCACTATTTATATCTCTATTGTTTGTTGAGATATTTTGGATCTATATTTTTGAAATTTTTTTGGCATGTTGATAGTCTCTCTTATTAGGGAGTTATTATAGTGAAGTCCAATGTTAGTTGTTCAATGTTTGAGTAGGATTTTGGAAAAATCATACATATTTTTGGTGTCACTCTACACATTTAGAAGTATGGGAGGATGTGGTATTAATATTGCTTCTTCGTGTTTCATGTCCTTGCCTTGCTACCTTTGGATTTTCTTGGATCGTGACACTCCTTATCGGGAAGTAGAAAATCCAAGAAAAGCTTTTATTTTTTTATATTTTTACATTTGGTAATGGGTTATTTTCTTCCACTTCTTTGAGTTTATATTTCACGGGGTATTGGAGATCTTACATTTTCGTGTCAGGGGAAGAAATTTTTGCCGACAAAATAAAACAAAGTCTGAAAAATGCAAGAAAATGGTTTTTGGGTTTTTTATGGGTTTTTTGTAATCCCTAATAGTTTTTTTATTCCAATTTGTAGAGTTCTTGTGTGGAGAGGATTTGAATATTTATAGATCCATTTAGAAAATCAGTGTCGTGAGGCGGAAAATTTGAAAAAAACTATTTCTAGGTTTTTCTGGGTTTTTTGCAATCGGTAATGATTTTTTTCTTCGTCTTTGTAGAGTTCCTCTGTGCAAGGATTTGAGAATGTGTTAATGATTTGAACATTTCAGAAATTTATTTCAGATAATCTAGAAAACCATTTCTAGGTTTTTCACATTCGATCTTGGGTTTTTTTTTTCTTTTCTTCCATTTTATAGATATATATATAATTAGAATATTTTTTCTTGAAATAAAATCGAAGACTATAAGGCATTTAATTTATTTAATCACAAACTTGATAAATTTTTATCTTTTGATTGGTAAATTGGATTTGAGTTATGTTTGTTTCAAAAGTATTTGTTTTGTTTTGCTTGTTCACTGGAATTATTTATTTTTAGAAATAAAATAAAAATTTAAAATTTAATATTTGCAACATGCACTCAATTTTTAAATGCCACCATTTATATCTCGCTTGTTTATTGAGATATTTTACATCTATATTTTTGACAATTTTTGGCATGTTGATAGTCTCTCTTATGGGGGAGCTATTCTAGTGAATCCCAGTGTTAGTTTGTTAGTGTCACTCTACCCATTTAGTAGTCAAACAAGGTCCGTGTGTTGATATTGATTATTTATGTTTCCCTTCCTTTCCTTATTAGCTTTGGCTTTTCTTATATCATGGCACTCCTATTTATTTGGATCTCATGTCCTTGTCTTATTGCCTTGCTTTTTGTTCTTGGATCATGACACACCTATTTGTACTAGTTGATCTTGATTCTTCGTGTTTTATGGTCTTGCCTTGTTACCTTATCTTTTCTTAGATCGTGGCACTCCAATTTATTTGTATCTCATGTCCTTGCCTTGTAGTATTGGTTGTTCTTGGTTTGTAGCACACATATTTGTTACAGCTTGATGAAATTATGTTTGGTTTTTTTACACTTTCGACATCGCTCCATTGATAGTCTCCTTGCGTGGAGCTATTCTCGTGAAGTACAAAGTGTCAATTTTTTTAGTTTTGTGATCAACCTTTGTGGATTTAGACCAATGTGGAAACCAAACTTCTTATACATTATATGATTTTTTTGGAGCCAAGAGTTTGGGATATCTTGCAGCTTAGATTTTTCTCTCTCTACTTTTTTATTACTTTGGTTTTGGGTACCTTGCAGTGTCCATTTTTCCCAATTATTTTACATGGGTACCTTATTATGCCTTATTACAGGACACATCTTATTTTCCACCAACCTAAGCTATTCTTATAGGGGTTGTTAGTGTAGGTTATTATTTACCTTTTAGTTATTTATCGTGATAATTCTTGCACTTATGTTAGCCTTACACTTGTTGGGTTAACTTACCTAGGTGTACTAGTTATGTGGAGTTAACTTATTAGTTGTGTGGAGTTAGCTTCTCGCTTATGTGGAGTTAGCTTACTAGTCACATGGAATTAAATTAACTACCAAAAGATATCAATTAGTAGAAGTTCTTCACCACTAATTTAGGTTATAGGTGCACTTCCTCTCCTATATGTACATCTTTCTTATTGAGTAATTCAAGTCATTGTATTGTAATGTATTGAGCATTATGAATTATGACGGATTTCCATATATGGTATTTTAGCTCTTTTATTTTACAAATCTAACGTGGTGCTCTATTATCTTATTTTCTTCAAGTTTTGTGTCCTTGCCTTGTTACCTTGGCTTTTCTTAGATCATGACACTCTAATTTCTTTAGATCTCATGTCCTTGTTTTGTTGTCTTGGTTATTCTTAGATCGTGGAAAACATTTGTAGCAGTTGATCAAATTATGTTAGGGTTTTTTTTTACACTTTTGACATCACTCCATTGAGTCTCCTTTCATGGAGCTATTTTGGTGAAGTGTAGTGTCAATCTGTTTTTAGTTTTTGATCGAGCATGGGATTCGGACCACACTCACACCAAACTTCTTCAACATTATACGAGTTTTTGGAGGCAAGATTCTTGGCATATCTTGCAGGGGGATTTTTCTCTCTCTGCTTTGTTTATTACTAGTTTAGGTACCTTGTAGTGTCCCTTTTCCCATTTATTGTATGTGCGTACCTCATGAGGCCTTATTTTCAGAAACACCTTCTTTTCTACCCACATAAGCTATGTTTACGGGGGTGTTAGTGTATGTTATTATTTATCCTTTTATTTGTTTATTAAGATAATTCTTGCACTTGTGCTATCCCTACACTTGTTGGGTTATCTTACTTAGGTGTACTTTTCCTTTGAAGGAGACGGTTTATTTTTGAGTTTGTTTTGGTTTTGTAGAGGTAGAAATAAGCCCGTACATATTCATTTAGAAGTTCGTGCTAGGGAAGAAATTTTTCCTCAAGAAATAGAAAATCCGGAAAAATGGTTTCTAGGTTTTGTTGGATTTTTCACCGTTAGTGCTGGTTTTTTTCTTTTGCTTTGTAACATTCCTATTTTGTGAGAATCAGTATCTTACAAATTTTACCCTCGGAAATCCTTAGTAGGGAAGTAGAAAATCTAGAAACATGGATTTTGGGTTTTTCTGGGTTTTTTACATTCGGTAATGGGTTTTTTTTTCCACTTCTCGGAGTTTCTATTTCACGGGAATTGGAAATCTTACATTTTCATGCCAGGGGAGGAAATTTGTGCAATGAAATAAAAAAATCTAGAAAATGCAGGAAAATGGTTTCTCGGGATTTTTAACCCTTAATGGTTTTTTATTCCAATTGGCAATTTTTTTGTGTCGAGAGGATTTAAAGATTTATAGATCCATTTAGACATCTGTGCCGAGGAGGAAGAAAATCTAAAAAAAAAAACATTTTTGGGTTTTTGCATTCAATAATGGTTTTTTTCTTTGGCTTTTCAGATTTCCCATGTGTCGAGGATTTGAGAATGTGTCGATGATTTGAGGATTTCAAAAATTCATGCAAGAGAGGCGAGAAAATATGGATAAACCATTTCATGATTTTTTTTGGTTTTTCACGTTCGATACTAGATTTTTTTCTCTTATTCCATTTTGTAGATATATAATTACAATTTTTTTTTCTAGAAAATAAATTGAAGACTACAGGAATTTTATTTATTTAAGCAAAAAGTTGATAAAATTGTATCTTTTGATTGGTAACTCATATTTGAGTGTTGTTTTATTCAAAAGTGTTTTTTTTGTCATGCTTATTCCGTTGAAACTATTTATTTTGAGAAATAAATTCAAAATTTAAAATGTCAAATTTGTAACACACTCAATTATAAAGTGCAACCATTTATATATCTATTGTTTGTTGAGATCTTTTAGATCTAAATTTTTGACACTTTTTTGGCTTGTTGTGACAATCTCTCTTATGGGGGAGCTATTCTGGTGAAGCCCAAAGTATTAGTTTGTCGGTGTTTGAGTAGTTAATTTTAGGAAACTCATAAAGATTTCATGTCCTTTCCTTGCTACCTTTGGATTTTCTTACATCATGACACTCCTATATATTTGGATCTTGTGTCACCGCCTTGTTTCCTTGGTTATTGTTCTTGGACCATGTCACACCTATTTGTAGAATTTGATCTTGCTTCTTCAGGTTTTGTGTCATTGACTTGTTACCTTAGATTTTCTTAGATCATGGTACTCCAATTTATTTAGACCTCATGTCCTTCCTTGTTGTCTCAGCTTGTTCTTAGATCATGGTACACATATTTGTAGCAGCTTGATTAATTTATGTTTGGTTTTTTTTGCACTTTTGACATCACTCCATTGATAATATCCTTGCATGGAGCTATTTTGGTGAAGCCCAATGCTAGTTTTTTTTTAGTTTTGTGATCGAGAAGTGGATTCATACAATAGTGCACACCAAACTTCTTCAACATTTTATAAGTTTTGGAGCCACATTTTTTGGGGTATCTTGCAACGGACAAACATTCTTTTCACCCACCTAACTTATGCTTACGAGGGGGTGTTAGTATAGGTTATTATTTATCCTTTTAGTTGTTTATTAAGATAATTCTTGCACTTGTGTTATCCCTACACTTGTTGGTTTAGCTCACCTAGGTGTACTAGTTTTGTAGAGTTAGCTTACTAGTTGTGTGGAGTTAGCTTATTATTTATGTGGAGGTAACTTACTAGTCTTGTAGAGTTAACTTAACTACCAAGATATAAGATAGTGAGGGATATTCACCAGATTTAGGTTGTAGTTGCACTTCTCTCCCGTTATATGTACATATTTATTATTGATTAATTCAATTCAATGTATTGAGCATTATGGATTATGATGGATTTTTATATATGGTATTTTAGATCTTCTACTTTACAAATCTATTGTGGTGTGTTGTTATCATATGAGATCCATAAATATTTTAAAATCAAATTAGTTTGAAACAAACTTCTTTATAAAATCAGTAATTCATTTCATGGTATCATAGCGCATGTTTGTAGATAATGTATACATGGACATCAAAAACTACAAAAAAGTGGGACATAGTTATATGCTTTTTACAAACAAGAGTTTATTTGTTTTCATATATTTTAGAATTTTCTAGTATTTTTGCAGCTTCCATTTTTACTCAAAACAAAGGGCTTTATAGGATTCGGAAGGTAGAAAAACCCTAGAAATAAGTGTAAACTTTGTCATTGAAGGAGACAATTTGTTTTTGTGTTTATTTTGGTTTTGCAAAAGCAAACACAAACACGTCTGATGCATCGTTTGGAAGTTCGTGGTAGGGAAGAAATTTTTCCTAGGGAAGAAGAAAATCCATAAAAATGGTTTTTGGGTTTTTCCTCTTGAGCATGGGTTTATTTCTTTCGCTTTGCAACATTCCTATTTGGTAAGAATTTGTGCATATTACAATTTTTTTCTGGGGAAATCCTTATGGGGAAGTAGAAAATTCGAAAAATGGTTTCTAGGTTTTTCGAAGTTTTTCGCATTCGCAATGGATTTTTTTCTTCTACTTATCATAGTTTCGCCTTCATGGGGAATTGGATATCTTACATTTTCATGTTAGGGGAAGAAATTTGTGCCGATGAAATAAAAAAATTCTCGAAAATAGTTTCTAGGTTTTTGTAATCCTTAATGGTGTTTTTCTTCCAATTTGAAGAGTTATTGTGTGGAGAGAATTTGAATATTTATAGATCTATTTAGACATCGAGTGTTAGGGAGGTAAAAATTTGAAAAAAAAAAACCATTTGTGGGTTTTTCTGGGTTTTTACATTCGGTAATGGTTTTTTTTCTCCAGTTTTGCAGAGTTTCTATATGTCAAGGATTTGAGAATGTGTTGATGATTTGATGATTTCAAAAATACATACCAAAGAATCTGGAAAACCTTATGGGGAAGTTTTTCTAGAGAAACCCACTTTTAGTTAGTTAATTTTAGGAAAATCATATAGATCTGTGGTTTCACTCTACTCATTCAACATTATGGGAGGTTGTGGTATTGATACTACTTCTTTAGATTTTGTGTCATTGCCTTGTTACATTTGGCTTTTCAAGATAGTGACAATCCTATTTATTTAGATCTCATGTCCTTGCCTTGTTGCCTTGGTTATTATTATTAGATTGTGGTACACCTATTTATAACAGCTTAATCTAACTTCTTTTGGTTTTGTGTCTTTACCTTGTTACTTTATATTTTCTTGAATTGTGGCACTAAAATTTATTTAGATCGCATGTCCTTACCTTTTTGTCTTGGTTGTTCTGGATCGTGGCACACATATTTGTAGAAATTGATCAAATTATGTTTAGTGTTTTTTTCACTTTCAACATCACTTCACCGATCTCCTTGTATGGAGATTTTTTGGTGAAGTCGAGTGTCGATTTTTAGTTTTTGATTGAGTAATGGATTTAGACCACGATGCACACCAAAATTCTTCAACATTGTACGAGTTTTGGAGTCAAACTTCTTGGGATATCTTATAGCAGGATTTTTCTCTCTACTTTGTTATTACTAGTTTTAGGTTCCTCAGTAGTGTCCCTTTTTCCCATTTATACTACATGGGTACCTCATCACACCTTTTTTAGAAACACCTTTTTTCTACCCACCTAATCTATACTTAAGGGGGTTGTTAGTGTATTTTATTTTTATTATTTTAATTTTTATTAGGATAATTAATGCACTTGTGTTAGCTCTACATTGTTTGGTTAGCTTATCAAGTATACTAGCTACGTGGAGTTAACTTACTATTTATGTGGAGTTAGCTTCTCGCTTATGTGGAGTTAGCATACTATTCTTGTGGAGTTAACTTAACTACTAGTATCAATTAGTGGGAGTTCTTCACCAATGATTTACGTTGTAGTTACACTTCCCTCCTCATATATGTACATATTTCTTATTAAGTAATTCAAGTCATTGTATTGTAATGTATTGAGCATTATGGATTATCATATATTTCCATATATATTATTTTAGCTCTTCTATTTTGCAAATCTAATGTGATGTGATATTATCATCTAAGATCATGGCTTGAAACAATATTCTTATCATTCCTTTCATGGTATCAGAGCGGTAGATGATGTAGACATCCATCTGTAAGTTTTTTGCAAGAAAGAGTTTATTTATTTTCATATATTTTAGAATTTGTTAGCACTCTTGTAGCTTCTATTTTACTCATAACAGAGGAATCTATTGGATGTAGAAGGTGGAAAAACCCCAGAAACAAGTGTAAATTTGTCCATTGAAGGAGAGAGTTTGTTTTTAGTATTTTTGGTTTAACAGAGCTGTAAATAGACATGTACATATTTGTTTGGAAGTTTGTGCCAAGGAAGAATTTTTTCGTAGGAATGAAGAAAATCCACAAAAATGGTTTCTTGGTTTTTCGAGATTTTTCACCTTCAGATCGGGTTTTTTTATTTCACTTTACAACATTCCTATATGGTGAGAATCTTTGCATCTTCAAAAATTTCTGAGGAAATCCTTATCGGGAAGTAGAAAATTCAAAAAAAGGTTTCTTGGTTTTTCAATTTTTTTCATTAGGTAATGGGTTTTTTTCTTCTCGCTTCTTAGAATTTAAATTTCACGGGGATTTTAAAAGCTTAAATTTTTGTGGCGGGGAAGAAATTTGTGTTGATTTAAATAAAACCAATTCTAGAAATGGTTTTGGGGTTTTTATGGGTCTTTTGTAATCCTTGATGATTTTTTTCATTTAATTTTCGAGTTCTTGTGTTGAGAGGATTTGAATATTTTTTCTTCACTTTCTGCTGAATTCTGTGTGTCACGGATTTGAGAATATGTCAATGATTTGAGGATTTAAAAATCATGCGTAGAATCTAGAAAATCCGTTTATGGGTTTTTCACGTTTGGTATTGGGTTTTTATCTATTTTTCCATTTTGCAAAATTATAATTAGAATTTTTTTTCTATAAAATAAATCGAAGATCGCATGAGGCATTTTATTTATTCAAGCACAAACTTGATAAATTTGTATATTTTGATTGGTAACTTGGATTTGAGTGTCATTTCTTTCAAAAGCGCTTGTTTTTTCGTGTTTGTTCTGTTAGAATTGTTTATTTTGATAAATAAACTAAAAATTTAAATGTCATATTTGTAACACGCACTCAATTATAAAATGCCACCTTTTATATCTCTCTTGTTTGTTGATATATTTTAGGTATGTATTTTTGACACTTTTTTGGCATGTTGATAGTCTCTCTTGTTGGGAGCTATTTTGATGAAGCCCAGTATTAGTTTATCGGTGTTCGAGTAGCTGATTTTGGGTAGCTATTATAGATCTCAGTGGTGTCAATCTACCCATTTAGTAGAATGGGAGGGTATGGTGTTGCTATTGATTCTTCGTGTTTTATTTCCTTGCCTTATTACCTTTGGTTTTTCTTATATCATGACACTCCTAAATATTTGGATCTCATGTCCTTACCTTGTTGCCTTGCTTTTTTCTTTGATCGTGGCACACTTATGTGTAGCAATTGATCATGCTTCTTTGAGTTTTTGTCCTTTCCTTGTTACCTTGTCTTTTCTTTGATTGTGGCACTCTAATTTATTTAGATCTCATGTCCTTGCCTTATTGTCTTAGTTTTTCTTAGATCGTGGCACACATATTTATAAAGTAGCTTGATCAAATTATGTTTGGTATTTTTTTACATTTTTGACATCACTCTATTGTGATCTCATTGCATGGAGCTATTCTAGTGAATCCTAGTGTGATTTTTTTTTAATTTGGGATCGAGCGGTGGATTCGGACCACGGTGTGCACCAAACTTCTTCACATTATATGAATTTTTTGAGCCAAGATTCTTGGGATATCTTGCAACAGGATTTTACTCTCTCTACTTTGTTATTTCTTGTATTGGGTACCTTACGAGTGTCTATTTTCCTAGTTATTGTACGTGTGTACATTATCGTGCCTTATTTCAGGAGACACCTTCTTTTCCTCCCACCTAATCTATGCTTACGAGGTGTTAGTGTAGGTTATTATTTATCCTTTCATTTTTGTTTATTAGGATAACTTTTGCACTTGTATTTTCCCTACACTTATTGGGTTATCCTACCTATGTGTACTAGTTACATGGAGTTAACTTACTAGTTGTGTATAGTTAGCTTCTCGCTTATGTGTATTTAGCTTACTAGTCTTGTGGAGTTAACTTAACCACCATTTTCAGTTAGTTGGATTTATTCACTACTTATTTAGGTTGTAGTTGCAATTCACTCTTCCTATATGTACATCTTTCTTATTGAGTAATTTAAGTCATTGTATTATAATGTATTGAGTATTATGAATTATGATGGATTTCCATATATGGTATTTTAGATTTTCTATTTTTTAAATCTAATGTGGCGTGTTATTATCATCTTATTTTGCGGCTTGAAATAATCTTATTATCATTCCTTTCATGGTATCATATTGGTAGATTATGTAGACATCCATCTATAAGTTTTTACAAGCAAGAGTTTATTTGTTTTCATATATTTTGGAATTTGTTACCACTTTGTTGTAGTTTCCATTTTCACCCAAAACGGGGGCTCTGTTGGATTCGTAAGGAAAATAGTCCTAGAAACAAGTTTAAACTTGGCTATTAAAGGAGACATTTTGTTTTTAGTTTGTTTTGGTTTTGTTGACATAGACATAGACACATACAAATTTGTTTGGAAGTTTGTGCCAGGGAAGAAATTTTTCCTGGGGAAGTAGAAAATCTAAAAACTGTTTATGTGTTTTTCACCTTTAGTACTCGGTTTTTTTTCTTTGCAACATTCCTATTTGGCGAGAATCTATGCATCTTATAAATTTTTCATAGGGAAGTCCTTTAGGGAAGTAGAAAATCCATAAAAATAGTTTTGGGTTTTCTCATTTTTTTTTTTACATTTGGTAATGGGTTTTTCTTCTTCTTCTCGGAGTTTCTCTTTCACGGGAAGGTTAAATCTCACATTTTTGTGCTAGGGGAATAAATTTGTCTTGTGAAATAAAACAAAGTTTGGACAACACCGAAAAATGGTTTCGGGTTTTTCTGGGTTTTTGTAATCCTTAATGGTCTTTTCCTTACAATTTGTAGAGTTCTTGTGTGCGAGAGGAATTGAAGATTTATCCATCCATTTAGACATCCATCTTGGGAAGGAAGAAAATTTAAAAAACAACATTTCTGGTTTTTTTCCATTCGGTAATGGGTTTTTTCTTTGGCTTTGTAGAGTTCTTTTGTTTCAAGGATCTCGAGAATGTTTCATTATTTGAGGATTTCAAAATTCATGCCCGAGAATCTAGAAAAACCATTTCTAGGTTTTTTTGGTTTTTCACATTTGGTACTAGATTTTTTTCTCTTCTTCAATTTTGAAGATATATAATTAGATTTTTTTTTAAAATAAATTGAAGACTATAGGGCATTTTATTTATTAAAGTAAAAACTTGATAAATTTGTATCTTTTGATTGGTAACTCGAATTTGAGTGTCGCTTGTTTCGAAAGTGCTTGTTTTGTCTCATTTTTCAGCTATAACATTTTATTTTGAGAAATAAAATAAAAATTTAAAATGTCATGTTTTTAACACACACTCAATTATAAAGTTCCACCATTTATATCTCTCTTATTTGTGGAGATATTTTAGTTATGTATTTTTAACACTTTTTTGGCATGTTGATAGTCTCTCTTATGGGGGAGTCTGTTATGGTGAAGTCTAGTGTTAGTTTGTCGGTGTTTGAGTAGTTGATTTTGGGAAACTCATACGGATCCATGGTGTAACTCTACCCATTTAACAATGCGGGAGGATGTGGTGTTTATATTACTTCATCAAGTTTCATGTCCTTTCCTTTTAACCTTTGGATTTTCTTGGATCGTGACATTCCTATTTACTTAGATCTCGTTTCCTTGCCTTGTTTCCTTCATTATTGTTCTTTGATCATGGCACACCTATTTTTATTACCTTGGATTTTCTATGATCGTGGCACTCTTATTTATTTGAATCGCATGTCTTTGCCTTATTATCTTGGTTATTCTTAGATCATGGCACATATGTTTATAACAGTTGAATAAATTATATTTGGTATTTTTTTGTACTTTAGACATCAATCATTTGATCGTCTCCTTGCATGGAGATATTCTCGGTTAAGCCTAGTGTTAGTTTTTTTTTAGTTTTGTGCTCGAGTAGTGGATTGGACTACACTTTGCACACCAAACTTCTTCAACATTGTATGAATTTTTAGAGCCAAGCTTCTTGGGATATCTTACATTAGTATTTTACTCTTTCTAAATTATTATTACTTATTTTAGGTACCTTACAATGTCCTTATTTCCCGGTTATTGTGCGTGTGTACCTCATCGGGTTTTGTTGTCGGACACACTTTCTTTTCTTCCCACCCAAGCTATGCTTACATGGGGTGTTAGTGTAGGTTATTATTTATCCTTTCATTTTTTTAGGATAATTATTTCACTTGTCTTAGCCCTACACTTGTTGGGTTAGATTACTTAGGTGTACTAGTTACGTTGAGTTAGGTTACTAGGTTTGTGGAGTTATCTTACTATTCTTGTGGAGTTAACTTAACTACCGGTATCGGTTAGTGGGAGTTCTTCACAACTAATTTAGGTTGTAGTTACACTTCACTCCTCCTATATGTACATATTTCTTATTGAGTAATTTAAGTCATTGTATTGTAATGTATTAAGCATTATGGATTATGATGGATTTCCATACATGGTATTTTAAATCTTATGTTTCACAAATCTAATGTGGTGTGCTATTATCATGTGAGATCACGGATGAAAAAAATCTTCCTATCATCACTTTCATGGTATTAGAGTGGTAGATGATGTGAGACATCCATATAGAAGTTTTTACAAGAAAAAGTTTATTTGTTTTCATATATATTTTTATTTTGTTAGCGAGTTTGTTGCGACTTCAATTTTTACTCAAATTGGAGGACTTTGTTGGATTCGAAGGAAGGAGATTTTTAAAAGTTTTTTAGTTTTACATAGGTAGACACAAACACATATAGATTCATTTGGAAGTTCGTACTAGGGAAGAAATTATTCTTGGGGATGTAGAAAATCTAGAAAAATAGTTTGTGGGTTTATCTGGGTTTTTCGCCTTCGGTATTGGGTTTTTTTATTTCACTTTGCATCATTTTTATTTGGCGATAATATGTGCATCTCACAAATTTTTCTTGAGGAAATCCTTCTTTGGGGGAAGTAGAAAATCCAAAAAAATGGTTTCTAGGTTTTTTTGAGTTTTTGCATTCAATAATGGGTTTTTTTCTTTCATTTCTCGAGTTTCGGTTTCACAAAGAATTGGAAATCTTACATTTTCGTTCTATTGGAAGAATTTTTTTGACAAAATAAAAACTCCGGAAAATGGTTTCTGGGTTTTTTTATAAACCTTAATGTATTTTTTCTTCCAATTTGCGAGACTTCTTGTGTGGAGAGAATTTGAAGATTTATAGATTCATTTAGACATCCATGTTTATCAATTTATGGGGCAATTAATCAAATTATGTTTGGTTTTTTTAGCACTTTCAACATCACTCCATTGACAATACCCTTGTAAGGAGCTATTTTTCAAGCTCGGTGTAAGTTGTTTTTGATTTTTTTGATCAAGCAATGGATTGAGACCATAGTGCACACCAAACATTTTCATCATTGTACGTGATTTTGGGCCCGAGCTTCTTGGGATATCTTGCATCGAGTTTTTCTCTCTCTAATTTTTTATTACTGGTTTTGGGTACTTTGACTGTCCCTTTTCCTAGTTATTGTATGTGGGTACCTCACCGTGCCTAATTGTCAGGACACACCTTTTTCACCCACCTAAGTTATGATTACGGGGGTGTTAGTGTAGATTATTATTTATCTTTTTATTTGTTTATTAGGATAATTATTGCACTTGTGTTAGCCCTACACTTTTTTTTTAGCTTACTTAGGCATACTAGTTACATGGAGTTATCTTACTAGTTGTGTGGAGTTAGCTTCTCGGATATGTGGAGTTATCTTACTAGTCTTGTGTAGTTAACTACCAGTATCAGTTAGTGGGAGTTATTCACCACCGATTTAGGTTATAGTTGCACTTCTCTCCTCCTATATTAACATATTTCTTATTGAGTAATTCAAGTCATTGTATTGTATTGTATTGAGCATTATGGATTATGATGGATTTCCATATATGGTATTTTAACTCTTCTATTTAGTAAATCTAATGTGGTATGCTATTATCGTCTAAGATCAGGATTGAAACAATTTTATTATTGTTCCTTTCATTTTATAAAGGTGGTAGATGATGTAGACATCCATCTGTAATTTTTGTAAACAAGAGTTGAATTGTTTTCATATATTTTTATGAATTTGTTAGCACTTTGTTGCAACTTCCATTTTACTCAAAACGGAGGGCTCTATTGGATTCAAAAGGCACAAAAAAACCCATAAACAAGTTTAAAATTTGCCATTTAAGGATTCAATTTTTTTAGCTTTTTTATTTTATAGAGGCGAGACACGTACCACGTCTGATTCGTTTGGAAATTCGTGTTAGGGAAGAATTTTTCCTAGGAATGTCAAAAATCTATAAAAACGGTTTTTGGGTTTTTCTATGTTTTTCTTCTTAAATAATGAGTTTTTTTATTTCACTTTACAACATTCCTATTTGGTGAGAATATGTACATCTTACTTATTTTTCTAGGGAAATCGTTACAGGAGAAGTAGAAAATCCGGAAAAATAGTTTATGGGTTTTTCTGAGTTTTTTGCATTCAGTAATGGGTTTTCTTTTTTCACTTCTCAGAGTTTCTATTTCAAGGGGAATTGGAAATCTTACATGTTTCGTGTCAAGGAAAGAAATTTGTGCCGACAAAATAGAAAAAAGTCTAGAAAATGTCAGAAAATGGTTTATGGGTTTTTCGTGGTTTTTTGCAATCCTTAATGGTTTTTTCCTTCCAATTTGTAGAGTTCATGTGTGGATAGGATTTGAATATTTATAGATCCATTTAGAAATTTGTTCCATGAAGGCAGAAAAAGATGAAGAAAAAAACTATTTCTTGATTTTTCTAGTATTTTGCGTTCGAAGTAATAAGTTTTTATCTTCGGATTTGTAGAGTTCTTGAGTGTCGAGCATTTGAGAATGTGTCGATGATTTGAGGATTTAATAAATTTGTGCACGAGAATCTAGAAAAACTATTTTTGGGTTTTCACATTCTATCTCGGATTTTTTTCTCTTCTTCGATTTTGCGAGATATATAATTATAATTTTTTTCCAAAAATAAATCGAAGACTACAGGGCATTTTATTTATTTAATCACAAACTTGATAAACTTGTATCTTTTGATCAGTAACTCGAATTTGAGTGCCATTTATTTTAAAAGTGCTTGTTTTTTCATGTTTGTTCCAATGGAACTCTTTATTTTGATAAATAAACTAAAAATTTAAAATTTCGTATTTTTAACACGCACTCAATTACAAAGTGGCACCATTTATATCTCTCCTATTTGTTGAGATATTTTAGATATGTATTTTTGAAACTTTTTTAGCATGTATACAATATCTCTTATGGGGGAGCTATTTTGGTGAAGACCAATATTAGTTTGTCAAGATTCGAGTAGGTGATTTTGGGTAACTCATACGGATCTATGGTGTCACTTTACCCTATCAATGGTATGAGAGGGTGTGGTGTTGATACTATTTCTTCAGGTTTCGTGTCCTTGCCTTGTTACCTTTGTATTTTCTTAGATCATGACACTCTTATTTATTTGAATCTCATGTCCTTGCCTTGTTGTCTTGCTTATTGTTCTTGGATCGTGGCACACCTATTTATAGTAGTTGATATTTCTTCTTCAATTTTTTTGTCCTTGCCTTTTATCCTCATTTTAGACAATAGAACAAGTCAATTTTTTTTTTTATAATTGCATACTCGGTTCTAAATACATAATTTAGAACTCACAATTCAAATAACCATTTATATAATGCATAACCATATGCAGCTGTAATGACTCTAATACCTCCGATCTATTCATTCCATGACTCAGAATCTACCGATCTATTCATGAGTAAAAAGAGTTAGTGTTTTTATTTAACACAACACTCTTGCGGTTCTCTTCCCTAACTGGGATTCGAATGCTCATCCAAGGAATCTAACTGAATAATTGTTACCATTATTCATCGGCATCTCATCCCTTAGACTAGGTGAATTAGGACAACGCAATCAGCAGCTTGCGATACTTTGGCCAAAGATTTGAAACATACTGTTCATGTCTCGTATTCCTTAACGGCATACTCGTCAATCTGGAATACGTCCTTCACCCCATTCATATGTTATATAGAATGTCTTATACTGACTACTGTCAGTCCTTCCTTTCACAACTGAATCACTCGGAGGCAGATTAACAAGGTGATAATGTTATATGGATGCCCACGAGGATTAGGGATATGATGACATACTGGTTCAACCTTGCAGTTTAACCAGTGTGTCATGATACCCCAAATCTCCGAGGCAGTCTTATAACATGACCACGTTCTTAATCGGTCCCAGGGTAACTCGTGCGAAATCAAGTGTAAATCTTAGCGATCAATGCAAAGGGTGTCGCCATAAGTCATCTGCATTGTTGTAACTTCGAGAAGATCCTAATCTCCTCGGAGGTACAGCCCTGCAGTCGACTTATGTCGTCAGCCTTTAAATCCGCCTCGAAAAGATCTACCCAATAACAAGCGTTACGCACTTGAGTTTAAATTACTTTTAAAGACTTTTCCCTAAGGTTAGCCTTTCCAAATCCCTGGATTCTTTGTCTTAAGACGACCCTCCTCTATTAAAACCCATTACATGGTAGAGATATTACGGTCAAGTTCCCATCAAGGAGTCATTAGAATACACCTGATTCTAAAGCAACAGAATCGGACAATATCTCATAACCTTTGCTTGAGATTGCCATCTGAACTCCATTTGATTGCCTATCAGTTCTCTTAACTGAATTTATATCATACTTTTTAGTTTAAAGATATAAGTGATTAAGAATCCAATTTACTGTTGTCCTTTCATACTTAGGACTAGGGATTAGTAATTTAATCCAGTTTGTTTAGCGTTCTCTTTAGGCTCGTTTTTTTTTTTAACCTATCTTCTAGAAAGACAATTATTTAATTCCAATATTGCTTTCGCTAGAACAAATTAGAACTACCAAACACTCATAAGAATTTAATCTCATTTACTTACAAGCTTTCATTGTCAATCACAAAAGCATCCATATTATACAATAATAACAATGCCCCTTCGTTACATAAACCGAAGAAGGTCATCTTTCAGAAATAGAATACAACACATAAGTATCAAACACTTATTTCCATTCCTTTCAAAACTATACAATTACATTTTATGCAACAAAGATACTTGATAAATGCTATCGGAAAAGAAACATCTTTTCCCATTTAGTACATCTATAAAATCAAGTCAGTAATTCATTACAAATCAAATAAACAATCTCATCACACATGTCGATCTGCATTGCTTTTACCTCTTACGGTAACCATCTCGCAAAAATAGTCAACATGAGTCACCAATGAACTCGAGCATGATAAGCACTAACTTTTAAAACAATTGCAATCCATCAATTGTTTTCATTAAACACCCTGTTTAAATGAGATCAAATATCCAAATAAGTAAACATATTCGACTATGTCCTCAGTAATACGTAATGATTACAATTAGGTAACTCTATCATTGTTACAAATAGTCTTATTCACTTTCTAATATTTCATCAAATATTAAAAGAATCAAGGAACGAATGTACACAACAATCATTGAATCCAAAATCACAACATTGTTCGATCGCTTCATTCTTCCAAAAGGGAACAACATAACAATTCGAATTCCACCAATATGTTACAAAACAATTTCCCACCGTTAGATAAATATCAACAAGTATTAAATAAAGGAAGAGAAAGAACCTATCCATTCCTACTTCCTTTCACATAAGTTCATCACTGCATCTGTCCTTAGATATAAAAACATTCTACCAAAGATATAAATGAACAAAGTTAAACAAGCCACAAGTAAGATCGCTTGTTCCAAATCAAGAAATAGAAACACAAAGAAAACTCCCGTGACAAAGAACTAACACATCAGCAATTCATGTATCAACCCTAAGCCCAATGCTAGTTCCTTTTACACAGTAAGGCTTTGACACAAGTTGAAAACAAGAAACTACAAGCGTAACGCTGAAAACAACAACCTTATTGCATCAAGCAATTTGAGGTTTCCTAGAGACTATGCTATGTTGACCACACAGTATTTCCAAATCATGCACAGTCAAATCGGACAGATTAAATGGAAAAGAACATAGCATACTTATTCTTGCTCAGTCAAAATCGGACTGAAGTAAAAGAAGGGAATACAACCAATCGATCCTTACCTTGGCGCATGCAAGTCTTAGTGTGGTATTCGCGACTTACCCTAACAAGATCAGAACACGAAACAATCATCCATATTCAAGGATCTCAACAAAGACAAAGACAAAGGTTCCAAGGTCAAGTTCGAAAGAGACAGTATACCACTACCTTTCCGTAATTCCAAATGATTCAACCGAGGTAACAATTCAAGCAGATGCATATGAATTCATACTGTTGTTCATCAACGAAGCATAAATAGAATCAGACGAACAGATTAATCTCTGATTTCAAACCAAGAACCCGACTGAACTCTGCCAACCTTTTTACACAAATTTGTACAGGTTGAAGACGTACATGTCCACCTAAGAATCAGACTCAAAATCCCAAAACACGAAGGTATTCCAATCGCAATAACAAGATCGAAATACATGTTATTCCATTAAGTCACCGGCACATAAAATACCCACAACTTAACTTTATTCGGCTCAAAAATAAAAGGAATCATTCATTCGACTCCTCAGAGTCGTCCAATTTACAACAAAAGATAAATCTATATATTCACACTCGAAAACTCATTAATGGTTTTGTACTCATAACCACCGAACCACAAAGAACGTTTCATGAAATTGGTTGATAATCCATCTATGCCATTCATGGCAAACATTCGAATGAAACAAGTGAAGCAAATCGAATACCCATTTCAAGCAAGGAAATCAATCGAGCCGCTTCAAACTTTCAACAGCTTTTCACATAGAAATGAAAATGCATACCTGTGAAGTCTTTACCCTTTAATTATTTCAAATAACAAGAGCTAAAAGACTCGCTTTTCTTACCAAAGCTTCCACGAAAATCCATTCACAAAACTTATGGATGAATCTACATTCCCAAAGAATAGATAGCAATATACGATTCAATCATGGACTCCACCGAGTCGATACAAAAAGTACAGTGTATCTATATTATACACACCACAAGTAATCCCGCTAACACAATCACAAGGGAAACAACTTCAGCTAGGTCGTATAAACTACGGTAACACAACATTACCTACTCCTAACAAAATTAGAAGACAATGAAAACCCAAAAGGTATCATTAAACACCTGTCAACAAAACCCACGATGATTTTCCAAAGAAGCGATAATACTTGATCAATCTTACAAAGATTCATCAAAATCATTCCATACAGCTTTCCATAACAAGAAACAATGACCACTAGTCAAAAACATACAAAGGGTCTTATACTACACACAGTATATTCTAAGGGCTCACGCCAAACAAAGCCGAACACTCAAACTTTTATAAATAAATACCTCACATGTATAAGCCGTAAATGAATACTCAAAGCAAATAGGGCCGAAATTCGATTTCAATAAACACCCATCAAGAGGAAATTGAAAATCGAACTTAAGAGATACAAAGTAAAAATCAAACAAGATCTCCATAGAAAATTCATCTAATTTTCACAAAACGCTTGAACAGAGTTGTTCTAATGAAAGCACTTGAAAGACAAAGAAGATATTTAAAGGTTAGGGCCTAAAGATGCCCGTATTTTGATCAAATTTCCAAGGCACTACAGAAGAGCTCAAACTTCCTTTTCTTTTTTCACGATATAAGCGACCAACAAAATTTCACTGTCTCCATCACATATATATCCTCCATGACAGAGAAAAGAGCCAGAGAAATTCATTCTTGCCATGCAACTCAAAGAGAACTGGTGCGAAGAACCAGTAAACAAGCAGAGCAAAAACCGAAAATCGCGATAAGCCAAACAAACCCACAAACTTCCCGTTTGCATGCCTTCTCGCGAGTTCCGAGCTCGCTTTCCGAGAAAATTAAATGCCATTAAACCAATTTTCCCGCTTAAACTCAACTTCCACCGACCGCCAGATTTGGTGACAGTCCATCTAAAACTCATGTTCATTTCCAAACTTAGCGACCTGCCACGTCCTCACCGGTTAGCCGTCGCCTAAGCCTCCGCCATGACCTGTCCTTCATCCTTATCCCTTACATTTATTGCCATAGAAAACACCGCCCATGGTTCGCCACCCTCCATAGGCCCCTTCATAATCTCCTCATTAGTTAGGTTAGTATCTTAGGTTAGAGTTTAGGGTAATACCCATACTAACAAATTTACACAAAGATACTAACTTAGGATATTAACAAATAGCCTAGGTCTAGGTTAGACTAACAATAATCTAACCCCTAGGTTAGGTTTTAGTTTTAGGTTACTAACCCTTAATAATTCAGTTTGGTCCTTGTCCTGAAAACTCGGAAAGACTCAGATCATACCTTCTAAAACAGTTAGCTCCTGTTCTTATTGCAGTAATCAGTATGTCAACGAATTATTACTCTGGTCTACAATCGAGACCTTCCAGATATACTTTGATATCGGGAACCATTTCATTTCCCAAGATCAGCCTGAGTCATACTCCTGACCAGCTTAATCAATGCTTCCATACCTTGCAACCTGTTCAAGGTCTGTGATCTAATTCATCACAAACAGATTTAAAGCATTACTTGGATCAATTCCACTGATCCAAGTCTAGATATTATAGATGAATATCTCTATAATTCATTCCGTGATCAGATTAATATTCAGACACAAAATGAAATAAATAAAAGAGTCTATTCATATTTTGACTCACCAAGATCTCGTAATCTGCAAGAAATTCAATACATATCAAGCATGATTTCTGAATCGAGGAACACATCCTTTTACAAGAAATCACATATCAACACTTGTATGCTTAGGAGAAAGTAACAACAGTTCAGGTGTTACATGCTTCCCTCCTAAAAAGATTCATCGTCCCGATGAATTTCATATTAAATTAACCTTCAGGTCAATCAATTTATTAGTACACAAACAATGTGACTACCTCCATATTAAATAGTTTCGTAAATCAATGTCACAACACATTTATTCAACTCCGAATAAAGTCTCATTTAATCTGCTTTCATAAATACTTAAAACAATCAGTTCATAAAAGTATATCTTTGTCAACAGCTTTCATTCATTGCAAAAAAGAGAAGGAAAAGCAATTTTCATCTCTTCCGTGTTTTCCCAAGTTGCACTTTCTTCGTTAAACCGGTCCCACTGACCTTACATTGCTGAATATCACGATTTCTCAAGTGCAATCATTGGCGAGTTTCCAAGACTCGTGTGGGTTTAACCACGATTATTCCCGGTCTTGGACCTGCAAGGAATTCCAATTTAAAACATGTGACAGATCTGAAACGTACTTCTTAAGCAAAGAAATATGGAAAACATCATGCATACGAGATAAAGCAGGTGGCAATGCTAAACGATAAGCCACAGGATTGATTATTTCGACAATTTCGAAAGGTCCCACAAATCGTGGTGACAACTTGGCAGCCCTGCCAAAAGTTATAGAACTCTTTCTGGGTTTGACACGCAGAAAAACCTTATCACCAAGCTCAAACTTTCTATCAACCCGCTTAAGGTCAGCATAGCTCTTCTGTCTATCCGCTGCTTCCTTTAATCGTTCACGAATCAGCTTAACTTGCTGTTCCATCTCTGTGAGAATCTCTGGTCCAATTACCACTCTATCCTCTACACTGTCCCAACTTACAGGGGTTCTGCACTTTCTTCCATAAAGTGCTTCAAAAGGTGCCATCTTAAGAGATGAGTGATAAGTGTTGTTGTATGCGAACTCAACTAATGGGAGATACTCTTCCCATTTATACTGTTGATCCATGCAATACATTCGCAACATGTCCTCCAACACTTGATTTACCCTCTCAGTTTGCCCATCCGTTTCTGGATGATATGCAGAACTGAAGTTTAGTTTTGTTCCTAGGGCTGCGTTAAGCGTTTGCCAAAACCTTGACGTCATTCTAGGATCCCTGTCAGATATAATCAGTTCTGGTACACCATGCAATCTGAAAATTTCGTGTACGAACCTCTTGGCCAGCACTGGTGAATCATCCTTTAGATTTCCAGTGATGAAATGAGCTACCTTAGTCAGTTTATCTACAACTACCAGGATAACATCATGTTTATTCCTGGACATAGGTAGTCCTTGTACAAAATCCATGGTTATTACTTGCCATTTGTACTGCGGTATGCTATGAGGATATAACAGTCCAGCAGGGTGCATATGCTCTGCCTTCACCCGCTGACATTCCAGGCAATGAGTCACAAAATTTATCACATCCTTTTTCATACCTTTCCAGAAGTATTGCTGTTTCAAATCAGCTAGCATTTTTGTGATACCTGGGTGTCCAGAGAAAGGTGAATTATGAAATTCAACTAACAACTTCTTTCTCAAATCATTCAGCACAGGTACATATACCCTATTTTCATAACGCAAGATTCCTTCATTATCAAGATGAAAACCTTCATACCTTTTATCTTTAGGTTCTGCAGCAAGCGCTGCTTTTACTTGCTGAAAATATGCATCTGATTCTGAGGCACTTTTTACCTCGTCTTTAAACTGAGTTCTCAAAGTTATAAGAGCAGAAATGTGCCTCCTACGACTTAGAGCATCAGCTACTCTATTCTCCTTCCCTTTGATATAGCTAATATCAAAGTCATATTGTGATAAAAATTCTAACCACCTTCTTTGTCTGGCATTCAAATTGGGCTGAGTAAAAATATATTTCAGTCCCAAGTGATCAGTTTTCAACTCAAAAGGTTTTCCAAGTAAATAGTGTCTCCAGACTTGAAGCGCATGAACAATGGCAGCAAGTTCCAAATCATGAGGGGCATAATTCAGCTCATGTAACTTAAGTTTTCTACTTTCATAAGCTATGACCTGATCATTTTGAAACAAAACACCTCCAAGGCCTTCCCCAGAAGCATCCGTTACAACCGTAAAATTCCCATTAGGGTCTGGTACAGCCAATATAGGTGCAGAAGTCAACTGGTCTTTCAGACTTTTGAAAGCCGCTTCGCACTTGTCATTCCACATGAATTTCTTATCCTTCTTCTGCAATGAAGTTATTGGTGCAGCTACCTTAGAAAAATCCTTTACAAATTTTCTATAAGTAACCAAAAGACCCATGAAGCTTCTTACTTCATGCACATTCTTTGGTGCAGGCCACTCAGTTATTGCCACTATTTTTGAAGGATCTACAGCGATTCCTTCTTTACTTATGACATGACCCAAATAGTGAACCTCTGAATCATAGAAAGAACATTTGGATAACTTACCATACAACTTTCTCTTTCTCAAAATTCCCAAAACTATCTTCAAATGCTCATTGTGCTCCTCAACGCTCTTAGAATAAATGAGAATATCGTCCAAGAATACAAGTACAAACTTGTCCAGGTATTCTTGAAAAATATTGTTCATTAAATTCATAAAGGCTGCAGGTGCATTAGTTAACCCAAAGGCTAGAACTGTGAATTCATAATGTCCGTACCTTGTTCGGAAAGCTGTTTTATGAATATCTTCCTCTTTAATCCTTAACTGATGATAACCAGATCGAAGGTCTATCTTAGAATAAACCGCTGCTCCACGCATCTGATCAAACAGATCATCGATCCTAGGAAGTGGATATCGGTTCTTGATTGTTGCTTTGTTCAACATCCGATAATCAATACACAGCCTTAGTGTTCCATCCTTCTTTTTCACAAATATCACAGGTGCTCCCCAAGGTGAAACACTTGGTCTAATCAATCCTTTAGACAAAAGCTCTTGTAACTGTGCCTTAAGCTCGACTAACTCAGTAGTAGTCATCCGATAAGGCGCCTTGGAAATAGGTTCAGTTCCAGGCTTGATTTCAATGGTAAAATCAAATTCTCTCTTGGGTGGTAACCTGCGTAATTCCTCAGGAAAAACATCCCTAAAACTTTGTAACAGTGGAATTTGCTTCATGTAATCACCATCTTCTTCTGAAGATTCAGATATCTTTACTGCATAAAGGGTACATCCTTTATTCTTAGCCTTTTTAAGCTGCATAGCTGACAGTTTTCTAACTGAAATTTCTCGCTTCACACCTTGAATCTCTGCTGATTCCAGCTGATCATCTAAACATTTTATGTTCTTTTCATAGCAATCTACCTTTGCTTTATGGTCAGATAACCAATTGACACCAATAATAATGTCATATGATCCTAAAGGTGCAACATAGAGATCAACTTCCGTGGAGAAATTAGGTAAATCAAGGACTGCTCCAAAGAGACACATACTCACTGTATGAACAGAATTATTACCATACTCTACAGTCCAAGATTTATCCATTTTCCCAGCTTTTCTTTTAAGTTTAGAAGCAAGTTTATTAGAAATAAAACATTCAGTAGCTCCTGTATCAAAAAGAATAGTGACAGGTATGCCGAATAACTTACCCGGAACTTCTATAGGTGTTGCTTGCTTTTCAGCTTGCTTGTCTGCTACTGCAGCATGTATCTTATGCTGCTGATTACGATCATCCTTTTTCAAAGGACATTGATTCGCATAGTGGTCCTTGCCACAATTGTAGCAGCCTCCTACAGGTCCCTTCTTAGGCTCAGCATTACCTCCAGCCTTGTAATTGTCACGCTGTCCTCCATAGGACTTCTGTCCATTATTATAATTTTTAACGAAATTATCCCTTATATTTCCAGCAGGCTTATTTACTGCTGCTTTCTTATTGTTATCCCCTGGAAACTTACTCTTGTTTCCAAACTTTTTCCACGGTCCTTTTCTGGGTGCAAGAGAGGTTGAAGAAGGGTTTGCAGTCTTCTTCCGCACTTCCTCCTTATGCGCAGAAATAGCCTTTAATTTCTGTTCTTGCCTTATGGCCTTTTCAACAACTCCTTCCATAGTGGTTGGACTGTGAACATCGACCTCTCCCCCTATCACAGGATTCAATCCCATGATGAATTTCCGTATCCTGAACTTTTCGCTCGTCACTTGATATCGCGTACATACTTGAGGAGTTTTGTAAACCGCTCCCAAAGATTCGGCCACGTTAGCTTCCCTTGAGCTAAGTTCTGAAATTCTCATCATTTTCTCGATCATAGAAAAGTTGTGGCAGCCACCGTTGCCTAAAATAGCCTTTAAATTGATCCCAAGTAATATTGGTCTCATCAATGTTTAGCTCAGCTTTTCGGCTATCCCACCACGAAGATGCTTCGTGTGAGAAAGGCCGATAGGCTCCCATATAGCTTTAGTTTCTCCGAGAAGTTCCTTATTGCAAAGTACTTCTCCATTTCACTGAGCCAGTTCTCAGCTCCATCTCCTAATGTGGTGCCATCATACTTAGGTGGACTTATCCTTTTTATATCATTAGTGAGTTCTCACGCTAACTGCCTTTTTGTTTTCCTCGTCGCATGTGCATTCACAAAGATTAACATCAACACCCGTGTCGGGGTTGTCCTCAGGAGGTTGCTGATTATTATTATCAGCTTCTTCATCCTCCTCATTTCCCGTCACCTACTGTTCAAGTACAGCCAAGCGATCTCTTGTGTCCAACAGGGCAGCAAGGATCTCATCCAGTTTCTGGGTTGTCGCCGCTCCTCCTTCAGGTGGAGCATTACTCGCAACGTTTCCCCTTGTTCTAACCATTTTCTGTTACAAGAAAATTCAGGTTTTTATCAGATTATGGACTCAATAGGTCCAAGAGCTGCAACCTTCAGCTCTGATACCAAGATGTAACATCCTCATTTTAGACAATAGAACAAGTCAATTTTTTTTTATAATTGCATACATACTGGTTCTAAATACATAATTTAGAACTCACAATTCAAATAACCATTTATATAACAGACAACCATATGCAGCTGTAATGACTCGGAATACCTCCGATCTATTCATTCCATGACTCGGTAATCTACCGATCTATTCATGAGTAAAAAGAGTTAGTGTTTTTATTTAACACAACACTCTTGCGGTTCTCTTCCCTAATCTGGGATTCGAATGCTCATCTAAGGAATCTAACTCAATAATCACCACCATTATTCATCGGCATCTCATCCCTTAGACTAGGTGAATTAGGACAACGCAATCAGCAGCTTTGCGATACTTTGGCCAAAGATTTGAAACATATCGTTTCATGTCTCGTATTCCTTAACGGCATACTCGCCAACTGAATACGCCCTTCACCCCATTCATATGTTATATAGAATGTCTTATACTACTCACTCACACCTTCCTTTCACAATCGAATCACTCGGAGGCAGATTAACAAGGTGATAATGTTATATGGATGCCCACGAGGATTAGGGATATGATGACATACCGTTCAACCTTGCAGCTTTAACCAAAGGTGTCATGATACCCCAAATCTCCGAGGCGTCTTATAACATGACCACGTTCTTAATCGGTCCCGTAACTCGTGCAAAATCAAGTGTAAATCTTAGCGATCAATGCAAAGGGTGTCGCCATAAGTCATCTCGCATTGTTGTAACTTCGAGAAGATCCTAATCTCCTGAGGTACAGCCCTCAGTCGACTTATGTCGTCAGCCTTTAAATCCGCCTCGAAAAGATCTACCCAATAACAAGCGTTACGCACTTGAGTTTAAATTACTTTTAAAGACTTTTCCCTAAGGTTAGCCTTTCCAAATCCCTGGATTCTTTGTCTTAAGACGACCCTCCTCTATTAAAACCCATTACATGGTAGAGATATTACGGTCAAGTTCCCATCAAGGAGTCATTAGAATACACCTGATTCTAAAGCAACAGAATCGGACAATATCTCATAACCTTTGCTTGAGATTGCCATCTGAACTCCATTTGATTGCCTATCAGTTCTCTTAACTGAATTTATATCATACTTTTTAGTTTAAAGATATAAGTGATTAAGAATCCAATTTACTGTTGTCCTTTCATACTTAGGACTAGGGATTAGTAATTTAATCCAGTTTGTTTAGCGTTCTCTTTAGGCTCGTTTTTTTTTTTTTTTTTTAACCTATCTTCTAGAAAGACAATTATTTAATTCCAATATTGCTTTCGCTAGAACAAATTAGAACTACCAAACACTCATAAGAATTTAATCTCATTTACTTACAAGCTTTCATTGTCAATCACAAAAGCATCCATATTATACAATAATAACAATGCCCCTTCGTTACATAAACCGAAGAAGGTCATCTTTCAGAAATAGAATACAACACATAAGTATCAAACACTTATTTCCATTCCTTTCAAAACTATACAATTACATTTTATGCAACAGCATACTTGATACAATGCTATCGGAAAAGAAACATCTTTTCCCATTTAGTACATCTATAAAATCAAGCTGTAATTCATTACAAATCAAATAAACAATCTGATCAGCTTGTCAGATCTGCATTGCTTTTACCTCTTACGGTAACCATCTGCAAAAATAGTCAACATGAGTCAGTTCAATGAACTGAGCATGATAAGCACTAACTTTTAAAACAATTGCAATCCATCAATTGTTTTCATTAAACACCCTGTTTAAATGAGATCAAATATCCAAATAAGTAAACATATTCAGACTATGTCCTTGTAATACAGAATGATTACAATTAGGTAACTCTATCATTGTTACAAATAGTCTTATTCACTTTCTAATATTTCATCAAATATTAAAAGAATCAAGGAACGAATGTACACAACAATCATTGAATCCAAAATCACAACATTGTTCAGATCGTTTCATTCTTCCAAAAGGGAACAACATAACAATTCGGAATTCCACCAATATGTTACAAAACAATTTCCCACTGTTAGATAAATATCAACAAGTATTAAATAAAGGAAGAGAAAGAACCTATCCATTCCTACTTCCTTTCACATAAGTTCATCACTGTACCGTCCTTAGATATAAAAACATTCTACCAGCATATAAATGAACAGGTTAAACAAGCCACAAGTAAGATCGCTGTTCCAAATCAAGAAATAGAAACACAGCAAAACTCCTGTACAGCAACTAACACATCAGCAATTCATGTATCAACCCTAAGCCCAATGCTAGTTCCTTTTACACAGTAAGGCTTTGACACAAGTTGAAAACAAGAAACTACAAGCGTAACGCTGAAAACAACAACCTTATTGCATCAAGCAATTTGAGGTTTCCTAGAGACTATGCTATGTTGACCACACAGTATTTCCAAATCATGCACAGTCAAATCGGACAGATTAAATGGAAAAGAACATAGCATACTTATTCTTGCTCAGTCAAAATCGAACTGAAGTAAAAGAAGGGAATACAACCAATCGATCCTTACCTTGGCGCATGCAAGTCTTAGTGTGGTATTCGCGACTTACCCTAACAAGATCAGAACACGAAACAGTCATCCATATTCAAGGATCTCAACAGTGACAAAGACAGTGTCCAAGGTCAAGTTCAGAAAGAGACAGAAGTACCAGCTACCTTTCCAGAATTCCAAATGATTCAACCGAGGTAACAATTCAAGCAGATGCATATGAATTCATACTGTTGTTCATCAACGAAGCATAAATAGAATCGAACAGATTAATCTCTGATTTCAAACCAAGAACCCGACTGAACTCTGCCAACCTTTTTACACAAATTTGTACAAGTTGAAGACGTACATGTCCACCTAAGAATCTGTACCTCAAAATCCCGTAAAACACGAAGGTATTCCAATCGCAATAACAAGATCGAAATACATGTTATTCCATTAAGTCGCCGCACATAAAATACCCACAACTTAACTTTATTCGGCTCAAAATAAAAGGAATCATTCATTCGACTCCTCGTAGTCGTCCAATTCAACAAGATAAATCTATATATTCACACTCAAAATCGTTAATGGTTTTGTACTCATAACCACCGAACCCTACAAAGAACGTATTTCATGGAATTGGTTGATAAATCCATCTATGCCATTCATGGCAAACATTCGTAATGAAACAAGTGAAGCAAATCGAATACCCATTTCAAGCAAGGAAATCAACTCGAGCCGCTTCAAACTTTCAACAGCTTTTCACATAGAAATGAAAATGCATACCTGTGAAGTCTTTACCCTTTAATTATTTCAAATAACAAAGAGCTAAAAGACTGCTTTCTTCTTACCAGGCTTCCACGAAAATCCATTCACAAAACTTATGGATGAATCTACATTCCCAGCAATAGATAGCAATATACGATTCAATCATGGACTCCACTGAGTCGATACAATAAAGTACAGGTGTATCTATATTATACACAGTCCACAAGTAATCCCGCTAACACAATCACAAGGGAAACAACTTCAGCTAGGTCGTATAAACTACGGTAACACAACAGTTACCTACTCCTAACAAAATTAGAAGACAATGAAAACCCAAAAGGTATCATTAAACACTGTCAACAAAACCCACGACAGATTTTCCAAAGAAGCGATAATACTGATCAATCTTACAATATTCATCAAAATCATTCCATACAGCTTTCCATAACAAGAAACAATGACCACTAGTCAAAAACATACAGTGGTCTTATACTACACACAGTATATTCTAAGGGCTCACGCCAAACAGGCCGAACACTCAAACTTTTATAAATAAATACCTCACATGTATAAGCCAGAATGAATACTCAAAGCAAATAGGGCCGAAATTCGATTTCAATAAACACCCATCAAGAGGAAATTGAAAAATCGAACCAGAAGAGATACAGTGCCAAAAATCAAACAAGATCTCCATAGAAAATTCATCTAATTTTCACAAAACATTTGAACAGAGTTGTTCTAATGAAAGCACTTGAAAGACAGCAAGATATTTAAAGGTTAGGGCCTAGCATGCCTGTATTTTGATCAAATTTCCGAAGCAGACCACAGGAAGAGCTCAAACTTCCTTTTCTTTTTCCACGATAAGGCGCGACAACAAAATTTCATGTCTCCATCACATATATATCCTCCATGACAGAAAAAGAGCCGAGAAATTCATTCTTGCCATGCGCAACTCAAAGAGAATGGTGCAAAGAAACCAAAGAAACAAGCAGAGCAAAACCTGAAAATCGCGATAAGCCAAACAAACCCACAAACTTCCCGTTTGCATGCCTTCTCGCGAGTTCCGAGCTCACTTTCCGAGAAAATTAAATGCCATTAAACCAATTTTCCCGCTTAAACTCAACTTCCACCGACCGCCAGATTTGGTGACAGTCCATCTAAAACTCATGTTCATTTCCAAACTTAGCGACCTGCCACGTCCTCACCGGTTAGCCGTCGCCTAAGCCTCCGCCATGACCTGTCCTTCATCCTTATCCCTTACATTTATTGCCATAGAAAACACCGCCCATGGTTCGCCACCCTCCATAGGCCCCTTCATAATCTCCTCATTAGTTAGGTTAGTATCTTAGGTTAGAGTTTAGGGTAATACCCACACTAACAAATTTACACAAAGATACTAACTTAGGATATTAACAAATAGCCTAGGTCTAGGTTAGACTAACAATAATCTAACCCCTAGGTTAGGTTTTAGTTTTAGGTTACTAACCCTTAATAATTCAGTTTGGTCCTTGTCCTGAAAACTCGGAAAGACCTGTATCATACCTTCTAGAACAGAGTTAGCTCCTGTTCTTATTGCAGAATTGTATGTCAACGAATTATTACCTGGTCTACAATCGAGACCTTCCAGATATACTTTGATATCGGGAACCATTTCATTTCCCAAGATCAGCCTGAGTCATACTCCTGACCAGCTTAATCAATGCTTCCATACCTTGCAACCTGTTCAAGGTCTGTGATCTAATTCATCACAAACAGATTTAAAGCATTACTTGGATCAATTCCACTGATCCAAGTCTAGATATTATAGATGAATATCTCTATAATTCATTCCGTGATCAGATTAATATTCAGACACAAAATGAAATAAATAAAAGAGTCTATTCATATTTTGACTCAGTCAAGATCTGCAATCTGCAAGAAATTCAATACATATCAAGCATGATTTCTGAATCGAGGAACACATCCTTTTACAAGAAATCACATATCAACACTTGTATGCTTAGGAGAAAGGTTGCGTTGAGTTAGCTTAGTATTTGTGTGGAATTAGCTTTGCTCAATAATGTAGAGTAAGCTTACTAGTCTTTTGGAGTTAACTACCAATATTAGTAAGTGGGAGTTATTCACCGTTGATTTAGGTTGTATTTACACTTCTATCCTCCTATATGTACATATTTCTTATTGAATAACTTAAGTCATTGCATTGTAATGTATTGAGCACTATAGATTATGATGGATTTCCATATATGATATTTCGGATCTTCTATTTTTCAAATCTAATGTGTTGTGATATTATCATCTCGAGATCGTGACTTTCAAAAATCTTATTATCATTCCTTTCATGGTATCGAGTGGTAGATGATGCAGGACATCCATCTCGTAAGTTTTTTGCAAGTGAGAGTTTATTTGTTTTTGTATATTTTAGAATTTTTAGCACTTTGTTACAGCTTCCATTTTTACTCAAAACAGAGGGCTCTGTAGGATTCGAAGGTGGAAAAACCTCGAAGCAAGTGTAAATGTTTCCTTTGAAGGAGACAGGTTTTTTAAGTTTTTTGGTTTTGCGGTGGCACACACAGACACATACATATTTTTTTGGAAATTCATGTCAAGGAAGAATTTTTCCCTGGGAAGTAAAAATCTAGAAAAATGGTTTTGTGTTTTTCTCGGTTTTTTATCCTTTGATAATGGGGTTTTTATTTCACTTTGCAACATTCCTATTTGGTGAGAATTTGTGAATCTTACAAATTTTTCCCAGAAAATCCTTACGGGGAAATAGAAAATCTATAAAAATGGTTTTGAGTTCTTTGCATTCGGTAATGGGTTTTTTTCTTATCTTTGCTTTCGAGTTTCATTTCACGGGAAAATGGAAATCTTACATTTTTGTGCTAGAGGAAGAAATTTTCTTTGATGAATCCTTAATGTTTTTTTCTTCAAATTTGTAGATTTATTGTGTGGAGAGGATTTAAATATTTATAGATCCATTTAGACATATGTGCCAGTGAGGCAGAAAATCTGAAAAAAAAAACCATTTCTAGGTTTTTAATGGATTTTTTGCATTCGATAATGGGTTTTTTTCTTTGGATTTACATAGTACCTATGTGTCAAAGATTTTTGAATGTGTCGATGATTTAAGGATTTTAGAAATCCATGATAGAGAATCTAGAACAACCATTTATGGTTTTTTTGGGGTTTTCACGTTCGATCTTGGGTTTTTTCACTTCTTCCATTTTGTAGATATATAATTAGAATTTTTTTCTAGAAAATAAATCGAAGACTATAGGGCATTTTATTTATTTTAGCGCAAAATTAATAAATTTTTATCTTTTGATTAGTAACTCGGCTTTGAGTTTCGTTTATTTCAAAAGTACTTGTTTTTTTCATGCTTGTTTAGCTAGAACTTTTTATTTTGAGAAATAAACTAAAAATTTAAAATATCATATTTGTAACATGCACTCAATTATAAAGTGCCACCTTTTATATCTCTCTTGTTTGTTGAGATATTTTAGATCTATATTTTCGACACTTTTTGGCATGTCAACATTTTATCTTGTGGGGAGATAATATGGTGAAGCTTAGTGTTAGATTTCTAGTGTTCGAGTAGTTGATTTTGAGAAACTTATACATATCTATCATGTCACTCTACCCATTTAGTAGTATGGGAGGGTGTGGTGTTGATACTTCTTCTTTATTTTTCATTTCATTGCCTTTATACCTTTCACTTTTCTTTGATCATGACACTCTTATTTATTTGGATCTTGTGTCCTTGCCTTATTGCCTTGGTTATTATTCTTGGATCGTGGCACACCTATATATAACAGTTGATCTTGCTTCTTCTAATTTTGTGTCCTTCACTTGTTACCTTGGATTTTCTTGGATCATGGAACTCCAATTTATTTGGATCTCATGTAATTTCCTTGTTGCATTTGTTGTTCTTAGATCATGTGGCACACATATTTGTAGAATTTTATTTAATTATATTTGGTGTTTTTTTTTCACTTCCAACATCACTCCATTAACAATCTCCTTACATGGAGCTATTTTGGTGAAGCCTAGTGTTAGTTTTATTTTATTTTTTTGATCTAGTATTGGATTCGGACCATAGTGCACACGAAACGTATTCAACATTATATGAGTTTTTGAAGTCGATCTTCTTGGGATATCTTACAAAGCAGGATTTTTCTCTCTCTACTTTGTTATTACTAGTTTTTGTACCTTGACTGTCCCTTTTTCCTAGTTAATTTACGTGGGTACCTCATCAAGCCTTGTTTCCGGGCACACCTTCTTTTCTACCCTAAGATATGTTTACAGCGGTGTTAGTGTACATTATGATTTACCCTTTTATTTATTTATTAGGATAGTTCTTGCACTTGTGTTAGCCATACACTTGTTGGGTTAGCTTACTTAGGTGTACTAATTACGTAGAGTTAGATTACTAGTTGTGTGGAGTTAGCTTCTCAATTATGTGGAGTTAGATTACTTGTCTTGTGGAGTTAACTTAGCTACCGGTATCGATTAGTGAGATTTTTTCACCACTTATTTAAGTTGTGATTACATTTCTCTCCTCATAGATGTACATATTTCTTATTGAGTAATCCAAGTCATTGTATTGTAATGTATTAAAAATTATGGATTATCATGGATTTTCATATATGGTATTTTAGCTCTTTTATTTTGCAAATCTAATGTAGTGTGTTATTATCATTTGAGATCACGGATTCAAAAAATCTTCTTATCTTTCCTTTCATGATATCATATTCATAGATGATGTAGACATTCATCTGTAAGTTTTTTCAAGTAATAGTTTATTTTTTTCATATATTTTTCAATTTGTCAACACTTTTTTGTACCTTCCATTTTTTCTCAAAACAAAGGTCTCTGTTGGATTCGTAAGGCGGAAAAACCCCATAAACAAGTGTAAACTTGGCCATTGAAGGAGATATTTTATTTTTGTGTTTGTTTTGGTTTTATAGAGGAACACGATACACATACTGATTCGTTTGGAAGTTCTTGCCAAGGAAGAATTTTTTCTCGAGGAAGTAGAAAATCCGGAAAAATAGTTTATGGGTTTTTCACCTTCAGTATCTGGGGTTTTTATTTCTCTTTGCAACATTCCTATTTGGCAAGAATTTATGCATGTTACAAATTTTGATAGGGGAAACCCTTACAGGGAAGTAGAAAATCCGAGAAAAATGGTTTCTAGAGTTCTTTGCATTCGGTATTTGGTTTTCTTCTTCCACTTCTCAAATTTTTTGTTTCATAGGGAATTGGAAATCTTACATTTTCATGCCAAGGGAAGAAATTTGTGCCAACGAAATAAAATAAATTCTGGAAAATGCTAGAAAATGGCTTCTAAGTTTTTGTTATTCTTAATGGTTTTTTTCTTCTGATTTGTAGAGTTTTGTGTGGATAGGATTTGAAGATTTATAGATCCATTTAAACATCCATGTTGGGGAGGTAGAAAACATGAAAAAAATCTTTATTTTTTTGGGTTTCTTGCATTCGGTAATGGGTTTTTATTTAGCTTTGCAGAGTTCCTACATGTTGAGGATTTTAGAATGTGTCAATGATTTGAGGATGTTAGAAATCTATTCCAAAGAATTTGGAAATACCATTTCTTGGTTTTTCACGTTCGGTACTAGGTTTATTTCTCTTCTTCCATTTTTCGATATATAATTAGAATTTTTTTCCAGGAAAATAAATTGAAGATTGCAGTGGGGTATTTTATGTATTTAAGCACAAACTTGATAACTTTGTATCTTTTGATTGGTAACTCAGATTTGATCGTCATTTGTTTCAAAAGTTCTTGTTTTGTCGTGCTTGTCCTATTAAAACTATTTATTTTTAGAAATAAACTAAAAATTTAAAGTGTCATATTCGTAACACACACTCAATTTAAAGTATCTCTTGTGAGAGAGCTATTCAGTGAAACCCAATATTAGTTTGTTAGTGTTTGAGTAGTTGATTTTGGGAAACTCATATAGATCTATGGTGTCACTCTACCCATTTAGTAGTATAAGAGGGTGTGGTGCCATTCAACACCTATTTTTATTAGCTCATCTTGCTTCTTCAGGTTTTTGTCCTTGCCTTATTACCTTGACTTTTCTTGGATTGTGGATATCTAATTTATTTGGATATCATGTCCTTTCCTTGTTGTCTTGGTTGTTCTTGGATCATGGATCACATATTTATAGAAGTTGATCAAATTATTATTGGTGATTTTTTTTCACTTTAGACATCACTCCATTGACAGGTATCCTTAGACAGAGTTATTCTAGTGAAGCCCATTGTCATTTATTTTTAAGTTTTGTGATCGAGAAGTGGATTTAGACTACATACACACCAAACTTCTTCAACATTGTACAAGTTTTTAGAGCCGAGCTTCTTGGGATATCTTGCAAAGGATTTTTATCTCTCTACTTTGTTTTTACTAGTTTTTGTAACTTGTAGTGTCCCTTCTTCCCAGTTATTGTACGTGGGTACTGTTGGTGCAGACTCACAGCACCCCTGGATGCGAGATCGCTTATAGGTTGATCACTCTAGCATCCAAGTGTGATTGCACAACATGGAAACCTCTCTCCAAGTGTGGGGCCTTGTAAACCGAGAGAGGAATCTCCAGTTAGAGGTGGTTCCTCAAACTCCTCTGATTTAGATCTATATTTTGCAAAACTACGAGAGGTTTAGATCTTAATCCTACTCTAACTTGCAAGGGAGACAGGAGTAGAAGCGTAAAAATTGAAACTAACTAAAGATGGTGATGCACCAAAAGGAGTGGTGAAACATATTTGTCATGCAAATAAACACAGACCAAAGTTCACAACATAAAACATACACAGACTGATAAGGTATAATTTAGGATCTGAAATGAAGCAAATAATACAAACAGAGGACTGAAACCCATTCACAGAGCTTGCATTATCTTTTCAGTGTCAAAAACACGCATTACACCCTCAGAGAGGTAAAAGAAAACTGTTACAATCTTTGGAGAGGTCTGATCCTTGCTTCAGTCACTTGCTGGAGCTGAAAGAAGAAGTTGCTATGTCAAAAATTGTTCCCCCTTCAGAAATGAGCCAAATCTGGCTTTTACATTGCATGGGTCGAGCCCGGGGACAGAAAACATACAAAAGCATGAGAGCCCATCCCTTCTTGACTACAAGTGCATTAAAACAGCATGAGGTACCTTACAAACCCATACCCTATCATTTTGACCAGAATACAGGAGAATGTGACCCATTCTGCATTAAATCTGGTCGCTGAAATGTCGCTTCTGGCCATGAACATGCGTCAGAGCTGTTTCTCAATTTTCTCTCTCTAGACTACACCAAAACTCAAGATTAACCCCACAATCATGTGGAGAATTTCACAAGATTTCCGTTGATATAAAGAACGTGCAAATCTGAGCTCTGGATCGAAAGATATGTTGATCTGAAGATTTAGGGCACAAAACAGGTGAAAATGCGTTTTTGAAATTTTTCCCACACTCTTCCACCTGGATGACACGTGGCACGCACTGATTGGATATGTAATTATCTCTCCTCTCTCGTCCCACAGTTTTCTTACTTCATTGGACACGTGTCCTCTTTTGATTGGCTCGGCCGGTTGCTTGAAACCTCGCCCTTTGACTTTTGGACTTTCTCCTTGTGACACGTGTCATGATTTGATTGGTCCGTGGTCTCGTGCTGCCGCTCTTCGCGCCCTTCGCATCTTTTTTTCCCGGATGTCCCAATGCTGTTTGGGATAGAATCCTCCGATCCTCCCGAAATGGGCTTCCTTGTCCCTTATCTGCCGATGACACATGGTGCAATCTGATTGGCTCTCGACTTTTTCAGCTATCCACGTCCCACGCGTCCCTTTATCCCACTTGTACCAATACGAAATTTCTCTGCTTTCGGAACCACCTGGTTCAAGGCGTCCTCTTCGCACACTCACGGCCTAGATGTCCCAAAGGCGAAAGTTCCCGTTCCGCCGAACTGCTTGCTCACTTCGCATCCTTCAAGCGTCCCTTTGTCCCACTTGCTCCTGGACTATTTGGGACAAATTCTTCCGATTCGCCTGGCCTCGGCCAAGTTCGGCGGTTCGCATCTACCGCGTACTTCTGGCCCGACTGTCCCGGTGCTAAACATGATTTTTGCCTTGAACAATCAATTTTCCTGGGACTTGAGAATTCTGATGCATGTTATCAATTCAACCCTGGGGTGAATTTGGATAACAATTTGGCGACTCAGCGGGGTCATCTGCCTACTAGATGAAAAGACCAGTTGCCTGAAGTAGTCCATTGGGCATGGAGTCATCAAATATTCTGTTTAGAACCCTAACTGACTCAGAATGTGCAAGGAGGAAGATGGAATGTCACCTGATGAAAGCAAGGACTGCTAAACATCTCCATGGACAGCAAGCTATGCCAAAGCACTTAGGGAAAACAAAACTAACCTACAGCAAAACAATGTGCACAAGCACTTGGAGGAAAGAAAATCTAATCTAATATTTACAGAGGTAGTGAACTTCCCTCTAGAAGCAATGCTTGAGATAGATTCCATTGACTGGAATCTGTAGTTCTTCACCATCCAATGAGGCCAATTGGAAAGCATTGTTGTTCTTGCACTTTGTGACCATGTATGGGCCACTCCAAATGGCATCAAATTTTGAATGCCTTCCCGGTTTTGCTCTATCCACATCCCATTTCAACACTAGATCTCCAACTTGAAAAGATCTATCCTTGGCCTTTCTATCAAAGGTCTTCTTGATCAAAGCTTGATCCTTTTCCATTGCTTGGGATGCCTGATTTCTGATCTCTTGCAGCTCCATCAACTCTGCATACCTCACCTCCATGGGCTCAAATTCAAGCAACTCCAGCTGCTTCATGAGTTCCAACGTTGGCAACTCAAGTGACATGGGCAAGATTGCCTCTCTTCCATAGACAAGCCTAAATGGAGAGTTACCTGTGGATCTTTTGGGAGTGATCCTATCAGCCCATAAGGCTGATTTCAGCTTGGTATGCCAAGACCTCTGATTCTCATCAAGAGTCCTCCTAATGATCCTCAACAAGTTCTTGTTTGTAGACTCAGCCTGGCCATTACCCTGAGGGTAATAGTTCGATGAAGTGCTTAGGTAAATACCGTTCTTGATAGCCCACTCAGTCACCCTAGATCCAATGAATGCCAATGCATTATCAGAGATTATTGTAGCAGGTACACCGAATCTAGTCATTATTCCCTCATAAAAGTCTAAGATGCTAGACTCATTTGCCTCTTTGAGTGCTACCTTCATCCATTTGGTGAAGTAGTATGTGGTCACAAAATCAATTTGTGCCTTTGGCTTGAATTGGGATTAATGACTCCAATGAAGTCCAAATCCCATTGCATGAATGGCTGGTCAACTGAGATTGGATGCAATGGAAGGGTAGAAAGTCTCTCTTTTCCTGTGAAGAATGCACAATTCTTACACCTCTTGATCCATGCATAGCAATCATCAAGATTTTAGGCCAATAATAACCAGCCTTCATGATTTTTAGAGTGTCACTCTTGGTGAAAATGGCCACCAACTGGTCCACCATGAAACTCTTCCAACACCCTTTGAATCTAACCTGTGCTAATGCATCTCAACAACACTCCATTCACATCTTTCTTGAACAAAACTCCATCAACAATGGCATACGGAACAACCTGCAACCTGAAGTGTCTCCTTTGGGTCTTGTTCATCTCCGGAGGGCATAGGCCTGTGCTTAGGAAGTGCATAATACCTTGGGTCCAGCAAGGAGTCGGGGCAGCATTGTCTTATTCTTGTTTGCCACTGGGCTCATGACTATCCTGGACTCACAAACAGCCTCTTCTTCATTGCATACTTCTTTTGTTTCCCAAACCAGCTGCTCACACAATCCTTTCCTCTTACTAGCTTAGTGATCTTGATCTCAATTTCATACTCCATGACACGGGTGATCCAACCTGCCCTTTTCTCATTCAAATCCTTGTTGAGGAGGAAATCCTTAACCCCAGCATGTGAGACCAGCAGTTGAATCTTATTGTTTGAGACCAAATGTCTGAACTTCTTCAAGCTCCTGATGACAGCAAGGACATGCTTTTCGATGAAAGAATACTTTATTTCGTAATCTTCCAAGGTTTGGCTGAAGAATGCTATGGGCTGTTCTGAACCTTCTCTATTCAGCTGTGTTAAGATAGCTGAGATTGTGTCTGATCCTCCAAACGCATACAACATGAAGTCCTTTGAAAAGTATGGGTTGATAAGAGTTGGAGCTTGTGATATTGCATGCTTGATGCTTTCAAAACTCTCTTTGCCTTCTGCTGTCCATTTGAATGCCAGACTCTTCTTCAACATCATTGTTAGAGGCTTCACAAGAGTGGCAAAATTAGGCACAAATCTATGGACAAAGTTTATCCTTCCTAAGAAGCTTTGAAGAGATTTCTTGTGGTGTGGCAATGGGAGCGTTCGGATGGCTTCAACCCTTTCAGGATCAATTGTTATCCCTTCCCTAGAGACAATGTAGCCCAACAATTTACCCTCGTGTGCCAAGAATATACACTTCTTTGGATTCAATGACACTCCAAACCCTCTACACCTCTGAAACACTTGTCTGAGGTGAAAGAGATGGTCTGCTGCATTCTTTGAGAAGACAGTGATATCATCTAGGTATACCAGCACTATTTTGTTGATTAAGCCTTTGAATGCCATATCCATAGCTCGCTGAAATGTTGCTCTAATATTTGATTGGCCAAATGGCATCTTCTTGTAGGCATAGGTGCCCCATTTGGTGGTGAAAGCCGTCTTGAATTGATCTTCTACCTTTACCATTATCTGATTATAGCCTGAGTATCCATCAAGTAATGAGAACCTTTCTAAACCAGCTACAACTTGCAATATTTGCTCCATGGAAGGGAGTGGGTAATGGTCCTTAAGGGAGGCTCTGTTCAAGTCTCTGAAGTCAACACACATTCTGATTTCTCCATTTATTTTCCTCACTGGCACCAAGTTTGCAACCCAACTTGAGTGTTTGATGGGGAAGACGATACTAGCCTCAATAAGCTTGCTTAACTCTTTTCTCATGAGAGGTTCAATATGGGGATTCACTAGTCTTTGCTTTTGCCTAACAAGCTTAGATTCCTGATCCACTCATAGCATGTTGTGCAGACTTTGGGTTGAAACCTCTTAGATATTTGTAAGTCCATGCAAAGATATCTCTGGGAACTCTTGACAAACCTGAACAAAATCAGATTTCTCTTGTGAGGTACTTACTTTGCCAATCTGCAATGTTTTGCCTTCTTCCACTAAAATAGGCTCTGAATCTTCACCCTTCACTTGAATGTTTTCTTTCTCCTTCCAGAACTGATCATTCGGGTTGAAGATTGACTCCAAGGTTATGAGGCCTTTTGGTAATTTGTTAGTTCTCAGCTGTACTACCTGATCACCATATTGCTGCTCCAGCTTGTCTTGATTTTGGCTGGAGAACTCAGCTTTCTTCCTATAGGAAATTAACAATTTGTTGATTATTCTTGAAGACTTGCCAACTTGTGTTGTTATCTGAACAAGTTGGTCTCACAACCAATTTGATATGAGGCTGAGATTTCTCACTTTTGATACTCTCTGCAACATCAAACGCAGCCCCAATTGCTGCAAGTCTGTCAGTGGCTTCATTCTTTTTTCTTGGGATGGAATTGATGCTAAAAGCTTCAAAATCTTCAATAAGATCCCATACCTGATTTTTGTAGCACTTAAGCAGATCATTTTTGGCAGCATTTTTTCCTTTGACTTGGTTTACGACTAGCTCACTATCACCAAATACTTGTAAATTCCTGATGCCTTTCTTCATTGCGCCAAAGCAAAGCCCATGAATTAAGGATTCATACTCACCGTGTTGTTTAAACAGAAAACTGAAACGGAAGGCTAAGTAATACCTTATATCTTGTGGTGAAATGAGCATAGCTCCTCCTCCTGCACCTTGTCTACTTCTTGACCCATTAAAGAACAATTTCCATACTTCATTCTTGTCCTTATGATCCGCTTGGTGATGCTTTGGAGAGGTTGATCCTCTTCATACAAACAATAAACCCCTAGCTCATATTCTTCTACTTCTTCATAAGGATCAAAAGCATGTATCTTGTTTTCCCATTCATCAAGAGTTAGATCTGGAATGCTTCCAACCTTAGTGTCACTTCATCGATGCTAGGGTGATCTTCTTGATTAAATTCTCAGCAATTGGCATTAATCGACTTGGAGTGTAAGGCTCAATATCGAAGTTTGTAATAGGTTCAGATCTGATTGTGGCCTTAGTTCCATATCTTGTTCTCGAATAGCATGTGTGACCAATCAACAGACAAATATCCTCCAATCTTAGCCGTGAAGGCCCTTGACAAACATAGGGCAAAGAGTGGTGGAAGGTCTATGACTGACACATCTTGTAACACTATTACGTTGGGACATGCGTGTAGTGTGAGGCTCAAACCTTTGATTACTCCAACCTGCCGCCACCGCTGTCCCATCTAATTGCACTACACCCTTTGGAGATGACTTCATATTGAAGCCCTAGTGATCACCTATTTTCTTGGGCATTATCAACTACTCGCCCCAGAGTCAATCATGTAATTATGTACCAACTTATCTCCTATGATCAATGAAACATAAAATAAAGGGGGCTTCAAAATTTTACCTTGTTGTCCTCCATGGTTTCCTTCAGGCTGGGCAGTGTTTGTAAGCACTTTGTCTTGCATCTGAACCCGCTGATTTGAAATTGGCCAGTCCTTCATGGCAGCTTGTAGCAAATCTCTCTGGCCTGGGATGGATAGTGATTCCCACATTGATATGTTTACATTTGTCTTCTTCATCTGATCAATGATTTTGAATGGGGATGAAGCATCCCTCTACTGTCCCCTAGCTTACACATTCGTTCCTTGCACATGGGCAGTAGCAACTGGCATCTGAGTTAGTTTAGGAGCTGGTTTGGGTGCTCCTTGCATGTTTGGAACTGCATTTTGTTTGCCAACACCTTGTGGAGTGACAGAAGGCCGTGAACTACTTGGGGCCAATGGCTGTTCGTCACCCAAATTTCTCCTTTTTGACCTTGTGTTGGTTGCAACACTTTGAGAGGGTATTTGATTCATACCACAGAAATCTTCAGCCTGCCAATTGACAAGAGTAGTTTCATTCGGAGATGTTCCTTGCTAAGGTGCTTCTTGCTGCTGATCTCCTTCGTGGCTAGACTCTTGCGACCCACTGACGGTTTACACCATCAGGGCTTGATTTAATGCACCGTTAAAGCACATTGATTGGTTGTGTGGCTGACTACATGGGAAACACCAATCATATTCTTGGGCCATGTTATTTTGGACTGGCACTAATGCTTTAGAAGCAGATACAACATTGGGGTTATAGGGCTGAAATGGCCTATTAGCGGGAGGCCTTACTTGGCTTTGATTTTGATTTGCAGCCTGATTTGGTGACCTATTTTATCAGGTATGGGGCCTAGCCTGTATTGTGCGCTTGAGGTGATATAGGTCTAGCACTTTGAGCTTGCTATCTTTTGATAGTAACCAGCTCATTTCCCAAATTTTGCAACTATTTCATGACCTCTTGGAGTTCATTTGAAGCACTAGAGGATGAAGTAGAAGTTTCACTTGAACTTTGATTTCTAGGGGTGGGAACAGGAGCCAAAGTGGGTGCTTGACTAGTTCTTGGATTTTCTAAGTTTAGATACAAGGGCATGGGAGGCCTAGGAGCCATTTTACCAGCTTGAATAAGATAGTTTTCAGCTCTAATGGCAATGTTATAAGTAGCAGGTAAGGTTGTGCCTCCCATAGATTGAATTAACATAGAAATATCAGAATTCAAAGCTTTAAGGTAATATAGAAAAGCACCTTCTGCTGTTGGCCTGACTGCCACTGGAATCCTATCCCAAGACCTTTGAAATCTGAAGTTGAAGTCACAGTTTGCTCGTTGGGGGATCTCTTGATAGTTGTCAATCGCTCCAAAAGAGACAAGTTGTCTCCTTCTCTCCAAATTGCTCATGAAGTGCAATACACAAATGATTCCAGTTTGTGATAGAACCACTCCAAGGCTCCTAAACCATTGCAATGCTTTACCCTTGAATGAAGATGCCGAACTTGATGTACCACTTGCATTTCATTGACTTCATGGATTGCACAAAGGTTAGCAATATCTTTAACATGATCACCTGGAGTAGTATGATTTTCTCTAGTGAAGTAGGGAATGTTCTTCAAGGCTGTAATAGGAACTGGATGTTGTGCATTGAGAGCAAGTGGGCTGCTGCCTATGAAGTTGACGTAGGGGTTGTTCTGAGCCATTCTAATTGGTCTTAAAACCCTTGTTGACTAAATGAAAGGCCTACCAGGTGGAGGAGTTGAGAGAGTTCTGTTTGGTGGAGATGGAGACCTTTGAATCCTTCTTCCTCTTTGCCTTCTTCTTGGAGATAACTACAGGTATTCAAACAACACTTCTTCTTCTCCAACTCTTGACCTTGTGGTGATTCTTCTCATGACTTTTCAGCCTGCACCTGCTGGCCAGATTGATTCTTCCCCTCGAGTCACTAGATATGCAAATAATAGCTCTTATAAGCAAGAAAATTGTAGAAGATGCATATCAACTCTGCTGTAATAAAAATGAGACCTCTAGTGTCCCAACGGCATGCCAAAACTATTGGTGCAGACTCACAGCACCCCGGGATGTAGATCGTGCTTCTAGGTTGATCACTCTAGCATCCAAAGGTGATTGCACAACATGAAAACCTCTCTCAAGTGTGGGGACTTATAAAGCCGAGAGAGGAATCTCCAAATTATAGGCTGGTTCCTCAAACTCCTCTAATTTAGATCTATATTTTGCAAAACTATAGAGGTTTAGATCCTAATCCTACTCTAACTTGCAAGGAGACAGGGGTAGAAGTGCAAAAATTGAAACTAACTAAAGATGGTGATGCACCAAAAGGAGTGGTGAAACATATTTATCATGCAAATAAACATAGACCAAAGTTCACAACATAAAACATACACAGACTGATAAGGTATAATTTAGGATCTGAAATGAAGCAAATAATACAAACAGAGGACTGAAACCCATTCACAGAGCTTGCATTATCTTTTCAGTGTCAAAACACGCATTACACCCTCAGAGAGGTAAAAGAAAACTGTTACAATCTTTGGAGAGGTCTGATCCTTGCTTCAGTCACTTGCTGGAGCTGAAAGAAGAAGTTGCTATGTCAAAAATTGTTCCCCCTTGAAAATGAGCCAAATCTGGCTTTTACATTGCATGGGTCGAGCCCAGGGGACAGAAAACATACAAAAGCATGAGAGCCCATCCCTTCTTGACTGCAGGTGCATTAAAACAGCATGGGGGACCTTACAAACCCATACCCTATCATTTTGACTGAATACAGGAGAATGTGACCCATTCTGCATTAAATCTGGTCGCTTGAAATGTCGCTTCTAGCCATGAACACGCGTCAGAGCTGTTTCTCAATTTTCTCTCTCTAGACTACACCAAAACTCAAGATTAACCCCACAATCATGTGGATAATTTCACAAGCTTTCCGTTGATATAAAGAACATGCAAATCTGAGCTCTAGATCGAAAGATATGTCGATCTGAAGATTTAGGGCATAAAACAGGTGAAAATGCATTTTAAAAAATTTTCCCGCTCCGCCACTGGATGACACATGGCACGCGATGATTGGATATGTAATTCTCTCTCCTCTCTGTCCTATGGGTTTTCTTGCTTCATTGGACACGTGTCCTCTTTTGATTGGCTCGGGTCAATGCTTGAAACCTCACCCTTTGACTTTTGGACTTTCTCCCTTGTGACACGTGTCGCGACTTGATTGGTCCGCGGGTCTGCTGGCTCTTCGCGCCCTTCACATATTTTTGTCCCAGATGTCCCAGTGCTGTTTGGGACAAAATCATCTACTCCACCCGAAATGGGATTCCTTGTCCCTTATATGTCGATGACACGTGGTGCAATCTGATTGGCTCTCGGCTTTTTCGGCTATCCGCGTCCCACGCGTCCCTTTGTCCCATTTGTCCCAATACGAAATTTCTTTGTTTCAGGTGAACCCACCTGGTTCAAGCGTCCTCTGCGCACTCATGGCCCGGATGTCCTAGTGCGAAAGTTCCCGTTTGGCTGAACTAGCTGGTTCGCATCCTTTGCGTCCCTTTGTCCCACTTGCTCCCGATCGTTGTTTGGGAAAATTCTTCCGATTCGCCCGGTTCGGCCGGCTGCGTCTCCAGCGTGCCGCGCACTTTGGCCCGACTGTCCCAGTGCTAAAGTTCTCTATTTCGGCTGATCTCGGATGGTTCACATCCTCATGGCCCGAATGTCCCAAACTATTTTGCTCAGTAGTTAGTCAATTTTGCTTCCTCCTTCGGCCGGATCGGCTTCTCGCGCCCTGCGCGTCCTTCTGTCCCAGATGTCCCTTTGCTTCGCAGCCACCCGAGGCTTTTAGATGATCCGCGTCTCGATGTCCCTCATGTCCCTACTGTTGCGAGGACTAGGACTTAGCCAATTTTCACAATTCTTTCTGGCCCAAGCTTGTTTTTGCAGCTTTTTCACCTTTTCTCAGAACTTGCTCTTTTCAACCTGGACAGGAGAGTTAGGATAAATATGAGGGGACCCTGGAAACATGATTTTTCCCTGGATCAATCAATTTTCCTGGGACTTGAGAATTCTGATGTATGTTATCAATTCAACCCTGGGGGTGAATTTGGATAACAGTACCTCATCAATCCTTGTTGTCAGGACACACCTTCTTTTCTGCACACCTAAACTATGTTTACGAGGGGTGTTATTCAGTAGATTATTATTTATCCTTTTCTTGTTTATTAGGATAATTCTTGCACTTGTGTTATCCCTACACTTGTTGGGTTATCTTACTTAGGTGTACTAGTTACGTAAAGTTAGCTTACTAGTTGTGTAGAGTTAGTTTCTCGGTTATCTTAAGTTAGCTTATTGATCTTTTGAGTTAACTTAACTACCAAGGTATAAGTTAGTTGGAGTTATTCACTATTAATTTAGGTTGTATTTTCTCTTCTCTCATCCTATATGTACATATTTCTTATTGAGTAATTCAAGTCATTGTATTGTAATGTATTGAGCATTATGGATTATGATAGATTTCCATATATGGTAGTTTAGCTATTCTATTTTGTGAACCTAATATGGTGTGTTATTATCATCTCGAGACCATGGATTTAAATAATATTCTTAATATTTCTTTCATTGTATCATAGTTTTAGATGATGTAGACATCCATCTGTAAGTTTTTTGTAAGCAAGAGTTTATTTGTTTTCATATATTTTAGATTTTGTTAGCACTTTGTTGCAGCTTCCATTTTACTCAAATAGAGGGCTCTATTGGATTCGGAAGGTGGAAAAACCTGAGAAACAAGTGTAAACTTTTCCATTGAAGGTGATAGTTTGTTTTTGTTTTGCGAGAGGTAGACACATACACGTATAGATTTGTTTAGAAGTTTGTGTCGTGGAAGAATTCTTTCCTATGATGTGGAAAATATAGAAAAATGGTTTTTCGGATTTTTCTTTCAGTCTTGAGTTTTTTTCTTTCCCTTTGATACATCATATTTGGTGAGAATTTGTGCACATTACAAATTTTGCTACAGAAATCCTTACGGAAAGTAGAAAATCTAGAAAAAATAGTTTCGGTTTTTCTCGAGTTTTTACATTGGGTAATGGGTTTTGTTTTTCCGTTTCTCAAGTTTCTATTTCACAGGAATTAGAAATCTTACTATTTCGTATCGGGGGAATAAATTTTTACCGATGAAATAAAACAAAGTCCAAAAAATGCTGTCGGAAAATAATTTTTGGGTTTTTTGTAATCCTTAATGGGTTTTTTCTTCTAATTTGAAGAGTTCTTGTGTTGAGAGGATTTGGAGATTTATAGATCCATTTAGACATCCATGTCGGGAGGAAAAATATATGAAAAGAAACTATTTCTTATTTTTTTGCATTCAAGATGTGTTTTTCTCTTGAATTGAATAGTTCATGTGTATTGAGGATTTTAGAATATGTCAATGATTTGAGGATTTTAAAAATCCATGCTAGACTATGGAAAAATGATTTACGGGTTTTTGACGTTTGTACTTTTTTTTTCCTCTTCTTCCATATTGTAGATATATAATTATAATTTTTTTCCATAAAAATAAATCAAAGACTTATTTTAATTATGTAAGCACAAAATTTATAAATTTGTATCTTTTATTGGTAACTCGATTTGAGTGTTGTTTGTTTCAAAGAAAGTGTTTGTTTCATCATATTTGTTGTCTTTGGAATTGTTTAATTTGAGAAATAAACTAAAAATATAAAATTTCATATTAATAACATGCACTCAATTATAAAGAGCCACCATTTATATCTTTATTGTTTGTTGAGATATTTTAGATTTGTATTTTTGACACTTTTTTAACATGTTAGCGAGTCTCTCTTGTGGGGGAGCTATTATGGTGAATCCCAAAGGTGTTAGTTTTTTCAAGTATTCAAGTAGTTGATTTTGGGAAACTCATACAAATCATGGTATCACTCTACCCATTCAGTAGTATGGAAGGGTGTGTTGTCGATACTAATTCTTTAGGTTTCATGTCATTGCCTTGTTACCTTTGGATTTTCTTGGATCCTAGAACTATTATTTATTTAGATCTCGTGTCCTTGCCTTTTTACCTTGGTTATTATTCTTAGATTGTGGCACACCTATTTATAGTAGTTGACCTTACTTCTTTAGGTTTTGTGTCCTTTTCTTGTTACCTTAGTTTTTCTTGGATTATGACACTCTAATTTATTTAGATCTCATGTCCTTGCCTTGTTGTCCTCGTTGTTCTTGGATCATGGCACACATATTTGTAGTATTTGATCAAATTATGTTTGGTATTTTCTTTGCACTTTTGACATCACTCCATTAATAGTCTCCTTACATGAATCTATTCTGGTTGATCCCAGTGTCGAGTTGTTTTTGAGTTTTGTGATCGAGCAGTGGATTTAGACCATAGTGCACACCAAAATTATTCAGCATTGTATGATTTTTTTGAGCCAAACTTCTTGGGATATCTTACAGTAGGATTTTTCTCTCTCTCTCTCTCTATGTTGTTATTACTAGAATTGGGTACCTTATAGTTTCCTTTTTCCCAGGTCATTTTATGTGCGTACCTCATCAAACCTTGTTGCCAGATACACCTTCTTTTATTCCCACCTAAGCTATTCTTGTGGGGTAATAATAGTGTAGGTTATTATTCATAATTTTATTTTTTTCTTAGGATAATTCTTTCACTTATGTTAGCCCTACACTTGTTGGGTTAGTTTACCTAGGTGTACTAGTTACGTGGAATTAGTGTACTAGTTGTGTGGAGTTAGTTTCTCAATTATGTGGAGTTAGCTTACTAGTCATGTGGAGTTAACTTAACTACCAATATCAGTTAGTGGGAGTTCTCCATACATTATTTAGGTTATAGTTACACTTCTCTCCTACTATATGTACATATTTCTTATTGATTAAATGAAGTCATTGTATTGTAATGTATTGAGCATTATGGATTATGATGGATTTCCATAAATGGTATTTTAGATCTTTTGTTTTACAAATCTAATGTGGTGTGATATTATCATCCGAGATCATGACTTGAAATATTTTTCTTATCATTCCTTTATTTTTCTTATAAGTTTTTTACCAAAAATAGTTTATTTATTTTCATATATTTATGAATTTTATAGCACTTTGTTGTAGCTTCCATGTTTACTCAAAATGGAGGGCTCTGTTGGATTCAGAAGGCAAAAAACCTAATAAACAAGTGTAAACTTTGCCTTTGAAGGAGTTAGTTTTTTTTAGTATGTTTTGTTTCTATAGAGGCAGACACGAGACATATACAGATTCCATTTGAAGTTCTTTCCAGGAAGAGATTTTTCCTGGGAAGTAGAAAATCCAGAAAAATGGTTTATGTGTTTTTCTGGATTTTTCACCTTTGGTACTGGGTTTTTTATTTCACATTACAACATTTCTATTTGTTGAGAATATGTGCATCTTATAAATTTTTCTCGAGGAAATCCTTATCGAGGAAGTACAAAATCTAGAAAAATGGTTTCTCATTTTTTCCGAGTTTTTTACATTCTATAATGGGTTTTTTTCTTTTGCTTCTCGAAGTTTCTATTTCGCGGGAATTGGAAATATTACATTTTTGTGCTAGGGGAATAAGTTTGTGCCGATTTAAATAAAAGAAATTTTGGAAAATGCTGAAAAATGGTTTTTAGGTTTTTTTGTAATCCTTATTTGTTTTTTTATTCCAATTTGTAAAGTTCTTGTTTGGAGAGGATTTAAATTTTTATAGATCCATTTAGACATTTGTGTCGAGGAGGAAGAAAATCTTTAAAAAATGATTTTTAGGTTTTTTTGAGTTTTTGCATTTGGTAATGGGTTTTTTTCTTCACTTTGTAGAGTTCTTAAGTGTCAAGGATTTGAGAATGTGTCGATGATTTGAGGATTTCACAAATCCATGGCAAAAAGAAAAGCATGGAAAACCATTTCTGAGTTTTTCATGTTTGGTATTGGGTTTTTTTCTATTCTTCCATTTTGCAGATATATATTTTGGTTTTTTTCGAACATAAATAAAAAATTGCATAGGATTTTATTAATTTAAGCACAAAGTTTATAAAATTATATCTTTTGATTGGTAACTTGGATTTGAGTGTCGTTGTTTTCAAATGTGCTTGTTTTGTCATGTTTGTTCTATTGGAACTATTTATTTAGAGAAATAAACTAGAACTTTAAAATGTCATATTTGTAAATACACATTTAATTATAAAGTGTGACCATTTATATCTCTATTGTTTGTTGAGATATTTTAGATTTTTATTCTTGAAACTTTTTGTCATGTGGACAGTCTCTCTTATGGAGGAGCTATTCTAGTGAAACCAAGTGTTAGTTTGTTAACGTTTGAGTAGCTGATTTTGGGAAACTCCTACAGATTTGTGGTGTCACCGTACCTATTCAATAGTATGGGAGGGTTTGGTGTTGATACTACTTCTTCAGGTTTTGTGTCCTTGTCTTATTACCTTTGGCTTGTCTTGGATCATGACACTCCTATTTATTTAAAACTCATGTCCTTTTCTTTTTTCCCTTTTTATTGTTCTTGGATCGTGCCACACCTATTTTTAATACTTGATCTTACTTCTTATGGTTTTTGGTCCTTGCCTTGTTACCTTGGCTTTTCTTGGATCGTGGCACTCTAATTTATTGTCTTGGTTATTCTTGGATCGTGGCACACATATTTTTAGTAGTTGATGAAATTATGTTTTGTATTTTTTTTACACTTTCGACATCACTCCATTGAAAGTATCCTTGCATGGATCTATTCTGGTGAAGCCTAGTGTTAGTTGTTTTTTAGTTTTTTGATCGAGCAATGAATTTAGATCACAGTGTATACCAAAATTCTTTAGCATTGTACGTGTTTTTGGAGCCGAGCTTCTTTGGATATATTACATCAGGATTGTTGTCTCTCTACTTTGTTATTATATGTTTTGGGTACCTTGCAGTGTCTTTTTTTCCTAGTTATTGTACGTGGGTATCTCATCAGGACTTGTTGTCATGACACACCTTCTTTTCCACCCATCTAAGCTATGCTTACGGGGGTGTTAGTGTAGGTTATTATTTATCCTTTTATTTGTTTATTAGGATAATTATTTCACTTATGTTAGCCCTACACTTGTTGCATTAGCTTACTTAGGTGTAATAGTTACTTGGAGTCAACTTACTAGTTGTGTGGAGTTATCTTCTCGCTTATGTGGAGTTAGCTTACTAGTCTTGTGGAGTTAGCTTCTCGCTTATGTGGAGTTACCACTAATTTAGATTGTAGTTGCACTTCTTTCCTTCTATATGTACATATTTTTATTGATTAATTCAAGTTATTGTATTATAATGTATTAAGCATTACAGATTATGATGTATTTCTATGTATGGTATTTTAGATCTCTTGTTTTATAAATCTGATGTGGTGTGCTATTATCATATGATATCATGGCTTGAAACAATATTCTTATTGTTACTTTCATGGTATTAGAGTGTAGATGATGTAGACATCCACCTATAATATTTTTGCAAGCAAGAGTTTATTTGTTTTCATATATTTTGGAATTTGTTAGCACTTTGTTACAGCATCCATTTTTACACAAAATAGAGGGCTCTGTTCTGATTCGAGAAGGTGAAAACCCCATAAACAAGTGTAAACTTAGAAATTGAAGGAGATAGTTTATTTTTGAGTTTTTCTTGGTTTTACAGAGGAAAACATAGACACATACGATTCATTTTTAATTTCATGCAAAGGAAGAAAATTTTCTTAGGAAGTAGAAAATCTAGAAAAATGATTTATGGGTTTTTCACCTTCGGTACTAGATTTTTTTCTTTTTCTTTTCAAAATTCCTATTTGTCGAGAATATTTTCATCTTACAAATTTTTCCCAGAAAATCCTTACTGAGGAAGTAGAAAATCCAGAAAAATGGTTTGTGGGTTTTTTTAAGTTTTTACATTTGGTAATGGGTTTTTATCTTCCGCTTCTTAGAGTTTTAGTTTCAGGGGGAATCGGAAATCTTACATTTTCATTCTAGGGGAATAAATTTGTGGCGAAAAATAAAACAAAGTCTAGAATATGTTTGAAAATGGTTTATGGGTTTTTTGTAATCCTTAATGATTTTTTTGTCCAATTTTGAGAGTTTTTGTATGGAGAGCATTTGAAGATTTATAGATCCATTTAGACATCTGTGTCAGAGAGGTAAAAAATATGAAAAAACTATTTCTATGTTTTTTGCATTTGGTAATGGGTTTTTTCTTTGGCTTTCCAGAGTTCTTGTGTGGTGAGGATTTGAGAATGTGTTGGTGATTTGAGGATTACAAAAATCATGCCGAGATTCTGGAAAAAACCATTTCTGGGTTTTTCAAGTTTGGTATTGTTTTTTTTTTCATCTTTTATTTTGAATATATACAACTTGAAAAAATTTCCAAAAATAAATCGAAGATTGTAGGGCATGTTATTTATTTAAGAACAAACTTGATAAATTTGTATCTTTTGATTGCTAACTCGGATTTGAGTGTTGTTTGTTTCAAAAGTGCTTATTTTTTCATGTTTGTTTTGCTAGAATTGTTTATTTAGAGAAATAAACTAAAAAATTAAAATTTCATATTTATAACACGCACTCAGATTTAAAATTCCATCGTTTATATCTCTCTTGTTTGTTGAGATATTTTAGATATGTATTTTCGACACTTTTTGGCATGTTGATAGTCTCTCTTGTAGGGGAGCTATTTTGGTGAATCCCAATGTTAGTTTTTCAGTGTTCAAGTAGTTGATTTTGGGAAACTCATACAGATATGTGATGTCACTATACCCATTCAGTAGTATGGGAGGGTGTGGTGTTGATACTTCTTCAGGTTTTGTGTCCTCGCCTTGTTACCTTTGTCTTTGCTTGGATTATGACACTCCTATTTATTTGGATCTTGTGTCCTTTCCTTCTTTCCTTGGTTATTGTTCTTGGATCGTGGTACACCTATTTGTAATGATGATCTTGCTTCTTTAGGTTTTGTGTCCTTATATTATTGCGTTGGATTTTCTTGGATTGTGCCACTCCAATTTATTTGGATCTCATGTCCTTACCTTGTTGTCTTAGTTTTTCTTTGATCGTGGCACACATATTTGTAGTAGTTGATCAAATTATGTTTTTTGTTTTTTTCACTTTTGACATCACTCCATTTACATTCTCCTTGCATGGAGTTATTCGTGAAGCCGAGTGTGAGTTATTTTTTAGTTTTGTGATCGAGTATTGATTTAGACCACAATGCACACCAAACTTATTCAACATTGTCTCGAGTTTTTGAGGTGAGATTCTTCGGACACATGTGAGTTTGTTCAACAGCTTTCCCTTTTTCCTAGTAATTGTATGTGAGTACCTCATCGGGCCTTGTTGCGGACACACCTTGTTTTTCCACCAACCTAAGATATTATTATGGGGGTGATAGTGTATGTTATTATTTATCATTTTTTTGTTTATCACGATAATTATTGAAAAAAAATTAGCCCTACACTTTTTGGGTTAGATTACTTAGGTGTACAACTTACGTGAAAAGAGGTTACTAGTTATGTGGAGTTAACTTACTAGTCTTATGGAGTTAACTTAACTACCAAAGATGACGCTTAGTAGGAGTTATTCACCACTAATTTAGGTTGTAGTTACACTTATCTCCTCCTATATGTACATATTTCTTATTGAGTAATTCAACATATTGTATTGTAATGTATTGAGCATTATAGATAATGATGGATTTCCATATATGGTATTTTTGCTCTTCTCGTTTTACAAATTTAATGTGGTGTGCTATTATCATTTGAGATCACGACTTAAAACAATATTCTTCTCATTCCTTTCATGGTATTAGAGAGGTAGATGATGTAGACATCTATCTGTAAGTTTTTGTAAGCAAGAGTTTATTTATTTTCATATATTTTTGAATTTGTTAGCACTTTGTTGTAGCTTCCATTTTTACTCAAAACGGAGGGCTCATGGATTCAAAAGGTAAAAACCCCTTAAAACAAGTGTAAGATTTTCTATTGAAGGAGATAGTTTTTTTTTTTCGAGGTAGACATAGACATGTAAAGATTCATTTGGAAGTTTGCTTCAAGGAAGAAATTTTTCCTGGGGATGTAAAAAATCTAGAAAAATGGTTTTTGGGTTATTCTTGGTTTTTTTCCTTAAGTATCGGGTTTTTTTCTCTCACTTTGCAACATTCCTATCTCGGTGAGAATTTTCACATATTAAACTTTTTTTTGGGAAAATCCTTACCAGGAGGTATAAAATCTAGAAAAATGGTTTATGGGTTTTTCTAATTTTTTCACATTCAATAATCATTTTTTTCTTCCGTTTCTCGTAGTTTCGCTTCCACGAGGAATTAGAAATCTTAAATGTTCATTCTAGGGGAATAAATTTGTGCCTATGAAATAAAACAAAGTTTGGAAAATGGTTTCGTTTTTTTCTTCCAATTTCCAAAGTTCTTGTGTGGAAAGGATTTGAAGATTTATAGATCCATTTAGACATCTTTACCGAGGAGGTAAAAATTGAAAAAAACCATTTCTAGGTTTTTTTGCATTCGGGAATGGGTTTTTTCTTCAAATTTGTAGAGTTTGTATGTGTCGAGGAATTGAGAATGTGTTGATGATTTGAGAATTTCAAAAATTTGTGCGTAGAGGTAGAAAATATGGAAAAACTATTTCTAGGTTTTTCACATTCGGTATTGGATTTGAGTGTCATTTTTTTCAAAAGTGTTTGTTTTGTCGAGTTTAATCTGCTAGAACTATTTATTTTGATAAATAAACTTAAATTTAAAATGTCATATTTATAACACATACTCAATTATAAAGTGCCACCATTTATATCTCTCTTGTTTGTTAATATATTTTAGATATGTATTTTCGACACTTTTTTAGCATGTTGACATTCTCTCTTGTGGGGGATATATTCTAATGAAGTCCAGTGTTAGTTTTTCAGTGTTCAACTAGTTTATTTTGGGAATCTCATATAGAAATATGGTGTCACTCTACCCATTCAACAATATGGAAGGGTGTGGTGTTGATAATACTTCTTCAAGTTTCGTGTCCTTGCCTTGTTAGCTTTTCTTTTTATTTGATCATGACACTCATAGTTATTTTGATCTATTTTCCTTGCTTTGTTGCCTTGGTTATTTTTCTTGGATTGTGGCACACCGATTTGTAGCAGTTGATATTTCTTCTTCAGGTTTTATGTCCTTACCTTGTCACCTAGGATTTTATTAGACCGTGACACTCCAATTTATTTGGATCTCATGTCCTTACCTTGTTGTCTTGGTTGTTCTTAGATCGTGACACACATATTTGTAATAATTGATCAAATTATGTTTCATGTTTTTTACACTTTCGATATCACTCCATTGACAGCTCCTTATATGGAGCTATTCTGGTCAATCCCAATGTCAGTTACTTTTTAGTTTTGTGATCGAGTAGTGGATTCAGACACGCAGTACACACAAACTTCTTCAACATTGTATGATTTTTTGGAGTTGAGGTTTTTGGGATATCTTGTTGCATGAGATTTTTCTTTTTCTTTACTTACTTATTACTAGTTTTGGGTAACTTTTTGTTTCCCTTTTCCCGCTTATTGTAAATGGGTACCTCATCGCCTTATTATCTGGACACACATTCTTTTTTGCACCTAAGCTATGCTTACAGGGCGTGTTAGTGTAGGTTATTATTTATCATTTTATTTGTTTATTAGGATAATTCTTGCACTTGTATTATCCTTACACTTGTTCGGTTAGCTTAATTAGGTGTACTAGTTATGTGGAGTTAGCTTGTCGATTATGTAGAGTTAGCTTACTAATCTTGTGGAATTAACTTAACTACCATTATCAGTTAATGGGAGTTCTTCACCACTGGCTTAGGTTGTAGGTACACTTATCTCCTCCTATATTACATCTTTCTTATTGAGTAATTCAAGTCATTGTATTGTAATGTATTGAGCATTATGGATTATGATGGATTTCCATATATAGTATTTTATCTCTTCTGTTTACAAAATCTAATGTGGTGTGTTATTATCATCTGAGATCGTGTCTTGAAAAAATATTCTTATTGTTCTTTTCATGGTATTAGAGTGGTAGATGATGTAGACATCTATATGTAAGATTTTTGCAAGCAAGAGTTTTTTTATTTTCATATACTTTTGAATTTGTTAGCACTTTGTTGAAGTTTCTTTTTTACTCAAAACAGAGGGCTCTATTGGATTCATAAGGTGAAAAACCCTAGAAACAAGTGAAAAATTGACCATTGAAGGAGACTATTTTTTTGGTTTTGTAAAGGTAGATAGACACGTCTGATTCATTTAGAAGTTTGCGTCAGGGAAGAAATATTTCCCAGGGAAATAGGGGTTTTTGGGTTTTTTTCCTTTGGTATTGGTTTTTTTTTCACTTTCAGAACATTCCTATTTTGTGAAAATTTCTGCATCTTATAAATTTTTCCCAAGGAAATCCTTATTGGGAAGTAGATAAATCGAAAAATGGTTTCTGGTTTTTCTCGAGTTTTTTACATTGGGTAATGGGTTTCTTTTTTCCGCTTCTCGAGTTTCTATTTCACGGGGAATTATAAATCTTAAATTTTCTTTCCATGGGAAAAAAATTGTGCTTGATGAAATAAAACAAAGTTTGGAAAACCCGGAAAATGGTTTTGGGTTTTCCTTGGTTTTTTATAATCCTTAATGGTTTTTTTCCTCCAATTCATAGAGTTCTTATGTGGAGAGGATTTGAATATTTATAGATCCATTTAGACATCTATACTAAGGAGGTAGAAAATATTAAAAACAATTTCGTGGTTTTTTTACTTTCGGTAAAGTGTTTTTTCGCATTCGGAAAAGGGGTTTTTCCTTCGAATTTATAGATTTCCTATGTGTCTAGAATTTGAGAATGTGTCAATGATTTGAGGATTTTAAAAATTTGTGCCGTAGAGGAAGAAAATATGGAAAAACCTTTTCTCGGGTTTTTCTAGGTTTTTCACGCTTCAAGATCGGTTTTTTTCTCTTCTTCCATTTTACAGATATATAATTATAATTTTTTCTAGAAAATAAATCAAAGACTACATGGCATTTTATTTATTTAAGCAAAATCCTTATAAATTTGTATATTTTTATTGGTAACTCAAATTTGAGTAATGTTTGTTTTAAATGTGCTTGTTTTGTCATGGTTATTCAACTAGAACTATTAATTTTGAGAAATAAACTAAAAATTTAAAATGTCATATTTGTAACACACACTCAATTATAAAGTGCCACATTTATATTTCTATTCTTTGTTGAGATATTTTAGATCTGTATTTTTGACACTTTTTGGCATGTTGATGAGTCTCTTTTTGGGGAAGCTCTATTCGGTGAAGCCTGGTGTGATTTTTTCAATGTTCGACTAGTTGATTTTGGGCAACTCATAGAGATTTGTGGTGTCACTCTACCTATTCAACAGTATGGGAGGGTGTGGTTTTGATACTACGTCTTCAAGTTTCATGTCCTTGCCTTGTTACCTTTGATATTTTTTTTATCATGACACTCATAATTATTTGGATCTCATCTCCTTGCCTCATTTCATTGGTTATTATTCGTGTATCATGACACACCTATTTATAGCAGCTTAATATTACCTCTTCGTGTTTTGCATTTTCTTGTTACATTGTATTTTCTTGGATTGTGGAACTCCAATTTATTTGGGTCTCATGTCCTTGCCTTGTTGTATTGGTTGTTCTTGGATCATGGCATACATATTTGTAGTAGCTTGATCAAATTATGTTTGATGTATTTTTTCACTTTCAACATCACTCCATTGATAGTATCATTGCATAGATCTATTATTTTTAAGCCCAATATCGTTTTATTTTTATTTTTATGATTGAGCAAAGGATTGGGAGTACAATACACACCAAAATTCTTCAACATTTTCTCAATATTTTGAGCCGATTCTTGGGATATCTTGCGAAAGGGATTTTTCTCTCTCTACTTTGTTATTGCTAGTTTTTGGTTATTTTTAGTGTCCCTTTTTCCTAGTTATTATACATGGGTACCTCATCGCCTTATTGTCGTGACACACCTTATTTTCCACCCACCTAAGCTATGCTTATCTATCGGGGTTTTAGTGTAGGTTATTATTTATCCTTTTATTTTTTTATGAGGATAATTCTTGCACTTGTGTTAGCCCTACACTTATTGGTTTAGCTTACTAGTTGTGTGGAGTTATCTTCTTAGATATGTGGAGTTAGCTTTCTAGTCTTGTGGAGTTAACTTAACTACCATTATCAGTTAGTGGGTGTTTTTCACTACTAATTTAGGTTATATTTGCACTTCTCTCCTCCTATATGTACATATTTCTTATTGAGTAATTCAATTCATTATATTGTAATGTATTGAACATTATGGGTTATGATGGATTTCCATATATAGTATTTTATCTCTCATATTTTGAAAATCTAATGTGGTGTGTTATTATCATATGGGATCATGATTGAAGCAATATTATTATCATTCCTTTCATGGTATCGAGTGGTAGATGATGTAGACATTAATTTATAAGTTTTTGCAAGATAGATTTTATTTTTTCATATATTTCTAAATTTGTTAATTTTTGTCAGCTTCCATTTTTACTCAAAACAAAGGGCACTATTGGATTCGGAAGGTGGAAAAACCCCATAAACAAGTGTAAACTTGGCCATTGAAGGAGATAATTTATTTTTGAGTTTTTTTAGGTTTTGTAAAGGCACACGTATACGTATAGATTTGTTTGGAAGTTCGTGTCGTGGAAGAATTTTTTCCTCGGGAAGTAGAAAATCCATAAAAATGGTTTCTGGTTTTTTCACCTTCAAGGCTTTGGTTTTTTATTTCACTTTACAACTTTCCTATTTGGTGAGAATCTATGCATCTTATAAACTTTTCCTGTAAATCCTTACTAAGGAAGTAGAAAATCCAAAAAAATGATTTCTGGGTTTTTCTGATTTTTTTACATTCGGTAATGATTTTTTTTTCCACTTCTCAGTGTTTCTGCTTCATGGGGAATTGGAAATATTACATTTTAATGTCAAGGGAAGAAATTTGTGTGAATGAAATAAAAAAAGTCCAGAAAATGGTTTCTAGGTATTTTCTAATCCTTAATGGTTTTTTTCTTCCAATTTGAAGAGTTCTTGTGTGGAGAGGATTTGAATATTTATAGATCCATTTAGACATCCATGTCAGCAAAGCAGAAAATCTAAAAAAAACTATTTGCATGTTTTTCTCGGGTTTTTTGCGTTTGGTAATATTTTTTTTTCTCTAGCTTTATAGAGTTCCTGTGTGTCAAGGATTTGAGAATGTGTTGATGATTTGAGGATTTTATATATACATATCATAAGAATATGGAAAACCATTTCTTGGGTTTTCTCGGGTTTTTCATGTTCGATGTCATCGGGTTTTTCTCTTCTTCCATTTTACAAATATATAATTAGAATTTTTTTCCAGAAAATAAATTGAATACTCGTAGGGTATTTTATTTATTTAAGCATAAACTGAAAACTTAAAATGTCATACTTGTAATGTACACTCAATTATAAAGTTCCACTATTTATATTTATCTTGTTTGTTGAGATATTTTAGATTTGTATTTTGGACACTTTTTGACATGTTGATAGTCTCTTATGGGGAAGTTTTTCTAGAGAAATCTAGTGTTATTTTGTTAGTGTTCGAGTAGTTGATTTTGGGAAAATAATATAGATCTATGGTTTCACTCTACCCTTTCAGCATTATGGGAGGTTTATGTGTTGATATTGCTTCATTAGATTTCATATCCTTTCCTTGTTACCTTTGGCTTTTCTTAGATAGTTACAATCCTATTTATTTAGATCTCATGTCTTTGCCTTGTTGCCTTGGTTATTGTTTTTAGATCATTGTACACCTATTATAGCAGTTAATCTTTATTCTTTGGTTTTTGTGTCTTTTCTTTGTTACCTTGACTTTCTTGAATCATGGCACTCTAATTTATTTGGATCGCATGTCCTTACCTTGTTGTCTTGGTTGTTCTTGGATCATGGCACACATATTTGTAGAAATTGATCAAAATATGTTTAGTGTTTTTTTCAATTTCAACATCACTTCATTGACAATCTCCTTGCATGGAGTTATTCTAGTGAAGTCTAGTGTTTTTTTTTTTTTTTTTGAGTTTTGTGATCGAGCAATGGATTTAGACTAAAGTGCACACCAAAATTCTTCAACATTGTATGAGTTTTTGGAGCCAAACTTCTTGGGATATCTTGCAGTAGGATTTTTCTCTCTCTACTTTGTTATTACTAGTTTTGGGTGCCTTACAGTGTCCCTTTTTCCCAATTATTGTACGCGAGTGCCTCATCACGCCTTGTTCTCGGACACACCTTCTTTTCTTTTTAAGCTATACTTAAGGGGGTGTTAGTGTAGGTTATTATTTATCCTTTTTTAATTAGGATAATTATTGTACTTATGTTAGCTCTACATTATTTGGTTAGCTTTATCAAGTGTACTAGCTACATGGAGTTAACTTACGAGTTATGTGGAGTTAGCTTCTTAATTATGTGGAGTTAGCCTACTATTCTTGTGGAGTTAACTTAACTACCAAAGATGTCGCTTAGTGGGAGTTCTTCACCACCGATTTAGGTTGTACTTGCACTTCTCTCCTCATATATGTACATCTTTCTTATTAAGTAATTCAAGTCATTGTATTGTAATGTATTGAGCATTATGGATTATGATAGATTTCCATATATGGTATTTTAGCTCTTCTTTTTGCAAATCTAATGTGGTGTTATATTATCATCCGAGATCATGGCTTAAAATAATCTTCTTATCATTCCTTTCATGCTATCGAGTGGTAGATGATGTAGACATCCATCTCGTAAGTTTTTGCAAGCAAGAGTTTATTTTTGTCATATATTTTAGAAAATTTTAGAAATTTGTCAGTGACTTCTATTTTACTCAAAACGAAGGGCTCTATTGGATGCGGAAGGTGGAAAACCCTGAAATAAGTGTAAACTTTGCAATTGAAGGAGAGAGTTTGTTTTTAGTTTTTTTGGTTTCACACAGAAGAAACAAACACATACTGATTTGTTTGAAGTTTGTTTCAGAAAGAAATGTTTCTCGGGAATGTAGAAAATCCAAAAAAATGGTTTATTTGTTTTTCTCGGGTTTTTTCACCTTCGGTACTAGGTTTTTATTTCACTTTGCAAAATTTGTATATGGTGAGAATCATGCATCTTACAAATTTTGTTAGGGAAATCCTTATTGGGGTAGTAGAAAATTCAAAAAAATGGTTTCTTGGTTTTTTGAGTTTTTGGCATTAGGTAATGGGTTTTTTTCTTCTACTTCTCAGAGTTTCTATTTTATGGGGAATTATAAATCTTACATTTTTGTGGCAGGGGTAGAAATTTGTCTTTGACAAAATAAAACAAAGTCTTGACAACGCGTGGAAACAATTTTTAGGTTTTTCTAGGTTTTTTATAATCCTTGTGATTTTTTTCTTCCAATTTTCAAAGTTCTTGTGTGGAGAGGATTTGAATATTTTTTCGTTGGCTTTGCAAAATTCCTATATGTCAAGGATTTGATAATATGTTGATGATTTGAGGATTTAAAAAATCAGCGTAGAATCTGTAAATCCATTTATTGGTTTTTCACGTTTGGTACCGTGTTTTTATCTATTCTTCCATTTTGTAGAAATATAATTAGAATTTTTTTCCATAAAATAAATCAAGACTCGTAGGGCATTCTATTTATTCAAGTAAAAACTTGATAATTTTTTATATTTTGATTAGTAACTTGGATTTAAGTGTCGTTTCTTTCAAAAGTGCTTGTTTTTTCATGTTTGTTTTGTTGGAACTATTTATTTTTATAAATAACTTAAAATTTAAATGTCATATTTGTAACATGCACTCAATTATAAAATTCCATCATTTATATCTATCTTGTTTGTTGATATATTTAAGATTTGTATTTTCGACACTTTTTGGCATATTGATACTCTCTTGTGGGGGAGCTATTCTCGTGAAGCCTAGTATTAGTTTTTCATTGTTCGAGTAGTTGATTTTGGGTGACTCATATAGATTTGTGGTGTCAATCTAACCATTTAGTAGAATGGGAGGGTGTGGTGTTGATATTGCTTCTTTAGGTTTTGTGTCCTTTCCTCGTCACCTTTGGTTTTTATTATATCGTGACACTTCTATTTAATTGATCTCATGTCCTTTCCTTGTTGCCTTGGTTTTTTAAATTAGATAGTTACACACCTATTTGTAGCAGTTGATCATGTTTCTTTTGGTTTTTTGACCTTTCCTTGTTACCTTGGCTTTTCTCTGATTGTGGCACTCTAATTTATTTGGATCACATGTCCTTGCCTTGTTGTCTTAGTTTTTCTTGGATCGTGGCACACATATTTGTAGTAGTTGATCAAATTATGTTTGGTATTTTTTTGCACTTTTGACATCACTCTATTGATAGTCTCCTTACATGGAGCTATTCTAGTGAAGCCCAGGATAAGTTTTTCTTGAAATTTGGGATCAAGAAGTGGATTCAGACCACATTGCACACCAAACATCTTCAACATTGTATGAATTTTTTGAGCCAAAATTCTTGGGATATCTTACAACAGATTTTACTCTCTAATTTTTTATTACTTGTTTTTGGTTCCTTATAGTATCCCATTTTCCTTGTTATTTTATGTGTGTACCTTATTAGGCCTTGTTACAAGGACACACCTTCTTTTCCTCCCACCTAAGTTATGCTTACAGGGGTGTTAGTGTAGGTTATTATTTATCCTTTCATTTTTTTCATTAGGATAATTCTTGCACTTGTGTTTCTCCTACACTTATTGGGTTATCTTATTTAGGTTTACTAGTTACGTGGAGTTAACTTACTAGTTTTGTGGAGTTAGCTTCTTAGTTATGTGTATTTAGCTTGCTAGTCTTGTGGAGTTAACTTAACTACCAAGATCGCTTAGTTGGAGTTATTCACCACTTATTTATGTTGTATTTACACTTCACTCCTACTATATGTACATATTTCTTATTGATTAATTCAAGTCATTGTATTGTAATGTATTGAGTATTATGGATTATGATGGATTTACATATATGGTATTTTAGATCTTCTATTTTTCAAATCTAATGTGGTATGTTATTATCATCTTAGTTTGTGGCTTGAAACAATCTTCTTATAGTTCCTTTCATGGTATCAAATTGGTAGATTATGTAGACGTCCATCTATAAGTTTTTACATGCAAGAGTTTATTTGTTTTCATATATTTTGGAATTTGTTAGCACTTTGTTGCAGCTTCCATTTTCACCCAAAACGGGGGCTCATTAGATTTGGAAGGTGGAAAAATCCTAGAAACAAGTGTAAAATTTTCCATTAAAGGAGATAGTTTGTGTTTTAGTTTGTTTTGGTTTTGTTGAGGTAGACACGTATACATACATATTCATTTGGAAGTTTATGATAGGGAAGAAAAATTTTCGAGGGAAGTAGAAAATCCAGACAAATGGTTTCGTGTGTTTTTACCTTCAAGATTAGATTTTTCTTTCACTTTGTAACATTCCTATTTGGCGAGAAATTGTGCATATTTTTAAATTTTGCACAGGGAAGTTGTTACCACGAAATTAGAAAATATAGAAAAATGGTTTCTGGGTTTACTAATTTTTTTCATTCAGTAATGAGTTTTTCTTCCTCTTCTCAAAGTTTGTCTTTCATGGGGAAGGGGAAATCTCACATTTTCATGCCAGGGGAAGAAATTTTTGCCGACGAAATAAAACAAAGTCTAAAAAACATCGAAAAATGGTTTCTAGGTTTTTTTTAATCATTAATGATTTTTTCCTTACAATTTGTAGAGTTCTTGTGTGGAGAGGATTTGAAAATTTATAGATCCATTTATACATCCATGTCGGGGAGGCAGAAAATTTGAAAAAACCATTTCTAGGTTTTTTGCATTCGTAATGGATTTTTTTCTTTAGCTTTGCAGAGTTCCTATATGTCAAGGATTTGAGAATGTGTCGATGATTTGAGGATTTCAAAAATCCTTGCTAGAGAATCTAGAAAAACAATTTTGAAGATATATAATTAGAATTTTCTTTTTACGTAAAATAAATTGAAGACTATAGGGCATTTTTTTCTTAAAACAAAAAAATGATAAATTTATATCTTTTAATTGGTAACTTAGATTTGAGTGTCACTTGTTTCAAAGTGCTTGTTTTTTCATGTTTGTTCAAATGAACTTTTAATTTTGACAAATAAAATAAAAATTTAAAATGTCATATTTGTAACACACACTCAATTATAAAGTGCCACTAATTATATCTCTCTTATTTGTTGAGAATTTTAGATCTATATTTTTGACATTTTTTTAGCATGTTAAGAGTCTCTCTTATGTGCGAGCTATTCTCGTGAAGCCTGGTGTTCGAGTAGTTGATTTTGGAAAAATCATACAGATTTGTGGTATCACTCTACCCATTTAACATTATGGGAGGGTTTGGTGTTGATATTACTTCTTCAAGTTTTGTGTCCTTGCCTTCTAACCTTTGACTTTTCTTGGATCATGACACTACTATTTACTTAGATCTCATTTCCTTTCCTTGTTTCCTTAGTTATTTTTATTTGATCATGGCACACTTATTTTTAGTAGTCGATCTTGCTTCTTTGGGTTTTGTGTCCTTGCCTTATTACCTTAGATTTTCTATGATCATGCCACCCCAATTTATTTAGATCACATGTCCTTGCTTTATTGTCTTGGTTATTTTTGGATCATGCCAAATATATTTGTAGAATTTTATCAAATTATGTTTGGTGTTTTTTTTACACTTTTGACATCACTCCATTGACAATCTCCTTGCATGAAGATATTATGGTGAAGCCTAGTGTCAGTTGTTTTTGTGTTTTTTTCTTTAGTAGTGGATTCATATCACAAGACACACCAAAATTGTTCGACATTGTACAAATTTTTGGATCCAAGCTTCTTAGGATATCTTGCAATGGTATTTTAATCTTTATACTTTGTTATTACCTATTTTAGGTACCTTATAGTGTCCCTATTTCCTAGTTATTGTATATGTGTTCCTCATCTAGCCTTATTGTCGGGACACACCTTCTTTTCCTCCCACCCAAGCTATGCTTACAGGGGGTGTTAGTGTAGGTTATTATTTATCCTTTCATTTATTTATTAGGATAATTATTTCACTTTTCATATCCCTACACTTATTGGGTTATCTTATTTAGGTGTACTAGTTATGTGGAGTTAACTTACTAGTTGTGTGGAGTTAGCTTCTCAGTTATGTGGATTTAGCTTACTAGTCTTGTGCAATTAACTTAACTACCAAGATCGCTTAGTGGGAGTTATTCACAACTAATTCAGGTTGTAGTTGCACTTCACTCCTCCTATATGTACATATTTCTTATTGAGTAATTCAAGTCATCAGTATTGTAATGTATTGAGTATTATGGATTATGATGGACTTCCATATATGGTATTTTAACTTTTATGTTTCACAAATCTAATGTGGTGTGTTATTATCATGTGAGATCATGGCAATAAACAATATCCCTAACATTCCTTTCATGGCATCCGAGTGGTAGATGATGTATACATCCATCCTGTAAGTTTTTACAAGCAAGAGTTTATTTATTTTCATATATTTTGGAATTTGTTATAACTTTGTTGTAGCTTCCATTTTTACTCAAATTGGAGAGCTCTGTTGGATTCGAAGGTGGAAAAACCCCAGAAACAAGTATAAACCTTGTCATTAAAGGAGAATTTTTTTTTTGAGTTTGTTTTGGTTTTCCAGAGACAGACACAGACACCTATAGATTCGTTTAGAAGTTTGTGCCGGGAAGAAATTATTCTCGAGGAAGTAGAAAATATAGAAAATAGTTTCGGGTTTATCTAGGTTTTTCACCTTCTCAGTGCTTTGGTTTTTTCTTTCGCTTTGCAACATCCCTATTTGGTGAGAATTTGTGCATCTTACAAATTTTCCCCGAGGAAATCATTACTAGGGAAGTAGAAAATCCGTAAAAATGGTTTTCATGGTTTTTCCGAGATTTTTACCTTTGGTAATGGGTTTTTTCTTCCGCTTCTCGAGTTTCTGTTTCATGAAGAATTCTAAATCTTACATTTTTGTTCCAGGGAAGAATTTTTATCGATGAAATAAAAAAACTTCAAAAATGGTTTATGGGTTTTTATGAACCTTAGTGGTTATTTTCTTCCAATTTGCAGAGTTCTTGTGTGGAGAGGATTTGATGATTTATAGATCCATTTATAAATCCATGTTGGGAAGCTTAAAATATGAAAAAATCATTTCTAGCTTTTTTCTCGGGTTTTTACGTTCAATAATGGGTTTTTAATTCGGATTTGCAGAGTTCCTATATGTTGAGGATATGAGAATGTGTTGATGATTTGAGGATTTTAGAAAATCATGATAGAAATGAAGAAAATATGGAAAACCATTTCTGGGTTTTTCATCTTCAATTTAAGGTTTTTTTGTCTTCTTCCATTTTACAAATATATAATTAGAATTTTTTTCCAGAAAATAAATTGAAGACTCATAGGGCATTTTATTTATCTAAGCACAAACTTGAGAATTTTTTATCTTTTATTGGTAACTTGGATTTGAGTTTTGTTTGTTTCAAAAGTGTTTTTTTGTCATGTTTGTTCCACTTTGAACTATTTAGTTTTAAAAATAAACTAATCTCATATTTTTAACATGGACTCAATTATAAAGTTCCACCATTTATATCTCTCTTGTTTGTTGAGATATTTTAGATCTCGTATTTTTGACAGCTTTTGTCATGTTGACAATCTCTCTTGTGGGGGAGCTATTCTCGGTGAATCCCAATGTTATTTTTTTAGTCTTCAAGTAGTTAATTTTGGACAAATCAAAAAAATGTGGTGTCACGCTACCCATTCAAAGAGTATTGAGGGTGTGGTGTTGATATCGCTTCTTCGAGTTCGTTTCCTTACCTTATTACCTTTGAATTTTCTTGATCGTGAAACTCCTATTTATTTGGTGTCTTTGTGGTTCTTAGATTGTGTGGCACACATATTTGTAGAGCAGTTGATCAAATTATCTTTATTGTTTTTTTCACTTTTTTGAGATCACTCCATTGTTTGTTTCCTTGCATGGAGCTCTTCCGTGAATTCTAGTGTCATTTATTTTTTAGTTTTGTGATCGAGTAGTAGATTTAGACCCATGTGCACACAAAAATTCTTCAAAGATTGTATGATTTTTGGAGGTGAGATTCTTTGGATATCTTGTAGAGGGATTTTTCTCTCTCTTTTTGTTATTACTTGGGTTTTGGGTACCTTGCAGATCCATTTTTCCCAGCCTATTCTATGTGGGTACCTCATCGTGCCTTATTTCGAGACACACCTTATTTTCGCCCACCTAATCTATGCTTACGAGGGTGTTAGTGTAGGTTATTATTTATCCTATTATTTTTTTATTAGGATAATTCTTACCCTTATGTTTGCCCTATACTTGATTGGGTAGCTTACTTAGGTATACTAGTTATGTGGGGTTAGCTTACTAGACATTTGGAGTTAGCTTCTTAGTTATATGGAGTTAGCTTACTAGTCTTGAGGTGTTAACTTAACTAACAATATCGCTTAGTGGGATTTCTTCACCACTGATTGAGGTTATAGTTATACTTCTCTCCTCTCATATGTACATCTTTCTTATTGAGTAATTCAAGTCATTGTATTGTAATGTATTGAGCGTAATGGATAATGATGGATTTCCATATATGGTATTTTTGTTCTTCTATTTTGTAAATATAATGAGGTGTGCTATTATTATTTGAGATCGTGGCTTGAAATAATTTTCTTATCATTCCTTTCATGGTATCGAGTGGTAGAAGATGTACACATCCATATGCAATTTTTTTGCAAACAAGAGATTATTTGTTTTCATATATTTTGGAATGTGTTAGTATTTTTTTGCATTCCATTTTTACTCAAAATGGAGGGCTCTGCTTTGATTTAGAAGGCTAAAAACCCCATAAACAAGTGTAAACTTGGACATTAAAGGAGATAGTTTATTTTTGATTTTTTTGGTTTTACAAAGTGGTAGACACGTACACGCATGATTTTTTTGGAAGTTTGTGCCAGGAATAAATTTTTCTCGGGAAGTAGAAAATCTAGAAAAATAGTTTTTGGGTTTTTCATGACTTTTCACTTGTAATGCTGATTTTTTATTTTTCTTTCTGCAACGTCCCTATTTGGCAAGAATATATATATCTTAGAAATTTTACTTGAGGAAATACTTATTAGGGAAGTATAAAATCTAGAAAAATGGTTTTTGGGTTTTTTCTTCTGCTTCTTGAAGTTTTTGTTTCACAGGAATTGAAAATCTTACTTTTTTGTTCCAGGGTAGAAATTTTTGGTGACGAAATAAAAGAAATTCCAAAAATGTTGGAAAATAGTTTCTAGGTTTTTATGGGTTTTTTTAATACTTAATGGTTATTTTCCCATTTGCAAAGTTCTTGTGTGGAGAGGATTTGAAGATTTATGGATACATTTAGACATCTATGCCAACATGGGAGAAAATATGAAAAAAATATTTGTGGGTTTTTATGGGTTTTTTGCATTCGGTAATGGATTTTTTCCTTTAGCTTTGCAGATTTCTTATGTGTTGAGGAGTTGAGAATGTGTCAATGATTTGAGGATTTTAGAAATTGTGCATGATAGGTAGAAAATTTGGAAAAACCATTTATGGATTTTTCATGTTCATTATCAAGGTTATTTTATCTTCTTCAATTTTTTAGATATTTAATTAGAATTTATTTTTCCACAAAATAAATCAAAGATTGCAGGGCATTTTATTTATTTAAGCATAAACTTGATAAATTTGTATCTTTGATTGGTAACTCGATTTTAGTGTTATTTGTTTCAAGAGTCAAGGCTTCACTTCTAGCCCTAGAAGAAGTGATCACAGATGATGATCTCATTCCCATTGTTCTAAGAGCACTCCCTCTTTACCACATTTTTATAACAATAATTACATAGAACCCTTTTAGTATTGTCTTAATAGCACGTATCGAATTATTTCATGTATGTTAACACCTGTTTCACCTACCACTGGGCATATAGAAAGGGAGATCTTCTTCCACGTACCTCTAAGTATATCGGAAGGGCATGTGTATAGAAATATTTGGTATATCAGACTAATGGTATATATATTGGGAGACCTTATACCTAGAGTGATAAGAGCCAAACCCTGTTAATGATTTCTACAAAATGGGTACCAATGCCCCCAAATTGTTTCTTCTAGATTCACAACTACTCGTAGGAAACAACTACATTGCATGGAAGAAAAAAATCAAGAGACAACTTGAGTTTGAAGAGATTTGGCCTATTGTGACTAGTAATCTTACTAGATCAACTACGATACAACACAACAAAGTGACAATTTGATAAAGTAGATCGAAGGAAAACTCATCATCTTGTTCGATTGTTCGACGATGTGCAACCCCACATTCAAGATGCCTAAGTAGCCAGAGAAGTGTGGGATAAGTTGAGCACAGTATATGAGGCCAAAAAAAATAATGTCATACTGAATTTGTAGAGTCAGTTACACATACTGAAGTTCAAGCAGAATGAGAAAATTGAAGCTTTCTTTAGAAGAGTCGAAGAGTCGAAGGCTTCACTTCTAGCCCTAAGAGAAGTGATCACAGATGATGCTCTCATTCCCATTATTCTGAGAGCACTTCCCTCTTCTTACCACATTTTTGTAACAACACTAATTGTGTCAGATACGAAAGTTAGTTTTGACAAGCTAGTAAACCTACTGCAACAAGAAGAAGCCATGCATAACAAGGATGATGAATATGAACAGGAACTTTCTTCACATCAAAAATGGAAAGGAAAAGATAAAGGAAACCCTAATTCCTATCAAAAGTCTCAACATCAAAATCAGTATCAGCATTAAGGGGACAAATAACAAAAGAAGCAATGTCTAATCTATAAAAGAGGATATGAGTTGAAATATTGTTGGTATAATACATATAAGAAAGGTTCATCAAGTAATTATGGACCTCAACACCAACAATCTCATAAGGGACATATGAACTATAATCAAGGGAAAAAAAAGGGAACTAGAAAAGAAGACCCCATCAGTAAGGCAATATTGTTGAGCAATAAGAACATTTAGATATTGAATACTTCTTGTACATTGCTTGATCAAGTGAACCTTCAATGTCATCTAGTGATGTCCGGTCTATTGATTCAGGAGTCACTCAACAATTGATCACCCACAGAATCTTGGTTTACTTCAATGAGGGACATGCCTTTGAAAACCATGTTTAGTTGGGTGATGATTCTTCATATATAGTTAAGGGGATTGGGAAAATTTATTTACCCCTTTGTTCATGCAAATGTATAATATCAAATGTCTTATATGTCCCTAGGTTGACTAAATTTTTCTTTCAATCACCAACTCCTTGATCACTATTTAAAAATTGACTTTGATAGTCGCTCCGACAATAAAATGTGTTTAATTCGAGATAAATCATGAGGCTCAAAAATAGTTACAAAATCTTCCAATGTTGGACACATGTTCGAGATTGATTTTTTCCACAGAGACTATTAGGAACTTGTGGCTAAGAACTCTACCTCAACATAGTTGTGGCATCGAATACTTGGTCATGTTAGTTTCATGTATCCCAAGACACTCCTCCAAAGGTGCAATATGGTACATGGGTTACCATCTCTTCGTAAGGATACGCAAGTGTCCTCACTACCTAACAGAAAACAACACAGAGCTTCATTCTAGAAGAGTACATATCAAGCTCATGGTAAGCTTGATCTGGTTCATACCAAAATTTTGTAGTCTGATACAACCAATTCATTCTAGATTTCAGTATTTCATGCTTTGTGTTGATGACTATTCAAAAAAAGGTCAATTTTTGTCTTCATAAGAAAATTTAAGCTTTTAAAACCTTCAAGAAGTTCAAAGTAGCTATTGAGAACAAAACTAGTTGTCACATTAGAACTCTCCACTTAGATCAAGGGGGGACTTCACCAATAATGAGTTCAAATACTACCTACAATCTCAAGGGATTCCAAAAATTCCTCCTCCACACAGACACCACAATAGAATAGTATTGTTGAGAGATAAAACCATACTATCATGGAAATGGTACAATGCATGATCAATGAATTTGGACTTGTAAAGACATTGTAGGAAAAATTAGTAAAGACAACAGTGTATTTTTTGAATAGAGTGCCCATTGTTACTTTTGACAAAGTAATACCATAAGAAGCATGGTCAAAATGGAAACCATCTATTGCACACCTTATAATATTTGGGTGTAAAGCAAGTATGCACATACTCAAGTAGAACAGAAATAAATTAGACATGAAGTCACAAAACTCATATTCATTGGGTACAGTGAAGAGACTCTTGGGTATATATTGATGGATCCAAATACTAGAAAAGTCTACACTAACAAAGATGTTGATTTTTTTGAGAAAAAGGAAGTAGAGTCTCCTCCTCTAGAATTACTTGATGTAGATTCTTCACGGTTGTAAAATCTGAAATTAATGTTCCCACTAATGAATAAAGTGATGATGGGGATAATGGTGATGATTTTATAGAACCACGATCCATGGGAATAGTTCAATGTATGTCCAAGTGGTGTACTAGCACATTACGAGATGCACGAATGGATGCTCCACTAGATACATCCACCCTCGGACCACGTGACTTGTAATAAAGCAAGAGAAGAAGTTAGCTTTGATTTGATGAGTAGATTTATCAATTCTGATGAGCCCTCTATATTCCAAGAAGACCTATAGCCAAAATCTTGGAAAGATGCCATGGACTTTGGATATTAGTCGAATGAAAAATAACACTTGGCAACTTGTCGATCTTTCACCAGGGAAGAAATGCATTTGATGTAGATGGATATTTGGAACAAAGTAAAAATTATATGGGATAGTGGAAAAGTATAAATCAATACTCATAGTAAAGGGGTATGCACAAAAGGAAGGAATTGGCTATGAGGAGACATTTGCTCCCATAGCTAAGATCAAGACATTCAGGATGATCTTCGCTCTAACTTCACAGTTTGGTTAGAAATTCTATTAGATGGACATAAAAAGTACCTTCCTGAAAGAATATTTACAAGAAGAAGTCTACATGAGTCAACCTAAGGGATATGTAGTACCAAGTTAAGAAGAAAAGGTATGCAGACTCAGAAATATCTTTATGGCCTCAAACAGCACCCTAGGCATGAAACATCAAAATTTATGAGCATCTTGTACAAAAAATGGAATTGTTAGAAATCCATACAATCCTAATCTTTACCTCAAAATAAATGGGGGAGATTGTGATTGTGATTTTCTATGTCGATGATATAGTCATCACCGGAAGTTCGGTGAGGATGATCGATGCAAAAAGAAAGATCTTAATCAATCATTATACATGCCGATCTCAAGATAATGTACTTTGTCTTGGAATGGAAGTATGGCAAAAAGAGAATCACATATTTGTTTCTCGATGAAATATACCAAGAAAACACTCAATAAATTCAGTATGATGGATTGCACATTGATTTCTACACATATGGAGAACAGATTGTAGTTATTTCATTCAGATCCATCTCTTGAGGTAAATACCACTCTCTATTGGTAGTTGATTGGGAGTCTCATTTACTCCGACTTACACTAGACTAGATATCAGCTTTGCAATAATCTATCTATCTAGGTTCATGTAGGAACACAAAGTTTTCATTAGAAATTAGTAAGGTGCATCTTGAGATATCTCAAAGGATCGGTGCATCTTGTTCTAGAATACACTGTAAGAATGACAACTTCTTCTTGTCAAGATATTTCGATTCAAATAATGCAGGAAATATTGATGACAAAAAATCCACTTCAGGATTTGTATTCTTTATGGGATCTTGACCAATATCATGGGGAATCAAGAAATAACACTTTGTTTCACATTCTTCCTCTGAAGCCAAGTATCGTTCAGCAGAGAAGTTATCTCGTGAAGTTATTTTGCTACATGGCATACTTGAAGGACTTCCAATACCACAGGAAAAACTAATCACCATGTTTGTTGATAATGAAGGTGTTATAAAACTTGTTCACAATCAAGTTTTTCATGAAAGAACAAAACACATTGAGGTATAGATTCATTTCATAACCGAGCATGTGTTGAAGCACAATATACAACTTCAGCTATGTCCAAGAGTTGAACAAAGAGTAGATATCTTCAAAAATTCAATCACACGTGAAAAGTTCAAGTTATTCAGATATTTCCTCTCCTCATCCCTTGAGACAATGCAAAATTAACGGGGGATGTTAGGATAATCAATTATGCATTGTATAGTTAATTATTTAACTATTATTATTAATTATTTATTTATGTTATATGGTTTTATTAACCATATTTGTCTTATTATTTTCACGGTATAATTGGTATGTTGTTATATCAATTATGTCATTATTCATTTGTGCTTCCCGGATGTATTTTGGAAGCTATGGTACTTTAGTTTTTGTTGCATAGTTGTAATTCCATAGCTATTTGTATCAAGGCTATCCAATGTGTATAAATATTGTACTCTTCTATATTGTATTTTGATTCTATTGATTAGTAAAATATTGTCGATTCTATCCCTATTATACAAACCCTAAAGACTAAACCCTAAACCCAAAACCTTAAACCCTAAATCCCAAACCCTAAACCTTGATCTCTAAACACTAACCCCTAAACCCCGTAACTTATACCCCCGATCCCTACAACCTCGAACCCTAAACTCTAATCAAAAACCATGAGCCCTACACCGTAAAACCTTAACCCATAGCCCTAAACCATAAAACCTAAACTCTGAACCATAAAACTTAAATGCTTAACCCTAAACCCTAAACCCTGAGACACTCGAACCCTAAGCCTTAAACCCTAAACCCTAAACCCTAAACCCTAAAATATGAGCTATAAATACTAAACCCTTAACCCTAAACCCTGAACACTAAACCCTATACCCTATACCATATAGCCTATACCCTATACCCTAAACCTTATACCCTAAACCCTAGTCCCTAAACACTAATCACATAGATCTAAACCCTAAACCATAAATCATAAAGCTTAAACCTCATACCCCGATTCCTAAACACTAAACCCTTAACCCTAAACCTTAAAACCTAAACCATAAACCATAAACCCTAAACCCTAAATCTAAATCCTAAACCCTAAACCCTGATACCTAAACCATAAACCATGATCCCTAAACCCTAAACCCTAAATCCCTAAATCTTGAGCCCTAATCTCTAAACACTAAACCCCTATCCCTAAGCCCTAAAACCTACACCCTAAACACATATCCCTAAACACATATCCCTAAAACCTATACCATAAAATCTTAACACTAAGCCCTAAACCCTAAATAATATATATTAAACCCTAAACATTAAAACCTCAACCATAGACCCTAAACCCTAAACCCTAAGCCCTAAACCCTAAACCCCAATCCCTAAAGCCTAAATCCTCATACCTAAACCATAATCCTTAATCATTAAACCCTATAACCTATAACCTAAACCCTTAAACCCTAAAATCTTAGCTCTAAACCCTAATCCCTAAACCGTAAACCCTAAGCTCTAAACCATAACCCCTAAACATAAACCCTAAACCTTAAATCATAAACCCTAAATCTTAAACACTAAAACCTAAACCATAAACCATAAACCTTGAACCTTGATCCCTAAATCCTAAACCCTTAACCCTTAGACATAAACCCTAAACCACAAATCCTAAATATTTATCCCTAAACTAAAAACCTTAAAACCTAAACCCTAAACCCTAAATCCCAAATCCCTAAACCATCTAAACCATAAACCCTAAACCATTAGCCCTAAACCATAAACCCTAAACCCTTAATCCTAATCCATAAATCCTAAACTATAGACCCCCTAAACCCTAAACCCTTAACCTTAAACCCTAAATCCTAAACCCTTATTCCTAAACCATAAATCCTAAACCTAAACTAAACCCCTAAACCCTAAACCTTAAACCCTAAATCCTAAACCCTAAACCCTAAATGCTAAACCATAAACCCTAAACCTAAACCCTAAACCCTAAACCATGAGCCCTAAATCCTAAATGGAAAACCAAAAACCTAAACCCTCCTAAACCATAAAAACAAAACTCCTAACCCTAAACCCTAAAACATATACCATAAACCTTAACCATAAACAAACTAAACCCTAAACCATAAACCCTTAACCCTAAACACTAAATCCTAAACCCTAAACCCTAAACCGTGATCCCTGAACCATAGACCCTGAAACATAAACCCTAAATAGTAAACCATAAACCATAAACCCCCTAAAACCTAAACCCATATCCCTAAACCATAAACCATAAAACCTAAAACCCTAAACCTAAAACCTAAACCCTACCCCTAAACCCTACAACCCTAATCCCTAAACGCTAACCCCTAAACCCTAAACCATAAACACTAAATCCTAAACCCCTAAACCCTTCCAAACCCTTAACCCTAAACCCCAAAATCATAAATCCTAAACCCTAAACCCTAAAAACCCCAAACCCTAAGCCTAAACCCTAAACCCTAAACCCTAAACCTAAACCCTAAACCCTAAACCCTAAACCTAAACACTATACCCCTAAACCTAAACCATAAACCCTAAAATATAAAACCTAAACCCTAAACCCTAAAATATATTCCCCCTAAACCCTAAATTCTTAACCCTAAACCCTAAACCCTAAACAATAAACCTAAACCTAAACCCTTAAACCGTAAACCTTAAACCCTGAATCATAAACCCATGATCATTAAAACATAAAACATAATCCTTAAACCCTTAACCGTGAGCCCTAAAACCTAAACCCTAAACCTTGAACCACTAAACCCTAAATCCTAAACTCTTAGCCCTAAACCATAAACCCTAAACCCTAAACCCTTAGCCGTAAACCATAAACCCGAAACCCAAATCCCTAAACCCTTAGCCAAAAACCTAAACCCTAAACCCTAAACCATAAACCCTAAATCCCTAAATCCTAAACCTTATCCCTAAAATCTTAACCCTACACCCTAAACACTAACCCATAAAACTTGAACCCTAAAACCTTAGACCCTAAAACATAAACCCTAAACCCTAAACCCTAAATACAAACAATAAACCCTAAACCTAAACCTAAACCCTAAACCTAAACCCTAAAAGCCCTAAACCCTAAACCCTAAACCCTAAACCCTAAACCCTAAACCTAAACTCTAAACTATAAACCCTAAACCATAAACAATAAACACTAAACCCTAAACCTAAACCCCAAACCATTATTAAAACCTAAACCTTAAACCCTAAACCCTAAACTCTAAACCCATGAGCCATAAACCCTAAACCCCGAACCTAAACCCAAAATCCTAAACCCTAAACCCTAAAACCTAAACACTAAACACTAAACCTAAACCCTAAACCATAAACCCTAAACCATAAACCACCCTAATAAACCCTAAATCATAAACCATAAACCTAAACCTAAACCCTAAAACCTAAACACTAAACCCAAACCCCCCCCAGCCCTAAATGCCCTAAACCTAAACCCTAAACCTAAAACCCTTAAACCTAAACCATAAAAATAAACCCCAAACCCTAAACATACTAAACCCTAAACCCTAAATTCTTAAACCCTAAACCTAAACCCTAAAACCCTAAAAACCTAAACCTAAAATGGTGAACCTAAACCCTAAACCCTAAACCCTAAACCCTAAAAAACCTAAAACCCTAAAAACTAAACACTAAATCCTAACCCTAATCCCTAATAACTAAACACAAAACCCTAAACCTAAACCCCTAAACCCTAAAATCCTAAACCCTAAACCCTAAACCCTAAACCCTAAACCTAAACCCTAAACCATAACCCCTAAACCCTAAACCCATTAAACCTAAAACTTAAACAATTAACCTTAAACCCTAAACCCTAAACCCTAAACCCTAAACCTAAACCATAAACCCTAAACCTAAACTAAACCTAAACCTAAACCCTAAACCCTAAATCCTGGGACGTAAACCCTAAACCAAAAACCCCTATCTATAAACCCCTACCCCTAAATCCTAAACCCTATATCCTAAACCGAGAATACTATAGCCCTAAAACTAAATAACTAAAACCCAAAAACATAAACCCTAAGTCCTAAACCCCAAACCCTAAATCCTAAAACCATAAACCCTAAATCCATAAACCCTAAACCCTAAACCCTAAACATCTAAACACTAAACCCCAAACACTAAACCTAAATCCTAAAACCCTAAACCTAAACTAAAACCCTAAAAACCATAAACCCTAACCCTAAAAAAACCTATAAAAATAAACCCTAAACCCTAAATCCTAAAACCTAAACCCTAAAACCATAATATAAACCTAAACCTAAACCCTAAACCCTGAAACCCTAAATCCTAAACCCTAAAACCTAAAACCTAATCCCTAAACCCTAAAACCTAAATCATTAAATATAAACACTAAACCCTAAACCCCGACCCTAAACCCTAAACCCTGAGCCCAAAATTCAAAATCCTAAACCCTAAACTAAACCCTTATCTCTAAACCATATAACCTAAAACCCAAATCCTAAACAAACTAAACCCTAAACCCTAAACTCTTATCCCTAAACCCAAATCCCTAAACCCTAAAACCTAAACCTTAAGACATAAACCCTAAACCCTAAACCTCAAGCCCTAAAACCTAAACACTAATCCCTAAACCTATAACCTTAGAGCATTAACCCTAAACCTAAACCCTAAACCCTAAAACCTTAACCTTAGATTATAAACCCTATAAACATTAAACCCTAAACCCTAAACCTAAACCCTAAACCCTAAATCCTAAACCTAAACCATAAAAAATAAATACCTAAACCCTAAACCCTAAACCCTTAAACCTAAAACCCTAAAATCCTAAAACCCATAAACAATAAACCCTAAACCCTAAACCCTAAATTAAACCTAAACCTAAACCCTAAACCCTAAACCCCTAAACCCCTAAAACCTAAACCTAAACCTAAGCCCTAAACCAACCCTAAAACCTAAATGGTGAACCTAAACCCTAAACCCTAAACACTAAACCCTAAACCTAAACCCAAAACCCTAAACCATAAACCCCTTAAACCCTAAACCCTA